>CM035849.1:111884145-113136645 GCA_020510985.1 Pholidichthys leucotaenia | reverse complement strand
TTAAGAGGCTCCTCTGTCCTCCACTCGTTACCTGTATTAATAGCACCTGTTTGAACTCGTTATCAGTATAAAAGACACCTGTCCACAACCTCAAACAGTCAGACTCCAAACTCCACTATGGCCAAGACCAATGAACTGTCAAAGGACACCAGAAACAAAATTTTAGACCTGCACCAGGCTGGGAAGACTGAATCTGCAATAGGTAAGCAGCTTGGTGTGAAGAAATCAACTGTGGGAGCAATTATTAGAAAATGGAAGACATACAAAACCACTGATAATCTCCCTCGATCTGGGGCTCCACGCAAGATCTCACCCCGTGGGGTCAAAATGATCACGAGAACGGTGAGCAAAAATCCCAGAACCACACGGGGGGACCTAGTGAATGACCTGCAGAGAGCTGGGACCAAAGTAACAAAGGCTACATCAGTAACACACTACGCTGCCAGGGACTTAAACCATGCAGTGCCAGACGTGTCCCCCTGCTTAAGCCAGTACATGTCCAGGCCCGTCTGAAGTTTGCTAGAGAGCATTTGGATGATCCAGAAGAGGATTGGGAGAATGTCATATGGTCAGATGAAACCAAAATAGAACTTTTTGGTAAAAACTCAACTTGTCATGTTTGGAGGAGAAAGAACACCATACCTACTGTGAAGCATGGGGGTGGAAACATCATGCTTTGGGGCGGTTTTTCTGCAAAGGGACCAGGACGACTGATCCGTGTAAAGGAAAGAATGAATGGGGCCATGTATTGTGAGATTTTGAGTGAAAACCTCCTTCCATCAGCAAGGGCATTGAAGATGAAACGTGGCTGGATCTTTCAGCATGACAATGATCCCAAACACACCACCAGGGCAACGAAGGAGTGGCTTCGTAAGAAGCATTTTAAGGTCCTGGAGTGGCCTAGCCAGTCTCCAGATCTCAACCCCATAGAAAATCTTTGGAGGGAGTTGAAAGTCCGTGTTGCCCAGTGACAGCCCCAAAACATCACTGCTCTAGAGGAGATCTGCATGGAGGAATGGGCCAAAATACCAGCAACAGTGTGTGAAAACCTTGTGAAGACTTACAGAAAACGTTTGACCTCTGTCATTGCCAACGAAGGGTACATAACAAAGTATTGAGATGAACTTTTGTTATTGACCAAATACTTATTTTACCGAGGAATTTACCAATTAATTCATTAAAAATCATTCAACGTGATTTTATGGATTTTTTTTTCCTCATTTTGTCTCTCATAGTTGAGGTATACCTATGATGAAAATTGGAGACCTCTCTCATCTTTTAAGTGGGAGAACTTGCACAATTGGTGGCTGACTAAATACTTTTTTGCCCCACTGTATGTATATATATATATATATATATATACAGTATACATACAGTATATACAGTACCTGTTATATATATATATATATAACAGGTACTGTAGTTCCGACCAAGTTATTTGATTGGACAACAGGGATTCCAGGAGTTACAAGAATCTGCAATAATTGCACTCCAGTTTCACTGGATATGTATCACTCTGTTTACCTCCGCCAGGCCGCAGGCCAGGAGGTTATGTTTTTGCCGGGGTTTGTCTGTTTGTTTGTTTGTTTGTCTGTCTGTTGGTTAGCAAGATAACTCAAAAAGTTTTGGATGGATTTCGATGAAATTTTCAGGCGTTGTTGGAAATGGTACTAGGAAGAACTGATTAAATTTTGGGAATGATCCGGATCACCGTCTGGATCCAGGAATTTTTTAAAGGATTCTTTAACATTGTGAGATAGGGCCATTTTCAACACAGAGGATGCGGAGAATCACCGTGCTGCAGCGAGAGAAGAAATGCAGTGACTCAGGCAAGGGCTATCCCCAGATGCTATTGAAGCTCGTCAAGCTTAGTTTTATTTTTTTACTTTTTTATTGATTTTTTTTCTTATTACCTCCGCCAGGAGGTTATGTTTTTTTTTTTTTAAAGAAGATCTGCTCTATATTGCCAGTCATGCCTCGTTCAAAGTCTAAAAGTGTGAAACAGAGAAGGCAACAGTGTGCAGAGTGCATGAGAAAGAAAAAAAGGCAGGGAGATAACACAGAGGATGCGGAGAATCACCGTACTGCAGCGAGAGAAGAAATGCAGCGACTCAGGCAAGGGCTATCCCCACATGCGATTGAAGCTCGTCGAGCTCGTCGAGCTTAGTTTTATTTTATTGATTTTTACCTCCGCCAGGAGGTCGCCACCATTACGGAAAATGTAATTTTCGTAAATAACTACTGAACCACTAATCCTATCATTGTCAATCCAATTGCTAGTCACATGTTTTCGTGGTCAAGGAATCTGAAAACATACACACAAACACTGTATGGGGGGGAACTGTGGCGCTTGGCAGAGGTCTGCGCTCTCCGAGTGCTTTTCTAGTTTGTCAAATGCATTTTCCTGCCTATTTGAGGCAGGAGAGATAAAACCCAAATGCAGGAGTAAGTTGAGTGTGTTTAATGGCAAACACAAAATACAGTCTAAAGAAACAGACGAATTTCACTAGGCTGACAGGAAAGACCACTAGGACGCTCTACAGCACACAGGAGAGGACAACACGGAGAAAGACCTGAGCTTTACAGACGGAACTGATAGCAGGGGCAGCAGAGCGAACCCCAGGCACATCCAGACGGAACTGGTAGGCGTGGGAAAACACAGTAGAACTTACAAGGCTGGAACAGTCCGAGTCAAACCTAGAAACAGTCCCGGCAAAACAGAGGGGAGGCTGAGTACAAGTTGGTGGAGGAAACAGATGAACCAGTGGTACAAACAGCAGAGCAGATCGACAGTTCAAACAATAATCCGGAAATGCACTACAGCGAACACAGAGTATTAATAACGTGACTACTGGTGATTGCCGGTGAGGAAAGAGAGAGTGAATGCAAGGGTGTGTAAGTGAATGTCTGAGCATGTGAGTGAGAATGAGTGGGTGTGTGTGTGTGGAGTGAGTGAGTGAGTGCAGAAGTGCTGAATGAATGCAGGTGTGGACAATTGCCTGTGTGCGTATATGTGGAGAGAGTACAACCGGTAGTGACAGACAGCTGGTAGGTGTTGGCAGGGAGAGGGAGGCATGGCCCTCAGCTGGCAGGAGCCAAGGACCCAAGGCTTCTAAGGAGCTGCCAGCTGAAAATTAAGAAAACAACCAATCAGGAAAAAATACAGCCACAAGCCATGGAGCAGTGTTGGAGGCGTCCAGTCCAGTCCATGACATGTTTCAAAGGTGTTCTAGTAACATTAATTACAAAGTATTTTTTTTTATCAACTCTGAGAATTGCAGTACTGTTTTGGACACCTTCATTTCTACAGTGAAGTGCTGTTTGACAAGAATTTATACATCCATGACCTGGAAGTCCCACCCTTTTGCAAAGGTCTACTTCCATCTACCTGGTAATTTTAAGTTCATTAAATTATTTTACGTCTGTTTAAAAAAACAGGCAGTGCTAAAGTTTGTTTATTGTCTTGATTAAAAAACCACAATAACTCTGTGGTGATGGATTCTTTGTTTCATCTGAAAATGTGAAGAAAAGTCAGCAAAATGTGCGAAATCACTAGCATGTGCTAAATCACTAGCATGCTAACTACTAGCTTCTGGCAACCGGTATTAGACATGCTTTGATCTGGGATTTTCTGAAGTATAGACTTAACAAGTATGTTTTATAAACACATTACTTTTGTGCTTGACAATATTTAATTTGTTTACGTGTGTGTGAAATGACAATTGATGTCTTCATGCTCATTGAGATGTTTAGCAATAGTTTGTGGCTAGTGGCTACATTCAGAAGGGACTTTTTTCTTAGCTGTGCAAAATAACTGGTTAAACAAACAAATCGTAATATTTTGTCCAGTTTTGCTGTTATTTAATAAATATTGCTTGCCGGAACTTTTGTATAAAAGCAATATTACACTCGAGTTTGTTACGGTATCATGAATATACTTACTCCAACAGGGTGTGGTTCAGCTTGTGCCCTCCATGTAGCTGTCTATTACACTCTCGTGTAATATTGCTTAAATACACACACACACACACACACACACACACACATACTATATATATATATATATATATATATATATATATACGTATATATATTGTGGGACACATATGTATCACTTTATGCCTCACATCTCAGAGTAGAACAAAGAACTGAGTCTCCTTGGAGATAACAGGAGGATGTGAAAGTTTAGTCTTTGGTATGCAAGAGACAGCCTTGGGGGATTTCCTGGTGTGCCAAAGTCTGTGAAGAGGATGTTATAGAATTAAAGAGGAGATGCATTGTTACTTGTGATTAAAATGCAATGTGACTGTGAGCTTTGAGAGTCCTGGATATATAAAGGACAAATGCTTCTGTGATTTTCCTCTTTCTGCTTTGCTGATGTTGGAAGATGTGAATAAACCTGACTCAAGAGATAAACTCTGCCTCGTCATTTTCACATTTCCACACTGGTGACCCTAAGACGTAGCATGCAACAAGAAGAGAATTTCCCGGGGCCAGACTCATCGGGAGCCCCCAGCCAAGCGTATGCCGCTACGGTCCAGATACCGGACTTTTGGCAGGACAACCCGCGCTCCTGGTTCCACTTAGTCGAGGCACAGTTCGCCCTCCGGAGGATAACGGTAGATGACACGAAGTTCTACCATGTGATTGCAAAGCTCGATAACCGCACGGCTCGGCCATGTGGAGAGCCTATTGGAGCAGCCACCGGCCAGCGACAAATATGGCGCGTTGAAGGCTGCACTCATCCAGCACTTCACTCTCTCAGTCGAGTAGAGAGCAGAGAGACTCCTGGCCCTGAACGACTTGGGAGATGGCACGCCCATTGACCTGATGGAGAACATGCTGAGGTTGAGGGGCTCAGGTGACGACCACTTCATCTTCACCCACATTTTCCTCAGGACCCTACCATCGGCCGCGAGAGCGGCCCTGGCCAGTTCGCCATTGTTGGCCCAGCGGGACTTCCGCGCGCTGGCCCAGGAGGCACACCGGATTCTCAACACCAGCAAACAGCGCGCGGCCACCACAGCAGCGACGGAGTTCGGCGCGGCGGCCGGAGATGGCAGGGGGCCAGAGTCAGCGGTAGCAGAATCACCGACCACGGTGGCGGCAGAGGCCAAAGATCGCGGAGGAGACACCCTCTGTTTCTACCATCGCTGCTTTGCAGAGAAGGCACGCAAATGTATACCACCGTGCCAATTCAAGCGCTCGGGAAACGCTAAGACCGGGGGTCGGTAGCAGCTGCGACCCTCGGGGAGGAGAACAAGCTGCTCTACTTGAAGGATGCACGCTCGAGGAGGCATTTCCTCATGGACACAGGCTCCCAGTTGAGTTTCATCACACCTTCCTCCGCTGACCGGCTGGCAGTTTCCAGAGGTCCCGGGGTGGCAGCAGCGAACGGCTCAGAGATTAAGACCTTTGGTGATATGACTCTGCTTCTGTCCCTACACGGCCGTACATTTGAGTGGACTTTTGTCATAGCAGCAGTGAATTTCAATATGTTGGGGGCTGATTTTCTGTGCTCACATGGTTTGTTGGTTGATCTCGCTAACAGGCGCCTGGTTAATGCACTTTCTTTTGATTCTATTCCCTGTACAGCCCGAGTGGCCCCGCCAACAGCACAAGCCAACGTCACAGCTGCAAGCGGTAAGTTCCACACACTGCTCACTCAGTTCCCAGCACTCACGGTCCCCACATTTTCATCAGCCGTCGCTAAACACGGGGTGGGACATTTTATTACTACCACCGGACCGCCCGTTTTTGCAAAAGCTCGGCGCTTGGATGCAGCTAAACTGACCATAGCGCGCAATTTGTTCGCCAACCTGGAAAGGTTGGGCATTATCAGGCGTTCGAACAGTCCATGGGCTTCCCCGCTTTACATTGTCCCGAAAGCTGACGGCTCGTGGCGACCTTGCGGAGATTTCCGCAGGTTGAGCAACGCCACAGCGCATGACCGCTACCCAATCCCGCATATCCAAGATTTTTCCGTTCATTTGGCGGGGGCGTGCGTTTTTTCTAAGATAGACTTGGTCCGCGGTTACCACCAAGTCCCAGTGCGTGCTGAGGACATACCCAAAACAGCGGTAATAACTCCGTTTGGTCTATTCGAGTTTTTGCGCATGCCATTTGGGCTTAAAGGCGCTGCGCAGACGTTCCAACGCATGATGGACGCGGTGTTGCGCGATCTCCCTTTCGTATTCGTCTACCTGGATGACATCTTAGTAGCCAGCGCATCCGAAGACGAACACGAAAACCACCTCACGGCAGTTTTCCGGAGGTTGGGAGAGCACGGTTTAATAATCAACCCAGCGAAGTGTCAGTTTGGGGTGGCGCAGATTGATTTTTTGGGGCATCGCGTCTCTCCAGAAGGAGCGGTTCCGCTGCCTGACAAAGTGCGGCGGTAGCAAATTTTCCCCAGCCACAAATGGTCAGGGCGTTACAGGAGTTTTTGGGGATGGTGAATTTTTATAATCGTTTCCTCCCCCGCGCAGCGCAGCTCATGCAACCACTGTACGCCGCGTTCAAAAAACAAAAACCCGCGAATAAGATCGAATGGTCCCCGGAGCGAGTGCGAGCGTTCTCAGAAGTCAAGGCAGCCCTGGCCAATGCTGCGTTGTTGGCGCATCCGGACCCAACGGCCTGCATAGCGCTCACTACTGACTCGTCAGATGTGGCTATAGGGGCGGTCATGGAGCAGCATGTAGCCGGGGCTTGGCAGCCGCTTGCCTTTTTCAGCAGGACTTTGCGTGATAGTGAACGAAAATACAGCGCGTTCGACAGGGAGTTGTTAGCGCTCCACTTGGCCATTCACCACTTCCAGTTCTGGCTGGAAGGATGCCATTTCAACACGTTCGTTGACCACAAGCCGCTGACATTCGCGATGGCCAAGGTTTCAGAACCGTGGTCAGGCCGGCAGCAGAGACAGCTGGCCGCGATCTCAGAGTTTACTACCAATATTCAACATGTGGCGGGTAAACTTAATGTAGTGGCAGACTGCCTCTCGCGCGCCGTGGCGGCCCCAGTCTGCGTAGGGATAGATTATGCAGCCATGGCCACGGATCAGGCTAGCGACGCGGAGGTGCGCGCGCTCCAGTCTGGACCAACAGGGTTAAGGCTGGAGAACAGGGTGCTGCAAGACTGTATGTCCCCCTAATCTGCGATGTCTCCACTGGGCGACCGCGTCCTGTGGTACCGGCCGCGTGGCGCCGCCGCGTTTTTGACTCGATTCATTCTTTGGCACACCCGGGAGTGCGCGCGTCGGTCAAAATGGTAGGAGAGAAATTTGTATGGCCGAGCCTGTGCAAACAAGTTAAGGAGTGGGCAGCAGCCTGCATGGCATGTCAACGAGCCAAGGTACACAGACACATGAGAGCTCCCTTGGAGCCGTTTCACATCCCGGCTAAGAGGTTCGATCATGTTCATGTGGACCTCGTAGGCCCCCTCCCGCCGTCACAGGGGTGCACACACCTTCTGACAATGGTGGACCGCACCACGCGCTGGCCGGAAGTGGTTCCACTGGCGTCAACCACAGCCGAGGAGGTAGCGCGCGCGTTTTTAACAGCATGGGTGGCACGCTTTGGAGTTCCGTCGGACATTACGTCCAACAGAGGTCCTCAATTTGTTTCCGAACTTTGGTCAGCAATGGCCCGCAGCCTGGGTGTAACGAGCCACTGCACAACCGTGTACAATCCGCAGGCTAATGGGTTATGCGAACGTTTTCATAGGTCATTGAAAGCGGCTCTCAGAGCGTCGCTGACGGATGCAAATTGGGTAGACAGGCTACCGTGGGTTTTATTGGGGTTGCGTTCTGCACCTAAAGAGGACTTAGAAGCCTCCCCGGCTGAGCTAGTTTTTGCCCAGCCACTTCGGCTGCCCGGGGAGTTTCTCACAGATAATCCTGTGCCAGATAGCTCCCCGTCTCAGCTGTTGCAGCGTGGCACGGAATCGGGCACGCTGCCTGGCCCTGTTCACCACAGTTTTCCGCGCGTTTTTGTGCCTAAGACTTTGAAAAACGCGGAGTTTGTTTTTGTCAGACACGATGCTCATCGCCCACCGCTGCGACCACCTCATGATGGACCATTTAGAGTGCTGGAAACAGGGGACAAGCATTTTTTGCTAGATTTGGGGGGCAGGAAGGAAAAGATTGGCATAAACAGGCTCAAACCCGCCTTTGTGGTGGCGGACGAGGATGTGCTGTTGGCCAGGGCTCCTCGGCGCGGCAGACCCCCTCGGGGAAATTCCCCAGAACACCTACAGGGACTGACAAACAGTTTTCACCCCCAGACAGCAGCCCCCCAGCATGATGGCGCCGCAGAAGTGGTGAAGCCAGCTTACAGCAGATACGGGAGGAGACTGAGGCCCAAGCAGCACGTGGGCTGATGTGTAATGATTTTATCATGACATGCAGACTGTTATTCTGTTGTTCCATCTTAGATGTTTGTGGGGGGGTCATGTGGGACACATATGTATCACTTTATGCCTCACATCTCAGAGTAGAACAAAGAACTGAGTCTCCTTGGAGATAACAGGAGGATGTGAAAGTTTAGTCTTTGGTATGCAAGAGACGGCCTTGGGGGATTTCCTGGTGTGCCGAAGTCTGTGAAGAGGATGTTATAGAATTAAAGAGGAGATGCATTGTCACTTGTGATTAAAATGCAATGTGACTGTGAGCTGTGAGTCCTGGATATATAAAGAACGAATGCTTCGAGATTTTGCTGCCTCCAGTAACTGATAAACACCCACCTGCATTCAACATACACGAACACACTGATTCATAATACTGAATTACACTCATCCATTCACTGATTCTCTCTGACTTTTGGTCTTTTGGTTTTTTGTGGTTGATTGTTGTTCTGTGCTATTGAGAGATTTTTTTTCATTGTAATCATAATCTGCTTAAATATAAGCTGTATTCTGATAACGAAGTTTTTTTTTCTCTCCTCCCCCCCTTGTGTCGTTCCCTCCCCTCCCCTCCCTTTCTTATCTATCTCTGTTTGATGAGACGCCTATTATGGCTGCCGTGTCGTTGTGTCGCGCGCATGCGCACCAATGTCAAGTCAAGTTCCTCGTGTGTTTTTTTTACATGCTTGGCAATAAAGTTTATTCTGATTCTGATTCTGATTCTGATTCTGTGATTTTCCTCTTTCTGCTTTGCTGATGTTGAAAGATGTGAATAAACCTGACTCAAGAGATAAACTCTGCCTCGTCATTTTCACATTTCCACAATATATATATATATACAGTGGGGTAAAAAAGTATTTAGTCAGCCACCAATTTTGCAAGTTCTCCCACTTAAAAGATGAGAGAGGTCTCCAATTTTCATCATAGGTATACCTCAACTATGAGAGACAAAATGAGAAAAAAAAAATCCAGAAAATCACATTGTCTGATTTTTAAAGAATTTATTTGCAAATTATGGTGGACATTAAGTATTTGGTCAATAACAAAAGTTCATCTCAATACTTTGTAATATACCCTTTGTTGACAATGACAGAGGTCAAACGTTTTCTGTAAGTCTTCACAAGGTTTTCGCACACTGTTGCTGGTATTTTGGCCCATTCCTCCATGCAGATCTCCTCTAGAGCAGTGTTGTTTTGGGGCTGTCGCTGGGCAAGATGGACTTTCAACTCCCTCCAAAGATTTTCTATGGGGTTGGAGATCTGGAGACTGGCTAGGCCACTCCAGGACCTTGAAATGCTTCTTACGAAGCCACTCCTTCGTTGCCCGGGCGGTGTGTTTGGGATCATTGTCATGGTGAAAGACCCAGCCACGTTTCATCTTCAATGCCCTTGCTGGTGGAAGGAGGTTTTCACTCAAAATCTCACGATACATGGCCACATTCATTCTTTTCTTTACACGGATCAGTCGTCCTGGTCCCTTTGCAGAAAAACAGCCCCAAAGCATGATGTTTCCACCCCCATCCTTCACAGCAGGTATGGTGTTCTTTCTCCTCCAAACACGACAAGTTGAGTTTTTACCAAAAAGTTCTATTTTGGTTTCATCTGACCATATGACATTCTCCCAATCCTCTTCTGGATCATCCAAATGCTCTCTAGCAAACTTCAGACGGGCCTGGACATGTACTGGCTTAAGCAGGGGGACACGTCTGGCACTGCAGGATTTGAGTCCCTGGCGACGTAGTGTGTTACTGATGGTAGCCTTTGTTACTTTGGTCCCAGCTCTCTACAGGTCATTTACTTGGTCCCCCGTGTGGTTCTGGGATTTTTGCTTACCGTTCTCGTGATCATTTTGACCCCACGGGGTGAGATCTTACATGGAGCACCAGATCGAGGGAGATTATCAGTGGTCTTGTATGTCTTCCATTTTCTAATAATTGCTCCCACAGTTGATTTCTCCACACCAAGCTGCTTACCTATTGCAGATTCAGTCTTCCCAGCCTGGTGCAGGTCTACAATTTTGTTTCTGGTGTCCTTTGACAGCTTTTTGGTCTTGGCCATAGTGGAGTTTGGAGTCTGACTGTTTGAGGTTGTGGACAGGTGTCTTTTATACTGATAACGAGTTCAAACAGTTGCCATTAATACAGGTAACAAGTGGAGGACAGAGGAGCCTCTTAAAGAAGAAGTTACAGGTCTGTGAGAGCCAGAAATCTTGCTTGTTTGTAGGTGACCAAACACTTATTGCCCACCATAATTTGCAAATAAATTCTTTAAAAATCAGACAATGTGATTTTCTGAATTTTTTTTTTCTCATTTTGTCTCTCATAGTTGAGGTATACCTATGATGAAAATTGGAGACCTCTCTCATCTTTTAAGTAGGAGAACTTGCACAATTGGTAGCTGACTAAATACTTTTTTGCCCCACTGTATATATTTATATATATATATATATATATATATATATATATATATATACATATAGTTTTGTGAAAAAGTGTTTGCCGTTTCCTGATTTCTCATTTGTTTGCATGTTTGTCACACTTAAATGTTTCAGATCATCAAACAAATTTAAATATGAGACAAAGATAACACAACTAAACACAAAATGCAGTTTTTAAATAAAGGTGTTTATTATTAAGAGAAAAAAATCCAAACCTGCATGGCCCTGTGTGAAAAAGTGATTACCCACTAAACCTAATAACTGGTTGGGCCACCCTTAGCAGCAACAACTGCAATCAAGCATTTGTGATAACTGGCAATGAGTCTTTTACAGCGCTGTGGAGGAATTTTGGCCCACTTATCTTTGCAGAATTGTATTAATTCAGTCACATGGGAGGGTTTTCAAGCATGAACCGCCTCTTTAAGGTCGCGCCACAACATCTCAATCGGATTCAGGTCAGGACTTTGATTAGGCCTCTCCAAAGTCTTCATTTTGTTTTTGTTAAGCCATTCAGAGGTGGACTTGCTGGTGTGTTTTGGATCATTGTCCTGCTGCAGAACTCAAGTGTGCTTCAGCTTGAGGTCACCAACAGATGGTCGGACATTGTCCTTCAGGATTTTTTTGGTAGACAGCAGAATTCATGGTTCCATTTACCACAGCAAGTCTTCCACGTCCTGAAAAAGCAAAATAGCCCCAGACCATCACACTACCACCACCACATTTTACTGTTGGTATGATGTTCCTTCTCTGAAATGCTGTGTTACTTTTACGCCGGATGTAATGGGACACACACCTTTCAAAAAGTTCTACTTTTGACTCGTCAGTCCACAGAGTATTTTCCCAAAAATCTTGGGGATCATCAAGATGTTTTCTGGCAAAACTGAGACGAGCCTTTATGTTCTTTTTGCTCAACAGTGTTTTTCATCTTGGAACTCTGCCATGCAGGCCATTTTTACCCAGTCTCTTTCTTATGGTGGAGTCATGAACACTGACCTTAACTGAGGCAAGAGAGTCCTGCAGTTCTTTGGATGTTGTTGTGGGGTCTTTTGTGACCTCTTGGATGAGTCGTCGTTGCACTCTTGGGGTAATTTTGGTTGGCCGGCCACTCCTGGGAAGGTTCACCACTGTTCCATGTTTTCGGTATTTGTGGATAATGGTTCTCCACTGTGGTTCGCTGGAGTCCCAACGCTTTAGAAATGACTTTATAACCTTTGCTAAACTGATAGATCTCACTTACTTTGTTTCTCATTTGTTCCTGAATTTCTTTGGATCTGCAGCATGATGTCTAGCTTTTGAGGATCTTTTGGTCTACTTCACTTTGTCAGGCAGGTCCTATTTAAGTGATTTCTTGATTGAGAACAAGTGTGGCAGTAATCAAGCCTGGGTGTGGCTAGAGAAACTGAACTCAGCTTTCCAAAAATGTGATAAACCACAGTTAATTTATGTTTTAACATAGTGGGGGCAATCACTTTTTCACACAGGGCCATGTAGGTTTGGATTTTTTTTTTTTTACCCTTAATAATAAACACCTTCATTTAAAAACTGCATTTTGTGTTTACTTGTGTTACCTTTGTCTAATATTTAAATTTGTTTGATGATCTGAAACATTTAAGTATGACAAACATACAAAAAAATGAGAAATCAGGAAGGGGGCAAACACTTTTTCACACCACTGTATACACACACACACACACACACACACACACACACACACACACACACACACACACACACACACACACACATAGGTTCTGGTTCAGGTTACTTTATTTGTACCCGTAGGTAGATTTGTTTTGCAGTCAGGTGACATCTTTTAGACACATATTTACAAACCACAATTACATTCAACATGAACACAAACACAGGCACACATGAAGCTGACTATAAACATGATACTCAAGGCTCCACCTATATATACACATACATATATTGTGTGTTTATGTTAACTTCTGTCTTGTGAAGTTGTAACTTTTAACGACATTTTGAATTTTGTTTTTTTTTTAATGATTTTATCATTTTTCCCTCTGAAGGGGCAACTTATAGTGAAAGAGGACAAACAGGCTGTTGCCTGGGCAACAATAGCCCATACCTGTGCACATCCATGCTTTCTTCTGAACGTTGTCACAAAGAGCAGACTAATTGCTTGCCAATCCCAAGCATACCTTTACGAAACTCAGTTTTTTTTTTCTCTGCTTAAAGCAAGTAAAGGAGTTGAGTGGTCACATAAATATGGGGTGGGGGGCTGAAAAGTTCATAGTGGTCAAATTTGACCAAATGTGTGTAAGGGAATCAATAAAAGCATTCCTACTGGGCTTGCCAAGGAGGTTGACCATCTTGGTGACACAGGTAGAGTGCTGGACTCTGGAGCGGAAAGTTGTGAGTTTAAACCCCCCATTGGATGCCACCAGCTGGGCTTGGCCCATACCCTTGGTTACATGGGGTTTATTTTTCAACATAGTCTTCCCTTTGGTCCACACACTTCTTCCATCAATGTTGCAGCGCTTGGATCCCTGCAGTTGAAAAATAAACCACATTTGGTCAAATTTGACCACTATGAACGTTTCAACCCCCCCCCCCCCCATATCACATTTTATTGTTAACCTAGATGACACAACAAAGATTTGCACATGCATATCACATCAGAAGGCATACACATTCACATTACAGTCAGTTAAAGCAACACAATGTAAAATTTTTACCTTAAAATTATGTTTCCAAAATGATTTTGATCAGCCTTTGACTGGGTGAATGTCACTTCCTCCATGGCCTAATGAAGCCTGCATTGCCTGCAACAGCTCTGTTCTTGGTAGGAACAGTGGAAAGACTACAACTATAACAACGATAACCTGAGTATCAACAGCCAATCACAGGGCACAAATTTAGCCGCCAACAACTAAATACCTTGTGACTGGCTGTTGGGACAGGTCATTTTGTCATATTTGTAGTCTTTTCCCTGTGCCTACCTGGAACAGGAAATTTCCATAGTGCTCCTTTAAAAGTCATTTGTAATTATGAATATGAATTATCACGACATGCAATTCTGGTCTGATCAAAAAAATCAGAATTGATCATGTGGCAACTGAAAAAAAACAAGGTTTAAAGGACCTCTCTTGCCCTTGTTTAACAAAAGCATGCCTAAACTCCCTTTTACTCTAAAATGATGCAGTGTGGAGAGCTAAAAAAAAAAAAAAAAGAAAAAAGATGAGCGATAGTATTTGGCAAAGCCTAATTAGTGAGTCAATTGAGGATGTAGTAATTATCAGCTGTGCTCATGGGATGCCCACGGTTGTTCTTACTTTCTACTATCACTAATACAACACAGGGGAAACAATTCTCACTGTGTCTCTGCGTTTATGATGGAAATACAAGGGGTGATAAAATGTGGCATTCTGCTGGATGATGCAAATCCAGCCACTGTTTTTCACAACAGTCCGTCTGTCTATAACCTCAGGCAGGTGTAAGCATTCCAAAACAATTTTTTATTTTTTTGAGCAAGGTCAAGAGCCAAGAATGTGCAATGCTTTCATTATGCCATATACCTAACTTCAAATGCTCCTAGGTATGTTTGCCTTGTCATAAACCTTGGGTTAGCACAGACAAGTGAATACATTAAAGGGAGGAGCTGTGGTGCTTTAGTTTTTTTAATTGATGTTGTGTGTAGATAATGTGCTTTTAAGAGCAAATGATCACCGAACCCACATGTATGTGCCAGTTTTATTCTCCAGACAGCTGCTGTGCTGTAATGCTAGCCAATGGGAGGAGATTGTAGAATGTACAGAAGATCTCAGAGGAACAGCTTTCAACAGCTGCTCTTCAGTTCCCTGGAGCCTTTTCTCCTTCTTTTACCAGTAACTTTCTTCTCAGATCCTCTATCTCCCTGGTTTTCATTCTCTGCAGTGGATCCCAGGGGATTTTTTTCTTCTGTCTTCTTCTTTTTTTTCTTCTCTTTTGCTGTTAGCTGTACTTCAAATCCAAGTGTGCGTGAATAGAAGCACGTTGCAAGTATTTTACAAAACACAGTATTCTATTAGTATTCTTGTGAATGAGTCTCTGCAGTTTAGATACATTGTTATACTGATCAGACTGATGATTAGCTTCTCATTATGTTGGTTTCATTTCATTTGAGCAAAAATGGTTACATTGGGATAACAGTTTTAAAATTTAACAATTTGTTAATAAGTGATTAATTGGTTAAAGGCAGATATTAGCCAAGGCCATATTAGTTTAATATTTAGTTACATTTCTACTCAAGGTGTAGAATAATAAGGGTAACTGATGGGCCTTTAAAAATACCAATAAAGGAAAAACAATACAATAATATTGAGCCCAGGACACAGCAGAATCAAGTTAACCTTAAAGACTGCCATGGAGAAGAAGTGTTTTGTTACCAATTTTTAAGATCAAGGGTGATGCTCAGAGCTGCAGTAACTACAGAGGCATAAAGTTGATCAGTCACACTATGAAGATATGGGAAAGAGTTGTTGAAGCCAGGTTAAGAGGAGAGGTGACAATCAATGAGCAGCAGTACGGTTTCATGCCAAGAAAGTGTACTACAGATGCAATGTTTGCTTTAAAAGTGTTGATGGAGAAGTCTAGAGAAGGTCAGGAGTTGCACTGTGTCTTTGTGGATCTAGAGAAAGCATATGATAGGGTGGCAAGAGAGTACTTGGTACTGTATAAGGAAGCCAGGAATGGCAGAGAATATGTGAGGGTGGTGCAGGACATGCATGAGGACAGCGAGACGGTGGTGAGGTGTACTGTAGGAGTGACATGGATTCAATGTGGGGGTGGGGTTACATTAGGGATCGGCTCTGAGGTTACCCAAGATAAACTGGTCCTGGGTGAAGGGCCAGACTAAGAACAATCCAACAGACTCTCATGATGAATGCTCAAACAAGGATTCAGTGTACCCCACCCAGTATGGGGCGACCTGGGCACCACCCTAGAGCCAGGCCTGGGGGAGGGGCTCAATGGCTAGTGCCTGGTGGCCGGGTTTCTGCCCATGGGACCCGGCCGGGCTCAGCCCGAAGGAGTAACATGGGTCTGCCCTCCAGTGGGCTCACCACCTGCAGGAGGGACCATGGGGGTCCAGTTCTATGTGGATCAGGTGGTGGTCGTAGGCAGAGACCTTGGCGGTCTGATCTTAAGGTGCGATCAGACCAAACGTGAACGGATGAATTTTTCGCGCAGTGTGATTACGTTGTAACTCAATGTAAACACACAAATAGACAGGAATTCACGGACTGAATGAGATGCAGACAGGCAAAGTTGCCTTTATAACTTCTGCAGCAGTGTTCAACCCACTGTGGAAATCACCAAAATAACGTCATGCTTTAGGTTTACATTATCCGACGGGGAGCTCACCTGAAAAAGTTGTCTGTCTCCAAAACTTTACAAGATGATGAATGTTTCCATTGCTAGCTTGCTAGCCTTGTTAGGACGTCCGTGGCAGGAATCTGTGAGTAAATAACTCCGACATCCCGATTTAGCTGAAAAGCTCCTGGTACTCCTGTTTCTAGATGAGTGGCAGTCTCATTTTCAAACTAGTTTACTCTGCAATGGTGATACTTTTATTCTGGTGACGGCAGAATCTCAAAGCTAGCATATTCCCATGGACATGAACACTCGAATGGGCGATTTTGCATGTACTCGCCTCTTTCCATTCACTTTGTTGGATTCATGACACCCATTTGCGTTTGGTGTGAAGGCACCTTTGGGCTTCCTAAACTGGCTTTTGGGACGTGGAATGTCACCTCTCTGGGGGGAAAGGAGCTGGAGCTGGTGCATGAGGTTGAGATACCGGCTAGATATAGTCGGCCTCACCTCAACACACAGCTCTGGTTCTGGAACCAGTCTCCTGGAAAGGGGCTGGAGCTTGGCCTACTCTGGAGTTGCCCCGGGCGAGAGGCAACGAGCAGGGGTGGGAATTCTTGTATCCCCCCACCTTGCTGCCTCTATATTGGAGTTTTCCCCGGTGGATGAAAAGATTGTTTCCGTGAGCCTTCGGGTTGGGAAACGGGTCCTGACCATCATTTGTGCCGATGCACCAATGATGGTTCAGAGTACCCACTCTTTTAGGAGTCTCTGACTGGGGTGCTGGAGGGTGCTCCTCTTGGAGACTCCATTGTCCTACTGGGGGACTTCAATGTGAACGTGGGCAATGACAGTGAAACCTGGAGGGGGGTGATTGGGAGGAGCGGGCTGCCCGATCTGAACCCGAGTGGTGTTCAGTTATTGGACTTCTGTGCTAACCACAGTTTGTCCATAATGAACACCATGTTCAAGCATAAGGGTGTCCATATGTGCACTTGGCTCTAGGACACCCTAGATCGCATGTCGATGATTGATTTTGTTATCGTGTCATCAGACCTGTGACCGTATGTCTTGGACACTCAGGTAAAGAGAGGTGCAGAGCTGTCAACTGATCACCACCTAGTGGTGAGTTGGATCCGATGGCAGGGGAGGATGCCATTCAGACCTGGAAGACCCAAATGTATAGTGAGGGTGTGCTGGGAATGTCTGGCTCAGGCCTCTGTTGGGGAGGTCTTCAACTCCCACCTCCTGAAGAACTTCAACCACATTCTGAGAGAGTTTGGAGACATGGAGTCTGAATGGGCCATGTTCTCCACTTCCACTGTTGAAGCTGCTGCCCAGAGCTGTGGCCGCAAGGTCATCGGTGCATCTCGTGGTGGCAACCCCCAAACCAAGTAGTGGACACCAGTGGTGAGGGGGGCCATTAAGCTGAAGAAGGAGTCCTATCGAGCTTGGTTGGCTTGTGGGACTCCTGAAGCAGCTGAGGTGTACCGGCAGGAAAAAGCGGAGTGCAGCTTGGGTGGTTGCTGAAGCAAAAACTGGGGTATGAGAGGAGTTCAGTGAGGCCATGGAACAAGACTTTTGGTCAGCCTTGAAGAGATTCTGGCAAACTGTCTGGTGGCTCAGGAAGGGGAAGCAGCTCCCTAGCCACACTGTGTATGGTGCAGATGGAGCACTGCTGACTTCGACTACGGATATCATCAGGTAGTGGAAGGAATACTTCAAGGATCTCCTCAATCCTACTGACATGCCTTCCACAGAAGAAGCAGGGCTTGTGGACGAGGGAAACGACTTGCCCATCACAGGGGCTGAGGTTGCCAAGGTGGTTAAAAAGCTCCTTGGTGGCCGGGCCCCGGAGGTGGACTAGAGTCACCCTGAGTACCTCAAGGCCCTGGATGTTGTAGGGTTGTCATGGTTGACACACCTCTGCAACATTGCGTGGAGGTCGGGGACAGTCCCTTTGACATGGCAAACCGGGGTGGTGGTTCATCTCTTCAAGAAAGGGGACTGGAGAATGTGCTCCAACTTTAGAGGGATCACACTCCTCAGCCTCCCTGGGAAGGTCTATGCTAAGGTACTGGAGAGGACAGTCCGGCCATTGGTCAAACCTCGGATTCAGGAGGAGCAATGTGGCTTTCGTCCTGGCCATGGCACTTCGGACCAACAGTTTTATCCTCTCAAGAATCCTCGAGGGTTCGTGAGAGTTTGCCCAACCAGTTTACATATGTTTTGTGGACTTGGAGAAAGCATTCGACCACATACCTCATGGCTTTTTGTGGAGGATGCTTCGGGAGTATGGGGTATCGGGCTTGTTGTTACAAGCTATCCGGTCTCTATACAGCCGTTGTGAGAGTTTGGCTCTTATTGCCAATACTCGGTCGGACTCATTCCCAGTGGCAGTTGGACTTTGCCAGGGCTGCCCTTTGTCACTGATCCTGTTCATAATTTTTATAGACAGAATTTCAAGGCACAGCCAGGGAACGGAGGGTGTCATGCTTGGTGACCACAGGATCTCGTCTCTGTTGTTTGCAGATGATGTTGTCCTGTTGGCTTCATCCAGCAATGACCTACAAGTCTTACTGGGATGGTTTGCCACTGAGTGTGAAGCGGCTGGGATGAGAATCAGCACCTCCAAGTCCGAATCCATGGTCCTCAGCCATAAAAAGGTGGATTGTCCTCTGCAGGTTGGTGACAAGCTCCTGCCCCAAGTGGAGGAGTTTAAGTATCTTGGGGTCTCATTCATGATTGAGGAGAGAATGGAGCGAGAGATTGATAGACGGATCGATTGGGGCAGCATCTGCAGTGATGCGGACATTGTACCGGTCTGTTGTGGTGAAGAGGGAGCTGAGCTCTAAGGCAAAGCTGTCGATTTACCGGTCAATCTACGTTCGTACCCTCACCTATGGCCACGAGCTTTGGGTAGTGACTGAAAGAATGAGATCACGAATACAAGCGGCTGAAATGAGCTTTCTTCATAGGATTGCTGGACTCACCCTTAGAGATAGAGTGAGGAGCTCAGTCAGCTCAGAGTAGAACTGCTGCTCCTCCACATTGAAAGGAGCCAGTTGACGTAGTTTGGGCATCTGATCAGGACGTCTCCTGGACACCTCCCACTTGAGGTGTTTCAGGCACGTCCCACTGGGAGGAGACCCCAGGGCAGACCCAGGACTCGCTGGAGAGACTATGTCTCCCAGTTGATCTGGAAACGCCTTGGTATCCTCTCTGAATTGCTGGAGCAGGTGGCTGAGGAGAGGGAAGTCTGGGCTTTTCTGCTTGAACTGCTGCCTCCGCGACCCGGACCTCCAGAAAAGTGGTAGAAGATGGATGTATGGATGGATGAATGGATGGATGGATGTACAAACAAATTCTTATTTACAACATACAATTTCTACTACTCTTTAGTTTTTTTTCCGGCTACCAGTTTGCATGGATTTTTAAAGTATTGTTATTTAATGGGATTTTACACTGCATTGGGTATTACCATTTTGCCAATGCCCATGGCATCTGAAAGATTTCTCTGCGGTGTCTTTTTGCATCCATGCATGCCACAGTGGATTATATGGGGAGTGAGATTGGTCACACTCTAAATATGGGTGCTTTTAAAGAACACATGAAAGTATTTAAACTGGTCAGTGTAAATTTCAACCTGCAGTGTTTGGAAAGGTTGCAAAATTTTTGAAGGGACATATTTAACCCAGCATATTGTCATGGAATAGTGTATAGTTTGCAATGTTTTAGGTGATTTCACATGTGATTTTGAATGTGAAAGCATCCTTTAAATACACAAGTGTTGCTGTTTCACATTTTCATGAGCACTCAAACATTTATAAGGAGGTATAGGCTGGGGTGGGTAGAGGTAGTATAGAATGCCACTGAAATGCAGGAGATGGGAGCTCCTTTCCGGTTGCTGTGGCTTTTTGTTCACAGCAGTCTTTATTTTCAGTTTGAGTTTTGCTTCCAGATCTACCATTTCTTTTAAAGGGGATATATGATGTCGTCTTTCTACATGACACCATTCCTAGAAGTCTTTTTCAGGATTCAAGAGTCAAAGATTTTATTGTCAGTACTACTATACACACGTGGACAAAATTGTTGGTACCCCTCTGTTAATGAAAGAAAAACCCACAGTAGTCACAGAAATAACTTGAATCTGACAAAAGTGGTAATAAATAAAAATTCTATGAAAATTAACCAATCAAAATCAGACAATGCTTTTGAATTGTGGTTCAACAGAATTATTTTAAAAAACAAATTCATGAAACAGGCCTGGACAAAAATGATGGTACCCTTAACTTAATATTTTGTTGCACAGCCTTTTGAGGCAATCACTGCAATCAAACCATTTCTGTAACTGTCAATGAGACTTCTGCACCTCTCAGCAGGTATTTTGGCCCACTCCTCATAAGCAAACTGCTCCAGTTGTCTCAGGTTTGAAGGGTGCCTTCTCCAGACGGCATGTTTCAGCTTCTTCCACAGATGTTCAATAGGATTTAGATCAGGGCTCATAGAAGGCCACTTTAGAATAGTCCAATGTTTCGCTCTTAGCCATTATGAAATGGCTAAGAGCGTTTTTAGCTGTGTGTTTTGGGTCATTATCCTGTTGCAAGACCCATGACCTGCGACTGAGACCAAGCTGTCTGACACTGGGCAGCACATTTCTCTCTAGAATACCTTGATAGTCTTGAGATTTCATTGTACCCTGCACAGATTCAAGACACCCTGTGCCAAATGCAGCAAAGCAGCCCCAGAACATAACAGAACCTCCTCCATGTTTCACAGTAGGGACAGTGTTCTTTTCTTGGTATGTTTCATTTTTGCGTCTGTGAACATAAAGCTGAAGTGCCAAAAAGTTCCAGTTTTGTCTCATCTGTCCATAGGACATTCTCCCAGAAGCTTTGTGGCTTGTCAGCATGCAGTTTGGCAAATTCCAGTCTGGCTTTTTTTTAATTTGTTTTCAACAGTGGTGTCCTCCTTGGTCGTCTCCCATGAAGTGCACTTTGGCTCAAACAACGACGGATGGTGCGATCTGACACTGATGACAGGGACTGCTACAGGGAGGTTAAATATCGGTTTAACAGAGAGCTGAAGAGAGCTAAATCTGTGTATTCTGAGAGACTTCAGCAGCAGTTCACTGCTAATGACTCGGCTTCTGTGTGGAGAGGACTGAGGCAAATCACCAACTATCAGCCTCAGGCTTCTAAAGGTCAGGATGACAAAGCCCGTTGTCAAAAACTGTCCCAACATTACGCCCGTTTTGACACCTCGTCAGCTGTGTCCAACTCCCCCACTCCACCCAGCTCCACTGCCTCCTCGGCCCCTAATTCATCAAAAGCGCCCCCCCCTCCTCCCCCCCCTGCCCTTGTCATCAGTGAGCAGGACGTGCACAGACAATTCTCCAGACTGAACCCGCGCAAGGCCCCCGGGCCGGACGGTGTGTCTCCCTCCACCCTGAGACACTGTGCAAAAGAGCTGGCTCCTGTCTTCACAGACATTTTTAACACCTCCCTTAAGCTATGTCATGTGCCGACCTGCCTCAAATCCTCCACCATCATCCCTGTCCCCAAGAAGCCACGGATTACTGGACTTAACGACTACAGACCTGTAGCACTCACCTCTGTAGTCATGAAGTCCTTTGAGCGCCTGGTCCTGTATCACCTCAAGTCCATCACCACTCCCCTCCTGGACCCGCTGCAGTTTGCCTACCGTGCCAAAAGGTCTGTGGACGATGCAGTCAACCTGGCCCTCCACTCCATCCTGCAGCACCTGGACTCCCCGGGAACCTACGCCAGGATCCTGTTTGTGGACTTCAGCTCTGCATTCAACACCATCCGCCCCGCTCTGCTCCAGGACAAGCTGTCCCTGCTCGGCGTGCCTGACTCCCTCTGCAGGTGGATCACCGACTTCCTGACGGACCGGAGGCAGCATGTGCGGCTGGGGAAGTCTGTCTCGGACTCTGTTAGCATCAGCATCGGATCACCCCAGGGCTGTGTACTTTCCCCCCTACTCTTCTCCCTTTATACCAACTCCTGCACCTCCTCCCACCAGTCTGTTAAGCTGATCAAGTTTGCGGACGACAGCACCCTCATCGGGCTCATCTCCAACGGCGACGAGTCCGTCTACAGGAAAGAGGTGGCCCAGCTGGTGTCCTGGTGCAGCCACAACAACCTGCAGCTGAACGCTCTGAAGACAGCGGAGATGATTGTGGACTTCAGGAAAGTCACAACCCCCCTGCCCCCCCTCACCATCACAGGCTCTCCCATCACCATTGCAGATTCCTTCCGCTTCTTGGGCACCACCATCACCCGGGACCTCAAATGGGAGCCAACCATCAGCTCCCTCATCAAAAAGGCCCAGCAGAGGATGTTCTTTCTGCGGCAGCTGAGGAAGCTCAAGCTACCCACCAAGATGTTAGTGCAGTTCTACACAGCCATCATCGAGTCCATCCTCACCTCCTCCATAACCGTGTGGTACGCAGGAGCCACTGCCAGGGACAGACTAAGGCTGCAGCGCGTTGTGCGCACTGCTGAGAAGGTGATCGGCTGCAAGCTCCCATCTCTCCAGGACCTGTACATCTCCAGGACCCGGAGGCATGCAGGCCGGATCATAGCCGATCCTTCACACCCTGGTCACGTACTGTTTGCCCCCCTCCCCTCAGGTAGAAGACTTCGGTCCATTCAGACTAAAACCTCCCGGCACATGAACAACTTTTTCCCCTCTGCCATCAGACTGCTGAACATTAAGTGACTTATTGACTCTTGTGCACTATATACAGCAGCTCATGTCGTTCATCACTGTTTTTCTGTTGCATTATCGACTGCACTGTGGTACCCCATATTATCTGCTACTTGCTAATTTATTGAAATCTGCCTTGCTGTTGTCTGTCTGCGTCTGACTGCGACCGCCGAAAAGAAATTATGGAGTTAATAAGCTGGGCTTTGAACACAATTGACACTATTTTTTCAACAAGGAAAAGTGCTCCGGGGGAAGCTGTTTGCCCCGCTGGAACGGCTCCAGTGGGCTATCTATGTGACACAGGTATTTGGAAAATGCTGTGTCTCTCTAATCTCTCTGTCGAAGATATTGAAGATTTGTTTATCTTCGTAATCTTGGTGATTGGGATAATTCTGATTGGGACGGGAATTGTCTTGGTTTACCGCAAATTGCTGGCCAGGCGAGGTGCATCCAACAAATTGAGAAACTGGAGAAGACCCTGATAGCGACTACTGGAGAACTGTCTCGTAAGGTGGATTACATCATGGGTTCGCTCAGGTCTTTCCACGACGAGTTCAAAGCTGCGCAATGAAGGATTAATGTACTGAATCTACAGAAGAAATACAAGTCTTCTCTGTGATCAGTCCTATTTGGCATTATTATTCCCCATGAAAATTCCTCCTGGCTGTCTGCAGACTGTGTTTTTTTTCAAAATCATGAGCACAAGGCCTTGGACAGCCAGCTGCAGCGCCAGATAAGACTGGGCGCCAGACAGACAAAACATCTTCTGCCAAGGGTCCTTGGGTCTCTCTTATTATCATCAACACTGCTCAACACCGCACACACATTGATTCATGAACTGATTAAAGATATACTGTACACTGCTCTCTTGTGTCTCGTGAATTCTGAGTTGTTGCTCTGTGCTATTGAGAGATTTTTTTTCATTGTAATCACAATCTGCTTAAAAATAAGCTGTATTTTGATAACGAAGTTTTTTTTTCTCCTCCCCCCTTGTGTCGTTCCCTCCCTTCCCCTCCCTTTCTTATCTATCTCTGTTTGATGAGGCGCCTTTATGGCTGCCGTGTCGTTGTGTCGCGCGCATGCGCACCAATGTCAAGTCAAGTTCCTCGTGTGTTTTTTTTTTACATGCTTGGCAATAAAGTTTATTCTGATTCTGATTCTGATTCTGATTCTTGATTAGTGTTACTCATTATTATTATTATTATTATTATTACTTATTATTCTACACTTATTGCATGTTTTTAGTCTTTTGGTTTTTTTAGTTTATCTCTTTATCTCATTATGTTTTTAATGTTGCAGCATGGCACCGAGACAAATTCCTAGTTTGTGTACTACATAAACAATGGCAATAAATCTGATTCTGATTCTGATTCTGATGTACCTTGACCTTGGAGTTCACCATGAATGTGTTTAGAGGTTGTTCTGGGCTGTTTTGTTACCATTCACATTATCCGTCTCCTCCTGTGGCCACGTCCAGGGAGGTTGACTACAGTCCTGTGGATCTTAAATTTCTGAATAATATGTGCAACTGTAGTCACAGGAACATCAAGCTGCTTGGAGACGGTCTTATAGCCTTTACCTTTAACATGCTTGTCTATAATTTTTTATCTAATCTCCTGAGACAACTCTCTCCTTTGCTTCCTCTGGTCCATGTTTAGTGTGGTACACACCATGTCAACAAACAGCACAGTGACTATTTGTCACTCTTTAAATAGGCCGACTGACTGATTACAAGTTTGTAGACACCTGTGATGTTAATTAGAGGACACATCTTGGTTGAACATGTCCCTATGGTCACATTATTTTCAATCTTTTCTAGGGGTACCATCATTTTTGTCCAGGACTGTTTCATGAGTTTGTTTTTTAAAATAATTCTGTTGAACCACAATTCAAAAGCATTGTCTGATTTTCATTGTTTAATTTTCATAGAATTTTTATTTATTACCACTTTTGTCAGATTCAAGTTATTTCTGTGACCATTGTGGGTTTTTCTTTCATTAACAGAGGCGTACCAACAATTTTGTCCACGTCTGTACATTCAGACAGCTAGAGATGAATACCCATAGTTGCATTTCAACGCAGTAGTGTAGGTGCAGATAGTGACAGATATGATGCACATGATCAGTATTGCAGTGACATACAGACAGCAGCAGATACGGCATTTGTGCAAATGGTTGCGGTTAATGTGCAGAGGCATATAGCAGCAAAAGTACAACAGAACAACTGTCATGAACCGAGCCAGTGTTGCCCTGTAGGCTTGGTTCTGACTGTTCTGACTGTTCTCTGTGGCTCAGGTATCGGGTGATTTATGTATTGTGTTATCTTTTGAGTTCTTGTTGTTTTTATGCCTTTGTTCTTTTTCTTTTCCATGCCTGTAGCCACCGCTCTGGCCGGCGGCTGTTAGGCAACCAACCTCTTTGACCTACATTCGTGTGAGCATTGTCTAGCACTCGCCGGTCTGACCACGCCCCCTCTCTCTTGACAGCCAGCTGATTCCTCCCCGGTAATTGTCATTCCTGCGCCTCGCCCAGGTGCTCCCAATTTGTGGTGCCAGCAATGCTTGTACTTAGGCGGCCTTTGCCAGTCAAGCATTGCTGGACCATTGTGCAAGTCATACGGACGTTAATCGCTGTATGGAAGCTTGTCTCTATGAAGGAGTGTTGTGTTCCACACCGTCGCTTCTCCCCTCGGTGTGTGTATTGCTCACTGGAATCTTGGACTAATCGGACTGCTCCTGTACTGTAAGTAAATCTGTTTGCGTTTCCCCGTGCAGTTGACTGCTACGCTTTGGCTCTTAGCCCAGTTTTGTCTCCAGCAACTCGAGCCTCCTAGAGGACTCCTAGTTTACCTGAGCTAAAACATTATTTGTATTGTTTGTTTCATGGCCACCGTGCACTGTGGTCTGCCCGCTGCACGTCATCGTGTGATGCCCTTTAGTGCACCCTGTTACCTTTTTGTATGTCTTTATTTTTGGAACTGTTTACCTGTTTGTCTAATAAATGTGTGTGTGGTGTAACCTGCGCATAAATCCATTCATCCTTTCCCTCCTCCGTGTGCTGCGTAAAAGCGCATGGGGAGAATTGTGACAACAACAGTATTATTGTTGGTGTGCCAGTCTTTCTGTGCCAACATCTCAGAATCAGAATCAGAATCAGAATCAGAATCAGGTTTATTGCCATTGTTCATGTAGTACACAAACTAGGAATTTGTCTCGGTACAATGCTGCAACATTAAACATGATAAGATAAGAGAAATAAACTATACATGTAATAAAGTGTAGGATAAGATTAAGTGATACTGGTCAACAGTTAAAATATATATTAGCCAGCAGCAGATACTGTGGAGAACTATATAGTGCAGTCGGTAATGCAGGAAGAAAACAGTGATGATTGACATGAGTCTGGTTGAGCTGCTGTACATGGTGCACGAGAGTCACTTAGTGTTCAGCAGTCTAATGGCAGAGGGGAAGAAGCTGTTCATGTGACGGGAGGTTTTAGTCTGGATGGACCGAAGTCTTCTACCAGAGGGGAGGGGGGCAAACAGTACATGACCAGGGTGTGAGGGATCGGCTATGATCCGGCCAGCACGCCTCCGGGTCCTGGAGATGTACAGATCCTGGAGAGATGGGAGCTTGCAGCCGATCACCTTCTCAGCAGTGCGCACGACGCGCTGCAGCCTTAGTCTGTCCCTGGCAGTGGCATCTGAGGTAGTTACATCTGAGGTAGTTATTGTGCAGGTGTTACCTTCTGGGGGGGTGGGGGTGAACAGAGTTCAAGATCATGATGGCCTGATGAACGAAGCTGTTCAGCAGTCTTCTGGAGCGGGCCCGGAGGCTATGGTACCTTTTCCCCCGAGGGCAGGGGTCTGAAGAGGGAGTGTAGGGGATGGGAGGTGTCGCCTGTGATGTTGATGGCTCTGCGGGTGAGGGGGTGGGTTAGATGTCCTTGGGGGGGGCAGAGGGGGGCACCGATGATCTTGCTGGCTTCATCCACTATGTGTTACAGTGTCTTCCAGCAGGCTGCGGTGCAGCTTCCATACCACACCGTGATGCAGTTGGTGAGGATCCTCTCAGTGGTGCCCCGGTAGAAAGACTGCATATATATTGTCTGTGGTGCTAACTAAAGGCTAAATGTGTTTATAAAAATCCAAAATAAAACATTATTGAGGACAGGGGTGTGTAGTGTGATTGGCCGAAAGGATATGAATGGTCCCTGGCATATGACAAGCACAGAAACAACCCTTCACGGGTGAATGGCTAACGTTGCTGAAGTGAGTCAAGTTAGCGTATCATCCTCTCTCCATCAAAGCGAGCTACAACGCAGTAGGCAGACTGATCTTGGCCGGCGAGCCAAGGTGGTAGTTGTCACGCCGCGCCATTCATCAGCGGCGCCACCTGCTCATGCACCTGCTACTCGTCAGCGGCGAAGGATAAAAGCCGCCTCGCCCTGAGCGTCGGCCTGAAGCCGTAGACTTCATTCCTCTTTCATGGGCTTCTACCACATTCTCTTCAGCATCCTCATCTCCGGTAAGAAAATCGCTTACCTCATCTCTCCAGTCTGCTCCCCTGTGCACAGGTGGATTCCTCGGCGGCGGACTATCCCGTCCCTCGTCTCTCCTCGCTGCTGCACCGAGCCCTGCAGGTGGCTGTCTCCCGGGCTTCCATCCTTGAAGCGCCAGTCATCTGTCCCAACAAGTAAGCTTCTCTCCCTCGCCTATTCTCCTCCTGTGTTGGTGTGTGCTCATCACCCTGTGTCTGATTTCTCCCATAGGGTTGCCGGCTGAACGGTCTCCTGCCTCTGGGTCCGAAGCAGACGCCACCACCAACACATTAACATTCCGCAGACACGCACCCAAACATCCCTGTTGTTAATAAACGGTTTGAACTACTCTGAGCCTGTGTGTGTGCGTCTCCTGAGCCGAACGTTATGTCAGTACGGCTTCAGCAGAGCGGCTCGGCAGACGGCGGGCTCGCACACCGGTTTACCATCCTCGAGGCTCGGGTGGATCAGATTGTTTATCAGCAACAGGTGGTTCTTAATCAATTATTAGAACTAACTAACCGATTGAACCGCTTGGACCCCCAACAGCCGTTCCTCCCGACTCGCCAGGGTGGCGTGGCTCCTGCTGTTCCAGCGGCCGTCCAGCCGGCTCCAGTGGCACCGGTTCGGCTCACGCCGATTCCGACCCCCGCCCGCTTTAGCGGTAAGCTCGGCGGAGCGCGGGGGTTCATTATGCAGTGTGAGTCCGTGTTCCACCGTGTGCCCGGAGATTTTCCCTCGGATCACAGCCGAATTGGTTACATAGGGAATCTTCTGGAGGGGCGTGCGTTAACTTGGACCTACGCCGTAATGGCGAGGCCCAGTTATGCCACCCTCACCTATGACCAATTCGTGAGGCGCTTTCTGGAGGTCTTTGACCATTCTCAAACCGAAACGGTCCAGGTCGATCGGCTTCTCGCTCTCCAGCAGGGAAGCCGGTCGGCAGCGGACCACTCGGTCGACTTCCGGGTAGCGGCGGAGGAATTGGGCTGGGAGGAACGCTCCCTCTGTGGCCTGTTCCTCCGCAGCCTCAATAGTGATCTGAGGGATGAACTGGCTGGTCGGGATATCCCTGGGACGCTAGCGGAGCTGACGTCCTTAGCGATAAGTTTGGATAACAGGCTGCGCGAGCGCTCCTCGGGGCGGAGGTCTTCTTCTTCTCGCCTTCGTGGAGCCTCGCCGCACCTGTTCCAAGCTCGCCCCCTGGCGGCGCTGCCAGCATCGCGCCCCGAGGAGTCGGAGCCGATGGTGACGGGCTGGACTAAACTTTCCCCTGTGGAGAAACAACGCCGCCGTGAGTTGGGCCTCTGCATGTATTGCAGAGGCGACCAACACACCGTGGAGCGTTGTCCACGGAAAGCCAGTCGGTGGGGTCCGCGAGTCACTGTTGGAAGCCTCGCGGATGTCAATCGGTTAGGATCACTCACTCAATTGAAGCTGCCCATCCGTTTCTGCCATAACCCCACTGGGCACCTCACCCACGCACTGGTGGATTCGGGCGCAGAAGGCAGCTTCATTTCACAAAGCCTGGCAACCCGATTGGGCATCCGCTGCCAGGCACTCAACACTCCCATCTCCCTAATCCACCTCTCCCGTGCCACCCTCGGGAGAGTGACACATCAAACTGTCCCCCTACCGGTCATCATCTCGGGAAACCACCGGGAGGAGATGACCTTTTACGTCCTTCCCAACTCTGTGTCGCCCGTCATCCTGGGGTATCCCTGGCTCCGCCTTCACAATCCGGTCCTGGATTGGAAATCAGCTGGGATATCGGCATGGAGTACGTTCTGTATGGGCACCTGCCTTCAGTCCGCTGCCTGCTCTCCGTCCGCTCCTCCCCCTGCGACGGACGCTGCACCCCCGGACCTGTCTCTGGTGCCCCCAGAATTTCACGACCTGGGTATGGTGTTCAGCAAAGCGAAAGCTATGTCTCTCCCCCCTCATCGGCCCTATGACTGCGCCGTCAACCTCCGCCAGGGGGCTCCCTTACCTTCTGGTCGCCTTTACAGCCTGTCTGCGCCGGAGAAGGAGACGATGAACGCCTACCTGAAGGAGTCATTAAGTGCTGGGATTATCCGCCCATCATCGTCACCCGTGGGGGCAGGGTTCTTCTTCGTGGGAAAGAAGGATGGGTCCCTCCGCCCTTGTATCGACTACCGGGCCCTCAATAATATCACGGAGAAGGACCGTTACACCCTGCCTCTCATGGACACTGCTTTCCACTCCCTCCAGGGGGCGACCTGGTTCACCAAGCTGGACCTACGCAGCGCTTACCACCTCGTCCGGATCCGGGAGGGAGATGAGTGGAAAACGGCCTTCCGTACCCCGAACGGCCACTTTGAATACCTGGTGATGCCGTTCGGGTTGACCAACGCTCCTGCAGTCTTCCAGCGCCTCATTAATGACGTCCTCCGGGACTTCATTGGCCTTTTCGTGTTCGTCTACCTGGACGATATTCTCATCTTCTCCAAGTCCAGGGATGAGCACCAGGTCCACGTGAGGCGGGTCCTCCAAAGGCTGCTGGAGAATCGTCTGTACGTTAAGGCAGAAAAGTGTGAATTTTACGCCAGGAGTACGTCCTTCCTGGGGTTCATCATCGCCCACGATAAGGTGCTCCCCGACCCAGAGAAGGTAAAGGCGGTGGTGGAATGGCCCACACCTGCATCCCGGAAACAGGTGCAGCAATTTGTTGGCTTCGCCAATTTCTACCGCCGCTTTGTCCCCAACTTCAGTGCCATCGTTGGACCACTGACCCGCCTCACGTCCCCGAAGGTCCCGTTCCGGTGGACCGAAGAGGTCGCTGCCGCCTTTGAGGCGCTGAAGGCGGAATTCTCCTCCTCCCGGGTCCTTCGCCAGGTCGACCCCGCGCTGCAGTGCATTGTAGAGGTAGACGCTTCGGACACGGGAGTGGGAGCAGTGCTGTCCCAGCGGTCGCCGGACGATGGCGCCAAGCGACCGTGCGCCTTCTTCTCCCGGCGCTTGTCCCCGGCGGAGAGAAACTACGATGTGGGGGACAGAGAGCTCTTGGCCATCAAGCTCGCCCTGCAGGAGTGGCGCCACTGGTTAGAGGGGGCGAACCTGCCGTTTGTGGTCCTCACGGACCACAAGAACTTGGAATACTTACAATCTGCCAAGCGCCTGAACGCCCGCCAGGCGCGCTGGTCCCTGTTCTTCGCCAGGTTCCAATTTTCCATCACCTTCAGGCCTGGCTCTAAGAACGTCCTGCCTGACGCCCTCTCCAGGCAGTTCGCCCCCGTGGAGTCGGAGGAGGCGCCCCACTCCATCCTGCCCAGGTCGTGCGTCGTGGGAGCCATCTCGTGGGACATCGAGAGCAAGATCCGGAAGGCACAGGAGGTGGAACCTGACCCTGGCGGCGGACCGGAGGGGAGGCTGTTCGTGCCATCCGCGGTCCGAGGAGAGGTCATCCACTGGCTCCACACCTCCAAGCTCACCTGTCACCCTGGCACCTCCCGGATGATAGATCTCCTCCAACGGTCCTTTTGGTGGCCAGGCCTGCGGAGGGATGCAGCCCGCTACGCCCGGGCTTGCCCAATCTGTGCCACCTGCAAGTCGGGAAATGCCCCTCCAGCGGGTCTGCTCCAGCCCCTGCCCGTCCCTGGCAGGCCCTGGTCGCACATCACACTGGATTTCGTCACCGGACTCCCCGTCTCCAACTCCTATGACACCATCCTGACCATCGTGGACCGCTTCTCCAAGGCCGTGCACTTCGTCCCCCTGCGAGGCCTCCCTACTGCCCTGGAGACGGCGGACCTCCTCGTCCAACACGTGGTCAGGCTGCATGGGATTCCGGTGGACGTGGTCTCGGACCGGGGCCCCCAGTTTTCATCTGAGGTTTGGAGGTCTTTCTGCAACGCCATCGGAGCCAAGGTGAGCCTCTCCTCCGGCCATCACCCCCAATCCAACGGGCAGTGTGAGAGGACCAACCAGGAGCTGGAGGCTGCGCTCCGCTGTGTGTCCAGATCCAAACCCACGTCCTGGAGCAACCATCTTGCCTGGGTTGAATATGCCCACAACACCGCTCGCTCTTCTGCTACAGGGATGTCCCCCTTCAAAGCGTCCCTGGGTTACGACCCCCCGCTGTTTCCGGAGCAGGAGAGTGAAGTAACTGTCCCGTCAGTTAGGGCCCATCTCAGGCAGTTCCGCTCCACCTGGGCTGCCGCGCGCCATGCGCTATTACGCACAGCGGAGCGCAACAGGACTGTGGCGGACCGGCGTAGGAGACCTGCCCCGGCGTACAGAGTTGGGCAGCTTGTTTACATTTCCACCCAGGACGTCACTCTAAAAGGCGAGAGGAGAAAGCTGGCACAGCGCTTCATGGGTCCCTACCCCATCACCCGGATCATCAACCCGGTGGCTGTGCGTGTGGCTATTCCCCCCTCCCTCCGCATTCATCCTACTTTCCACGTGTCGAAGGTGAAACTGGCGGTTACTGACCCCCTTTGCCCTCCTCCTGCAGCGCAACCCGCGCCCCGGATGATTGGTGGCCATCCGGCCTGGTCCGCCTCCTCCATCCTGGACTCCCGGTGCCGGGGTCGTGGGTTGCAATACTTGGTGGACTGGGAGGGCTATGGGCCCGAGCATCGACAGTGGGTGCCCCCGTCGTTTGTGTTGGACCCATCGCTCATCGCGGACTTCCACCGAGCGCACCCGGATAAGCCATCGCCAGGAGGCGCTGCTAGAGGGGGGAGTACTGTCACGCCGCGCCATTCATCAGCGGCGCCACCTGCTCATGCACCTGCTACTCGTCAGCGGCGAAGGATAAAAGCCGCCTCGCCCTGAGCGTCGGCCTGAAGCCGTAGACTTCATTCCTCTTTCATGGGCTTCTACCACATTCTCTTCAGCATCCTCATCTCCGGTAAGAAAATCGCTTACCTCATCTCTCCAGTCTGCTCCCCTGTGCACAGGTGGATTCCTCGGTGGCGGACTATCCCGTCCCTCGTCTCTCCTCGCTGCTGCACCGAGCCCTGCAGGTGGCTGTCTCCCGGGCTTCCATCCTTGAAGCGCCAGTCATCTGTCCCAACAAGTAAGCTTCTCTCCCTCGCCTATTCTCCTCCTGTGTTGGTGTGTGCTCATCACCCTGTGTCTGATTTCTCCCATAGGGTTGCCGGCTGAACGGTCTCCTGCCTCTGGGTCCGAAGCAGACGCCACCACCAACACATTAACATTCCGCAGACACGCACCCAAACATCCCTGTTGTTAATAAACGGTTTGAACTACTCTGAGCCTGTGTGTGTGCGTCTCCTGAGCCGAACGTTATGTCAGTAGTGGGCTCATGTGCTGGCATCCATCCATCCATCCATCAATCCGTCCATCTATCCATCCTCTACTACTTATCTGGGGGTCTGGTATTCTGACATTTTGGTATACCTATCAGAACAGCATATCCTGGATTACTGCGTGTGCATGCGTACAATGGAAATACGCTGTACTGAATGAAAGTCCATAATTTCAGCATACCGCCGGAGACTTCATACAGCTGACCAAAGATAAACAATTACATAATGTTATTATAACTATAGAGAGTTGCATATTGTTAGTTCTGTTGTTACATTTGTTATATCAGCCATCACATTTGGAGTGGTCTGCTGGGGCAGCGGCATCACAGCAGCCGACAGGAAGAGACTGAACAGACTCATCAAAAAAGCTAGTTCTGTTCTGGGGCGGTGCCTCGACCCAGTAGAGGGAATAGGAGAGAGGAGGATGGTGGCTAAGCTGTCACCTCTGCTGGAGTCCAAGTCCCACCCCATGCAGGACACGCTGAACGCATTGAGGAGCTCATTTAGCAGTAGGCTGTACCATCCTAGGTGCACGACGGAGAGGTTCCGCAGGTCCTTCCTACCTACGGCTGTCAGACTTTATAACCTAACCAGGGCTGCTCGTAGAGGTCGTATTGAATGTACAAAACGTAACAACCTTGCACAATGAATGGTCCCCTCCATTATACAACTAGGACAATATCAATCATTATTGAGGGTGACAACACAGCTGATTCAAATACGAAATATACTGCATGGGTACATATTCATATACTGCAGGGTAACTTAACAGACCGTGATGCTGTCTATACCATCTAGCTGCAATGGTCCCGCACTGTGTATATATTGACATGATTTAGTAGATAGACCCAGAAGCAGACTACAGACTCGGTTATAGTTGCAATGATTTTATTGAGTGCAAGTGTGTGTGTGTTGAGCGGGGAGAGTCTGGCAACCCTGCCAGGGAGAGAGAGAGAGAGTGATGAGTAATTTGCCGCATACAGCGGGGCAATGAGGAGTTAACCTCAAAACCATCTCGGGGCTCCAGAATACCTCCCCCCAGGCCACGGGGGGCAGGGAGTGGGGGAACAACCTGAATCTGTTTTTCAATAGATTTGACCAACCGCCCTCCCCCCTGTCTGCACAACAACCACTGCTGCCTCTAAGAAATCAAGTCCTGCTGCCCACTCCCCACTCCACCGACACCCCCCCCACTCCCAACACACAGCCCCCCATCCTGACCCTGACCAAGACCCAGGTGAGGACGGAGCTGAGGAAGATCAAGGCGAGGAAGGCGTCGGGACCGGACGGCATCAGCGCAAAGCTCCTCAAGTCCTGTGCAGACCAGCTGTGTGGGATTGTGACGTATATCTTCAACATGAGCCTGAAACTGGGGAGGGTACCACAGCTGTGGAAAACATCTTGTGTGGTACCTGTACCAAAAACTTCCCACCCCAAAGACCTGAACAGCTACAGACCGGTGGCCTTGATGTCCCACTTGATGAAGACCCTGGAGAGACTGCTCCTTGCTCATCTCCGCCCCCTGGTGGAACCAGCGATGGATCCACTCCAGTTCGCCTACCAGCATGGCATTGGGGTGGTGGATGCGGTGATCTTCCTCCTTCACCGTTCTCTGTCCCACCTGGAGAAGCCCGGGAATATGGTGAGGATCATGTTCTTTGACTTCTCCAGTGCTTTCAACACCATCCAACCGATGATCCTGAAGGACAAGCTGCTGCGCGCAGGGGTGGACCAGCACCTGTCATCATGGATCCTGGACTACCTCACGAACCGGCCTCAGTTTGTGAGAACCCGGGACTGTGTTTCCGACACGATCATCAGTAGCACGGGGGCCCCCCAGGGAACGGTGCTGGCTCCCTTCCTGTTCACTCTTTATACTGCGGACTTCTAACTAACTAACTAACTAACCTGCACTTATATAGCGCTTTTCTAGTCACAACACAACACAACACATTGCCATCTACAGAAGTTCTCTGATGACTCTGCGATCGTTGGTCTCATCTCCAACGGAGATGAAGCTGAGTACAGAGGGCTTATCCAGGACTTTGTGGACTGGTGCCATCGGAACTGCCTCCAGATCAACGCGAGGAAAACTAAGGAGCTGGTGGTGGACTGCCGCAGGCATGGGCAGCCCCTCACAGCACCAGTAAATATACAGGGAACAGACATCGAGATGGTGACATCCTATAAGTACCTGGGTATTCATCTGAACAATAAACTAGACTGGTCACACAATACTGACGCACTCTACAAGAAGGGACAGCGCAGGCTGTTCCTGCTGAGGAGACTCAGGTCTTTTGGTGTACAAGGGACGCTGCTGAAGTCATTCTATGACACGGTGGTGGCATCAGCCATCACTTTTGGAGTGGTCTGCTGGGGCAGTGGCATTACTGCAGCCGATAGGAAGAGACTGAACAAACTGATTAAGAAAGCTAGCTCTGTCCTGGGGCAGCGCCTTGATCCGATGGAGGAGATAGGAGCGAGAAGGACGGTGGCTAAACTGTCATCTCTGCTGGAGTCCGAGTTCCACCCTATGCAGGACATACTGGATGCACTGAGGAGCTCATTTAGCAGCAGACTACATCATCCCAGGTGCACAACCGAGAGGTTTCGTAGGTCCTTCCTACCAACGGCTGTCAGACTGTACAACCTAAGCAGGGCTGCTCGCAGAGATAGCAAAAAGACGTAACAAACTAATAGTTTTTTTGAATGCAAAAGATGCAATAGACTTACACAATGGTCCTCTCCGGCATACAACTAGGAACATACCGGTCGCTGTGGAGGGTGAGAATATGTATGGGCACATAATCATACCATGTAGGATAACTAAATAGACGGTTATGCTGTTTCATCCCATCTAGCAACAATGCTCTGCACTGTGTGTGTTTATATATTTACATATTTATTCCATCTAGCTACAATGCTCTGCACTGGGTGTGTTTATATTTATATATCTATATATTTATTCCATCTAGCTACAATGCTCCGCACTGTGTTTTTATATATCTACATATTATTCCATCTAGCTACATTGCTCCGCACTGTGTGTGTTTATATACTTGCATATTTATTCCACCTAGCTGCAATGCTCCGTACTGTAGGTGTTTATATATTTACATATTTATTCCATCTAGCTACAATGCTCTGCACTGTGTTCATATATTCATATATTTATTCCATCCAGCTACAATGCTCTGCACTGTGTGTCTGTGTGTGTGTGTATATATATATTTTATAGTAATATGTACATATGTATATTAGCTGCTCTTGCTTGCTTGTTTTTTTTCTTGCCTTCTGATTGTTGCTCTGAGTGTTGCTATCCCTGTGCTGTTGCAATCCTGGAATTTCCCCGTTGTGGGACTAATAAAGGCTTATCTTATCTTATCTTATCTTATCTTAATAATAATCTTATGGAGCGCTGAGCAGCTGGGATGGAATTAACAGCGGCCCACATCCTCTCCAGGTTGCTGTGGTCCCGCGAAGGTGAAGGAAGTGCTGGTGCAGATATATACAGTGCTCCGTACAGGGAGGATACCCTTGGCCGAGGGATGAAGGGGAACAGTTCAGGGTGATAAGTTATGTGCACTCACAGGGTGGTGAGGGAACTCTGGCTCCGAGGGGAGGATCCAGATCCGCACGAAGAAGGCTGCCTGTCCACCAGGGAGAAGGTCCACCTGTGCACAGGTAAGTCCAAGATAAACAGAGGAGAATGCAGGGGTAAGGTTCAATCAGAAAGGTTGCTTACTGAGTGCCAAGTCTGAGACAGGGGTCATAGCTGAGAGGGAAGAGGCAGCACACAACGCAGAGGAGCTCTCTGGACTGCATGCATGCGTAGACATCTCTGTGCAGGAGTGGAGGACCCCTCTTCATTTAAAGGCTGCTAATCAGGAAGTGCAGGTGTGGGTGAAACCGCAGCTGTGGAAAATAAGCAATGAGAGAAGAGGGAAAACAGCACACAGCTCGGATCACCACATATATCTGTGCACATATGTATATTCATTTGCTCTTATTATCTTATCTTATTAATTATTGCTCTGAGTGCTGCTATCCCTGTGCTGCTGTAATCCTGGAATTTCTCCATTGTGGGACTAATAAAGGCTTATCTTATATATAACCAGGGCTTGACATTAACTCCCGCCAGCCCGCCACTGGCGGGTGGATTTCACTGGTGGCGGATAAGACAACAACTCTTACTTGCCACTTTGGCAGGTGCAGTTTTCTCAAGCAAAATCTAAATAATAAGCCTATTGCAGTGTGAGACTATGAAACTACAACTCCCATGAGTACTATCTGTGTGCACACAGTGTATTCTCATTGGTCTACTGCCGGCAGCAGCAGCCCCAGCAGATGCTCAGTATGCTGGGTACAGGTGAAGGTGCAGAAGGTCTGCTCCGCGGTTTGGTTCATTTTATAGCCAGTCTGGAGAAATGAACAGACAGCAGCTGTTCTAAGCGATCAGATCACGGGATAACTGCCCCTGATCCCCCACCCAGCGGTGAAAATAACCTCTTCTCTCTCCCCCCACATCAGCTCCTTCCTCTGTGGTTAAAAATGATTATTTTTAGACCAAGAAATTCCCATTAGTCATGCAAATTTAAGTTTTTGTATGACGGAGAGAAAAAGTGACTAAACTTTATGTTGCTGTAAAAAGCAAAGGAAGCTTCTTCTGAGGTGAAATTTTGTTTATCTGTGATTATCTATGATATCTGTGATTTGCAGCTATTTCATGGAAGTAAAACACCTAATTATGTATTTTTAATGTGCTGGTCCAGGGGTGTCAAACATGTGGCCCATGGGCCAAAAACGGCCCTCCAGGGACTCCAAGTTTTTCTCTGAATTTACAGCTTTCTTTCTAGTAAATTTATGACTTTTTCTCCTGATTAGAATTGTTCATGTAAATTTGAGATTTTTCTACTTAAGATGAGACTTTATTCTCATCAGTTTTCTTCTTTTTTTCTAGTGAAAACAGGTAGTAGATTAGAATAAATCCATCAGCAATAATTAATGACATCATGCAGTCCTGAAGGGGTGTCCAAATTCATATGGGTCATTTTCAACCCCCACACCTTGGCCTTTGATTTCAAGGGCCAAGGGGTGGGGGGGGGGGTAGGCAAAGGGGAAGAGGTACAAATGAGAATTGGGACGGACCCCAAATCTACCTGTACTTCACTCTCATAGTGCAAATATCTTTCTCAACTGTTTTATAGTATTTACTGCTGTTAACAATTAAACAGTTTCTTTTGCTATTTTTATGTACTGTATGTACAATGGTCATTTACATTTAAAAAGGTTGTAAATTTGGTTCAAGTAAAATTTAGCATGCACTAGTCAAATTTGATCATCCATTCATTTATTCATCTTCTTCCGCTTAATCCTTTTCGGGTTGCATATTAAACATAATTTTCCAACCACAAAATTGTGGCTAGTGAAAAGGCTGAGTGGCTAGTAACTTTGGAAAATCACTAGCTACAGTGGCCGGTGGGCAAAAAAGCTAATTTAAGCCCTATATACAACTGTAGTTGGGGTGCAGTTATTTTTTTTTTTGTATACTTTATTGATCCCCAGAGGGGAAATTGAGGGCATCCACCTGGATGGATGAAGCAGCCACGGTACGGCGCTATCCCTTAACCATTCACACACACATTCACACCTAGGGCCACTTTAGAGTCTCCAATTAACCTAACCTGCATGTTTTTTTGGCTTGTGGGAGGAAACCGGAGAAATCCCGGAGTAAACCCATGCAGATACGGGGAGAACATGCAAACTCCACACAGACCACTGTTGGTCAGGGGCTGGGATCGAACCAGGGATCCCATGGCCAAGGGTGAGTTGCTGTGCTGGTGCAGTGCTAACCACTGCTCCACCGCACCGCCCAGTTAACTTAAATTTTTAAAAAATGCTGTTGTACTGGAGAAACTAAGTGGTATCTTTTTTTGTAACTATAATTTTAATAATGTCTAAGTTTTTTTGTATGTGAATGTATGATTGATTGTCTTGTTTATGTTATGGATGGCCCCTTGCAGGGTCATCAGTGAGACGCTGTAGGCAACCGGTGAGTTTGCGTTTTTATTAACATAAGACATAATTAACAAAGGATGACAAAATAATGAGCCTTGAGGGGCTAAACACACACATTAACTCTGACACAAGAACTCAACCTCAGGAGATTGGCTAGGGAAGGTAGCGAGGACGGAACCTACTCTGAACAGTTAGCACTTACGGAAGGATGAGGAACAGAGTCACAGGTGAGACTGGAGTTGGGCGTAGGAACTCCAGCCATGTACACGGAGGTGCACGATGTCGTTAGGTGTAGGTCACAGCGAGGAGTGGGCCTCAGCTGCTCCCTTAAATGGGGAACAAAACCCAATCAGGAAAAGGGGAAAGTAATTAATGACAATACCATACAGCTGTCCCGGAGCAGCTGGGCTTTGACAGCCCGAAGTCCGCCGAGACACTGTCAAAATAATAGCCTCGGAGGAGGCCATAAGACACGACCCGGAATAGGGTAAAACTGGAGATACTGGACAACCTGAGCGCGGATGGAATTGGCGCTCAGGCCATCACAGTTTAGTTCTACCACTGTATTAAACTACTGTATAGATACTGGACCGCTCTTAGTCTGGCCCTTCACCCAGGAGCAATTTGTTTTGGGAGACCCTACCAGGGGTAAATTGCCCCTGACAATATAGCTCCTGGGATCATTAGGGCACACAAACCCCTCCACCACTATAAGGTGGTGATCTACAGAGCGGTTATGTGTTGGCCTATTATGTCCAAAATATAAGAAAATAAGCCAGAATGACAGAGATATGCTAGCATTGACTGGTAATTAGTAAACCAAGTGGCAATACTGATGTCTGGTAAAGGTAGATAAAATACTATACAGCAAAGAACTTTAAAACCCGACCACGATCCTACAGCTAATCTAGTGCTAGTTGGGTCATCCATCATCTTCTCCCCACCAATGTGATCTCTGAGGCAATAGACAGACCAACCTTGGTCAGCTAGCCAAGGAGCTAGTGGGCTTATGTGATGGTATATTATGTCCAAAATCTAACAAAATAAACTAGAATGAAGTGTGATACATCAACTATAGATTAACAAGCCAGGTGGCAACAGGGATGTCTTGTGTGATGACTACAGTTTAAGAAAATAGTAATATAAACCACTCCATGGCAGGCGAGCAGCCATAGTAGCATTGCCAGTGTAGGTTTAGATGCTCACAGGGATCGTCCTACCATCATGAAAATGGGTGGCGATGAAGCCATAAGGGTGGTAGTGTTTTAAGGAGCTCTGGTTCTCACGTCACAACAGGAGCAAAATCAAAACAGCTCATTTAGAGAGGTACTGGCACAAAGGCTGACCCTAACAAAGTGACAAGGTTGTGTTTTTTTGAGAATTTTTCCCTTGGGAGCCACTCTGGATATCCAAACAGAGGCTCAGAAGCACTTAATTATTTAAAATACATATTTTGGGGTGTTAGGTTAAGGAAATGTGTGGATTCTGGATCTCTTTTTCCACTTTCTTTAACATTGCGAGATAGGGCCTTGGTAAAGGTATACACTGTCTGAGTACTGTAATGTAGTTATTTATTGTTCATATATTGTATTTTATATAGAGCTCTTATTTGTGTGGCACGGGGTGGTGGCTCCCTCTTCCGGTCCCGCCAACCCCATGGGTATAAGAAGGGCTGCAGACAGGGGGTGGTCTCTTCCGCCTTTACCTCTGCTAGTGGCTGCAGGTGTAGTTGGGTGCACAGCACCCTGTGTAATAAACTTGTGTTCAGCTCTACTGCTGGTTTCCTCTTTGGCTCCAAGTTCAGACATAACATTTGGCAACGAGAATAAAAGCGGGTAATACCAAAGACATGGAAGCTTGTGGGACACCAATTTGGCCGTTTTTGGAGCTCCCAGGTGAGCCACCTGTACTGTGGCCTCAGTGGTACGACGCCTTTAGAACGTATACAGTGGCGTTGGACTTGGGAAGACTGGAGAAGTTGAGGGCACGTGCGTTGCTTGTGCACAACCTGGGAATGGAGAGACAAAGGATTTTGGGCACGCTTGGTGACACGGACAGCTATGAAGAAGTGGTCGAGTCGATGGCGCGCCATTTCAGGGCACCGGACAACGTCATCGTCCAAAGGATTAAGTTCTGACAGCGCCGCCGACAGGTAGGCAAACTCATTCAGTGGTTCGTGTCGGACTTGAGGCAGCTGGCCGCTGAGTGTCGATTCAGACTGTTGGAGGAAGAAATGGTTCACGACCAGTTGGTGGAACATACCAACTGTGCTGTGGTCCGGTCTAAGCTGCTCATATTTCCTGGTGAATTGATGCTATCTGGGGCAGTCAAGTTGGCCCTTCAGCTGGAGGCAGCAGATAAGCTGACTCGGGAGTGAAGCGAACGTCTGTCACCGCGAGAGTTACGATCCCCCATGGCTACACAGGTAGTGGACCCGGACAGTGATGGGAGCGTCGAGGAAGATGCCGCGAGTGCCAACGCTGTATGGATGAGGTCTGCCCTGGGTAAGCCCAGGTGTGTGGGCTGCAGGTTCATGAAGCACCGCTACAAGGCCAGAGAGTGTGCGGCAAGAGGGAAGCTCTGTGGCAAGTGTGGCCGTCTACATCACTTCACGAGAGTATGCCAGTCAGCAGAACAGGAGAGCCCATGCAGAAATTCAACCCCTCCCGCCCCAACAGTAATACAGACTGTGCCCCCGAGTACCAGTGGGCGCACACATTGCATGGTAGTGTTGGATGGAGTACCGGTACCGATGCTGATCGACACAGAGGCGGAGAGTTCGCTGCTGAAGTGGGGTACAGTTAGACAGTGTTTTCCCCAATACAGAATTGGAGGTGACTCAGCGCCACTTTGCGGCTATGGAGGAGGACGGTTGGCCACAGTGGGTACCGTTACACTGACGGCTCGGTACAAGTCAGCAGAGATGGCCGATGTGGAGTTCGTCATGACAGCCTGCAGCACAAACATCATGGGCTGCAACCTATTCTTTTATATTGCAACCTATTCTTTTCTATTATAAGCCATAGCTAGTCATAGCACCTAGCACCGACACGGAGAAGCGACTCTGTCCCCGGTGATTGGGGCTCGCCGGAGGAACTAGCCGAGGCAGCAGTTGGATGGGAGCCGGATCGGAGTTCAAGTGCAGCAGTGGTGGGAGACGGGGACCAGTGGAGGACCACCGGGTCCCCAGCCAGATAAGAGCTGGAGTCAGAGCCCAGTTGCAGCAGCGGGGCTCGGCGGAGGAGCTACCAGGACCCCAACTGGACAGGAGCAGGATCGGAGCTCGGCTACAGCGGTGGTGGGTGGCGGGACTCGGTGGAGGAGCTGCCGGTACCCCGGCTGGACAGGAGCTTGGTTACGGCGGCGGTAAGCAGCAGGACTAGCAGCGGAGGGGGCTAGCTGAGGCCCAGCTGGATTCGAGGTTGGTCGGATCGGATACCGGCGTCACCAGCAGAGATTGTTTTACTATCCACAGGTCAGTAAAAATGCCACCAAAGAAGGAGGAAATGGAAGAGTTCAAAAAATCTCTGAACTTCTTGTCAGAAGAACTGACCAAAGGGGCTAGTCAGCAGGCTAAAATATTAGGGCTAATGGAAGAAGTCCGAGAATTAAAATTAACAATTAAGGAAAAAGACAAAAAAAATTGCAGACTTGGAGCGACGCGCCAAGGATCTTGAACAGTGTTCTCGTATGGCTGATCTAATTATAAGTGGACTAGACATTAAATATCAATCATATGCTCATGCTACAGCAGGAATGAGAGGTGAGGAGGCTCCCCTGGGCGAATCAGTCTCCCTGGAAAACCAGGTGCTTCAGTTCCTTGATAGCAGAAATATGAAGGTCGAAGCAAATGCAATTTCAGCCTGTCATGCTTTACCCAGAAAAGATAATAAAACAAAGAAATCAATTGTGATGCGCTTTGTGAACAGAAGGGTAAAGAATGACATACTGAGGCAGGCCAGAAAGCTACAGGGAACAGAAGTTTACCTAAATGAACATTTAATGAAAACTAATGCTGAAATAGCAAGGCAAGCATGGATGCTGAAAAGACAAAATAAGATACAGGCAACATGGACAAGAAACTGTAGAGTTTGGATCAAACTAAATGGAACACGTGAGGAAGCAAAGAGCAAAGAGTCTCTTCCGGTTCCGGCGCCACACGAGTTGGCTGCCTTTTGCAACTGCCTTTTTTTTTTTTTTTTTTTAATCTTCCTTCTTCTTTCTACACCTTTCACTCTATATATATCACGGACACACAGATCGCCCCAAAGGTCTCCCGAGTCGGCGGACAGAGCACTGTTTACAGCAGGAGACGATACAGCAGGGAAGAGCTAACTAGCACTCAACCACCACCCAGTGCTAATGGAGAAACTCGACATACCGGGGAACTGAAGCGAAAACGACGCGGGTGCCGGGCTGGAGTTTAGGCGGCGTGCAAGAAATATAAGACAGAATAATAAAGAGCGATGATAAGAACCAAGCAGACCGCCCGTAAATCTACTGGAGGAAAAGCCCCCAGGAAGCAGCTAGCCACCAAGGCTGCTCGAAAAAGTGCTCCGGCCACCGGCGGAGTGAAGAAGCCTCACCGTTACAGGCCCGGTACCGTGGCTCTGAGAGAGATCTGTCGCTACCAGAAATCCACGGAGCTGCTCTCCCGTAAGCTGCCCTTCCAGCGCCTGGTGAGGGAGATCGCTCAGGACTTCAAGACCGACCTGCGCTTCCAGAGCTCCGCCGTCATGGCTCTGCAGGAGGCCAGCGAGGCCTACCTGGTGGGTCTCTTCGAGGACACCAACCTGTGCGCCATCCACGCCAAGAGGGTCACCATCATGCCCAATGACATCCAGCTGGCCCGCCGCATCCGCGGAGAGAGAGCTTAGACTTTCTGCTGCACATCCACCAACCACAATGCTCCGCACTGTGTGTCTATATATATATATATATATATATTTATAGTAATATGTACATATGTATACTAGCTGCTCTTGTTTTTTCTTGCCTTCTGATTGTTGCTCTGAGTGTTGCTATCCCTGTATTGTTGCAATCCTGGAATTTCCCCATTGGGGGACTAATAAAGGCTTATCTTATCTTATCTTATAATAATCAGAGAGATTACTGACTTAAATAAATATAGATGAACACTGATTAAGAAAATTAACCTCTTGCACTCCGGGATACCGCAGGCGGTCACGTCTCTGCGTCCTAGGGTGCACGAGGGCGCCCTAGGACGCACACTCTGCATCTCAGAGTGCACTGAAAAAAAAAAGCTGCATTTCTGTTCTTCCACTACAGACACAGCCGCGAACAGAAAGCCAAAGGAGTGCTTTGATTGGTTTAGATTTGATTGACCTCTCATTCGACTAATAAGAGCCTTGAATTGGGTTTCTGAAACCTTGAAGAACCAATGACTGAAAACCTAGTAAGAAGGACCCGCCTACCAACGGCTGCGAATACAGCGAGCCAATTGAAGCAGAGAACTTTGACAATTGAAAGCGTACGTCCCGTGCGTAAAATCTGTTTTGTGTAAGCCGCTGGGTGACCCACATGCGTTCGCCAGTCTTTTTTTCTTACTACTGTTCTTATTTGTTTTGAAAAATCGTTCGCCAAAACCGCAATCATGGAAGCGCAAAACCGCAATAATGGAATCATGGTTTGACCGGGTCGCGTGACCAGAACCACGAGTCCGTAACAAGTGGACCAGCGTCATGTTCGTCTGACAATGAGGAAGAGAAGTTCACCAGCGACACTGCTGTTGTGGACAGGTAAGTGTTATAAGCTAAATTATTCTTTATCCCTGAAAATTGTAATCAAAATGACTTTTGACCGATCGGTAAATTACAACTGTGCGTCATCGCCACATGACAGACCATGGCAACCCGTGCGCCGCGTCCAGACCGTGAAGGCCCCCCCCCCCGCTACTCTTCTGTAGCGGATTGCAGATATTATTGCAGATATTTTAGTACAACTCTGCGTAGTAAACCGCGGCGCATCCCCACCACGGTCCGTCATGTAGCGATGGGCAATGTCCATCCTCTGTAGCGGGGGGGGGGGGGGGGGGTTGTTATCTTCTACATTACAGATATTTTAGTATAATTTTTACTGCACTGTAGGTTATTTTTTCTTGTAAAAAAAAAAGCCACACATTTTTTACGTGGCATGCTTCTTTGTGTGTGGGGACTTGTTTGTTCATTCATTCATTCATGAAAGAATAAACAACCCCCCCACACACACACACAGCCCTGAGTGTCACCTTTCATTAGAGCCCAAGATGAAGCTTCTATATTGAATCATTCAAAAGTTACAGACGTTTTTCCAAACTGTGCCATTTGGCGCAATTTGGCACAGTTCAAAAACGCCTGGGAACAACCTGAGGAAAAAGCTGTGTAATATATTCATTTTTTGTGGTATTGTTACAAAATTTTGACCTCAGCTGGATAACACTTGGTTCTACATTTCTCTTACATTTTCCAGCCCGGATCTGACAGCTGTGTGTTATTTGCAAGCATTTGTATCAAAAAAAAAACACCCAGGTGAAATTTATTTTCTTCAAGTTCAGTATGTTTAGATGACTGTTACTCAGTGTCAGGGGCACTTAGAGAGATTATGACTGTTTTGCCAAAAAATTCAAAGTGTTTTCTTTTAAATGAGACCAACCCCATGAAGATGCTGCAAAGGGTTGAAGAACAGCTTTTGATTTACTTTGGGTACGTTATTTTTTGGCGTTTTTAGGGAAATTGACCAGAGTGCAAGGGGTTAAGAGACTATGATAATCCATATCCACACACACACGGCAAGAATAGTTCTTTTGACATACCATGTCAATGTACTTTTAAAAAAAAAAACTAAACAAAACAAACAAAAAAACTTATGACTGACTTGAGTAGACATCAATTATACCCAGTTGGAGGAAGTCATTTGACACAGAGTGAGGAAATTCAAACTCTGAAAATATGTCATTATGCTGAACATAAACTATGTACAAGAGATGGAGAATGATATTGATCCTGATAACCACTTTTTCAATAATATTCATAATCATTGTGAATATTACACTGAAAAGCAATTCAAAAGTCAAGTGCAACTAGATGGTAAACTATCAATAATACACCTCAACAGCAGAAGTCTTAACAAAAACTTTCCACAGATTCAGGACTATTTAAAACAGCTAGACAGAAAATTTACAGCTATCGCAGTCTCTGAAACTTGGCTTAATGAAGAGCAGGGTCCCCTGATGGCAATAGAGGGATATCAGATGTTTCATATTAACAGATCTCAAAAAAAGGGTGGTGGTGTTGCACTGTATGTTGATGACCTGTATAGGTGTAAACTTGTAAATGGATTGTCCTTTGCACTACCAGGGATTTTAGAATGTGTTACCATTGAGATTGACCAAGATAAAACAAAAAATCTAATTATAAGTTGTATATATAGAACGCTGGGAACTTGCATTGAGACATTCAGAGATAAATTAGTCGAGCTGTACAATAATATTACTAGTAAGAAAATGGTAGTAATTTGTGGAGATTTCAATATTGATTTACTTAATCCATATCAACAAAATGTAATTACAGTGTTCATGAATTCTATGTACAGTATGAGTCTATATCCCACAATAACACATCCCAGTAGAATCACAGTTCACACTGCTACTCTTATTGACAACCTGTTTGTTAATATTATTGATAAGAAAATAGAAAGTGGATTATTGATAAATGATATAAGTGACCATTTGCCAACCTTTGCACTTATCCATGGCCACACGGAGGCCAATACAGAAAAGAATTTAAAATCGTTCAGATACAAATCACAAAATGCAATCAGTTCTTTCAAAGAAGACTTGCTGAAGCAGGACTGGACAAAAGTCTATGTATCAGATGTAAATGAAGCCTATGACACATTTATGAACATTGTAACCACTCTTTATGAAAAAAAATGTCCATTAGTAAAGAAAAAGCTTAAACATAAATTTGTTGATAAGCCATGGTTAACCAAAGGATTACAAAAGGCGTGTAAAAAGAAAAATTTATTATATAAAGCTTTTCTAAAGAAAAGGATAAAAGAAGCAGAGCAGCAGTATAAAACATACAAAAATAAGTTAACATATATAATGAGATGTAGTAAAAGAGACTTTTACAGTAAAGAACTGGAGAAAAACAGAGTCAATATTAAAATACATGGACAATACTTAACAATATTCTTGGAAATAAAAACAGAAATACAAGCTACCCAACCAGTTTTTCAAAAAATAATACAACAACTCAGAGTGTGAATGCAGCTTCACCTGCAGATGAATTTAATAACTTTTTTGTTAACATTGGTCCTAATTTGGCTCGAGAAATACCCATTACGGCACCTACGGGTGATACAATAAGCAAAAACACTGCTATAAAAGATTCCATTTTCATAAAGAACACAGACGAGAGAGAGGTCACTGAAATTGTTAAATCGTTTAAAAGTAAGACATCTATGGACTGTGATGGTATTGACATGCTCTTAGTCAAAACTATTATTGAATGCTTTGTGAAACCACTGACGTATATTTGTAACCCATCTCTCCAAACAGGTATATTTCCCAATGCAATGAAAATAGCTAAAGTAATTCTGATATACAAGACGGGTGACAGAGGGGAACTTTCAAACTATAGACCAATTTCACTATTGCCGCAATTTTCCAAGATACTTGAAAAAATATTCTGTGAGAGAAATGACAACTTCATAATGAAGAATAATTTATTGTGTGAGCAGCAATATGGGTTCAGACACAAGAGGACAACTGCATTTGCTCTAATGGAATTTATAGAAAAAATATCAATTGCCGTTGAAAATAAAGAGTATTCAGTTGGGGTATTCCTGGATCTTAAAAAAGCATTTGATACAGTGGATCACAATTTATTATTGAAGAAACTACAAAATTGTGGTATAAGGGGGGTAGCACTGTCCTGGTTAAGTAGTTACTTAAAGAATAGATATCAGTATGTATGTGTTGGTAACAAAAATTCAGTTACTGAAGGTTACTTGTGGAGTCCCACAGGGTTCAGTTTTGGGGCCATTGTTATTCAATATGTACACTACCGTTCAAAAGTTTGGGGTCACCCAGACAATTATTTTGTGTTTTCCATGAAAAGTCACACTTATTTACCACCATGAGTTGTAAAATGAATAGAAAATATAGTCAAGACATTGACAAGGTTAGAAATAATGATTTGTATTTGAAATAATAATGTTTTCCTTCAAACTTTGCTTTCGTCAAAGAATCCTCCATTTGCAGCAGTTACAGCATTGCAGACCTAACATGATTGCACAAGGGTTTTGTAATCATCCATTAGCCTTCTGACGCAATGAGCAAACACATTGTACCATTAAAACACTGGAGTGATAGTTGCTGGAAATGGACCTCTATACACCTATCTAGATATTGCACCAAAAACCAGACATTTGCAGCTAGAATAGTCATTTACCACATTAGCAATGTATAGAGTGTATTTCTGATTAGTTTAAAGTTATCATCATTGAAAAAAAGTGCTTTTCTTTCAAAAATAAGGACATTTCTAAGTGACCCCAAACTTTTGAACGGTAGTGTATATAAATGATATATGTGAAGTCTCGAAAAAAATGGATTTAATATTGTTTGCCGATGACACTAATCTATTATGCAGTGGAAGCAATTTGGAACAACTTTTGGATACACTCGGAAAGGAATTAGGAAAGCTTAAACTGTGGTTTGATTCAAACAAATTAACGTTCAATTTAAGTAAGACAAAATTTATAGTTTTTAACAACCATCACAACAACTTAGTATCTAAACTCAGTGTAAATGGTGTAGAGATTAAAAGGGTATCTGAAACTAAATTTCTTGGAGTAATAATTGATAATAAACTGTGTTGGAAGTCACATATTAATTATATTAAAGGTAAAATATCTAAATCAATCGCAATACTACACAGAGCAAAATATTTGCTGAATCAACCCACACTATATACTTTGTATCATTCATTAATACTCCCATACATGACATATTGTACTGAAGTATGGGGAAATACATATAAAACAAACATATATCCAGTCTTTATGCTTCAGAAGAGAGCTATTAGAATAATAAACAAAGCTGCTTACAGGGAACCAACAAACCTACTTTTTCTTAAATTAAAAGCTCTCAAGTTGAAAGATCTGGTTGACTTTAAAACTGCAGTAATAATGTTTAAAGTGAAGAATCTATCACTGCCCGCAAATATCCAAAAGTTGTTCTAAATAAGGGAGAAACAATATCATTTCAGAGGAACATGTATATTTCAAAAACCTTCAGTGAGAACTACCACCAAGCAACACTGTGTTTCAGTGCAAGGAGTAAGATTATGGAACGATTTTGGACCTGAATTAAAATCATGTACAACGCTTGGACAATTTAAACAAAAACTAAAGGAAGAAATATTCCAAACATATATACAAGATGACATGTAAAATCACATAAGGATTGTCATATCCAGTCTGTGTTGTGTTGTTGCTTAGTTTTTTTTGTCACATTTTGTCTTAGCTTTGTTCCGAATCGTAATCGCTCTTGTTTTCTTTTGAATTCTTGGATGGAATATGGGTGGGCAATATAAGCTGCGGCTTCAGCCATCACCCATTTCGGATAACTTATGTTGAACTGTATAATCAGAGGAGTTATTGTTTAATTTGACCTTGTTGGATTTTCCCCCTTTGTTATATTATTCTGTTTCTTTTTAATCTTTACTTTTAATCTCTCCAAAATAAAAAAAAAAAAAGATTCATTGATTCATTCTATGGCCTCTGGTTTTCCATCAGGAGCAGCGCTGGGGAAGAGAGGTTAGGCTGCGGACTGTGGGACTGACCAGTTCCAAGAGTTCGGGATGACGCTGTGTGGGATGAACAATTGCTGGGCACTCCGGAAAATGGACAGGTTTTGTCATGCTCAGGGTCGCCGCAGGAGGGCCCCAGTGCCAGTGTCTGAGTCACCCTGGACGAGGGTGTCGGGCAGCACAGAGGAGAGTCTGTGGCGGAGAGCGATGCCCAGGAGATGGTCCCAGGTGTTCCCGGAGCTCGGCCGTGATGGGCCGGTGAACACGGGGCCACATCGGCAGGGTCCGCAGCGGGTCTACAAGCAGTCGGGGCAGGACTGAGTGGCACTGGGAGAGCGAGTGCCAGGCAGAGACACCGCAGGCTGTGCAGGGCCCTGCTTGGAGTCACGGACTGGGTTCGGGGTCAGGCGCAGGCAAGGTCCAGGTGGGTGAGAGCCAAGCGGAAGATGGAGAAGTACCAGGGCTGGCTGCAGGTGACGGTTGAGCAGCAGGATGGTTATCTTCAGCTGTCGGATGGCTCATGGTGGCACACTAACGAGGTACGGCGTGCCCTGAAGAAGGCAGTTGGGCATGGCCCTAGACAATTGGAGCGTCCGGAGGGGTGGAGGAGAAGACGCACCGGGATTAAGGCGACCAGCTGTGGTCCGGGAAGCGAGCTACCTCCAGGGATGGACTGAATGGCGAAGGGTCGGGGGGGGGGGCCCACGGGTCATCCTCACCGAGCCATGGATATGTATTCGTTGATAGTTAGTAATCTGTATTTATAGTTCTGGGATTATTTTGGTGCTCTGTTTTAAGCAGGAGACATGGCAGTATTTATTTTTAACAGGACTTTTATATATCATAGGCGGCAGAATAACCCGCCTCGCCATGTGGGGGGTAGGACGGCAGTCTACCCATCTACCCTAATTTTAGTTATTTTGTGTGACTGCCATAGGCCCCATTTGTGATTTTAGTGTACTTTTGTTTAGCGAATAATTCAGGTTCCAAACTGGTTTGGGCTGATTGTATGTGTGTTTTTGATTTTTCTGCAGGGGGTGGAAAATGTAATGTAATTATTTATTGTTCATATATTGTATTTTATAAAGAGCTCTTATTTGTGTGGCATGGGGTGGTGGCTCCGTCTTCCAGTCCCGCCAGCCCCATGGGTATAAGAAGTGCTGCAGGCAAGGATGCGGCCTCTTCCGCCTTTACCTCTGCCAGCAGCTGCGGGTGTAGTTGGGTGCACAGCGCCCTGTGTAATAAATTTGTGTTCAGCTCTACTGCTGGTCTCCTCTTTGGCTCCGAGTTCAGACAACAAGTACCCTCCAGTTCATACTGGTAAAACAGTCATGTGAAACTGCAAAAACTCAAAGATGCATTCTGATAACATGGGAATTGAGTTAACAAACTGGTTTATCATCATGACACTGGGCTGATTTAAACAACACGACCAACAGGAAACTAAACTTATCCAGGTTGTGGAATAAAGACAGACAAAACACAAAGCTTTCAAACAGTTGCCCTGGATGACAAAATCCCCCTCCTAAAGCTCCAAATAGACACCATATGAATCTTTATAGAAGACAATTATCAGCTAGTGCCTGATATTTTCATGATATGGTTTGACAATGAATTGATTCCACTAAAAACACAATGAATCGCTGTGATTCAAGCAGTGTCTGAAGGCAAACAACAGCATTTAAGCTTTATTCATGCTGCATTTCCCCTCTAGTCCGCTTTGGTCCATGTGTGCTTTGGACGAGCCCGGCATGCATGCAGCGCTGGTCATGCTCACTTTTTTTATCTAGCCAGGCCAAGCGGTTGACGCATGAGCACAACCATCATTTGTAGTTTCACTCCCACCCGATAGGTAGCGCCACTGTGCTGACACGCCAGGATTTTCACCAACGAAGAAACGCTGCTTGCTTTCTGCTGCTTGACTTCCCGGTTTTCACTCCTTTTCCATGAAGATGCTGCTGCTGCTGAAGTATTTATGTATGACTCATGTATGTTTATTCTTGTCTTCTGCTTCCTCGTTGTCTTCTTCATCTACTTTGTCTTGGTATGCTGTGCTGATATCGCCACCTCTTGAATGGGACATTCAGTCTTGCGCATGCGCTTTTCAACACGTTCAGGTCGTGAGCAGGCAGCGCAGTCACAAAATTTGGGCTGCACGCGATCGTTCGCGGTTGAGCACTGCGGACACTAGCGGAGTGGAGACGATGACGAAAATTTCATCACACGAGGTTTCCGGATACACGTACGCGGACAGCAGAGGTGCAGCATGAATCCAGCTTTAGTATCATGGCATGGGAGCATGATCTAATGATAAGTAACGAATGAGGCAACCGCATGAAATAAAGTGGTTACAAAGCAGTGCACAATTCATTTTGATTCTAAAATAATAATATTAATGGGATCTTTTGATATTTGGGGCAACTTCACTACAACTAATAAAGTTATTTACAGTGTATAAATCAAATTAATACTGTAATCAGACTATTATTGGCAGCTTATTCTAGCCTAACAGGTGTGACAACCTGCATTCAGACCCAACTGGGAATCACTGCATGTAAAAAGATCAAGGTAGCAGCCCCACCCCCGCAACCGAAAAGGATTAAGCAGAAGAAGATGGATGGATGGATGGATGGATGTTGCCTAGAACAAGTAGAGATTCTTAAGTTACATAAGTTCCCACATCTTTAGAATCTTTGACCGCGACCTTGATCAAGGGCACAACCTGGATGTGGATGCACCTGAGGATCGCTGTGTGTGATTTTGGTAAGCATACCGGCAACTGCATAAGGGGAGTAGCATTTCTCATATATTGTGAACAGACAGATTAACAACGGATGCAACTCACTTAAGGCCCTATTTTGATGGTCAGCTATGCATTTTTCAGACAGACTTTCTGCCGTGTGCCTGTGTTTTTGTTAGTGTCCGTCAGCTCATTGTCTGGTTTTTTATGCCTTGCGTCTGCCATCAAATTACCAGTAGACGGTGCGCCCGCTATGCGCTAGCGAGGAGGCTCCTCATTTCAAAGAGATGTGGCAGCATCCATCCATCCATCTTCTTCCGCTTAATCCTTTTTGGGTCGCGGGGGGGAAGATGGCCGGGGGATCCTGAGATCGAACCCAGGATCCCCCGGCCAAGGGTGAGTTGCTGTGCTGCCGCAGTGCAAACCACTCCGCCACCGTGCTGCCCAGATGTGGCAGCGCACAATCTAATGTGCATTACTATTATAGTGCATTTCATGAGAATCCGCTTTTAATGAGGAAAAAGGTGGTCTACCATCAGAAGCGCATTGTTTAATGATATTTCAGTAGCGTGTTTTGACATTGTGCAGCTCCGGAGCTCAGGCAAAGGCATACGCTGGGATCTTGTAACAGTCATCTTGCAACAGCCCGTCGTTTTAATTAGATGATGATCACACACTAGTTTTCTTATTATTATTATTTCATCCACACTCTCATTTTAATTGCAGACTTTCCGTTGCAGTCTATAGATTACGCATTAATGTATGATATTTTTTTTTAGGGGAACGAATGAGTGGAGTGTGCAGCATTTTACTTTTCTCTTTACGCCGGATGCCCACGCCAGGTGCCTACCATGCATCTGCTTGTGCATAGTTCAATACAAGCTGTGTTCTCCAGCCATCATCGTGCGTCATCCTTCACCCAGGTACTTTCCATACATAACAGGGAGGAGCGCTTTGGATTGGATTGTCCAAAACACACTTCCGAATGCTTAGACCTGCCTCTTTGCATCATGCACCTGTGGAAAGTTCATTTTTATGCCGTTGTGATAAGGAAATGAACTTGGACATGCCCATACATGTGTTCTGACAACTGATCAACCGACCCCGTCGTTGTAATACAGCCCTTAATCTTCACCAGAATGAGCTAAAAACTAGATTCAAAAGCAGTATCTGTTCATTTAAGCTAAACTGTTTCCATTTCCAGTCTCTGTTCTACTAAACATAGTCAGTTTCTGTAAAATTGCAGGCAGAACAGCATTTTTTTTTAAAACATTAGAAGATTGTGTTAGTGTTTTTCCTTGTGCTCATTTCTACCCAATTTGGAGAAATTGTTGAAATAGTTGTCTATAAAAATAGCCCGGTCCCTCTGTTGTTGATCTTGAGGCTGGCCCTCAGCATGTCATGGAAAGTCTAAGCGATCTTTGACTCTACACATGGATTCACACACAGCACAACATTCCATTAGCTTAGATGATCACAGACAGAAGGAATTATATAAACACAGGTCTCGATCTCCCTTTGAACACATCAATTCAGCAAATTTATTGTTTTTAGATTGTAAACTCTGCTGGAAATTCATCTCCCTCTGCTGCTCTTGCCTGTTATTCACTCAGACACAACACAAAATAGCCTAACCAATTAAAATTAAAGCGCGACCAGCTGTGCCTTAATAACCAAACATCCCGCAGGTGGTCCGGCTCTGCTGAGTGCCACATACTGACACACATGCCGAAGCCCGGGATGCAGGGGATCGGCCGCTAGTCGGCTTAATAGCACGCTTACTGATACAATCAATGAAACAAATGTTCCTGACTGTGAGATGGATATCAGAAATACATGCAGGTAAACACACACACACAGAGAAAGTTAATACACAGGTACCAGCTCTGAGTTCTGTGACTCATAATCACACCCAAGCAGTAAAAAACATGAAGGCCACACAGGATATTAAACCTCAGGACTGAGAGAACATTCAGTTTATCACAGTTTTTCATCCTTTATCGCTGATCATTTCTCAGCTGTGCGCCTTCATGCTTTCCCTCACTTTTATCTCCTATATCTTCTGCTTTATTTCTTTAGAGTTTGTATTCGTTTAAAGACCGCAGCTGATGCAGATTTATGGCCTCTATACAAGCGCTCCTGTTTTGCCTGCCATCACTTATTTCCTCTTACCCCAGCCTATGCCTCCCCTCATCCACCTCTTTCATGTGCATCTCCTCCAAACCTACCTTCAAAGAAGCACTTAGGATTCATATCCACCACTGGATGTCACACTATAGAGCCCTGCTCAGAACCCTGTCAGAACTGAACCTTGGCCATCACCACCTCCTCGTCTGCCTTACCTCTGCTAATAGAATCCATGGAAATGACTAACCACAACTCTGTCAGTGTCACACAGTCTGTGGTCAGTGGCGGGCCGGCTCCCTGCTCTTGTCTGTTGCCTTCCGTTGATCGAGGGTTTCCCATCACACCTGGCAAATCTCCTGCGGTTCCTTTGTGGCCTCCAACAGGTGGAGTGGAACAGGCACCTATCGGAAGGTGCCTGTGAGAATGAGCTCGCTGTGATGCGAAGGCATGTTCTCACTGTTCAGTGTTGCTAATGCTAACAATAACATTAACAGCAATAACTGATGGATGAGCACACAAGTTAATAATAGAAGAAGCCCCATAACCACTGGGACTAAGACATGCTTTGGTTTGTTTTAGGGGTTATTTGAGCCCATCCATTATTATTTGGAACGGGTAAATGACAGAAAAACAATGGCTATGGTAGTCTAGACTAGGTATGCTAGCATTAATCATAGCATGCTGCATATATTAATTAATAAAATAAACCAGATCACAACTGGGAGAAAGATGTGTTTCACAGTGATACACAGGTTCATTAGAGCCTATTCAGTATTGGTAATGGATGGGTAAATGTTTGATAACACACTTGATGACTGTGCTACATGATGCTATTGGGAGTAACAAATGATAACGACGGTATACTGTGCATCTAAGTTAATGATAAACTAAGCCACATAATAACATGCCGACAGATGTAGACGTATTCCTCCAAGCGCTTTCTTTCAAATTTTGATCATGATATCCTTTTAGTGTCAGCTGAAAGAGCACCGGGTTGTTTGATGCAGCAAAGTTCAGGCTCTCCCCCACCAGTGTTGCCAGATGGGAAATGAAGAAATATTGTACTGTTGTTTTAAAATTCTCATATTTTGACCCAAACGATTGGATATACTAAAATAACCTGAAAAATCACAGGCTAAGACAGTGCATTTAAAAACAAAGCTATTCTATATGCATGGAACTGTAGTAACCTAAGTGTTATGCATGAAATGAGCGCGCAGTGAGCCATCTTATGCTGAGCAACCAACTGAACTTTATTGCAAGAGTATGGATACATACATATACAGAGATCGCAGCCCACCTGATGTCATAACGTCATGGTGCCTGACGCCCGACACCGGCTACGGTAAGCCCCAGGGCTCAAACCCTCCCAAAGTCACACATCACCCCCCCTTCAGAAAAATGCAGAACAACATAACCTATATTAAAGAACACCCCCTTTTTCCAGAGCTCTTTTGAGTGAAACATTTCTCACATGCATTACAAGAAAAAGGCTTATCAACAGCGTGACTTCTCATGTCTTTTAAATTAGCACTCTAAGTGAAATTTTTGCCACAAGTCTCACAACGTTTCACAAGAAAAACCGTTTATCATTATCGTGAATGCTCATGTGTACAGCCAAGCTAGCCTTTTATAGTTTTTTTTTTCTTGAACCTAGAACTAAGGTCCGCGGGTGGACTGCCACTGGACCCAGCAGGCTAAGTGAATTATTATGCCACTTTTTTTTAGCCACGCTCCTACTTAGTCTTTCAGTTCCCTTATTTTTCCTTACAGTCTTCCACGGGAGGAACATTCCCACCTGAGGGGTTTCAGGCAGCCCTGTGGTGGCCTCCTCCCTGGAGCTTTGAAGCAGGCTCATGGCAGCCACATCCCTGGAGCTGTCAGACCCCCAGACCAATCTTCATGATGTCGGGGCCTGGGTCCCATACTGCGGTAGCCCACTCCCGCGGAGCCTCACCATCTGAAGCAGCCACCCGGACACGTTGTAGTTTGTTTGCGTGCCAAACCAAATCGTCCGTCTGCCGACAGCATGTTGTCCTCAGCTTGGCCATGATGCTCAGCAGCGCCCGTTGTTTCGCTGGTTGTGGCCCAGTCAGTTGCCGTCCTGGTCTCCTGCCAGTGCGAACCTGAACCCAGTCCATAATATGGAGCGGCACCTTACTTGTTTTCATGTGCTGTCGTTGCGCTCCCAGTGGCTCTGCGTGCTCGTTCAGCTCGGGACCGCCGCCGTGCTACAGCAGTTCCGTTATCACCGTGTTGGCTGCGGACCCTTCACCCGCTGTCTCTGTCATCGACTGCGGCTCATTGTGGGTACGGAAGGTGTCCGGTGCCTCTCCGGCGTCATTCGTTGAAGAGGACTACTCACCCATCCATTTGGTCATAACCTCCATTGCTTGTTGGGCAAGGGCACGGGAGCAGTCCAGTTCTTCCTCTTTGTCATCTGATGTGCTCCACTGTGCCGCACTGCATGTTGTGTCTGTGCCCAGCCACTGCTGCCATCCTTTGGGGATCTCTACATGCTCGGGCTCCCTCTCCATGCGGCTCTCCTCCCAAGACCGCGGAGTATGCGCTTTGGTGTCAGCGCTGTTCATAATTACCTCATCCCACACCACGGCATCATCATCCCGGTCCACTGTGCCCCAACTGCTGTACCTGGACCATTCAAACCCAGTGCTGTCTCTGATAGCAAAGCCCAGTCCGTAGAAAAGGTCACATCCCATAGCATTGTCACAGCGTTCTGTCACCTGGAACGTGAAGTCGTACACAATTTTGGTTTTGCAACAAACAGTCAATTTCACTGTTCCAACATTGCACAGTCTGTGACCACCATAACCATACAGCAGTGTTGGGTTCTTCTTGATTCTGTGGTTAGGGAAAACTTTTTCACTGTGGCCCAGTTTAACATCGACCACACCACCGCCGTGTCAAGCAGAAGTGGTACAGCTACTCTGTCTAATTCAAACATGCTGTACGAATAACCACTGATGCCAGGGCTTACCGAATGAATGGTTGTTGTTGGTGGGTTGGTGGGTGGGTGGGTGGGCTCCCTTGGCGGGCCCCATGGTGCTGACAACCGGCATACTCTGGCGAAATGGTTCAGGTGCCCGCATTTGTTACACCTTTTTTCCTCTTGCCAGGCAAACTCATGTTCCGTCACGGTGTGTCGGGGACCCACATTCCCCGCAGGTGGGGCCTCTCGGAGCGGACCTTCAGCTCACTGCACTCGTCTCATACTCTTCTGCCGTGTACCCCTCGTTCTCCGTGTCCACCACGTTAGCTAGCATTGACCGTCCAGGTAGCCTCTGTGTTTGGTGCCCATTTAGCTACGGGCTAATTTCTCTGTCGTTCCTAGCTGGGACGTTAGCTCCACCATGCTAGCTAGCTTTGTGTCTTTTGGTGCCATTAGCATCTCAACCCACAGCTTTGTGCTACGCTATGTGTTCAGCAAAGTAGCTAGCAAGAAGTTTGACAGCATCCTCATATGACTCCGTTGGTCCCAACGTGTGGAAAATTCTCTGACCCTCTACACCAATTTTGCGGACAAGAAGTGCTAGTTCCCTTACCCCGTCAAGTTTATCCAGATCCAGCAATGCAATGTACATCTCAAATGCAGCCAACCAGCGGGGTCACAGTACTGCTGGTTCTCCTGGGTATTCAAGAAACGGCTGTAGTGGTGTTCCACACGCCTCCATGAGTTAATCCTCAGTCACCAAATGTTACGTATGAAATGAGCGAGCAGTGAGCCATCTTATGCCGAGCAACTAACTGAACTTTATTACAAGAGTATGGATACATATATTCAGAGACCACAGCCCAAATGACATCATGATGCCTGACGCCCGACACCAGCTACGGTAAGCCCCAGGGCTCAAACCCTCCCAAAGTTACACATCACACTAAGGAATAAATGCAGAGGCTCGGCCATTTGAATGAAACAACTGCTTTATGCATTGTCACACTTAAACACATGCACACACACGCACACACACAGTGAACTGCACCTTTTTGCACAACCACTGCTTCTGTCCTTAAATGTAGGGTCTAACTCCAGGCAGGGCGATAAAGCTGCTGTGTCCGGTGGAGTTGCTTTGTTTTCTTACCAGTGTCCGTGTCTGTGCTGCTGGACTCTTTTCTTTTAGTACTTTTTTCTCCGAGTCTGAACTCATGTTCACTGATTTATTTTTTTTAATTTGTTGTGGTGCCAGTACAGCTGCTCAAACAAATGTGAGCTAAGCGCTGCTGATGTGATTGGCAGATTTGGTGGTGAGGAGCAGCCAGCCAGGTATGAGCTGATCAGCTGTGAGCAGGTATCAGTTTCTGGTGATGTGTGGGAGTTCACATAAATCAAAATTACGTTTTTTGAGGGGTGCCAAGAAATGCCAGAACTATCATAAATAGATAGATAGATAGATAGATAGATAGATAGATAGATAGATAGATAGATAGATAGATAGATAGATAGATAGATAGATAGATAGATAGATAGATAGATAGATAAATAGATAGATGTACTTTATTGATCCCAAACTGGGAAATTACAGTGTAACAGCAGCATGACAGACAACCCAACCAACAGAAAAAACACACAGCATAATAGTAAAGGAGTTAACCAGGGAAGTAAAGTAAAAAAGCTTAGATAACTTTATATACAACATAGGCTACTACTGGGTTAAATAGATGATCCTTATGAGTCAATGGATAGTACTGACTGTACAGAGAAGGATTATAAGGCACAGGGTGAAATATGAGACACCAATTATACTGTAAGGTGCAGTATGGCAGCATTGTTATGACCAAAATTCAACATCAGAATGAGTTATTGTACAGTGAAATGGCATGTGGCAGGAAAGATTTGCTGTACCAAACCGTTTGGCAGTGAAGCTGTAGCAGTCTGCTGGAGAAAGTGTTCCGCTGATTGTCTAGTGTGTGGTGGAGGGGGTGATCAGGACTGTCCATGATAGATCGCACTTTGTTCAGTGTCCTCCTCTCCACCACAGATTCAAAGGTCTCAAGCCTGAGACCAATTACAGAGCCAGCCTTCTTGATAATCTTGTCAAGTCTGTTGGTGTCGCTGGCTCTGATACTGCTACCCCAACAGACAGCAGCAAAGAAGATGGTGCTGGCAACAACGACCTGGTAGAAAAGCTTCAGCCACTTTTTGCACACGTTGAAGGATCTCAACTTCCTCAGAAAGTAGAGTCTGCTCATCCCGTTCTTGTACACAGCATTGGTGTTAGATTTCCAGTCCAGTCTGCTGCTGATCGCGACACCCAGGTATTTGTAGTCCTCCACTACCCCCACAACCTCCCCCCAATCCACAATGGCTTTGAAGGCATCCTCTTCTTCCTGAAGTCAATCACCATCTCTCTGGTCTTGCTGACATTCAGTCTCAGGTGATTCTGTTTGGTCCAGTCCACAAATCTGTCTACCAGTGCCCTGTACTCTCCTTCCTCTCCCCCTCTTATACACCCAACAACAGCCGAGTTATCAGAGAATTTCTGCAGGTGGCATGACTCGGTGTTGTTTGGCCTTTTTTAAAATTATTGATCATATATCATATAGGCCCTAAAATTATCATATAAATATGATAATTATCATATATCTGGAAACATTGCCCCCGCCCCCCCAGCCATCCTAGCATTCTCTTCTTCCTGTACCTACATCCTATGTCCTGCCCTTCCTTAATTCTGACTGACTGGTTAGAAAGGTTTGACATTGACGAGCGCAGCTGTACTCTAAAAAGTTGAACTTTTGTCAGCTCTCAGCACCCTCAGTGCTACAACAAAAAACAGTCACTGCTGAGAGCATTTTAGCGCTGAGGGAGCTCAGCGCTGTAAACGCTGAACTACATAGAGAATGAATAGAAAATAGTTGCCCACAGCAGAAAAAAAAACACATTTGGTGGACATGCAGCCTCACTGTTATTTAGTGTCAAGTCTATCATTTCTATCTGTGACTTCTTATAGATGAGACCTGTAATACTGTGTTGCACACCTTAATTTCCACAGTGAGGTGTTGTTTGAAAAAGAAATCATCTCCGTGACCTGGAAGTCCTACCTTTTTCTTATTGAAACTTTATTTAGTTTACAAAGTCCTACTCTTGTAAACAACCGCAAGCTAATTCACCACTGCTTTTTACATTAAATAGGCATGCAATAGTTGGATTTATTGTCTCGATTAAAAATCCACAATACCTTTTGTGGGGACTGACTCTTTATTTCATCTGAAAATGCCAAGAAAAAAACAAGCAAAGTGTGTCGAATCCAAACTGTTAACTAGCCACTGTCATGACTTGCCACTCATCAGCGGCGCCAGCCGCGCGCACACCTGCTCCTCGTCAGCGGCGAGGTATTTAATCCACTCTGCCCTGGGCTTCGGCCTGAAGCCGTCTCTCAACTTCGGCCCCTTTGCTACTACGGATCTCAAACCTGCTAGCGAAGATTATCTGGGTAAGCTCCCCTTACCTCTCTCCTCTAGCCTTCCCCTGTGCACAGGTGGACTTTCCCGGCGGCGGACTTCCTCATCTCGCCGCTGGCTCTACGCTGCTGCCGCAGGTACTGCAGGTCGCTGTCTCCCGGGCCTCGCCCTTGTCGACGCCAGCCACCTGTCATAACCAAGTAAGCCAGCTACCATCATTATTCCCTGTATTGGTGTGGTGCCCGTTACCCTTCTCCCTCTGCTCTCTCCCATAGGGTTGTCCAGCTGTACGGCCTCCTGCCCCCGTGCCTGACGCAGACGCCACCACCAATACATTCTTATTCCACAGACACGCAGCCACACACTTCCCTGTTGTTAATAAAGCTGTTCCACTTCCACTCCCTCCAGGGGGCGACCTGGTTTACTAAGCTGGATCTCCGCAGCGCTTACCACCTCGTCCGGATCCGGGAGGGAGATGAGTGGAAGACAGCCTTCCGCACCCCTAACGGTCATTTTGAATACCTTGTGATGCCGTTTGGGTTGACCAACGCTCCAGCCATCTTTCAGCGCCTCATCAATGACGTCCTCCAGGATTTCATCGGCCTGTTTGTATTCGTCTACCTGGACGACATCCTCATCTTCTCCAGGTCCAGGGACGAACACCGGGTCCACGTGAGGCGGGTCCTGCAGAGACTGCTGGAGAACCGTCTGTATGTCAAGGCGGAAAAATGTGAATTCTACGCCAAAACGACTTCCTTCCTGGGGTTCGTCATCTCCCATGACCAGGTGCTTCTGGACCCAGCGAAGATCAAAGCGGTGGTGGATTGGCCCACACCTACCTCTAGGAAACAGGTTCAGCAATTCATCGGGTTCGCCAATTTCTACCACCGCTTTGTCCCGAACTTTGGAGCCATCGTCGGGCCCCTGACCCGCCTCACCTCTCCTAAGACCCCGTTCCGGTGGACTGAAGAGGCCGCTACGGCCTTCCAGGCGCTGAAGATGGAGCTTTCCTCCTCCCAGGTCCTCAGCCAGGTCGATCCCGCGCTGCAGTGTATTGTGGAGGTGGACGCTTCGGACACGGGGGTGGGGGCGGTGTTGTCCCAGCGGTCCCCAGCCAACGGAGTCAAGCGACCCTGCGCCTCTTCTCTCGGCGCCTGTCCCCGGCGGAGCGTAATTATGACGTGGGGACAGAGGGCTTCTTGCCATCAAGCTTGCCCTCCAAGAATGGCGTCACTGGCTGGAGGGGGCAGCCTTGCCTTTTGTGGTCCTTACAGACCACAAGAACCTGGAGTATCTAAGATCTGCCAAGCGTCTGAACGCCCGCCAGGCGCGCTGGTCCCTGTTCTTTGCAAGGTTTAAATTCAGCATCACTTATAGGCCTGGCTCCAAGAACGGCCTACCCGACGCCCTCTCCAGGCAGTTTGCCCCGGAGGCCACAGAAGACGCTGTTCACACCATCCTGCCCAGGTCGTGCGTCGTGGGGGCTGTTTCGTGGGACATAAGGGCCTTTTCCACTAGCACGCTTTAGCGCGACACGGGACGGCTCAGCACGCTTTGTACGCTTTTCCACAAGCCCCAACACGGTTTAACAGCCGCGATTCTCAGCCCCGCTCCAGGGTAGGGTACAGCAGTGCTGAGCTGTGCCGTGTTGTGACGTTAACAGACTGGTCGCCGCTGATTGGTCAGGTCGTAACCGGCGCTGATTGGTCAGGTTGTAACCGCCCCTCTCCTCCTCCTCATCTACCAAATCTTCACGTCCTTCTCAATAAAGTTTTTGAAAAAAAAAAAAAAAGAATCTTCACGACCGCCTTTACTCAGCACGCAACCACTGTTGGCGGTTCCTTTTCAGTGTATTGCTGTGCTATTTTCATTTATTCTCTATCAAAAATGGCTTCGCGTAATAAGGGTGTTCCATGGACCAATAAGGAGGTGCAGTGTCTGCTCACTGCATTGTCAGACGAACGTATTCAGCGCGAGTTAGACGGAGCCGCCCGGAATAAAAAAATATACCGGGAGGTCTCGACATCGGAGTCCTTTAACGGTGAGTTTTAATTTTTTTTTATTGTGCGTTTTTTTGCAAATATATTCGGTAAGACGCTCAGTTTATTTATGCAATAAAAAAGCTGTTCATTTGTGGATGGATCGCTGCTTTATTGCAGCACACTGCGGACTAAAGCTTTTATTTTAATTATTCATGTGAACAATACGCTGAAATAAGCTTATGTATTCTTGTTAAAAACTATTGTCTTTTCTGTATATATTGCACTTTCGTGCTGTATTTTATTGTGTGCATTTTCCTTGTAGAATCATCCCACGCGTCCGCCGCGACAGCCCGCACGGATTATTCAAGCGAGCCTTCCTGACCCACAGCTGGCAGAGACGGCTTCATTCATCCGAGTCGTGACCCAGTTTGGGAAGCTGGTGTAGACACTCAGTGGTCGGCGTGTATAAAATGTCGATTAACCTTCATGTTGTGTTGCAAAGTTTTTTTTTTCTTTTAATATTTTGTATATAATAAAATGGAATTGTTTTGGAAAGTGTGGTTTGTCTGTTATAACACTGAATTATAAAACAGTATAATTACATAGAAATTCCATTGCCTAATCTGATCAAAATGATACAAACGTTGACCTGAAGATGAAAAACATGATTTTTTTTTAATTCAGTACATCCAAAATGCCCTAGGATGTAAAAAATAATAATTTGGTGTTGGCCAGTGTGCCACCGTCTCATTATTTAATACGAATAAAAACAAGTTTCAGCTCATTATTTCTAGGTCATTTGGCAGTTAATTCAAAACAAAAGTGACTTGTGTTGTTGCAGCTTAATTATGAGATAAAATTAATTGTGAGATAAATCCACAGAGCGAGCAAGGCAATAATCCTTGGATCCTTTTTTGTCTCGTGTAAATAAGGACTCAGTCAGGTGCGTAATGTCACGGGAGTGTGGCCCCGCCTCGCTGAGAATCTGCTGCTGCCCCGCTTCTAAAACCTCCTAACAAACCATCACAGCACAAGCACAACACTGTGCTAATGGAGACAGAAGCATTCCGAGCCGTACTGAAGTGAATCGAGCCGTACCGAGGTGTGCTGGGCTAGTGGAAAACAGGCTATAGAAGACAAGATCCGGAGGGTGCAGGAGTTGGAACCGGACCCTGGCGGCGGACCGGAGGGGAGGCTCTTCGTGCCATCTGCCGTCCGGGGGGACGTTATACACTGGCTCCACACCTCTAAGCTCACCTACCATCCTGGAGCTTCACGGATGATAGACCTCCTCCAGCGATCCTTTTGGTGGCCATGCCTGCGGAAGGATGCCGCCCGTTACGCCCGGGCCTGCCCCGTCTGTGCCACCAGTAAGTCAGGTAACGCTCCTCCTGCGGGTCTGCTCCAGCCCCTGCCCGTCCCTGGCAGGCCCTGGTCACACATCGCCCTAGACTTCGTCACCGGGCTCCCTGTCTCCAACAACTTTGACACAGTTCTGACCATTGTTGACCGTTTTTCCAAGGCCGCCCACTTTGTGCCCCTACGTGGACTTCCCTCAGCCTTGGAGACGGCGGACCTCCTCATCCAACACGTGGTCAGACTGCATGGAATCCCGGTCAACGTGGTCTCCGACCGTGGCCCCCAGTTCTCTTCGGACGTCTGGAAGTCATTTTGCAACGCCCTGGGAGCCAAAGTAAGCCTCACCTCCGGCCATCACCCCCAGTCTAACGGGCAGTGTGAGCGGACTAACCAGGAGCTGGAGGCTACGCTCCGCTGCGTCACTTCATCCAAACCCACGTCCTGGAGTTCTCACCTCGCCTGGGTGGAGTACGCCCACAACACCTCTCGCTCCTCTGCCATCGGGATGTCGCCCTTTAAAGCATCCTTGGGTTATGATCCACCTCTATTCCCCGCGCAGGAGGGTGAGTTGGCTGTTCCCTCTGTCCAGGCACACCTCAGGCGGTGTCGCTCCCTTTGGTCCACGGCGCGTAATGCGCTTTTACGCACGGCGGAGCGCAATAAGTCCACGGCGGACCGACACAGGAGACCTGCACCTGCCTACCAGGTGGGACAGCAAGTTTGGGTATCCACACAGGACGTTAACCTAAAGGGTGAGAGGAGAAAGCTGGCCCAACGGTTCATCGGCCCTTATCCCATAACCAGGATCATCAACCCAGTGGCTGTGCGTGTGGCTATTCCCTCCTCCCTCCGCATCCATCCCACCTTCCACGTCTCCAAAATCAAACCGGTGGTCTCTGACCCCCTCTGCCCTCCACCTGCGGCGCACCCCGCTCCCCGGATGATTGGTGGCCATCCGGCCTGGACCGTCACTGAGATCTTGGACGCCCGACGCCGGGGTCGCGGATTGCAGTACTTGGTGGATTGGGAGGGCTATAGACCCGAGTGGAGACAGTGGGTGCCTTCCTCGCTGGTGTTGGACCGGTCACTCATCTCTGAGTTTCATCGAGCGCACCCGGAAAAATCATCACCAGGAGGCACTGCTAGAGGGGGGAGTACTGTCATGACTCGCCACTCATCAGCGGCGCCAGCCGCGCGCACACCTGCTCCTCGTCAGCGGCGAGGTATTTAATCCACTCTGCCCTGGGCTTCGGCCTGAAGCCGTCTCTCAACTTCGGCCCCTTTGCTACTACGGATCTCAAACCTACTAGCGAAGATTATCTGGGTAAGCTCCCCTTACCTCTCTCCTCTAGCCTTCCCCTGTGCACAGGTGGACTTTCCCGGCGGCGGACTTCCTCATCTTGCCGCTGGCTCTACGCTGCTGCCACAGGTACTGCAGGTCGCTGTCTCCCGGGCCTCGCCCTTGTCGACGCCAGCCACCTGTCATAACCAAGTAAGCCAGCTACCATCATTATTCCCTGTATTGGTGTGGTGCCCGTTACCCTTCTCCCTCTGCTCTCTCCCATAGGGTTGTCCGGCTGTACGGCCTCCTGCCCCCGTGCCTGACGCAGACGCCACCACCAATACATTCTTATTCCACAGACACGCAGCCACACACTTCCCTGTTGTTAATAAAGCTGTTAAATCTATCCTGAGCCTGCGTGTGTGTCTCCTGAGCCGTGCATTATGTCAGCCACCTGCGTGATCTCACAGGGACCCACAAATCCTTTTCAAGGAGTGACCGGTATGTATTAGAAACGCTGACTTTTGCACTGGCCAATATTTGTTTGCATGTGTGTGAAATGATAATGTATTTTTCATTTAATAAATTGTGCTGCGGAACTGTTGTATAAAAGCAGCATTACACTCGAGGTCGTGGTATCATGAATATAGGAACTGCGGTGATGTCCTACGATGAATCACCTGCAGTTACTATATTCATTGAGACCACACTCCCTCTTGTGTAATGTTGCTTAAGTAAGATAGATATTTTGGTGTGATTCAAGGGTCATTGGAGCCCATGTAATGGTATTTAGCCACTGCTGATAAATTCAGTTGTTAATTTACATTCATTAAAAAGTGGCAAAATCAAATTGATTTCACCTTTAAATTTGTCTTCATTGACTCCATCTACTTTTCCTCTCACTTCTCCCATACCTTCTTCCCTAGACCTACAGTATAATCAGTCCACGGTTAATCTGTCCATCCATGTTAGTCTTCCTTGTGCCTCATTGCTCGTGTGCAGGTGATTCTGCAGAGTGATGAAGCACATGTTGTCAGAGAGCTGTCACTAGAACCATCTGCTTCAGTAGGTCTGCATAAAGCATAGCTTGTCCCTCTCTGCAATTGTATAGGCTGAGATCAAGACAACTGCTTATTAGTAAAGATCAGATCCAGATCCAAGCTGAAAATGTAAAAAAGGACATACAGTGGATATACCCATTCTTCAAAGGCTTGACACTAAATGGCTAAATCGGTTTAATGCTACTGTAACTGAACCAGAGAAAGGAGCAGGAAGCCTCCCAGCTGTTAAAAGCAGAGGGGAGAAAAGGACACTGGGAAGAATGTCAGTAATCCCCTCTTGCTGTCAGAGAGACTGAAAAGCACTGATCCTCTCATTCTTTGGAAAACAAAGCATAAGAAGGTTTTCCACTCACACACAAACTCCACATGTTCTTGATCCCTATTAGACCTCTAAAGCCCAGTTTTTTAACTCTGCTCTAAATTACATTTCATACATTTATTCATGACCATAACAAACATCACAGAAAATCGATCCCTAAAGCAACGCTTTGTAACTTTTGAAAAAAAGAAGATAGTTGCAAAACCTACTTTAAAATGAAATTGCTTGGTACAAAGCTCTACATTATTCTGATAATTCAGTAAGTGGGAGCTTTAGGACTGAAAATTAAGCTAATGCATGAGTGGCAAATACTGCAATTTATCCACTTACAGGAATCATCAAAACTCGAGTCATTTTAACAAAATTTCCAACTTCTAAGAATACTTTTTTTTTTTTTTTTCAGAGTGATTTTATTTTTTTTTTTAACCACAAATGTCTTTGGTGTTTATTACCTCCGCCACGGAGTTAATGTTTTTACCAGGGTTTGTCTGTCTGTCAGTTTGTCTCTCTGTCTGTTACCAACATAACTCAAAAAGTTACAAATGGATTTTGATGAAATTTTCAGGAAAGGTGTGTAATGGCACAGGGAACAGATGATTAGATTTTGGTGATGATCTGAGAGTGCATACCTCCACCAAGGGCTTTGTTTGTTTTTGTGCAGCAGGATTACACAAAAACTACTGGATGGATTTGGATGAAATTTTCACCAGAGGTGGTTTTTGGGCTAGACAGGAACCCATTATATTTTGGTGATGATCTGAGAATGCATACCTCAGCCAAGGCTCTTATCTTCTCACAGGGTGTTAGCAACAATACTCCAAAACTGATGGATAGACTTTGATGCCATTTTCACCACAAGTGGCTATAGGCCTACACACAAACCCATTACATTTTGGAGGTGATCCATGACAAACGAAAGGAGCCTTGGTGGAGGTATGCGCTCTATGAGTGCTTTTCTAGTTAATAGGAGCCACACTGGTCAGTAGCTGTCTGCTGAGTTTAATGTGGTCTAATTTAACTCATTAAACCATATTTGCTAAATTTCTGTGTTGCATTATTGCATTGTGATACACTTATTACCTCCGCCAAGGAGGTAATGTTTTTACAGGGGTTTGTCTGTCTGTCTGTCTGTCTGTCTGTCTGTTACCAACATAACTCAAAAAGTTATTAACGGATTTTGACGAAATTTTCAGCAAAGGTGTGCAATGGCACGGGGAACAGATGATTACATTTTGGTGATGATCTGAGAGTGCATACCTCCACCAAGGGCTTTGTTTGTATTTGTGCAGCAGGATTACACAAAAAACTACTGGATGGATTTGGATGAAATTTTCACCACCTGTGGTGCCCACTTCCTGATTTCTTATATTTTTGCATATTTGTCACATTTAAATGTTTCAGATCATCAAGCTAATTTTAATATCAGACAAAGATAACCCAAGTAAATACAAAATGCAGTTTTTAAATTATAATTTCATTTATTAAGGGAAAAAGCTATACAAACCTACCTGCTCCTATATGAAAAAGTAATTGTCCCCTAAACCTAATAACTGGTTGTGCCACACTTGGAGGCAACGACTGCAGGCAAGTGTCTGCATTAGCTGGCAATGAGTCGGGGTGGAGGAGGGGTGTGTGGAGACGGTGCAAGATGTGTGTGGATGGTGGTGACGTGCGCTGTAGGAATGACGCATGGATTTGGGGTGGGGGTGGGATTCCATCGGGGATCGGCTCTGAATCCCTTCTTGTTTGCTAGGGTGGTGAACAGGCTGACACACGAAGTCAGGCAGGATCCTCCATGGACCAGACATGTTCGCAGACGACATTGTAGTCTGTAATTGTTAGGACGTGGACTGGGCCCCATGTCCTCACCTGGAGTTATTGCTTTATTCCTTCTCTCCAGGACATGGCCTCAGCCCACATTCTCACCTTGAGTTAGTATTTTGGGTTTTTCTGTATTTATTATTATTCATTATTTGGTCTGCATTTGTGTTCCGTAGGATTTGTTCCCTACTCGATTCTTAGTTTGGTCTTAATTATTTATTACAATTATTATCCTGGTTTTCTTGGTCTTCTCTCCCCTGATCTACTGTCATCATGTTCATGTGTATCCCTTGTGTGTGATTGTCTGTTCATCCCTGCCGTATTCTTAGTCCTTGGTTGTATTATTATCATTATTATTATTCAGTCTTGTTTACTAGTATCATTATTATCTGAGTCATGTTTATATTTGCTTATGGTTATTCCTGTCATGCTCTCCTGTTTTGGTTTGGCCTTATTTTGACAGTGTCTTCACTTTCCTTTCTGCTCAGCCTGATTTTGCCCCATTCTGTTCATTGTTGACACCTGTTTGTAATTTCTGTTGACCAGTCCTACTTTATTTATGCCCCTTTTCCACTAGTGTCACTTTGGCCCGTTTCGGTACAGTACAGTATGATACAATTCGGCCCGCTTGTGTTTCCACTGCACGTGGAGTACCACTTGATGTGGGTGGGAATAGTTACAGGGAGGCGGTGTAACCCTCCCGTTACGTAAAACAAGCATAATGGGCTTAAAACAAGCGTAATGTTACGTAAAAGAAGCGACACGGGCAAAACACAAGATGGCAGGATACGAGGCGACTGCGTTCCCTGGCTTTTTTTGCCAGAGTAAAGCCAAAAAAGGAGAACAGAAGGCAAAAGGCGGTGAGACGACACACTCTGGAAAAGTACTGGAACATTTAGGAAACTATATAGAGCAGTATAAAGCGGAAGACATGAGGATACGAATTACATCACATATGAAGGTAAGCTAATGATTGCTAATGCTACTTTGCTTTTAAGACCACCGTACAACATTGTAATGTCGGCAAGTTATCGCTGTTAGGTACTAAAATATGTATTCTCTGTGTGTGTGTTTCAGATGGCTCTCTTGTAGCAAAATTATCGCTTCAAACCATCGGTCTGGACATTCAACACTGGCTCTCAGTGATGTCACCCCAGCTTCACGAACGCGAAGTGGTTACAGAACTGCAGAATGTCTGTAGAAATGTTTAGCTTCCTGTGCAACAAATTGCTCTAATCTGTGTCAAAATCATGGAGACTGTTGAGACGTCATGGGATTTATCTACTCCAGCTGGTGGTATTGTGGCAAAACATGATCAGCTGCCAAACTTAATCGCCAGGTGCCATATTGTAGTATATGAGCTGTAAAATATATATTTCAGCAGGTAAACAGTACTGAGTTAGGTATAATAAGATAAATTTAACAATTACAATGCATTTCAAGCCAAAACAAATGGATTTAGGATTAAAAGCAATTAAAATAATGCAGTCACAAGGTTACATGGAGAAATACATGGATTAACTGGATATACAATATATCATAGTGAGTATTGCTGACTACATGTAGATTCTGTATAAATATATATTTTCTGCATCAACAGTGAACTATACATGTATTCATGTAGTATAGCACTGGGAATTTTGACAATAAACCTTTGTACTTTTTGCAGATGTGTCTCTTTTGTTTTATGTGTGAAGGTTACCACCAAGTGACACAAATTAAATACTAAAAGATTGGAAAAGCTGTGTAAGAACAATCCAGCAGTTTGAGAAATCACTTTTGGTTTGGTGTAAGTCTACCAACAGAATTATGAACCATAAAGCAGTTTGTGTTAAAATGTTAAATCCCATTAAACCCTAACTCAGGGGTGTCCAAGCATGTGCCATGGAGGGCCAAGACCCTGCAGGTTCTCTCTTCTACCCAGTCTCTTCAGCAGGTGTTTTCACTGATCAGCAATCAGTGGAAGAAATTCAGTGGAATCTGCTGATGAAGACACTGGTTGGAGGTAAAGCCTGCAGGATCTTGGCCCTCCATGGCACATGATTGGACACCCCTGCCCTAACCCATTATTAGGAAATCCAGATGCTAATATGGCCCAGAATTCCTCCATATACTGGTACTATCATGAAAGTGTGCAGTGTCTGTGCAGTGAAAGTGTCTTCTGCACTGGCACATCCAACAATAGTCTTCAGTAAATAGAATAATTGTTTTTGGTTACTTTGCGGAGAGTGTAAATAATGGAGGCAGATTTATGCAGCAGACGACTTTATTCACTCTCACATCAGTCATACACAGAAAAAGCATGTCTCAATACACCAGGGGCTCTCCATTTATATCAACCGCCCCTCTCACATCTGCATGACATCTCGCATCACAATACATTCATCCCTTCTCCCCCAACTCCTTCTTCCTGCTACCTCACAATAATCTCCATACCTATTAACCCAGCCTCTACAATGCCCCCCCCCCCGAATCTCAGACCGAGTTTCAGTCCTCACGTCCTTTTGGCTTCAGTCTCTTCCCATATCTGCTGTAACGGGGATTTACCGCCTCCGCGGCGCTGCTGTGCCGGCGGGGGGTTCCTGGGGGTGTGTCTGTCTGCAGGTGGGCCATGGCGAGGGGGGGAAAACCTTTGACTTGCCTGTGTGGCTGCTCTGATGAATCGTTTACCTGGGGAGTTCTCAGTGGGGGTCTTCTACGCCGAGGGGCCCGAGCCAACAGCACTTGCTCGTCCGCCACCACAAAGGCGGGCTTAAGTCTGTCTATGCATATTTTCTCCCGACAACCCCCCAAGTCTAACAAAAAATGTTTGTTCCGTTTCCAGCACACTGAATGGGCCATCGTAGGGTGGGCGCAATGAAGGCCGGTGGGCATTGTGCCTGACAAACATGAATGCCGCGTTCTTCAAAGTTTTTGGCACAAAAGCGCGTGGAAAACAGTGGTGGGCCGGGCCGGGCAGCGTGCCTGTGTCTGCGCTATGGTGCAAACACTGAGACGGGCAGTTGTCCGGCGCAGGATTATCTGGCAAAAATTCCCCGGGCAGCCGCAGTGGCTGAGAAAAAACGAGCTCCGCCGGGGAAGCCTCCAAATCCTCTTTTGGTGTGGAACGCAACCCCAATAAAACCCACAGCAACCGGTCTACCCAATTTGCATCCATCAGCGAAGCCCTGAGCGCTGCTTTCAGTGACCTATGAAAGTGTTCGCATAACCCATTGGCCTGTGGGTTGTACGCGGTTGTGCGATGAATTGCAACACCCAGACTATGGGCCATCGCGGACCAGAGGTCGGAAACAAACTGAGGGCCCCTATCGGACGTGATGTCCGACGGAATTCTAAAACGTGCCACCCACGTCGTCAAAAAAGCGTGCGCCACATCCGCAGACGTGGTTGCCGCCAGCTGGACTGCTTCTGGCCAGCGTATGGTACGGTCCACCACTGTCCACGGTCCACCACTGTGCGTGCACCCCTGCGATGGCAGGAGGGGGCCCACGAGGTCCAGGTGAATATGGTCGAACCTCTTCGCCGGTATACGAAACGGCTCCAAAGGAGCCTTCGTGTGTCTGTGTACTTTGGCTTGTTGGCACGCTACGCAGGCTGCAGCCCACTCTTTCACTTGTTTGTGCAGGCCTGGCCACACGAACTTCACTCCCACCATTTTGACTGACGCGCGCACTCCTGGGTGCGCCAGAGCATGAACTGACTCAAACATGCTGCGGCGCGAAGCAACTGGGACCACCGGGCGCGGGAGTCCCGTGGAGACGTCGCAGATTGGGGGGGGGGGGGGCTGCCATCTTGCAGTACTCTGCTCTCCAGCCTTAACCCTGTTGGTCCAGACTGGAGCGCGCGCACGTCCGTATCGCCAATCTGCTCTGCGGCCATGGCTGTATAATCTATCCCCACGCAGACCGGGGCCACTACTGCGCGCGAGAGGCAGTCTGCCACCATATTCAGTTTACTACACATGCTGAATATCAGTTGTAAACTCCGAGATCGCGGCCAGCTGTCTCTGCTGCTGGCCCGACCATGGTTCCGAAACCTTGGCCATCGTGAACGTTAGCAGCTTGTGGTCCACGAACACGGTGAAGCTGCGCCCTTCCAGCCAGAACTGGAAGTGGCGTATGGCCAGGTGGAGAGCCAGCAACTCTCTGTTGAACGCGCTGTATTTACGCTCACTGTCGCGCAGAGCCCTGCTGAAAAAAGTGAGCGGCTGCCAAGAACCGGCGACATGTTGCTCCACGACGGCCCCTATGGCCATGTCCGAGGCATCGGTAGTGAGCGCTATCCGGGCTGCCAGGTCCGGGTGCGCCAACAGTGCAGTGTTTGCCAGGGCTGTTCTAACCTCAGAGAATGCCTGCTCCCGCTCTGGAGTCCATTCGACTCTGTCCGTGGGTTTCCGTTTCTTCAGCGCGGCGTACAATGACTGCATAAGTTGAGCTGCGCGGGGGAGGAACCGGTTATAAAAGTTGACCATCCCCAAAAATTCTTGCAGTGCCCTGACCATCTGAGGCCGGGGAAAATTCGCCACGGCGCGCATTTTGTCAGACAAGGGTATCGCTCCCTCTGGTGAGACGCGGTGCCCCAAAAAATCAATCCCCATCACATCGAACTGGCATTTCGCCGGGTTGATTATTAACCCGTGCTCCTCCAATCTCCAGAAAAACGTCCTGAGGTGGGTTACGTGTTTGTCCTCGGACGCACTGGCCACCAGGATGTCATCCAGGTAGGCAAACACAAACGGCAGATCGCGCAACACTGCATCCATCATGCGTTGGAATGTCTGTGCCGCTCCTTTTAATCCGAAGGGCATGTGTAAAAACTCAAACAAGCCAAATGGCGTTATTACCGCTGTTTTGGGTATGTCCTCTGCGCGCACTGGGACCTGGTGGTAACCGCGGACCAGGTCTATTTTAGAAAAAATGTATGCCCCGGCGAGGTGAACGGAAAAATCCTGAATATGGGGAATCGGGTAGCGGTCGTGCACTGTGGCGTTATTCAACCTGCGGAAATCTCCGCACGGTCGCCACGATCCCTCAGCCTTAGGGACCATGTGTAGCGGGGATGCCCATGGGCTGTTTGAGCGCCTGATGATGCCCAACCTTTCCAAGTTGGCAAACTCCTCGCACGCTATGGCCAGTTTAGCTGCGTCCAAGCGCCGAGGTCGTGCGAAAACAGGCGGCCCGGTGGTGGTGATAAAGTGTTCCACCCCATGTTTAGTGATGGCCACCGAAAACGTCGGGACCGTGAGTGCTGGGAACTGAGTGAGCAGTGTGTGGAACTTACCGCCTGGAGCTGTGACGTTGGCTCTGTGTTATTGGCCCGGCCCCTTGAGCTGTACAGGGGAGAGAATCAAAAGACATTGCATTAACCAAGCGTCTGTTAGCAACATCGACTAGCAACCCGTGTGCACACAGAAAATCAGCTCCCAGGATTGGGAAACTCAATGCCGCTATGACAAAAGTCCACTCATACATACGGCCGTGTAGGGATAAAGTCAGTGTTCTCTCACCAAAAGTCTTAATGTCCGAGCCGTTTACTGCTACCAGCCCGGGGCCGCTAGCTCCCGCTAGCTGGTCAGCATAGGACAACAGGATGATGCTCTTCTGGGTGCCGGTGTCTACGAGGAACCGTCTCCCCGAGCGCGAGTCCGTCAAGTAGAGCAGCTTGTTCTCTTGACCGGCGGTCGCAGATGCTACCAACTGCCGGCCTTGGCGTTTCCCGAATGCTTGAATTGGCACGGTGGCGCACATCTGCGTGCGTTCTCTCCAAAGCGGCGGGGGTAGAAGCAGAGCGTGTCTCTCTGGCGCTCCCTGGCCCCCGCTGCAGCTACCGTCAGCGGCTCCTCGCCTCCACTGGTCATCTTGCTGGGTTCCGACGCCACCGCGTTCACTGTGAGGGCTCTGGTGGTGAGGATGATCCGATCTGCCTCCTGGGCTAGCGCACAGTAGTCATGCGCGGCCAGCAACGGCGAATTGGCCAGGACCGCTCTGGCCACTGTTGGGAGGTTCTGGAGGAAAAGGTGGGCAAACAGAAAATGCCCGTCGTCCGTGCCCATTAACGCCAACATCTTCTCCATCAGTTTGACCGCCGACCTATCTCCTAACTCGGAGTGCCTCAGGAGCCTCTCTGCTCTCTCACAGTCTGAGAGCGTGTAGTGCCGGGTCAGCGCGGCCTTGAGAGCCCCGTATTTGTCGTGGGCTGGAGGCTGTTGGAGCAGGCTCGCTACTTGCTGAGACGTGCGAGCGTCCAGCGCTGCGACCACATAGTAATATCTGGTATCATCTACCGTTATTCCCCGGAGGGCGAACTGAGCGTCGGTGTGGTGGAACCAAGACCGCGGGTTGTGCAGCCGAAAGTCCGGTAGTTTGACCGAAACAGTGCACGCGTTGCTGTGGGTTCCCGTCTGGGCTGTCTCTGTGATGCCTGCCGCGTTGGTGGGGCTTCCCGTCCGGGTCGAGTCCGGGGTTCTTGCCTCGTGTTCCATAATTCGTCAAAGGGTCACCAGTGTGGAGAGTGTAAATAACGGAGGCAGATTTATGCTGCAGATTTATGCTGAGTCTGGATCGACGGGGGCTGACAGGAGATGTCGAGGAGGTATGAAGTCGGGCCCTTGTCCCAGAGAGGAGGCCCTGGGGGGATCCCCGGAACATCAGAGAATAAGAGACAATGGTGAATCTTCAGAGACTTGCATTGTGATTAAATGTTTGCAGAAGCACCATGTGACTTGAGTTCTTAATCCCCCGGAGGTATAAGAGTGTGATGTAACATGATTCTGCCTCTTCTTGCTTTTTGAGAATGTTGGATGATTGTGTTCTGCAATAAAGCCAAACCTGAGGAATAAACTCAAGTCTCGTCATTGAACACAACTTCCACACTGGTGACCCATGACAAAGAATGAGCAGAGAGAATTCTCCCGAGCGGAGCTCATCAGAGGCCAGCCTGATGGCTGCCTCCACGCTCCGGCTGCCCGATTTCTGGCAGCACAGCCCGCGCTCATGGTTTAGCGCGGTCGAGGCGCAGTTCAACCTCCGGAGAATCTCAAAGGATGAAACGAGGTTCTACCATGTGGTAGCGAAGCTGGACAGTCACACGGTCCAGAGGGTGGAAGACCTGGTTAACCACCCACCGGACACCGACAAGTACAGCGCATTGAAGGAGGCGCTGATCAGCCATTTCACCCCCTCGGTGCAACAGCGAGCAGAGGGGCTCCTAGCACTGACGGAGTCGGAGAACGACAGACCGGCGGACCTGATGGTGAAGATGCTGAGACTGAAAGACTCAGAGGATGGCGAATTTATTTTCGCCCACCTTTTCCTCCGGACTCTGCCGCCAGCAGTGAGAGTAACCCTGGCAGACTCACCCCGATTGGCCAAGCGGGACTACCATGGGCTCAGCAAGGAGGCGCAGCGACTCGTCAACGCCCACAAGCAGAGCGCGGTTTCGGCCGCGGCAGCTGAGCAGAGGACGGCGCCCGGAGATGGTTTGGAGGCAGTGGTGGCGGCGCCAGACGAACCGACGACGGCAGCGACAGGCGTCAGGCGACGCGGAGCTGAAGACGGCCTGTGCTTCTACCACCGCCGTTTTGCGGAGAGGGCACACAGATGTCTCCCACCGTGCCGCTTCAAGCGTCAGGAAAACGCCAAGACCGGGGGCCGGTAGCAGCTGCGTCCCTCGGAGAAGAAAACAATCTGCTTTACCTGACAGATGCACACTCGGGGAAACAATTCCTCGTGGACACGGGCTCCCAGCTGAGTTTCGTCACGCCTACCTACGCGGAACGGCTGATGCCGTCTAAAGCTCCCTGGGTGTCAGTATCAGCAGCGAATGGCTCAACGATTAAGACATTCGGTGAGAGGACCATGCTTCTGTCCTTACAGGGCCGTTCATTTGAGTGGACCTTTATTGTAGCGGCAGTCAGTTTTAACATGTTAGGGGCTGATTTTTTGTGCTCACATGGTTTATTGGTTGATCTTGCTAATAGACGTCTGGTTAATGCACTGTCTTTTCATTCTATCCCCTGCACAGCTTGGGTGGCCCCACCGACTGCACACGCCAACGTCACAGCTGCGGGTGGTAAGTTTCATGCTCTGCTCACTCACTTTCCAGCACTCACAGTCCCAAAATTTTCCGCGACAGTGGCCAAACACGGGGTGGAGCATTTTATCACCACCACTGGGCCGCCCGTTTTTGCAAAAGCCCAGCGCTTGGACTCAGCTAAACTGGCAATAGCGCGCGAGGAATTTGCCAACCTGGAAAAACTGGGCATAATTAGACGCTCGAACAGCCCCTGGGCTTCACCGTTACACATGGTCCCAAAGGCTGATGGCTCGTGGCGACCTTGTGGCGATTTCCGCAGGTTGAACAACGTCTCGGCACACGACCACTACCCGATTCTGCACATCCAGGATTTCTCAGTTCATTTGGCGGGGGCGCGCATTTTTTCTAAAATAGACTTGGTGCGCGGCTACCATCAAGTCCCCGTGCGCGCGAAGGATATTCCCAAAACCGCGGTAATAACTCCGTTTGGGCTTTTTGAGTTTTTGCGCATGCCGTTTGGGTTAAAGGGTGCTGCGCAAACTTTCCAACGCATGATGGATGCGGTTTTACGCGACCTGCCTTTCGTGTTCGTCTATTTAGACGACATATTGGTAGCCAGCACGTCCGAAGACGAACACGAAACCCACCTCACAGCGGTTTTTCGGAGACTGGCAGAGCACGGGTTGATAATTAACCCAGCGAAGTGCCAGTTCGGGGTGGCGCAAATCGATTTTTTGGGGCATCGCGTTTCGCCAGAAGGAGCGGTTCCCCTGCCTGAGAAAGTGCGCGCAATAACAGATTTCCCCCGACCTCAAACGATAAAAGCGCTGTAGGAGTTTCTAGGAATGGTTAATTTTTACAACCGGTTCCTTCCGAGCGCAGCGCAGCTCATGCAGCCACTGTACACGGCACTGAAAAAACAAAAACCCACGAATAAGGTCGAATGGTCTCCGGAGCGGGAGGGCGCTTTCTCCCAGGTCAAATCAGCCCTTGCAAGCGCCGTTTTGTTAGCGCACCCGGTTCCAACAGCCCGTTTGGCGCTCACCACCGATGCTTCTGATCTAGCGGTGGGGGCAGTCATTGAGCAGTGTGTGGCAGGGACCTGGCAGCCGCTCGCGTTCTTTAGCAAATCCTTGCGCGATAACGAGCGTAAAGCTTTTTTCTCTCCCGGCGCCACACGAGTAGGCTGCCCTTTGCAACAGCGGCTCGATTCCGAGTCTTTTTCCCCTCCTCTCTCTTTTTGATCCGTCTTTTTTCACTCCACTTATATCACGGACACACAGATCATCCCAAATGTCTCCTGGGCCGGTGGACAGAGCCACTGTTTATAGCAGGATATGATACAGCAGGGAAGAGCTGCTAGCATTCAATCGCCACCCGGTCCCATTGGAAAAACTCGACATACCGAGAGAACTGAGGCGAAAACGCCGCGGCTGCCGGGCTGGAGTAAGGCGGAGGACAAAAAATATAAGGTACGGACCCTCCCTTCCATCTATTGTCATGGGAAATGTACGGTCGATACTGGGAAAGGTAGATGAGCTAGCGGCTATCTCCCGTTACGATAGCACTTACCGGGAGTGCTCTCTCCTTTTGTTTACTGAGACGTGGCTAACTGAACTAGCAGCAGATGCTAACATTGAGCTGGAGGGTTTTCACATGATATGGGCTGACCGAACACCAGACAGTGGCAAAGCAAGGGGCGGTGGGGTGATAATGTATGTTAACAACAACTGGTGCAGACCGGGACATATCACTGTTAAACAACGACACTGCAGCAAAGACATTGAGTTGCTAGCTGTTAGCATGAGGCCTACATATCTCCCGAGAGAACATTCACACGTGATCTGCATTGTTGTTTATGCAAATCCGACGGCGAACGCTGGGACAGCGCGTGACGTCATCCATTCAGTAACCAGCAGGCTGCAGACAGAACACCCAGATGCTCTTCTCCTCATCTCAGGCGATTTCAACCATGTTTCACTATCTCCCATTCTACCCACGTTCACCCAGTATGTCACATGCCACACTAGAGACAATAAAACACTGGACTTATTCTACGCAAACACTAAGGAGGCGTACACCTCATCACAACTCCCCCCACTCGGGAGATCGGATCACAACTTGGTTCATCTCCGGCCGGTGTACAAACCCCTAGTGCACAGACAACCTCCGGCCATGCACACTGTGGAGTTATGGTCTGAGGAGACAATGGACACTCTAAAGGGCTGTTTTGAAGCCACCGCCTGGAAGCAGCTCTGCGATCCACATGGTGAGGACATCGATGGCCTCACTCACACCTTCACGGACTACCTCAGCTTCTGTGTGGACAAATCCATTCCCACCAAGACCATACGGCGTCACTCAAACAACAAACCCTGGATCAACCCTGAGATAAAAACACTTCTGAGAGAGAAGAAGAGGATCTTCAGGTCGGGGAATAGGGAGATGCTGAAGTCCGTACAGAGGGAGCTGAGGAGAAAGATCAGAGTAGGCAAGGACAGCTTCAGGAAGAAGATGGAGGACAAGCTGCAACAGAGCGACATCAGTGGGGTCTGGAGAAACCTCAAAACCATCTCTGGGCTCCAGAATACCTCCCCCCAGGCCACGGGGGGCAGGGAGTGGGCGAACAACCTGAATCTGTTTTTCAATAGGTTTGACCAACCGCCCTCCCCCCCTGTCTGCACAACAACCACTGCTGCCTCTAAAGAAATCAAGTCCTGCTGCCCACTCCCCACTCCACCAACACCCCCCCACTCCCAACACACAGCCCCCCATCCTGACCCTGACCAGGACCCAGGTGAGAACGGAGCTGAGGAAGATCAAGGCGAGGAAGGCGTCGGGACCGGACGGCATCAGCGCAAAGCTCCTCAAGTCCTGTGCAGACCAGCTGTGTGGGATTGTGACGTACATCTTCAACCTGAGCCTGAAACTGGGGAGGGTACCACAGCTGTGGAAAACATCTTGTGTGGTACCTGTACCAAAAACTTCCCACCCCAAAGACCTGAACAGCTACAGACCGGTGGCCTTGACGTCCCACTTGATGAAGACCCTGGAGAGACTGCTCCTTGCTCACCTCCGCCCCCCTGGTGGAACCAGCGATGGATCCACTCCAGTTCGCCTACCAGCATGGCATTGGGGTGGAGGATGCGGTGATCTTCCTCCTTCACCGTTCTCTGTCCCACCTGGAGAAGCCCGGGAATATGGTGAGGATCATGTTCTTTGACTTCTCCAGTGCTTTCAACACCATCCAACCGATGATCCTGAAGGACAAACTGCTGCGCGCAGGGGTGGACCAGCACCTGTCATCATGGATCCTGGACTACCTCACGAACCGGCCTCAGTTTGTGAGAACCTGGGACTGTGTGTCCGACACGATCATCAGTAACACGGGGGCCCCCCAGGGAACGGTGCTGGCTCCCTTCCTGTTCACTCTTTATACTGCGGACTTCTCACACAACACAACACACTGCCATCTACAGAAGTTCTCTGATGACTCTGCGATCGTTGGCCTCATCTCCAATGGAGATGAAGCTGAGTACAGAGGGCTTATCCAGGACTTCGTGGACTGGTGCCATCGGAACTGCCTCCAGATCAACGCGAGGAAAACTAAGGAGCTGGTGGTGGACTGCCGCAGGCATGGGCAGCCCCTCACAGCACCAGTAAATATACAGGGAACAGACATCGAGATGGTGACAGTCTATAAGTACCTGGGTGTTCATCTGAACAATAAACTAGACTGGTCACACAATACTGATGCACTCTACAAGAAGGGACAGCGCAGGCTGTTCCTGCTGAGGAGACTCAGGTCTTTTGGTGTACAAGGCGCGCTGCTGAAGACATTCTATGACACGGTGGTGGCATCAGCCATCACTTTTGGAGTGGTCTGCTGGGGCAGTGGCATTACTGCAGCCGATAGGAAGAGACTGAACAAACTGATCAAGAAAGCTAGCTCTGTCCTGGGGCAGCGCCTTGATCTGGTGGAGGAGATAGGAGAGAGAAGGACGGTGGCTAAACTGTCATCTCTGCTGGAGTCCAAGTTCCACCCTATGCAGGACATACTGAATGCACTGAGGAGCTCATTTAGCAGCAGACTACATCATCCCAGGTGCACAACCGAGAGGTTTCGCAGGTCCTTCCTACCAACGGCTGTCAGACTGTACAACCTAAGCAGGGCTGCTCGCAGAGATAGCAAAAAGACATAACAAACTAATAGTTTTTTGAATGCAAAAGATGCAACAGACTTACACAATGGTCCCCTCCGGCATACAACTAGGAAAATACTCGCTATGGAGAGTGAGAATATGTATGGGCACATAATCATACCATGTAGGATAACTAAGTAGACGGTTGTGCTGTTTCATCCCATCTAGCAACAATGCTCTGCACTGTGTGTGTTTATATATTTACATATTTATTCCATCTAGCTACAATGCTCCGCACTAGGTGTGTTTATATTTATATATCTATATATTTATTCCATCTAGCTACATTGCTCCGCACTGTGTTTACATATTCATATATTTATTCCATCCAGCTACAATGCTCTGCACTGTGTGTCTGTGTGTGTGTATATATATATTTTATAGTAATATGTACATATGTATATTAGCTGCTCTTGCTTGCTTGTTTTTTTTCTTGCCTTCTGATTGTTGCTCTGAGTGTTGCTATCCCTGTGCTGTTGCCATCCTGGAATTTCCCCGTTGTGGGACTAATAAAGGCTTATCTTATCTTATCTTATCTTATCTTAAATACAGCGCGTTTGACAGGGAGCTTTTAGCCCTACACTTGGCCATCCGCCATTTCCACTTCTGGCTGGAAGGGCGTCGTTTCACCGCTTTCGTGGACCACAAACCGTTAACTTTTGCGATGGCCAAGATCTCAGAACCTTGGTCAGGCTGACAGCAAAGACAGCTAGCCGCAATATCGGAGTTCACCACCGATATCCAGCATGTCGCAGGTAAACACAATGTAGTGGCAGACTGTCTCTCACGTGCTGTGGCAACGCCAGGCCACGTGGGGGCAGACTCAGTAGCTGTGGGCCAGGGCAGTGACGCGGGAGCGCGCACAGCCCCGGTCCACGTAGGTTTGGATTATGCAGACATGGCTGCAGAGCAGGTTGGTGACGCGGATGTGCGCGCGCTCCAGTCTGGACCAACAGGGTTAAGGCTGGAGCACAGGGTGCAGCAAATAGGTATGCCCCCCTTAATATGCGATGTCTCCACGGGACGGTCTCGTCCCGTGGTTCCAGCCGCGTGGCGCCGCCGCGTTTTTGACTCGGTCCATTCGCTGGCGCACCCGGGGGTGCGCGCATCGATCAAGATGGTGGGGGAGAAATTTGTCTGGCCGGGGTTGCGCAAACAGGTCAAGGAATGGGCAGCAGCTTGTGTAGCGTGCCAGAGGGCTAAGATACACAAGCACACGAGGGCCCCTTTGGAGCCTTTTCACATCCCGGCTAAACGGTTTGATCACGTGCATGTTGATCTGGTGGGCCCGCTTCCCTCGTCTCAAGGGCACACACACCTTTTGACAATGGTGGACCGCACCACGCGTTGGCCGGAAGCGGTACCTCTGGCGTCAACAACGGCAGAAGAGGTTGCGCGCACGTTTTTAACAACTTGGGTCGCGCGTTTTGGAGTCCCGTCGGACATAACATCCGACAGAGGCCCTCAATTTGTTTCCGAACTATGGTCGTCTATGGCCCGCAGCTTAGGGGTGAAGGTACACCGCACTACCGCGTATAACCCGCAGGCCAACGGTTTATGTGAACGCTTTCATAGGTCATTGAAAGCAGCCCTCAGAGGATCGCTCACGGATACAAATTGGGTGGACAAACTGCCATGGGTTTTATTGAGGTTGCGTTCTGCACCTAAGGAGGATTTGCAGGCCTCCTCAGCGGAGTTAGTTTTCGCACAATCTCTCCGTTTGCCGGGGGAATTTCTTCCGGAAAATCCTGTGCCAAATCGTTCCCCCGCTCAGCTGTTGCAGAGCGCCACAGGATCAAACACGCTGCCTGGCCCAGTGAATCACAGTTTTCCATGCGGTTTTGTGCCAGAGGCTTTAAAAAACGCAGAGTTTGTTTTTGTTAGACATGATGCACAACGCTCAGGGCTGCGTCCGCCTTATGATGGACCGTTCCGGGTGCTGGAAAAAAATGAGAAGCATTTCTTGCTAGATTTGGGGGGCAGAAGGGAGCTAATTTGCATAAACAGACTCAAGCCCGCTTTTGTTCTGGCTGATGAACACGCGCAGTTGGCGAAAGCCCCCCTCCGGGGCAGGCCACCGAGAAGGCATTCTCCAGAGCTCCCACAGAGATGTGCTAACAAATCTAATCCCCAGGTGCGAGGAGACGCTGCAGACGCAGCGAAGCCGGCTTACAGCAGATTCGCCAGGAAGTTAAGACCTAAGAGATTGGGGGATTGATTGTTGGTTATGTGGTAATGTCTTTTATGTTATGCATTTATTTGTCCCATGCAGACGTTTGGGGGGGGGGGGGTCATGTGGCACATATGTTTGGTTCATATTTCCCACAAGAGTGTGGCACATATGTCTGATTCATATCTCCCACAAATGTATGGCTTATGTGGATTGGGGCTTCACGTCTGGAGGAACAAAGAGTCTGGATCGACGGGGGCTGACAGGAGATGTCGAGGAGGTGTGAAGTCGGGCCCTTGTCCCAGAGAGGAGGCCCTGGGAGGATCCCCGGAACATCAGAGAATAAGAGACAATGGTGAATCTTCAGAGACTTGCATTGTGATTAAATGTTTGCAGAAGCACCATGTGGCTTGAGTTCTTAATCCCCCGGAGGTATAAGAGTGTGATGTAACATGATTCTGCCTCTTCTTGCTTTTTGAGAATGTTGGATGATTGTGTTCTGCAATAAAGCCGAACCTGAGGAATAAACTCAAGTCTCGTCATTGAACACAACTTCCACAACTAAATTGTTTATTACAATCAGCAGCAAATTGCAGATTATTTAGAATGTGCAAAATTCAAACTGTAAAAAAACAAGAAATTAGAATGGGTCACACACTCCGGCCACGCTGCCTCACTGAGAAGGAACTGGATGTGCCGCTCAAGCTGGTCCTGGTTCAGCAGATCTTCAGCCTGCATCTCTGTAAATAGTGATGCAAGGTCCAGTTTGGGGTGGATCGTTTTCCTTTTGCCTAGATGAAAGACAGAAATGGGTGGTGGTTAATTAAAGCAAGTTTAAAACATATTTGAGAAATAAAGTTGTTATCAATAAAAGTTTAGCCATCACTGTGTCACCCTGGTTTCAAGTGTGGGTGGTGTTTTGTGCTTGTATTGCTAAAATATAAAAGGAAGCACTACAATGGGTCTCAAATATTTGTAATGTGTCCTTTTACTTCATTTTTTGAGTTTAAAGACGAAAGACTATAAACTACACATATAAACTAAATTATAGTGGTGACTGAACAGCTCTCATTCCCCAAGGTGCAAGATACACTATTATGACTGTAACTCATAAAGGATCACAGAAGTGATCTGATAAAAAAGATAAATAAACAAGCGGTTTATTTTACAGTGGCTACTATTGGATGTGCCATTCATTTTCAATTATTCTGTAGTTAATATTCACACAATCAAATAATTCTCAGTTCAGTCCCTTTCATATTAAGTGGAAATTGTGCTACTTTAAATTTGGAGCTTTACCTATACTTTTAACTTAAAAAGCAAAAGATTTGACTATAAATAACAAGATGTGCAACTTACCAGTCACATTGCTGTGTCGTGCCAAACGTAGCCATTGTCAGAGCAGATCCTGGTTGGACTCTACAACAAAAATACACACAACCTAAGTACATGCACAGCACGAAAGTGCAACATGTAAAAAAACCACCTTTTTAACCAGGATTACAGCTAGCTGATTTCATCAGATATTGTCAACACAAAGGCAACATACAAGGACGGACTTAGCATTGACGGCTAGCTAGCTAGCTCATCGTTTGAACACTAGCAACAACGTTGTTGTCTGTCCAAAGTCAACTTTCCACTGCTGGGATAAATAACGTAAAACATGCATAATATCACATCATATCACATCACTCACCATCCTCTATATTCTAATATCACAGCTTCAACTGCTGAAGTTAGTTGGGTGCTTCCGTGGCCGTACATTCAGATCGTGTGGCTCAGTCTACTTCCCAGGGTGGCTCCGTCTACCTCCCTTTGGATTCTCTCATCAGCCGAAATGCACAGAAAAAACTCTGCTGGACCGCGGTGTTGATTTCTGTGGGTCTGATTTCTGTGAAGCCATTCTATCGTTGTTTATATTATATCGCTGGCTGGCTGGCTCACAGACGAATCTTTGCAAATGGTGGCTCACAATTCTGTAAAGTCAGCCTCAAACGCCTCTCTCATGACGTTATGCCCGGACCAATCAGTGGCCTGCAGTGTTTTTACGTCACATTTTCGTATCGGTATGGTACACTTCGAACCCCAATCCAGCGGGTCTGAAAAATAGGGACCATTACAGTCCCTAATGGAAAAGCCTACAAAGCGTACCATACCAAACTGTACCGAACTGGTACTAGTGGAAAAGGGGCTTTAAGGAATGCCACCCTTCATCGGGGCACGGCGTCCTCGTCAATACTGGTGTGAGTTCATGCTTCTGTCTGTCTGTCTAGTCTGAGTTATTTCTGTCCCATGTGCCTGTTTTACCCATCTGTTTTTGGTTTCTTATTATTTGTAGTTTTGTGACCTGAAGGTGGTGTTCAGCTCTCATTTAAACACTGCAAACTGAGGTCTGGTGATTGGGTCCTTTTCTCCAACACCCACACTAGACAGTAATGAGAGTAGGGAGCAGGTGGAGGTATGCTCTGGAGAGAAGAGCAATAAAAGTCAGTAGAAGCAAGACAGAATACATGTGTGTGAATGAGATGGAGGCAGCTGCAATGGCAAAGATACAAGGAGTAGAGTTAGAGAAGGTAGATGAGTTTAAATACCTGGGGTCAACCATCCAAAGCAATAGAAAATGTACACGAGAGGTGAAGAAAAGGGTGCAGGCAGGGTGGAGATGATATATTAGGGGTGATCTGCGACAGAAGGATAGCAGCTAGAGTGAAAGGGAAGATTTACAAGACGGTAGTGAGACCTGCTTTGATGCATAGTTTGGGGAGGGTGGCAATGACAAAAAGACAGGAGGCTAAGCTGGAGGTGGCAGAGTTGAAAATGCTAAGATACTCATTAGGAGTGACTAGGTGGGACAGTATTACAAATGAGTATATCAGAGGGACAGCTCAAGCTGCGCAGTTTGGAGACAAAATAAGAGAGGAAAGGCTGAGATGATCTGGACATGTGCAGAGGAGGGAGAGTGAAAATATTGGGCAAAAGATGTTGAACATGGAGCTGCCAGATTCATGGATGTAATGAAGGAGGACACGGAGAGGGTTGGCGTTACAGATGAAGATGCAAGGGATAGGGTGAGATGGAGGCAGATGAACCAATTTGGCGACCCCTAAAGGGAGCAGCCAAAAGTAGACAAAGATCTTTTGTCCAATGTTAAAATTTATTTGATAATTTGAAACATTTAAGTGTGACAAATATGAAAAAATGTAAGAAATCAGGAACACGGCAAATACTTTTTCACAGCACTAAGTATTTACTTTGCAAAAAGACTTGAAACTTGAACTATATATGAATAACTAAATATATAGTAATACCTAATATTACATTTAAAAAAAGTGAAGGAAAGCCTTAAATTTGAGAAAAGTAGCAAATTTGTTGTCTAAAAAGTTGCTAATTTATTAAAATATAAATTTGGAGTAAAAAGGTAGCAAATTTATATAAAAACAAATTGTTTTTGTAAGAAAAAAGTTTAAAAAGTACATGGAAAAAAATCACAAAAAGTAATAAATTTACAAATTAAAACTTGCACATTTGCATAAATAAAAAGAGGCAATATATAAGTAAAAAGTCCCAAGTCCCAAGTCCCAACTGCTAATGGAAAAACAAACTTCCTTATTGTCATGGTTGTAGTAGACAGGACCCAAACGCTGGATCACAAGTTCACAGGATTTATTGATACAACACAAAATAAAGAGCAGCTCGTGGGCTGAAACAAAAGACAAACAGATAGGGCAGCAAACCCAGACTAGGATACGCAACAGGCTAGACTGGGCAGAAGTGGGTAATCACACCGACAAGACTAAAGGAATCCGAACAGAGCAAAGGCAGACAAGAACTTAAATAGACAAGGGGGCAATCAAGACAACAGCACAGGTGGGGAGACCAAACAGGATGAATCAAAGACGCACCGGGAAAACAGTGACAATAGGTATGGAGAACAGGATGAACACAGAGAACCAGATAATCATAATCATAATCAACAGGGAGTAAGGCAGAAACAAAAACTACGGAACACTCGTAGAGACATCATAATAAAAGAAAACCTGATGACCAACAGAACTAAGGCTAAGGCGGATAAAAATAAAACACAGAAACCAAGAACAAATGACGAGGACCAGACTAAACACAGAAAATCACACAACAAAGAACTCAGGGCGAGGGCATGGGCTGAGCTCATGTCCTGATAGTAACAGACTACAGATATAAACACAAAGTCAGGACATGAGCAGAGCCCATGTTCAGACCCTAACACTTATTAACTAGAAAAGCACTCATAGAGCACATACCTCCTCCAAGGCTTCTTCCGTTTGTCATGGATCACCTCCAAAATGTAATGGGTTTGTGTGTAGGCCTATAGCCACTTGTGGTGAAAATGGCATCAAAGTCTATCCATCAGTTTTGGAGTATTGTTGCTAACACACTGTGAGAAGATAAGAGCCTTGGCTGCGGTATGTATTCTCAGATCATCACCAAAATATAATGGGTTCCTGTCTAGCCCAAGAACCACCTCTGGTGAAAATTTCATCCAAATCCATCCAGTAGTTTTTGTGTAATCCTGCTGCACAAATACAAACAAAGTGGAGGTATGCACTGTCAGATCATCACCAAAATCTAATCATCTGTTCCCCGTGCCATTACACACTTTTCCTGAAAATTCCATCAAAATCCGTTCATAACTTTTTGAGTATTGTTGCTAACACACTGTGAGAAGATAAGAGCCTTGGCTGAGGTATGCATTCTCAGATCATCACCAAAATATAATGGGTTTCACCTTTCCTGAAAATTTCATCAAAATCCATTCATAACCTTTTGAGTTATGTTGGTAACAGACAGACAGACCCCGGTAAAAACATTACCTCCTTGGCGGAGGTAATAATGCTGACACTCTGGCTAGTGAAAGGGCTAAATGGCTATTAATTTTATAAAACTATTAGCCACAGTGGCTGATGAGTAAAAGAAATAATTTACAAATGCAGCATGCTCTTAAAACATGACTGCTTTTGGCTACAACAGATCAAGATAGTGAAGCCTAGAGTTTAGGTGATGTCACAGTGATAATGTTCATCTTATATCCTATGGGTAGTCTACAATACATCTCCACCCTTCTGTAGTTTCAAAAAAGCATCTGAAAGCCCAAATACTTTAAGTGGAGTGAAGCCTCCAAAGATGACGTAATCTATCCTCATTCCTCTAACATCAGCAGGGGCTTTGACTGACACCGGTACTTACATTTGAAGAAGAAAAAAAATCTCTCCACCCATATTCCTCCACTGTTTGCTTCCATTTTTGCTGATTTGTATTCAAAGCACAGATTGATTTCAGGTCACACTGATGGAAGGCTTTTAATTTCCTAATGGAAACCCATAAGGAGTGGGCGTGCGTCGGGCCAATGGTGCTGATAGGCCCATAACCAGAGAGGCTGTGTAGATGCATAGTGTTGGGCAAAATTGTCAAGAGGTGGTACAAGGTTATACAGCTGTTATATAAGCTTAGAGAGAGAGGAGAAGAGGAGGGTGAAGCAGCCTTTTTTTTCATCCTGTCACTTGATAAATGGTTGGTTTTGATGTATGATTATGGCTGCTATTGATAAGAATCATCCTACTAACTGCTACTGATCTATAAACAAAGCTGCACAGCAATTTGCCAATGATTGATGGGTTCATTTAAAATGATTTCCAAACATAAAAGCGAGTAGCCAAAATGCTGCATCATGAGGGGAGTCGTGAGCTCATCCATAAAGTGGTTACTGATGCAAAACACCAACTTCCTCAATTTGTCTGTTCTGTCACAACAAATCACAGGATCAATCAGTGTGGAGGAAAATTTACATAATGCCGGTTATATCAAAGGGATTAAAATTTGGTGCAAGCTGGGAATCAATTTAGATGTCATCTTCTCGGAAGTGCATACGAAAACACATGGACAAATTACATGGAGAGCAATTTGATTTCTGCGGTGTGGAGATTTAAGAGATCATGTTAAATGTTTTGTGAGGGTTTCAGATGTCTTGTTACATGGCCAGCCTCATAAAACATATCTAATAAAAACAGTCATTTAAAAAATGGTTCCATTTGTGATAATGATTAAAAACAAATAAAATGTGAAATCAGTTTCTGAAAATGGCTTACATTGGCTTGTCAAAGCAGTCACTCCTCAGCATTTTTTTTCTATTTTGTTATGTTGCAGCCTGATGCTGTAATCATTTAAATTCATTTTTTCTCATTAATCTACACTCAGTACCCCATAATGACAGTGAAAACAGAATTTTAGGTGTTTTTTGTAAATGTATTAAAAGGAAAAAACTGAAATATCACATGTGCATAAATATTCAGACACTTTGCCAAAACACTTGCGATTTAGCTCAAGTGCCTCCTATTTCTCTTGATTTTTGCTGAGATGATTCTACACATTGTTTGGAGTCTACCTGTGGTAAGCTAAATTGGCTGGGCATGATATGGAAAGACACACACCTCTCTAAGAAAGTCTCACAGCTGACAATGCATATCAGAGCAACAACCAAGCCCTGAGGTCAAAGGAACTGAGCTCAGAGACAGGGTTGTTGCAATACATACAGTAGGTCTGGGGAAGGCTACAAAAAATTCTGCTGCACCAAAGGTTCCCAAGAGCACAGTGGCCTCTATAATACTTAAATGGAAGAAGTTTGGCACAATCGGGACTCTTCCAAGAGCTGGTCACCTGGCCAAACTGAGCAAGTGAGGGAGAGAGGTGACCAAGGACCTGATGGTCACGCTGACTGAGCTTCAGAAAGCTTGTGTGGAGATAGGACTAAGTTCCAGAATGACAACCACCACTGTGGCCCTCCACAAATATGGGTTTTATGGCAGAGTGGTTATATTGAAGCCTCTTCTCAGTGCAAAACACATGAAAGCCTGCTTGATTCCTTCAGGTGCTTTTTTTTTTTAACCTGTCCTGTCCATCAGTTTGGTCAGTAGAATCAATATCTGATTGCCTTGTTGGGTCAAACACATTTACTTTGCCAAAAGGAGCCTTGTATTTATACAGCTCCAGAAAAAAATCAGAGACCAAAGAGATCATTTCAAAAGTATCACTTTATCTGGTTTTATGATTTATACGTATGTGTTTGAGTAAAATGAACTATTTTATTTTATTTGCTAAGTTGCTGAAAACAACTCACCCAAATTCCAAGTCAAAATATTGTCATTTAGAAAAAGACAACTCCATCGTCATTCAGTCCATTATGTACAGTAGAACAAAATTACATTTCTCCCACATACAGTGTTTTAATCACATCTAGAATCAGAGGGGTTGCTGCCATGCAAGGCACCACCACAAACAACTTCTCTTTCCCCCACTCTATTACACTGAGCACCAAGCTAGAGGGCAGGAAGTACCATTATTATATGGTCTTCGGTATGACCCAGCCGGGACTTGAACTCCCAACTTCCCGGTTGTGGGGCAGATGCTCTATCAACTTTGGGCATTTATATACAGAAAATGACTGGCCAAAACAACTAAAAACATGTTGCTTGTAGATGTGCTTTAAGATCAAATAAAAAGTTCATATTCATTCTTAAGCACAGAACTTAAGTTTTAACTTAGGAAAAACTCAAATCTGTATTTTTGCAATAACTCCAATTTTTATCCACCGCTTTCATGCATCTTACCATGCTTAGATGATCGCCTAATCAGTACCTTCTTAAGTAGGTTGACGGGTCCCTGTGTTGGAATTAAACAGGTACTCAAACTGAAACTGAATAGCTGTGTAACAATATGGTGATTAATAATTATGATCAGGTATAAAAATTATTTAATTTGTATTAATGTATGGGAACCTGAGGTGTCGTCCCGGGTCCATACACACAGAAAAAGTTAATAAACACTCGTGGACATTGCAGTGATTTCATTAACCATGAAATTAAACTTGTAAATGATAGATTAACAATGTAAAAATTTGCAGAACCAGGGTTAAAACGTAAGCTGAATTTAGATCAGTGTGAAGTTAACAGATTATGGAAAACAGAACGCAACTTTATGGGGAAAATTAATTATATGGAAAAACTCTGGATTACTCTTAAGAAAATGAAAACGGGATTTTAAGGAAAAGAGAAGTTATGTTAATTGCTCTTTAAATTTGCATCTGATTAGATATTGAATTTTGCTCAAATCTCAGACGTTCGATTCAGCAGATGAATAAACAATATGCAGCTCACGTGATTCCTTGTTGAAGATGAAGTTGAAGAGTTCTTTCGTCGTCCTCAGCTAAAGATTTTGTGGATGTTAGGGGAAATTTCTGCCCACAGATATTTCAGGGTCTACAGTTCGACCTTTATAGTCAAGCAGTCAACAAGGCTGGATTTTGATTGTATGACTCACAGTTGGAGCTTAGGTCGAAACAAAGATGGCGATGATGGTTCTTTCCAGTGCTTGGTAACAAGGCTTCTCTAATGGCAAGCTCTTCCCAGGGAGTTCGAGGGTAATTGCAATATCTAATCTGATATCAAATTAAAAGACTTTCGGACTTTAGATAAAAAGAACTTCTGGTGTGGGAATGGTCAATAAAAAAAATTTATAAAAATAAAGTCAAGATTAAAACTTAAATTAAAATTAAAACGGTGGTTTTACAGAAAGTTTAACAGGTGGAAAATTATAGGAATAGAGACGTCTGGGATTAGAGTTTTAAACTCTTAATTAGAATTGAGCTCAAGAAAAAGAATTAATTCCCAGACGTTTAAGAAAAAAACATTAAAGTACACAAAGTTTACAGAACGCAAAGTTACGAGTTATCTGCTCTGTGATCAAAGGAAAAAACATGGTAGAAGACTTCTTTGTTCAGGCAGTGAGGCCTTTTTTTCCTCCCGAAAGTGCTCTGCTGTATAGACGAGAAGCAGAGGCAAAAGAGAAAAAGTGAAAGAGGAAGAAGTGAGGGGTCTCCCTCCTTTTATAACTTCAGTCGAGTTTTCGTGGGCCTCAGTGATTGACAGGAACTCAGACCAATAGCCTTCCTTCGTGGGCAGGCTTTAAGAACTTTAGTCCAATAAGCAAACAGTCTTTTGTCTGAACCTTGAGAGAGCTGTTGTCACGCAGAGACTGGTCACGATAGGTCACATGATTTGAGAGATGTTTTAACAAATTCTGATGCACACATCTTAACATTCATATATGCCCTTGTGTATAAAACTAAGCTAACCTTAGTGATTCATGCAACTTATAACCAGTGCTTGTAAATTAACATGCAAGAATAAACATTAATTTAAACATTTTAGCATGCACATATTTAAAATCAAGGATTAATATGTTTCAAACCCATTATTGATTTTCCATATCAAAACGTCAGAGTCCATTTGTTTTTCCATAGCATCCTGAAAAAAAAAGGAAGTTGAGAATTGAGTTTTTAAGGATGTGATTAAAAGATTCACTGGTTAAATCCAGCATGTCCCAGAGTTGCCAGTAGAGGGCAATGTTGAGCTGTGGATATTTTTGTCGGCCATATGAAGTGCTCCAGAGGTCTGTTCTATGTCTCCAAGTTTTATTGGGCCCTAAAAGTTCAAGAGGAAATGCATTAAGGGGGATTCCAGAGACTGTATAACAAAGGAATGTTAGTTCAGCTGTGGTCCTGGTATGAAAGAGTAGTTCTTGACTGTCCTTTTCCTGGGTGAAACAGTGTCTTTAAGCTGAAGAATAATTTTATTGATGAACCAAAGTGAGATGATGCTACAGCTGCCATACATGTAGAGATGCTAATTTCCGAAAGATTTTGTAGTGGTCTCTTAATTTTTCCCAGAGCTCTGTATATACATACATACACACACACACACACACACACACACTGTGTGTGTGTGTGTGTGTGTGCTCTCGTCTCTCCTCCGCAGGCTGCTGCTCCTCTGGCGAGTGATAGTTTTCCTTAAATTCTGCCCTTTTGATATTTAATAAAAAGTCAAACATTCTCCTGTTTTTGTGTCTCCTTTGGTGTTGCAGCTTGTGCTTAAGCTGTCCGTCCAGTCAATATGACAGAACAAGCCAGCCATGGTAGCAGTGGGTGCCACAGCAATGGAGCACTCCATGCTCCACCGCCTTGGCGTTACAGAGAGGCAGGTGGTTCTACTCACTCAGCAGCTGCAGACAATCACGCAGCAGCTGAGCACGGTTTCAGATCATTTGGCTCACATGTCGGCTCTAGCTTCTCCAGGCCCTCCTGATGCTTCAGGTTCTTCAATCGTTCGCCGAATGACCTCCGTTCCCTCACCGGCCCCGTATGCCGGGGAGGTGGGGGGATGTAGGGCTTTTCTCTGTCAAGTTCAGCTCTATTTGGACCAGGTGGGGAAGGAGTATCCGAATGACAGCTCCAAAATTCATTACTTCACCCTTCTGCTTCAGTGCCAAGCCCTTAGCTGGGCTTGGTCCATGCTCGATAGTCAGAAGGGCGCACCCCTGGCGTTTGACCAATTTGTGGCCGACTTCTCCCGCACATTTGACTGTACCGAGAGTGAAGGGAACATCATGAGCCACTTCTTGTCACCCTGACAGGGTAGCCGGTCGGTGGCCGACTACTCGGTGGAATTTCAGGTGGAAGCGGCGGAATCGGGGTGGAACGACATTGCCTTACGCAGTGTATTCCTCCACGGTTTAAATCCTCACCTCCACGATGGCCTGGCGGTTTATGCAGTTCCTGCCTCCCTGGACAGTCTCATCGATCAAGCAGTCAGGTTGGATAACCAATACCATGAGTGTGCGAAGGAGCGCGGCTCCTCCTCTCACCCGCCCATCGCGCGTCCACCCATGACGGCTGCTGACTCAGGTGGTTCCGATCCTGCTTCCGAACCTATGGAGCTTAGCAGGTTCCACCTCTCTCTGAAGGAACGGCAGCGGCGGAGGCAGATCGGTGCATGCATGTATTGCAGCTCACTTAAGCACAATTGGGACACATGCCACCTGCGGCCAAAAGACGCGGACTGTCAGTAGCCGTGGGGGGTCTGATGGGCAGGACTCATTCACATCCCCCCGACAATTTCTTTATTTCGACCCTGCTTCAATTGTCGGGGGTCGAGAGGAGGGTCTCTGCCCTCATTGATTCTGGAGCAGAGCAAAATTTCATTTCCTCCCAGCTCGTTCGGGAGATGGGGATACCTATCACTAATTTGCCAGTTCCCCGAAACGTTTCCACTCTGTTGGGCCAGAAGGTGGCAATCGTTACTCAATGCACGGTGCAGATCTCCATCCTTCTGTCTGGCAACCACCAGGAGAAGCTGTCATTTTACATTTTTCCTAGGTCCTCTCACGTGGTGGTCTTAGGGTATCCCTGGCTACGGAGGCGCAACCCTATTCTACATTGGGCACAAAATACCATCTCCTCCTGCAGCCCATATTGTTTGGCTACATGTTTAAGTTCGGCCGACTTTTCTCCATCTCTGCCCATCTCCTCTCCTCCAGTCGAGCCGCCGGACCTCAGCCTCATGCCCGAGGTCTATCATGACCTTGGGGAAGTTTTAAGCAAGTCATGAGTGCTGTCACTTCCTCCACATTGCTTGTATGAGTGTGCTATTGACCTACTCCTGGGTGCGCAGCTGCCATCCAGCCAGCTCTACGATATTTCTGAGCTGGAGACAGAGGCGATGGAAAGATACATTAAGGAGTCTTTGAACGCTGGCCTCATTCGGTCATCCTCGGCTCCTCTCGGGGCGGGGTTTTTCTTTGTTGGGAAAAAGGATGGGTCTCTGCGTCCGTGCATTGACTATCATGAATTAAACACCATCACCATCAAAGACAAATATCCTCTGCCCCTGATCAACTCCGTGTTTGAGCTCCTTCAGCGCGGGCGTGTGCATTCTCCAAACTCGAACTGCGTAATGTATATCACTTAATCTGAATATGCGAGGGGGACGAGTGGAAGACGGCATTTAAAACTCATTTAGGGCAGTTTGAATACTTAGTCATGCCCTTTGGGCTGACCAACGCCCCCGCCGTCTTCCAGCGTCTTATCAACAACATCCTCTGTGATATGGTTAATCAATTTGTTTTTGTTTATTTAGATGGCATTTTGATTTTCTCTTGCACGCCAGAGGCAGCATCAGATTCACATGAGAGTGGTGTTACGGCAACTATTAGAAAATCAGCTCTACGTCAAGGCGGAGAAGTGTGCGTTTTCTACCAACTCCAGTTCTTTGCTTGGCTTCATTGTAGCGTAGGGAGAGCTGAGAACCGACCCAGCCAAGGTGAAGGCTGTGTTGGACTGGCCAGCACCCCACTCCCGTAAGGAGCTACAACACTTCTAAGGGTTCACAAACTTTTATCGCAGGTTCATAAGGAACTACAGTGGGGTAGCACAGCCATTGACGCAGCTGACCTCCGTTAAGGTGCCATTTATATGGTCCAAGGCAGCTGAACAGGCCTTTTGTAAATTAAAAGACCAGTTCTCCACCGAACCCATCTTGGCGCAAGTTGATCCTCAGCTCCAGTTCACCCTGGAGGTGGATGTTTCTGACACGGGGGTGGGCGCAGTTCTTTCCCAGCGCTCATCCTCCGACCTGAAGCTCCACCCATGCGCAAATTTCTCTTGGCGGCTCACCCCCGCTGAGAGGAATTACAACATCGGGGATCGGGAGCTGTTAGCTATTAAATTAGCCCCGGAGGAATGGAGATATTGGCTGGAGGGAGCTGTCCATCCCATAGTCGTGTGGACCAACCACAAGAACTTGGAGTATCTGCAGTCGGCCCGCTGACTAAATGCCAGGCAGTCCCACGGGGCCTTATTTTTCTTTCAATTTAACTTTACCATCACATACAGGCCCGGGTCACTTAATGTAAAACCAGACGCTCTCTCCAGGCAGTTCAGTTCTGACTCCTCCACCCCACCCCACCCGTCCCACTCCCAGCCTATTCTCCCGCCTTCGTGCGTCCTGGGAGCCCTTACCTGGGATGATCGAGCGCAACGGGTAGGCTGATCGTGCCAACCAGTCCCTGGAGGCCGCTCTCAGGTGCGTGGCGGCCGACAACCCCTCGTCCTGGAGCTTGCATCTGACCTGGGTGGAGTACTCACTCAACTCCACAGTTTTCTTGACCACAGGGCTCACACCATTTGAGGCTTTCATGGGATACACCCCCCCATTCCCCGCTGCCCTTGGCGGAGAGAGGGGTTGCGGTGCCATCCGTGGGGCCTCATCTTCACCACTGTCGTTGGCTCTAGAGGGCCACCAGAGCTGCTCTTCTCCGGTCCACTGAGTGAAACTGCTGTTACGCAGATCAGAGGAGGGTCCCTGCCCCAGAGCACAAGGTCAGACAGGAGGTCTGGGTGTTGGCGGACCAGATCCCCCTGAAGGCAGTGTCCATGAAGCTTTCGCCTCACTTTCTGGGTCCATTTCCTATCACTAACGTCATTGGTGATTCTGCTGTTCGACTCCAGCTCCCACAGGCGCTCCGTGTGCATCCCACATTCCATGTTTCCAGTATCAAACCAGTCCCCTCTGCCCCCCTCCCAAAAGCCGCCTCCTCCTCCCCAAGTCCTCGACAGCCACGCCACCCATACCGTTGGGAAGATCTTGGACATTCGCCGCCGGGGCCAGGGTCTCCAATGCTTAGACCACAGGGAAGGCTACGGCCTGGAACATAGGTCTTGGATCCCCAGATCTTTCCTCCATGATAAAGGCATGGTCCGGGCCTACCATCAAGTACATCATGAAAAACCCAGTGGACCCAGTGGGCTGTCATGTCCTGGTGAGCGCTCGCCCCATCCTTCCCGTTCTCTCCTGCCTCTCTGGTAATCATCACACCTGAGAGGACTGACATACCTGCCACCTCTTCTGAGCCAGCATTGATAAGGACCACCTCTTCACTGCAGGCTGCTGCTCCTCTGGCGAGTGATGGTTTTCCTTAAACTCTGCCCTTTTGATATTTAATAAAAGGTCAAACGTTCTCCTGTGTTTGTGTCTCCTTTGGTGTTTCACCCTGCGCTTAAGCTGTCCGTCCAGTCAATATGACAATTGGCAGTTATCGCAAACATTTGATTGCAGCTGTTGCTGCTAAGGGTGGCCCAACCAGTTATTAGGTTTAGGGGGCAATCACTTTTTCACACAGGGCCATATAGGTTTGGATTTTTTTCCCCTTGATCGTAAACACCATTTAAAAACTGCATTTTGTGTTTACTTGTATTATCTTTGTCTAATATTTAAATTTGTTAGATGATCTGAAACATTTACGTGTGACAAACATACAAAAAAAATGAGAAATCAAGAAGGGGGCAAACACTTTTTCACACTACTGTGTGTGTGGGGGGGGGGGGTGCGTGTACAGTGGTGTGAAAAGGTGTTTGCCCCCTTCGTGATTTCTCATTTTTTTGTATGTTTGTCATGCTTAAATGTTTCAGATCATCAAACAAATTTAAATATTAGACTGTGGAGGAACAAATAAGTTCAGGCGAGATGCGATGAGCTGGAAGGTTTCAGAGTTTTATTTCCTCCAACATCATGAGACACACTGTAGCGCTGAGTGCTGTGTTGGGCTGTGTGTGCTGCGTTGTGTTGTGCTGTGTGTGTTGCATGTGCTGCGCTGTGCTGTGTGTGCTGTGTGTGTCCTGTCTCATGAGGCATGTATAGTAAGCTCTTTTATACAGACAAGAGAGAATGCATGGCACATTTGCATATTGATATACATATCAGTCAATACATATGAATCACGTGACCAACTGGCGCCCGGACTCCCTCTCCTTAATCCGGGGATGTATAACAATAGTCCATTGTTCTGATTGTCTCCTAGAGGCTCTCTGTCCGTATGCAAATTGTCCTCTGATCTCTGCCGGCTAGCTGAGTGTGAAGTTTGAATGTCCATGTAGATTGTGGTGGGTCACCACAAGACAAAGATAACACAAGTAAACACTAAATGCAGTTTTTAAATTAAGATGTTTATTATTAAGGGTAAAAAAAAAATCCAAACCTACATAGCCCTATGTGAAAAAGTGATTGCCCCCCTTCCCCGGTAAAACACAAATTAACTGTGGTTTATTACATCTTTGGAAAGCTGAGTTCAATTTCTGTAGCCACACCCAGGCATGATTACTGCCACACCCGTTCTCAATCAAGAAATCACTTAAGTAGGACCTGCCTGACAAAGTGAAGTAGACCAAAAAATCCTCAAAAGCTAGACGTCATGCTGCAGATCCAAAGAAATTCAGGAACAAATGAGAAACAAAGTAACTGAGATCTGTCAGTCTGGAAAAGGGTATAAAGTCATTTCTAAAGCTTTGGGATTCCAGCGAACCACAGTGAGAGCCATTATCCACAAATGGCGAAAACATGGAACAGTGGTGAACCTTCCCAGGAGTGTCCGGCCGACCAAAATTACCCCAAGAGCGCAGCGACGACTCATCCAAGAGGTCACAAAAGACCCCATAACAACATCCAAAGAACTGCAGGCCTCACTTGCCTCAGTTAAGGTCAGTGTTCATGACTCCACCATAAGAAAGAGACTGGGCAAAAATGGCCTGCATGGCCACTGCTGAGCAAAAAGAACGTAAAGGCTTGTCTCAGTTTTGCCAGAAAACATCTTGCTGATCCACAAGACTTTTGGGGAAATATTCCATGGACTGACAAGACAAAAGTTGAACTTTTTGGAAGGTGTGTGTCCCATTACATCTGGTGTAAAAGTAACACAGCATTTCAGAAAATTCAAAACAAAACAGCCAAAATTCCTCCACACCACTGTAGAAGATAAGATAAGATAAGATAAGATAAGATAAGATAAGATAAGCCTTTATTAGTCCCACAACGGGGAAATTCCAGGATTGCAACAGCACAGGGATAGCAACACTCAGAGCAACAATCAGAAGGCAAGAAAAAAACAAGCAAGCAAGAGCGGCTAATATACATATGTACATATTACTATAAAATAAATATATACACACACACACACAGACACACAGTGCAGAGCATTGTAGCTGGATGGAATAAATATATGAGTATATGAACACACAGTGCAGAGCATTGTAGCTAGATGGAATAAATATGTAAATATATAAACACCCACAGTACGGAGCATTGCAGCTAGGTGGAATAAATATGCAAGTATATAAACACACACAGTGCGGAGCAATGTAGCTAGATGGAATAATATGTAGATATATAAAAACACAGTGCGGAGCATTGTAGCTAGATGGAATAAATATGTAAATATATAAACACACACAGTGCAGAGCATTGTTGCTAGATGGGATGAAACAGCATAACCGTCTACTTAGTTATCCTACATGGTATGATTATGTGCCCATACATATTCTCACCCTCCATAGCGACCGGTATGTTCCTAGTTGTATGCCGGAGGGGACCATTGTGTAAGTCTATTGCATCTTTTGCATTCAAAAAAAACTATTAGTTTGTTACGAAACATCTTGCTGATCCACAAGACTTTTGGGGAAATATTCCATGGACTGACAAGACAAAAGTTGAACTTTTTGGAAGGTGTGTGTCCCATTACATCTGGTGTAAAAGTAACACAGCATTTCAGAAAATTCAAAACAAAACAGCCAAGAAGACTCATTGCCAGTTATCACAAATTGATTGCAGTTGTTGCTGCTAAGGGTGGCCCAGCCAGTTATTAGGATTAGGGGCCAATCACCTTTTCATACAGGGCAATGTAGGGTTGGATTTTTTCCTCTTAATAATAAACACCTTCATTTAAAAACTGCATTTTGTGTTTACTTGTGTTATCTTTGTCTTATATTTAATTTTGTCAGAAGATCTCAAACAAGTGTGACAAACATACAAAAAAATGAGAAATCAGGAAGGGGGAAACACTTTTTCACACCACTCTGTGTGTGTGTGGGGGGGGTCTTTTTTTGTGTGTGTGTTTTGTACAGGGTGTGTGATGCGTCAGTGCAGTAGTGTTGGAGCAGTAGTGCCTGTAGTTAGTGCATGCTGCATGCTGCCTCTGCTTGCTACTTTCTGCTTTCAGCTACTGCCGCCGGCTAGCCCTCTGTTTTCGGGGGTGAAAAGAGGAGCCGAGTGCATAAGTCTCCTCAGCCAGTATATAGCCTCTCCACTGCCAAGCCTCGTACATGCCTCCTCGTGGCCACACACGGTAACTGGTACCTTGCGGTTTCCGGGCCAAGTTGTACGGGATCTCGGAGCAGCAGTGGGCCCGAGAGTCACGGCATGCAGGCCCACTGGTATGTGGATACGCCCAGCTGCCCATCAACCACTGCCCTGGTTGTGGGTAAACAGCCCCAGTTATGGGCAAATAGCAAAGACCTCAACGGTGGACCAGGCGGAGGATGATGGTTGACCTTTGGGAAACATCACAACGGCTGGGAAGGCGGACGAAGGCTGCAGCAGAAACGGGTCACCAGTCATCTTGGAGTCCATGCCACTGGATCCTGACCCCGATCTGTCAAGGTCTGTGTGGTGGCTGTATGTGCACCTAGCCTCCCCACACTAAACAAATTCACGCACAGGCGTCTTCTTCATGGGAATCCACTTAACATCCCGGGTTAAGTCCTGTGGCGACCAGTAAGTGGCGACGGGGGCAGGATTGTGAAGTCTGGAAGCCCCTAGTCACAAGCTGGCACATTAGGCGGTGGATGCCAGATGATCGCTGGGCTCTTGGACTGAAGCAGAAAGAGCCCTTCAGTAGCTACATCCACGACTGAGCAGTCCTTTTTAGGATCCACTCTGCTCACCCTTGATAGGGAAGGGGCTAGAAAATGGTGCCCCAAAAATAGCCTGCCTCAAACCTCCCGTCTGGATTACCGTGTTCAGAGGAATCACCAATTTGCGGTCAGAAACACAGAACTATGAATTTTGGAGCCTGGAATGTGCGCACACTGATGGACAGTGCAACCAGTGACAGGCCGGAGAGGAGAACTGCCATCATTGCCAGAGAACTGAGGAGATGTCGGATTGACATAGCTGCTCTCTCAGAATCACGACGGGCAGAGGAAGGCCATCTGAAGGAGGAGAAGGGTGGCTATACTTTCTTCTGGAAAGGAAAAGCAGCAGATGAGCCCAGGATCCATGGGGTTGGGTTTGCCATCAGGAACCAACTGATCAGTCATCTCTCTGAACTCCCTGTGGGAATCAGTGAACGTCTGATGACCCTTCGTCTGGTGCTTGCCAACAACCAGATGGCAACAGTCGTGAGTGCCTACGTACCTACCCTTGTCTCCGAGGAGGAAGTGAAAGAGACCTTCTATGCCTGTCTGGATGAGACACTGTCAAAAATCCCCAAGGAGAATAAGATCATTCTTCTGGGAGATTTCAACGCCGGAGTCAGCCGAGACCATCACCTTTGGTAGGGCACCATTGGCAAGGAAGGCATTGGAAACATCAACTCCAACGGAGTTCTGCTTCTCGGCAAATGTGCTCAGTATGATCTTACCATCACTAATACCATCTTTCACCAGAAGAACAAATTTAAGGCTTCATGGAGACACCCTCGTTCTAAACAGTGGCATCTTATCGATTATGTCATTGTCAGAACCAGGGATCTGTGCCATGTAAACATCACTAAGGCCATGATCAACTCCGACGATTGCTGGACAGACCACCGTCTTATACGATCTATGATGTCCATCAAACTTAAGAGAAAGAGGAGATTGCAGAAGAAGCAGAACCGACTGAGACTAAACCTTGAAAGCCTTAATGAAACTGCCATCCAGCAGCAGTTTCAGGCTTCTCTTGGAGAAAGTCTCAAACAGGAATATCCAGAGAACATCAAAGAGCACTGGAACCTGCTTAAGTCCACTATCCTCAACACCTGCCAAACCACCCTTGGGTACAAGTCCAGAAAACATCAGGACTGGTTTGATGAAAATGGTGCAGAGATAGAACTGCTCATCTCCAAAAAAAGCGAAGCCTTTCATGCCTGGCAAAACGACATTACCTGCAAGGCCAAGAGACTGGCTCACTCTAGAGCCAAGGCTGACGTCCAGAGCCGGGTGAGACAGATTAAGAACTCCTGGTGGACAGAAAGGGCAATGGAAATCCAGCGTCTGGCAGACTCTGGAGACACCAGAGGCTTTTTCAGTGCCATTAAGGCTGTCTATGGCCCAAGCCATCGTGGCCTGAACCCATTACGCTCAAAGGATGGACAGGAGCTGCTGAAGGACAACGAGTCTATTAATAAGCGATGGAAAGAGCACTTTCAGGAACTCCTCAACCGCAACACTGCAACCCAATCAAATTTCATCTGTTACATCCCTCAGAGTCCCATCAGGGAAGACATAGGGGCACCTCCCACCTTATCCGAGGTCCAAGATGCCATCAGGAGCCTGAAGAACAACAAGGCCACTGGTCCAGATGGGATCCCAGCTGAGGTCCTAAAGGAAGGTGGTCCAGAACTCCTGTGCTGTCTCCATGCCCTCCTTCTGAAGGTCTGGGAAAAGGAAGAACTCCCCTCAGAGCTCAGGGATGCTCTGATCGTGACCATATTTGATTGATTGTGGAAACTATAGAGGCATCTCACTCCTGTCAACAACTGGCAAGGTACTTGCTCATGTTCTCACTAACCCTTTACTGCCAGTTTCTGAGAAAATACTCCCAGAATCACAGTGCAGCTTTTGTCCATCTAGAGGCACAGCAGATATGATCTTCACTGCCCGCCAACTTCAGGATAAATGCCGTGAGCACAAGTTGCCATTGTACATGGCTTTTATAGACCTGACAAAGGCCTTTGACTCAGTAAATCGCCAGGCTCTGTGGAGCATACTGTTGAGGTATGGCTGCCCAAAGAAATACATCAGGATTCCGAGGCTACTGCATGATGGAATGACAGCCACGGTGCTAAGTAACAGCGGCTCCATGTCTGAGCCTTTCACCGTGGAGACAGGGGTCAAACAGGGATGCATCATTGCACCCACCCTGTTTTCTATCTTTATTGCTGCCATACTTCACCTCATTGGTGAAGACCTATCACAGGGAATTCCGATCCGGTACAGAACTGACGGTAGGCTCTTTAACCTTGCCAGGTTCAAAGCCAAAAGCAAGGTTAGAAACACCACCATTATGGAGCTCCAGTATGCAGATGACAACGCCATAGTAGCACACTCCACAGAAGACCTACAGGGTATCCTGAATGCCTTTGCCAAGGCATATAGAGCCCTGGGTCCAATCTTAAACATCAAGAAGACCCAGGTGCTACATCAACCTCCACCCAATCAGCCATTTATTTCACCCATTATAAAAGTGGACAACACCCCTCTCGAAAATGTTGACCACTTCCCCTACCTCGGCAGTCTTCTCTCCTCCAAAGTGGACATTGACTCTGAGATCAACCATCGTCTGAGCTGTGCCAATGGAGCATATGCCAGACTCAGGATGAAGGTCTTTGAAGATCGAGATCTCAGGATCGATACCAAGCTCTTGGTCTACAAGGCTGTGGTTCTCCCCACCTTGCTGTACGGGGCAGAATCATGGACCATCTACAGCAGGCACCTGAGAGCTCTGGAGCAGCTCCACCAAAGAACTTTGAGAAAGATTCTGAGGATTAAATGGGAGGACCGATGCACAAACATCAGCGTTCTGGAAGAGGCCAAAATGCCCAGCATTTCCACCACAATAATAAAACACCAATTACAATGGACTGGCCATCTCATTCGCATGTCTGACACCCGTCTCCCAAAACAAATTCTTTATTCTGAACTGGAGAGAGGTTCGCGGGCTCCAGGAGGGCAAAAGAAACGGTTCAAGGACAATATTAAAAGAAACCTTAAAAAATTCAATATCTTATCTCCTGACTGGGAGCACATGGCTCTAAACAGGCATCGATGGAAGGGGCGGTGCAAGAAGGTGCTGCACACTATGAGAAGGAAATCCACCGTGTCGCAGAAACAAAACGACAGCTCCGCAAGGAAAGACAGAAAAAGGCTCCAGCACAACCACAATTCACCACCATTTTCCCATGCCAACATTGCACCAAAATATGCGGGTCACGGATCGGCCTCTACGCCCACCTGAAGACCCACAAGTAGATGCCCCCACGAGGAATGACTGTCATACTCGCTCCGAGTGACCGCCGATGATGATGGGGGGGTCTTTCTAGAATTTGAGGACAATCTAGGCTCCAAAAATGGTAAATAAAAATCAATCACTCTTTTAATTTATACTTTTCTGTTATGTATTTAAGAAAAACAAATTTTAAATCATTAAAAAATTTTTGATTGGTCCAGCTCAGGCATCAGTGGTACACTTTTTATGATGCATGTTAGTCACAGTGTGCTGAATTTGATGCAACCCTGTTACCAATACTCTGGGACTTAAAAAAGTAGATTTTAAAAATATTGCTGAATTAGTCTTTGACTTATGTTAAAAGTAGTCATACTCATAATAACTAATCATTGAATTTTATGACTTGATTTATTCATTTAAACAACTTTTGAAACTTACCCAACTTATCAACAGTCACATAAGGTGTTTTTGGTAATTTTATTTATTTTAAAATCTTTGCTGCAATATACCATGCATATAATTAATCAAACTACTACAAAGAAAATAGATTAAACTAGAAAAGCACTCGGAGAGCGCAGACCTCCGCCAAGTGCCACAGTTCCCCCCATACAGTGTTTGTGTGTACGTTTTCAGATTTCTTGACTATGAAAACATATGACAAGCAATTGGATTGACAATGATAGGATTAGTGGTTCAGTAGTTATTCACGAAAATGGCATTTTGCGTAATGGCGGTTTTCTTGTGGACGGTGATCCGGATCACCACCAAAATCTAATCATCTGTAGGATACCCCATTTCTGACAATCTGTGAAAATTTCATGAAAATCCGTCAGTAACTTTTTGAGTTATCTTGCTAACAAACAAACAGACAGACAGACAGGCAAACCAACGCCGATGAAAACATAACCTCCTTGGCGGAGGTAATTATTGTGAGCTGATGAAACCATATATGATTATTTTGATAAAAACAATTTGGTTAACAGGGCTGAAATTAGGGTAATGTGGCAACCTGGGGAGTGCATAATGGTTTACCACCTTAGACAGGAACAAAGGACGCGAAGCTAACCTTTTGTGTGTGAGAAGTTTCTAGATGCCCCAGTAAGATAACAGGGAGGTGTCAAGGATGAATGGACTGACTGCAGTCGGAAGGGGAGATTATCTTTTGTGTGTGAGAAGAGTCTAGACGGGGATTATCTTTTGTGTGTGAGAAGAGTCTAGAAGAATGTCATGTTATTTAAGGGAAGAGTTCCTACTTGTATGCCATTCTGTCTATGCTCCTTGTGTGAGTCGTGTAATAAACCGCTTGAACCAAATCAGCCTCATTATTTACACGCTCCACACTGGTGACCCAAGACGAGTCATGGAATACGACGGAAGATTCCCGGAGCCAACCTCGACTGGAACCCCCAGCTTCACGTGCGCTGTAGCGATCAAACTACCTGATTTTTGGCTGCACAACCCGCGCTCCTGGTTCCACCTAACCGAGGCACAGTTCGCCCTCCGAGGGTTATCGGCGGATGATACGAAATTCCACTATGTGGTCGCAGCGCTCGATGCCAGCACGGCTCAGCACATCGAGAGCCTGCTCGATCAGCCACCAGCCGACGGCAAATATGACGCACTGAAGGCTGCCCTCATCCAGCACTACACGCTCTCGGATGGTGAGAGTGCAGAGAGGCTTCTGACGCGAACCGAGTTGGGAGACGGTTCGGCCATGGACATGATGGAGAAGATGCTGAGGTTAAAGGGCACGGACGACGACCACTTCATCTTCACCCACATTTTCCTCAGGAACCTTCCGACAGCGGCGAGAGCGGCCCTGGCCAATTCGTCGTTGCTGGCCAAACGGGACTATCGTGCGCTAGCCCGAGAGGCAGACCGGATCATCGTCGCCACCAAGGCTTTCGTGACCATTGCGGCAGCGACGGAGCCCGGCACATCGACACGAGGAGGCGAGGAGCTGCCGACGGCAGCAGCAGAACCACCAACGGTGGCAGCAGCGGGGGCCAAGGAACGTGGAGGTGACATGCTTTGCTTCTACCATCGCCGCTTTGCAGAGAGGGCACGCAAATGTATACCACCGTGCCAGTTCAAGCGCTCGGGAAACGCCAAGACCGGGGGTCGGTAGCAGCCGCGACCCTCGGGGAGGAGAACAAGCTGCTCTATTTGACGGACGCACGCTCGGGGAGGCATTTCCTCGTGGACACCGGCGCACAGAGGAGTTTCATCCAGCCAACCTACGCAGACCGGCTGGCAGGAACCAGCGGCCCTGAGATGGCAGCAGCAAACGGCTCAGACATTAAGACCTTTGGTGAGAGGACTCTGCTCTTGTCTCTACACGGTTGTACATTTGAATGGACTTTTGTTGTAGCAGCATTGGATTACCATATACTGGGGGCTGATTTTCTATGTGCACATGGGTTGTTGGTAGATATCACTAACAGGTGATCTTTTGACTTGGCTCTTTTGACTCTCTCCCCTGTATAGCTCGAGTGACCCGGTCAACAGCACAAGCCAGTCACAGCAGCATGCGGTAAGTTCCACACACTGCTCGCTCAGGTCCCAGCACTCACAGTCCCGACGTTTTCAGCAGCTATCGCTAAACATGGGGTGGAGCATTTTATCACCACCACCAGGGCGCCCGTTTTTGCAAGACCTTGGCGCTTGGATGCAGCTAAACTGGCCATAGCGCGCGAGGAGTTCGCTAACCTAGAGAGGTTAGGCATCATCAGGCACTCAAACAGCCCATGGGCTTCCCCGCTACACATGGTCCCTAAAGCTGAAGGTTCGTGGCGACCTTGCGGCGATTTCCGCAGGTTAAACAACGCTACAGCGCATGACCGCTACCCAATTGCCCAGATTCAGGGTTTTTCCACTCACCTCGCAGGAGCGCGCATTTTTTCTAAGATAGATTTGGTCCGTGGTTACCACCAAGTCCCAGTGCGCGCTGAGGACATACCCAAAACAGCGGTAATAACTCCGTTTGGTTTATTTGAGTTCTTGCGCATGCCGTTTGGGCTTAAAGGGGCAGCACAGACGTTCCAATGCATGATGGATGCAGTGCTGCACGATCTCCCTTTCGTGTTCGTCTACCTGGACGATATCTTGGTAGCCAGCGCGTCCGAAGACGAGCACGAAACCCACCTCCCGACGGTTTTCCGTAGGTTGGAAGAGCAAGGTTTAATAATCAACCCAGCGAAATGTCAGTTCAGGGTGATGGGGATTGATTTTTTAGGGCACCGCGTCTCTCCCGAAGGAGCGGTTCCGCTGCCTGACAAAGTGCGCGCAGTGACAGATTTTCCCCGACCACAAACGGTCAGGGCACTACAAGAATTTTTGGGAATGGTGAACTTTTATAACCGTTTCCTTCCCCGCGCAGTGCAGCTCATGCAGCCATTGTACGCTGCGCTCAACAAACAGAAACCCGCGAATAAGGTCGAATGGACCCCAGAACGAGAGCAGGCGTTCTCGGAAGTTAAAGCAGCCCTGACGAACGCCGCATTGTTGGCACATCCAGACCCAACGGCCCACATAGCCCTCACCACTGACGCCTCAGATGTGGCCATAGGGGCTGTCGTGGAGCAGCGCGTCGCCGGGGCTTGGCAGCCGCTTGCCTTTTTCAGCAGAACCTTGCGCGACAATGAACGTAAATACAACGCGTTCGACAGAGAGTTGCTGGCTCTCCACTTGGCCATTCGCCATTTCCAGTTCTGGCTGGAAGGGCGCAGTTTTACTGCGTTCGTTGACCATAAGCCACTAACATTCGCGATGGCCAAAGTTTCAGAACCTTGGTCGGGCCGGCAGCAGAGGCAGCTGGCCGCGATCTCAGAGTTTACTACCGATATTCAGCATGTGTCAGGCAAACTGAATGTAGTGGCAGACTGCCTCTCGCGCGCCGTTGTGGCCCCGGTCTGTGTAGGGTTGGATTACGCAGCCATGGCCGCGGAGCAGGCTAGTGACGTGGACGTGCGCGCGCTCCAGTCTGGACCAACAGGGTTAAGGCTGGAGAAGAGGATGCTGCTTAACGGCATTCCCCCCTTAATCTGCGACGTCTCCACGGGTCGCCCACGGCCTGTGGTTCCGGCCGCGTGGCGCCGCCGCGTGTTTGAGTCGGTTCACTCTTTGGCACACCCAGGGGTGCGCGCGTCGGTCAAAATGGTAGAAGAGAAATATGTGTGGCCGGGCTTTCGCAAACAAGTGAAAGAGTGGGCGGCAGCCTGCGTGGCGTGCCAACGAGCCAAGGTTCACAGACACACGAAGGCTCCTTTGGAGCCGTTTCGCATCCCGGCTAAGAGGTTCGATCATGTCCACGTGGACCTCGTAGGCCCCCTTCCGCCATCACAGGGGTACACGCATCTCCTGACAATGGTGGACCGCACCACGCGCTGGCCAGAAGCGGTTCCGCTGGCGGCAACCACGGCCGAGGAGGTGGCGCGCGCGTTTTTAACAGCATGGGTGGCGCGTTTTGGAGTTCCGTCGGACATTACGTCCGACAGAGGCTCTCAATTTGTTTCTGAACTCGGTCAACCATGGCCCGCAGCCTAGGTGTCTCAATTCACCGCACAACCGCGTACAACCCGCAGGCTAATGGGTTATGCGAACGTTTTCATAGGTCGTTAAAAGCGGCTCTGAGGGCTTCACTGACGGATGCAAATTGGGTAGACAGGCTACCATGGGTTTTATTGGGGTTACGTTCTGCGCCTAAAGAGGATCTGGAAGCTTCCCCAGCAGAACTCATTTTTGCGCAACCACTCCAGCTGCCTGGGGAGTTTCTGCCAGATAATCCTGTGCCGGGCAGCTCCCCATCTCAGCTGCTGCAGCGTTGCATAGACTCAAGCACGCTGCCGGGCCCTGCCCACCACAGTTTTCCACACGTTTTTGTGCCTAAAGCTTTGAAGAACGCAGAGTTCGTGTTTGTCAGACACGACGCCCACCGTCCCCCACTGCGCCCACCTTATGATGGAGCGTTTAGAGTGCTGGAAACAGGGGATAAGCATTTTTTGCTAGATTTGGGGGGTAGGAGGGAAAAAATTGGCATAGACGGACTCAAACCTGCTTTCGTTGTGGCTGATGAGCAAGTGCTGTTGGCGAGGGCCCCTCGGCGTGGAAGACCCCCACGGAGCGCTTCCCAGAGAAAAGATTCTCCAGAGCACCCACACGGACAGTCAAAAAGTTTTCACCCCCAGACATCAGCCCCCCAGCATGGCAGCGCCACGGAGGCAGTGAATCCTGGCTACAGCAGATACGGCAGAAGACTGAAGCCCAAGCAGCATGCGGACTGATGTTGATTGTTCTACAACATGTGGACTGATGTTAATGGTTTTATCACAGCATGTGGACTGTTACCCTTTTGTCCTATCTAAGTTGCTGGGGGGGGGGGGGCAACCTGGGGAGTGCATAATGGTTTACCACCTTAGACAGGAACAAAGGACGCGAAGTTAACCTTTTGTGTGTGAGAAGTTTCTAGATGCCCTAGTAAGATAACAGGGAGGTGTCAAGGATGAATGGACTGACTGCAGTGGGACGGGGAGATTATCTTTTGTGTGTGAGAAGAGTCTAGACGGGTATTATCTTTTGTGTGTGAGAAGAGTCTAGAAGGATGTCATGTTATTTAAGGGAAGAGTTCCTACTTGTATGCCATTCTGTCTATGCTCCTTGTGTGAGTCGTGTAATAAACCACTTGAACCAAATCAGCCTCATTATTTACACGCTCCACAGTAACGGGGTTGAATAAATTCACTACTTTTAATTGTAGATCATGACATAAATGTGAAAAACAAAAACTCAACGACAGAAATGATGTTTAATAGTAATTTACTGTTTTTAAGAAGAATTGCTAGAATGAGTCAGGATGATTAAAAAAAAACGTTTTAAGGATAAGGACCTGTACTTATATAGCACTTTTCTAGTCACAAAGATCACTATATATTCTGGAAAATAAAATAAACCCATTAGAACAGGTAGATTGTTATAAATGATAAGCACACATTTGAGTTTACTACAGACTGTAGATTATCCCTTCTGAGTAAAGTAAAGGAGATGGAACCCTGTCACTGTAGTGCAACCCTGTTACTCTAATTACAGTAACAGGGTTGAAAATCATTGTGGGGGGGGTTCCTCCACCCAGAGAAGGCAGGAGGAAAGGAAGAACAATGGACCGAAGGAGGAGGTGTCACAAGTTTGTATCAGACAGGACTTTTGGGTCTAGGCACCCCCCGGGGAGAGTAAGAGAATGCCAGAGCCGCTGAGAGAAGAAGAGTGTTAGAGCGGCGCCGGCGTTATGTTGTAGAGCAGGGGTCACCAACGCGGTGCCCGCGGGCACCATGTCGCCCGCAGGGACCACATGTGTCGCCCGCAGGCCTGTTCTAAAAATAGCACAACTCGCAAGTGAGCTGCAGATGTAATTTTTTCTGCCGCTGTTTTTTATTTTATATTTTTTATATTTTTTAAAATCACACTTGCATTTATATAGATTTTAAAATGACAATGTCTTAAAAATAAAAAAATGAAAATATGTTTATTATACGTAAAGTTAAGGTGAACTCTGACCTAGTTCAAAGGTCAGTATTGTGCGCATGACAAAACCTTCGCGCTTGTGGAGCGTAAGTTTAGCTAGCGGGCAGTTAAGATGGTGGGCGCAGTGCGGTTTCCAAGCCCAAAAACATGGCAAAAAAAAAGACAGAAAATTTATCATTTTCAAAGTGAGCGGGAGGAAGAGTTCTTTTTTACTACCATGAAAGGAAGCTGCGTGTATTTCATTTGCGGGGCGATGGCGAAGCGCCACTTCACTACCCACTCTTTTTTTTTTTTTTTTGGACTTATCTTGTACCCGTAGGTAGATTTGTTCTGCAGTCCGGTAACAAGCCACCAGCCGCTGCGTGCGCAAGCGCCCCTTAACTCCCTAACCTGCATGTTTTTGCATGAAAAATGAGAACATGCACCACCAGAACATGCAAACTCCACACAGATCACTGTTGGCCGGGGGTAGGGATCGAACCCACAATCCCTGCGATCCCCCGGCCGAGGGTAAACTGCTGCCGCGGTGCTAACCACTGCGCCACCGTCCATATAAGCACTCTCAGTGCTTGTTTAGTTTCTTCTCATGAAAGGACAGTGCTGGTTGCTCAAGCATGATTCTTGGCAAGAACTGTATGGATATAATTCCAGTGAAGAAGAACACACAAAAGTGTGTTTATTAAATGTAACAGATTTTGAGCAGAATTGCAGCAGATTTGTTCAGTTAAAAATGTGATAAGATTTATTTAATATGACAGTTGATTTTTCTTAAATGTTGCATAACTTTTTCAAACATGGTTCAACATAGTTCATGAATTAAAAGGGTTTAGTTTTTTATGGTTAAAAGGGACTGGTGAAAACTGGGCATTTTTTTATGAAATGTAGAAGGGATCATCTGAACAATTGCTGAGATTAATAAAAATAAAGTGTTGAATATTGATCTTGTCTGTTACCCACTCTAAGTTACTGATAATTATTTATTTATGTGTGTGTATATATATATATATACACACACACACACACACACACACACACAATTTGTTATTTTAGAGGAGTGTGTCAAGCTGGTGCCCTTCACATGACTCGATACCCATGAAGTAGCTCTTGGTTTCAAAAAGGTTGGTGAGCCCTGTTGTAGAGACTGGGTGAATCATCTCAGACTGGATGTAGAGGGTAAAGAGAGGAGAACAATAGCTAGGAAGATAGTGAGGAGACAGCAGGAAGAAGAGGTTGGGGGGAGAAAGGATGAAGGTATTGTGATGTTAAATGTCATGCAATGTGATGTGAAGTGTCAGGCAAATGTGAGATGAGCGGTTGGGATAAAAGGGGAAACCATGGTGTATTGTGACATGCTTTTTCTGTGTATGACTGATAAGAGAGTGGAATAAAGTCATCTGTCCATAAATCTGCCTCCGTTATTCACACTCTCCACACTGGTGACTCTTTGACGGATTATGGAACACGAGGCAAGCATCCCAGAGACGGCCCGGACGGGAACCCCCAGCAACGCGTGCGCTGTTTTGGTCAAACTACCGGACTTATGGCTACACAACCCACGCTTTTGGTTCCACCACACCGAGGCTCAGTTCGCCCTCCGGGGAATAACGGCAGATGACACCAAGTATTACTACGTGGTCACAGCGCTGGACGCTCGCACGTCTCAGCAAGTAGCGAGCCTGCTCGATCAGCCCCCAGCCCACGACAAATACGAGACTCTCAAGGCTGCGCTGACCCGGCGCTACACGCTCTCAGACTGTGAGAGAGCAGAGAGGCTCCTGAGGCACTCCAAGTTAGGAGATGGTTCGGCAGTCGAACTGATGGAGAAGATGATGGCGTTAATGGGCACGGATGATGGGCATTTTCTGTTTGCCCACCTTTTCCTCCGGAACCTCCCAACAGAGGCCAGAGCGGTTCTTGCCAATACGCCGTTGCTGGCCACGCGCGACTACTGTGTGCTAGCCCAGGAAGCAGATCGGATCATCCTCATCACCAGAGCCCTCACAGTGAACGCGGCGGCGTCGGAACCCAGCGGGACAACCAGCGGGGGCAAGGAGCCACCGACGGTAGCGGCAGCGGGGGCCAGGGAGCACCAGAGACACACGCTCTGCTTCTACCACCGCCGCTTTGGAGAGAACACACGCAGATGTTCGCCACCATGCCAATTCAAGCGCTCGGGAAATGCCAAGGCCAGCAGTTGGTAGCAGCTGTGACCGCCGGTGAAGAGAACAAGCTGCTCTATGTGACAGACTCGCGCTCGGGGAGGCGTTTCCTCGTCGACATTGGAGCCCAGAAGAGCATCATCCTGCCGTCCTACGCCGACCGGCTGGCAGGACCTAGCGGCCCCGGGCTGGTAACAGTAAACAGCTCGGACATTAAAACTTTTGGTGAGAGGACACTGACTCTATCCCTACACGGCCGTATGTACGTGTGGACTTTTGTCATAGCGGCACTGAGTTTCCCAATCCTGGGAGCTGATTTTCTGTGTGCACATGGGTTAGTAGTTGATGTGGCTAACAGGCGCCTGGTTAATGCACTGTCTTTTGATTCTCTCCCCTGTACAGCTTGAGGGGCCGGGCCAATAACACAAGCCAACGTCACAGCTCCAGGCGGTAAGTTCCACACACTGCTCACTCAGTTCCCAGCACTCACGGTCCCGACGTTTTCGGCGGCCATCGCTAAACACAGGGTGGAACACTTTATCACCACCACCGGGCCACCCGTTTTTGCACGGTCTCAGCGCTTGGATGCAGCTAAACTGGCCATAGCACGCGAGGAGTTTGCCAACCTGGAAAGGTTGGGCATCATCAAGCGATCAAACAGCCCATGGGCATCCCCGCTGCACATGGTCCCAAAGGCCGAGGGATCGTGGCGACCGTGCAGTGATTTCCGCAGATTGAATAACGCCACAGCGCACGACCGCTACCCGATTCCCTATATTCAGGATTTTTCCGTTCATCTCGCCGGAGCACGCATTTTTTCTAAAATAGACCTGGTCCGCGGTTACCACCAGGTCCCAGTGCGTGCGGAGGACATACCCAAAACAGTGGTAATAACTCCGTTTGGCTTGTTTGAGTTTTTATGCATGCCCTTCGGATTAAAGGGAGCAGCACAGACATTCCAACGCATGATGGTTGCGGTGTTGCGCGATCTGCTGTTTGTGTTTGTCTACCTGGATGACATCCTGGTGGCCAGTGCATCCGAGGACGAACACGTAACCCACCTCACAACGGTTTTCCGGAGGTTGGAGGAGCACGGGTTAATAATCAACCCAGCGAAATGCCAGTTCAGCACGACAGAGATTGATTTTTTGGGGCACCGCGTCTCTACCGGAGGGAGCGATACCCTTGCCCGACAAAGTGCGCGCTGTGGCGAATTTTCCCCAGCCTCAGACAGTCAGGGCGCTGCAAGAATTTTTGGGGATGGTCAACTTTTATAACCGGTTCCTCCCCCGCGCAGCTCAACTCATGCAGTTGCTGTACGCCGCGCTCAAGAGACGGAAACCCGCGGATAGAGTCGAATGGACTCCGGAGCGAGAGCAGGCATTCTCTGAGGTTAAAACAGCCCTGGCAAACGCCGCACTCTTGGCGCACCCAGACCCGGCGGCCCGGATAGCGCTCACTACCGACGCCTCGGACGTGGCCATAGGGGCCGTCGTGGAGTAACGTGTCGCCGGTTCTTGGCAGCCGCTCACTTTTTTCAGCAGGGCTTTGCGCGACAGTGAGCGTATATACAGCGCATTCGACAGAGAGTTGCTGGCTCTCCATGTGGCCATACGCCACTTCCAGTTCTGGCTGGAAGGGCGCAACTTCACCGCGTTCGTGGACCACAAGCGGCTGACGTTCGCGATGGCCAAGGTTTCGGAACCATGGTCGGGCCGGCAGCAGAGACAGTTGGCCGCGATCTCGGAGTTTACGACCAATATTCAGCATGTGTCGGGTAAACTGAACGTGGTGGAGGACTGCCTCTCGCGCGCAGTAGTGGCCGCGGTCTGCGTGGGGATAGATTATACAGCCATGGCCGCAGAGCAGATTAGCGATACAGACGTGTGCGCGCTCCAGTCTGGACCAACAGGGTTAAGGCTGGAGACCAGAGTACTGCAAGACAGCAAGCCCCCCCTAATCTGCGACATCTCCACGGGACGCCCGCGCCCGGTGGTCCCAGTCGCGTGGCGCCGCCGCGTGTTTGAGTCAGTTCACACTCTGGCGCACCCAGGAGTGCGCGCGTCAGTGAAAATGGTGGGAGCGAAGTTTGTGTGGCCAGGCCTGCGCAAACAAGTGAAAGAGTGGGCTGCAGCCTGCGTAGCGTGCCAATGGGCCAAAGTACACAGACACACGAAAGCTCCTTTGGAACCGTTTCTTATACCGGCTAAGAGGTTCGATCATGTTCACGTGGGCCTCGTGGGCCCCCTCCCTCCATCGCAGGGGTGCACGCACCTTCTGACAGTGGTGGGCCGCACCACACGCTGGCCAGAAGCAGTCCCGCTGGCGGCAACCACGTCCACGGACATGGCGTGCGCTTTTTTGACGACATGGGTGGCGCGTTTTGGAATCCCGTCGGACATCACGTCCGATAGGGGCCCTCAGTTTGTTTCCGACCTCTGGTCCGCGATGGCCCGTAGCCTGGGTGTTGCAATTTATCGCACAACCACGTACAACCCACAGGCCAATGGGTTATGCAAGCGTTTTCATAGGTCACTGAAAGCAGTGCTCAGGGCTTCGCTGACGGATGCAAATTGGGTAGACCGGTTGCCGTGGGTTTTATTGGGGTTGCGTTCCGCACCTAAAGAGGATTTGGAGGCTTCCCCGGCAGAGCTTGTTTTTTCTCAGCCACTGCGGCTGCCCGGGGAATTTTTGCCAGATAATCCCGCGCCGGACAACTGCCCGTCTCATCGTTTGCATCATAGTGCAGACACAGGCACGCTGCCGGGCCCGGCCCACCACTGTTTTCCATGCGCTTTTGTGCCAAAAACTTTGAAGAACGCGGAGTTTGTGTTAGTCAGGCACGATGCCCACCACCCTCCATTGCGCCCACCCTACGATGGCCCGTTCAGAGTGCTGGAAACAGGGGACAAGCATTTTTTGTTAGACTTGGGGGGTCGTCGGGAGAAAATATAACAGACTTAAGCCCGCCTTTGTAGTGGCGGACGAGCAAGTGCTGTTGGCTCGGGCCCCTCGGCGTGGCAGACCCCCACTGAGAGCTCCCCAGGTAAATGATTCATCAGGACAGCCACACGGGCAAATCGAAGTTTTCTCCCCCCTCGACACGGCCCACCCGCAGTCAGACACACTCCCAGCAGCCCCATGCCAGCACAGCAGCGCTGCGGAAGCGGTAAACCCCCGTTACAGCAGATATGGGAGGAGACTGAAGCCCAAAGGACGTGAGGACTGAGACACAGTCTGAGATTCTGGAGGGGCGGTGTAGAGACTGGGTGAATCATCTCAGACTGGATGCAGAGGGTAAAGAGAGGAGAACAATAGCTAGGGAGATCGTGGGGAGATAGCAGGAAGAAGAGGTTGGGGGGAGAAAGGATGAAGGTATTGTGATGTTAAATGTCATGCAATGTGATGTGAAGTGTCATGCAAATGTGAGATGAGCGGTTGGGATAAAAGGGGAAACCACGGTGTATTGTGACACGCTTTTTCTGTGTATGACTGATGAGAGAGTGGAATAAAGTCGTCTGTCCATAGATCTACCTCTGTTATTCACGCTCTCCACAATGTCATGCTAATGTGCCACACAATCCTTTGTTCAAATGACAATGTATTATGGTCGGAATTTCCTCGTCTCAATGCATGGAAATAAAGATATAAAAGAGGAATGCACAGAGACCCAGGATTCTCTTTTGCTGTAACTTATGTTGGAGGAAAAATAAAGTTTCTGTGTCATCCATCTCGTTGCCTCGCCTGCCTCCTTGCTCCACATTAGTGACCCAAAGATGTGCCATGGAAAGCGAGCTGAGCACCACCCCGGAGACTGCCTGGAGGGACAGCACCAGCTCCGCGTGTGTGGTCTCAGTCAAGCTCCCGGACAACCCGACAGCATGGTTCTTGCATATAGAAGCCCAGTTCGCACTCCGCAGGATAACAACAGACGACACCAGGTATTACTACATGGTAGCTGCACTGGATGTGCACGCCACGCAACAGGTGACGAGCCTGCTTCAGGAGCCGCCGGCCCAAGGAAAATATGAAGCGCTCAAGAGGATGCTTCTCCAGCACTATACCCTTTCTGACAGTGAGAGGGCAGAGAGACTCCTAACACATTCGGAGTTAGGGGACAGATCAGCAGTGGAGCTAATGGAGAGCATGTTGGCGCTGAGGGGAAGGACGACAAACCCTTCCTGTTCACCCACTTGTTCCTCAGGAACCTACTGGCTACAGCGAGGGCGATCCTGGCCAACTCGCCATGGCTGGTTGCCAAGGATTATTGCGCCCTGGCACAGGAAGCAGATCTCATCATTTTGGCGACCAGAACTCTCAGCATGCAGACAGTGGCACCAGCATCCATGAGAGACTTCAGCGAGGTCGAGGAGCTGTTTGTGGTAGCCGGGACGGACACCAAAAGCTGAAGAAATGGGCCATCAGTTTTTATCATCGCCGTTTTGGCTCGAACGCCCAACGCTGCCTGTCGCCATGCCAATTCAAGAAGGCAGGAAGTCAGCACGATCAAAATTCAGTGGCAGCGGCAACCGATGGCAACAGGAACAGACTGCTTTATGTCACGGACACACGTTCAGGGAAACAGTTTTTGGTGGACTCCGGCTTCCAGAAGAGCCTCATCCTGCCAGTCAACGCAGACCGGTTGGCAGGACGCAGCGGTCCTGAGCTTACAGATGCCAACGGATCCACCATCAGGACATCTGGCGAGCAGACACTGATGATATGCTTACACGGACGCAACATTCAGTGGGACTTCATGATAGCTGCATGTTCCGGCCCCATTTTAGGTGCAGAATTTTTATGTGCTTATGGGTTGTTAGTTGATGTTGCTAATAGGCAATTAGTAGATGCAATCTCTTTCATCTCACTGCCCTGTACAGCTCGGGGAGCAGGATCGACAACACTAGCTAACGTTACAGCTCCAGGGAGTAAGCACCAACAGTTACTCGCACAGTTCCCAGCACTCATGGTCCCAACTTTTTCGGCTACGGTAACAAAACACGGGGTCAAGCACTTTATAACAACAAAAGGCCTGCCAGTGTTCACGCGACCTTGGCATTTGGGCGCAGCTAAACTGGCCAGCATGCAAGAGGAATTTGCCAACTTAGAGCAGCTGGGCATCGTCAGGCGCTCCAACAGCCCGTGGGCATCCCTGCTACACATGAAAAAGCCGACGGGTCATGGCGACTGTGCGGCGATTTCCGTTGCTTGAATAACGCCACGGAACGCGATCATTATCCTATTCAGCACATCCAGGATTTTTCGTTGCACCTGGCCAGGGCGCACATTTTTTCTGGGATCGAACCCAGGATCCCCTGGCCAAGGGTGAGTTGCTGTGCTGCCACAGTGCTAACCACTCTGCCACCGGGCTGCCCGGGCGCGATCCCATTACCGATCCCGTCACGGATAAGGTGCGCATGGTGTCGGATTTTCCACGTCTGCAGACCGTGAGAGCACTACAGGAGTTTTTGGGAATGGTTACTTTTTATAACCATTTCCTTCCCTGAGCAGCCCAGCTGATGCAGCTGTTGTATGGCGCGCTTAAAAAACCAGAAGCCTGCGGAAACCATCAACTGGACTCCCGAGCAAGACCAGGCTTTTGCAAACACCAAAACAGCGCTGGTGGATGCCGCGTTGCTAGCCCACCCGAATCCGTCTGCATGGATAGCGCTCACTATGGATGCATCTGATGTTGCCATCGGGGCAGTGGTGGAGCAGTGCATCTCAGGTTCGTGGCAGCCACTAGCATTTTTTAGCCGAACCTTGCGCGACAACAAACGCAAATACCGCATGTTCGATAGAGAATTGCTGGCTCTTCATCTGGTGACATGCCATTTCCAGTTTTGGCTGGAGGGGCGCAAGTTCACCGCATTCATGGACCATAAGTCGCTGATGCACGCGATGGCCAAGGTCTCAGAACTGTGGTTGGCCCGGCAGCAACAGCATTTGGCCGCATTTTCAGAGTTTACTACCGACATTCAACACGTTGCTGGTAAATTCAACGTCGTGGCCGATTGCCTATCGCACGCGTTAATCACCCCGGTCTATATGGGAATTGATTTCCCTGCCATGGCCGTGGAACAAGCCGGGGATGCGGACATTTGCGCGCTCCAGTCTGCGCCAACTGGGTTAAGGCTGGAGAACAGGGTGGTCCAAGAAGGGTGTGCCCTCCCTTCCTCTGCGACGTCCCCACCGGCCACCTGCGCTCAATGGTTCCGAGCTCTTGGCGCCATCGCGTTTTTGAGTCGGTCCACTTCCTTTTGCATCCAGGAGTGCGCTCTTTGGTGAAGCTAGTGCGGGCGAAATTTGTCTGGCCACGCTTGCGCAAAGACGGGAAAGAGTGGGCTGCAGCTTGCATAGTGTGCCAGCGGGCCAAAGTGCACAAGCACACCAGAGCCCCCCTCGAGCCATTCCAAATCCCAGCCAGGAAGTTCGACCACGTCCATGTGGATTTGGTGGGACCCCTCCCGCCGTCGCAAGGTTTTACACACCTCTTAACAATCATGGACCGCACCATGCACTGGCCTGAAGTGGTCCCACTGGCTTCTACCACGTCCGCAGAAGTGGCTCGCGCTTTTTTGTCGGCTTGGGTTGCACGGTTCGGATCTCCATTGGACATCACATCCAACAGGGGTCCACAATTCGTTTCAGAACTCTGGTCTGCTATGGCCCAGAGCCTGGGATCAAAATTCACCGCACTACCGCATACAAGCCCCAGGCTAACGGGTTATGCGAGCATTTTCATAAGTGGCGGATCATTCAGGGTGTTGGAACCTGGGGAGAAGCATTTTGTGTTAGACTTGGAGGAATGTAGGGAGACCGTCTGCATCGACAGGCTGAAGCCCGCTTTTGTGTTGGCAGACGAGCAGGTGGTGTTGGCCGAAGCTCCCCGGCGCAGACGCCCACCTTTGGTGGCTCCGCAAAGTGGTTATCCTCAGCAGGGACCTGCGCTCACAAAGCTACTGCGTTTTCCCCCCTCCCTTTTAACCTCCACAGACTGATGTGTCCTTCAGTACACCTCACCAGCAGGGCGGTTCGACTAACCCAGAACAGAGCACTTGCCTGAACTAGAGTTCCGCCGCCATCCAGGACTCTGGCAAACCTGCGGCGGCGGCCCGAGCAGCAGGCATGGTGGTTGATGCCAGCAGACCCTCTGACACAATGGCTGAAGCAGGGGTCACTCCACCGCGGTGTGACAAAGCCAAGGAGCGCCTCACCGATGGTATAGGATCCCGTGATGCAGAAACCAAGGGACTCCTCATTGGGTCACGGGGAACGCTCCTCTCCCGTAGAGAGCATGGCTGGGAAACAAGGTCTGGCCTCCTCAGTACCCCAGGACCATCCGACATCCGGCGGCCCCCTCCCAGGACCGGCGAACACTCAAGGAAGGCAGAGCGGGATACAAAAGAAGCAGGTGAGGACACAGACTTAACAGCAGCAGCAGGTGGTGAGAGCTCGGACACAGCATGAGGCTGCTCCTGAGCCCCTCACTGGGAATTAGACAAGATAATCCATTTTTAGGCATAGGAAAATGAATTGATGCTTGCCTAGATTCATGGGACTTGATGGTGGCTGCTGCTTCGGGTCCAGACGGAGCACCTCTGGTTGCTGCAGAGGTCATCTGGCGAGGTGGATGAAGCGCTGGAGTCAGGGGACGTTCCTCCGTCAGCTCTGACTCCATTTCTCCCGTCGAATCTCCCTCCAGCTGGTCCGCATAGTCAGGGGGGAGCAACGTCTTATAGTCCAGCAACAGTTCAGTCTCAGCCACTAAAACTTGCTTTCGCTCCTCCAGCTCCTTGGCCTATGGTGTGGGCCATTGTTCGGGAGGAGAAGGCGGGTCTGCTGCAGTTGAGAAGCGGCAAGAGGCTCAGGACTTCAGCACCCGGGACCGCTTCTTTGTTGGCGCCGGCGTAGATATTGTGGAGGTTTCCCCCAGCCCGTGGAGCATGGATGGGGGGTTGGCAACGCAGCGGAGAATTTCAGTTAGCCCGAATGGTCTCAAAGGCTGGGGCACACCTTGAGCACTTGAGCGGCTCCAGTCAGACACTCCCGGACTGTGTCGGGAGTGCGGGAAGCTGGAGCCTCCAAGAGGATGCCATGGAAGATGTTTAACATCCACCTTTTCGTCTCATTCAGCCCACACCAACTGGAATCCAGCAACGCTGCCATGCCAGTGGAAAAAAACGAATACTAAAGAGAAATACAGAAGGGAAAAAAATGAAACTCACAATCCGCTGGCGTCCGAAAGGCAGTAGCGAACTGTCATGAATGGCTCTCTCCAGGGGCAAACAGGACACCAAACACAGACTGTGAGTTGCAAGTTTATTAACTAAAAGAAACAAAATACAAAACACACACCAATGAAAAACACAGCTCTGAAGCTGGACCGATAAACGCCAGGATAAACAAAGACGTGAGCAAAGACAGATAAATAATAACTTAGCTTGACCAGAAGTCCAGGGATCTCCCAACTGGAGAGATTTTTTTGCCACTGCGCCAGGGAAGTGGCACCCACGGCTTAAATAGGAAACCCCCAGATTGGCAACACCTGCAGGGTCATGAGTGGTGATCATTACTGGCAGCCTTGACAGCTCGCGAACAGAATCTGACAGCCGGAAGTGACGCGTGAGCTGCCACAGTGCCAGTAATGATCAAACCAACAAACCAAAAAATGGAAATACAGAAACTAATAATGAACTAACCAAAAACAGGAACCAAATACAGCAAACAAGGTGTGCAGAAAAATAAACAAACAGAAAAAGACAAAACTAATCTGACAACTGGGCATGGCCCCCTGCCGTGCACCGGATCATGACACTTTGTCATGCCAGTCACTGTTTTGCTCTTCCTGTGCTAAGCTAATTAAACAATGTTACACAACAGCAAGTGTGGTATCAATAAATATTTTAGCTGGCGGTGATTTGTTGTACGCCCTCCGCTCTGTATCGGGTGTACTATGAATCACTGCCAGTTAAAATATTCATGATACTGCAACAAGCTTGAGTGTAATACTGCTTTTATACAACAGTTCCACAAGCACATTTTATGAAATAACAGCAATACTGGACAAAATATTTTGATTTGTTTATTTAACCAGTTATTTTGCGCAGCTGAGAAAGAATAGTCCCTTCTAAATGTAGCCAGTAACTCTTGCTAAACATCTCAATTAGCATGAAGACGTCTATTGTCATGTAAACAAATTAAATATTGTCAAGTGCAAAGGTCAGTGTTATAATACTTACCGTCACCTGTTGAGTCGGTACTGCAGAAGGGCCAAGATCGAAAAGTGGCCAGTGCCGGTGACTAGTTAGCAGTGTTGGGAATAATGCGTTACAAAGTAGCGCGCTACTGTAACACCACTACTTTTGCAGTAACATGCTGTGTAACAAAATTACTGTTTAAAAATTCAGTAATGCGCTACAGCTACTGAAATTTGATCAGATGCATTACTGTCATTACTTGTTTTATTAATATGGATAGATATTTTAGCGCAAACAGACAATCATACAACTTGCAGTTGCTAGACACCCTCCCCATCAGCTGCCAACTGGGGATGAATAGTTTCGGTGGCTATTGGCGGGACAACTGCTATCCCCAGCAGCCTCAAGCCACTGGAGGTTGTCATGCCAAAGGCAAAGGCAAGCAAATAAATATAAACTGACCCTACCGTAACTGACGCAGCCGTCACACAGTCGCCTCCACGGGTCCGTTTCCTGGCCTGCCCCAGTTCACATCACAACCCTGTGGGAAGAAATGCCATGGCGACTTCTCATATGGAGCCCTGATCACCTGTTGTCTGAGCGGTGAGTAGCCCCTAACAGCTCCTACCTCTGTGGTTAAACATGAGTATTTTTTGAGCAAGAAGCTCACATTTAATGTCCAAATTAAATGCAGTTAAAGTTTTCTTACGCACAGAGAAAAAGTGACTCTGATTTGTTGCAGTAAAGAACAGCTTCTTCTAAGCAGTGACCTTTCATTTATCTGTGCTTTCTGTTTTATTTTATCTCATTCATTTACATGCTGTTGTTACAGTATATGCAACTATTTCATGGAAGTAAATCCTATAAATATGCATTTTCAATGGATTGGTCCAGGGTTGTCAAACATATGGCTCATGGGCCAAAAACCGCCCACCAGGGGGTCCAAAATTTTCTCTGTAAATTCAGTTTTATTTCTAGTAAATTTCAGACTTTCTACTGATTACAATAGTTTGTGTAAATCTGAGACATTTTTTCTCTGTAAGATGAGACTTTTTTTCTCAACAGTTTTCTTTTTCTTCTTTTTTCTGATGAGAACAAGGGGCCCTTGATCTTGCTGTGTGTGCAAGATAATTTAAGTATACATTTAAAAGCAACATGAAAGCTAGTTTTCCAAGTAACTAGTTACTTTAATCATGCAGTAACTCAAAAGTAACTCAGTTACTTTTGAAAAGAAGTAACTAGTAACTGTAACTAGTTATTATTTTTTAGTAGCTTGCCCAACACTGCTAGTTAGCATGCTAGCAATTTGGCTTTGGCACACTTCGCTCGCTTTTCCTTGGCATTTTCAGATGAAACAAAGAGTCCATCACCACAAAGGTAATGTGGTTTGTTAATTGAGGCACTAAATCCAACTCTAGCACTACCTGTTTATCTCAAACAGACATCAAATAGCTTAAGGATGTTTACAAAGGTAGACAAACTGAATAAAGTTTGGGGTTTTTTTTTAAAGGGTGGGACTTCCGGCTAACCGCAATGATTTTTCAAACAGTGCCTCACTGTGGAAATTAAGGTGTCCCACACAGTATTGCAATTCTCATAAGAAGTCAGTGATAGAAATGACCAGGGTTGGGCAAGTTATATAGTAACTAGTTACAGTTACTAGTTCCTTCTTTTCAAAAGTAACTGAGTTACTTTTGAGTTACTGAATGGTTAAAGTAACTAGCTACTCAAACAACAAACCCTGGATTCAAACAACAAACCCTGGCTCAACCCTGAGATAAAAACACTTCTGAGAGAGAAGAAGAGGATCTTCAGGTTGGGGAACAGGGAGATGCTGAAGTCCGTACAGAGGGAGCTGAGGAGAAAGATCAGAGAAGGCAAGGACAGCTTCAGGAAGAAGATGGAGGACAAGCTGCAACAGAGCGACATCAGCAGGGTCTGGAGAAACCTCAAAACCATCTCTGGGCTCCAGAATACCTCCCCCCAGGCCACGGGGGGCAGGGAGTGGGCGAACAACCTGAATCTGTTTTTCAATAGATTTGACCAACCGCCCTCCCCCCTGACTGCACAACAACCACTGCTGCCTCTAAAGAAATCAAGTCCTGCTGCCCACTCCCCACTCCACCAACACCCCCCCACTCCCAACACACAGCCCCCCATCCTGACCCTGACCAGGACCCAGGTGAGGACGGAGCTGAGGAAGATCAAGGCGAGGAAGGCGTCGGGACCGGATGGCATCAGCGCAAAGCTCCTCAAGTCCTGTGCAGACCAGCTGTGTGGGATTGTGACGTACATCTTCAACCTGAGCCTGAAGCTGGGGAGGGTACCACAGCTGTGGAAAACATCTTGTGTGGTACCTGTACCAAAAACTTCCCACCCCAAAGACCTGAACAGCTACAGACCGGTGGCCTTGACGTCCCACTTGATGAAGACCCTGGAGAGACTGCTCCTTGCTCACCTCCGCCCCCTGGTGGAACCAGCGATGGATCCACTCCAGTTCGCCTACCAGCATGGCATTGGGGTGGAGGATGCGGTGATCTTCCTCCTTCACCGTTCTCTGTCCCACCTGGAAAAGCCCGGGAATATGGTGAGGATCATGTTCTTTGACTTCTCCAGTGCTTTCAACACCATCCAACCAATGATCCTGAAGGACAAGCTGCTGTGCGCAGGGGTGGACCAGCACCTGTCATCATGGATCCTGGACTACCTCACGAACCGGCCTCAGTTTGTGAGAACCCGGGACTGTGTGTCCAACACGATCATCGGTAGCACGGGGGCCCCCCCAGGGAACGGTGCTGGCTCCCTTCCTGTTCACTCTTTATACTGCGGACTTCTCACACAACACAACACACTGCCATCTACAGAAGTTCTCTGATGACTCTGCGATCGTTGGCCTCATCTCCAATGGAGATGAAGCTGAGTACAGAGGGCTTATCCAGGACTTCATGGACTGGTGCCATCGGAACTGCCTCCAGATCAACGCGAGGAAAACTAAGGAGCTGGTGGTGGACTGCCGCAGGCATGGGCAGCCCCTCACAGCACCAGTAAATATACAGGGAACAGACATCGAGATGGTGACATCCTATAAGTACCTGGGTGTTCATCTGAACAATAAACTAGACTGGTCACACAATACTGACGCACTCTACAAGAAGGGACAGCACAGGCTGTTCCTGCTGAGGAGACTCAGGTCTTTTGGTGTACAAGGGGCGCTGCTGAAGACATTCTATGACACGGTGGTGGCATCAGCCATCACTTTTGGAGTGGTCTGCTGGGGCAGTGGCATTACAGCAGCCGATAGGAAGAGACTGAACAAACTGATCAAGAAAGCTAGCTCTGTCCTGGGGCAGCGCCTTGATCCGGTGGAGGAGATAGGAGAGAGAAGGACGGTGGCTAAACTGTCATCTCTGCTGGAGTCCGAGTTCCACCCTATGCAGGACATACTGAATGCACTGAGGAGCTCATTTAGCAGCAGACTACATCATCCCAGGTGCACAACCGAGAGGTTTTGCAGGTCCTTCCTACCAACAGCTGTCAGACTGTACAACCTAAGCAGGGCTGCTCGCAGAGATAGCAAAAAGACGTAACAAACTAATAGTTTTTTGAATGCAAAAGATGCAATAGACTTACACAATGGTCCCCTCCGGCATACAACTAGGAACATACCGGTCGCTATGGAGGGTGAGAATATGTATGGGCACATAATCATACCATGTAGGATAACTAAGTAGATGGTTATGCTGTTTCATCCCATCTAGCAACAATGCTCTGCACTGTGTGTGTTTATATATTTACATATTTATTCCATCTAGCTACAATGCTCCGCACTGGGTGTGTTTATATTTATATATCTATATATTTATTCCATCTAGCTACAATGCTCCGCACTGTGTGTTTATATAGCTACATATTATTCCATCTAGCTACATTGCTCCGCACTGTGTGGGTTTATATATTTACATATTTATTCCACCTAGCTGCAATGCTCCGTACTGTGGGTGTTTATACTGTATATTTACATATTTATTCCATCTAGCTACAATGCTCCGCACTGTGTGTTTATATATTATATTTATTCCATCCAGCTACAATGCTCTGCACTGTGTGTCTGTGTGTGTGTATATATATATTTTATAGTATTATGTACATATGTATATTAGCTGCTCTTGCTTGCTTGCTTTTTTTCTTGCCTTCTGATTGTTGCTCTGAGTGTTGCTATCCCTGTGCTGTTGCAATCCTGGAATTTCACCGTTGTGGGACTAATAAAGGCTTATCTTATCTTATCTTACTTGGAAAAGCAACTTTCACGTTACTTGCATACTTAAATCATCTTGCACACTTAGCTAAATCAAGGCCCCCTTGTTCTCATCAGAAAAAAGAAGAAAAAGAAAACTGATGAGAAAAAAGTCTCATCTTACAGAGAAAAAATGTCTCAGATTTACACAAACTATTGTAATCAGTAGAAAGTCAGAAATTTACTAGAAATAAAGCTGTAAATTCACAGAGAAAATTTTGGACCCCCTGGTGGGTGGTTTTTGGCCCACGAGCTATATATTTGACACCCCTGGGCCAGCCCATTAAAAATGCATATTTAGAGGATTTACTTCCATGAAATAGTTGCAGATCACAACAGCATGTAAATGAATGAGATAAAATAAAACAGAAAGAACAGATAAATGAAAGTTCACCGCTTACAAGAAGCTGTTCTTTACTGCAACAAACCGAATCACTTTTTCTCTGTGCATAAGAAAACTTACACGCAATTACTGACACAACTTACACATTTACACTTCTTCAGACAAATGTGAGTTTCTTGCTCAAAAAATACTCATGTTTAACCACAGAGGTAGGTGATGTGTAGTGACTGTTGTGGGTGTGTGTGGCCCTTGTGGCTTGCCGTATCCGCCCTGGGTGTGACATCAGGCAGGCTACGACCAGAGTGTATATAGTTCCATGTTCCTCAATAAAGTGTAAGTTCGCTGCATGGCAGTCTCCAGTCTCTGATTTACCGACATAACATTTTAGCGACGAGAGAAAAACCATGGAGGCATATGGGCTACCTCCACCTCTGCTGTTGTTTCTGGAGTATCCCAGGGACCCAGCAATCCTGTGGCCGGACTGGTTGGCCATGCTTGGGAGATACATCGCCGGGCGCCACAGAGGTCAGGCAGGACCTCAGTGCCAGAGCTCAAAGTGCCTTATTTTGTTTCAAGCATTATTTATTGTTGTAATTATAAGAATGTTAAATGCATGAGTGAACTGTGAGTGTGATAGTTTGTTTATAGTTTGTTTTTAGGGAGCAGCATCTCAATTTCATTGCATTGTTCATTAACAATGGAATGACCATAAAGGCACTTTGACTTTGACTTTGACGAGGGTGTTGGGCGTTACGGCGAGGTGCCCGAGTCAATGGATGACGCCGACGAGCAAGCTTCGGTTTTCCCCGGAGTTCGGCCACAGGGGGCTGGAGTGTTTGGGGCTACAGCGGCGACAGCTGCAGCGATGGTGAAGGCGGTCGGGGGTGGACCAACAGGCACAGAGGGACTGCGTGCCGGGCTGCCGGGCTGCCGGGCTGCAGCGCTGCGGGTCCAGACAAGCGAAGCAGTCGGTGAGGAGAAGAGACATTCTCACCAGGGAGGTCGGCTTCGACCCTGGGGGCAGGCGGCTGCCAGGTGCGCACATGCTATGGGCCTGCCCTGGGCCTCCGAGCTGGTTTTACCCCTGGCTGCCAGCGGACATTGGTGTGACATGAACCCTGTAATGCAATTATGTTTATAGGTTTGCATGAGTGTATGTTGTGACATGAGATTATTTTGTGTATTTTAGTTAGCTAAAAAAAAAAGGATCTTATTTGAGTTGTTTTATTTTTGGGTGAATGTGTTTGGTCATTATAGTTCACTGTTCCCTGTCATTTCTTAGTGCGTGATTCGGGTCCTAAATTGGGATGGGTTTGAATTGTGTGAATGTGTTTTGCACTTTTGTAAGGGGGAGGGGAATGATGTGTAGTGACTGTTGTGTATGTGTGTGTGGCCCTTGTGGCTTGCCGTACCCGCCCTGGGTGTGACGTCAGGCAGGCTACGACCAGAGTGTATATAGTTCCATGTTCCTCAATAAAGTGTGAGTTCGCTGCATGGCAAAACAGACTTCAGTCTCTGAGTTACTGACATAACAGTAGGAGCTGTTAGGGGGCTACTCACCGCTCGGACAACAGGTGATCATGGCTCCGTATGAGAAGTCGCCACGGCATTTCTTCCCACTGCGGGACAGGAAACCAACCCGTGGCAGAGGAGACTGACGGCTGCGCCAGCTATGGTAGAGTCAGTTCATTTGCGCTAAAATATCTATCCATATTAATAACATGAGTAATGTGAGTAACGCATCTGATCAAATTTCAGTAACTGTAACACATTACTGAATTTTTAAACAGTAATTTTGTTATAGAGCACTGTCATGGTTCGAGCGCCGAACCCGTCCGCGCTCGAGCCATGCATTATCTTCACCTATCTGGCGGCTGTGTGCCCCTTTCGCTCTCCGAGCTTTTATTGTGACAGCGCTCGGAGGGGCTCCCGGCTGTCAGAGCTGCCAGCTGATCCACATTTCGTCTCATCAGCTGCCCCTTACTTAAGACGGCAGTTGGGAGCAGAATGTGCGGCAGTCTCGTCAAAACCGGAGTGGTGGCTCAGTTGGTAGAGCATCCGCCCCACGCCCGGGAGGCAGGGGTTCAAATCCCGGCCGGGTCATGCCGAAGACCATATAAAAGTGGAACTTCCTGCCATCCAGCTTGGTGCTCAGCAATAATGGAATGGAGGAGGGAAATTTGTGGCGGCGCCTTGCATGGCAGCGGCCCTCTGATTCTGCACTTGGGGTGTGTGTGATTAACACAGTAGATAGGTAAAACACAATCTCGTTCTACTGTACATGATTGGTTGTACAGTTGAATGACAATAAGGGTGATTAAAAAAAAAAACTCCTATGGTCAGACGTTATTCGAGCATCCCGTTGTTCAGACGTTTGACCATCCTTCTTCTATGATAATAAGTGTGCCTGTTGATGTATCCATTTTTCCCGGTCATTGAGTGCATTCAGTGTAGTGTGTTTTAGGCCCCCGTGGCTTGTTACTTTGTGTTTCTGTTCTGTTCTCTAATAAACTATGCAAACTCACCGGTGATTTGTGGCGTCTTATGATGGCCCGCGAGGGCCATTCATGACAGTAGACTGCCGCCAGACTGAGACGCCAGTCCCAGTGAGTTTTACCAAAATTGGACTTTGCTTTTCCCTGTCTGGGTACCTCTGTGCTGGGAGGTATGTCATCACGCAGGGGCCGCGCTCGGAGCCTGGGCTACGAGCTGGTGGAGGCCCTGGACTAAGTAGATGGGACGATCTTCACGGCAGGCCTCTACAACACTCCCAGCGATGTACGCTGGCACCTGGACCTTGCTGAGGACATTATTAATCGCCTTCCCCGCTATTCCAACCACCCGGAAGTTACGGCAAGGAGGGCTGAGATCGCTGTGCAGCGGGAGAGACTCCGTGGGCTGGAGGGAAACCCTGGCAGGAAGCCGAAGAGGAGGTATCCCCGCTCCTCGCTTTAGGATCCCATTCCTGTCTCCGCTCCAGGCCAGAAGTTTGCACCGCCCAGGGGTGATCCCCGAGAGAGTGTGTCGTCAGTCGGAATTCCCCCGGAGATGCTACGTCTGACAGCTGTTTCCATCAGGGACCAAGTGGCAGCTGCTCGCTCCGCCGTTCACCCTACGCAGGTGCTAAAACATGTGATGGCGGCAGTCAGGCTGGTGGAGAGGAGTCCGGCGTTGAAGGACTATCCAGAGTTCGCCGACCTGCTCACTTCTGTTTCCGCACAGGAGCGGCGCTTCCTGAATCTCTCCTTCGCCTCGCCCTCTGCCGGTAACCGTCGTCACACCACTAACTCTAAGCCTCAGCATGAACCCCGTCCGGATCCTGTTCTGGGTCGTCACAAGGACTCTAACTTTCTGACAGCTGCCGCTCCTACGTCTCATCAGGAGGGAATTCCCGCAGCCTCTCTCCCCGGGTCACCTCCCCCCGCTGTTCCGTCAGCTCCTGGTGCCCGGATCGCTTCGGCTGTCACCCCCTCCTCCTCGACGTCATCCTCGGCTCCTGTGAGGGTTACGAGTCCTGCTTCTGCGACGCCCATCATGGATCCACCGTGAGTGGCTACTCCTCGTCCTCCCAGGGGGCCCTCCGTCACCATCCAGCGGGGCAAGGGAGAAACGAAGTCCACTGCAGCGGGTTCCATCGAGCCTCCTCGGATCAGGCAAGTAACTTTTCAATCAGTTCCCTTATTAGATGAATTGTCTTGCTTGATTCCTGGGGGTGGAGTTCGGGGTTCACAGTCCCCTGAACTCCCTCCACCTGCTGCAGCAAATAGTAATGGACCTGCTACCTCTGTGTCTTCCCCCTCTGAGCGTTCCGCGGCACCAGGCCTACGCCGTCGGACGAGGTGGGAGCCTGTGGCCCTGGATAGCCTGGTTCCAGTCCCGCAGCCACGTCATGGGCAGAGAAGGAGAGCGGACTGCAGTTTGGAGCCTGCGCCGACGATGAAGTATCCCCAGGTCTCCACGGAAAAGCGGTCCAACCCAGCAGGTTGAGGAACCCCTGCCACCACGCCGTGCGGGTCGTCAGTGTGGACGGCGTTGGAGGTTCCTCAGGCTGTGAGGAACATCATGCCGGCTGCGGAGCCCGGCACAGCCGAGTGGGAGCCTGGCGATGACCTTCTTCGTCCTGAGCCCGGATCAACGAAGTTCTGGATGGCGACAGAACTCGAGTGCAGGCAAGTGTTCTATTTTGTCTTCCTTCTCTCAATTCTGGAGGATTTTTGCCTGCCTCTCGGGGAGACGAGCCAGGTGCAGCCGTCCGCTGCATCTGAGCCCGTCTCACTGGGCCCTGTCGCTACCGGTGATCCTGATCCCGGTTCTTTTCCTTTTCCTGAGCCTTCTCCCAGGGTCACTGGTGCAGAGTCGTTCTCAGTCGCTGTGCGGGAGGTTCCGGGTCCAGAGTTGGAGGTCGTCACTGGTGCTGTGCCGACCCAGTTGGGGTCCGTCGCGGATGCAGCCGTGACCCAATCGGGGTCCATTGTGGGTGCAGCACCGGTATGGGTCAAGGTCGGTGAAGGAGCTGCAGATCCTCTGCCGCCTGACATTGTACTGGCTCATCGTCATCTTCATCCCCCTCATCATCGTCATCATCCCAGCTCGTCGCCACCGGGGGGCGTTGGGGTTCCCTACGTTCGGCCCGGCTCTCCCACATCTTTTCCCTCGCCAGGGAGGCTGTCGCCAATTGTTTCCCCACGGTTCTGGTGGCTGAGGGATGCGGGTCGGCCGCATGAGGAACTGCTTCGCCGGTTCGGTGCCCTGGGTCGGCCACCCAACGTACAGTGCTTTCAGCTGGGCGACCTGGTTCGACCACCGGAGGTTCCGACTTTCCGGGCCTGGGACTGGGGTAGGCCGCCCGAACGTTCCCTTTTTCCTCAGTTCAAAAGCTGGACAATGGACGCAGGGGGACCACCGGAACAGTCCCGGCTTTATTGGACTCTGCCTGCTGTCATCCTCGGGTGTCGCTCATTTTCAGTTAATATTAAGGTCACTCAGGTGCATTGTTTTGTCCTCTAGGTGGATCTGTGTTTGTAGCGCTGTGTATTGTGTTTTCTGTTAACCGCACTCAGCATTTTCCTCTTGTGTCCTGTTCCAAGCATCATTTGTGCGTTATGGAGTAATGTGTTTGTTTTTTTTCCCCTTTAAACCTTACTCTGTAATTGCCTCATTTGTTCCCTGTCTCCTTCATGGTTGTTTTTTTTTCCCTTGCCCCGATCTAAACATCATTTGTGTGCTATTGAGTAGTGTGTTTTTCTCGTAACCATACTCAGCATTTTCCTCATTTGTGCCCTGGTCTAATTATCATTTGTGTGATATAGAGTATTGTGTTTGTACCCTGTATTACCTCACTTGTGTTCTCTGTTGGAAAATTGAATATATGGTTATCATTTTATTAATAACTCATGAAATGAGTTATTAATAATTATTTTTGATCAGGATTTGTCCTTCAATTCACATATTAAATTTGTTTCTAAGACTGCCTTCTATCATTTGCGTAATATTGCCAAGATTAGGAGCATCTTGTCTCAGAGTGATGCTGAGAAGCTGATCCACGCTTTTGTTAGCTCGAGATTAGATTATTGTAATTCTTTATTATCAGGCTGTCCTAAAACATCTTTAAAAAGTCTTCAGCTGATCCAAAATGCTGCAGCAAGAGTTTTAACAGGTACTAGAAAGAGAGATCATATCTCTCCGGTTCTGGCCTCCCTTCATTGGCTTCCCATAGAGTTTAGAATTAAGTTTAAAATCCTTCTTCTTACTTACAAAGCTCTAAACAATCAGGCTCCTTTTTATTTAAAAGATCTGATACTACCGTATCATCCTAACAGAGCACTACGCTCCCAAAATGCAGGTTTACTTGTAATACCTAGAATCTCCAAATGTACAATGGGAGGCAGAGCCTTCAGTTTTCAAGCTCCTCTCCTGTGGAATCAGCTGCCAATCTGGATTCGGGAGTCAGACTCGATCTCTGTTTTTAAGAATAGGGCTAAAACCTACCTTTTTGATATAGCCTACAATTAGGGAGGGATCATGTGTTTCTGAACCCTCCCTTAGTTATGCTGCTAATAGGTTTAGTCAGCCGGGGGACCTCCAGTAATGCACTGGGCCTCACTCCTTTCCTCACTCTCTATGAAATATTTTTTTTTTTTTGCTGGTCATTAACATTTGTTTGTTCTCTCCCATAGATTGAGTCCCCATCGTGCTGTTTGCTCTCTACATGTCTGTTCTTTTCTTCTTCTCTGTCCCCTCACCCCCCAGCCAGTCGCAGCAGATGACTGCCCCTCCCTGAGCCTGGTTCTGCTGGAGGTTTCTTCCTGTTAAAAGGGAGTTTTTCCTCTCCACCGTCGCCAAGTGCTTGCTCACAGGGGATCGCCTGATTGCTGGGGTCTTTCTGCAACTGTGGGGGTCCTCCCTACAGTTGATAGTGCTATGAGATGACTGTTGTTGTGAAATGGCGCTATATAAATAAAGTTGAATTGAATTGAATTGAATTGAATTGAAATGAAGATTGATATTCTTATATGTACTTTATATGTACATTTATATGTACATATAATGTAATGTACATTTATATGTACATACTGGATGCACTGAGGAGCTCATTTAGCAGCAGACTACATCATCCCAGGTGCACAACCGAGAGGTTTCGTAGGTCCTTCCTACCAACGGCTGTCAGACTGTACAACCTAAGCAGGGCTGCTCGCAGAGATAGCAAAAAGACGTAACAAACTAATAGTTTTTTTTTTTTTTTTTGAATGCAAAAGATGCAATAGACTTACACAATGGTCCTCTCCGGCATACAACTAGGAACATACCGGTCGCTATGGAGGGTGAGAATATGTATGGGCACATAATCATACCATGTAGGATAACTAAATAGACGGTTATGCTGTTTCATCCCACCTAGCAACAATGCTCTGCACTGTGTGTGTTTATATATTTACATATTTATTCCATCTAGCTACAATGCTCTGCACTGGGTGTGTTTATATTTATATATCTATATATTTATTCCATCTAGCTACAATGCTCCGCACTGTGTTTTTATATATCTACATATTATTCCATCTAGCTACATTGCTCCGCACTGTGTGTGTTTATATACTTGCATATTTATTCCACCTAGCTGCAATGCTCCATACTGTGGGTGTTTATATATTTACATATTTATTCCATCTAGCTACAATGCTCTGCACTGTGTGTTCATATATTCATATATTTATTCCATCCAGCTACAATGCTCTGCACTGTGTGTCTGTGTGTGTGTGTGTGTATATATATATTTTATAGTAATATGTACATATGTATATTAGCTGCTCTTGCTTGCTTGTTTTTTCTTGCCTTCTGATTGTTGCTCTGAGTGTTGCTATCCCTGTGCTGTTGCAATCCTGGAATTTCCCCGTTGTGGGACTAATAAAGGCTTATCTTATCTTATCTTATGTATGATGCTTTTTCTTATTAGTCATAAAATACAACTTGTGCCTCTTCTTATAATCACTGTTAGTGACTAAGCTGCATCACCCTTCTGTTTTTTCATATGATGTGTGATAAAAGAGTGTTGACATATGCAAATCTTTATGCTGTATCAAGACTTGTCCCCTGTACACTCTGTGCATCTTATTTTTTTCTGCAAAAGACTGTTGTATGTTATCATTTAACCATTTCATCTGTTAACTATGACCGGAAGCACTGGTTTGTTGCAGGCCCATATATGGAGTTGTTTCCCCCTCTCTGCCTTTACTGAGTGGAGAAGCAGATGTTCTCCCTGCGATGAGTGTTCATGCAATTTATCTCCTACACACACTTGAAGACATACAGAGCGTACTTTTGGTTATGTGGTAATTCCGTTTGTTCTGCTTTTGCTGAGTTTGTCACATGCACCATGTACTATCATCATGGCACTATCATTGTATATAAAGAAGGCGCTACGGGATTGCCCCCCAGCATTTTCATCTTCACACTGCCTGTGTGTGTGATTGCTCCTTGCATTGCTCCTTGTGCAAGTAAAACTTCTAATTTCTAAAAGGCTCTGCGTGTCTTAAGTCTGATCTTTGATTCAGTCTAATACCTTTTTGTACTCTGTATTTGTGAGGTTATATTTCAGACTTCTGACATAGCTGGTGCCGAAACCCGGGACAGCTGAGATCCAGGTGGAGCGGGAAGGGATGTGTGTCCTGCAGGTTGAAAATTGGAAACCCGACTTGAGGGAACGCTGCCAGAGACTCTCCTTCTCCCGGCTCTAATCTGGTGACGGCTGTCCTTACTGATAGAGCCTAAAAAGTAAGTTACAAATTTTTCCCTTTTCAGATTGACTGTAGTAGACGTATATGAAGAATAACCGAGCCTCACAATTCACAATTTCCCATTTTTAAAGAACCACGGGTCAGCTGACGAGCGAGTAATGGTAGTACAAGGCGGCGTCCTGTACTTTTCCTTGTGGTTAAAAACCGCTGCAGGAATGCAGTGGTCTTAGGAAGTAACGTGACGGCGATTCACGGTTACTGACCGGTCAGGTTTTAAAATAAAGAGGGGTGCAGGAGACAGTGTGACGGCGATTCACGACTGTTTGGTGGTCAGGTTTTAAAATAAGTAGGGTGAAGGAATTCACCCCAAATTGGGTGGTAATAGTGTTGCAGTCGGCGTACTGTTCAACGTTCCTGACCACGAACCCACCTCAAAAATTGGGCGGTAATAGTGTTGCAGTCAGCGTACTGTTCAACGTTCCTGGCCATCTAAAAATGGGGAATTGTGTTAGAAGACCAGATAGGCAGACGAATAAACAGAAGAAAAAACAGGACATAGCGCGCGCAGCTGTAAAAATTACAATAACAGACAAAATGAAAAGGGAAAAATAAAGGATCCAGAAAAATACTTAAATAAATGGAAAAAAGGATTTCTCATTCAAGCCCACGTTGAACGTGGATGAATGCCAGGCATTGTTAACAACCATTAAAATGACGTCTAATAAACCTGTTAAAACAGGCAAACCCAGTGCGGAGCTCCAATGTGCCATCTTGTGGTCACAAGCGGCAGAGGCTTCCCAACGGAAAGCTGATGAAGCCAGAGAAAAGCAGAAACAAATGAAAACTCCACTATTGGAAAATCCACCCCCATACCCCAAACCGGGACCTAAGGCGGGCCCGTATTCCACTCTTTCACAAGAAGCCCAAGAGGTTGGGAAAAGGAGGAAGCAAATAAAATCATAATTAAATGGCAGCAAAACTGGATAACGTTAAAATGGACAATGAGAACGTTGTTTTATCTATTATCTATTCTGTGTGTGTGTGTGTGGTTGATCTGTGAAGAAAGTGGTCTAAATATGGGTACTTTTACAAAGTTTTGGGTTTTTATTTTTTCAATTTAACTCTGTGGGGTCTTGATTAATGTTGCGTACGTGATAAACTGTTTACATATTTTTTTTTAAAAAAAGGGAAAAAAAAGCAATTTTGACGCATTACTGACCTTTGTCCTTGACTGAAATATGACAGTGCACTTTATAGGAAAAAAGGACTGACGTGTGACAATGTGACTACAGGCCATACTATGATCATATTATGATGTCATTTAATAATGCCTAATCACTGAAGATTTTATGTTTACCCTATATCACATGATTTAGAGCACAGAGGATCAAAACAGATTGATAATTAATGTGTCTGTGCATATGATCTGCCAGAGGCTGTGGATTATCAGACAAAGGTCTTGGAGAAAGAATCCTTAAATTGATAAGCACTTTTTGAAGCCAAGTATGACTTTGTATGACATTGTAGATAACATAAGGTGTACTGATTCAAATGACTTTGACTTTACAAATGTAATGTTTATATGATTTTATACTGATATTACTCACCACATAATGGTGCGGTAACAATATATTTCAGAAGTGTGACAGCAATGAGGGATGTGCTTCTCCTGATTCAGCGGTGGCCAAGCTGGGTCAGGGTGAACTACATTGCACTCCATAATTTACCAAGGAATGTATGAAATAGGGACATTCCTTGTAAAACATTAAATCAAATTCTAAATTAGGCAAAACGTCCGCCTTTCCTTTGACTGAAAGAATGTGACACAATATTTCAAATTCAACCCATCTGTGTTCAATTGGACAAACTGATCTTATTTATCAATGCTGAAGCATATCAAAAATGCACAGATAGTTATTTTGTTTTTCTTAAATGAAATTTGTAAACTATTTCAAGAGATGTCAAATAATTAGCAATCCTCAGAAAAATAGATAATGCATAAAAATTATCAATAAATCCAATTTTATTTACATAAGTGCTTTTCATTTCATTTTCTGTAGTGCCCAGGATAAACATATGGCTGCAGTTATAACTCAAATACAGGCTGGGCAATACAGACCACCTTTTTATTATTTATGGGATAATACAAATAATAAGATCATGCCCTCTATTATCCTACACATTTCCCATGTTGTGGAGGAGGGGGCGAACAGCAACTCTCTCCCTCTCTCTACTTAGCAAAGGAAGAAGCGAGCGACAGGCTTGCTCTGTAAAAAATAGAAGTGTGCTTATGCTGTAACGGTGTTGTCTGGGGTTAACTTATCTGTATTCTGTACAGATAGTAAATATGCTTATAGCACATGCCACCTGCATAACGCTACTCACTGTGCTGCTATTGGTCTTTTGGAACCGTCAGTCTTATTAATAATGTTGATGTTTTAAAAGACTGTCAAAATAATATGGACCTTCCTCCTGTTTCATGTGTAAATAATTAGATATACATTTGGCTTGTCTGATGAAAATTTGCTCTGCCACCCACATTATACAGATGAGCTGTCCTGGTGGCACATGGCCAATCATGTGCCAACAGGAGGAAATCAATGATGAGGATGTTGGGAAAAACTGTCCTAATATTTTGAAAGAAGTAACAAAAACATGCCAAAAGTGCATCATTTGTTTATAAAATAATGCTCAAGGAGCAATGGAAAGCTACAATATTGCTTGGTGTTGATTGACACCTTCACAAAGTGGACAGGAATTCATCACACATCCCCAGCAAATGCCGCATCTGTGTGTATGAAACTCTATTGAATGATGCTCTTTCCGTTTTGGGGGTTCCAGAACTGATTTATGCAGATAATGGAACTCATTTTACAGCACAAACAGTTCAAGACTTAATCCAAGCTGTAAGAAGTAAGATCAAATTTCATAGTATCGGTACAATCAAACAAATGCTGGCAAAAACCACACATGGAAAGGGTGTTACTTGGCCAGAAGCTCTGAAATTAGTCAGACTAACCATTAACTCTATACTAGACCCAAAGACAGGATTATCACCTTTTGAATGTGTTTTTTCACCATCCTTATGTATTACCTGACCTCTCACCACTAACCACACCTAACAAATACACAGATCTTGGTGAACATCTCAGGGAATGTTTTGATTCTGTCAGAAGCTGCTCCACAGAAAGAAACGGATCAACCTGGAGACTATGTCTTCATAAAGAACCACCACCGACAACACTAGACACTCCCACTCCCACTGCAGTACGTATTGCTGAATGACGATCTCGGATTCACCTTTCACACGCTAAAAGACTACGGGTGCCTGTAAGTGAACTAACTAACTTGTTTCCCTGAGTAAGTCCAGTACAAAGGGGGCATGTCCTTTTAAGGACAAGGCCGTCTCAACCCTGGTGAAGAAAGAGGCCCGGAGGGGTACTCTCTCAGGTGGAAGCATGGCACCAAAACTATTGATGACTCTGTGTTCAGCACTTCTCCTGGCAGTGGGGTGGTAATCTCTTTCTGATTCAAGGACAAGGAACTCACGAAGCACGGACAATGAACAATACGCATAACCTATGGTACCAGACAATGGTGGTTTCGGTGAGAGGACTGGGAATCGATACTTCTTGCTATGTGTGTTCATTGCTACCCCATTTACACAAGACTGCAATACCCATGATTGACTACAATACCCATGATCCCTGTTCCACTGAGTGAAGAGAAAACGCCCGGAGTGACAATAGCGATGAACTCTCGTCTCAGTCTGTTTAATACAAGCAATAAAGTTGGACATTGGTTGGTGGGGAATTTGTCAGAAAGGTATCTTAATAGATTGAATGTCACTATTACTGATTACACTGGGTCTAAGATTAGAATATTTAATATTATTGGGATTGGAACTTCTTTGCTTGCAGTTAAGAAGCATTTAATGAAAGTAAATCCTACACTGTTTACTTCACCAATCTGCTTTCACAAAAATTGTAGTAAAAACAGTTTCAACCTGGGTATTTCACAAAGATGCAATGATACTAAGGAAGTGACCTGTGAAGTGTCATATTATGATTCTGTCTGTAGAAATGTATTTCACTTTCCCTATATTGCTGCTGGAAAATTCACCTTAAAGAGGAAAAATTGTACTTTTAACTGTAGCAATAATCCTACTGTTTTTTGGCCAAATGATGTTGGGTATGGATTCTTGGAAAACCAATGGGTACTCTTTTTCCAATGTATGGCAGTGCTCTAGCTATACGCCACATGAATGCTTAATAATGTCAATGTAGGAAATCTTTTGAAGTTACATTATACTGATAATTGCATATGATTAAAAAGATTAATAAAATAATAAACAGGAGGGAAATGTTGGAAAATTGAATATATGGTTATCATTTTATTAATAACTCATGAAATGAAGATTGATATTCTTATATGTATGATGCTTTTTCTTATTAGTCATAAAATACAACTTGTGCCTCTTCTTATAATCACTGTTAGTGACTAAGCTGCATCACCCTTCTGTTTTTTCATATGATGTGTGATAAAAGAGTGTTGACATATGCAAATCTTTATGCTGTATCAAGACTGTCCCCTGTACACCCTGTGCATCTTATTTTTTTCTGCAAAAGACTGTTGTATGTTATCATTTAACCATTTCATCTGTTAACTATGACCGGAAGCACTGGTTTGTTGCAGGCCCATATATGGAGTTGTTTCCCCCTCTCTGCCTTTACTGAGTGGAGAAGCAGATGTTCTCCCCGCGATGAGTGTTCATGCAATTTATCTCCTACACACACTTGAAGACATACAGAGCGTACTTTTGCTTATGTGGTAATTCCGTTTGTTCTGCTTTTGCTGAGTTTGTCACATGCACCATGTACTATCATCATGGCACTATCATTGTATATAAAGAAGGCGCTACAGGATTGCCCCCCAGCATTTTCATCTTCACACTGCCTGTGTGTGTGATTGCTCCTTGCATTGCTCCTTGTGCAAGTAAAACTTCTAATTTCTAAAAGGCTCTGCGTGTCTTAAGTCTGATCTTTGATTCAGTCTAATACCTTTTTGTACTCTGTATTTGTGAGGTTATATTTCAGACTTCTGACATTCTCCCATCGTTGTGGTTTTTTTCTCTGGTTCGCTCCCTCTGGGCCTATGGCTTGGGTGTCATTGGGCGCTCGTAGCTTGCCCTTGGGGGGGAGGTACTGTCATGGTTCGAGTGCCGAACCTGTCCGCGCTCGAGCCATGCATTATCTTCACCTATCTGGCGGCTGTGTGCCCCTTTTGCTCTCCGAGCTTTTATTGTGACAGCGCTCGGAGGGGCTCCCGGCTGTCAGAGCTGCCAGCTGATCCACATTTCGTCTCATCAGCTGCCCCTTACTTAAGAGGGCAGTTGGGAGCGGAATGTGCGGCAGTCTCGTCAAAACCCTCCTATGATCAGATGTTATTTGAGCATCCCGTTGTTCAGACGTTTGACCATCCTTCTTCTATGATAGTAAGTGTGCCTGTTGATGTATCCGTTTTTCCCGGTCATTGAGTCCATTCAGTGTAGTGTGTTTTAGCCCCCCGTGGCTTGTTACTTTGTGTTTCTGTTCTGTTCACTAATAAACTGTGCAAACTCACCGGTGATTTGTGGCGTCTTATGATGGCCCGCGAGGGCCATTCATGACAAGCACATTACTGCAAAAGAAGTAGCGTTACAGTAACGCGTTATTCCCAACACTGGAAATGACAGACTGGACACTAAATAGCGGTTAGTAAATAACGGTTACTAGAACACCTTTGAAGTGGAGTGATACATATCCAGTGAAACACTGAAGTGCAGTTATCATAGAATATAGTAATTCTTTGAATCCCTGTTGTCCAATCAAATTGCTCGGTTCGAACTAATTGATGTATAAATAGGTTTCAGTAACAGGGTTGAACATGTTGTGAGGCACCACTTCCAGAGCTTAATCAGTATTATTTAAAATGTTTTTTTAAATAAATGGTTTTAAGAGTTACAAGATACATGTATTAACGACATCAAAACAAAAAAGTGAATTTTTAACTTATTTTAACAGTCATATTTGATATGAAATTTGGTTGGCATGGATCTGGGACAAGGAAAAAATGCTGTTTTAGGGTGTGCTTAATAAATATTTTAGATCGTCAATAATATTTTGGGACTATTTTTTTCAGCAACTTTGTTTACAGTTTGTCTCAGAATAATTTACAGAATGTATGATTTAGTACTTTTGTATTATTTTCAATTTAATGGGTGGGACAGCTCCCTTCAGGTGCTTTTTTTGTCAACCCCAAGTGGGCTTCATGTGTTTTGTACTGAGGAGAGGCTTCCATCTAGCCACTCTGCCATAAGCCCAGATCTGTGGAGGGCTGCAGTGATGGTTACCCTTCTATAACATAGTCCCATCCCCACACAGGCTCTCTGGAGCTCAGTCAGAGTGGCCATTAGGCTCTTGGTCACCGCTCTCACTCAGGGTAGTATGTCATGGAGCAACGAATGCGAAGGAATGTTCACGAACACTGTGATTGTTGGGGTTTCATCAGGGTTCGTAAAAGCTTGTGCAACAGTTCAGCAACAGTTTTTACAGAAAACTAGTTTTTAAACATGTTTCCAAATTTTTCTGTAACATGAAAAAACAGTTTCTGTAACAAGAAAAAAAAACGTTTGCCACTATAAAAACTGTTGGCAAACTGATGTACAACCTTTTACGAACCCTGATGAAACCCCATCTATTGCAATTTTCCTCAGCATTCACCACTTCATGAGATACAGGCTTAAGCCACTTCTGCAACAACCCTGTCTCTGAGTTCTGTAGGCAGTTCTTTTGACCTCATGGCTTGGTTTTTGCTGTGATATGCATTGTCAGCTGTGAGCCCTTCTAAGGAGATGTGTGTATTTCCAAATCATGTCCAAACAGTTTAGTTTACTACAGGTGGACTTAGCAGCAATGTGTAGAAACATCTCAGCAAAAATCAAGCAAAATGGGATGCACCTGAGATAAACTTAATGTTTTTTCCAAGTGTCTGAATACAGGTGCATCACAGGAAGTTGGAATGTCATTGAAAAGTTGATTTGTTTCAGTAATTCAATTCAAAAAATGAAACTCGTTATATAGATTCAATACACACAGTGATATTTCAAGTGTTTATTTTTGATGGTTATGGCTCTAGCTCATGAAAACCCAAAATTCAGTTTCTCAAAAAATTAGAGTATCTATCTATAAATGCAAAGAATCTCTGTCTGTGTGTCTGTTTGTGTGTCTGTTCCTCACAGCTCTCTCGAACCGTTCATCAGACTGACCTAGGATTTTAAGTGCTTTGCTGAGGTTTCGAGGGTGTGGATCCCTGGGTATGGAGTTGCTCAGTCAAAATATGTAATTTTTATCAAAAGTTTACCCACTGCTACGTCTCATGCCCAGGCTTCTAGAAGTGTGGGCGGGGTTTCAGGTTGACTCTGTACTGATTGGATAATATGTGGCATCATGGCATCAGTAAACACATTGCTCTGTGAGCAAAACAAGGAAGTGAAAAACAACAAATTTGATGAGAAAAGGATAATACTTAAGATTTAATGCTTAAAAAAATTATACCATAAAGTTGCCGTGATTGCGTAGGTCTAATGGATAATTCGGGATGGAGAACACGAGGTACACGGGTGCGCTGGGGGGTGTCTGGTGGGGAGCTGTGGTGCTGCAAAGGACAGTGGTGGCACACAGGTAAAGCAGCAGCAGAAACTCCCATTAACTGGGCAGGCTGAGCTTGGCTCCCTGTGAAGGACTGCTATCCACCGGTTCAGCTGCTGCTTCTCCAACACCAGTGTCCGACTGGGCAGACACACAATCCTTGTATTTGTTTGTATTTATGTGGATAAAAATGACACTAAATATGGTATACAAACATAGAAAATATAAGATAAGATAAGATAAGCCTTTATTAGTCCCACAATGGGGAAATTCCAGGATTGCAACAGCATAGGGACAGCAACACTCAGAGCAACAATCAGAAGGCAAGAAAAAAAAAAAAAAATCTAGTAAACATATGTCCATATTACTATAAATGTATATATATATATATATAGACACACAGTGCAGAGCATTATGGCTGGTGAATGTGCAGCAGAAAGTCTAAGCTCTCTCTCCGCGGATGCAGCGGGCCAGCTGGAAGTGTTTGGGCATGATGGTGACCCCCTTAGCGAAGAAGAGACCCACCAGGTGGGCCTCGCTGGTCTCCTGCAGAGCCATGACGGCGAAGCTCAGGAAACGCAGGACGGTCTTGAAGTCCTGAGCGATCTCCCTCACCAGGCGCTGGACGGGCAGCTTACGGATGAGCAGCTCCGTGGATTTCTGGCAGCGACGGATCTCTCTCAGAGCCACGGGCCTGTGACGGCGAGGCCTCGAAACGTCATACAAAATCCAGGATGACACATAAAAGTGAAAACACTTATTTCCCATCTGATCCTTTCAATATCACATTGCCTTCATGGGGAGGCACATCTGGTCAGTGGTAGACGAGAGTCCCGACTGCTGCTTCACCAGTGTGCTAACACTGTCCTTTGCAGGACCGCGGGTCCCCCCTCCCGCGCATCTAAAAATGAAAAACTTAATACCGCCATGATTGTGAAACAGAATGGCCAGATCAACTGCATATCATATGCGGACATATATGCACACTTCGACTAAACGACGGCAAGACACAATAACGCCCAAATAATGAAATAAATCAGTTTTATTTAAATATTTACTGACAACACTGGGCAACACTGATGCAACAGTTGTATCACACCTCTGTATTCCACTTTCAAACACAGCCTAGATTTGTTCCTGTAAAGCCTGATTGGCCTACCTGTTTCAGACAGGAATACTTGCTTTCTACGGGCATGCACTAGTTCCATAAAATTTAAAAATTCTGGAAAGGCTTGTCATCAGAGGAAAGCAAGAAGTGCTCTAAAATTTCTTGGTGGATGGCTGCGCTGACTTTGGACTTGATAAAACAGTGGACCAACCCAGCAGATAACATGGCTCCCCAAACCATCACTGACTGTGGAAACTTCACACTGGACCTCAAGCAACTTTGGTTGTGTGCCTCTCCATTCTTAATCCAGTCCCTGGGACCTTGATTTTTTAAATGCAAAATTTACTTTCATCTGAAAAGAGAACTTTGGACCACTGAGCAACAGTCCAGTCCGTTTTCTCCTTAGCCTAGGTAAGAGGCTTCTGACACGGTCTGTGGTTCAGGAGAGGCTTGACAAGGGATGCGACAGTTGTAGCCCATGTCCTGGATACGTCTGTGTGCGGTGGCTCTTGAAACACTGACTGCAGCCACAGTCCACTCCTTGTGAATCTCCCCCAAATTCTTGAATGGACTTTGCTTCTCAATCCTCTCAAGGCTGCAGTTATCCCTGTTGCTTGTGCACCTTTTTCTGCCACACTTTTCCCTTTCACTCAACTTTTAATATGCTTGGATACAGCACCCTGTGAACAGCCATCTTCTTTAGCAATGACCTTTTGTGGCTTACCCTCCTTGTGGAGGGTGTCAGTCACGGTCTTCTGGACAACTGTGAAGACAGCAGTCTTCCCCATGATTGTGCAGACTACTGAACCAGACTGAGAGAACATTTAAAGGCTCAGGAAACCTTTGCAGGTGTTTGGAGTTAATTAGCTGATTAGAATGTGACACCATGAGGCTACAATTTTGAACTTTTTCAGAATATTCTCATTTTTGAGAAGCTGAATTTGGGGTTTTCATGAGCTGTAAGCCATAACCATCAAAATTAAAAGAAATAAAGACTTGAAATATATCACTGTGTGTAATGAATCTATATAATGAGTTTAATTTTTTGAATTGAATTACCAAAATAAATCAACTTTTCAATGACGTTCTAATTTATTGAGCTGCACCTGTACTTATGCACATGTGATATTTCAGGTTTTTTCTTTTTAATAAATTTACAAAAAAGAATGACATAAAAAAAGACTAAACAACTGTAGCATCAGGCCGCAACATAATAAAATAGGAAAAAGGCTCATGGGGGTGAATACTTTTGCAAACCACTGTAAGATTAAGCCTCAAATTGGCAGAAATAAAACAAACAAAGACAGAACACTCAGTGGGTTTTTTTCTTGATTTTTTTCTTTATAAATTCTACACAGCGGTAACAAAGTAAAAAGAAACATCAACACGCCACAGAGGTCACAGACAGTGTTCCACAAAATATACAGTATACAGCTTCAGAGAGAGATACAGAGAGAAGTATCAATCTAAAAAAAAACAACAAAAAATAAAAACTCTCTTCTCTCAGCAAGTGGAAAAGCATGGGGAAAAGACATTTCAGTAGTTCCAGAATTAAGAATCCCATTCCTGAAAACGTTTTATTTGCTGCAATATTTTTTATGATATATATATATATTAAAAAAAAACATTAGAAAACACATTTCCAAGTTGGTTTTTCAATCTTGACCTGCCCTCACAGGTTTGGTAGCAGTCAATGAAAATCTGGCAAGATCAGCAGACAGACAATGAAAGATAATATGAGCCTTATGGGCACAGATAGTGGTTTGAGGTGACCTTTAAGGAAAACAAATATAATAAAAGGCCATTATTTCCAGTGTACAACCAAGTAAAAGGGCACATCACACCGCTATCAAAGCTTTTCGTCCTGCCGCCAGTGTAGGGATGAAACTAAAATGTCGGTACCTAACAGGAGCACTGCTGCTGTGACTCAAAAACTGGTACAAAATTTAAAAAAAAAAAATGACATCACATAATCCAGCACAGCCCCCCCTCCCCCATCCCTCCCCGACAATCCCTCCCACACTTCCGCCTGTTCTCTTTCAAACAAGTGTGAACCTGTGCCACTGTTTTTCTCCTAACAGGTGAATCTGCGACTGCTGCACCGCGGCCCCTGAAGGTCCCATTTTGCTGTTATGGGAAAAATAACAACACAGAGAGCTCCTCTTTGAGACGGTCAGCCATTTCACCAAAATTACAGCTACTTCACTGAGAAAGCCGATTGAAAACTGAGGAAGGAGTGGGGGGAAAAAAAATAAAACATCACAGACTAGTTTCTGTTCTCTGCCCCAGGTCTCATCCTGGAGTGGAGAACTGAAAGACTGCGAAACACAGAGAAAGTAGTCATTATCGCCAGCAGCTCAGTAGCCACAGACACCTCGGGCCACATGCGCAGTGCTCCTCCTGCTTGATAGACAGGGGTAACGAGTATTGGAATTTACAGAGAAAACAGAAACGCAAAGGAAAACAAGCGAACAGTCGGTGTACTCACAATATACAAGCGTGCTGAAAATGGCGAGGACAAATTTGTACAACCTAATGGCTTGCTTGTTTGGAGGCTTTTCAGCTGGGTAGAAAAAGGCAAGCAATTTTGGAAAGAAGACTGGTGCTATTAAACGCCTCTTCCTCTTTCCTACTGAATGCTAATTAGGGACACCGGGGAGGGGGGAAAAAAAATAGATACAGTATACATACAGTCACAGGTGGCAAAGAGAGGCAATTAAACAAACACTAAAGCAAACACCGAGATTCTTGGAGCAATAATGTGACAGCTATGTGTGCTCGGGGATTAAATGCTGTGAGTGTACGTCATCACTCGTTACTGAGTCAGATCAAATGGAATAACAGCCTGGAATACAACCCCCACCCCCAATATTACAAGAGAAAGGAAATAATTTAAAAAGCAGACTCCAAAACAGAAAAAAATGTTCAGTGCTATACTTGAATGCAAACACGCCAGGAAAAAAACAACAACATTTATTCCACTGTAAGTACATGTGGAGGAGTCACACAAAGACTGAAATGTTTTTTTTTTAAAAAGTGGATTTGGTGTTGTCACATTGTTATTCTGCACGTGCATTAATTTAACCAGTGGTAGGGCCATTTGGATGGAGTGTTATCCTTAGAAAAGCAAATGGAACTCCAACCAACTGACCTTTAGTGGAATATAAAAGAAGCTGAAGCCAAGTTTCCCCAAAAACACATCCAGCCACGGTGCTCCCCATCAGTCAAATGGAATAAATCCAAAATAGCCCTGTTGTCTTCATAGCTGTACGTCTCTTCCCTTCATCCCTCCAAGTTCATTTTTCATCACTGTGAGAGAGAGAGAGAGAAAGAAAGAGATTGATTTTGATTTTTAACAGGTCTTTAATAAACACATTTTTCCATCATTCAGTACAATTACCATACTACATTACAAAGAAGAATTATTCCCCCCAAAAATGCCCGAACAAAAGCTGCCCATCACGGACTAAACAAAGGACATCCTCAAGGGACTAGAGCACAGGTGTCAAACTCATTCCATGGAGGGCCAAGACCCTGCAGGTTTTACCTCCACCCAGTGTCTTCAACAGGTGATTTCATTGAATTTCTTCCCACTGATTGCTGATCAGTGAAAACACCTGCTGAAGACACTGGGTGGAAGTAAAACATGCAGGGTCTTGGCCCTCCATGGAATGAGTCTGACACCCCTGGACCAGAGGGTCCTAAAATCTTCCACATCCCGATTCCCCATAAAAAAAACTCAAAATCCTGCCTTATTCTGGCTTTAAGTAGCCTCACAAATAAAATTTTGACATCAACATCATTCTCAAGTTTTCTTCTCCGGCTTACATAGATAGCCAACTTTGCCTGCCCTAAAACAAAGTTCAGTAGTTGACACTTCTGTTTAAAACAATGATTGTACATAAAACCACAAATGAAAACCTGCTTGGAGAAAACTTCCTTAAAGCTGTGAAAAAGTTCTGTGAGTAGTTCAAAGAGACCACTCAGACGCTGACATTCAGTAAAACAATGAAAAACTGTCTCTCTAGAGCAGGGGTGTCAAACTCATTCCATGGAGGGCCAAGACCCTACATGTTTTGCTTCTACCCAGTGTCATCAGCAGGTGTTTTCACTGATCAGCAATCAGTGGGAAGAAATTCAGTGAAATCACCTGTTGAAGACACTGGGTGGAGGTAAAACCTGCAGGGTCTTGGCCCTCCATGGAATGAGTTTGACACCTGTGCTCTAGAGGAACAGAAAACACACTGATCACTGACACTGCTGTTGATCACAGAGACAGAAGCATTGACAGCTATAACGCCATGCAGGACCCTCCACTGTAAATCTCCATGCTTCTTAGGAAGAGGGGCTTTATAAAGAGCCCTCCAGGCAGGCCGATGCCCTTTTTCCAGTTTAAGTGGGCTCTCCATGGAGTCTCCACACAGGTGTTCAATCTGTCCTTGTTGAGTGCCATCACCACAAGTCTGTAGAGTGCCTTACCACTGGCTCCTCCAAAGTCCACACTAGTGGGAGCAGAGAATGCCAATAAGGAGCTAGGAGAAACGTCAAAGTCCATATAAAGTGTGAGGGAGGGAAAAGGGTCTATGCTTTCTGGCTGCAGCGTGCCTTTGCTAAAGTCCATGAGTAGTGAGCGCTCAAGTCCATGAAGCTCCTGTTTCCAGTGTGCAAGAAGACCACCAATGAAACGATTTGATCTAAAACTGAGATGTGCTGGTAAAGCTGAGGCGTTGTTGAGGCCAGGACCAGGCAATTCCACCACTTGCTTCAGAGTGAGAACATTCCTGGAACACAGCCTTTCAAAGAAGGTCCTTCCAACTCCCGGCAGGACACCAAGACGACCACCAAAAACCAGCAGCTCCCTCAACAACCAGTGGAGGGAATCGCATGGCCCTCTTTGTTTTTTAAAAAGAGTCCACACTGAAAACAGACTGTGGTAAAAACTGGGTAAAGACAGTGCACTAGAGTTCTTAAAATCCATTAAAACACAGGGAGGTCTAGCCCAAGCCCAAGGACTCTCTGTAAAATAACACAGGCCAAAGGCCTCCACACCAGGTCCTGGGGGCTCGTCAGCAGTCTCTGTATGAAAGTCAGTCTAAAAGCAGCACCTCTACTAGCTAAATGAACCACTCCTTGCCCCCCTTCCTCTTTGGGAAGAAATAACAGGGCTTGAGGGATCCAGTGGAGTCCACCACCCCCAAAAAAGTTCACCATAATGAATTTCGGACAGCAAACCAGCAGGGGGGTCCATGCACATGAGGCGATGCCACAGGAATGAGGAAACAAGATTAATTAAAATGAGCACTCTTCCTCTAAAAGATATTTTTGGTATTAGCCACTTCCACTTATTTAGTCTCCCCTTGATTTTCTCTATGACCCAGTCCCAATTTTTTGGTTCAAACTGTTGATTCCCAATAAAAACACCAAGATACTTGAATCCTCCTTTCTTTCAATTCAACCCACCAGGCAGCATCAGCTGATTTTCTAGTTTTTTCCCCCACCATCAGAGCCTCACTTTTTCCCCAGTTTATTTTTGCAGAAGAAAGTTGGCCAAAAAAGATTAACACTCTTAGCCAAAACGTCAATGTCACTCTGCTTGTTTAGCAGAATGACTACATCATCTGCATAGGCCGACAGCTTGAACGTGGTGTCACAGCCAGGAAATGTGACTCCTGATAGGTCCCTTCTCAAGCAGTGAAGCAAAGGCTCTATGGCGAGGGAGTACAGCATCCCTGAGAGAGGGCAGCCCTGCCGAACCCCCTCTGGACTTTTAAAGGGGCAGACAGGCCCCCATTTATCTTCAGTACACTCTCAATGCCACTGTACAAGACCCATATCCTGGTTATGAAGCCTGGGCTGAACCCAAAAGCAGCTAAAACTGTCCATAAATACTGGTGTTCAACCCGGTCAAAAGCCTTTTCCTGGTCTATTGAAATCAAACCAGTTTCCACAGCCCATGAACCAGAGACCTCCAAAACATCCCGAATTAAAGTGACATTGTCACCAATCAGCCTGCCAGGCACACAGTAAGTCTGGTCTACATGAATGCGCTCGCTCATCACCTTTTTCAGTCTTCGGGCCAGAGCTTTTGAAAGAATTCTGTAGTCTGTGCAGAGCAGAGAGACTGGCCTCCAGTTCTTTAGGCTCTGTAGGTCCCCTTTTTTGGGCAACAGCGTGATGATGGCCCGCCTGCAGGTCATGGGTAGGGTCCCCCTTTTCAAACTATCTTGGAGAACCTCCAGCAGGTCTGGACCAAGCAGGGGCTAGAATTCCTTATAAAAGTCCACAGAGAGACCATCTATGCCTGGTGACTTTCCATTCTGGAGGCTCATTAGCGCTGCATGCAGCTCAGACAGAGACAGTGGCGCATCCAAGCCGGCAGCAAGGTCCTCTGAGAGCAATGGAAGACCACCAAGGAAACTCTGGCCCAGTGACGTGTCTTCCCTCCACTCTGCTTTATACAATTCACTGTAGAAACTAGCAGCATATTTCCTGATCTCTGCTGCTGTGGAGACTGTTCTCCCGTCATCGTCCAACAAGGAGTGAATAAGCTTTCTCTGGCCATTTTTCCACTCCAGTCCGAAAAAGTACTGGGAGGGACCAGAGCTCCTTGTGCGGTGACCCCTAGCAAGCTAGCTAAGGCTGACCTTTTTGATTTAAGAGCCTCTACAGTAAGTGCTCTTGTTTTCCTGTAGAACTGAGCAACTCCTCTAGCTCTACCACCTCAGTCTCCAGAGCTTTCAAGGATTTGGTCAAGCTACGAGTGACATTTCGAGTGTACTGTTGACAGAGTTGTTTTATTTGTGCCTTACCAAAATCCCACCACATTTGAAGAGATTTAAAAGAGGTTTTTTGTTCCCTTTGTGACTTCCATACACCCTGAAAAACTCCTTTAAAAAAACACATCATTTAAAAGTGTATTATTTAAATGCCAAAAAGCACTCTTACACTTCACATTTTCAATAAAAACAGAACAAAACAGCAAGCAGTGATCAGTGAAACCAACAGGACAGATACGACTATTTTTAAAAATACTCATTTGATGTTTAAAGCCATAAAAACGGTCTAACCTACAGTAGCTATAGATAAAAGGTTATCTTTAACATGGCTCCAGGTGTACTGCCTCTGGTCCCCATGATGTGATCTCCACACATCGGCCATTTCGTGTGCCTTCACCAGTTCTCTCAGCCTATTGGCAGAAGGAGGGTAAGGCTCCTGATGGTTCCTGTCTAGTCTGTGGTTTAATGTACAATTAAAATCACCCACAGAAATAAAAAAACTATTCAAATTACAGGATTTAACCGTATCGGATAACACATCAAAGAACCTGATCCTCTCTGCTCTCTGTGTTGGCACATACACATTTATAAAAACCAAGTTCACGTTTTCAAACTGTACCTTTAATAAGAGTAAATGGCCTTTCACCACCTCTTCTACCTCATGAGAGACAGGCACACAACCCCTAGAAAAAAGTACAGCAACCCCCCCACTGCTATTAGACTTGTGGCTAAAAAAAAATGCAGCCATCCCACTCTTTTCTCTACTGGCTCTCAATGTCTACAGTGCTGTGAGTCTCCTGTAGCATCAGCACATCAAGCTTCTTTAAATTAAAAAGCTTCTATAAAGAGGCCCTTTTTACGTCATCCCTGGCCCCATTAATATTAAGAGTGCCAATTCTAAGGTGAGGCATTAAAAAGGATAAAAATAAGGTACAGTAAAACAAAAAAACACACGTAGCAGAAAAAGGAAAAGACAAACTGAGTCAACATGACTGTTAGTGATTTGTGATTTCAGTTTAAGCACAAGTTTCTTTAAACGATAGATTTCCTGATCAGTAAAAGTATCATTCCTATCATTCAGTTTCATAAACGTGCGAGCTGATGCAACAAATAATTCCAGATCTGGAAAGTAATTTTCTACTTTCACAGCCTACTCCCCTAAGTCACTTGAAGAAACTTCCTGATCTTTGCTCCTCCTGCGTCTGCATCATCTCAGACTCAACTTCACTGTCATCAGAAGCGCTCTCATCCAGCACTTCCAAACCCCCCACCCTACTAGATTTAGCAGAGCTCTGCAAGTTTTCAGCACTTTTTCTTTTTTGCGCAGCTTTAAAAGGATCCTTCTCAACAGAATTGTTTTCCTGCATGTCTTCATCAACTGCAGCGTTTGTCATCCAGTGTTTACTCGGTGTGTCCGTCACAGCCCCGCTCTGCTCCTCCTCCGCCTGCAAAGTCTGTTCATTCATATTTTTTTCTTTAACTAAACTCTTTTTTCCCTTCACCTTTTTACTCTGGGTGACAGGCTCATCACAATGATCACAGCTGCCGCCAGACAGAAACTCCCCACCATCACTGTTTGGAGGAGCAACCACCGTGCCTGCCGCAGCCTCCCCCGCCACATCCGCCGCATCACATATAGCACTACCCTCTGGACCACCAGAAACACCAGCGTCACCTTTCTTACTCCCAGTATTATTCATGTTAACTTTTTCAGGACATGATCTAATAAGATGGCCTTCTGCACCACACACAAAACACTTCATAGTTTCAGATGTTGGAAAAACTAAATAACTAAAGCCGTCAATTCTGAAGTTAAAAGACACGTTCAGTTCTGCAGAGCCGTCTTAACGCCATAAAACATTGCCTCCTGTGACACACGACATGCTTTAGCAGGGGTGACTTACTACCCAGAGAAACCATTCTGATGGGGGAAAAACAACTTGGCCAAAACGGGACAACTCTCTTATCAGCTGATCATTTTTAATGAAAGGAGTGTTAGAGATGGTGATCCTCCTAGAAGGGTTCATCAGCTGTAAAACAGGAGTAAAAGTGTCATTTATGACAACTCCCTGTTCCACCACCTGATCAGCTTTTTCAGTTCGATCCAGAAAAATGACAATTGCACTGTTCATGCCCAACCACCTGTCCCACTGCGAGGCCAGCCTCCTCCACAGAACAGGAAACTGTCGGGAGGATTCTCACGCCATGCCTCCAGGTCAAGCACTCGAACTCCAAGCCACCATCAACTACCGGCATGATGCCGGCCAGGAAAAAACGGGTAGCAGAAGCTACCGTTCCCCGACACACTCACTCCAAAACTCACACCTCAGCACACACACACACTCAAATTGCTATATAATAAACACACACACCTCAACACACAAGATAGAGAAAAGTTAGAAAAACAAAGTTTAGAGTACTCACTCGACGCCACTCCACACACCTGCTCCCACAAATGCTCACGCATGCGCACGAGAGAGAAAGAGAGAGAGAGAGAATTACATGTGTTTTTCTTTTGCAATACCATACCTGCCAACTTTTCAAACCTGAAAAGCCTAGTAGCTAGCCGGGGTCCAGGGCCCGCAGGCCGCAGGAACCCCTAATGCTAATGCTAATGCTAATAATGCTAATGCTAATGGTAATAATAATAATGCTAATATTTGCCAAACAAATATTAGCATTAAATCTAGTTAAATGTAGCTAACAACCTCATATTTCTTCAACTTTCAAACCTGAAAAGCCTAGTAGTTAGCCGGGGTCCAGGGGCCGCAGGCCCCGGTAGGTCCAGTACAAAGTCTTGGTGGGGGGTTCAGGAGGGCGAAGCCCCCGACGCCAAACAAATATTAGCATTAAATCAAGTTAGAATGTAGCTAACAACCTCATATTTCTTCAACTTTCAAACCTGAAAAGCCTAGTAGCTAGCCGGGGTCCAGGGGCCGCAGTGTCAAACAAATACTAGCATTAAATCAAGTTAAAATGTGGCTAACAACCTCATATTTCTTCAACAATCATGTTTCTATTTTCCTTAAATTGTCAATGCAGATATGCTGATGGAAAAGATCAAGGACAAACTCTATGGTAACTCTCAAGCATTGTTGTTTTCCATGGTGCACCCCTTAGCTTTCTTCAGTTGGTCTTTTGAATGGAACACACTGTGGCACTTGTTACTCGAAGCTGTCATCATCATTTTCCTGGTCATGAGGTTGCCCAGAACTTTAGCTGACAGACTGGACCTGAACTCAGTTTTGTTCTTGTTCACATGGCTGAATATGCGCTCACAGTCCGCAGTAATAATTCCTGGAAATGCTTTGGAGTATTCCTCACGAAAAGACTTGCCATGTGTGTGGATATGGATTATCATAGTCTAGGGATGTGATTTGGGGTTTGGGAAATTATCTGAAAATTTAGCAAAGGGTCTGGGGGACAGAGTCCCCCAGTGGGGTCCGGGGCAGAGCCCCGGTGGGGGGGCAAGGGGGGCGAAGCCCCCTGAAGCTCCTGGGTTTTTATGATTTTTAAGTACCAGAACTGTGCTTAAATGACATAAAACAAACAGCTGAATGCCACTTATTACTGTATAATATTGAATTATGTTCCAAGAAGATAAAATCTCTGAACTTAGTTCAGAGATTTTTTGATCTCTTCCATTTCCTCCTTCTTTGGTGGCATTTTTACTGACCTGTTGATAGTAAAACAATCTCTGCTGGTGTTGGCAGTATCCGATCCGACCGACCTCGAATCCAGCTGGGCCTCAGCTAGCCCCCTCCGCTGCTAGTCCCGCTGCTTACTGCCGCTGCAATTGAGCTCCTGTCCAGCCGGGGTACCGGCAGCTCCTCCACCGAGTCCCGCCGCCCACCGCCGCTGCAGTTGAGCTCCGATCCGGCTCCCGTCCAACTGTTGCCTCGGTTGGTTCCTCCGGTGAGCCCCAATCACTGGGGACGGAGTCGCTTCTTTGTATCGATGTTAGGTGCTACGACTAGCTATGGCGTTATCTATAGCGATAGTGTTAGCTTAGCAAACGCTTCAGGTAAATTTAGATATGATTCCTAGCGATCTCGTGTTTGGAATTGCTTTCGTGTTTTTTTTACGATTTAAATTTTTTGACTGAATTTTTAGTGAAAAACCGAAATTTTGATTAATAAAGCCGTAACCCGGAATGGTGTCTTTTCCAGCAAAACCGGAGTAGTTGGCAGGTATTTGTTTGCCGATGACACTAATCTATAATGCAGTGGAAGCAATTTGGAACAACTTCTGGATACACTCGGAAAGGAATTAGGAAAGCTTAAACTGTGGTTTGATTCAAACAAATTAACGCTCAATTTAAGTAAGACAAAATTTATAGTTTTTAACAACCATCACAACAACTTAGTATCTAAACTCAGTGTAAATGGTGTAGAGATTGAAAGGGTATCTGAAACTAAATTTCTTGGAGTAATAATTGATAATAAACTGTGTTGGAAGTCACATATTAATTATATTAAAGGTAAAATATCTAAATCAATTGCAATAAGATAAGATAAGATAAGATAAGATAAGCCTTTATTAGTCCCACAACGGGGAAATTCCAGGATTGCAACAGCACAGGGATAGCAACACTCAGAGCAACAGTCAGAAGGCAAGAAAAAAACAAGCAAGCAAGAGCAGCTAATATACATATGTACATATTACTATAAAATATATATATATATATATACACACAGACACACAGTGCAGAGCATTGTAGCTGGATGGAATAAATATATGAATATATAAACACACAGTGCAGAGCATTGTAGCTAGATGGAATAAATATGTAAATATATAAACACCCACAGTACGGAGCATTGCAGCTAGGTGGAATAAATATGCAAGTATATAAACACACACAGTGCGGAGCAATGTAGCTAGATGGAATAATATGTAGATATATAAAAACACAGTGCGGAGCATTGTAGCTAGATGGAATAAATATATAGATATATAAATATAAACACACCCAGTGCGGAGCATTGTAGCTAGATGGAATAAATATGTAAATATATAAACACACACAGTGCAGAGCATTGTTGCTAGATGGGATGAAACAGCATAACCGTCTACTTAGTTATCCTACATGGTATGATTATGTGCCCATACATATTCTCACCCTCCATAGTGACCGGTATTTTCCTAGTTGTATGCCGGAGGGGACCATTGTGTAAGTCTATTGCATCTTTTGCATTCAAAAAACTATTAGTTTGTTACGTCTTTTTGCTATCTCTGCGAGCAGCCCTGCTTAGGTTGTACAGTCTGACAGCCGTTGGTAGGAAGGACCTACGAAACCTCTCGGTTGTGCACCTGGGATGATGTAGTCTGCTGCTAAATGAGCTCCTCAGTGCATTCAGTATGTCCTGCATAGGGTGGAACTCGGACTCCAGCAGAGATGACAGTTTAGCCACCGTCCTTCTCTCTCCTATCTCCTCCACCAGATCAAGGCGCTGCCCCAGGACAGAGCTAGCTTTCTTAATCAGTTTGTTCAGTCTCTTCCTATCGGCTGCAGTAATGCCACTGCCCCAGCAGACCACTCCAAAAGTGATGGCTGATGCCACCACCGTGTCATAGAATGTCTTCAGCAGCGCCCCTTGTACACCAAAAGACCTGAGTCTCCTCAGCAGGAACAGCCTGCGCTGTCCCTTCTTGTAGAGTGCGTCAGTATTGTGTGACCAGTCTAGTTTATTGTTCAGATGAACACCCAGGTACTTATAGGATGTCACCATCTCGATGTCTGTTCCCTGTATATTTACTGGTGCTGTGAGGGTCTGCCCATGCCAGCGGCAGTCCACCACCAGCTCCTTAGTTTTCCTCGCGTTGATCTGGAGGCAGTTCCGATGGCACCAGTCCACGAAGTCCTGGATAAGCCCGCTGTACTCAGCTTCATCTCCATTGGAGATGAGGCCAACGATCGCAGAGTCATCAGAGAACTTCTGTAGATGGCAGTGTGTTGTGTTGTGTGAGAAGTCCGCAGTATAAAGAGTGAACAGGAAGGGAGCCAGCACCGTTCCCTGGGGGGCCCCCGTGCTACTGATGATCGTGTCGGACACACAGTCCCGGGTTCTCACAAACTGAGGCCGGTTCGTGCGGTAGTCCAGGATCCATGATGACAGGTGCTGGTCCACCCCTGCGTGCAGCAGCTTGTCCTTCAGGATCATCGGTTGGATGGTGTTGAAAGCACTGGAGAAGTCAAAGAACATGATCCTCACCATATTCCCGGGCTTCTCCAGGTGGGACAGAGAACGGTGAAGGAGGAAGATCACCGCATCCTCCACCCCAATGCCATGCTGGTAGGCGAACTGGAGTGGATCCATCGCTGGTTCCACCAGGGGGCGGAGGTGAGCAAGGAGCAGTCTCTCCAGGGTCTTCATCAAGTGGGACGTCAAGGCCACCGGTCTGTAGCTGTTCAGGTCTTTGGGGTGGGAAGTTTTTGGTACAGGTACCACACAAGATGTTTTCCACAGCTGTGGTACCCTCCCCAGTTTCAGGCTCATGTTGAAGATATACGTCACAATCCCACACAGCTGGTCTGCACAGGACTTGAGGAGCTTTGCGCTGATGCCGTCCGGTCCCGGCGCCTTCCTCGCCTTGATCTTCCTCAGCTCCGTCCTCACCTGGGTCCTGGTCAGGGTCAGGATGGGGGGCTGTGTGTTGGGAGTGGGGGGGTGTTGGTGGAGTGGGGAGTGGGCAGCAGGACTTGATTTCTTTAGAGGCAGCAGTGGTTGTTGTGCAGACAGGGGGGAGGGCGGTTGGTCAAACCTATTGAAAAACAGATTCAGGTTGTTCGCCCACTCCCTGCCCCCCGTGGCCTGGGGGGAGGTATTCTGGAGCCCAGAGATGGTTTTGAGGTTTCTCCAGACCCCGCTGATGTCACTCTGTTGCAGCTTGTCCTCCATCTTCTTCCTGAAGCTGTCCTTGCCTACTCTGATCTTTCTCCTCAGCTCCCTCTGTACGGACTTCAGCATCTCCCTGTTCCCCGACCTGAAGATCCTCTTCTTCTCTCTCAGAAGTGTTTTTATCTCAGGGTTGATCCAGGGTTTGTTGTTTGAGTGACGCCGTATGGTCTTGGTGGGAACGGATTTGTCCACACAGAAGCTGAGGTAGCCCGTGAAGGTGTGAATGAGGCCATCGATGTCCTCACCATGTGGATCGCAGAGCTGCTTCCAGGCGGTGGCTTCAAAACAGCCCTTTAGAGTGTCCATTGTCTCCTCAGACCATAACTCCACAGTGTGCATGGCCGGAGGTTGTCTGTGCACTAGGGGTTTGTACACCGGCCGGAGATGAACCAAGTTGTGATCCGATCTCCCAAGTGGGGGGAGTTGTGATGAGGTGTACGCCTCCTTAGTGTTTGCGTAGAATAAATCCAGTGTTTTATTGTCTCTAGTGTGGCATGTGACATACTGGGTGAACGTGGGTAGAATGGGAGATAGTGAAACATGGTTGAAATCGCCTGAGATGAGGAGAAGAGCATCTGGGTGTTCTGTCAGCAGCCTGCTGGTTACTGAATGGATGACGTCACGCGCTGTCCCAGCGTTCGCCGTCGGATTTGCATAAACAACAATGCAGATCACGTGTGAGTGTTCTCTCGGGAGATATGTAGGCCTCATGCTAACAGCTAGCAACTCAATGCTAACAATACTCAATACTACACAGAGCGAAATATTTGCTGAAACAACCCACATTATATACTTTGCATCATTCATTAATACTCGCATACAAGACATATTGTACTGAAGTATGGGGAAATACATATAAAACAAACATATATCCAGTCTTTATGCTTCAGAAGAGAGCTATTAGAATAATAAACAAAGCTGCTCACAGGGAACCAACAAACCCACTTTTTCTTAAATTAAAAGCTCTCAAGTTGAAAGACCTGGTTGACTTTAAAACTGCAGTAATAATGTTTAAAGCTAAGAATCTATCACTGCCCGCAAATATCCAAAAGCTGTTCCAAATAAGGGAGAAACAATATCATTTCAGAGGAACATGTATATTTCAAAAACCTTCAGTGAGAACTACCACCAAGCAACACTGTGTTTCAGTGCAAGGAGTCAGATTATGGAACGATTTTGGACCTGAATTAAAATCATGTACAACGCTTGGACAATTTAAACAAAAACTAAAGGAAGAAATACTCCAAACATACAGGTATATCCAAGATGACATGTAAAATCACATAAGGATTGTCATATCCAGTCTGTGTTGTGTTGTTCCTTAGTTTTTTTTGTCACATTTTGTCTTAGCTTTGTTCTGAATTGTAATCGCTCTTTTGTTTTTCTTTTGAATTCTTGGATGGAATATGGGTGGGCAATATAAGCTGCGGCTTCAGCCATCACCCATTTCAGATAACTTATGATGAACTGTATAATCAGAGGAGTAATTGTTTAATTTGACCTTGTTGGATTTTTTCGCCTTTGTTATATTATTCTGTTTCTTTTTAATCTTTACTTTTAATCTATCCGAAAAAAGATTCATTCATTCATTAAATTTGCATTCAAAAGACTATCTTAACACTGCATAGAACTTCGAATAGGCCAGATGTGATGTATTATGAATACTAGAAGACTAGAAATATCAGCAGGGTATACTAGCACTGTATAACAGACACGTGCGTAAAAGACAGCAAAATCGCTCTGATATTTTATGTGTTTACATGATACACCAAGCATGACAAGGCTTGCAATTACACAGCACATGTTCTTCAGAATCTTAGGCATTATATAAAATGTATTCTCCCTTTAGATGTCGAATCCATGGTCCATTTGCCAGGGTTGAAGTGCAGTCGTGCGAACGTCTGCAGCAGTTTACATCGTGTTTACATCTCGCCATGTGCGCACGCCTCTCCGGGATTTCGCGCGAGAATAGAAACCTCAGTACCCTCAATAGCGATAGCGTTAGCTTAGCAAACGCTTCAGGTAAAGCGTAGCAGCGAACCACGAAAAGAAACGCTACTCAGTTTACTCACAGAGCCCGGTGAAAGGCAAATAAAGGGGTATTTCTACTTCAAAAGCTGGTTCAACCAAGGTGGAAATTCAGCCTGTGCGTGTGCGTCACAAATGTTGATCCGATATTCGCTGTTGGTTAGTTATTTTAGTGGCAAAATCAGCAACTTTGTCTCAGCACTGAAAAAGTGTGACCATCCCGGCCGCCATCACATGTTGCTATGTTCTAAATTTAGATACAATTCCTAGCGATCTCGTGTTTGGAATTGCTTTCGTGTTTTTTTTACGATTTAAAATTTTTGACTGAATTTTTCGTGAAAAACCGTAATTTTGATTAATAAAGCCATAACCCAGAATGGGGTCTTGAAAACCGTAACCATTACGGCAAAACCAGAGTAGTTGGCAGGTATGCAATACTCAGAAATAGGGTGTCATGATCCTGGGCCACGGGAAGGGGGGGGGGGTGAGGGCAGTTCGGTATTATTATGTTCATTTTGGGTTCTGTTGTGTTGTTTTTTTATGGTTTCTGGTTTGTTTTATTTTGACAGCGCTACGCAGCTCCCGGCTGTCAAATTGTTTGGGGCTGCACAGCTGCTGTCCATTCTGTTACTCATGTATCCACACCTGTCACTCATTATGGACTGGTTATTGGGCACAGCAAACCTCCAGGGTTTGTTGTGTCCTTCTTCCATGTGCACCCGTCCTTAGGAGCTCTGACGTGTCCTGAGTGTGTTTGGGTGCCACTGTTGAGGCGTGTTGGAGAGCTCCATCCAGATACGATTTCCCTTATTTCCAGCCGTGAACCCCCGCAGCCTTTGGGAGAGCTCCAGCTGGATTCTGCCTCTGGCCAGGCATTCCCTGGCTTCATGTCCCCCTGGACAGTGAGCCTGCTCTCCTCCAGCATTTGCCATGTTTGTGTTCTTGTTTATCAGCGCCATGTACTTCATGATTTAGTTTTGGTTTGTTCAAGTTCTTGTCTGTGTTTATGTTAATAAACGTGCAAACTCACAGAGAGCATTTGGTGTCCTAACTGCGTTCGTGAAACGAGTGCTTCACGACACAGGGCTTGCATTAACATGGGCTCAACAGATAAATTAACCAGACCATCAGTGACGGAGTAGCTCAATCACCCTGAGACTGCTCAAATCTCCTGATCTTTGACCTTGACCATGAGCACAGCTTAGATGCAGACCCACCTGAGGACCACTGTTTGTTGAGTTTGTTGAACATTGGGGAAACTGCCTAGGAAGAGTACCAATTTTTGTGAAATCATAAATGTCCAGATCTTTGTACAGTTTGTGCAATTTTTGACTGGTCCTTTGGCACTAAAAGCACTTTAGAAGCAGGTCCAGTTTTTTGTAATATGTTTAGTATGTGTTGTGTTGCACTGTATACAAGTTGTAATGTTATATGGGAATATACCAAAACAATTTCCAATCAAGTATGCTGGAATGGCAATAAATATGAGCTTGAACTCCTGACCTTTGACAATGACCTTGAGTGAGCTCAACCCAGATGCAGACAAACCTGAGGGTGAGTCCATGTGAGTTTGTTGAGGATGAAGGCAATTGATTTTTTTTAAAATCACGTATATGCCAGATCTCCTGATCATTGACAATGACCTTGAGCACAACTTGGAGGCAGACCAGCCTGAGGATCCTTGTGCATGAGTTTGGTGGGGCAATTGCCTGGGAGGAGTAGTGATATTTCTGAAATCCCATAAGTGTCCAGATCTCCTGACCTTTGGTGACCATTGGGGTAAATGCCTAGGAGGACTAGCAATTTCCATGAAATGTGCATGAACGCTGCATCATAGCATTTGCTCCTTTCGGCTTCAAGCTAATAACAATGACTCTCAACATCACTATCTTCTGATCAGGCAGATCAATGGTCAACCAGAACAGGTACAGCCCTACCCTGCCTTTGCCAGTCGTATTCATCATAAAGATGTCAGCTTGTGCATGCACAGCAAGTTCCCAAATACTTTAATATTTACGTAAAAAGGCAGCCTGATCACTGTCTTTAGATGCTTCTGTTGGCTCATTCTTAATACCCATATCATAAAGGATAAAGTGTATCAGTGCCGGAGAATGACGGCTGGGCTAACCTGCAAGATGACACTGGTATCACAACAATTTTCACAGATTTTGATGAAAAGCATCAACTTTAAAGAAATGGGAGACCAACACCTGAGGGATCTCCAACAATGGAAAGGACAGAAATAAGAGATTAAAAAAGTGAAATTATAAAAAGTAACTAATCTATCAAAGATAGTAAATGGAGAGTCTCCCTTTTTTCTTGCAAATATTCAACTTTTTAATCATCATTTGAGAACTTTTACTATTACAATTATATATATATTACTATTATATTATATATTACTATATATACTAAATATATATTTTGTCTTGTAAATGTGCAACTTTTTTCTTGTAAATTTGCAAATATGTTTGAGTAAATTTGTGACTTTCACCTGTAAAGCTACATTTTTTTCATGAAAAAACAAAACATTTCTTATATTTTTTAGGTTTATGAAAAATTTCAATTCAATTCAACTTTATTTATATATCGCCATTTCACAACAACTCATCTCATAGCACTTTGAAAAACGAAGAAGAGATGTTGCAAACACACACTCTGGCCAAGACTGCCTTGCTGCCATATCACCACACATTACTGATGACTAGCCACCATGGCTGGTGAGCAAAAAGTCCTGTTTACAAATGATGTTTTTTTCTAAATACATACAATAAAATAATCCCAACTTGAAAGCAACAGTATGTGAGATTTTCACCTTAAAATAATGTTTCCAAAATAATTTTGAACAGCGTTTGACCAGATGAATGTCACTTCCACCATAGCCCGAGTGGGCCTGCATCTACACTATATACCTTGGTAGGAACACTGAAACGATAAAAGCCAGGTTTTACCTCCTGAGTTCCATTAGCCAATCACAGAACCCAACTTTAGCCATCAACTAACAAAACATCTTGTGATTGGCTATTGGGGCTCAGGCCATTAACACATGGAACCGGAAAGTTACATAGTGCTGCTTTAAGGTGCCAGATTGAACCATTATAAATTCTGATTTTAGTGACACCTTGTGGTTACCGAATGAACTGAATCCCCATTTAGTCAACACATTTCTGAGATGGATCCCCACCAGAGCAGCTGAAGCTACACTTCATATGAATGAATGAATGGGGATACTCTTCATTTTGAGACTACAAGGTGTCCCTAAAGCCCAAACATTCCATAAAGTACCTTAAAGTAAAGTCATAACATACAGCTCTGGAAATAAATAAGAAACCACTGCAAAATCTTTCCTAAATTAGCATCTCTACATGTATGGAAGCCATTCGATTTGAGTATCTATTGAATTCTAACACAAGGACCCCTCTATCTACTTAAGGATGTATTGATTAGGTGATCATAAGCACGGTAAGATGCATGAAAGCTGTGAAAAAAAATCAGAATGATTCCACAAATACAATTTTGGAGTTCTTTTAAGTCAAAACTTAAGTATTGTAGTATGTGTAGTGAACATGAACTTGTTGGGTTGGGGGTTTTTTGCACTATTTGATCTAAAAGCACATCAAAAATGAGCCACTGTTGTTTTGGCCAGTTGTTATCGTCTGTAAATAACTGCTCTAAATGATGACATTTTGACTTGGATTTTGGGTGAGCTGTTTCCAGTAGGTTAGAGAATAAAACTAAATTGTTCCTTTTATTTAAACACATATGCATAAATAGTAAAACCAGATAACTGGATAATTTTCAAGTGCTCTCTTTGGTCTTATTTTTTTCCAGAGCTTTATTTTATCTATATACAGTATTTTTTGTATAATACAGTTAATTGAATGTTTAGTAGCAAAGACTGATGAAACTGTAGACCATGAAAAAAGCCTTTACAATAAAATTAAACCAAATATAATGCCTATTCCAAACAGCATTTTAAGTGTTCAAACTCTGCCTGTGGAATCTAAATTGGCATCAACCATGCCAGGGTCTTTACAGATCTAATATAGCCCAGGACACTAATTAAATTTATATGCCTTACAGTTGGTGTAATGAGCTCTTAGAATTCTTGTCATACATCTATGGGATAAAGACAAAAAAAAAACAATAATCTAAGTAAATTCTTAATCCTAGAAGAAGTTACGATTTACTTTCAGAATGATATTAACAAAGTGTGTGGCGGCTGCAGCCTTTTAGAAAACGGCTTCCAACGTGGTGCGTTTTAATGACATGTCAGGGAAGAGACATTATCTTGATAGCATAGGCAGAGACAGGCTTTTACATCTTCCTCTTATGTCTATTTCAAAAGCAAAGCAAAGTTTAAAAAAAAAGCCAGCAATCTCTCCACAGTTCTGAAATGTCATCCAGCTTGCTGTCAGCCGTTTCAAAAATCCCATAAAACAAGGCTAGCCTAAACTGGCTTTCCAATTCCAGTCGGATATGCTGCTACAGTAAATTTCAAGATGAAATGTTTTACATTTGTGGTGACATTTTCAGATGACTCACTCCAGCTGTCGCCCCATCAAATGAGCCGGAGGAACCACTTTTTCAAATGGGCCGTGTTTGAACTAAATCTGCTTTCAGACACTCCGTCAGAGCGGCTGAGGGGTGTGAAGATATTTCTGGTGAATGTATCGCACATGTTCATGTCAGATTGCTGTGATGGATGTTTGTAGGTAAGTAAATGTCTGTCGGGCCATTCTTCAACTCATGATGTTGTACATCCAAAAATAGACAACTGGGACTGCACTGATACACCTACGACCAGAAATGCACATTAAATGTAATCTTTATTCCTTTGCAGATTTTAAGACACTTGGCACGACTTTCTTTTCATCCACTGTGCTAAACTGTCCTTGACTTGCCCCCACACAATATTGCTGTATCATGAGGTGAGCCACATTTATGAATGCAGAAGCAGCTATTTCTTCCTAAAGCATTGGAACAGAAGAAAATAGACTTTAACTGTTTGTAAATTTCAAGTCAATGAAAGTCAACTCCCTCCCTGTCCCCATTGCTCTCCAACCTGTTCTGTAGACGTTTTTTTGTTGAGTAGACCAGCCTCTTCATTGGCCTTTTCCGTCTTCATTTCCACCACAATGTCATTATTCACGTCTCCGCCAGCCCTGGAAAAAGAAACAGAACCCACCCCAAAAAAGGCAAGAAAAAAAGATAAAGTCAATAATTCAAGTGTGTCAGAGAAGTTATTCATGTATGTTCTACTTGAACAGATGCATATGGACAGTTATGGAAACTTGCATTTTCACTTCTATAGCATGGTTATGATGTGACAAAATCAATTTATGTCCTGTAAATAAATATTGTCTAGGGCTGTCCACACCAAGCACGGTAAAGTTAATGATAACTATAAAATTATACTTTTAAAAATCATTCTAATTCAAGTGGGTGGTAGAGTCCACACTACAGTGATAACCATAATGCAAGTGGCAGACGACATCGCTGGTATCACTTTCGGAGTAATTTTATGAATGACAAACACTTTCAACCAATCAGAAAACATCTGGCCATTAAGTTCACCCATTTTGACACGAGCTGAAAAGTTTATCTACCTGACAGCAGGGGAGGAGAAATACTGTAACTGGATGCATAAAGTGGCCCCCTGAAACAGCTCGATGCATCCAAACTGAAATTATTATCATTAATATTATTAGGCTATTATTATTATTATTATTATTAACAATAATATTAATTATTTGCAAGCCCATATGTTTCTGTTTTTGTGCTTTGTGCTCACTTCATCCTACCTGTGTGAGTCTGAGGAAGCTATGGAGCTGAGAGAATCAGGTGAATAATTTGAAGTTTATTATTGTAAACTGATATCATGCCAAAGACCAACCCAGACCAACAATGATGGAGTAGCTGATTCTGGTCTGATGAAATCACCCCAAGAGAGCTCAGATCTCCTGACCATGGATCTTGACCTTGAGTCTAGCTGCAGGCCAACCTGAGGATCACCATGCATAAGTTTGCCAAACACTGGGGCAATAGCTTCGGAGGAGTAACAATTTTTGTAAAATCTTAAATGACCAGATCTCCTCCAACTTTGACCTTGACCTTGAGCACAACTTGGATGCAGATTTGTGTGAAATGTGGATGGACAGACGCTGTATCAATGCATTAGCTCCTTTTGGCTTCTCCAGAATGAGCTAAAAATGTTTTCTGTATGTCTGTAATCAAAGTTATTATCAGGAATTTATTAATAAATTTAGCATTACTAATAAAGGAAACAGCTCATCCCACGACCTATAAGTAAAAACAAATGAAAATGAATGGATTGAATGAGGTTGCTTTTCATGGGGCTGCAGTTCACTTGTTGGCCAAAAACACAAATTTCCAACTGTTCCCTCTGGTACCTTTAGTAAATGTCTAGCATTAATCCTAAATTGACTCTTTTGGTACTTGTGGATGTTGATAAGCTTTAAGTTTTAGATCATTTAAATTAAGTAAGAACACAATAAAAGGGTATTACATCTATCCTTTAAATATTTCTTTTAAGTGTAGTATTTTTTTCTTGTATTTACTTCACGCTCTCACCGTGCCTTTTATAAAACATCACTCTTTCAAACATCTCCCCACCACTACTCACACTTCCTTCTTGTCCTTCTTGCCGCAGGGCAGCTTGCGCTTCTTGTTCAGGAAGTAGATGAGGGCCACCAGCAACAGCAGCAGCAGAACACACACCACCACGGCTATCACCACTGAACTGGAGCCTCCCTGCTGCGGCTCAGCTGCAGTGTCGCAATGGGAGGGATACACAGAGGGAGGAGTGGAGGGGGCGGATGGTGGGACAGTGATGAGGAAATTTGAAGGAAAGAGAGAGGTCAGAGCGAGGCGTGACAGGGTTGATCACGGTGGGGGAATCAGGATGATTTTGGGAGTGTTTGATTTGCAAAGGGGCAGTGGCAGGAAGAGAAGAATCATGAGGTGGGGGGGGGGGGGTGATTTATAATGTGGGAAATGGGCAAAAAAAGGCAGGGAGGGGATGGTTTAATTTGGGGCAATCATGGGAGGGAGAAAAGGGAAGGATGGGAGAGGGTGAGGATGGATGGAACTCAGGTGAAGACAGTAGAGGGATTGGTGAGTGGATGGGGAGGTGGGTGGGTGGAGAGGATAAAGGATTGGGGGGGGGGGGTGATGTTGAGTTAGTTTAACTTTTGAATGCAATGACTGAAATGTGATGGGACCTGAAAACAGGGCCTGTATCTGCACATACATACTAGACACCTGACCAGAGTCAGAAAAACAACACTGAGCATACTCACCCATCCACCTACACTTGTATCACGATACTTGTGAGGACATCTCTTAGACTGTATCATTTCAAACTCAATATAAAGAACAGAGGCCATTTTAACACCTATTCATTCTATCACCAGTACATCAGTAACACATTCTAATACTTGCTTCTTGCTGGATTAGTGTGTCCTTTAAATGAGTAGTTGGTACCAGCGTTGGGGTAACAAGAAGTTAGATTACTTTAGATTACTTTTTCAGAGTAACAAGCATAATGAATTAGTTTTATAATAATACGAGTTAATTTTTAGTTACTTTTTCAAAAGCATTTTTTAACTATGCTGAAATTCCCCTTAACATTTGCAGGATCTGTCTTCCTCTGCCTCGCCGAATGGAGTTGTGCATCATAGTTGCCAGTTCTTTCATTCTTTCTTTCTTTTTTTCTGAAAGCATCTTGTTTTGGGCATATGCTCATGGACAGAGTTGTTTGTCTTGCACACCATGGAAATATCACCGTGTTCATCAACTACACTTACTGAGCATACTCATGGCTTCAAAATGGAACTGCAATTGGAGTTACAGAAGTGTTCACTTCATATTTTGCCAATATAGCAATAAGTGTTCCATTAGCTGATAAGAAGCTCTACCTAAGAATAAAAGAAGTGCCTGCTAACCACAGGAAAGCAGGTGGAAAGACAGATGCAAAACTTTGGGTAGCTTTAGCTCTGAAGGTTAACTTTTAATTCTGCTAAGGGAGATTATCATGCTTGCTGATGGCTGTGAGGTAGATGTATGCTACCGGGATGCTGCTTTGATCAAGTCTTCACGCAATAAGGTAAACTCAACACATTTAGTGGTACATCTTCAGCACGATACATTTCCAGACAGTAACAACTAGAGTGCAGATCAAAAGTGAAGGAAGTGTAGAGGCCCTTGCTTTGAATGACTTCAGCACATTTGCGCCCACAGGACATCACTGGTTTCTCACACTGCTCTGGTTTGATCTTGGTCCATTCTTCTTGCAGTCTCTTCCACAGTTCAGTAACTGCAGTGAGTTTCTTAGCCATTACTTTGTCACCAAGGATTTTCCAAAGATTCTCTATGGGGTTTAAATCTGGACTCTGGGCTGGCCATTTCATTGTTTCAATATTGTTAGATTCAATGACCTGTTTAACCTGTTTTGCAGTGTGACGGGGCATTGTCTTGTATGAAAATTGCGGCCTGATTGGGAGGCAGTTGCAGTGAAGGAATTGCATGTTGCTGAAGGAGGTTCAGAAACATTTGCATTCACCCTGCCATGTAGCTGTACAAGAGGCCCAACTCCTGCTGCAGAAAACATCCCCCAAACTATGACACTTCCTCTTCCAAATTTAACTGACTTCTTTACACTCTTTGGGTTCAGTCTTTCCCCAGTTTAACGCCAAACATATTGTTTCCCATCAGACCCAAATACAATGAACTTACTCTCATCACTGAAGTGCACGCTGGACCAGTTCTCCTCTGTCCACACAACATGTTCCTCAGCAAAGGCAAGTCTAGCCTTTTTATTCTTTCTGCTGATGAGAGGTTTGGTCACTGCAGAGTGAGCTTTGAGTCCATATTGTCTTAAAAGGAGCGACACTGTATGCCGAGACAGATCCTTGCCCTGTTCAGCAGTGAACTGGTGAGCAATTTCAGTTGCAATGTTGAACCGATTCCCCATTGAGCATCTTCGTATAATCCTGTCCCCCAAACCAGAGCAGTGTGAGAAACTAATGATGTCCTGTGGGCCCAGATGTGCTGAAGTCATTCAAAGCAAGGACCTCTACACCTCCTATTAATTTTTTAATCCTATAGCCCTAAAAAAAAAAAAAACAACACTTTAAATCTTCACTTCTGACATAGTGGTCACTGTTCCCTAATTTTGGTCACTGTTTTTTTTGTTTGTTTGTTTTTACAAAATTAATGTTTCTGTTGAAGTTCCTTGGTTATTTAAAAAAAACATACTAGTATAGCAGTGGTATAGCCACAGCTGATATTCTGTCAGATTCTGAACACTGAAGAACAATATTTCAGAATAAATCAAGTAGTAATAGATTTTTCTCTAATTTTGATCTCCACTGTATTTACAAGTAAGTATTAATTTCCAGTTACAGAAAAGTACTGCAACAAGTTTAATTTTGTGGTAGATATCACAGTAATATAAACATTTTTTAAATGTTAACCAACTTTGGTGGGAACATAGCTATCCTCCCAGCCAGAATGTCCAATGGGCCCCACTATATGTAAAAACTGGGCTGTCTAATGGGTTCCATGTGGGTCTGTCTGTGGTTTCCATGTTGGTCCCATGTGTGTTTGCCCACATGGACTTCATCTATGATGCCAGTGTTACTGAAACTCATATGGGGTCCAGATGGGGTTAAAGTGGGTAAGCAGATTTTCTGCTAACCTGTGCCACATGTAAAACTCATGTGGGCAAACACAGATGGAACCCACATAGGACTCATAACACAGCCCAGATTTAACCTATAGTGGGGCCCACATGGACATGCTGGCTAGGCTTGTGCAAAGGTTTTGAAAAACAAAAAACCCAACCTGTGTGCAGATGTCATTCCTAACAGTTTTTGTTATACTATCAAAATGTTTAGTAGTGTTTACATGGCAGTGAGGACTTTTTAGCTTGCCTGGCTTCTGTAAATCACATTTTTGACAAGACTCTAGAAAAATGGGCAGAGAGACAGCTGGTCCTCTGTCTTCAGAATTAACTGAGCTGAGCTGGATAAATCTGAAAGATAATTCCAACTACGATATACAGTATGTAGAAGATGGGTTTAGTTTCTGGGTTTGGAAAGCAAATCCAGTGCAGTTGTGTATTAGACCTCCAGTCTTTCCAATGACCTGGAGGGAGTTAAAGGTTTACAGACCGTAAAATGAATCAGATTGTATAGAAGTCACTCAGAAAATAACACTACTGCTCATTTAGTCCACGAGCACAGTAAACACTTCCTGTGAATTTGAGCTCAATTTTTAGTTTCAGGTCTCAAAGGACCATTATATAATCCTGGCAACTAGCCTTTTAAAATGGTACAATAGTCCAAATTCAAGTTGAGAAAGCACTGCACTTGTACAGGAAGTTAGAGCATACAGTGAAGCACAAGCAAGCAGCAATGATTTCTATACAGTAAGTTATTCAGAAATGTTTTTAGGCTGAGTAGAAATGGTCTCTGGTCCTGTTTTCATGTGTGTTCTCTTACAGAAGTTTGCCCGTCTTTTATCTGGCAACGCCAGGGGTCAAAACGTGATTGGCTCTGGTTCTAGGAAGTAGTCTATGCCAACTCAAAATAAAAACAAACCTTACATGGAATGTTGTCAATTTTTCAAAAAAGAATATCAGGGTTGTATACAGTTGTTGTTGGAGAAGCCACTTTTTTCAACTTAAATGTTTAACCTCTTGCGCTCCGTTGTACCGCGGACGGGCAAGCCTCTGCGTCCTAAAGCGCACGAGGGCGCACGAGGGCGCACAAGAGCGCGCGCTCTCGGACGCATGATGGAGATCCTGATGGTGGTGATGTAGATGGTGATGGCGTTCAAGCGCGCACTGAAAATAAAAGCTGCAGACACAGCCGCGAACAGATTAGTTCATCTGATTGACCTCTCATTCGACTAATAAGAGCCTTGAATTGGGTTTCTGAAACCTTGAAGAACCAATGAACGAAAATCTAGCCAGAAGGACCCGCCTCCCAACGCTGTGACTGCAGTGAGCCAATTGAAGCAGAGAAGTTCGCGAGCTGTTTTTTTTAAGGCTGGGTGAAGACTGACTGCTGGAGCGGATCAAAAAAGAACCCGCAGGAAGAACCCCACAGACCCAGCAGCACGGAGATCACCCACAAATGCAACCTGTGTGACAGGGAGTGCCATTCACGGTTCGGCATTTTCGGCCACAGGCGGTGCTTTTTTTTTGGGGTTCCAGCAGAGTAGACGTTATGATTTCTTCCATGGTCATAGACCGACGGAGGCTGAGTGACACACACGCCTTTGCCAGTCTTTTTTTAATTACTACTGTTATTTGTTTTGAAAAATCGCTCGCCAAAAACCGCAATCATGGAAGCACAAAACCGCAATAATGGAATTATGTTTTGATCGGGATCCACGAGCAGACCAGCGTCGCGTTCGTCTGACAGTGAGGAAGAGAAGTTGGCCAGGACTCTGCTGCTGTGAAGAGGTAAGGTGTTATAAGCTAAATTACTGTATTATTTATTCCTGAAAATTGTAATCCAAAATGACTTTTGACCGATCGGTTAATTACAGCTGTGCGGCGCACGAAGTACGAAGTGCGTGCGCCGCGATAAACGGTTAATTCGCCGTGTCCGGACCGTGAACGCTCCCCCCCCCCCCCGCTCCTCTTCTGTAGCGGGGGGGGGAGCTGTGGTGACTGCGCAGCGGTCGCTTCATAGCCATATGAGTCTATTCCGTCATGTAGCGATGGCCGATGGCCGTCCTCTGTAGCGAGGGGGAGGGACAACCCCACCCCACACACACACACACACACAGACAGCCCTGAGTGTGACCTTTCATTAGAGCCCAAAACGAAGCTTCTACATTGAATTATTCAAAAGTTACAGACGTTTTTCCAAACTGTGCCATTTGGCATAATTTGGCACAGTTCCAAAACGCCTGGGAACTACCTGAGAACAAAGCTGTGTAATATATTCAATTTTTGTGGTATTGTTACAAAATTTGGACCTCAGCTGGAAAACACTTGGTTCTACATTTCTGTTGCATTTTCCAGCCCGGATCTGAAGCTGTGTGTTATTTGCAAGCATTTGTATCCAAAAAAACACCCAGGCCAAATTTATTTTCTTCAAGTTCACTATGTTTAGATGACTGTAACTGAGTGGCCGGAGCACTTAGAGAGATTATGACTGTTCTGCCAAAAAATTCAAAAGTGTTTTCTTTTAAATGAGACCAACCCCATGAAGATGCTGCAAAGGGTTGAAGAACAGCTGTTGATTTAATTTGGGCACGTTAATTTTTGCCGTTTTTAGTGAAATTGACCGGAGTGCAAGGGGTTAATTAATCTCTGATGACACCTCATGGTTATTTTTATATTTATTAGCAAAAATTATCTTACCAATATCTGATATATTTAATTCTAATTTAGTAAATTGCCATACTGAGTAAAATAGTAAAAGTAGAACAACAAAATTGTCACGTGGTATTACAGGTTTTTTTGTGGCTGAAGTTAGGGACTTTTTATTTATTCATGTTTTTGTAATTGCTAACAGCAGTGATCTGTGTGGAGTTTGCATGTTCTCCCCGTGTCTGCGTGGGTTTACTCCAGGATTTCTCCAGTTTCCTCCCACATGCCAAAAACATGCAAGTTAGGTTAACTGGCATCAAACTGGGGATTCTAAATTGTCCTTAGGTATGACTGTGAGAGTGAATGGTTGTCTGTCTCTCTGTGTTGGCCCTGCGATGGACTGGCGATCTGTCCAGGGTGTACCCTGCCTCTCGCCCAAAGATGCTGGGATAGGCTCCAGCCCCCCTGCAACCCAAAAAGGATTAAGCGGAAGAAGATGGATGGATGGAATATAGAACAAAATCATAAATTTGTTTTTCAAGAATAACCAATTGATGCTAAAACTTTTTTGGCCATTATTGTTCCTTTTCCATTTGAAGCCACTTTTATAGTAAATGTATCACATACTGTATCTGCCTATTTTGAAGATTTGTCATTCTCCACTGCTTATTAACAACATTTTTGAACTGGACTTTTTTAGTGCCCTATATAGTGTCTTTACCTGATTTCCTAAAAGCATGTCCTCTCAACTACAGCAATACAAGTTCAGATACACAGAAACATCACTGTTCACGACCTGTGAACACAAATACATGAACCTGCTTGTGTACAAAGGCATCAAAACACACACAGTAACTTAGACTTCTAGACGAGCACCACACACACACACACATGTGAAAAGGGTTAGCGATACAGACCTGACTTTAGCACAGGGTTTCCAGAAAGCAGCACTTTGAGAGAGAGAGAGTTTCTCAGTCCCGTTGCATAGCAAAGCCACAATCACAACACAAACCACTAGGAGCAGATGCAAAGAAAAAGCTACAAGTCTACACAATCTACACACAGCATCGGGCTAGCGGAGGCGACGGAAAGGGGGAAAAGTGAGGAACGAGGAGTGCAAGTTGGAAAGAAGACGTCACGAAACAGACACAGCAAAGAAATGAGAGAAATGGAAGGAACAGAATAGAATAGAGTCCTTTATTGTCCTCAGAGGGCCACAAAAAACTTGTAGTAGCATCCACAAAATATTGGACAGACATCATACAAAGGTGACAAGAGAAGAAGAATAACAATATACAATATCCACAGTGTTTGGTAGCAAGAGGGCAAATATACAAGAATACAGTACAGCAGAGAAAGGTGTGTGTGTGTGTGTGTGTGTGTGTGTGTGTGTGTGCGTGCGTGCGTGTGCGTGCGGTTCGTAATGGAAGGGCTGGGGCAATAAGAGGTGAATGGAGGGGAGGTTTCTAAATTACAGGGTCTGTACAACAAAGAGTCCTGAGAGAAGAAGGGAGGAGAGGTGGAGGTGGAGGGAGAACGCTCTACCTTCGGCTGAGTTGCCAACCACTGCAAGAGATTAGAAGAAACAGGAGAAAGAAGAGAGGTTACGAAGATGCAAAAGAGCATTCTAGAGTCACGCATGCACTGCAGCCCTGACCTTCTCTGGATATCGCCTGACAAAAGGTGCAGGAGAGGATGTTAAAGTTACATCAAAGTGGATGTGCATTCTTTGCTAGAGAGCAGGTGTGGCGTGCAGTGGCCTGCATGCCACATTTAGGGAGCAGAGGTGTGCAAAAAAGCTCTAAATGGCACTCAAGTAAAAGTAGCATTATATTATGAAACTGATTACTCAAGTATGATTAGGGGTCAAAAAAGAAACCATATGGAGTAACAACTGTACTCTCATATTTTTTTTTACTTTTCTCTTAAGTTTGTATTTTCTCATAATTTGCACAATCCTTATAATTTTAACTTCTTTTGCCCCAATTTGCCCCTATTTTTTAAATTTATATTTACAAGTAAATTTTCACCTTGGTGCTTCTTAATGTGCAGCCTTTTTCCCATAAATTTAATTTAGAAGTTCAAGACTTTTTTTGTAAAATTATGCTTTTTCTAATAAATGTGTAACTTTATTTATATTAAACTACTTTTTCACATAAATTTTAAACTTTTTATAGTTTGCAACTTCATAAGAACTAATTTTTAGAATAAAATGCATTTTTTAAAAAGTGATATTTTATGATAAACTTATGCTTTTTTTATTTTAAATTTGCAAATTTCTACAACAGTTTTTCTTATAAAAGTGCAACTTTTCCACCAATTTGGGAGGTTTTTCTCTTAAATGTTTTGGTTTAGAAAAACATAAAGCATAAGCTATCCATATGTATTCTCTAATATAATCCAAATCATATAAATAAACAGCAGGTATCAATAAATTATTTCCAGAGTGCAAACAGAAAAATACAATGATTTCATCACTGATTTCATATAATAAGTGTTTTTTGCACCTTGTTGAGTTAGCTAAAGAAATAATACATTTAGTGAATAGCAAGACAGCAAAGTGTTTTTTTTTCTGTGAATTAATTTCATTCTTATCGTTACAACTCTTGTGAAAGGGAAAAAAAGAAAATCTGCATGTGCCAATTCAGAACACAAAAGTCCCAAATGATTTAGCTATAATTGACAATACAAAATGATGAAAGGGCATTTTAGTTAGATGCTATTTCTTAATAATCAGATTAATTTACTTTCATTTCAGTAAAACTATTAATCTTTAGTGAGCTGTTCCCCATTAGCCGGAGCTCTTTGGCCCCATGAGCTGTTATAATTACCCATCTGTCACATATACAAAGCTTTCATTACACACACATTCAAAGGATAAAAGCTAGTGCAATTGATGTTGTGAAATTGAGAAGAAGCACTAAGGACAATTTGAGTTTCATTGGAATGAAAAAGATTGCTTCCATAAAAGCCATGTCCAGCTGTGGAAACATCAGTGTTGCTGGCTGAAAATAATTGTAACAAACACTTCTCCAGCAGAACTAATTATTCTGGAGCATCTTAGTTTTACCTCTTAATAAACTTATATCGGCTCAGTAAAAACTTATTAGTAATTAGTCTGAGATTTTTCAATTTTTTTTGTTCACTGAGCCCTAAAATCTAACTTTAATTCATCTGCTAGGAAAACATGTTTCTTCTGTATCCAATACAGCTATATTAATTGAATCAAAATATATTATGAAAATAAATAAGTGAAGATAAAGAAGCTTCCTTTTGCACTGACCTTTTGCCAGAATCACAGAGATGGTCTTGCTATCTTTTCCGTGCTCGTTGGAGACCTCACAGGTCACGCCGTCCTTCATGATCTCGGCTGTGGCTGGCAGGTCCATGGTGCTCACCACCTTGTTACCTTCCAGTGAGACGGACTGACAGGCGAGGAGAGAAGAAAGAGAGATAGAGGAGGGTACACAAAGAGAAAACATGATTTCTCAAATAATCCTCCCTTGTGTCATCCAAATTTGGCATATCAATGTGTTATAAAACTGGGCTTTTATTTGTGTTAAGGCCCGTGCACAGGAAAACGTTTTCACTCCAAACTGGCAAACTTCTTTTAAAGTTCGGCTGTTCGTGCGTACCACGCCGGGATTTTGGAAGTGTGAAAGTGTAAAGATTTGAAACGCCTCCTTGTGCACAGAAGAAAATGGGAGAAATACCCAGCTGCACATACATATGTCAATCATCTGTTGGTGGCCAGTAACCAGTAGGTGGCCACACTGCCACCTACTGGCCCGGCATAGTTACAACAGCAGTTTTTCACACCTTGGGTGCAGTGCCCCCCTCTGAGGATTTTGCATGCCCCAATGATCCCAGGAGTTATGCTGTCAGGAATAATTTTCTCCTGGTAGGGTCTCCCAAGGCAAATTGGTCCTGGGAGAAGGGCCAGACTAACAGTGGTCCAGTAAATCCCTATGAAGAAGTTACAAGGATCAAGTGCACCCCACCCATTTTGGCTCGAGGACAAGCGCCTGGTGACCAGGGTTCTGTCCACAGGACCCGGCCAGGCTCAGCCTGAGTAAGCCACGTGGGCCCAGCCTCCAGTGTTCTCACTGCTGCAGGAGGGATCATGGGCGTCATGGTGTGATGTGAACTGGATGACAACCTGGGCTTCTCTGCTTAGACTGCTGCCCCTGGGATCCGGATCCCCAGATAAGTAGAAGATTCAATGAAAATGTTTTCATGTGCACAACCCCTTAATAAATCATGTCCCTCTTTTGATGCACTGGACTATAATTTTCTCCATTTCTCATTTGTAAAATGAGTTAAAAGTGATATTCACTAAAACATGTTGTGTTTGTGGGTTTTAAACTGCAAAAGTGCTTTTTGGGGGTCATATAATTACAATAAAAATATTCAAATCTCTCTTAGAAACACTTTATTTTTATGTTTCCATTTTGGTAGAATGGGTAGAAGCCAGATTAGCTCTTCTACGACACATTTCCCTTTGTTACTAACACATAAGCCAGTCCCTGCTCAGAGTTTTTCTGCCCAAAGCATTTGCTTCAGAACTATCAGTGCTATTATTGAGTTAGCTTACCAAGCACAGTTTACTGAGCACAGTTTATATTATTTTGTTTAAATTCCAGTCACACCACTAGACATCCTTGTTAACACCTGGCTCACTAATCCATCCATCCATCCATCCATCCATCCATCCATCTTCTACCGCTTTTCCGGAGGTCCGGGTCACGGAGGCAGCAGTTCAAGCAGAGAAGCCCAGACTTCCCTCTCCCCAGCCACCTGCTCCAGCTCTTCAGAGGGGATACCAAGGTGTTCCCAGACCAGCTGGGAGACATAGTCTCTCCACCGAGTCCTGGGTCTGCCCCGGGGTCTCCTCCCAGTGGGACGTACCTGAAACACCTCAAGTGGGAGGCGTCCAGGAGGCATCCTAATCAGATGCCCATACCACCTCACTAGTGGGGGCTCACTAATCCACAATCAAAAATACATCTTGCTTCAGTCGGGCTTATTTTGTAGTATTTTTGCCTGGATAGTCACTAGATCGGACCTTGGCATTAGCTTGGCTAGGTGGTCACAGTTGGTCTGTCTACTGCATTAGGAACAGGAATACGTTTAAAAGACGGCCACCTATAGACCTAGCTTAGCTGTCGGTTTGCAGTTGGACCATATCCTGACTACACATTCTTGTTCATCTATCAACACTTAACTGTATATGTCATTCTTAGATGCTACAGTGTTTGACTGGAGTTGTGGTGTAGTAGCAGAGCATCCAACCCATAGCTGGGAGGTTATGGGTTCAAACCCCAGCTGGGTTACACCAAAGACTATATAAAAATGGTACTTCCTGCCTTCTAGCTGGTGTTCAAGATATAGAATGGGGGAAGGTAAAGTTACAACAGTGCCTCACATGGCAGTGGCCCTTCTGATAGGAGAAATGTAATTTTGTTTGGCTGTATGGATTGGACGACAATAAACTTGGCTTTCTTTTCTTATTTTAGTTTTTGAATATACTCAGACCGGGGACCAGGAAGTTGTTCACTCATTCAGTGTTGTTTCTGTGTTTATTGCACTCCAGGGACTGGTCATACCCTACTGACCACTGAAACCACCAGAGTTGGGTCTAAAAGTAATCAATTACAAATACATTTACTTAAGAAAGTATTCTAATACAATTACAATTACTTTTATGTTTTCAGAAAATTAATCAATTAAAATTACAATTACTTTAAAAGTAATTGTATTTGAGTACTTAGATTAGTTTGACTGTATTTTTAACCAATTATTTTAAAAGTATTTAGACCAAACTCTGGTCTCAACAACAAGCAAATAAACTGAATTGCAAATCCATGAACTCCATTAATGTGAGTTGTTCAGTGCTAAGAACAATGGGCAATCAGTTGATAGACAGGTATGTTTCAACAACATTGAACATTTGATGGGAATATTCATCTATCTATAAATTCAAGATCTCTCTGTGTGTTTGTGTGTGTGTGTCTGTCTGTCTGTGTGTTCCTCAGATATCTCTGAAACCGTTCGTCACACTGACCTAAGTTTTTAAACGTGCTTTGCTGAAGCTACGAGGGTGTGCATCCCTGAATATGGAGTCACTCAGACAAAATATGTAATTTTTATCAATAAAACTTTAGCCACTGCTGTGTGACCACTCTATGTCTTCATTCCCTGGCTTCAAGAAGTGTGGGCATAATTCTGGATTGACTCCATACTCATTGGAGAATACGCCGCATCACGGCCATGCTGATTGAACAAGACGCGGCATCACGACCATGCTGATTGGATAACACTGCATCACGACCTGTCAGTCACCACAATGCTTTGCAAATAAAGATTTTAGAAGTGCTTTGCTGCTGAGGTTACAAGGGTGTGCATCCACGAGTATGGAGCTGCTCAGTCAAAATATACCATAAAGTTGCTTATTCGCCATAGAAAATGCGTGTGGGGGGGGCTGCTGGGGACCTACACATCCATGAGTATGGAGCCGCTATATACCATAAAGTTGCGTAGGTCCAATGGATATATTCGCCATAGAGAACACGAGGTGCATGTGTGTGTGTGGGGGGCTGCCGGGAACCCGCTGCCGGGACCTGTGGTGCCACAATGACATCACTGGCACATGGGTAAGGCAGCAGCCGAGACTCGCATTAACCGGCCAACACCAGTGTCCCACTATGCGCTCCACGAACGTTCGGGGGGAGGCACACTCAGCCTGCCCGGTCAGTGGTACACAAAAGTCCCGACTGCTGCTTCATTGTGGAGCAGAAAGACCAGATCAACTGCACATTACATGCGGACACATGAGCTTTGACTAAACGACAGCAAGATGCAAAAATGTCCAAATAACGAAATAAATCATTTTTATTTAAATATTTACAGACAAATGGGCAACACTGATGCAAAACTTGCAGCCAAATGGGTCATTCTGCTGTGTGTGTGTGTGTGTGTGTGTGTGTGTGTGACTGAGTGAGTGTGAGAGAGAGAGAGAGAGAGAGAGAGAGAGAGAGAGAGAGAGAGAGAGAGAGAGAGACACTGGTGAAGGGATCGGCGCTGTACCGTGGATGTCCTGAATTTCCCTCTGGTGATCAATAAAATATACAAGATACAAATACAAAAATAATGATAATAATGTTCAGTGTTTTGTACTTATAATAGTGCTAAAATATAAAAGGATGCACTACAATGGGTCTCAAATATTTGTAAACGTGTCCTGTTACAGTACTGCATGAGTTTATTAATGATACACTATAAACTACACATATAAACTAAATTATAATGGTGACTGAACAACTCCCATTCACCAAAGTACAACATACAACATTTATGAATATAACTCATAAAAGATCACACAAATAAGTGATCTGACAAAAAAATAAACAGGTGGTTCTTAAACAGTGGCTAATATTGGATGTCCCATTCATTTTCAATTAATCTGTAATTAATATTCACACAGTCAAATAAATCTCAGTTCAGGCCCTTTCATACTGTATTTGTCAAAGTCTAACATGTGTGATTGCCTACATATAGGCTGTATTCCACTTTCAAACACAGCCTACGTTTGGGCCTGTAAAGCCTGATTGCGTATCCTGTTTCAGACAGGAATACTTGCTTTCTACGGGCATGCACTAGTTGGTCAAATATACCAAAAGTATTTGAAAAGTAATTGTTCCAATAATAACTTTTCAAAAGCAATTGATTACAATAACAATTATTTTCCAGGATTTCACAAAGTAATCTATTACAAGTTACAATTACAAGTTACTTGAAAAGGTAATTGTGATTACAGTTACTTCACAGTAGGGAAAATAAGTATTGAGCACGTCAACATTTTTCTCATTAAACATATTTCTGATGGAGCCACTGACCTGAGATTTTCACCAGATATCAGTAACAACCCAAGGAAGAAGAAGACAACTTTATTTTCATTCAATCCATACAGCCAATCATGTACAGTAGAACAAAATAACGTTTCTCCTATCTACAGTGTTAATCACATCTAGAGTCAGGGGGCTGCTGCCATGCAAAGCGCCGTCACAAACAACTTTTCCTTCCCCCATTTTATTACGCTGAGCACCAAGCTAAAAAGCAGGAAGCACCATTTTTTTAGGGTCTTTGGTATGACCCAAACGGGGTTTGAACCCATGACCTCCCGGCTGTAGGGCTGACGCTCTACCACTAGGCCAACACTCCAATAATACATACACACAAAGAAATCAAGGCAACTATGTTCACAAAACAAGTTATATTTAATAAAGTGGAATGACACAGGGAATAAGTATTGAACACACTTGGTGAAATTCATTTAATATTTAGTAGAAAAGCTTTTGTTGGTAATAACAGCTTCCAGATGCCTCCTGTATGGAGAAACTAGGCACAGGCATTGCTCAGGAGTGATTTTAGCCCATTCTTCCACACAAACTGTCTTCAAATCTTGAAGGTTTCATGGGTGTTTTGTATGAGCTCTGATCTGTTTGTTCCATATATTTTCAATTGGATTCAGGTCAGGTGACTGACTGGGCCATTCTAGCAGCTTTATTTTCCTTCTCTGGAGACTGTTGAGAGTTTCCTTGGCTGTGTGTTTGGGATCATTGTCTTGCCAAAATGTCCACCCTTGTTTCATCTTCAGCATTTTGGCAGATAGCAACAGTTTCTTGTCAGGGATGTCTCTGTACATTTGTCCATTCATCTTCACTTCAATTATATGAAGTCTGCCTGTCCCATGTGCTGGAAAAACACCCCCACACCATGATGGGATGTGCAGTGCCATTTCTCCTCCAAACATGCTGTATTGTGGCATCCAAAAAGTTCAATTTTGGTCTCATCTGACCAGACTATATTCATCCAGTATTTTACTGACTTGCCCAAATGTTGTGCAGCAAACTTTAAATGGGCTTCAACTTGCTTTTTCTTAAGCAATGGAGTCTTGTGAGGTGAGCAGGCATAGAGCCCATGTTGGTTGAGTGTATTACCTATTGTTTTCTTTGAAACAGCAGTACCTGCTGACTCCAGGTCTTTCTGGAGCTCTCCACGAGTGGTCTTTGGCTCTTGGATAACTCTTCTGATAACGCTTTTGACTCTTCTGTCAGAAATCTTGTGATGAGCTCCTGGTCGTGGCTGGTTTATGGTAAAATGATGTTCCTTCTACTTCAGAATGATGCCTCCAACAGTGCTCACTGGAACATTCATCAGTTTAGAAATGCGCCTGTAACCAATGCCATCATGATGTTTTGCAACAATAAGGTTGCAAAGGTCTAGACAGAGCTCTTTGCTTCTACCCACCATGAGTTCTTTGTAGTGTGACAATCTGATATTCACAGACCTTTTTAAAAGCTATCAGTCAGGACTTAACTGGCTGAAATTAATTTGCACTGATAGGGGATGGGATGGCTTCCTAAATTCTGATGGATTTCAGATGGTTTCTTGGCTTTCTATGCCTTTTTGCACCTCTTTTTCCTTTGTGTGTTCAATACTTACTCTCTGTGTCATTCCACTTTATTAAATACAACTTGTTTTGTGAACACAGTTGCCTTGATTTCTTTGTATGTATGGATTACTTGGGTTGTAACTGATATCTGGTGAAAATCTCAGGTCAGTGGCTCCAGCAGAAATACAGTATCTCACAAAAGTGAGAACACCCCTCACATTTTTGTAAATATTGTATTATATCTTTTTATGGGACAACACTGAAGATATGACACTTTGATACAATGTAAAGTAGTTAGTGTACAGCTTGTATAACAGTGTAAATTTGCTGTCCCCTCAAAATAACTCACACAGTCATTAATGTCTAAACTGCTGGCAACAGAAGCGAGTACAACCCTAAGTGAAAATGTCCAAATTGTGCCCAGAGTGTCAATATTTTGTGTGGCCACCATTATTTTCCAGCACTACCTTAACTCTTTTGGCATGGAGTTCACTAGAGCTTCACAGGTTGCCACTGGAATCCTCTTCCACTCCTCCATGATGACATCACGGACCTGGTGGATGTTAGAGACCTTGTGCTTCACCACCTTCCATTTGAGGATACCCCAGAGATGCTCAATAGGGTTTAGGTCTGGAGACATGTTTGGCCAGTCCATCACCTTTACCCTCAGTTTCTTTAGCAAGACAGTGGTCATCTTGGAGGTGTGTTTGGGGTCATTATCATGTTGGAATACTGCCCTGCGGCCCAGTTTCCGAAGGGCTGCTTCAGTATGTCACAGTACATGTTGGTATTCATGGTTCCCCCTCGATGAACTGTAGCTCCCCAGCACCGGCAGCACTCATGCAGCCCCAAACCATGACACTCCCACCATCATGATTGACTGTAGGCAAGACACACTTGTCTTGGTGCTCCTCACGTGGTTGCCGCCACACACGCTTGACACCATCTGAACCAAATAAGTTTATCTTGGTCTCATCAGACCATAGGACATAGTTCAAGTAATCCATGTCCTTAGTCTGCTTGTCTTCAGCAAACTGTTTGCGGGCTTTCTTGTGCATCATCTTTAAAAGGGGCTTCCTTCTGGGACGACAGCCATGCAGATCAATTTGATGCAGTGTGCAGCGTATGGTCTGAGCAATGACAGGCTGATCCCCCACCCCTTCAACCTCTGCAGCAATGCTGGCAGCACTCATATGTCTATTTTCAAAAGACAACCTCTGGATATGACACTGAGCACGTGCACTCAACTTCTTTGGCCGACCATGGCAAGGCCTGTTCTGAGTGGAACCTGTCCTGTTAAACCACTGTATGGTCTTGGCCACCGTGCTACAGCTCAGTTTCAGGGTGATGGCAACCTTCTTATAGCATACCTGCCAACTTTTCAAACCTGAAAAGCCTAGTAGCTAGCCGAGATCTAATATTTGTTTGCATTGCCAAACAAATATTAGCATTAAATCAAGTTAGAATGTAGCTAACAACCTCATATTTCTTCAACTTTCAAACCTGAAAAGCCTAGTAGCTAGCCGGGGTCCAGGGGGCGCAGTGTCAAACAAATCTTAGCATTAAATCAAGTTAAAATGTGGCTAACAACCTCATATTTCTTCAACAATCATGTTTCTATTTTCCTTAAATTGTCAATGCAGATATGCTGATGGAAAAGATCAAGGACAAACTCTATGGTAACTCTCAAGCATTGTTGTTTTCCATGGTGCACCCCTTAGCTTTCTTCAGTTGGTCTTTTGAATGGAACACACTGTGGCACTTGTTACCCAAAGCTGTCATCATTTTCCTGGTCATGAGGTTGCCCAGAACTTTAGTTGACAGACTGGACCTGAACTCAGTTTTGTTCTTGTTCACATGGCTGAATATGCGCTCACAGTCCGCAGTAATAATTCCTGGAAATGCTTTGGAGTATTCCTCACGAAAAGACTTGCCATGTGTGTGGATATGGATTATCATAGTCTCTTAATTTTCTTAATCAGTGTTCATCTATATTTATTTAAGTTGGCAAGATCTCTGATTATTATACTCTTTTTCTTCCTCAGGTGTTCCATTTAGTTTGATCCAAACTGTACAATTTCATGTCCATGCTGCCTCTATCTTATTTTGTCTTTTTGCCTTTTTATTTTGTCTTTTGGGGGGCAAGGGGGGCGAAGCCCCCTGAAGCTCCTGGGTTTTTATGATTTTTAAGTACCATAACTGTGCTTAAATGACATAAAACAAACAGCTGAATGCCACTTATTACTGTATAATATTGACTTACGTTCCAAGAAGATAAAATCTCTGAACTTAGTTCAGAGATTTTTTGATCTCTTCCATTTCCTCCTTCTTTGGTGGCATTTTTACTGACCTGTTGATAGTAAAACAATCTCTGCTGGTGTCGCCGTTATCCGATCCGACCGACCTCGAATCCAGCTGGGCCTCAGCTAGCCCCCTCCGCTGCTAGTCCCGCTGCTTATCACCGCTGCAATTGAGCTCCTGTCCAGCCGGGGTACCGGCAGCTCCTCCACCGAGTCCCGCTGCCCACCACCGCTGCAGTTGAGCTCTGATCCGGCTCCCGTCCAACTGTTGCCTCGGTTGGTTCCTCCGGCGAGCCCCAATCACTGGGGACGGAGTCGCTTCTTTGTATCAATGTTAGGTGCTACGACTAGCTATGGCATTAGCTATAGCAATAGCGTTAGCTTAGCAAACGCTTCAGGTAAATTTAGATACGATTCCTAGCGATCTCGTGTTTGGAATTGCTTTCGTGTTTTTTTTATGATTTAAAATTTTTGACTGAATTTTTTGTGAAAAAACGTAATTTTGATTAATAAAACCGTAACCCGGAATGGGGTCTTGAAAACCGTAACCATTACGGCAAAACCGGAGTAGTTGGCAGGTATGTTATAGCCTAGGCCATCTTTATGTAGAGCAACAATTCTTTCTTTCAGATCCTCAGAGAGTTCTTTGCCATGAGGTGCCATGTTGAACTTCCAGTGACAAGTATGAGAGAGTGAGAGCAATAATACCAAATTTAATACACCTGCTCCCCATTCACACCTGAGACCTTGTAACACTAACAAGTCACATGACACTGGGGAGGGAAAATGACTAATTGGGCAGAATTTGGACATTTTCACTTAGGGATGTACTCACTTTTGTTACCAGCAGTTTAGACATTAATTGCTGTGTGTTGAGTCATTTTGAGGGGACAACAAATTTACACTGTGATACAAGCTGTACACTGGCTACTTTACATTGTATCAAAGTGTCATATTTTCAGTGTTGTCCCATGAAAATATATAATAAAACATTTACAAAAATGTGAGGGGTGTACCCACTTTTGTGAGATACTGTATGTTTAATGAGAAAAAATGTTGATGTGTGCAGTACTTATTTTCCCTACTGTAATTACTTTTGACCCAACTCTGGAAATCACACACCGCAATCCACCAGTGATTATTTATTTCATTCATTCTTTTACACAATTTTACATTAGTTAGCTCAAACTGTCGTCACTACCACAGCTAGGAGCTAGTCAGCTGACATTAGCAATATGGGGACAATAACTGACCTCCGCAGAGAGGATGGGGTGAACTGGGGCTCATGAGCATTAAAAGAGATGTGCACTGAAATGAGCCATTCTGAGGAAGGCTGCAAAAGATCATTCAAAATTAAACACTGAGGCATTTTGACCAAACCATGTCACAGAGATTTCATTAAGACCTGTGGGAACTGTGTCAACATGTGGAAAAGTGCATAATATGTCTTCTTTAAAAAATGGTCAGTTGAGCAAATAAAGTATCTCTCATCTTTGATCTTAAACACTTCATCATCTGACAACCATCCCAACTAAAAAAAAAATTTAAGTTTCATTTTCTTACTTTATGTGATATTTTAATAATGAGGTATTGCCTTTGCAAGTCTCTTTAAAGCTGCATCATTTAGAGGTTTTTTTTCTCTTTACTTCTGCAGCTTTTTAAGTTTCACACAGAAGTTTACCAAGATCTGAAGTTGCAATAAAAAACCATGGTTCAGACTTTTCATATTGAACCACGTAAAAAAAGAAAGTAATAGCACTGATGTGCTCATTCTTTATTTTTATACATATAGTCACTTCTAAGTAATTCCAGGACATTACAAAGAAAGACTGTGGCACTGTGCTCACACCCATGTACCTGTTTTCCTGAGGGCTTCCAGGTGAACTGAGGAAGAGGGTAGCCGTGGGCCGAGCACTTCAGAGTCGCCATATCTCCTTCCTTCCCCACCTCTCCAGGAACAGGAGGCTCAATTATTGGTTTTCCTGGACAGAAAGTGAGGATGTGGTGTGTAAACAAAGCGAACAATTGCAGCCAAAACATCAGACACGTGCACACACGCACACAATCTTTGATTCCATACTGTTACTACACAGTATTGGAGGAAGTTACTGTGCATCCACTTCCTTTAAATATACCCCCCCCCCCCAATGAAACAGTACTCTAGAAGTGACAGGCAATTGTAAATGTGCTGCATGGACTATACGGGATTAGCGGGGGGTGGGGGCTGAAAAGTTCATAGTGGGGGCAGGGGGTGTTCTCCTTTTGGCGCCTGGGGCCAAGGGGCTGGCGTTGGCCCCGTCAGGGGTGGACTGGTCCAGGGGCAGGGGTGTGCCACCCCACACTGGCTACCCACGGCCATCACTCCTGGGGCGGTTGCATGGCTGTCCTGGGGCTTGGTGGCTTCGGGGCATTTGTGCTCTGCAGGGGTTGGTGGCGCTGTCTTGCTTGCTCGGTGTTTCCGGAAGAGGGGGGGAAGGGGGGTGCTGTGACCTGCATCCCTCTTTGTATGTTTCCTGGCAAACCATTCACACACACACACTCACTTTGATCACACTCTCATACACACACATGCACACACTCATACAGTATGTTCTTTTACAGGTGCAGATACCAGACTCATGATGAGACCTTTTCATAAGAAGAAACAGTTTGTCTTCTATTTGTCTCAGTTGGGTCAATTTGTTTGGTTTTCTGTTTGTTCCTCTCTTTTTTCTTTCCCCCTCCCCTCCCTATCCCATTCCCCCTGTCTATCATGGGTAAAACAATTTAAATAAAAGTATTAAAAGTTATTACAAGGGGAGTCTATAAATAATATACAATACATAGATATGTGCTGTATAAAGCTCCTTTTGGCAAAGTAAATCTGTTCGGCACAATAAGGAAAGCAGATTTCTCTTCTGTTTACCTAGCTGCTTGACAGGACAAGGTTAAAAAAAAAAGTTCATAGTGGTCAAATTTGACCAAATGTGGTTTATTTTTCAACCGCAGGGATCCAAGCACAGCAACACCGATGGAAGAAGTGTTTGAACTGAAGGGGAGAGTATGTTGAAAAATAAACCACATTTGATCAAATTTGACCACTATGAACTCTTCAGCCTACAAACTTTTGTGTGTGTGCGCGCGCGCACGTGTGTGTGTGTGTGTGTGTGTGTGTGTGTGCTGTGCGTGCTGGATGGGTAATTAAAAAAGCAGATTACTCTCGCCACAATACATTAGGAAAATCCCCTTTGTTTCAAAACAATAGGCTTCAAGCAGCTAAAAGTTACTGGGAGGGGTTGAATAAAGCTGAGGAAATTTAGCATGGGAAACATGGCATTAGAAACTGAACCCTCCTTCACCTTAAAGCCATTAAACGTCAAAGTTCAGTCGACACCCTTCCACTTCAAATTGTTCAACATATCTTATCCCTTCAATGTAATTGTTTTCCTTTATATTTAGAACAGTTAAAGTGTATCAACATCCTAAAAAAACATCTAAATATTGAGAGCCAAACCAGCCATCTGGCTACGACCAGGACGGATAATTTTCTCACACTTAAGGAGTATGTTTAGAATTCCTTATAAGAACTCCTTAGACAAAGATATAGAGTGATGATAATCAAGTCAGTGGCGGTAATGCACCTGTGGGCTGGTTGCCAACCACCAATCAAATCTAAAAGAAGAAGATTGTATTGATGTGATTGGAAAGCAGAGTAAGAGTGGAAAAATTTTGTAAGGAGGGAGAAGTTTGGCTTTTACTATTGCCTTTTCCCAAAAAAAACTAAAGTACTATATTTTAGTTTGCATTAATGTCCAACCTGTTATGCTCTGGACACGGTCGCTGACCATGTCCACACTATTTATGGTTTTTTGGATTTGCTATTGTCATTATTGTCATTCTGTTATCATTAGTATTCTTCCTAATCCTTGGTTTTTCAGTGATGTATTGATATTTTTCCTGCTTGTTCCTAGTTTTTCTACCTGCTCTTATTTTGAATTATTTCCTGGTTTGCGTTTCTGCTTAGCGTTATTGTTGTAGTCTCATTTCCTGTTTACCATATGATCTTCTGCTTTACTTTCAGCATCGTAACCTTGCCCAGCTGTCCTGTGTTAATTATTTTGTTTTCAGTATTAGTCACTGCCTCCTGCTGTCCAGTGCAGCGACATATCAGGATTTTCACTCTGGCTTTCATCACGTTCGGTATGTACTCCCGTGTGTTATTTGCCTAGCCAGCTCCCTTTATGTTTACTGCCCCGTGCTGGATTTGTGAGTTGACTGGGGAGAATAAAGCTTGTTTTCCCTAGAAGATAGCCTGCATTTTGAGTCCTTAATCCTACCGACCAGAGGACATCCCTGACAAAACCCTAATCAAAGTTTGGGGTTTTTTTAGTGCCCGAGTCTGATCCAGTTTTTCTGGGTACTCGGTTACATCCCCCACCCAGTCACGTAGTTTCAGTATTAACAGTGTTGTGAAAAAGTAATTGCCCTCTAAACCTAATAACTGGTTGTGCCACCCTTGGTGGCAACAACTGCAATTAGTCATGTGAAAAAATTATGACACCCTGTATAAGCCTGTGTGTGTGTTTTTTTTAACATATTTGGACATATGGATATTTAATATCAATGTTAAAAATACTGGGAGATTCATGTGATACAACTAAACAATTAAAAATGAATTAAAGGCATTTCAAATTTTCTGTAAAATATAATTCTAAACAAATAGTGAGGAATAAATTAGGATACCCCCCCATATTTTTTAGGACACCCCCACATTTATTCCCACTTAAAATGGCTAAAATAAATGTTAAAAAATGCAAATAAAACAAAAACAAGGTTAGACATAGATATGTGACCATTTCTTAATAAAGAACGGAATATTTAATGGGGTGTCCTAATTTTTTCACATGACTAAGTGTTTGCAGTAATTGGCAGTGAGTCTTTTACATCACTGTTGAGGAATTTTCACCCACTCTTTTTTTCCAGAATTGTGTTAATTCAGCCACATCTGAGGGCTTGAGCTTGGGGTCACAAACTGATGGCCGGACATTGTCCTTCAGGATTTCCTGGTAAAGAGCAGAATTCATGGTTCCATCAGTTATGGTGAGTCCTCCAGAGCCTGAAGCAGCAAAGCAGCACCAGACCATGACACTACCACCACCATGTTTGACTGTTGGTGTGATATTCTTTTTTTTTATGAAATGCTGCTAGTTTTACACCATGATGTAACGGGACACACACCTTCCTAAAAGTTCAACTTTTGTCTCAACACTCCACAGAATATTTTCCCAAAAGTCTTGGGGACCAGCAAGATATTTTTGGCAAATGTCAGATAAGCCATTGTGTTCTTTTTGGTCAGCAGTGGTTTTCCCTTGGAACTCTCCCAAGGGTGTCATTTTTGCCCAGTCTCTTTGTTGTTATCATGGACCAGTGTTCAAACTGAGGCAAGTGAGGCCAACTGTTCTTTAGATGTTGTTCTGTGTGTTTTTTCCTCTTCTGTTCTTGAATTTCTGTAGATCACGGTATGATGTGTTGCTTTTTGAGTACTTTTAGCCACTTTGTCAGACAAGTTCTATTTAAGTGATTTCTTGATTCAACAGGTCTGGCAGTAATCAGACCTGGATGTGGCTACTGAAGTTAAACTCAAAAAGTGGAGCTAATCACAGTTAACTCATGATGTAATGGGAGGGGAAGGGGGGTGTTACTTTTTCACACAGGACCAGGTAGGTTTGGATAGCTTTTTTCCTTTAATAAATTAAATCATCATTTATGAACCGTGTTTTGTATTTGCTCAGGTTATCTTTGTCTAATATTAACATTTTTTGATGATCTGAAACATTTAAGTGTGACACGTGCAAAAATATAAGAAATCAGGAAGGGGGGCAAATACGTTTTCACAGCACTGTGCATAAATCCTATTAAAAGGTAAAGTCAGACCTGAAGGTAAAATAAAGTGGTGGGATTTTTAGATTGCACATTCATGTCTTTCAATACAACACCAGTTTTCCTGAAAAATGAAAAGTTGTTTCTTTGTGGTTTAAAAGGAATTCTTGTTCTTGCAAAAGCTAAATAAAACACTGCATTATCCATGACATGCCAGTAGGAGGCAATGTGATTTTTTTACAGCAACCTATCCAACATGACAGTGTTTTACAAGCAGGGTGCCCTGGTATGTTCAGGTTTCTGTGGGAAAGGATCTAATTTCACTTCTTAATTGGTCCAAAAAAATTGCCAACAATTTGCTGTTGTTGTGCATGGATTCTGTAGGCACCCATGCACAACAACGGTACATGGATGACGCTAAGGATATTATTCCTCTTGCTTCAAAATGTGATGCAAAAGAGTTATGAACTAAGGATCAGTGCATGCAGGAAAATGTGAAAGTTTACAATTCCAAAATGAATGAAAGTGCTACCTATTTCTTGTCTACACACCATTTTCCTGCTGTGTATGCTAGTCTGTCAGTGTGTCTAGTGTACCCACATGAGTCAGTTACCTTTGACAGTGAGGTTGATGCTGGCCTGGGCTGACAGACTCACAGATCGAACTTCTCCGACACACATGTACTCTCCAGCGTCATCATAGGAAACGGCTTGTATTGACAGAGCGCCATCTTGTGAGAGCACCTTTGAGCCCTATAGGAACATAGGAATGCTGAAATAAAACTGGACTCACTCCATCATCCCTCCGTTCTTTCTTTTTTACCCTCCCTGAGCGTTAGCTGGAGTGGCATTATGAATATCAAATGTGAAGGCATGCTGCAATTCTGGGAAAGCATCAGAACAAACTTCTCACACACACTGAAAGCTTAGCAATAACAAATCAAAGTTAGTCCTCCGTGTGGAACTTGCAGTTTTTTTTCTTCTCATAGGAATTTACCTTTCTCAGAGCAAACATGTCGTCTATCCAGAAAACTAGCAGTCTCTTGAGTTTCTATCACACCCAAGAGACACAACAACAGATACACAAGCTCCAACAACACACCTGACACAAGACAAACACTCCCATAAGAAGAGGAGAAGCAAAGCGAACACCAGCTGCATCGAGAGTGCTGTGATTTTTTTGTGGTTTCAGATTATCAGAATGTACTGAAGTGCTACGTAAATGGAATGTAAAAGTGAGGAAAAAACTGAGCATAAAACTGAAAATAAGGAAATAACATACATTTTTTGTTTCTTGCTAGGAAAAAAGACATTGTGTTCCTCGTTGCCATAATATTTCTCTCAGCCTATTATAATTTACTACAAACTGTTGATTAGTTACGTTTTAAGACCCCCGAGTGGTCATCTGCTTTCCTCTCACATATTGAGTTAACCTATTACTGTAATACTGATATGTACGGTGCGCCCCAAAGAGCTCACCAACATACAAAACCACAACAAAAATACAAAAATCCACGACAAAAATACAAAAGTCACAAGAAAAATACAAAACCCATAACACAAATACCAAAACTATGCTAACATTAGCATCAATGTTAACATTAGCATGTTAAGTGTTAGCATCAATAGTAATGCTGGGACTAACATTAGCATGCTAACATTAGCACTGACACTAAAAATGTTAGCGTGCTTTTGTATTTGTGTTGTGCCTTTTGCATTTTGGTGAGCTCTGGGGGCCACTGTAGCTATTCCATAATCTAACACACATAAAGAACCTGGTTTATTCTGTTCAGATAAAATGTATTTTTGGCAGTGTTGGTTTTCCTCCACAATCAGACAATGGAGAAAAGCACAGTGTCCGCTCCCCCAGCTGGAAACGACACAATGAATCTGGTGTAGTAAGGCCACAACTGTCTTTGCAACAGAGTAATGCCAGAGACACAAAGACTCCAGTGTTGTGAGGCAGCTGCATGGTAAGTACAGTGTAAGTTTTCTATCATAATTGTCTTATCAAAAAAAAAAAAAAAAAAGCTGCTACAAGGTTGTTCCAAACCAGAGGCTGCGTTAACTGAAAACTGTCCTTCATTGACAGATTTTTTTTCAGCAATGACTGAAAATTCTGAAAGCTGTCTACCATTTGATAGATTATACTGAGGGTGATCTAACTGAAGTTAATTAAAATGACAAACAATAGATTATGACAGAATTTTTTACAAGCCTGTCTGTCAAAATGATAGATAACAAAAAAGTCTAGTGCAAACTCTGCTCCAAACTGAACTACAATCACAGAAATGTCCAAATATAGAGATCCATAAAGGAGTACATCCATATTTAAAGTTTAATCGTTGGTATCAATATATAACACCTGCTGTGGCTACATGAACAATATTTCTTCAGTGTAATTGAAATCACTCTTATGAGAGACTCCAAGTGAACCATTTACATGGATCCAGAAGTGATCAGGTGTGAGTTTACATAGCCATAACATTTAATCAGAATGTAACATTTTTGATAAATGCAAAGTCATTTCACCTATTTTTACAGGAGGAAGCAGATAGACCAATCAGAATCTGAGCAGGGTTTCCTCCTGTAACATTTCTCGGTGGCGGCCCACCATGCCAGAAATTTTACGGCCTCGCCATGAAGATATGAATTTATTGAGAAAAATATATGAAGCAATGACTTTCCACAAGCGCGCACACAAACAACGCGCATGGCCGTCATCCGCATGGAGTTTAGAAGCGCCCTGCCCACATGGGTTTTCCAGACAGTCGGCAAACAGTGTCTCACTAAGCGTGACTGTCCGACAGAAACATGAGTTTGTTAAAGTACTTTATACGCGGAAAAAATCATTACAGGTATGTAAGCACTGGAGGAGTTTATCATTGTTTTAACCTGCTGGAAACGGGAGCAATAATGGAAGAGTCGCTTAGCTAAGAGATGTGGTTAGAATTCATATGCTGCCGGCTTCACATGAAGGGAAAGGCAAGGGGGACTGATGAATTGCTGAGGATATGTTTCACCAGCCACTACAATATTAAGTTATGTTCTGGAGGAATTGCAGGAATGAAGAGACTGGCAATTTCTCTCTTTTCTCGCAAGAGCAGGCGTGCCGTTTTTATTCTCCAGTGGCAGTGACAAAAAGCAAGAGCTAAAATCGCTAGCTCTCTTCACTCTAAACTGAGGTCCTTCAGCGGCTGCCTAGAGAGGTGCCTGATGAGAAAACCTGAGAGCACAACTATAACTGCCTAAACAGATCATTCTGTACATGAACACATATTGTAGTGAATTATGTCTTTAGAGTCCGCTACAGTTCCCTGTTATGTACCTGGCAGGTTAAGATGACCGAAATTCACAAAGTCAATGACTTGAATCTGTCAGCAGCCTTCAGACAAACTAAACGTGCCAACATTTGATTTCAAAATAAGGGAGGTTTTTCCTGCTGTCTGGGTGGTGAGATTTCTTAAAAAAAAACTTATAAATATAAAGAAATATTATAACAGAAATAACAGCATCCTTGGTCATTTAAGTTAATTTATTTCATTAAATACAATTTTATTAATATTTTTTTTCTTTGTAATCAGAGTTAAATTATTGTTCTGTGACTTCCGGTTATGGCTGCCACGTAGGACGGACGTGTCTCGCTCTGCTCTGCTCCTGGAAAAAAAAAAATCGGCAAATAACTCTCTCATTTGGGACAGAACGTATCCCAGCATTTGGGCGAAGATATGTCGGCGAAGCCTAAGGCTGGAAAACCAGGAAAAGGAAAAAGCGAGCCGCCGAAACAGTCCAAATTAACAGACTTTCAGGTCTGTGACGCAGTAAACAAAACTCCATATATGGCGGAGGAGGCTGGCAACGCTGCGATATCTGCGGGGAATGGCGCAGATGCGCTGATGGCTGCCATGAGTTCAATGAGAGCGGACTTTTCCTCTAGATTTGATGGGATTATGACAGCGTTGGAAGGAATAAGAAAGGAATTGGGTGACTGTGTAGAACGAACGGCGCAGATGGAGCTCCGTCTCGCTAGTGCTGAAGATGACGTCACCCGTCTTCAATTAAAGGTGCGCACTTTGGGAAAAAAAAATAAATCTCTGGAAGATAATATTTTGGATTTGGAATCTCGGTCGAGACAGAATAATTTGAGGCTGGTGGGTCTTCCAGAGGAATCAGAAGGTCGGGACGTATGTTCCTTTCTGGAAAAGTGGATTCCGGAGGTGCTGGGCAGCGAGGAGTTGCAATCAGCAGTGGTTCTGGAAAAAGCACATCGTATTGGCCCACGGAGAGATAAGGGACCGCCGAGGACCTTAATTATGAAGTTTCTTAGCAACAGAGACAGGATGAAGATCTTCAACGCTGCACGAGCTAAAAAAGGAGAGATTAAACACCAGGACCAGCAGGTGCAGTTCTACCCAGATTTGGCCACAGGAATCCAGCAATTGAGGAAGCAGTTTGATCCCGTACGTAAGGAGCTGCGCAACCTTGGGATTCGTCATGGTGTAATCTATCCTGCGAGACTGCTGACCACGTATGAGGGCAGAACCCACATCTTCAAGACCCCAGAGGAGGCGCAGGAGTTCATCAAGAAGATCAAAGAAGAAGAAGAGACTGGTGGGAGCTAAGCATGAACAAAATATAAGGTAGAATAATTAAGCATTTGCACAGGCATCTGACTGACTTGAAGTAAATAGTAAGTTTACAAAATATAGATTGTATTATATATTAAAAAAACAAAACAAAAACAAAAAAAAAAAAAAAAAAAAACTATGATGTACAAAGTTGTTAAAAATTTTGGAGTTAAGTTGGAAAACTACAGAGGAGAGTTAATGTTACGTCATTAAAAGCAGTAGAGTTAGGGTGATTGGGAGGATGAAGAAGGAGTGGCTTAGGCTGTTCCCCGTGGGTGTGGAACGGTCGATGGCTATATCGGGAGACAGAATTTTTCTTTTGATTTTGGGGGGTTTGCCACAAGTGTGGGAAGGGGAAATTTGTTTGTGTGTAGTTTGTAGGATGAATGTTCAACCACTCATGTTTTTGCTTCTCTGTATGAGCATGTTTACACTGCAAGGTAATCCCAAACTCTCTATTGATCATGGACCAAAGTGTTAATCTTAATTTAACTTCATGGAATTGCAGAGGTCTACAAAATTTAAAAAAACTTAAACAAGTTATGAATAAAATAAAGGACATGGGTTCAAGAATTGTGTTTTTACAAGAAACTCATCTGATAGAGGAGGATGTTAAAAGAATTAGGAGTAGATGGCAGGGAAGTGTATTCACCTCTTCATTTTCATCCCGAGCCAGGGGAGTTATGACTCTCATACATAAATCAGTTCCTTTTCAAGTGAAAAATGTAATTGGAGACAAATTTGGAAGATATGTAATCATTCAAGGTTCTTTGCTATTAGAAAATATAAATCTTGTGAACTTATATGGTCCCAATATAGATGATCAGAAGTTCTTTGCTAATTTATTTCTCATCTTATCATCACTTACAGGGCAACATATAATAGCAGGGGATTTTAATTGTACATTGAATCCAGGTGTGGATAGATCAACAGGACTGGATTGTACGCACATTGGATGTAGGATGACTATTATTCATTTTATGAAAGAATTGAGATTGTTAGATATATGGAGAGAAATGAAACCACAAGTTAAAGCCTATTCTTGTTATTCCAGTACCTACAAGACATTCTCACGTATTGATTATTTTTTGATTTCCACAGAATTAAGGTCCAAGATTCAAAACTGCTTTTATGATAACATCGTGATCTCTGATCATGCACCCTGTTGTCTAATATATGTAGATAAAAAATTGACAAAGGAATCAGGTAGATGGCAATTTCAGCATAAATGGCTTCAGGATGAGGAATTTGTCAAGTATATAGAAAAACAGATAGACGAGTTTAGCAAGACGAATACAAGAAATTTTACCAAATATTATTAATCGAGATCAGAATGGCTTTATAAAGGGTAGACAAGGCTTCCATAATGTAAGAAGACTATTTAATATTATTTATTTTAATAAAGAAGCACCGGATACAGCTCTCCTATCATTGGACGCCGAAAAGGCCTTTGATAGAGTTGAATGGCCCTTTCTTTTTGAAGTCCTACAAAGGTTTGGACTTGGAAATAATTTCATAAAATGGGTTCAAATAATATACAATAATGCTACAGCAGAAATCCTAACAAATAACAATATTTCAAAACCAATAAAAATCAATAGAGGATGTCGACAAGGCTGTCCACTTTCACCTTTACTGTTTACTATGGCAATTGAACCTTTAGCGATAGCGATACGTTTACATTCACAAATATATGGAATTAAAGTTGGACCAACAGAACATAAAATCTCCCTGTACGCCGATGATATAATTTTGTTTATGTCGAATCTAAAAAAATCAATTCCAACCTTGTTGAATTTAATAAAGAATTTTGGGGAAATATCAGGATATAAAATAAATAAAACTAAATCTTCAATATTAATGCTAAATGAGACCCAGAGAAATTACCCAGCCCCTGAGGCAAATCAATTCAATGTTGTAAATCAGTTTAAATATTTAGGAATCCAAATTATGCCTAAGCTAGAATCAGTCGCCAGCGTCAACTATGAAGCCTTAATGTCAGATATCAATGAGTTAACTCAGAGATGGATGTCACTACCAATGTCGATGATCGGGAGAATCAATATACTTAAAAGTAATATTTTACCTAAAATACTTTATTTATTTCAATACATTCCCTTATCACCACCTTTAGATCTATTCTCAAGAATAAAAAAAAAGTTAGTGGAATTTATATGGAACAACAGGAGGGCTAGATTACGTCTGTCTTTATTATATTTACCATTTGATCGTGGAGGTCTGAAATGTCCAAATTTTATGTTGTATTATTGGTCGGCACAACTGAGGTCTATGACATATTATTTTTCATCAAATGATCTCCCTCACTGGACTGAAATGGAATCATACAATTTACCTTTACCTCTTCCCATATTCATATACTCAGATTCGGCAAAAAAATTACAAAAACAAGTTAAAAATCCATTTGTAAAGCATATGATCAAAATATGGTGTGAAGCTAAAAACTATTTAAAAGAACCACAGTTATTGTCACAATTTAGTCCAATATGGGGTAATCAATATTTTAAACCAGGGAGAGCGGACGCTGTATTTAAAGTATGGAATTTAAAAGGGATACAAAAGATTCAGGATTTATATTTGCCATGTGCAGACAACATAATGTCTTTTGAAGAGCTGAGGATCAAATTTAATCTCAACAGAACACATTTTTTTAAATATCTTCAACTTAGAAACTTTATTCGATCAAATCAAAATAAAGCTCTCACTCGACCTATTTATTCATCCTTGGAAAAAATGATGATGAAAGATAGTAAAAGAAAGGGTATTATTTCAGAGTTTTATAACTCATTGACACTATCTTCAAGTGAAAATTCACTGAAAAGATTAAACTACTGGAAAGAAGATCTGCAAATTGAAATTTCGGAGGAACAATGGGAATTGGCTTGTACAGAAGCTCAAACCAAATCAATAAATGCACGCCTTAAATTGATACATTTCAAATGGTTAATGCGGATGTATGTTACACCGGAGGAGTTAAATAGATATAACAAAAATATACCAGATACATGCACAAAATGCATGGAAAGTAAAGGAACCCTATTTCATTGTTTATGGGAATGTAGATTAATAAGAATGTTTTGGGAAGAGGTGAGGGTAACAATTGAAAAAATAATCTCAAAACAAATCATACTGAATCCTAAACTGTTTTTGTTGGGTCTGTACCCAGAAAAGCATAATTTTAATAAAAGTGAAAGAACATTCATAGACCTCAGTTTGCTTAATGCCAAAAAATGTATTGCACTATTATGGAAAAAGACTCATAGACCAGATGTGACTCAGTGGTTAAGACAGATGTTAACAAACCTTCCATTAGAAAGAATAACATATATACTGAAATCAAAGGAAATTGTGTTTGAGAATATATGGAGACCTTTTATTGATTATGTAAAAAATTTAAACATAACTCTTGAAGAAGAAGGTGAATGATGTGTGTGGACCTTGTAAATTCCAAACTGGTGAACATAATATGTATACTTATGTATTGGATTGTCTAGACTAAACAGAGGAGCATTGTTGAAGACTTGATTTTGTTGGTGGTTGTTGGTGTTTTTAGTGCATTTTTTTTTTTTTTTGTAGTACTTTAGCATTAGTGTTTGATTGTTTGTATAAGATAAGATAAGATAAGATAAGATAAGCCTTTATTAGTCCCACAACGGGGAAATTCCAGGATTGCAACAGCACAGGGATAGCAACACTCAGAGCAACAATCAGAAGGCAAGAAAAAAAAAACAAGCAAGCAAGAGCAGCTAATAAACATATGTACGTATTACTATAAAATATATATATATACACACACACACAGACACACAGTGCAGAGCATTGTAGCTGGATGGAATAATATATGAATATATGAACACACAGTGCAGAGCATTGTAGCTAGATGGAATAAATATGTAAATATATAAACACCCACAGTACGGAGCATTGCAGCTAGGTGGAATAAATATGCAAGTATATAAACACACACAGTGCGGAGCAATGTAGCTAGATGGAATAACATGTAGATATATAAACATATAAACACCCACAGTACGGAGCATTGCAGCTAGACGGAACAAATATGCAAATATATAAACACACACAGTGCAGAGCATTGCCGCTAGATGGAATGAAACAGCATAACCGTCTACCCAGCTATCCTGCATGGTATGATTATGTGCCCATACACACTCTCACCCTCCATAGCGACCGGCATGCTCCTAGTTGTATGCCGGAGAGGACCACTGTGTAAGTCTATTGCATCTTCTGCATTCAAAAAACTATTAGTTTGTTACGTCTTTTTTGCTATCTCTGCGAGCAGCCCTGCTTAGGTTGTACAGTCTGACAGCCGTTGGTAGGAAGGACCTACGAAACCTCTCGGTTGTGCACCTGGGATGATGTAGTCTGCTGCTAAATGAGCTCCTCAGTGCATTCAGTATGTCCTGCATAGGGTGGAACTCGGACTCCAGCAGAGATGACAGAGATGACATATGTATCATGTTTGTTAAAAAAAAAAAAAGGTTCAATAAAGATATTGTGGAAAAAAAAAATTATTGTTCTGTTCTGACTACAAAATTATGGTAAAAAAAATGTAAATTGTTATAAGGAAAAAGTTTAAAAAAAAATTACCACAGTCTGTTTCAAATTTATCTAAAAAAACAGTAATTTTATTTTAAAAAACAGACAAAAATTAGTCATAAAATAATCCACAAATTTATAATAAAGTTTCAAATGTACAAGAAAAGTCAATTTTACAAGAGGAAATTACAAATTTGAGGAACATGGTTTCAACTTTAGATAGATTTACAGAGAAAAGTAGAAAACTATAAGAAAATTGTTAAAAAATTTTGAGAAAAACCTCAAACCTTCAAGACTGAAGTCATTACTCAAGTTTTTAAGTGGGTGCTCTTTGCACCCTTAACTCAATTAGAAATTTTTGGTTGCCTACTTTTAATTCATTTCAAAGCACTGCTTTTACATGAGTAGAATTTCTGGCTACTATACCCACCTGATCATATAATTTAAGTATGCATGAGTACATTACTGTTATGAATGTTTCTTTCCATTCCCTACTTTCTCAATGGAAAAAAAAGAAAAACTAGAATAAAAATACAAAAAATACACACATTTTTGTCATTTATGTAAACCATGACAAAAAAATCCTGCAGGACAAAACATGACACTTGATATTTTCTAACCTGTTTGTATACCACCATAGACAGAGAGAGAACCTGAATTAGACAGAGCTCAGAGAGGGAAAGATGAGACAGAAGAGAGGAGCCAAGGAGAGGGAAGTGTTCAGGCAGAGGAAGGAGAGAAGGATAACACCACTAAAAAGTCTAAACACAGGATGTCTGGGTGGGACCCCAACTGGCCCAATATTCAAGCCTCGGTTGTACAATACTTCAAATGGTAAGTTCCATATGCAACGTTACTGTGTAAAATTTTAAAAAGAAATAAATAGTAGAAAATTAACATATTCCGGTATGTTTACCACCCACCCACCCCCGGAGAAAAATATGTTGCCACTGTGCCAAGGTCTTTAAGCCAGAGGAAACACTGCTGAGGCCAAACTTTATTATATGTGAATAACAACTGAGTCATACTTAATAATAATCACTGTCAGGAGATCGGTCCTCCTCTCCGTGGATCGCCATTTTATCGTGGTGAAGGTATTTGTGTGCCTTAATAATCCAAGGAGCTATGCCGTCGGGAGCAACTTGCCTCGAATAGGGTCTCCAAAGATGAACTGATCCTGGGTGAAGGGCCAGACCAAGAGTGGTCCAGTGAATCTCTATGAAAAAAGTTACATCAAGGACCCAGTGTACCGAAAGGAGCCACATGGGTCCACCCTCCAGTGAGCTCACCACCTGCAAGAGGGATCATGGGGATCACTGTGCCGTGTGAACCGGGCGGCAGTCTGGGCTACTCTATGGACTGCTGCTCCTGTCACCCAGATGCCTGGATAAGTGGTAGAGGATGGATGGATGGAATTCCATCATCATGCTATTTCATAATATGCTGTATGTGGTTTATTGGGAAAAACGGCACTCTTCAACATGGTGAACAAATGCATTCTTCAGAGTACACAATTATTCCACAAAGGGAAAAATAACTAGAATGAGAGAATGTTATACAACACACCTTTTTCCACTGGATTGTATGCGCGGCCGAGGCCTTGGTCTTACACTGCCACTCCACCTTTTCTCCAAGCATGACCACCTGTGGCTCGACTGGGGTCACACTCACTGGGTTAATGTCTGACGGGGAGAAAACAGAAGGATGTAGAAAGGGTGGGAGATACCGGAAGAGACTTTCTATATATTCTGCATTAAAGAGATGCCACTTCAAATCAGAATCCTTCTCATCACTTAAACAAGCATGTAATGAGACTCTTAAAATGGTAAGACTAAGCAGAATATTAATTTTTTACAGGCGTAAAGCTAATGCACTTGCTCTGAAGTTAAGCCCCCTTTGCAGCCCAAGTTAAGCTTATTCCATGCTCTTTCTAGGTTATCACTGCCTAATGTGTGTGATAAGATCAAATTAAAGAGTGTGGCTGGATAACATTAGAGTAACACACCAACTGTGAAAAAATTAATTGGATATCATCTGGCAGAATCGATTCCATGAAGCTCATTCCACTGTAACCTTCTTTTTAATATCCCAATGAAAAAAAATAGCGGAGTACAAGACAAACTGCACAAAGGTGAATTGTTCTTCATATGTGTTAACATGATTCCTGTCAGTCGTGTGCATGCTTGGCTCACTCACAGTGGACGGTGAGGTTGATGGTACCACTTAGGTCTGCGTTCAGGTTATCAAAGTCTGTGGCTTTGCACATGTACTGGCCAGCATCCGTTCGCTTGACAGATTTTATTGTCAAAAGACCACCCTGGCCAATGATGTCTTTTCCCTGGAAATCCAATAATAAGATTTATGAGCAAAAAAAAAAAGAACAAAGAGCACTGACAAACTAGAACTGCACTAAACAGACATGTAAACCCTCTCCTCTCCTCTGAATTATCTAGCAATAGCTCCCCTATCTATTTCTTTTCTTTCATAAGTTAATGAGCAGATATGTATAATGCAAGGGTACACATCAGTAACATACTGCAAGTCCATGTTGGCTCTCAACGCTCATGACCTTGTGAATTTGACTTTTGGCCTTTCAACCCCAAAACCACAAGTATGCCACAAGTAAGGGCCTCAAAGTCAACCTTTGTGCCAAGTTTGGTGACCCTGGGTTCACTTTTTCCTCAAGTTGGAGTGCAGATAGACCTGGCCTTTGACCTTCTGACTCCAAAACGATAAACACATCTCAGGGTCTCAAAGTGAACCTGTGCACCAAGTTTGATGACCACAGCTCTCATAATAAAGTGACTACAGACCAATTCTTGATTTTGAATTTTTGTGACCTTGCAACCTTGACCTTTGAGCTTTTGACCCCTTAAACATTTCCACAGATGCTAGTCACAGGCCAATCTGTGTACAAAGTTGGGTGACCCTAGCTACACCACGTCTGGAGTTACAAGCGACCGCCCAGCCCACGCCTTGACGCTGTGGGTAAAACTGCTATCTCTCCTCTCTAAAGCAAAAGTACAGGTGCACGAGAGTCTCACATACATCTTTTTTGAATTCAAACTCCGGCTGAGGGTTTCCATCAGTCTCACATTTCATTCTGACAGTATCGCCCTCTTTGACTGAGTCGGTGTTGAGCAGGGAAAAGGTTGCTTTCTCAGAGGGATCTAGGTGGGACAGAACAGACATGGAACAGGTGAAAATTCCTTCAGCAGCTACATCTATGCTGTTATACTGCGCATCATCAATCAGGGATCAGCCACGCATTCCAGGACTGATAACTCTCCCAGCACCTCTTCTTTTCTTGCCTTGATTTTAGTTTTTACCGTCGCTAAAAATTGCATTCTATTGTGACTGAATTAAACTATTACATACTGTATAGTATACTAGCTTAGCAGATGGAAAATCATAAAGCCAGAAAATGAAGAAAGAATCCTGCAAATACACAAAGATCCAACATCCTTTTAAATATTTGTAAATTAAATATTACTTCCTTCAGCAGGGGCATATGGTTTGATATTCATAATGTGACAGATCTGTTTTCAAAACTAAGGGAACCTTGCATTTTTTGTTCTTGCCATGGATTAGATAAAATATCACCTACTGTATTGTATGGATCATAATGTAATGTTCTGTCAGTTTTTTTACCCCAGGATTTTAAAAGAAATCCTCTTTACTACTGTGATCACCTGACTTTTGCTGTACTGCCACCAACAAGTGAAGGCAAAACATCTCAGTTCGTCTCTGCTAACTAGCTGCACATTTAATCTTTAATAAAAATGTTCACCACAGTTTCTGTTAATGGAATACTAAATACTGTATGTATTTTTTATGTTGCATTTGTTATAGGTCCAGTGAGTTGTTTGGAGAATATAAGCTTTCATGTATGTAATCATGCAAGTTTAAAAACAGCATGTTATCCTCATTGTTAACAAACTTGCATTCTTTAAAGGGGTCACTGACTGCACTGTTTCCATATTTTAACAGCTCACATAGGCATTAATGAAATGCTTGTGACATATTTCTCCGGTTTCCTCCCACATGCCAAAAACATGCATGTTAGGTTAATTGGCTGTTCTAAATTGTCCCTAGATATTTGTTTCCTATAGGCCCTTAGAATAGAGGGTTAGTATTAATGAAAGCGCTTTGAGTGGTCTTTGTGACTAGAAAAGCGCTATATAAGTGCAGGTTAGATATTTTGGTCAAATTGCCTTAAATTATTTAATTACCGCAGCATAATTGGTAAATCCTTTTTTGCAGCCTTTCTCAGAACAGCTGGTTTCAGTGTATGTCTCTTTAAATCTCTAACCTGCATTTAACTCCTTCTTATCCCACTATTGCTAATCTTAGCTGGCTAGCTCTTAGCTCTAGTACCACAATGTAAAGGCTCCCCACCCATCTACTTGACAGACAGCTAGGCTGGCCAATAATAGAGCAGCATCATGTTTATGACATTCTGGAGCAAACCCAGAAGAGTTAAAATGGTTTTGTGGAGAGAAAAACAATACAAAATAATGTGTTTTTTAAGCAAAGTCAAATATTTTGATGTTTTTTTTCCGATAATCATGTGACGTTAAAGGTAAAATTAAAACCTATCAAAAAAAAACAATTTTTCAGTCAATGACCCCTTTAACAACACTATTACAATATACAGAGAGATAAAGTGAGATAATGAGCAAGAGATTTTTATTTCTTAGCTTGTAGCAGTAAAACAGTATACAGGTCAATGTTTTCTCACAATAATTTCATTGATATTCCAATCAACTGAGCAAATTTGATCTTGATAGACCCTCACCATGCATTACATTACCCAAATGCAATCACCCAAAGACCCTTTGTTGCCTCTTCACTTACAGTTAAGGTTGATTTTGATGGTGTCAGATGTCTTTACTTTGATTTGGTTTCCTGGCAGCTTGTATTCCACTTTGCAGGAAAACACAGAGTCCCTGTCGGCCTTGGTGGGCTGCATATACAAGCCGCTCTTAATGGTGAAGAGACCCGAGGCCTCCCGTACCAAGGAGGGAATCATGTAGGTCTCTGACAGGAAGGAGGGCAAAATTGTCTTAAGATAATTAAATGCAAAGTTAGTGGAATGAATGCAGAGGATGTACAAATGATCCTCGGGTTTGTCAGTAATATAAAAATCAGAGTGAAGGGACACGTACTTTCTTCCCTGCTTTTGACCTCAACAAGGGGCTGATCATCTTTGTACCAGATGATTCTTGGCTGGGGATGTCCATTCATCGACACACATGTGCCAATCTGATACACAAGGATAAACAAAGGCACAGAAAATAACATGAGCAGGGCAATAACACACTCTGTCAGGTTAATATCAAGGACTTGTGCACGCACCTCTGAGCTAGTAGTTTCTCCCACAGAAATGGCCTGAGCTGATGGTTTGGTGAGTTCGGGCTTCTCTGGAGCAACTGAGAGAAAAAAGTTTTTTGTTTTTGTTTTTTTAAATAAGAAAAGTTATTAACTTCTTTACATCATTAGGATTCACTGGAGCAAAACTGCAAACACACACAAACACTTCATTGGCACTTTTAAAGAAAAGGAAAAAATACACATCAGGTGATACGTGTAAAATAAAAAAAACACATTGGGCCTCACGCAAGAACCGTTAGTACTAACAGATTTGATCGTAAATGTGATGTACGATCAATTTACGTGAATTTCTGCGATTCACCAATCTGTTAGTATCTAGAGCTTTAGTACATTTACTAACAAAATTTATGAGTGGTCCAGACCAGTTGTAAGACTTTTTGGCTGTTGTCTAACCTCAGTTTTCACTAAATGGCTCTATATTTTATTTGTCTGAATCAAGTATAAAAGTGTAAACACTATAAACTAATAATTAGTGGATGAGATTCTATACTTTGATTCAAGTTATAATTAAAATACAGTTAAAAATAATTAAAAGCCGTATCATTCCATCAACATCCAAATCACATCTGATGCAAAATACAAGATTTTAAATGTCATTGCCGGGGAAGTGCATGGCTTCCTTATACCAGAGAACAATGCGGTGGGATATATCAGGAAAGGTAATCCTAATCTGTAAGGGCCTGTACTTACAGTATATAGCCTTTTTTCTAGTCTCAAAGATCACTCAAAGCGCTTCACTAGTACTAACCCTCTATTCTGAAAGCCTATAGGAGACTGATAACTAGGGACAATTTTGAATGACCAATTAACAACATGCATGTCTCTGGATTGTGGGAGGAAACCTGAGCTCCTGGAGTAAACCCACACAGCACAGGGAGCACATACAAATTCCACACGGAAAGGCTCCCACCCTTGCCAGCCTGGGGATTCGAACCTGGAACCTTCTAGCTGTTAGACAACAGCACTAACTACTGTACCACCGTGCTGTAAAGCTGATTGGTAAGTAAATTATCACAATGCAAACTGTATGGCTATCATCACTGATTTTTACTGCTTTCATATGAGGGGAGTACAGCCTCTGGGTTAGAGTGCAGCAGCGTCTGTTTTGATAAATGATTTTGAAAAAAGTCTAGGCTGTATTTTCATAAACTGTTTACAATGAAAATGAACAAAAGTATTTATTTTAACAGCTTTTAAGCACATATTTTAAGCCCATATTGTTGAAATATGTCATCAGGGCCCTATGCAATATTGCACTTTGGGGCCCCCTAGTGTATCAATTTGGTACACAAAAAGAAAACACGCTTCCCATTTCCCAGCGGCCCTTGCGGGTAATGGTACACGTTGGAAAAGTATGACCTTATATGGTAGTTTTAGGGCATCAATTATGCGAATCTAATTTCACATGCTTGCATACTCACACATGTGACACCTACTAACAAAATACGCGTGATTTACACATACTAGCACTAACATGTTCTCACATGAGGCCCAATGTTTCTCTGACTTTTCCAAACACACCCACAGGTGGGAGCACTCCTCTTGTTTTTTCAAATTTATTACTGAGCTCAGTTGTTCACATACAAGGTCATCCTGTCACTGCCTGCAGCTGTGGACTTCTTATCAAAACAAACAGTGGATAATGCACAGTTGGTGATTCTATCAGTGTCTTCCTCATTTTGTTCCTGATTTTTTTGTTTTGTTTTGTTTTTCATAACATAAATATGTCAGTGATTTTTGCACAATGCAGTAAGACATACAGTTTGCAAGTATTTTTAGACTCATGCATATGCCTTGCTTTCATTCTACTGTGGGCTTTGAGAGAGAGAGAGAGAGAAACTGGGCTATCACAGCTACTGCTTAACCCTAGGGAGACCTCATAAGTAAGACCTATTAAGTTAGGGCAGGACAGCCACGCCATAACTCAACCCCAGTGAGTTAAGTGGTCAAATGCAAACAAAGAATAATTGCTGCTTTGTGGGACGGGAGGCTTTCTTCCAACTGTGGGCATTAAGTTCATCTAAAAAGGCCCTCTTTTAAATTGTACTCCGCTGAGGTATTGTCAAACACTGACCATCCCATTGCAGATTTATAGCTTAATTTATGGGAAAGCTTTAAACTTTGTTGAGGCTCAATGTGTAAATGTTAAAGCACAACATCTGAGCGTTTTTGTAAGTGGACTTCAAATAAAAGATGAGTCAAGATCCCAAATGCAAATTAACCTGATTTATAGTCAGTGTGGGATGAGTAGAAATACAGCGGGCTATGCCATGGTAACCTCTTGGCATGTTAGCCACAAATCTGGAGTCTTATTAAGGAGAGATGGATGAAACATGACAGGTGTGATTGGACTATTCATCACTCATGTCAAGAGCGATTAGATTTTGGTTAATTGACCTCAGGGGAACTTATCAAAAGAAACTGGTAAACCTTTGAAATCTGAGAATCATACATTGTTTTAAATAAATCTGCTCTTTTCTGACAGATGCATACAATTCTAAAGATATATAATTATGTAATTTGTGACACTTTACATCTTACATGTTTACATTAATGCTATAGTAATCAGTGTAATGCATTACGCACAATTAGGCCTCTTTAAACTCAAATGATCTCACACACACACACACACACACACACACACACAGAGAGCTCTCACAGGCTATTGTCATAAGCTTGCAGTGACAATGGCAAATCAACAACTAATGGGAAAGTTGAGGGTGCGAAGTAATGCTGAGGTCCAATGAAAGCTAAAGGGTGTTGGCTGACTTACAAAAGACTTTGAGCATAGTGGCGCCATCTCCAGATCCTGCAGCACCTGCCGTGACCTGGCAGTAGAAGGTGAGCTCATCAGAGGGTTTAACAGAAGAGATAGTCAAGCTGAAGTCTTCTCCCATGACAACCCTTCCTGACAGAAGGGTGTCTTTATCGCTTTCCATTTCCCCACTTGCAGAGCGGTAAGACACGCGCGTTCTGGTTCCTTGACGGTCCTTGGTGAATAAGGTTGAGAGGAACACAAGGCCAACTCAGTTAAAGACAGTTTCTTCTTAACCTATTTCTCTCTGCACCACCTCTCAAGTGACATTGATAAAAGCAATGTAAACATTCAATCTAATGGTGATTTTTGTCATTACACACATGTACAAAAAAGTTCAGAAAACATTATCAAAATGTGAATTGACATTGTCTTTGCTGCCTTAATGCAGTCATTACAACACAGCTATGCATTCTTCAACTGTGAGAAGGCAACATTAAAAATGACTTACATAGAACCATTCAACAAAAGTTGTGCTTGATGATGGCGAGACGGTGTGTGTGCACGGCAGCTTGGCAGTCTGTCCTTTTATCGCCTCAATTTCTGGGGTCACATTTACAATCACAGACCCAAGGCAGACTGTTGAAAAAATAGAAAGTACGACATGTTCATAAGCTTTCCAAGAGGTTTTAGTTTATCTATATAATACTAGCCCTTCATGAACATGGACCAGACTCAAACAACAAATGCACAACATGCCATTATAGTGAAATAGTGGCATAACAAGAAATCCATCCATCCATCCATCCAGTTTCTTAGTCATCGGAGCACATCACAGCTGATCCAGGGTGAACTAGGGTAACTACAGCATCAGTGACTGGGTACCTCATGAGGCCACCAAGAGCCTTTGCTTTCCTCATGATTCCATTGAATTCCGGTGAAGTTGGGACATTGTGTAATAGTGTAAATAAAAACAAAATACAATTATTTAAAAATCCTTTTAAACCTATATTCAATTGAATACACTACATTGACAAGATATTTAAGTTGAAACTGATAAACTTCATTGTTTTTTTGTAAAAATTCACTCATTGTGAATTTGATACCAGCAACACATTTCAAAAAAGCTGGGACGGGCAAGAAAACACTGGGAAAGTTGAAGAATGCTCAAAAAAAAAACTTTTTGGAACATTCGACAGGTGAACAGGTTTATTAGAAACAGGTGAGTGTCATGGTTGGGTATAAAAGGCGCATCCCCAAAACAGTGTTTGCAAGCAAGGATGGGGTGAGGTTCACCACTTTGTGAACAACTGCATTGGCAAATAGTCCAGCAGTTTAAGAACAGCTTTTCTCAATGTACAATTGCAAGGAATTTAGGATATTTCATCATCTAAGTCTATAATATCATCAAAAATTCAGAAAATCTGGAAGAATTTCTGCATGTAAGTGGCAAGGCCGAAAACCAACAATGAATGCCCCTGACATTCAATCCCTCAGATTAGGGATGCATGTTATCGATTAATTCATTAATTGATAATTGATTCACCTGATCAATTGATTAAAAATGATAAGCGGCGTTTTTCCTGAGAATTTGAATTTCTCTTGGTACATTATGGTCTATATAGAAATAAAGATATCCGCACACTTAGTCAGTGCAATTTCCATTTTACTGCTTGCTAAGCTTTCGGTTCTGTCAAAATATCAAAATTTTGATAACTGGGACTACATTTCCCAGAAGGCATGGCACTGCCACAGGGGTGTGTACACAGGTGTATTGCATACTGATTAATATGGGCATGCTCTCCCATTTAACCCTGTTCATGGCTATAGTCTGTATGCTCTGGTGAAGGTTTGACAGAACCGAAAGCCTAGCAAGCAGTAAAGTGGAAATTGCACTAAGTGTGCGGATGTCTTTATTTCTATCTATACTTGGTTGATTGTTCAGCACCTTACTAAGTCCTCGAGCTGGGTGCAGCAGCAGCCTTTCTCTACATTATGGTCAATAACATAAAAAGCCAATTATTGCTTGATATACTGAATAAAAAAATGCAAGTCATATTCCTCAAGGATTTGATTTATTTATGTAATGTAGTCTGTTGCATGTTAAACATTAACAACAAAATAAACTCAGAAAAATAAATATTATGGCTACTATAACATAAAAAATACAGTATGTGCACTAGCTGATATTAAACTTCAGCAACACAAATTCTGAATAAAAACTATGTGGACTTGGTCCACATAATATTAAAAACTACATAAAATCGGCTCTCTGAGAAGAACTGTTGATTTTACATTACAGTTATTATCAATGTAGTGGCAAGTCACTGTAATGTAGCTTTCTGTAGTCAGTGCAGCCCAACAATCCATTGTCAGTGCCACATTTTCAGTGGCTAGCTTTCAGTGGCTAGCTGTCTTTTCAGGTCAGCTTTTTTCTTCTTGTAGCGCACTTTCAAGCGGGTAGTTATCATTCCTCTAGATTGAATATTGTACCTTGGCTCTATAAAGTTTATCAGCTCTCGAAAGCCTTCTCCTTCAACTGTACTTATTGCCATCATGTCTTTTTCAATCATGTTGCAAATCCTCTGAGTAATGCTCTGAGCCATCACATGCCTGCCTCCCCAAGACTGTGGTAACTGTCGGTTGAAGCCGAACTAGTCGCTCCTTGCAGCATGGGTGAATGTGAGTTCTTTAGGTGGTAACTTGGAAAACTGGTTGAGCTGTTGTATTTCAATGTAGTACCACATAGCATACATTTAGCTTCATTGTTAGCGTTTCCCAGTTCTTAATAGTCCCACACTCCGCTTCATTGAGCGGTGCGCTGGAGTCAGGTGTAGTAAAGATTAGGCTATACCGCCTTCGCTAGGACTGGCAACGCCACTACATTTAATGAAAAAAAAACTGTTGAAAAGAATGGCACCACTTTCAGTTAACTGATGATTAATTTAATTTAGTTGACTAAATTCTTATCGACATTTAATCAAAAGTCAACTAGTCATTAACATCCCTACCTCAGACAGCACTCCTTTAAAATCTGACATCATTCTGTAAAGGATATTACCACGTGGGCTCAGGAACACTTCAGAAAACCAACATCAGTCAACACAGTTCTTTGTTCCATCTACAAATGCAAGTTAAAGCTCTACCATGCAAAGCAAAAGTCATATGTCAACAACACCCAGAAACACTGCCGGTTGCTCTGGGCCCGAGCTCATCTGAGATGGACTGACACAAAGTGGAAAAGTGTGCTGTGGTCTGACGAGTCCACATTTCAGATTTCAGTTTCAAATCATGGATGTTGCGTCATATGGGCTAAAGAGGAACCATCCAGGTTGTTATAGGACTGTGTGATATAACAATATTGGATGGTGATATAAAAACGTCGATTGTTTCATAGAATACATAGAATCGTTTATATCATGGTTTAAAATGCACATACTCCTGTTTCTTGAACAAAGTTCCTCACCCACTACTTGTCAGCGCCCCGCTTCTCTCCTGCAGTACGCGCAGTGGAACAGCTGTGTGGTGGGTGGTTAGGCTCTCCGGTGGTTGCTAACTCCAAACTACCGGTTTGGTCAAATAGCTGCTACTCCTGTTTGCCAGTGATGTGGGACTGTTTTCCATTGTGCTGCATCAGAGAGGATAGTCCACTAATCTCGTTTTAGTAGGAGGTAAGTAATGTTAGCACCATGTCTAATTATAAAATGGCAAATACTAAATGATGCTATGTTGTGCTAACTGGAAACATTATAGTGTATCAGACCATTGTTTCTTTGGTTTAAATTACTGCTGAGTTTCTTAGTTTTGTCTGGAAAAAAATTATTAAAGCTGCAAACGTGCATGATGGTGGCACATACACGCAAAATAAATAAATTAAAATGGGTCAGAGGAGCAAGTTGGCTCTTAATGTAATTTATTTGATTTCTAACGATTTTAATTAGTCAAGTAGCGATAATGAATAAAATTAAAGTCATCAGATGTTTAATTACATTACCGTTTGTGTCTTTGAGTTTCAGATCATGATCAATCTGAAATATTTTTACTAGGAAGCTAACAGGTTAAATCAAGCTAAAATGGCAGTGTTTAGGCTGCAGGTCTACACTTAAATTTTCATTGATTTAAAGTAACAGCTGATTTATATCTGTAGATGGCAGCAATGGGTAATTTTCTCATTTTCAGACATTTTTTATGTCATGTTTTTTATTTCTCTGCTGGCTCAGGAAATATTTACCTTATTGATGTTTACTTTTCATTCATATGATAAGATTTAGAAGAAAAACCAGTCAGGATTTGCCCCTCGGGGCAGATAACAGGGCCCAGGTACGAACCAAGCTTGAGACATTTTATTAAAAAACAGAACTTAAACACAGCTCGAGGGCTGGAAATAAACAATAATGACTTGGCAGGGCAGAACAAAAGTCACAGGCAAGGATAACAGACAAGGCAGGCAGAAGCATGTTGTACACACAGGTATGATGATGACGCAGCACCCAGGTGAGGGGCTGTATCCCTTAAATAGAGCAAAACTTAATCAACTTAAACACAAACAGCCGTGGATAATCAGGAAATTAACAGAACAAGAACCAATCTAGACAAAGGTGAAAATAACAACACACATTAACTAAGCCCAAGACTAAAACAAAGAGCACAAACATGATTGAGAAAATGATAAATAGAACAATGGGAAACTATGGCAAAAATAAACCATAACCATGACTCTAGTAAATAATGATAAATACAGAAAATCCCAGAAAATAAACTTAGAGCGAGGATGCTGGCTGGAGACCATGTCCCGATGAGAAGAAATAGAAATTATAACCTAAGGTGAGGACATGGCTCCAACCCACACCTAACAAAACCTGAAATTTATAGACCTGAAATTTATGAGAAGCACGTCTAAAAAACTATAACAACCCTGCAAAATTATGAGGGGAAAAAGGTGCATGTCGAAAAAAGTAAAAAAAAAAAAGATATGGTTCTTTTTATGTGATTTTTTAATTTTGTATACGTTAATGATCCCCAGAGGGGAAATTGAGGGCATCCACCTGGATGGATGAAGCAGCCACGGTACGGCGCTATCCCTTTACCATTCACACACACATTCACACCTAGGGCCACTTTAGAGTCTCCAATTAACCTAACCTGCATGTTTTTGGCCTGTGGGAGGAAACCAGAGAAATCCCGGAGTAAGCCCACGCAGACACAGGGAGAACATGCAAACTCCACACAGCTCACTGTTGGTCAGGGGCTGGGATCGAACCAGGGATCCCATGACCAAGGGTGAATTGCTGTGCTGCCGCAGTGCTAACCACTGCGCCACTGCACTGCCCGTTTTAAACGGTAGTATGCTTTAAACTGTAGATTTTACAGAAAATGTATATTGTGTTATATACCGTGATCATGATATACAGCGGAGAAAATAAGTATTGAACACATCAACATTTTTCTCATTAAACATATTTCTGATGGAGCCATTGAATAGAATAGAATAGAACAGGCTTTAATGTCATTGTACAGTTGTACAGCACAACGAAAATGACCTGAGATTTTCACCAGATATCAGTAACAACCCAAGTAATCCATGCATACAAAGCAATGGAGGCAACTGTGTTCATAAAACAAGTTATATTTAATAAAGTGTAATGATACGGAGAATAAGTATGGAACACATGAAGAAAAAGTGGTGCAAAAAGGCATAGAAAGCCATGAAACTAGCTGAAATCCATCAGAATTTAGGAAGCCATCCCATCCCCTTTAGTGCAAATTCATTTCAGCTGGTTAAGTCCTTACTGATAGCTTTTAAAAAGGTCTGTGAATATCAGATTGTCACACCACAAAGAACTCATGATGGGAAGAAGCAAAGAGCTCTCTCTAGACCTTTGCAACCTTACTGTTGCAAAACATCATGATGGCATTGGTTACAGGTGAAGTTCTAAACTGCTGAATGTTCCAGTGAGTATTGTTGGAGCCATCATTCTGAAGTGGAAAGAACATCATCTTACCATAAACCAGCCACAACCAGGAGCTCCTCACAAGATTTCTGATAGAAGAGTCAAAAGAGTTATCAGAAGAGTTATACAAGAGCCAAAGACCACTCGTGGAGAGCTCCAGAAAGACCTGGAGTTAGCAGGTACTGCTGTTTCAAAGAAAACAATAAGTAATACGTACATGGTCTCTAAGCACATTCACTTTGCAAGACTCCATTGCTGACAAAAAAGCATGTTGAAGCTCGTTTAAAGTTTGCTGCACAGCATTTGGGCAAGCTAGTAAAATACTGGGAGAATATAGTTTGGTCAGATGAGACCAAAATTGAACTTTTTGGATGCCACAACACACAGCATGTTTGGAGGAGAAATGGCACTGTACATCTCATCATGGTGTGGGAGTGTTTTTCAGCACATGGTACAGGCAAACCTCATATAATTGAAGGAAAGATGAATGGACAAATGTCCAGAGACATCCCTGACAAGAACCTGTTGCGATCTGCCAAGATGCTGAAGATGAAATGAGGGTGGACATTTCAGCAAGACAATGATCCCAAACACACAGCCAAGGAAACTCTCAACTGGCTCCAGAGAAGGAAAATAAAGCTGCTAGAATGGTCCAGTCAGTCACCTGACCTAAATCCAATCGAAAATCTATGGAACAAACAGAAGATCAGAGTTCATAGAAGACACCCACGGAACCTTCAAGATTTGAAGACAGTTTGTGTGGAAGAATGGGCTAAAATCACTCCTGAGCAATGCCTGTGCCTAATTTCTCCATACATGAGGTGTCTGGAAGCTGTTATTACCAACAATAGCTTTTCTACTAAATATTAAATGAATTTCACCAAGCGTGTTCAATACTTATTCCCTGTTTGATTCCACTTTATTAAAAATAACTTGTTTTGTTAACACAGTTGCCTTGATTTCTTTGTATGTATGGATTACTTGGGTTGTTACTGACATATGGTGAAAATCTCAGGTCAATGGCTCTATCAAATATGTTAAATGAGAAAAATGTTGACATGTTCAATACTTATTTTCTCTGCTGTAAGATGACTTATATCATGATATGAAATTTTTGTCATATCGCACAGCCCTAGGTTGTTATTGTATAAGCGTGAAGTTCAAAAGCCAACATCTGTGATGGTATGGGGGTGTGTTAGTGCCCATGGCATGAATAACCTGCACATCTGTGAAGGCACCCATTAATGCTGAATGGTACATACAGGTTATGGAGCAACATATGCTGCCATCCAAGAAACGTCTTTTTCAGGGCCGTCCCTGCTTATTTCAGTAAGACAATGCCAAGCCACATTCTCTATGTGTTACAACAGCATGGCTTCGTAGCAAAAAAGTGTGCATACTAGACTGGCCTACCCACAGTCCAAACCTGTCTCACATTGAAAATTTGTGGGGCATTATGAAATGCAAAATGGGCCAATTGAGACCCTGGATTTTGAGCAACTGAAGTCGTACATCAAGCAAGAAAGGGAAAGAATTCCACCTACTAAGCTTCAACAATTAGTGTTGTCAGTTCCTAAATGCTTATTGAGTGTCATTAAAAGGAAAGGTGATGTAACACAGTGGTAAACATGCCCCTGTCCCAGCATTTTTGGAACTTGTTGCATGCAAATTCAAAATGAGTGAATATCTGCAAAAAACAAACAAAAAAATTATCAGTTTGAACATTAAATATACTGTATTGTCTTTGTAGTGTATTCAACTGAATATACTGTAGGTTGAAAAGGGTTTTTAAATCACTATATTTTGTTTTAATTACATTTTACACAATGTCCCAACTTCACTGGAATTGGGGTTGTATATCTAGGTCTTTTCAAAGTTGAAATGGAATGCACTCTTAGGTTGTGACCATTAAACCTTGACTAAACCTGGATGCAGACCCACCTGAGGATCATTGTGTTTGTTGAACATTTCGGTAATTGCCTGGGAGGACTTGCAATTGTTGTCAATTGTGGATGGACGATTGATAAAGTGCCATGACATTAATTCATTTTGCCTTCACAGAATAAGCTAAAAACCCAATACAATCAACACCAAATGCACTCGGTGACAGTATTAAAGAAATATTTTCAAATTTAATATAAAGTTGCAAACACACATCTGTGGACTTCAGCACTGTGCACTTCATAAGTAGGACAATATGAGAAGCGAGAGACAAGGAGGAACAATAACCACACAGAGGTTACAACATTCTATTAGTCTGAAAACCACATGTGTTTGTTTAATACCCACAGGGCTTCCGACTGTTCAAACAAAGCGCTACGAGATCCGGGGGCAGCCGTGTGGCGTCCGCAAGGGACTGTGTCAGTGCTGGAATATGCCTTTCCTGAAATGCCTTGGGCAGTTTGCACTCAACACTTCAACAAGAGACCACGGTCTATGATTACCCCATGCTTTTACAGCAGAGCGCCTCCCGCACTGGAAACACACTCAAACACACACACATTCATGCATGTAATATTTTCCCATTTGCATGCCGCATAATAAAAAGACACACTGTTGTACGCCTCCAGAGATGACAACTGACACCAGAGCGATGCCAGAGGGCTGAACCACACATACACACACAAAGCGATGAAGAATGATGCATCTTCAGTTTGCTACAGGAGGTCCCAAAGCCTTCACAGCACTGAATTATCTTATCTGTAGACAACAACTACATATAATAATGGCATATTTAAGATTATTACACCTAAAATTGGAATGGGGCAACAGAGAGACACTGCAAAAGAGTTTACATTTTGTGAATTACATATTTAAAAACTTGTAAAAGATACAGCAGCAAGGCACAAGTTTCATTCATTCATTCATTCATCTTCTTCCGCTTAATCCTTTTCGGGTCGCAGGGGTGCTAGTGCCTAGCGGCTGCCCCGGCCTTGGATGCGCTCTGCAGAGCGTGCCCAAATGCCAAGTCACGTTTCGTTACCTTGTATTCATACATGTGTAATGACAATAAAGTTGAATCTCATCTCATCTCATCTCTGGAGCCTATCCCAGCATCTTTGGGCGAGAGGCAGGGTACACCCTGGACAGATCGCCAGTCCTTTGCAGGGCCAACACAGAGAGACAGACAACCATTCATTCTCACAGTCATACCTAAGGACAATTTAGAATCCCCAGTTTGATGCCAATTAACCTAACTTGCATGTTTTTGGCATGAGGGAGGAAATCGGACAAATCCCGGAGTAAACCCACACAGACACGGGGAGAACATGCAAACTCCACACAGATCACTGTTGGTCAGGGGCTGGGATCGAACCCAGGATCCCCCGGCCAAGGGTGAGTTGCTGTGCTGCCGCAGTGCTAACCACTTCGCCACCGCACTGCCGGCACAAGTTTCATTACTTCTATTAAGGTGTATCAATAGGACTAAAAGGGACTATCTCTGTTTTTAAGAATAGGGTTAAAACCTTCCTTTTTGATATAGCCTACAATTAGGGAGGGATCTTGTGTTTCTGAACCCTCCCTTAGTTATGCTGCTAATAGGTTTAGTCAGCCGGGGGACCTCCAATAATGCACTGGGCTTCACTCCTTTCTTCACTCTCAATGAAATATTTTTTTTGCTGGTCATTAACATCTGTTTGTTCTCTCCCATAGATTGAGTCCCCATTGTGCTGTCTGCTCTCTACATGTCTGTTCTTTTCATCTTCTCTGTCCCCTCACCCCTCACCCCCCAGCCAGTCGCAGCAGATGATTGCCCCTCCCTGAACTTGGTTCTGCTAGAGGTTTCTTCCTATTAAAAGGGAGTTTTTCCTCTCCACCGTTGCCAAGCGCTTGCTCACAGGGGATCGCCTGATTGCTGGGGTCTTTCTGCAACTGTGGGGGTTCCCCCTACAGTTGAAAGTGCTATGAGATGACTGTTGTTGTGAAATGGCGCTATATAAATAAAGGTGAATTGAATTGAACTATATACAGGGAGTGTATATACAATGATATAGAGAACTTTAAGAAAGACAGCATTCCCAAACAGTCATGCAAACCAAGAAATCTAGACAGAAGTTTAAATTCGGATTGGGTAAATACATGAGGTTAATGAACAGCACAGACCCATATTTCTCCTGATGTCATAAATTAGTGATAGCTTTGGATACTGGATGGCAAAACTCTGCAGCTGAATAATTCATTTGTTGTGAGAAACTTCCAAGAGTGGTGGGGACGGACTTCTGGGAATCATAGCTTTTTGATGGGCCAGTTTTAATAACTGGGCAGAGAAATGCATACGACCGAGATGAAAAACTTTGCTCCAAATGTTCTAACGGGAGATGAGAGGAGTGGAGTGACGGCCACCTTGTTATCAGTCTACTGCGAGGAGAGGGGAGCAGTGGATGGAAGAAAGAAGACAGACAGCACAGAGAGAAGAGATAGAGGGGTTTGGTAACGGTCTCAGAAGTGCACGGTGTGATCGCTCTGTGTTTGCAAGCGTGCTACTGAGACATACTCTGACACTGTGATTTGTCGCAGAGGTCAAAGGTCACTCACGTGCTGACATTTTGCTGAAAACATCTCATGTCTCCCTACAGTGTAGTACTCTTTCACTTCCCCTTCATTTATTTTCTCACTTCTTTGGCTCCATTTTTATCCCACCTCTCCTTTTCTATATGTTATTTTAATTTCTTCAAGCCCTGCATCCCATTCTTCTCTCTCTTTAAACATTTGGTCTGTCAGCTTAGCCACACTCAAGTGAACCAACATTAGTTTTACAAACCGAGGCTCATGTTCGAAGTTTGTAAGAGGGATGTAACTGAAAGAAATATCCTCTGTTTCTGCGCCAACACAAACAGCAAGCCAGACTAGCAAATGTACAAGAATGTGTGAATAAATGAAGCTCTGCGCTCTGAGACAGCATGTAGGATTTAGGACCACCATTGAGTGGTGCATGGGAAAAATACACACCTACATGCAGCAGAGTCGAAGCCTTCCCTGATTTTGAGATCACTTGGTTTACATACATGTTGACATCATGGTTCCAGTAACATGAATGCCCCTTTCAGGGCATTAATGAGGCGCCAGGAGCCAGCAGTAAGACTGTCTGTTTATTAACAAAAGAGCAAAACACATACAAGAACTTGGATACAAAATAAAGGACTCAGACAATGATAGCAAGAGCGTAGCAAGGGCAGAACCCGACGCTAACAAACACACACTTACTCGTGCTGGAGCGAAGATGGATCAAAAACAGAGGAAAGGCTGAAGCCGGGGTTTGGGACTCCAGCCCTTGTACACGGTTGTAGATTGCAGCAAGGAGTGAGCCTCAGCTGCTCCCTTAAATACTGAGCCCAAAAGAAACCGAACCAAACAGGAAAGGGGAATGTAATTAACGAAATGACGAACAGCTGTCACAGCGCCGGCTCGGCTTTGACAGCCCGAAGTTCGGCTGTGACGCTGTCACTATAAAAGCCCTGGAAGGCCCAAATAACAGAACCCGAAATAATATAGAAGAAACGGGAAAATACTGAGTAACCCAAGTGCAGATGGAATCAGCGCTCAGATCACCACATCCAGTGATGGGAAACCTACAGTAGATGGTGTTTCTGCTACTTTATTGGTACAACATAGATTTATTTTTATTTTTTTTGGTGGGGGGGGCATGATTTTGCTTCAAAGTTTGCTTTTCCTTCTTTCTGATTAATAACTCACAACTTTTGACTTTAGCGTAACTATTCCACCGAATAATGATAAAACTGTTTTTTTGGTTTGGTCTCCATATACAGCCTACAGCAGGACAGAACTTTTATTGTAAGTATATACAGACGGGGCAGCCGCTAGACTGGCGCCTAGCGGCTGCCCCGGCCTTAAATGCGCTCTGCAGAGCATGCCCAAACGCCAAGTCACGTTTCGTTACCTTATGTGTAATGACAATAAAGTTGAATCTCATCTCATCTCATCTCATATATTCCTGAAATACATAAAGACATCTAGCATGGGATGGGGAGAAAATGGATACAGCATAATATCATGGAATGTTGTGGTGGTGATACTGGACAGATTCAGACGCACCGGTATTGTGATAGTTTGTTAAAACTTATTTAATGTTGCAAGCATGAACTCATCTATTTAGTGTACCAGGGTTATAAAGGCCAACTGACTTTTCAGCCTACTAGATCCTTGTTTTCCTGGAACGTTTAGGTTTCTGTGGAAAATTTTTTAATTTCATTTAATTGTTCCAAAAAATTGTAAATAATTTGCTGTTGTGCGTGGCTTCTAAAGGCACCCATGCACAACAACAGTAAATTCTTTTCAGTTTTTTGGACCAATTAAGAAGTGAAATTTTAAAAAATCCCACAGAAACATGAATGCGCCAGGAAACCCTGGTTGAAAAGCACTGCAGTAGATCCTTGAAGGCAATCCAATTCAGATGGATTAAACTGCGTATGTGTTGGCATCTGTAAACGTCACGTCGCGTCAAAGCGTTATCTTGTCCGCTTTGGTTTGTTTTTATTAACTTCGTTTTTAATTTTTTATCTCTTTTTACTGATATTAGCTTTTTACTTAGTGTTAGCTTAGTGTTGGCCTAGCGGAAAGCCCGACCAGGCACACAGGTGAATCAGACCCCGAGCAGGGCTGTTTTAACCAGGCTAGGCTAACCTGTTTTTAACCTGTTTTTAGCTGTTCATAGCTGCTTTTTGCTAGCTAGCTATCCACTTCTCACCTGGAACGTCATGGCTCCATCCCCGACGTGTGTCAGCTGTGTGGCCCTCCTTAAGAAGGTCTCTGGGTTGGAATTGAGACTCTCCAACCTCTATAAGATTCGGAAGGCTGAAGACCACCTAGATACTATAATTCTAGGGCGGACATCGGCCCTGGCAACCGACTCACAGCTGGCAGAGACGGCTACTTACCTGGGTGAATTTAGCACATCGCCATCCACTTCCACCCCTGCTCCAGTCTCCTCAGCTGTCCAGGACCCCAGCAATAAACACTGGCTTCAGCTCGGAGCAAAACCCAAAGCTCCGGGTGGTTTTTCACATCCTCAATGCGCGCCCTGGACCTTGGTTGAGCCAACTAACAAACATCGGGGATTGACCAGACATGGCCGGACTTCCTCTCTTCCCCTGTTACTGGAAAACAGATTCGACATCCTTTCCCTGGAAGACTTTTCCCCACCTGGATGTCGATCATCCTCCCATGGCCGCCCCTCCTCCTTCAGCAGCGGCCCAAACCCACAAACCCCGGATTACAACTACCTTAGGTGTACCAAATTATACACCAGCTCCAAAAAGAAGAGAGCGCATCACCCCACCATCACAACAATAACATTGGCAAAATTATCCACCATTTCAGAAGTCACGGGCAAAGCCCCCCCAGACGATGTTGGTAATTGGTGATTCGATTATGAGGAACGTCAGAAGCAGGTACTGTGTCACTTAATTTTTTCCTGGGGCTAAAGTGTCAGACATTGAGGCTCTTACCCCTGACCTATTAAATGAATACCCCCACGCTAAAACTGTCATTGTACATGTTGGATGCAACAACATCCCAGATGAAGCATCGGAAATCTTAAAGAATGACTTCAAGAGCCTTCTGTCAACTCTTATGAACTGTGGCAGACGTGTTTATTTCTGGGCCATTGGCACCTTTCAGATGAGGTTACAATTATTTTAGCAGAACTCTCAGCCTTAATACCTGGTTGTGTTCTACATGTCCTACTTTAAACATTGGTTTTGTAGACAATTTCAACCTGTTTTGGAACCGCCCGTCACTTATGAGGCCAAATGGCATCCATCCAAATAGACTTGGTGCACGTGTCTTAAGGGACAATCTGTTCTATTCCATTCAGCGTTCTTGATTACAGTGACTGAAATTTGGTGCGTTAACTCACCCCGAAGTTCCTGGGTCTGCCAACCAGCCCTTCTTTGTTTCCACCTCTCATATTAATCCTATTAATCCAAATAATCCTCACTGTTTAGATCAGTCTTCAATTTATAACCCCATAGAGATTGTGTCTGTCTCCCTTTACCCAAAATATCATAACCCAAGACAAATACAACCTAACTTGATAAATACACGCCTTTCTGCAGCTCCTCCTCATCCGCCACCCCTTAATTTAGCCTCTGCCCCCCCCCCTCAGAGAACCTATGTCTACTCCCCCCAAAGTTAATAAAAATATAATGTATAAACATCCTAAAGTGGTTAAACAAAAGTTGGTAAAAGTCAAATTAAACATCAAGTTTCTAAATTTAATGATATGGCCTCTCTTCCTCCTCATAATTTAAAAATTTAATGTGGTTTGTTAAATATTAGGTCTCTAACTCCCAAGTCTCTACTAGTCCATGATCTGTTAATTGATCATCAGATTGATTTAATATCCCTTACAGAGACTTGGCTAGGGCAAGATGATTATGTTGGTTTAAATGAATCAACTCCCTCTGGTTATCTAAACTATCATAATCCCAGAAGTGCTGGTCCTGGAGGTGAAGTAGTGGCAATTTACCATTCTAAATTATTAGTTAATGTAAAGCAAAAATCATGTTTGAATTCCTTTGAGGGCCTGGTCCTCAGTATGGGGCATGTTAGCAATCTTAGCTTAAACCCAATTTTCTTTGCCATAGTTTACCGTCCTCCCTCAGCCTTCTCAAGAGTTTTTAATCTGAATTTGCTGAATTCTTAGCTGATTTAGAGCTGAAATCATATAGAATAATTATAGTAGGGGATTTTAATATACGGGCGGCACGGTGGCGGAGTGGTTAGCACTGCGGCAGCACAGCAACTCACCCTTGGCCGGGGGATCCTGGGTTCGATCCCAGCCCCCGACCAACAGTGATCTGTGTGGAGTTTGCATGTTCTCCCCGTGTCTGCGTGGGTTTACTCCGGGATTTCTCCGGTTTCCTCCCACATGCCAAAAACATGCAAGTTAGGTTAATTGGCATCAAACTGGGGATTCTAAATTGTCCTTAGGTATGACTGTGAGAGTGAATGGTTGTCTATCTCTCTGTGTTGGCCCTGCGATGGACTGGAGATCTGTCCAGGGTGTACCCTGCCTCTCGCCCAAAGATGCTGGGATAGGCTCCAGCTCCCCCGTGACCCGAAAAGGATTAAGCGGAAGAAGATGAATGAATGAATGAATGAATGATTTTAATATACATGTTGATGTAGATAGTGACTGTCTTAATAAGGCATTCAATTCAATATTAGACTCAATGGGGTTTTCCCAGAAAGTAGAAAATTCTACCCATTATCTCCACCACACATTGGACCTTGTTCTGACTTATGGCACAGAAATAGAAAATCTGGTAGTGTCTCCTCATAATCCTGTACTGTCAGACCATTGTCTGTTAACCTTTGATTTCACTATTCCTGACTATTTGACGCCTAAAGAAAAATACTACTACAGCAGATGTCTTTCAGATGATGTTGTTACCAAATTTATGCAGATTGTCTCCTCTATGCCATTTGTCAACACAACAGAAATAAAAGATGGAGAGCTTGCTCCTTCCGTAATCGATAGCATGGTAGATAGTGTTACAGCTTCTCTGCATCAGACTCTAGACTTGATGGCCCCTTTAAAAAAGAAAAAGTCTAATCAGAGATTTCTAACCCCTTGGTTTAACACAGAAACTTGTAGCTTAAAACAGAAGACTCGTCAATTAGAAAGAAAATGGCATTCCACTAATTTAGATGAAATCTATTTAGCTTGGAGAAATCATCTCTTAACTTATAAAAAAAAAATCTCTTAGAAAAGCTAGAACAAGTTATTACTCTGCATTAATAGAAGAGAATAAGAATAATCCCAGCTTTTTTTTTCAACACTATAGCCAGGCTGACAAAGAGTCAGGACTCTGTCAATCCTCGCATCCCCCTAGAGCTTACTAGTCAGGACTTTTTGAATTTTTTCAATCAGAAAATTTTATCTATTACAGATAAAATCAGTCAGATTCTTCCCACCGTAAACTTAAGTACAGCAACTACTACAACTCCTTCAATTGATATCTGTTTGGATAAGTTTACTTCAATTGACCTTTTAGAGTTACATAAAATAATCTCCTCATTCAAGCCTTCAACTTGTCTTTTAGACCCTATTCCTACCAGGTTATTTAAAAAAGTCTTCCCATTTAGTGGTAGCCGTATTCTTCAAATAATCAATTCTTCTTTAACTTTAGGTCATGTACCGCAGGCTTTTAAAATTGCTGTAATTAAACCCTTACTCAAAAAGCCAACGCTCGATCCAGGAGTTTGAGCTAACTATCGACCAATCTCTAATTTGCCTTTCATTTCAAAAATCTTAGAAAGAGTTGTTGCTACGCAATTATTTGACCACTTGCAGGGAAATGGTTTATTTAAAGAGTTTCAATCTGGGTTCAGAATTCATCCTAGTACTGAAACAGCCTTAGTGAAGGTCCCTAATGACCTCCTTATCGCATCTGATAATAAGATAAGATAAGATAAGATAAGCCTTTATTAGTCCCACAATGGGGAAATTCCAGGATTGCAACAGCACAGGGATAGCAACACTCAGAGCAACAATCAGAAGGCAAGAAAAAACAACATCTAGTAAACATATGTCCATATTACTATAAATGTATATATATATAGACACACAGTGCAGAGCATTATGGTTGGTTGGTGAATGTGCAGCAGAAAGTCTAAGCTCTCTCTCCGCGGATGCGGCGGGCCAGCTGGAAGTCTTTGGGCATGATGGTGACCCCCTTAGCGAAGAAGAGACCACCAGGTGGGCCTCGCTGGTCTCCTGCAGAGCCATGACGGCGAAGCTCAGGAAACGCAGGACGGTCTTGAAGTCCTGAGCGATCTCCCTCACCAGGCGCTGGACGGGCAGCTTACGGATGAGCAGCTCCGTGGATTTCTGGTAGCGACGGATCTCTCTCAGAGCCACGGGCCTGTGACGGCGAGGCCTCTTCACTCTGCCGGTGGCCGGAGCGCCTCTCCGAGCAGCCCTGGTGGCTAGCTGTCTCCTGGGGGGCTTCTTCCTCCAGTAGATTTTACGGGCGGTCTGTTTGGTTCTTGCCATTGCTCTTTATTATTCTGTCTTATATTTCTTGCACGCCGCCTAAACTCCTAATGTCCTAATGGACTCGTTTCTGTACTTGTCCTTTTAGATCTTAGTGCAGCCTTTGATACTATTGACCATGATATTCTACTTGATAGATTAGAACAGTATGTTGGACTAAATGGAACTTCGCTGCAGTGGTTTAGAGCTTATTTGTCCGATAGACTTCAGTTTGTTCATATCAATAATGAGTTTTCTTCCAACTCTAAGCTCAGTCATGGAGTTCCACAGGGATCTGTGCTAGGCCCTACTCTTTTTAGTTTATATATGCTTCCGTTAGGCAACATTATTAGAAAGCACTGTATACATTTTCATTGTTATGCAGATGACACACAATTATACCTGTCAATGAAGCCTGATGATAGTAATCAATTAGCCAAGTTAGATGCCTGTCTTAAGGAAATCAAAGCTTGGATGACTTGTAATTTTCTGCTATTAAACCCAAATAAGACTGAAGTCATTCTTGTTGGTCCAAAAAACCTTAGAAATACCTTTCCAAATCAAACTTTTAATTTGGATGCAGCTACTCTTTCTCTGAATAGTTCTGTGAGGAACCTTGGAGTTATTTTTGATCAAGATCTTGTTTTTTAATTCACATATTGAATTTGTTTCTAAGACTGCCTTCTATCATCTGCGTAATATTGCCAAGATTAGGAGCATCCTGTCTCTGAGTGATGCTGAGAAACTAATCCACGCTTTTGTTAGCTCTAGATTAGATTATTGTAACTCATTATTATCAGGTTGTCCTAAAATATCTTTAAAAAGTCTTCAGTTGATCCAAAATGCTGCTGCAAGAGTTTTAACAGATACTAAAAAGAGAGATCATATCTCTCTGGTTCTGGCCTCCCTTCATTGGCTTCCCATAGAGTTTAGAATTAAGTTTAAAATCCTTCTTCTCACTTACAAAGCTCTTAATAATCAGGCCCCTTTTTATATAAAAGATCTGATATTACCCTATCATCATAACAGAGCATTATGCTCCCAAAATGCTGGATTACTTGTAATACCTAGAATCTCCAAAAGTACAATGGAACGCAGAGCCTTCAGCTATCGAGCTCCTTTCCTGTGGAACCAGTTACCAATCTGAGTTCAGGAGTCAGACTCGATCTCTGTTTTTAAGAAGGAGGTAAAGACCTCCCTCTTCAATATAGCCTACGATTAGGGAGGGATCATGTGTCTCTTAACCCTCCCTTTGTTTTGCTGTTAATAGTTAGATTGCCGGGTGACTTCCAATAATGTACTTGGCTTCTCTCCTTTGATGTTTGCTCTCTTTATGTCTGTTCTTTTCATCTTCTCTATCCCCTCACCCCCCAGCCAGTCGCAGCAGATGACTGCCCCTCCCTGAGCCTGGTTCTGCTCGAGGTTTCTTCCTGTTAAAAGGGAGTTTTTCCTCTCCACCGTCGCCTAGTGCTTGCTCACAGGGGATCATCTGATTGCTAGGGTCTTTCTGCAATTGTGGGGTTTCCCTTAGATTTGAAAGTGCTATGAGATGACTATTGTTGTGATATGGCACTATATAAATAAAGTTGAAATGAACTGAATTGAATTGAATCCCTCCTCTTCTTCCTCCTCTTGATGGAGGCTGAGCCCAAGTTGGGGATTCCTGCACAACCGGAGGCAGCCATTTCAGTACCTCAGTAGTTTCAGGATCCTCAGGTTTACTATTGCTGAGCCCACAACACTATGATGGCGAAAATATCACCACCCTCCCCCAGAAAACAGATCCCGACGTCAGCCACTCACAGCACCAAACAAGCGGTGGATACAACCATCTGTCTCATTTTCAAGCTAATGTCAAGACCAACCCCAAACACATCAAGCAAACTCCTGACCCAAGTTTAACAAAATCCAACTCGCACGGACACAAATTCGTGTGCACTCGCATCACCTGGAGCAAATGCACATGTTCTCATCTTTGTATTGATTTTGTATGTAACTGTGCTGCATTTCACACTGAGAATAAAGAAATTACAAGACTAAATTGTCATTAGATATGCCTTAATTGGCTACAATGTGCCAATTTGGATTTTGGGGGTTCCGCTGGATTTTTTTTCAGTGTAAAAAGGGTTCCGTGGCTCAAAAAAAGTTGAAAAACACTGCACTAGATGGTGCTAAGTGCTCACTGCCCGGTTAGTTCAGCACAGGAAAGGAGTGACTGCTAAGATCTAGCCAGATGTTGAACAAAACAAAGATTGCGATGGGAACTTGCAATATACAATATTGCAATATCCAGTACAAGATCTTGATTAATATCGCATCACAGCCCAAGTAACACCTCTTCAGATTCCCACCCCTAGCATCTTGTGATGCACAAAATGGACTGGAGTGGAGCAAAACCAACAGTTTGAGCAGCTAATACCCCAATGTGTTTTATTTTTCTTTTGTCAAACTAAAAACAGCTTCAATCTGCACCACCTGATTTTCTCTTACACATGGAAAAGTGATCATTATTCATTTTGGCATGAAAATGTGTGTTTTATTCTGCAGTATGTGCATTTTTAACCACTGGCACAACTTAGTGGAAGAATAACTACTGCATCCTCACTTTCATTAAAAGCCTTATTTCATTTTAGTCAAGTGTCATTCAGAAGCATGGACACTGACAGAAAATGTACACCACCAGAATATTTCTGCACCGCAACAGTCCCCAGTTTCCAACATCTTAATCAACTCCCAACTTCCAGCTTTTTCTCCATTTCAAATGCATCTTTTAGTGTCATTCACCATATATTAAATCCAGAGTGAGGAGCCGCTGCTGTCTTTTACACACAAGACAGCTGGACGGACAGAGGCAGGCAATTAAAGCATAATTAGCCAGCCCCATATCCAATCTGAGCCCGCAGCATCGTGTGTGTACGCAGTGGTGTTTTTTGGTTTTTTTTAGAGACGCAGGCTGCCAATGTGTGTCTGTAAGTGAGAGAGAAAGAGCGAGGGGGGGCGGGGGCTGCAGGGGGCTCTCGTTAGCCAATGCAGACCAGATAATCGGATTTAGCCACAGAGAGGGAAAGTGTGTGTGAGGTTGTGTGTGATGGGGTGCATGACCGGATAGGAAGGCAGATGGGAACAAGACGGTCAGACTGCACGCACGCACACACACACATAGAGCGTATATCTATAATGCATGTGATATTTATGAGCAAACGAACAGGCCAAAAAGCCTTGGTTAAGTATGTTTCTTGTCGGTCGGAGAAGAAAAGATTCAGTCAAATATGCAGTCAAAGCATCACAACGGAGCAAAGCGGGCCCAGAGAGTCGACTCAGCCCCACATCTACTGAAAAGTTAATGTGAGACCATCTTTCTCTGTGTCTTTCTGCATTTTTACCATTTGCTTCAACCCCTCTTTCTGCCTCCCTTTCACTTGCTTTCTTTCTTTCTTTCTTCCTTTCTTTCTTTCTTTCTTTCATATAGACACTGACACAAACACACACACAAGCAGGCACCCCTCATTATGAAAAGAACCAGCTGGATCCTCTCCCTCCTGTCTTCGTTTCATTTCTTGCTCTCGCCTCACCTACTGTCGTATTCTGGACATCAAACTGGGAGCCCGTCCGCTCTCTGACTCCCCTCTTTTTATCCCTCAGTCTCAAAGAGCATGCTTTAATACCCAGTGCACAAACTTGCTCGCATGTGTGTGTGCTTGAGAGACAGAAAAAAGGGGAGAAGGGAGGGAAAACAGAGAAATCGCACAAGAACACAGACAAAGAAAATGAGAGGAAAAACAGATTAAGAGAAAGACCATGTGGTTGCTCAAAACCACCCACACGATCATTCACCAACTAGAGTGTTTATGAGGCCACTATACCCTCTCCTTCCACAGGTATGAAATCTTTGTCTCCTGGTTAGCCCAAACACAACGTGGGTGAGGAGTGATGGGTGTTCCGGGTAACTCTATTCACTCTGTACTACACCTGCTTTAGGAGTCCACGAGAAGTGCGTTAGATGTCAGCCAGTACGTGTTCCAAGAAATCAACCACAGAAATCTGCACCGGTGCCAACAATGCAATGAGAAGTGGACTGAAGATTAGAATGAGAGGCAAAACGGGGTGCAATGCAGTACCTGATGGATGAGGAACGTCAATCATGTGTGCCGCATCCGTGCACGTATGTGTGTGGGCCAAAACATCCTTGGCCTCTAACAGGATTAGTGTGAGTGTTTGGCTGTTGGCAAACCAAACAGCATGTGCCTCCAGCAGACACTGTCTCAATGTCACAGGGACTGAGTCAACAACAGCATGAGATTATTTAAAAAAAAAACCCACCACTTTCATTATGGATCATGTTCCCATAATCAGCATCTTTTCTGAAATATATTTTAGAATCATTTCTCCATATTCAGATTTTTTTAATCCAACTAACATCTGAATGGGATCATTTTTAATTGTCAGTGCAATATAATTACTCGTGGTTAGACTTTAACAGAGTTTGGTTGGATTGAGTTAAAACTAAGCTCTCAGTTTCTAGCTCTCCAGAAGGAGAACAACAGACTTTAAACCACAAGGGTAGGGTAGTATCTCATGGAGTGGCAAATGCTGACAAATACAGCAATTTTTGGATTCACCAACTTTTGTAATGAATATTGACTAAAATTAAGTTACTGTAGTATCTCACAGAACGAATGCTAAGGAATGTTCAAGAATGCTGGGATTTGAGGGGCTCGTTGGGGTTCAGAAAAGGTTGCAAAACAGTTCGTACACAGTTTTTAAGGTCTTCAACAGTTCTGTCATAAAGGTTCTTCAACAGTTGCTAGTGTTCACTATTTGGCGAATCAAAAAAAAAAACTTCAACACATGTTGTGACCATTTGCAGCTGCTTGCAACCATTTTGCAAATGTTTGCAGCTGGAGTGGTGGCTGAGTGGTAGAGCATCTGCCCCACGGCCGGGAGGCTGTGGGTTCATGCTCCAGCCGGGTCACACCAAAGACCATACAAAACTGTATTTTCTGACTTCTAGCTTGGTGCTCAGCATAATAGAATGGGGAAAGGAAGGCTGGTTTCCCAGCCAAAGGGAGAAGCACAAAAAACAGTGTATTCTCTGTGCTGGTCTCAAGTGGGTAAATGGGGAGGGTTACTTCAGGAAGGGCATCCAGCATAAAAAAAAATCCTTGCCAAATTAATATGCAGACCACTGATCCACTGTCGTGACCTTGAATAGGAAGCAACTGAAAGAGTGAATGAGAGAAGGTTGCAACTGTTTGTGGAAAAATACATTCATGTTCAAATTTTTTGTAACAAGAAAAACTGCCAACTGCTGTGCAATAATTTACTAACCCCAATGGAACTCCAGCAACCTTAATGTTCATGAATGTTCCTCAGCATTCGTCTCTCTGTGAGATGTGGGCAAACTCCAATGCACTCATTCCAGGGTTTCCACTCAAGCTTCTCCAAAACAAATGAACAGCCTTACTGAATGTACAGTAGCTAGGCAAAATTAGAGTGTTGGTCAGTAGAGAGCAATTCATTCATTCATTCATTCATCTTCTTCCGCTTAATCCTTTTCAGGTCGTGGGGGGGCTGGAGCCTATCCCAGCATCTCTGGGCGAGAGGCAGGGTACACCCTGGACAGATCGCCAGTCCATCGCAGGGCCAACACAGAGAGACAGACAACCATTCACTCTCACAGTCATACCTAAGGACAATTTAGAATCCCCAGTTTGATGCCAATTAACCTAACTTGCATGTTTTTGGCATGTGGGAGGAAACCGGAGAAATCCCGGAGTAAACCCACGCAGACACGGGGAGAACATGCAAACTCCACACAGATCACTGTTGGACAGGGGCTGGGATCAAACCCAGGACCCCCCAGCCAAGGGTGAGTTGCTGTGCTGCCACAGTGCTAACCACTCCGCCACCGCACCGCTCGTTGGGGCTATTTCTTTGCCTTTTGTGCTAATTACTTGCTAAAACTGTCCAGTTAGACTTGGGTGTTGTGCAGTTGAGTATAAGTGATGACAGATAGGCAGACACATGGGGAAGCAGTTTTATGCAGACCACGTAGACTGGTTGCTTAGCTTTAACCGATGCTGCACACAAGAAGGGGATGAGCAGACTCTACTTCCTGAGAAAGCTGAGATCCTTCAACGTGTGCAGCAGGATGCTGGAGCTTTTCTACCAGACTGTTGTCGCCAGCGCCATCTTCTTTGCTGCGGTCTGTTGGGGTAGCCGTATCAGGGCCAGAGATACCAACAGACTTGACAAGATTATCAAGAGGGCTGGCTCTGTAATTGGTCTCAGACCGGAGACCTTTGAGACAGTGGTGGAGAGGAGAACAATAAATAAACTGCGATCCATCATGGACAATCCTGATCACCCCCTCCACCACACACTAGATAGACAGCGAAGCACTTTCTCCAGTAGACTACTACAGCTTCGTTGTCGAACGGCCAGGTACAGGAAATCTTTCCTGCCACATGCAATTTCACTGTACAATAACTCACTATGATGTTGAATTCTGGTCATAGCTATGCTGCCACACTGCATCTTACAGACTAACTGGTACATCGCTTTTCACTCTGCTCCTGATAGTCCTTCTTTGTGCAATGAGATGATTCATGTGTTTATACGGGTCATCATATATTAAGCTATGATGTATATAGGTTCTATAGTCGTGTTAGTTTTTACTTTCCATGGGTAGTCCCTTTGTCTGTCGTGTGTGTTTCTGTTGTTTGGCTGTCAACTGTCATGCTGCTGTTACACTGTAATTTCCCAGTTTGGGATCAATAAAGTACATCTATCTATCTATCTATCTATGTATCTATCTATCTATCTATTAAGAAATCCCTTTTAAGGAACTCACTTGATTTAAACAAAAAGCTTCTAGAAAACAGACTCTAGGCATAGAAAGCAGCTTTTCAAAAGTTTTGTCTGCAATTGTAACAGTCTGCCATGAGGAAACCATGGCATGAATATCTGCTAGCGATATTCCCCCAAAACATGGATCTTACTAAACTGTGCAACTTCAGCCTTTTAAACTTAGTACGCTCTTCACCTCCACACCCACACCAGCAGGGTGGCTTTATGCTGTAGTACTCAACAATAAATCACATACCAACGCTACACATGAAAACTGAGAAGTCAAGAGAGCTCAAGAAGGTCTGTTACCAATACATCACCCCATTGATCTTAAGACACCGTTCAACACTGTCAACCATCCCTTACTCTAGAAATTCATGTGACTCTTGGATTGCTGCCCAGTATCACATTACTCTTTCAGCTGTATCCATGTCAGTAGCACAGACTCAAAGGCTCTTCATCAATGGTGTAGTCTGGTAAGGATGCATTCTGTGGCTCTTTCTCACTGTCTCCTGACCACGTAATATCTAAGGTACATCAGAGCTTGTGATTGGTCCTACTATGTGTGGATATCGAGAAGAAGCAGGTGTTGAAATGACGTCCCATCCAAGTCGACTAGGCTCCAGTGCAACAAGCAATATTGACTGAAAACAACAGAGTATGTGGTTAATTGTGTATACAAACACTGTAGCAACATGTTCAGAGCTGAGTTGGGAAGTACTGCGTGTATGACTGACAATAACAAACACATCAAACAGAAGTGCTCATAAATAGCTAGTAATGTTATGCTCGACACTGCCCACTCGACATTGATTTGAGCAATATAAAGCGGAAGTGTCATGAGCAGTGCATCAAGTGCCGTTTCAGCACACCCACAGTCACGTGACCATATAAGCGAGGCCTCGTTATGTTGGTCACATCACATGACTTGAGGGCTCGCGAGACGTTTGAGAGGGAATTAGGTTTTATTTGCTTGCTTTGTATTGTTTGTTCCTGCAATCCAGTTTTGAATAAACCTCAGATGGCCAAATGCTTAAAAAAAAAAAGTACTGAGACTTTTCTTCAGGTTTTCCACTCAGGCACAGTTCTGACAGTCAGTCACCAGATGGCAGTCTTTACTAGCTGCTGCATAACACTGCGTCGCTCATGAAGCTATTGTCTCAGTTGCTCATTGTTTCATAAGGCCTCAGTTTCAACATCACTATAAATAGTACATTTTTCACTACTGCTGATGCATTGCACATGAGTGTAGCCTTCTTGAATTTTCATCTTGGTTATCGAACAAGAATGTCAAACTCGTGCCATGGAGGGCCAAGACCATGCATGATTTACCTCCAACCGGTGTCTTCAACAGGTGATTTCACTGAATTTCTTCCCACTGATTGTTGATCAGTGGAAACACCTGCTGAAGAGACTGGGTGGAAGAGAAAATCTGCAGGGTCTTGGCCATCCATGGCACGAGTCTGACATCAATAATCTAAAAGCTTGCCTGACTTCATGAGCTGAAAACTGACTTCACAGTCAGAAGTACTAGAAGGGCACATCCCTAAATCCAACTTGCATGTGTAGAGGGATTGCCACATTGGCCAGAATATCCCTCCACAATTTAAAGACACTGTAAGGCAGTGGTCTACAACCTTTTTTGCATCATGAACCGGTATCAGGTTAAAAAAAAAAATTCACAGACCGGCAGGGGGATGGGTATTTAATGAACAGAATACATCAGCAAATAAACAAAATGTGTGATTAAAAAAACTCACCCGCGAGCTATCCCATGCTGTCTGTTCTTCTGTCTTCCCCCGGAACAGAATGGGGCACCTTTCTGTTGGGCATGATCACATGTGGGTGCAGCTTATGCCATCCCGCGTCTCTGTGCTGACCGGGCCCCGGGGACCAGTTGTTCCAGCAGGGAACAGTTGGGGGAGGGCCACGGTGATCATGAGCCTCCGGTCCCAACCCAGAGAAATCCCCTTTCCCCCCAAGCTAACTGCCGCAAAGGATGCTTGTGGGTTTAATTTTCAAGCATCACACTAGTTACTGATGAGACAGGTGTGTGTCAAGATGCGCAAACAGACAACACCAGGAAATCACAGCAGACAGCCACAGGAGTTGGTATCATATAACTGGGCTCTGGAGGCAGCCATTCCTCGCATGAGGACAGATAATTTTTTCACACATAAGGAATTGTTCAGAACTCCTTATAAGAACTCCTTATACAAAGATATAGAGTGATGATAATCAAGTCAGTGGCGGTAATGCACCTGTGAGCTAGTTGCCAACCGCCAATCAAGTCTAAAAGAAGAAAAAGAAGAAGAACACCAGGAAATCAGGCACAAGAAGAGAGAGAGAATATTCAGTAACTTTTCAAAATAAAACACAGACTTCAATAAATTTTTTCTGTGACCCAGTACCACGTGGTTAGCAGACCGGTAGTTGGGGACCTCTGCTGTAAGAAACTTTTGGAAACTTTTAGAGACACGTTTTGGTCAATAAATGAAGTGTAGCCAGTCAGAATTGCTCCATTCATTTCTGAGGATTGTGGTTCATTTGACCTCAAAAAGCCTCTTAATTCACCGTTTCACCCAAAGTCTACAGTGCAAGTCTGTTTCACTTCCACCATAACCACTAACCACTGTCACAACAGATATGTCGGGACTGACTCACAGGAGACATCATCACTGACAGCAAAAGGTCTGAGCATGTGAACACAGTTATGGCAGCCAGTCCTGGCAGAGTTCCCTCAGCTCCCTGAACTTCCTAACTCTGATAATTGCCCGTTAATGTTTCAGTCTGGATCACGCTCAAATCTTGTGTTTATGGGCCTTTCATGTTCACTCAGACTTCGCATTAGTCTGCCTGTCATGCTACATGGGAAAAGTTTGCCCTGCTCTAAACACTCCTACTGTTTTAGTAAGTCAGATTTTGGCAGAAAAACGCAATCCATCTCAAAGATTTATGCAAGACTTCCAGCACTAAAAGTAGAAAAATAAACAGAAAGAGACTCTTCTGTGGGTACTCAAAGTAAAGAGGATGGTATTTGCTAAAGTGGATACAAGTGCTGTGTGCAGTGGTTGTGGAAGAGCACTACATTTACACTTAAGTGACAAAAAAAAAGAAGTCTGAGTAACTGGCAGTAAGACATGAATAGTGGCATGGCTGCAAGGTATATGTGTGTGTCAAGTGTTGCCGTAGGCTGTGCGTGTGTGTGGTAAGGGGGGTAGGGTGGGTCAGACTGCCAGTGTTGGGGTGGGTCCTTGTAAGGCCTGGAGTCCATCAACGCCTGACTGATGAGACAAGAACAGGTGCAGCACGGGAGGAGCAGCTGCTCCAAAATGCACACACCAGGCATACACCCCACACATCAACAATGACTCCCACATAGAGAGGGCAAAGGAGAGAATTAGAAAGACTCGGTGAGGGCTGAATCACGGGGGTGACAGACGGGGAGAGAAAGGGGAAGTTTCCCAATTAGAACAAAAAAGCAAAGCAATGAGTTTGTAGAAGTAAAACCTTTTAGCAACCACCGGGGAGGGGGGGTGTCATGCAAATGTTGCGAAATTAGAAAAGCATCAGATAAGCAACAATCATTTATCTAAGTATGATATGCAGAATAATAGTTGCAAAATACTGTAGGTTGATTTCCTGCAAACAGTTGACCTTTGAGAGAAAATAACTCATATGGACATTAGAATCCCTAATGTTTACTATATTCATGGGGTAGAGAAAGAGAGAGAGAGAGAGAGAGAGAGAGCACTGAATAGAGGAGGGTAATTTAACTACAGAGTCAACACTGGAGTGGAATGATTATTTGCATAATAAATAGGTATAAATGATACAGTTTTCCAGTCACAAAGTCCATTAAGAGCCTAGGCTTCATTCCCACCAAATTACACATCACTTGCAATAGCACGTCTAACAACTTAAAGATATTCCAATGCACATAGTTTCTGTTAATAAAAACACGAATCAATTAGCTATTACAGTAACTCTAAAAATCCTCACGATGTGATACTTAAACTGATCTAGAAACAAGTTTATTTTTTGCAAACCAGTATGAGAAATTGTGATACATTTCCGGTTAGCAAAAATGGGTGGCTTTTGGATGGACATGGACAGCTGTTTGCTCTCTGTATGTACTTGCTGCTGTGCTCTGATTTGCTCATAATGTTCCATGAGAGAAAAGTTTCCCCAAGTGGGACTTAAAGTATTTCAAGTGACTTCAGAGAAGAGCTGAAAGGGTCCCTGATGAACTGTTCCCAAGACAAATTCCTTTAAACTTGTTTAGTTTGCCTAATAAAGGCAAATCCCCAATGCTAATTTTGGATGAAATGGATAAATGCCTCTCTTTTAGGTGGGCAGTATCTAACTGCATGTACTCAAGTAACTTTTTCACAACATTGTATTTTACTGAGCAGTTTTACTGTAGGATAATTTTTACTCTTGAGTTTATTAAAGCAAAAAAAAAAAACTTTTACTCAATAAAAAAAAAATTTGGTCATATTTTTTGAGGTACTTTGATTTCACTTATTTGAAAACTGTTTACACTGTAAAAACTAACAGTACTTCTTATTAAAGAAAAGAAGTAAGTAAAGATAATGTAATCCTTCAAAAAATTAAGAGTCACTTATTTCTACAAATTTAGCCAAACTCAAAGATATATGTTTGTAGTAGTAACTCAGCTGCTGTGAGCTTATTTGCATTTTGGGGGCATTTTAAGTATTGATGACATCTTTATGGTTTGTTGCATTTACTCACTTCACCTGAGTTAACTTCAATATTGCTATAAAAATGACTGCTAACATTCGTTTTTTATTCAGGGTGTGAAATCATCAGGCTGTACCCCAGTAAACCAATAATCCTGTCATATCGACCTCCGGTAGGCTGGATTAAAGTAGGACTCAGAGTGCAGGCAGTATTCCAACGTAACATGATTTTTTCACGGAGATGAATAAGACAGACATATATGGGCTAACAGGTAATCAACAAACACAGGACAGGTGGAAACAATCAAGGGCTACATGGTAACACATGAGGAAGTGGCTATAGGTATGGAAAACACAAGGGACTGGGAACAGTAGATTAGAAAGTACAAGGGATACACATGAGACATCCACAGAAGACCGAGGGGACACAGAAGACAATAACAGGGACAAATGGGATGACACAACAGACTAGAGACCGGGGGAAAACACAGAAGACAATAATAATGCAAATAATAATGATCAAAATAACAAGGGAAAACACAATGATCTCAAAATAAACTCAAAGTGTGGGCATGGTCCCAAACCATGTCCCGATCATGACAAATCCAGATAGCTGTAGGTTCCTTTAAACTGACATCAATGAGTTAACAACTTCAAAGAGATGCAGTGTCAAAGCCGTCTTTTGCTGCTATAACAGCTTTAACTACAAGTGTGTTTATGGTAATTTTTGACCATTCATCCAGAAGCACATTTGTGAGGTCAGGCACTGATGTTGGACGAGAAGGCCTGGTTTGTGGTCTCCGTTCTAATTCATCCCACAGGTGTCCTGTCGGGTTGAGGTCAGGGCTCTGTGCAGGCCAGTCAAGTTCCTCCACACCAAGCTCACTCATCCATGTCTTTATGGACCTAGCTTTGTACATTGTTGCCGTTTCATTTGGAAGAGTGTCCCAATACTTTGGGTAATATAGTGTATGTCAAAGCTTTTGTTACTGGAATATTTGAGTTTTAGATATCTTTTATGTTTGGCACCATAAGTGCAGCTGCTATGGCAGTGATACAAACTGCCAGAACACCGCCCCCCACCCTCCACTCCTCTCCCTTGTACCACAGTTGCAACTGACGTTCTAACACAGGGGCTACATTTGTAGCTTGTGGGGTCCCATCGCGTTTGTGTACACCGCCCTGTGGAGGAAACAGCTATGCCAACTGTATTGTGTTATTATGCAAGTTGTCATAACTAGAATGTGGCAACAAACCTTGATAGAAATAATAGTGAAACCTGAATGGTATGAGGGGGGCCTGAAAAGTTCATAGTGGTCAAATTTGACCAAATGTGGTTTATTTTTCAACATAGTCTCCTCTTTGGTCCACACACTTCTTCCATCAGTGTTGCAGCGCTTGGATCCCTGCAGTTGAAAAATAAACCCCATTTGGTGAAATCTGATCACTATGAACTTTTCAGCCCCCCCCCCCCCGTAGTTTAGTGTGGATAAGATACATTTAAGTTAACTCTTTTTTATATAACTCAGTTTATTAGGCTGAAAAAATTAGATGAGCTTGAATGGTTTGAGTTAAACTTAAATGACTCAAGGCAATCGGTTTCCTTAAACACTATGAGTTTTTACAGTGTAGAAATGCTTTTTTAAACTGTAATAATTTATTCTCACCAGAAATGACTGATAGATTCCAATGCCACCAAAAACTGACATGAAAAAACAATGAAAGAAAAACTCTTGACTGCAGTGAACTTTATCAGAATCCCAAGAACTTGTTTGATTTTCTTCTCGTTTTACCCAGTATAACACAGCACTCTAAGGTTCCATTTACACACCAACCACATATTCATCTTCTGTCTAGTAAATCTCATCTGACCATTCGCAAGCCAGTTAGTAGCATCTGCACTCATAACTGTGAGTCAATAGCAGAGACCTATTGTGCTTCAAAGATGATATCTAGGCCTATTTAATTGGAGTCAAACATAATACTACTCATATTTCATTGCTCGGCCCAAGTGGGAGACCTGTTTTTATGGATGTTCTGCATTTTATGAGATTGGGTGTCATATCTGTGCGAGAGCGTGTGTTGGAGGAGGTGTCTTGATTAAAGGTGAGATAGACGAAACCAGGATATTCAGACGCCGCATCCCGACATCCGCAATTACGGGACATGAAAGGCTCCTGTCTGCCTGTCTTCCTGTTGGGGCTTGTGCCGATGCGCCACCAGAGTGGAAGTAAAATTCACACCTGGGACCCTGCAGCAAAACAATCTCACACAAATACACACTCCTGCCACTATGTTCTTTAACCCTGAAAGAAGAGATAGGATGAAAGACGGGAGGACAAACACTGAAGGGAAAAAAGATTATACTATAGGTTAGAAAGTAAGCTCATTCATTCATTCATCTTCTTCTGCTTAATCCTTTTCGGGTTGCGGGGGGCTGGAGCCTATCCCACCATCTTTGGGCGAGAGGCAGGGTACACCCTGGACAGATTGCCAGTCCATCGCAGGGCCAACACAGAGAGACAGACAACCATTCACTCTCACAGTCATACCTAAGGACAATTTAGAATCCCCAGTTTGATGCCAGTTAACCTAACTTGCATGTTTTTGGCATGTGGGAGGAAACCGGAGAAATCCCGGAGTAAACCCACGCAGACACGGGGAGAACATGCAAACTCCACACAGATCACTGTTGGTCAGGGGCTGGGATCCAACCCAGGATCCCCCCGCCAAGGGTGAGTCTGTGACCTTTAATTAAGTTAATTTATTTGTTTAGTTATCTAATTACTGATGCTTTAGATGTACTGCATGAATCTTATATCAACCATCTTGCTTGAAATTTGTTTCATCTTTTACGTGTGCTTTCAATGTCGCTGAAGCGATTAGCACTATAAACACGTTTCACTTGACGCTCGTTCAGAGGTCGGGCTTCGTTTGAAACAAGCAAGGGGACGGAGGACACAGAAAGAAGGAGGGGAAATGGAAATTAGTTTAGAAGGTCTGATGTTCCCAGGGACTTCATGCTGACGTAATGCAGCTGAGCGGGAAAAAAAAAAAAAAAAGATAACAGCAATTAGGCTGGGTTTACGTCATTCTCCTCTACCGCCATAAAACTAGAAATATTACCGTTTCTGCATTTTACTTGATAATGGCCTTAAAGGCAGTGCACCGTGCAAATGCAAAGCCTGATGACTCTGCATACCAAGCCACCTGTACTCAGTGTCTGGGGCTGTTGTGCTACTAGCGCAGAGGGCAAAGAAGTAACATCACAGCAGGCGCAGTTGTGACGGATAAATCACAGCTTTACTGGTGTGTGTGTTCATGTCATCTCTCGGCAGTTTAGGGGGCTCCAGACAAACGCTGTGAAGTGGGCTACAAGGTCGGCCCCTCGCGCACCCTTTTGTCTGCCGGGAGATTCCCCCCCGTCAGTCTTGCTGCTCCGGCAACGGGGTGAAAAGTCAACCCCATTCACACATGGGAGGTCGGCGCTATGCGGTCGGTGAGACTGGTTTACATATACGTGTGAGGGGAAATGACGTGTTCGTCCTCTTCGGCCATGTGCCTGTGAGCGAGCAGGGGGAAATCAGGACATAGACAGAAGCAAGGAGACAAAAAAAAAAGAAAAAAAAGAAACGTAAAGCAGGAACACGAAGAGAATATGAATTTGCCCAGCTGACATTGCAGTCCTGCTCCTCGTTCTGTGGGAAGCAACTGCGGAAAAACTCAAACAAAGCTGATACATCTTAAAGAGAATTTATAAATAGAGCTATTATACATGAGACCTCAGAGTTTTAGTGCCGCGTAAGTGCTTCTGGAGGAGTAAATTTGATATACTGTCTCACTGATAAACCAAAGGATTCTTTTGAGTGTCCTTCCCTATTAGAGTTAGCAAAACTGAGCCTATCTCTCATACACACTATCTGGGTCATTTGTAAAGCTAATATCTTTTAGCTGACACAATCTGCTGCCATTATAGCCGACTCCATTAACAGTGACTTAGCCTGACAATAGCCAGAGTCTTGCACCTAGAGTTCGCAATAAGCTTTTAGCACAGTGGTGGCAACAAAGAAAAAAAAAAAGAAAGAAAAGACATGTTGGTGAATTAAGTGTAAGATTGGATGAAAATATCAAGTATGATTTCATTACTTTTTTTGTTATCAAAAGGCACCAAATAGAGAGGGTCACCAATTACTGCAGTATGTCTCCTCCTGGCTGCCTTTCATTCTCAGAGGGAACTCAATTTGGTGAAAAGGGGGTGGGGGGGGGGGTATACGCGTGGTCTGATCAACTGAGAGAGAACCTCATCAGTGGATGTCACTAAAGGGGCAAAGATGAGAAAAGGTGTTAATATTTAATGTTTCGGGGAGCCCAGAGTCTGGGCCTCCTTTCCCTCCTCTCCCTTTTGCCTTCTATCCCTCTCGCCCCAGGCACTCCAATTAATATACCCTGCCTCCCACCACCACAATCCATCCCGTTCTTTCTCGCTATCCCCGTCCTTCCTTGAAACACAGCCCCTAGCAAAAAAATCAAATTCAGAATTAGGATGATAGAAGAGATGGGTAATGGCAGAGAGGGTGAGCCGCAGTGTGATGAGAAGTTTGGAGAGAAAGTTATGAGAAGGGGAGAAAAGTGACGAGTTGAGAGCAAACAGATGCATGAGAAGAATGAGGGCTTCAGACTGAAGAGAAGGCAAGGAAGAAAAAATGAAGTGAGGGAAGGAGAGGGTCCCCCGTGTGTTTTCAATTCCACTCCGCCTCTACCTATTTATTAAGGTAAATGACTTGCTTTAATGGGCCAGAATGATATGGTGTTTGGCAGAGGCAATCTGCTTGCATATGTTTTCGCTAATGTCACCGGCATCCATAATAGGGAATCCTAATGAGGTGCATTCAGTGATGAGAGAGGCAGTAAAGATTATAAATTGCTCACAGAATCCCATGAAGGGAGGGGCCAGCCCTGGAAATATGATGGATGGATGACAAGAAATTGACAATCCAGTGAGGCAGACTGGAGTGTTGGAGAAGGCCACGCGTGCGCTTCTACTGATTCTGACAAAACGGCAGTGATGTACGGCCTGTCCAGTGCTTTAGATGGCTGAGTCAGTGCAAGAGGCAAGCTCCATAAATGCTTCATCGTTTATTTTCCACGCAACCAATAATATAAAGTGGATATCAGAACTGTGAATTAATCCTTATGCTATTAACTGTTTATAACTGTATGCAAAAGAGCAATGGATTTTTATTTGAGTAAACCAGAGGTGCAAGCACATCTTAAAGGTCTCATTCATTAAGAAATGGTCTTTTTTTGTAGGTTTTAACCTTGTGAAATGCATTGATTATTCACGTCATTATTGAAAAAACATCAAAACGCTCACTTCTCTTAAAAAAACACACACAGCCTTTATATCATTTCTGTGTCTGATGAGCCATTTTAATTCTTCCCGGTACCTCTACATCAAGAAAAGGTAAGCCCAAGTCCTTGGTAGGTGCCGCTGCTCTGTTATTGGCTACCATAGCTGTCTGTAAATGTAAATAACCTGGGAGCCCAGCCAAGGCATTAGCTTCAGAGCTAGGTAGTTGGCTTACCAAGCAGGGTTTATGTTGCCATTTTCTTTAGATCTCAGCCACCCTAATAAACATCCGTTGTTTCCACCTGGTTCACTAATCCACAGCTGATAACACGGGGTTACAAAAATAATTTTTTGTAAGTTGTCTGTGTTTTTTTCAACTGATTTAAGGCAATTTTGCACCGCTGAATCCGAAAATGACATCTGTTTCTCTCGATCAGGTGCTAAGTAAAAACCTGTACTTACTTAGTACTGTGCATGTACTTACCTTTATATAAAGGTAAGTACATGTAAATTGAATGTTACGTCATCATTGTTCAAAATTCAGAGAATTTCAAGACAAAAAAAAGAATTTTGCATCATATAAAGCAAAATTACCTATACATATAAACAAAAACATATAAAACAACATGTGGCCATAATTCAAAAAGTTGACCTGATTGAGCAAAACCAATGTGACTTTTGGATTCAGCACATCAAAACTGTCCTAAATCAGCTAAAAAAAAACCTTAGACAATAAATTTGGTGTTGACCAGTGTAATATATCTTCTGTCAATCTGGTTTATTTTGTTATATTTTCCCCATGATGCTACATTAATCTGTTAGCATTAGCTTGACTAGCTGGTCAACAGCTAGCTGAAGCTAGTATTTTAGCCACTCATTCACAAAAGTTTCTCTGCTTATTGTACTTCAGTGACAGGTCATGTCCTATTGAGCACTAAAACTTGTCCACCAGTGATGCTTTATTATGCCTCGGTAAAACAAAGGCATACAGTAATCAGTGCATCTGTTTGTGGCTGTTCGCGTTGTGTTGTGTGGTTGTGTGTATATGTCTGTCTGTCTCTCTGTTTCAGCTTGCTCGGTCAAAATTTAGTGGAACTAAAGGCTTATATCATTGTATCCCCATATTTTCTCTACGTTTAGTTTGCCAGAATCGCAAGATAAGGCTTTGTTTTCAAAATAAACGCAAATTTAACTCGCCATTTCTGTCAATGCAGTCGCGAAAAAAGGAAATGTATTAACTATGCCGGGCCAGTAGAGGTCAGAGTGCCACTTTTTTTTTTACAACCGCCCATGCTACCATGCCACAGGCACTGAAGCACAGCACCTTGGTGCATTTTATTTCACTCATTCTTCAAAACAAATTTGTTACTTGGTTCAGGCTCGCTCTCCGAGCTAGGACCTAGCCAGCTAACATTAGCAATAGTGATGTAAGAGGGAGGGTGGGGTTAATGGTAACCCTTAGGAATTCTAAGTTCTCTAACGAGTCATTCTGAGTAAGGCTGCAAAAGATGATTCACAATGATGCTGCAATAATTAAATATTTACATTCAAGTTGACACAAGTATGTCACAAACATTTCATCAAGACCTGTCAAAATGTGGAAAAAGTGCAGTGAATTGAACCTTTAACATGTGGCCCATATTTCTACATAAAATCACAAAGACACAACTGCTGACCAGGCAATGCTGCACTGATTTTCATGTCAAAATCAGTGGTCATCCATGTTTACCCTGTTGTGAGCATTCTTATTTACCCTAATATAACAAAACAGGGCAAAGAACTTTAGCTTCACTTCATATTTTGGGATCAATGACTACATCTGTGGAATGAAAAGTAATGCTAGTGTCATGACCCTCCGTGCGCTGCGGAGAGCGCACGGAGAGGGAGGATGAAATGACGAGGACTTACGCACAGGGTACAACACAACACATTTAATACAAAAAGACAGACAGTCCAAAAGGTGAAGACTCACAACAAAATACAAAGATACTTATTGTTGGCGTTCAGGGCCGACACTGCCCAGCGAATGCATAGAGAGGGAGAGACGCGTTAGCCACGAATGTGCCCCAGAGATGGAATTGCTACAAGGGTGCATAAGAACCACAGCAACATGGAGTGGCTAACACATCATGAAAAAATGCTGAAAATACTCAGAGTTGCAGCACAGAAGACAATTCTATGAACCAGCAGTGTATGACTGGCAAACAGCCGCTTAAGTACACGCACTGTTGATGATGGTGTGATGAGGGGCACCTGGGCGAGGACTGGACAAGATGAATAACAGGGCTGGGAACAGCTGATGGTAATAAGTGAGGGGGCGTGGTCGGACAGGCAGGCTGTCAGCCAGTAATCACACAAGAGTGAGCCAGAGAGAGCTGACTCACAGCTAACGGCCAGAGAGCAGTGGCTACGGGTAAGGAAGAACACTGAAATACATACTATACATACACAATGGCACCTAGACCCACAGAGAGATCAGGACCGAGCCGGGGGAAACCAAGCCGGCTCGGTTCCTAACAGCTATAATATAACGTAAAAACTTTAAAAAGTTTAATATTCAACAGCTCACTTTTTTATTAAATATGCCTAATTTGATCTCAAATTTCCCTCAGTTTTGTGGTAAGTGTAACATAAATATTTCAAATATTGCAACTGCATTTCAGCATTTCAGCATGTATTGCTCTATCTCCCAAGGAGAGGTGCCTCTGTAACTGAGGCAATCATTGTGTATAGCTTTTTACTGTGCTCAGGGAAATCAGTGATAAAGCGTGTGATGAAAAGAAATCAACGAGAAGCATGTTGTCAAACAAAATGGCCCTCAAGACTCACTGTTTTTATCAAAAGATCTGGATTGTTTCTTATATGCAGCAAGAAACCACAGCAGGTTGTGATATTATAACTATGGCAAGTTCTCATTTTATCCTCTGGAACAAATGTAAATGTAAAGTATTTTATCACTTTACATTGTTATTTTATATCTTTTTATATATTTGTTAAATACTCTTTTCTGTCCTAAATAAACAAATAAATAGTAACAATGGGCTCAATATGAGAAAATAAGACCCCAACGAGAAACTATTTATATCTGTTCAGAAATAGTTTTCCAAATTATTCTATTGGGACTAAGGCTGGATTACACTAAGAGATAACAGATCCATATAAACCTCCAAATAGCAGTGTCAAGAGGAGGAAGACTGGAGATGATGGTTCAACTCTGTATCTTTTTGTCCCCCGTTTGTGGTTAGTTGCACCAATGAGTGCACTTTAAGGTTAGGATTTAAATAATAAATATGTTTTCTTTTCTGGGGCAACCCGATGACTGAGTGGTTAGGCTCCATTTACCACATGGGGCTGAAAATGCCCTCAGCAGCTGAGACCCCTGGCCAGCTGGACCTTTGCTGTAGGTTAATTCCCTGCTGTCTCAGCCTAAATTGACCCTTCATCTCTTAGCTGCATGTTATATGACTCAAATGAAGAAATAAATATTGAAATTGAATCTGCAGAGCTGCTTTGGATAAGTTCTATGTATTAGCAGCAGTATATGCACATTTTGACATTAAGCAGCTTCTTGTGGTCATGGAAACAGTGACATGGTGGAGGGCTACAGGTGCAATGCCTGTAAAGTAGACCCTCATCTTTTCTTAACCCCACCTCTCACAATCTCCCTAAACCTAACCACCTTAAAGGGCTGATGACACGATTTTGACATTTTTTAGGATGTTGTGTAAACCCAAAAGTCATTGTCGATGATCAATATAACATTTTCAACCACGCCTGCATAAACTAGTTATCATCAAAAAACAGCAGCCACTGACTGGACTGCGGTGCCGCCCACCGAATTAAGGGCGGCACCACCATGACGTAAACGGGAGAACGGACTCCGGTGTTGTTGACTGGAATGACAGCAGCTTTGTAGCTCACAGTTTCTCTGGTTTCTTGTTTTAATTTTACGGCTGTGCCTTCGCGTTGTGTCGCAGGCTTAGATAAACAGCAAACCGTGAAAGCCCACATCACACGCTTCAGCTCCAACTGTTATAAGTCTCCTCGTGCGCTCCTCGTGCGCTTTTATGCAGGAGGAGCAGAGGAGGGGAAGGATTAATGGATTTACGTGCAGCTTTGACCTACTTTCTGTGATCCCATGCTGACATCTCGCTGGTCCGGCCACGTCCCCTCTCTCATTATCACCAGCTGATTCAAGCTCCACTGATCATGTTTCCCGGTCCCCGCCCAAGTGCTTCTCATCACACCATCACCAGCAGTGTGTGTACTTCGCAGCCATTTGCCAGTCATGCACCGCTGGTCCATAGTATTGTCATCTGTGCTGTTAGTCTGCCAGTATTTTCAGCACTCTCACGACATGTTAGTCACTCCATGTTCGCCGTGGCTGTCATGCGTCCTTGAAGCGTTGTCAGCTCTGGGGCGCACCTGTGGCTAACACGTCTCCTCTCATTCATTCTCTGGTCAATGCCGGCCCCCGAAGGCCATCAGCAAGTGTGTCTGTGTTTCTTGTACGTCTTCACCTTTCAGGGAACTGTCTGTCTTTCTGCATTAAATGTGCTGTGGTGAACCCTGCACGCAAATCCTCATTATTTCATCCTCCCTCTCCCTGCCCTGCTTAAGAGCGCACCGAGGGTCATGATGAATGGATTTATGCGCAGAATTCACCACAGCACATGTACTGAACATAAGAATGATGACAACAGTTCCCAAAAAGGTGAAGACTTACAAAAATAAGCAGAAATACCCACAGTTGGCGTTCGGGGCCGACATTGCCCAGCGAACATGGAGAGGAGACGTGTTAACCGCGGTTGCGCCCCAGGGCCGACATCACTTCAAGGGGCACAACAGAGCCAGGGCTGTGTGGAGTGGCTAACACGTCATGATACTGTTGGCAATATTGGCTGGCTGACAACACGGCAGATGATGCACACAAACCATGAACAGCTGACTGTCAAAGAGAGAGGGCGCATGTGTTCGGACTGGCGAATCTTGGACAGTGCCCACCTGAAAGTGACTCAAAATGCACATAAAACACATGTACAAAACAAAAACAACAAGAACTCAAAATATAATCCGCAATAAACCAGATGCCTGAGCCACAGAGAATACACTGCTATGATTTTATTGAAAAATCGGGTTTAAATAAATTATATTTATGAACAAATAATTTGTTGCAATATCTGTAATAAAAGAATAACACTGGTGTTCCCCTGCCGTGTGTTTGTCACTGATGCTGCAGTGGGCATGTGTGCCTCTCCACTGTCACTCTCTGAGTCTGACTCGCTAGGCACGATGCCCGCTTGGCACAGCTCAAACCTATATGGTCTGATGCCCCCAGATTCTTCATTATCATTCCATTCTTCGGAACTATAATCGTCTAAAGACTGGACAACACAAACCAATTCCAGACTACATGTGCTGGAACCATTGTCGATCTTTTCAACCGCTTCCATCCTGTGTGAGTGTAACGGATGCCAACTAGTACTGTTCGGCGTAGAACGTTAGTAAACCTCCCTCCCAAAGCCTCATACAGTATCGGTAGCGCTGAGCTATCGGTCGGACCTTTAGCTCAGCGCGATCGTGCTGTGTCTCCCATGCTCGAACTGTGTAGTTGACTGAGAGGTCGCGGGTTCGTGTCCCGTGTGGGGCGAACTGCGCAGGATGATCTCTGTCACACTGGTGCCGTGAACCCGGCATGGGAGTGAGGTTTAAGGGGGAGAGTGTAACGGATGCCAACTAGTACTGTTCGGCGTAGAACGTTAGTAAACCTCCCTCCCAAAGCCTCATACAGTATCGGTAGCGCTGAGCTATCGGTTGGACCTTTAGCTCAGCGCGATCGTGCTGTGTCTCCCATGCTCGAACTGTGTAGTTGACTGAGAGGTCGCGGGTTCGTGTCCCGTGTGGGGCGAACTGCGCAGGATGATCTCTGTCACATGTACAATGAGCAGCCAAGCGCTGTATTCTCCCGATGATGTGACTACAAGGCAGTGGGGTTTTCCAGCCACTTACGTAATTGGTGACATGGCGCTCATGAAAACGTCGGATATTTGCGTGAAAAAAAGCCTGTATGACTTAGGACTGCACAGACCAACCTATTTTGTCATATTTTATTATATGTTGAAAAATTAGAGGAAATCAAAAACGTGTCACCAGCACTTTAAAATATGTATTTTAAGCCTAAAAAAGTTCATCACAAAACCCAAAGTGAGCAACCAGCAATCAAGTGAAGGTAAACAGACAGCAATGACCAAAAAGTCAAGATGGGGACACAAATTTGATGGGAACTCCATGTTTTGTGCCATCCTCCATCCCCAAATGATCTCATACTGAAAGATAGTGACATCTCCTTCCTCAAAAAGTTACAGTACATATGAAGAGTTTGTTTGTAAAAACCGATAAAACGCCACTTCCATGAAAATTTCACTCTTTACATCAAACAACTGTTAACATTACCTACTTCAATCAATCAATCAATCAACTTTATTTCTAAAGCACTTTAAAAGCAATACTCGCTAAACAAAGTGCTGTACAGCAAGAGGACATAAAAGCAAGGCACTAACACAAAGGGCGCTAACACAAGAACCACAGTAAAAAGTAAATAAATTCAAAAATAAAATAAAAGGTAAAATAAATAAATAAAAATCCATTTCATTCAATAAAATCAATGTCTCATACTGGATCGAAGGCCAGGGAGTAAAAGTGTGTTTTAAGACGGGTTTTAAAAATGGACAGTGAAGATGCTTGTCTGATGTCCAGGGGTAAATCATTCCATAACCTGGGGGCCATGATCGAAAAGGCTCTGTCCCCTCTGAGCTTCCGCCTCGTCTTTGGCACCCCCAGAAGCAGCTGTTCAGCTGACCTGAGGGACCGGGTGGGAGCGTAGGGATGCAGAAGCTCAGAGAGGTAAGGCGGAGCAAGACCTTTCAAGGATTTAAAAACAAATAAAAGAATTTTAAAATGAACTCTAAAATGCACGGGCAGCCAGTGGAGTGAAGCTAAGATTAGTGTGATGTGATCTCTTCCACGTGTACCTGTTAAAAGACGAGCAGCGGCGTTTTGAACCAGCTGCAGACGAGAAAGAGATGACTGGCTGACACCGGCGTAAAGTGCGTTACAGTAATCCAGCTGAGATGAAATAAAAGCATGGATTACTGTTTCCAGGTGTGGTCTAGAGAGAATGGGTTTTACTTTTGCTAAACGCCTTAGATGAAAGAAGCTGGATTTTACCACAGAACGAATCTGCTTGTCTAATTTAAAATCACTGTCCATGATAAAACCAAGGTTCCTAGCTGTGGATTTGACGTAAGGAGTAAGGCGGCCCAAGTATACAGGAGGGGACTCACAGGTGCGACTAGGTCCAAACACCATCACTTCTGTCTTCTTATCATTAAAATTTAGTAAGTTTAGGGCCATCCAAGACTTTATGTCTTCAGTACATGCCAGGAGTGAGTTTACTGATGAGGCAGCTTTTTGTTTTAGAGGGACATAAATCTTACAGTCATCAGCATACAAGTCGAAGGAGATACCATGCTTTTTAAAAATGGAACCCAGTGGAAGTATGTACTTAGAAAAAAGCATGGGCCCAAGAACTGACCCCTGTGGGACCCCGTATGGCAGAGGAGCAGAAGAGGATTCAAACCCAGACATGCTAACTTTAAAACTCCTGTCTGCCAGATAGGACCTAAACCAGTTGAGAGCAGTGCCACAAATGCCCTAGTGGGCATCCTGTTTGCTTTGCTCCCGTGAGCAAAGCAAACAGGAAATTAAAACATGATGGCCCACTGTGTCAAAGGCAGCAGATAAATCAAGCAACACAAGAACAGCATATTCACCTGAATCCCATGCTAAGAGAATATCATTAAAAACTCTTAACAAGGCTGTCTCTGTGCTATGAAGAGCTTTGAAACCAGATTGAAAAACCACCAAAATACTGTGTTCATCCAGAAAACATTTCAGCTGCATATAGACAATTTTCTCTAAAATTTTTGAGAGAAATGGCATCATGGAAATAGGCCTAAAATTTGCCAACATGGTATGATCAAGACCAGGTTTCTTAATCAAGGGCCGCACTACTGCATGTTTAAAATTTGCAGGAACCGCACCAGATGACAGGCTGCTGTTCAAGACGGTGAGAACTGACTGGCCTATACTGGGAAGCACCTCTTTCAAAAGTCTAGGAGGGACAGCATCACAGGGAGACCCTGAGGGCTTAATGTGGCCAACCACATCCTCTAAAAATGACAGAGTCACAGGTTCAAACTGATTAAAAACAGCAGAACAAGGGACAGAGACAGAGGGATCAGAGGCAGGAGGTGAGATGAGAGCCCTGGTGGTGGCCACCTTATCAATAAAAAAGTTCATAAAATCATTGCATAACTCAGAGGAGGCCTCCAAACAGTCAGTCTGTGGGGTATTAAGAACAGAGTCAATAGTGTTAAATAAAACACGTTGATTATGACAATGATATAAAACAATATTAGCAAAATATGTATGGGCACATAATCATACCATGTAGGATAACTAAGTAGACGGTTATGCTGTTTCATTCCATCTAGCAACAATGCTCTGCACTGTGTGTGTTTATATATTTGCATATTTATTCCATCTAGCTACAATGCTCCGTACTGTGGGTGTTTATATATTTATATATCTACATATTATTCCATCTAGCTACATTGCTCCGCACTGTGTGTGTTTATATACTTGCATATTTATTCCACCTAGCTGCAATGCTCCGTACTGTGGGTGTTTATATATTTACATATTTATTCCATCTAGCTACAATGCTCTGCACTGTGTGTTCATATATTCATATATTTATTCCATCCAGCTACAATGCTCTGCACTGTGTGTCTGTGTGTGTGTGTATATATATATATTTTATAGTAATACGTACATATGTTTATTAGCTGCTCTTGCTTGCTTGTTTTTTTTCTTGCCTTCTGATTGTTGCTCTGAGTGTTGCTATCCCTGTGCTGTTGCAATCCTGGAATTTCCCCGTTGTGGGACTAATAAAGGCTTATCTTATCTTATCTTATCTTATCTTATCTTATATTTGCTTTTTTTCCTGCTTGACAGTATTTTGATACTGATGCCAGCAGTCTTTTAAAATCTGCAATGACACACACCTGCAGTTTGTCCTTCTTCCGTCTGCGTTCAGCTCTGCGGCACTCCTGTCTGACTGCACCAGTTCTGTCATTGAACCACGGCTCAGGTTTGGATCGAGGCTGCTTGGTTTTCAGTGGAGCCACAGAGTCCAAGATGGTTTGTACTTAAAGGAGTTCAAATTGTTTTGTCTCAAAAGCTGATATGTCCTGTTATAGACACTACAAATTCATGTTGTTGTTTTTTTACAAAAGCAGATAACTCCACAGGGCAAATCAGCGCTTGGTATTTGGGTCACGTGACTCATCTTGGCTGCCTTCCAGGTCTGCTCGCTCTGACTGATTTCCCTGGCTGTGTTTGGAATGTTCACTCACTCACTCACTCCCTACTCGCTATATAGTGAATTTAGATATAGTGGACTATACAGTAAACTCAATATAACAATAAAATTACCGCTTTCGGACACTACTGGGCTTGTTTTCGTGGCACAGTTAATGACACCATCACGTGAGACAGTAAAATGTAACAGACTAACAGTGGTAAAAAAAACAAATACCTGCATGTAATCTGTAGTAAATATGTATTAAATCAAATTGTTTTTGCTGAATTATTAAATATAAATACCTTAAGGTAGTCTATGTTGTGATGTGAAGCTCTTCTCTCACTGCTCCGTTGGCTGCGCATTCACTATACAGTACACTATATGGACAAGGAGTTTCTTTTTTTCCAGCCTTATTCCTTTTCTTTTTATACTGTGCACACCAATGAAGAGAGAGAGACAAACGCCATTTCAATTCTCCTGTATGTCCTGTACATATAGTCGGATTGGCAATAAAATCTTTGAATCTTGAATTATAGCTTTATTATAGCTATATTATACCATTTTACTGAATGGGTATGCCTAAATCAGTGTGTCAATCATACTACATTGATGCTTATGGACATTCAAGTATGTTCCAGACAAAATAACATGGTTTTCGGGACTTGTCTGTTTTTGCAAAAAAAAAGTACTAATAAATTGCCAAAAAAGTAACAATGAGTTGGTGTTTGATTTTTTGCTTTATTATGTCTGAGATACTCATATTTAAAGTGGCCATGTCTTAAAAGCTGGTTTGGAAATACTAACACCTATAAACCTACAGATGAAAAAGTGGTTTTTCTCATTTTGAACACAACTGGACTTATCTGTTTTTGCAAAAGAACTCTTCATATGTTGTATTCTGTATATATTACTTGAAGGACTTATTTGTCTGATACTGGAATTCAACAACCACTCAGTTGGTTGACCAGCAAAAACAAATAGCTTTAGCTCCTTCACCTTTAAGCAGCACTATGTAACTTTCTTGTTCCAGGTAGAAACACTGAAAAGACTACAGCTGTGTTCGGAATGTTCACTCCTTCACTCCCTCCCTCCTTCCTACATAGTGAATTCAGATACAGTGGACTATATAGAAAACTCAAAATAACAATAAAATTATCAGCTTTAGGACACTACTTGGCTTGCTTTTGCAGCGCAGTTAATGACGTCATCATGGTGAGACAGTAAAAACAGATTAATGGCGGTAAAAAGTGAGTACCTGCATGTATTTTGTAGTAAATACAGTATGTATTAAATCAAATCCTTTTTGCTGAATTAATAAAGTACCTTAAGGTAGTTTATATTGTGATGTGAAGCTCTCGTCTCACTGCTCTGTTGGCTGTGCATTGCATTATGGGATATACTGTATTAATGTAGTGACCATCCGTTATACACTACTTTTCAAGATGCATTATGGGATATTTTGAGTGTACTATACAGTGGTGTGAAAAAGTGTTTAATCCCTTCCTGAGTTCTCTTTTTTTTTGTATGTTTGTCACCCTTAAATGTTTCAGATCATCAAACTAATTTAAATATTAGACAAAGATAACACAAGTAAACACACAAAATGCAGTTTTTAAATGAAGGTGTTTATTATTAAGGGTAAAAAAAAATCCAAACCTACATGGCCCTGTGTGAAAAAGAGATCCCCCCCACCGGTTAAAACATAAATTAACTGTGATTTTATCACATCTTTGGAAAACTGAGTTCAACTTCTCGAGCTACACCCAGGCCTGATTACTGCCACACCTGTTCTCAATCAAGAAATTACTTAAATAGGACCTGCCTGACAAAGTAAAGTAGACCAAAAGATCCTCAAAAGCTAGACATCAGCATCTGCGATCCAAAGAAATTCAGGAACAAATGAGAAACACAGTAATTAAGCTCTATCAGTCTGGAAAAGGTTATAAAACCCTTTCTAAAAGCTTTGGGACTCCAGCAAACCACAGTGAGAGCCATTATCCACAAATGGCAAAAACATGGAACAGTGGTGAACCTTCCCAGGAGTGGCCGGGGGAATAAAATTACCCCAACAGCGCAGCGACGGATCATCCAAGAGGTCACAAAAGACCCCACAACAACATCCAAAGAGCTGCAGGCCTCTCTTGCCTCAGTTAAGGTCAGTGTTCATGACTCCACCATAAGAAAGAGACTGGGCAAAAATGGCCTGCATGGCAGAGTTCCGAGACGAAAACCACTGCTGAGCAAAAAGAACGTAAAGGCTCGTCTCAGTTTTGCCAGAAAACACCTTCATGATCCCCAAGACTTTTGGGAAAATACTTTGTGGACTGACGAGACAAAAGATGAACTTTTTGGAAGGTGTGTGTTTCATTACATCCGGTGTAAAAGAAACACAGCATTTCAGAAAAGGAACATCATACCATCAGTAAAATATGGTGGTGGTAGTGTGATGGTCTGGGGCTGTTTTGCTGCTTCAGGACCTAGAAGACTTGTTGTGGTAAATGGAACCATGAATTCTGCTGCCTACCAAAAATCCTGAAGGAGAATGTCCAGCCATCAGTTTGTGACCTCAAGCTGAAGCACACTTAGGTTCTGCAGCAGGACAATGATCCAAAACACACCAACAAGTCCACCTGTGAATGGCTTAAGAAAAATAAAATGAAGACTTTGGAGTGGCCTAGTCAAAGTCCTGACCTGAATCCGACTGAGATGCTGCAACATAACTTAAAAAGACAGTTCATGCTCAAAAACCCTTCAATGTGGCCGAATTACAACAATCCTGCAAAGATGAGTGGGCCACAATTCCTCCACTGCGCTGTAAAAGACTTATTGCCAGTTATCGCAAACGCTTGATTGCAGTTGTTGCTGCTAAGGGTGGCCCAACCAGTTATTAGGTTTAGGGGGCAATCACTTTTTCACACAGGGCCATGTAGGTTTGGATTTTTTCCCCCTTAATAATAAACATCTTCATTTAAAAACTGCATTTTGTGTTTACTTGTGTTATCTTCATGTAATATTTAAATTTAATTGATGATCTGAAACATTTAAATGTGACAAACATACAAAAAACATGAGAAACTAGAAAAGCACTCGGAGAGTGCAGACCTCCGCCAAGCGCCACAGTTCCCCCCATACAGTGTTTGTGTGTACGTTTTCAGATTCCTTGACCACGAAAACATATGACTAGCAATTTGATTGACAATGATATGATTAGTGGTTCAGTAGTTATTCAGGAAAATGACATTTTCCGTAATGGCGGCCACAGTTCCCCCCATACAGTGTTTGTGTGTACGTTTTCGGATTCCTTGACCATGAAAACATATGACTAGCAATTGGATTGACAATGATAGGATTAGTGGTTCAGTAGTTATTCAGGAAAATGGCATTTTCCGTAATGGCGGCCACAGTTCCCCCCATACAGTGTTTGTGTGTACATTTTCAGATTCCTTGACCATGAGAACATATGACTAGCAATTGGATTGACAATGATAGGATTAGTGGTTCAGTAGTTAATCACGAAAATGGCATTTTCCGTAATGGTGTTTTTCTTCTGGACGGTGATCCAGATCACCACCAAAATTTAATCAGTTCTTCCTTGTACCATTTCCAACAACGCCTGAAAGTTTCATCGAAATCCATCCAAAACTTTTTGAGTTATCTTGCTAACCAACAGACAGACAGACAGACAGACAGACAAATAGACAAACCCCGGCAAAAACATTACCTCCTTGGCGGAGGTAATCAGGAATAGGGAAACACTTTTTCACACCACTGTATAGCGAATGAAATTTCAGTTAAGATTTTGAATAACACTACAAAATGGCTGATTCACTATATAATAAATACTACGGGGAACAAGTGAATATTTCAAACATAGCATACATCTTTGGTGGCTATGACCTTAGTCCCAACAGCCAATCACGGGGTGCTTAGTTGTTGTGTCCTGTGATTGGTTGTTGAGACTAAGGTCACAGTCACCATAGCTGTAGTCATTTCAGTGTTTCTACTGTAGGGCAGTTAATGTGTTGCACCACAGGGTAGCATTCCAACCCTGTTTTTTTGCCAAGAGTTGCATGGTTTTGGTACTTTTTGTTCCTTTTGGCATACCGTAGGGTTGATTCACTTAGCTCTGGATGCCATTTTGTCATTAGAACGCTATTTCAACCCTGATAGATGCTGTCCTGGAAATAAATGTCTCACCACCATTTCCAAGCAACTACATCTCAGTGTCCATTCCTTTTGAAGCACAACCGCCCGCACCAATAGACTAACAACAACAATACAACACAGTGCAGCAGTGGGTCACTGGAGAGCGAGAAAGCGAGGGCTACGCTAGCAAGAACAAGAAAGTTACATAGTGCTGTTGCAGGCAACGAGGGCTCATTTAACTCCGGCTATGGCGGAAGTAACATACAGTATACTCAGTCAAAGGTTGATGTACCATCAAAAGAATTTTGGACACATTATTTTATGGCAAAAATCTTACATACTGTTGCTTTAAAGACCTCTTTCCTCTAAACCAGCTTTTTACTGATTGATGTAAATCCATCTTTGTTTTGCTTTAGAACAAAGATTCCATTGCCATCTAGATGCATATAAATGCAGCTTCCAGAGATAAATTAAAAAAAAAAACAACTATAGACTGGGCCTATAATAATTGACATTTTACATTAATTTACACAAATGTTACTGCTGTTTAGAAGTAAAAGTGTTCTTTTTTTTTTAAATGGAACATAAAAAACACTTCTGTCTTTTATAGTCAGGCCAGATTGTACAATAGAGAAGAGAGACAGTGCTGGAAGAGGAGGGGAGAGAGGCTGACTCAGTATAAATAAGGGGAGAGACATTAAGACTACAGTTAATCTCACTAAAAGGGTTAGGACAAAGTGCTGCTGCCTCTGCTGTCTCTCCTGCTTCCCCTCTCCCTCTATCCTTGAATCAATTCATTCTGCAAGTCATTTCCTAACATACAGTACTTCGTAGATAAATACTCTGCATACGGTAGCTCGTATTCCCATTTACTGTAATAAATATCCACTGGAACTTGTCCATTACAGTGTTTGTTGTTAGTGTGTGTCTAAAACTACAATAGCTTACAGTTTGACTAAGAGGGTTAAAAGAAAAAACAGACATGGACGCTTCTCCAGAGGGCAGATGTGATAAGTTGTAACGTGAGGAAAAGGTGACAGCCAACATGTCTCTGGGTGGCGCTCACATTTCTGATTCTGACCCGACCACTAACACACACGACTAAAACAGGCGGCCTTGCCAACCTATATGTATTTTAATACCGATGAGATGAGCACCGCAAGTTCTATTTACAGTGGCCTATTTACGGGATCATACTGTAACACTAGCAAACAGAAACACACACAATAACTCATAAACAGACAGACAAACACACCTGCCTGCCCTTCACATCTCAACAACTCCGTTTCTCAAACATTGTGCCTTCCTGTGTCACTTTTTTGTTCCAGCGGTCACGGCTTGATTAATTGTTGCGCCCGTGTGTATTGTTGGTCTGACAAACAGCCTGTTCCTGAGTGGAGGGGTTATGCACACACTGCACAAGCTGAAGTAAAGAAGCGAAGTGTCTGGTGGTAAATGACACCCAGATGTTATGGCTTGTTTAGCCATCTTAGTTGTAGGCTTTCCCATGATGGAAAAAACTACGGCAGTAATGTGAAGACGATGGTGTTTCGCTTCTCACCCTGTCAGCAATTCTTCATGTTAATTTCAATGAATAATGAATGTCTTCCAGGCAACGCATGAAGGATGATTAGAAACATAACTGTTAATTGCGGCAATAATGTCAGTAAACGACATTACATAATACAGAATGAGCCGTATCACTCTGTCAGTGGACCTTATCACCATTAACTTGTGATTTCAGCAGCAGCAGCAGCATGTTAACAATTAAATTAGTTATAAAAATAACTTGATGGGAAGTGAGTTTGCCTGAAACCGAGCTTTAGAGTTAACAACATAAAGGTTGCATAAATTCAGAGCACCATTTTAACTTTATTGTGTGCTAATTTAAATAAAAAATAAAGAATGTCTGTTCTGTTGGGTTTCGTATTCTGTGTATAATTTTTTTTTAAAAAAAGCAGTGATATTCTGAACTGCTTTATGAATTCCAAATTTTAGACTCCACTTTAACTTTACAGTCATAATTTTTGGGGGGCCTTTTTAGCCATAACTGACTCTATAGCCTCGTTTCCACTACAGGAACCAGGAGCCAATTTTGCAGAAACTTCTTCCATGGTGTGTGTCTCCACCACAGCAACCTCCCTGTAAGGGATTATTCGGCACAGGAGGACACGAGCAATACAGCAGAGTGGCACAGCACATAACACCAGCTACAGCTGTCCTTCACTGGGGTGCGAGCCCACACAGCCCGGCCAACAGGAGACAAGAGTTTCAGCTGGAGACAGCAGGGCCCAAGTGTGCTCGTGCAGCAATACCATCCATCCATCCATCTTCTACCGCTTCTCTGGAGGTCCAGGTCGCGGAGGCAGCAGCTCAAGCAGAGAAGTCCAGACTTCCCTCTCCCCAACCACCCGCTCCAGCTCTTCAGAGAGGATACCAAGGCGTTCCCAGGCCAGCTGGGAGACGTAGTCTGTCCAACGTGTCCTGAGTCTGCCCTGTGTTGTGGAAGATGAAAGCAGACAAGGTCAGTCATACGGTGGAAGCAGCAGGGTTCTGTGTGCGTCGTGCTTAACAAAAACAAACTTGGTGGTCTGTAGGCTCTTTGGGACAAAGGTGTAGGAAAAACAATGGTGTGCTGGGCCCAGCACAGTGGCCAGCCCTGTACCGTGAAAAAATTGTGTGGGCAGGTTGGTTCCAGGTGCAGGGTTTTCCAGTAAAAATTCCACGGGGATCCGCAGCAGCTGAAAAAAAAGGAGTGCTGCCGGGGAGGCTGCCAGATCCTCCTTTGGCACGGAGCGCAACCCTAACAGGGCCCAGGGCAGGCGGTCGACCCAGTTTGCATCCGTGAGTGAAGCTCTGAGCGCTGCTTTAAGTGACCTATGAAAACGTTCACATAACCCGTTAGCCTGGGGGTTGTATGTGGTGGTGCGGTGGATTTTGACCCCCAGGCTCTGGGCCATTGTGGACCAGAGTTCTGAAACGAATTGTGGACCCCTGTCGGAAGTGATGTCCGACGAGGATCCGAACCGTGCAACCCAAGCCGACAAAAAAGCGTGAGCCACTTCCGCGGACGTGGTGGAAACCAGTGGGAAAACTTTAGGCCAATGCGTGGTGCGGTCCACGAAAGGCGCTTGAAACCTTGTGACGGCGGGAGGGGGCCCATCAAATCCATGTGGACATGGTTGAACCTCCTGGCCGGAATTTGGAATGGCTCGAGGGGGGCTTTGGTGTGCTTGTGCATTTTGGCCCGCTGGCACGCAACGCACGCTGCAGCCCACTCTTTCACATCCCTGCGTAAGTGCAGCCAGACAAATTTCGCCCCCACCAGTTTAACCGAGGCACGTACACTGGGGTATGAAAGGGAGTGGACTGACTCAAAAATGCAGCGGTGCCAAGAGCTCAGAACCATTGGGTGTGTGCGACTGGTGGAGATGTCAAAGAGCAAGGGAAGGCACCCTTCTTGCACCGCCCTGCTCTCCAGTTTTAACCCAGTAGGCACGGACTGTAGCACACAAATGTCCGCGTCCCCCGTTGGCTCCGCGGGCCTGGCGGGGAAATCTATTTCCATGTAGACCGGGGAGACTAACGTGCGCAACAGGCAGTCGGCCACAACATTGAGCTTACCAGCTATATGCTGGATATCAGTTGTAAATTCCGAGATTGCAGCCAAATGTCATACCTGCTGGGCCGACCACGATTCTGAGAGTTTGGACACTGCATACGTTAGCGGCTTATGATCAACAAACGCAGTGAACTCGCACCCTTCCAGCCAAAACTGGAAGTGGCGCATCGCCAGGTGGCGGGCCAACAACTCTCTGTCAAACATACTGTATTTGAGTTCGTTGTCACGCAAAGTACGGCTGAAAAATGCGAGCGGCTGCCACGCACCGGAAACATACTGCTCCACCATTGCCCCTATGACAACATGAGACGCGTCAGTGGTGAGTGCCGTCTGCGCTGACAGGGCAGGGTGGGCTAGCAAAACGGCGTTAGCGAGCGCTGTTTTGGCGTTTGCGAAAGCCTGGACTCATTCGGGGGTCCAGTCGATGGTTTCCGCTTGCTTCTTTTTTTTGAGCGCGGCATACAACAGCTGGAGCAGCTGGGGTGGTCGGGGGAGGAAACGGTTGTAAAAGTTGACCATGCCCAAATATTCCTGCAGGGCCTTCACGATCTGTGGACGCGGAAAATCCGATATGGCACGCACCTTATCAGGCAGCGGAATTGCGTCCTCCGGCGAAATGCGGTGACCCAAAAAAATCAATCACTGGCACACCAAACTGGCACTTTGTTGGGTTAACAATAAGCCCATGTGCTTCCAACCTCTGGAAAGTTAGTTTGAGATGGGCAAGGTGCTCCTCCTCAGACGCGCTAGCCACCAGAATGTCTTCTAAGTAGACAAAAACAAAAGGCAGGTCACAGAGCACCACGTCCATCATTCTTTGGAAGGTTTGTGCCACGCCCTTTAACCCAAACGGCATGCGTAAAAACTCGAAAAGGCCAAAAGGAGTTATTACTGCTGTTTTGGGAATGTCCTCCACACGGACCGGGACCTGGTGGTAACCACAGACCAGATCCACTTTCGAAAAAACACGCGTCCCAGCCAGGTGCATGGAAAAATCCTGGATGTGCGGGATGGGATACCGATCATGTTCCGTGGCATTGTTCAAGTGCCAGAAATCGCCGCACGGTCGCCATGACCCATCGGCCTTAGACAGCATGTGTAGTGGGGATGCCCATGGGGTAATGGAGCGCCTAATGATGCCCAGCTGCTCTAAGTTGGTAAACTCCTTGCGAGTGCTGGCTAGTTTAACCGCGTCCAGGCGCCAAGGTCACGCAAACACCAGCAGGCCTTTTGTGATTATGAAATGTTCAACCCCATGTTTGGTTACTATAGCAGAAAGTGAGGGAACCCTGAGTGCTGGGAATTGTGAAAGCAAATGCTGGTACTTACCCCCTGGAGCTATTACGCTAGCCTGTGTTGTTGGCCCAACTCCCCGAGCTGTGCAGGGCAAGGAGGTAAAAGAGACAGCATCCACTAAACGTCTGTTGGCAACATCGACTAACAACCCATAGGCACATAAAAAATCTGCACCTAAAATGGGGACAGAACATTTCTCCACCAAAAAAGTCCCATTGGTAATTGCATCCGTGTAAGCACACCGTCAACGTCCCTTCGCCAAACATCCTGATGTTGGATCCGTTGGCGGCTGCGAGCTCGGGACCGCTGCCTCCTGCCGATGTGTCTGCACTAACTGGCAGAATGAGGCTCTTCTGGGAGCCGAAGTCCACTAAGAAACGTCTCCCCGAACATGTGTCTGTGATGAAAAGCAGCTTGTTCCTGTCACCAACAGTCACAGCTGCTGCTGACTGCTGGCTGTGCTGTTTCCCTGGCTTCTTGAATTGGCACGGTGGCAGACAGCATTGAGCATTTGAGCTGAAGCGGTGGTGATAGAAACAGAGCGTCCCGTTCCTGCATCTCTTGGCGTCCGTCCCAGCCACCACCAACGGGTCTTCGACCTCGCTGGAGCTCTTCCCGGATGCCGGTGTCATTGCGTGCACGCTGAGAGTTCTGGTCGCTAGGTTGATACGGTCCGCTTCCTGCGCCAGAGCGCGGTAGATCTTGGTTACCAGCAGCAGCAAGTTGGCCAGGATCGCCCTCGCTGTAGCAAGTAGGTTCCTGAAGAAGAGGTGGGCTAACAGGAAGGATTCGTCGTTCTTCCCCATTAAGGCTAACATGCTCTCCATCAGCTCCACAGCTGATCTGTCACCTAACTCTGAGCGTGTTAGGAGTCTCTTTGCTCTCTCACTGTCTGACAGGGTATACCGCTGAATCAGCATCTGCTTGAGCACGTCCTATTTCCCCTGGGCCGGCAGTTTCTGGAGCAGGCTCGTCACTTGCTGTGTGGCGCGCATATCCAGCGCAGCCACCACATGATAATATTTGGTGTCGTCCACTGTGACCCCACAGAGTGCAAATTGGGCTTCCACATGTAGAAACCAAGCGGTCAGATTGTGAAGCCAGAAGTCCGGGAGCTTCACTGTGACAGCACATGCTGTGCTGCTGTTCTCCCTCTGGGTTGTCTCCGGGGCGGTGCTCGGCTCGTTCTCCATCGCAAATCTTAGGGTCACCAATGTGGAAGATGAAAGCAGACGAGGCAGCGAGCTGCACGACACATGAACTTTATTCACCTTCCAACATAAAACACAGTAAACTCTACTCTGAGTGCCTGAGCAAACTCTTTTATACACTTCTATTCCTGCCTCCAGCACACAAGGTAAACACATTAACATACAGACATGAAAGACATGTACACACATTAGCATGACATTGACACACACGTCACAGAGCAGTTCTTGCTACCATACATTCGCACCCCTGCATCCTCAGGTGTGAACCTGGCGTGGCGGGGGGTAAAAGGCACATCTTTGTTTGTTTAGCTCCTCTCACCTTTCTCCATTAGCATCCCTAACTATCTTCTCCCCCACCAACCCCGCTGTCCTGGGTGGAGTGCCATGTGTATTGTGTCCACCACAGTATAAGCCTTTTTGCCTAAACATTTAAAAGCTAATATTGCAATAACTGTGGACAGGAATGGCCAGATATATCATACCTGGCTTGCACACATGCATCAGGGTAGCAGGAACACAGAGGAGAGACTAGGCACAGAACTGCCGGTTCGGGCCGTTTGCAGCTGAAGAGTGGACACACACCGTCAGCCAGCCAGGTGCCAAACCCCCACTACTACTACTAGTAGCATAAGCTACTCGCGCAGCTTATGCCGTTTAATTGATCAGTTCCTCTCCACAATTATTAGACAACAATGGTGGCAAGCACTCCACTCTACATCCATTTTGCACATAATAATTTATGTATGATTTCAACATATTATTTTAACCATATTTTACTTTGTCGTGCTCTGTCGGGGCCAAGACTGTCAGATGATTGCGTCACAAACAAATCCTCCAGAGACTGATGGTTCCTACCCCCATAATGAAGACACAAAGGGGGAGAGGGCCAAATACAGGGCCTGCCTTTATCAAGTTCCTGTCCAATTAAATTGTTCCGGGCAGCACGGTGGTGCAGTGGTTAGCACTGCTGCCTAACAGCTAGAAGGTTCCAGGTTCGAATCCCCAGGCTGGCAGGGGTAGGAACCTTTCTGTGTGGAGTTTGCATGTTCTCCCTGTGCTGCGTGGGTTTACTCCGGGGGCTCCGGTTTCCTCCCACAATCCAAAGACATGCATGTTAGGTTAACTGGTTGTTCTAAAAAATTGTCCCTAGATATCTGTCTCTTGTAGGTCCTTAGAATAGAGGGTTAGTACTAGTGAAGCGCTTTGAGTGGTCTTTGAGACTAGAAAAGAGCTATATAAGTACAGGTCCTTATCCTTTTCCTGGTTCCTGTAGTGGAAATGGGGCTTATTTAAAGATGATTTGAGTATAATAATAACAGCAACCTTGATTACTAAGCTGTACTGACATATGCGTAACACTTTGACACAGATAAATAGTAGAATTTACTCACAAATTTGAATCACATGGTTCCTGTTCAGCTTTTCAGTTTCAGTGTAAGTTCTTTAAAAATACCAAAACAGTAAAAATGATTGAAACGTCAAACAAGTGGCTTCAACTGCATGTCTGTCAATTATACAGTCAAAAGTGACTGCTGATAAATTCTAAGTGAGCTTCATCGTTGTTTTTAAGAATGCTGTAGTTTTGACCTTACTGTGAAGTTCATTTTTTAACAGACAGCAGAGGGTGAAAGTTGTAATCTGTTAAAAACAGACTCTCACCCTCCCTTAATTCTAACCCTTGCCCTAACATTAACCAAGATGTTTCAGTTGCCAACCCCAACTGTTACCGTAATTCTAAGTTTCTATACATGGACATTTAATGAGTATAGCAAGACTACTGACAACCCTGAAGTGAACTGCACATACTAGAGTGAACAAACGAGAAATGGTAGGATGTGAGCCCTAGTCACCTGCATCATCAATCTATTTTTACATGCATGTCCACCATCCTTTGTCCTCACATCTCTGTACTCAAATTTCAGTGCTTTTCAAACTGTGAAACATGGTGGCATCATTATGGTTGAATGTGGTGATGTCACAGTGTTTCTGGTCATATGGTAAGGACAAGAACTTACACTTGGCAAGCATATTATTTGGAGGACTTGTTGCAGATGCTTACTCTAACAGGATATTGCGCATGTTATGTATCAATCCTTTTCGCCATTTGAATTTTTGCTCCACTTTAGGAGACTCACTGTCTGCATTCATTCTCTCCATTGCATCCTCTTCCTCTGTCTTTCTCCTCTTCTCTCTAGTCTTTCATATGTGTGGGAGTGCTGAGTAGCACTCTACCCATCTCATTTTAGAAACAGCCCTCCCCTCACTTCTAATGAGCCTTCATTTTTGCAGAAGAGGGAGGAAAAGCCAGCAAGAGGAACACCATTTCCACTACTTCAGCTGACAGCAGTTCCCTCTTGAATTGCTCTTCTAATACCCACATGGGACCATGTGAGAGGGTTGAAATAGGGAGAAAATGGTGGAACAAATGGATATCCACTCTCACTATTAGCCTCCATTATCAGCAATCGTCATTTCATAACTGGCGACAAACAGGGCCACTGTGTATTTGTCTTTGCCCGTCTTGTAGGTTCAAATGGCTGCCTTGCCCGGATCGGGATACGCAAATGTGATGCAGACAGCTCAGAAACCAGGGAGAATTGCCCTTCTTTGTGCCCAACCTGAAATACAAGCGAGAGCTTGGTGAATAAAGGGGATCTTATACGGGGTGAGAGTGCTCCTTAGGGGGCCAGCCAGCCGGGCGTGACAAGAAAGGTACCGCTGTAATGAGATAACAGGCCACTGGAGTATGTCTCGATTCATTCCGCCTTTCTTTCCCTTTCTCTACATCCCTTATCCCTCTGCTGTTTTCTTATCCATTCATTGCTCCATGTTATAAAAAAAAAAGAAGCAGGTCATCATGTTCAGCAGGCCGGTAAAGCCCGTGTGTGAGGGACTGATAGGGGGATAGAAAGGAATGGGTAAACCTCTTGGTAGGGGTGATAGGGTGAAAGGAAAAGAAAAGGGCAGTGTTGTTAAAGGGAGAAAAAAAGTCTTTTTGTATGTTTCTAGAAGCATACCCAAGGCCATGATAAGAGCTTGGAAATCTTAATTTCAAGCAAGGGTGCATAGAAGGCGGAAAGGGAGTGTTAAAGTGATAAAGGAATGGGGTGTATATCGTACGGGTCACTGCCCCAAGACAGGCTGCATAAAGCCTACCTCCACTCCCTCACCATCGTAGAAATTACCCTCGCACCTGCCCTCCTGCCCTTCCTTTCTCTGCCTTCCACTGCTGTGGACAAACAGACTTACACCGAGTTGACAGTGGAAATGCCGAACAGTTCAGAGAATCTGAGAATCCCAGCTGGAAGGTGAATTCACTCTGCACACCTAACCTTTACTCTATGTTTGTTGTTCTTTCGACAATCCGGGCAAATTCATTGCTACAACTGACCTCCATGTCGACTAAACCCCTAGATTTATCTTATCATTCACACCTCTTCATACTCTGTCAATGATTCATTTAGAAAAAGCACACTGTGAATCATATATTTAAAAATTGTGATAGGGCTGATAGGGAGCAATGATTTAATCCGAATGACACGAGCTTTTCCACAGTCATGCTATCAACACTTGCTGCCCCAACAGCGTATAAACCTGGGATTTGTCTCGCCCTAAATCTGCTCTCTTCTGACTGGCGTACCTCACACATAGCACGCACACGAACACAAAGGAACACACATTCACCGTGTTTTGATGCCCCACCTCCCACCCCCCACCCTCCTGCCCTACCTACCCCACCACCACCACCACACACACACACACACACACACACACACTTTCTGCCTTTTTTGCCCTATTATGGCGGATTAACTTAATAATGGTTGGATGAACTTCAGTAAGTGCGGGGTACAAAGTCACAGATCACTACACACACAATCGCTGGCTGGCAGATATGGTCACAAGCCCACTGGCACAGACACTTGGAGCCCTTCTGGACCACAGTGAGACACACACACACACACACACACACACACACACACACACACACACACACACACACAAACGCACGTTTACATACAGGAACCAGACTCCCATGGTGCAATCAAGACGAAGGTGCAGAATCCAAACCAAAGCCTCCATTAATCCCTCTGATCCCTCAAAGATAGAATAATTCAGAGTTAATTACTATTCTCCGGCATTCCCCCTCTTTCCCCTCCTTGATTACTAAATCCAGTAAACTCCCTCTTTCCCTTCGTCGGGCAACCATTTGAAAATGCTGTTTACTGTAGATGCTTCTTTGCTTTCTCTTCCACATTTGTATTTGTTTTTCTGCTGCAGCTACTAGCCTTGGCAGACTCGTTTACTACATCTTGGCTGGGAAAAATGAGAAGCAAACATGGTTATGAGGCCTCTCTCCATTCAATTTTTGTCCTTCTGACACTTTCGTACATGCAGAGGTGTTGGCAGCGGCCGAGACGGAGTCTGGCACCGGGGTTGTGTCTTTCTGGTTAGAGTTTGGAACCACAGTGAGCTTAATTAGAGTGGAGAGGGACCACATGGCTGACTGGCTGACTGCTGTATGACTGAGAATGGAGACTGGAAAGACCCACTAACAACAACACCGATGCTGGATAACTGTAACATATTCATGGATGAAGACATACTGTAGTGGCTCCACTCTCATTTGTAATCTCAAGATGCTATTTTTTTCATGCATACAGTTAGGTCCATATACAGTGGATATAAAAAGTCTATACGCCTCTGTTCAAATGCCAGGTTTTTGTGATGTAAAAAAATAAGACCAAGATAAATTATTTCAAAACTTTTTCCACCATTAATGTGACCGATTACCTGTACAACCTAATTGAAAAACAAACTGAAATCATTTAAGGGGCAAAAATAAAAAATAAGAAACTTACAATAACCTGGCTGCATAAATATGCACACCCTGTTACAATTGGGGATGTGGGTGTTCAGAATTAACCAGTCACATTCAAACTTATGTTAAAAAAGTCAGCTGATAAAATGACACCTGGTAGCAATCAGCTGACTCTTCTGACGAAGGCTGCAGTGCACAGTCCAAACATGTAAAGAAAGTAAAAACATCTCCTTTCTATTTTTGTCTTTAATAAGAACAAAAGGTAAATAATTATAAGAAGACAAAATGAACCTACTTGAGCTACTGTATTATGTTAAATGGGAGTCAGCACACACCTGCCACCATTTAGGCTGTATTCACAACAGGATTGGCTGGGAGTCTCGGTTCGACTCGGAGGGGATGGCAAGAACTTTCACACCTTTGTTTGGCTCGGTTTGCATTCACACAGCACTTCACTCAAGGGGACCAAACCGCTTGGACAACGTCACGCAGTTACAACAGCTGCTCGTTTGTGGCACTGTAGCCAAAGCCACCACTGACCAAGGAGAAAAAATCTCGGCAAAGAAGAGAAATCCGGTTCATCAATTTGCCAGGACCGGTGTTATGCCGAGAATTGCTCGCTTGCCAAGAATTGCATCCCACGCACCAAAACTATAAAATATAACACTACAAGTCAGGCTTGTAACCATTTGTGCATTTTTAGAAGTACCCATTATACATTTTTAGAAGTAAAAATTGTTATTACCTCTTGTAAGTTATCTTTAAATTATGTTTATTCGACGATAGGATGCAATTCTCGGCAAGTGAGCAATTCTCAGCATAACACCGTTCCCTTCAGTAAGGTGTTTATGTGCCACAAACTAATAAAAATGAAAAGCTCCGCTGTCTGTATAACCCCCCCCCCCCCGCCCCCATGCCGCCATCATGTCGCTAAACATTTTAAAAACATCGGTATTCTTGTGTGTAGCCACAAGCAGCTGAGAAATCTGGTTCTCAGACCAAATATCTATCAGAGCCTGCATCTCACTCCTCACTACTCCAAGCCCAAGAGACATTTTTTTTAAACTTTTCTCCTTGGTTTTCTCCAGTAAAAGTATTTCTTGGATCCGTACAGTTGACTTTATTGTTATTTTCTACACAAACTGGAAGATGAAGAACCAGGAGCTCTTCAGCTGAATCGGGATGTTGGATTTATTTATTACCCACGGATTCCTACCACGGACATGCCAGGAAACATACAGCAAGTTTTCAACAGGGACAACTTTTTCAGGTAAGTGGGAACTTCACCTGTCTGCATCTCACCCAGATAGTGAATTAATGTCTTTTCACGTATTTACATTGAGTTATAATGTAATCATGCTGCACGAAAAATTCATCCATTCGCGTTTGATCTGAAGGCACCTTTATAGTAAACTTCCCTTTATCTTCTCACTGTGTGTTGCTGTGGTTACACAAACGCAAAGGGGCACGTCCACCCTTTGGTCCGCTGGATACTCCATTTGCATTCACACGGCAAGCAAAGTGCACCAGACTGCGTTTGCAAGCAAACCGAGACCCCCCCTTTTCAAGGGGACCAGATTTCGCTTGTTTGGTGCTGCACCAGAGATCCAGGTGCATTCAGACAGCACCAAACAAACCAAACTATCCACGGAATACACACTTTGGTCCTTTAGTCCGGACCAAACACTGGCCGTGTGAATGCACCCTTAACGTGTCTCTGATTAACCCCAAATAAAGTTCAGCTGTTCTTTTTTTTTTTTTTTTGGCTTCTCCTGACATTTTTGTAGTCACATCTTACAGCACAAGCCACGGTCCACAGAGAGCTTCCAAAGCATCACAGGGATCTCACTGTTTAAAGGTATCAGTCAGGAGAAGGGTACAAATGAACTTCCCAGGCATTAATATACCATAGAACACAGTGAAGACAGTCATCATCAAGTGGAAAAAATATGACACAACAGTGACATTACCAAGAACTGGACGTCCCTCCAAAATTGATGAAAAGATGAGAATAAAACTGGTCAGGGAGGCTGCCAAGAGGCCGACAGCAACACTGAAGGAACTACAGGAATTTCTGGCAAGTACTGGCTGTTTAGTACATGTGACAACAATCTCCCGTCTTCTTCATATGTCTGGACTATGGGGTAGGGTGGCAAGATGGAAGTCTTATCTGTCAGATTCTGGGCATGGTTAGGGACTGTGCCCACACTTTATGTTCATTTGTGTTCTCTGAGTGCCTCCCTGATCTGGTTTATGTTTAATTGCATTATCTGCTCTCTGCGTCCCCCTGTGTCCTCTGTCTTTGTCTTCTGTGTCCCCGGTCTGTTGTTGTGTGGCATCATCCCCGTTGGCCCCTGATGTTTTCACTGGCTCTGTAGTATTATGATTATGTTCACAGTCATGTTTTTGCCACTGCCCTCTCTGTATTGTGCCCTGCATGTTCATTGTCATGTCTCTTGTGCAACCCCTGTCTATGAGTGTCTGTGTAGCCCCGCCCATCCTGTTTCCCTCACCTCCTGCCCTTGATTGTGTGCCCAGCTGTCTCACGTTCATCATTAGTTACCCTATTAGTTACCCTATAGAGAGATAGATAGATAGATAGATAGATAGATAGATAGATAGATAGATAGATAGATAGATAGATAGATAGATAGATAGATATACTGTATATATAGATATGAGTCTTGGATTGTGCTCTGTGTTGGGTCATTGTTGTTTCTACCCCGCTATGATCCACGTCCATGTTCCTGCGTATCTATGTGAGTTTTGCCCTGTTTAGGTTTCAGCCCATGTGCTGTTTTGTTTTGCTTCTGAGTTTATTAAATCATTATTGGACCTGAGCCTGCATGCACCCTTGAGTCCTCTCTCTTCACCCCCCCACTGCCTGGTATGCAGTACAAGACATTATCTTACGAAGAAAAACATCAAAGCCCAGCTACATTTTGCAAAAACATATTTGAAATCTCCCAAACACATGTGGGAAAATGTGTTATGGTATGATGAATCCAAAGTTGAACTTTGCGCCAAATATACCCTTTGGAATTATGGATAGAAACACAATACTGCTCATCACCAAAGAACACCATACCTACAGTGAAGCATGGTGGTGGCAGCATGATGCTTTTGGGCTGTTTTTCTTCAGCTGGAACTGGGGCCTTAGTCAAGGTGAAGGGAATTATGAACAGTTCCAAATACCAGTCAGTGTTGGCACAAAACCCTCAGGCTTCTGCTAGAAAGCTGAAGATGAAGAGGAACTTCATCTTTCAGCACAACGATGACCCAAAGCAGACATCCAAATCAACAAAAGAATGGCTTCACCAGAAGATTAAGGTTTTGGAATGGCCCAGTCAGAGTCCAGACCTGAATCTGATCAAACATCTGTGGGGTGATCTGAAGAGGGCTGTGCACAGGAGATGCTCTGGCAATCTGACAGATTTGGAGTGTTTTTGCAAAGAAGAGTGGGCAAATATTGCCACATCAAGATGTGCCATGCTGATAGACTCCCACCCAAAAAGACTGAGTGCTGTAATAAAAGCCAAAGATGCTGCAACAAAGTATTAGTTTAAGGGTGTGCATATTTATGAAGCCAGGTTATTGTAAGTTTTTTTATTTTTCCCCTTAAAAGATTTCAATTTGTTTTTCAATTAGGTTGTACAGGTTATAGGTCACATTAATGGTGGAAAAAGTTTTGAAATGATTTATCTTGGTCTCATTTTTTTACATCATAAAAACCTGGCATTTGAACAGGGGTGTGTAGACTTTTTATATCCACTGTATGTTATGGTTTGGCCCTCACGGACCGCTAATGAGACGATGTAGGCAGCCGATGAGTTTGTACATTTATTAAATAAGGAAAAGCACTACAAAATAATGAGCCTCGTGGGGCAAAACACAAATAAAGACAAGACACAACACTTACATATAATCAGCGAGGACGGAACCAAACGCTGGGAAGAACTGGCTTCAGGAGTAGGGAAACCAGACTGGAAGGCAGACGAGGTCGCAGCCCTGAGCAAACAGAGCTGCTCCCTTAAATAGGGCTTGACAGATTGATCAGCTGATGAAAAGTCATCAGCTGATTGAAATCCAGCCGTCCTGCAAAGCTTGGCTTCTGAGAACCGGAAGCACCGCCGAGACGCTGTCATAATAAAAGCCCGGAGGCCTAGTGGAGCACCTGAGGAGAGAACGGAGAACAACCAGACAACCCGAGTGCAGACAAAGTCAGCACACGGACCATGACAGTTGCCCCCGTTCATGAGGCGGATTCCAGACGCCGTGTAATATCGAGCCCCCCCACCTGAAAGGTCAACAGGACCGCCCCAGGGAGGGAGGAGGTGGAAAAGGCTAAGGAAGGCCAGAGTCCAACCTCATCACAGAGGAAGAAAAAATAAAGGAACGACAAGCTACCACAATCAGAACAGAGTATGGAATACAGGGGCCAAAGGAAAAAAAAAACAGGCATATACACTGCACTTAAAGAGAACCCATGAGGAGAAGACAGTAAAAACCCAAATGGCTACACACAGAACACTACAATCAGTCCAGCAAAGCCACAGGAGAAAACAAAAAAAACATCTTCACACCTCACAGAGGAAACAGGAACCTCAAGTACAGGTAAAAAATGCAGCATACTCCCATAATACCAGGGAGGAGAGGAAAAAAAAAAACATGCTACAAAAGCAGTGATCAATCCAACGCACAGTAGTCCAGGTAACGGGCAGCCAACAAAGAAACAACCTTCAGACTACAGAGGGGAGAGAAAGAAAAAAAAAACACACGCTAAGGAGCGGCGAAATACACAGTTCAGTCACCAACACACCAGCGCATCCCTAAAATTACAGCAGATCAGGGAAAAAAAAAACACACAGGGATGACCGCAGGCAAAACACAATGGCATAGAAGCAAACAGTTTGGGGGGTCGTCCTGTGTCTAGCGTCCAAATCACTGGCAGGGGAAAAAAGAACAGTTCGGGCGGTCTACCCCAGTCTCAGGCCAGGAAAAACAGTACCTCAGGCGGCTGGGCCAGGTCGCCAAACAGAAAGTTCAGTTTGTCGGGTGGCCGACCCAGAACGCCAAACCGACGAAACAGTTTCCCAGGTGGCCAACCCGCATCATCAGGCCACCAGGACCACAGGGGAGAACTCAGAGACAGCCTCCCTATGGCGAGGAGCAGCGAGGGAGAGCCAAGCCAATTACGGAGAATCTCCGCGGCACCCGATGGAGGGAAAGAGGAAACGGGGAAAAAACGAGGGACCAGCCCGGCGTCAATCGGAGGAGGATCTGCAGCTCCTGCTCCAAACTCCCCATGGACTGGCGCTGCGCTCCTGTTGGATCCCAAGCGGGACCATGCAGCACCCACGACGGATCCCGATTGGGCCAGAACCACACCCATGATGGACCCCGACTGGGTCAGAGCTGCACCCACGACGGACCCCGATTGGGCCGGAACCTCTCCCATGACGGACCTCGACTGGGTCAACGCTGCACCCGCGATGGACCCCGACTGGACCGGGACCACACCCATGACAGACTCCGACTGGGTCGGCGCAGCACCAGGGACGGCCTCCAAACCTGAACCCAGAACCTCCAGCACAGCGACCGGGATCGACTCCACACCGGTGACCCTGGGAGAAGGCTCAGGAGAAGAAAAAGAACCGGGATCAGGATCACCGGCAGTGACAGATCCCAGCGAGACAAGCTTGGATGCAGCGGACGGCTGCACCCGGCTCGTCTCCCCGAGAGACAGGCAAAAATGCTCCAGAATTGAGAGGAGAAAGACAAAGTAGAGCACTTGCCTGATCTCGAGTTCTGTCGCTGTCCAGGACTTTGACGATCCGGGTTCCGATGGAAGAAGGTCGTCGTCTGGTTCCCGCTCGGCTTCAGCGGGCTCCGCAGCCGGCATGATGGAGTCCACAGTCTGGAGATTCCCTGACGCAGATGTCCACACCGAGGGCCCGCACGGCGTGACGGCAGGGGCTCCGTGACCTGCCGGGTAAGACTGTCCCTCCGTGGAGATCCAGGGACACTTGCTCATCAGCGCAGGCTCCAATCTGCAGTCCGCCCTCCTCCTTTGCCCATGACGTGGCTGCAGGGCTGGAACCAGGTTCTCAAGGCCCGCAGGCTCCCTCCTCATCCGGCGGCGTAGTCCTGGCGCCAAGGAATGCTCAGGGGAAGGAGACACAAAGGTGGCAGGTTCACAATTAATTTCTGCAGCAGGTGGAGGGAGCTCGGGGGACTGTGAGCCCCGAACTCCACCCCCAGGAATCAAACAAGGCAATTCACCCAGTGAAAGAACAGAATGAAGAGGCACTTGCCTGATACGCTGAGGGCTGATGGAACTAGCTGCAGTGGACTTGGTTCTTCCCTTCCCCTGCTGGATGGAGACGGAGGACCCCCCAGGAAGATGAAGAGGAGCCTTTTGCACTGGATCAGGAATGGGGGCAGCCGGAGACGGACTCGTGGAGCTCACAGCAGCTGGGGGGAGTGTCAAGGAGGAGGGAGAAGCAGCCGAGGCGAACCAGGAACGAGGAGCTGACGGAACAGCGGGGACAAATGACCCAGAGGCGGAGGTGGCTGTCTTACCCCTCCAACAAGACACGGAGGCTGCAGCTGGCTGGGAGACAGAGTTCTTCCGGCTAACCGGAACTGTATCCGGACAGGGCTCTCGCTGAGGTTTGCAATCAGCATGGTGACAACGTTTATGGGCAGAGGGCGAGGCAAAGGTGAGATTTGGGAAACACCGCTCCTGCGCAGAAACAGGGGCGAGCAGGTCAGCGTATTCGGGGTACTCATACAGTTCCAGATTCCTCTCCACCAACCTGACCGCCGCTGTCACATGCTTCATTATTTGTGTAGGATGGGAGGTGAAGCGAGCTGCAGCCACTCGGTCCCGGATGGAAGTCGCTGTCAGCTGTAGATCCTCCGAGGGAATCCCGACTGACGTCTCACTCCATTGGGGAGTGTCCCCTGAGTGGTGCGAACTCCTGGACTGGATGAGAGACAGGAACGGGATCCCGAAGTGAGGAGCGAGGATGCCTCCTCTTCGGCTTCCTGCCGGAGTTTCCCTCCAGCCCACGGAGCTTCTCCTGTAGAGCAGAGATGTCCGCCATCCTCGCCGTGATCTCAGGGTGGTCGGCGTAGCGAGGATGGCGGTTAATTGTTGCCTCAGCGAGGTCCAGGTACCAGGGCGAGCCGCTGGGGACGGGATGGCTATGAGCGTTGGAGAGGATCCCGTCGATCTCGACGAGAACCATGACTAGCTTGTAGCCTAGGCTCATAGCGTAGCCCTTGAGCGGCGACGCCATCTCCCAGCACACTGGTACGCTGAACAGGGAAAACTACAAGTCCAGTTTAAGCAAACTCACGGTCACCGGCGTCTCTTTTGGGCTGCGACCTACTGTTATGGTGTGGCCCTCACGGACCGCTAATGAGACGATGTAGGCAGCCGATGAGTTTGTACATTTATTAAATAAGGAAAAGCACTACAAAATAATGAGCCTCGTGGGGCAAAACACAAATAAAGACAAGACACAACACTTACATATAATCAGCGAGGACGTAACTGAACGCTGGGAAGAACTGGCTTCGGGAGTAGGGAAACCAGACTGGAAGGCAGACGAGGTCGCAGCCCTGAGCAAACAGAGCTGCTCCCTTAAATAGGGCTTGACAGATTGATCTGAAATCCAGCCGTTCCGCAGAGCTTGACTTCTGACAGCCAGAAGCACCGCCGAGATATTGTCATAATAAAAGCCCGGAGGCCTAGTGGAGCACCTGAGGAGAGAATGGAGAACAACCGGACAACCCGAGTGCAGACATCTGTTCACCAAAACATATTAAAGATACAGTTATATAATCAATATGGGCTGAAAGTGCAGACTCTCGGCTTTAATTTGAGAGTATTCACATCCAAATTGGAGTTTATGGTTTAGGAAGTGCAATGTTTTTATACAAAATCTCCTCATTTCATGGGCTCAAAAGTAATTGGACAATTGACTGAACAGCTATTTCATGGGCTGTGTAGGCTATTCCCTCGTTAATCCATCCATCACCAGTCAAGCAGGCTAAAGGTCTGGAGTTGATTCCAGGTGTGCCATTTGCATTTGAAAGCTGTTGCAGTGAACCCACAACATGCAGTCAAAGGAGCTCTCAGTGGAAGCAAAACAGACCATCCTTAGGATGAAAAAGAAGAAACAAAATCCATCAGAGTGGTGGCAGTAATGTTAGAGTCGCCAAATAAACAGTTTGGTACAATCCGAGAAAAAAGAGCACACTGGTGAACACAGGAAGGAACTTGAAAAAGGCCTGGACATCCATGGTAGACAACAGCAGTGGTGATTGCAGGATCCTTTCCATGGTGAAGAAAAACCCCTTCACTATATCCACCCAAGTGAAGAACACTCTTCAGGAAGATGTCCATGGGTTCCAGACTTTAAGCAGTCATTGTCTGCAAAGGATTCTCAACAAAGTATTAAAAATTGGCATTTTGGACTTCCGGTCTGGATGCCATGGTGATAGCAACTTAACGCTGAACCTCCCAGATCCAATCCAAGGAAAACATCGTCAAAATCAGACTTAACAGATTTTTGGAAGAATAAAAATCAAAAGACAAAAACACCATGCCTAACCACAAACAGAAGAAACTGGCATTCCCCAGGTCAGGACGCGCGGCGGCCGCAGAATCTGATCCCAAGGACCTCCATTCAGGAGACGAAGAGCTGGGCCTAGCTAACAAAAAGGTTAGCCTGAAATCGCTATATGATGAATTACGACGATTTCGGGCCGAATTTCACGAATTCAGAGAGGAGCTAATAAGGACGAACAGCAGAATGGACCAGGCCGAAAACCGAATCTTGGAAGCTGAAGAAAGAGTAAAAGTGCTTGAAGATTCTATGCTGGATTTACACAGAAAACAGTCAAGGCTGGAGGCTAAGCTAGCCGACCAAGAAGGAAGACAGAGACAAGATAACATCAGAATTCACGGTCTGAAAGAAGGAGCTGAAGATGGTTTCAACACAGTGGCGGAATGCGTGGAATCCTTATTGAGAGAGAAGTTGGATATTCCACAAACCACCGATTTGAAAATAGAAAAGGCCCATCGTACATTAGCCACAAAGCCAGCGGCAGAAGCACACCCGCGTTCAGTGTTGGTAAGATTCTCCGATTTCAAAATAAAACAAGAGGTTGTAAGACGGGCTTGGCAGAAAAAAGGATTTATGCATCAAGAAAGAAAAGTCTTCGTGGAGCACGATTACGCCCCTGAGGTTCTTAAAAAGCGACGGGAATATAACGACGCCAAAAAGGTTCTACGGGAAAAGAATCTACGCTTTCAGACGCCATTTCCGGCGAAGTTAAGGGTCTTTTACGGTGAAGAGTCATGTCTCTACAATTCAGCGGAAGAAGCAACAATTGACATGGCGAGAAGAGGACTCCCAGTAACGGTGTTTAAACCCGCAGCGAATCTGAGCGAGAAAATCAGAGCTCAAACGTGGTCCACTCAAAGACCTTCTAAATCCACGGGCCAGCAGCGGGAAACCCAGCCCCAGAGCTACAAAGATAAGCTTTCCAGTTCCAGGAAGGAATAGCGACCTTTTTGTTTTTTTCTCTCTTTTCAGTCATTCTGCACTTCCATCCCCCCTCCTACAAGGGATGCAGAATCAGCATGTGGTAAAACCTTTCATGGAGCAGTTATAGCATTAGAAACAAATGTCTTCTTAATTTAAAGGAAAAAAAAAAAATCTTGTTAAAATAGAAATGTAACAATGACCCACATGTTCTCCCCACACTAACAAATACTGTATTAGAGTGAAGGTTTGCTGTGATGGGGGGTGGGAGGGTGCACACAATCTCATAGGGTATAGGCATAAAAAAATAAATAAATAAAAAATAAATCATTACAAATTCGGATTGGGATCTGAAATTCACGTTAAAAACATGGGACAACTTACAGGGGTAAGAGAGGGCCCTCAACACGTAACAGAGTTTGAGGAATTTCCCTCAGAGCCTACACTCCATCAAGGCTCTTACAGGGTCTTTAAAGAGACCCCAGCTCAGGAAGTTTTTCTGACAGTTTTTTGTTTTAAAGTCTCATACACTATGTTCTTAATGTTTTTTATGTTCTTAATGTTCTTTCAGTTTCTGAGTAGCAAAAAAGAGGGCCACCACACTGTTATACTAAATAAGAAAATACAATGGAGAAACAGGGTGTAACCAAAATAGCCTCATATAATGTAAAAGGGATCCTGAATCCAGTTAAAAGATCCAAGATTCTACGCAAAATGAAAAAAGACAAAGTAGAAATAATATTTTTACAAGAAACCCACCTAACAGACGTGGAACACACTAAACTCAATAGACAAGGGTTTAAAATGATCTCTTCATCTTCATATAAGTCAGGGAGGAGGAGGGGAGTAGCGACATTGATATCAACCAAAATTACATTTGAAAAAAAATCAGAACACAAAGATAAAGAGGGGAGGTACAGTTTGGTAATTGGGCGGTTAGAGGGAGAAGATATCACCCTGCTGAATGTATATGCACCACCAGGGGCTAAATGGAAATTTTATAAAAATGTATTCGACCTAATGATAACTAAAGCCCAAGGTTTAGTGATATGTGGTGGAGACTTCAATCTAAGACTGAATCCATACTGGGATGCAACAGGTAATTCTTCACATCAAAATAACACTCAAAATAGGAAAACTCGGATGCTACTAAAAGAAATGGGAATCTGTGACGTATGGAGGGAATTCAACCCCAATGTAAAAGATTATACTTTTTATTCAACGCCATATTCATCTTACTCAAGGATTGATTACTTTTTTATGTTTAATAGAGACATTGGAAGAGTAAAAACATGTAAAATAGGACTGATGGATCTCTCTGACCACAGTCCGATCTATATGGACTTAAACATCCAAAAATACACAAATAATACATTTTCCTGGAGGTTGAATTCAAATGTCCTGAAAGGACCACTGAAAGATGAATTGGAATCAGATATTTTCAAATATTTGGAAGAAAACGATAATGGAGAAGTATCCCCTTTAATACTGTGGGATGCGTGCAAAGCTGTAATAAGGGGAAAAATTATTGCAAAACTGGCAACCCAAAAGAAACTGAGACAAGAAAAACTAATCACACTAGAATCAGAACTCAAGAACCTAGAAAAAGAACACAAAGACAACACTCATTCTAATGGCTCGCTCAAGATTAAAGAAATTAAAAATCAAATAAATGAGATCTACACAATAGAAATCCAGAAGAAACTTACATTTCTGAAACAAAAACACTATGAAGCAGGCAGTAAATCGGCAAAATTACTAGCCTATAAATTGAGGAAACAACAAACAGAAAGAGCAATCTACAAAATCAGAGACCCAGTATCAAAGGAAATAAAATTCAGAATTCAGGATATTCTTAAAAGCTTCGAGAATTACTACAAGAACTTATACTCCCACAAAAAACATAAAAACGCATCCGAGACATTCCTAAACACATTAAACCTTCCCCAACTTACGGAATCACAAAATAAAACACTACTGTCAGAAATACAAACTAAAGAATTGGAAAAAGCAATTATGAAACTTAAAGCTAACAAATCCCCAGGAGCAGATGGCTATACAGCAGAATGGTACAAAAACTTTAAACAGCAACTATCTCCTCTCCCCTTGAAAACATTTAACTATGTCCTCCACACAGGGGAAATCCCCCCCTCCTGGAGAGAAGGGGTCATTGCAGTTATACCTAAACCTGAAAAGGATAAACTAGAATGCTCCAACTACAGACCAATCAGTGTATTAAATCAGGACTATAAGCTTTTTACCATTATCTTTGCCAAAAGGTTAGAAAACATACTGACAGACTTAATTCACTTAGACCAAACAGGTTTTATAAGACAAAGACAGACACAAAACAACATTCGACGCACTTTACACATAATTCGTCATATAAAAAAATATAACTTAAATGCAGTCATATTGGGATTAGATGCTGAAAAAGCATTTGATTCGGTTGACTGGTCTTTCCTATATAGAATCTTATCCAGTTTCAATTTTCATAACAACTTCATTAGAACTATACAGGCATTATATAAAAAAACAACAGCTAAAATAAGGATTAACGGTAATTTATCATCATCTTTTGAGCTGGAAAGAGGATGTCGTCAAGGCTGCCCCCTGTCTCCACTGCTCTTTGCAATCTTCATAGAACCTCTGAGCCAATGGATTAGACAAAATCAAAAAATTCAAGGTATTACACTTGGTCAGAAGGAACATAAAATAGCACTCTTTGCTGATGACATTTTAATATACCTAGGGCAACCAGACACTTCTTTACCAGAACTAATCTCAGTTTTTTCAGACTATGGAGATTTATCGGGGTACAAATTAAACATGCATAAAACCCAAGTTTTAACATTCAACTATGACCCAAATCATTATTCACTAAGTGAACTCAGAACTAACTGGGAGCTGGAATCTATGAAATATCTGGGGATCAATATCCCGAAACAACTCAACAAAATTATAACACTAAACTATGATCCACTGGTGACAAAAATAAAATCTGACCTAGCAAGATGGAATATGATACCATTCTTAGGTACCGTACTGCACAAAGAATTGAAGCAGTCAAAATGAATATACTCCCACGTCTTCTATACCTTTTCCAAACAATACCGGTAGAACCCCCCAAAAAAACATGGCAGGAGCTAGACAGAAGGATCTCAAGATTCATATGGCAGGGCAAGAGACCTAGAATCAGATATAGAACCCTACAGCTAAACAAAGACAAAGGTGGGCTCGCGCTGCCAAATATCAGGGACTGATTCCTGGTTCCCTATTATCCCCCTACAGGCGATAATAGGGAACAATGCCTTAACTAAACTCTTGAATAACACTAACCCGTGGATAGAGACCCCGCTAAAAATTTGGTTTAAGATAGTCAGAGAGAATCAAGCTAAAGAGCCCTATCGACTTCTGCAATGGATTGCCTATGATCAAGACTTTACCCCCAATAAAACAGACACTAGATTTAAAGAGTGGAAAGAGAAAGGGCTGATAAAATATTACGATTTCTTTAAGGGGCAAACTTTAAGAAGTTTTGAAGATTTGAAAAAACAAGGTCTAATAAATCAAGACCTTTACAGGTTCTTTCAGCTTAGACACCACATAAACAATATACTTAAAAAGGAGGATTTGGAAAGGGCCCAGTCAGGTGTTCTGAAGGTCTTCTCAATGGCATATAAAGGGATCCCAGGGATCAGATACATTTCTAAAATATACCAAGGTCTTCAAGACTTAAAAGGAGACAACACATCTTATATAAAAGAGAGATGGGAAAAAGAGGGGAATTTCACTTTACAATTGGAAATATGGGAAAAGCTAAATAGACAGCAATGGAAAAGTACCTCATCCCTGCAGTGGAGAGAATTTGGATGGAAAAATTTGGTAAGATTTTTCAGAACACCTGCACAAAACAAATTTACCCATAAGGGGTTGAACTGTTGGCGCTTGTGTGGTGAAAAGACTGCAAATCATTTTCATGTGTTTTGGTCATGCCCAGTTATCCACCAATATTGGACCAATGTACAGACAATATTGGGGAAAATATTCAAAATAACAGTTCCCTTTTCTTTTATAACTTTGTATTTGGGTTTACTACTGGACTCACTGGAAAGACGAGGAGATAAATACTTATTCAATGTTTTAATATTGGCAAGTAAAAAAGCCCTAACTAAAAAATGGATGCTGAAGGACTGTCCTACACCTGAAGATTGGATTAACGTGATTCAAGACATTTACTCGATGGAAAAGTTGACATTCGCACTGAGACAGGACATGGATGGGTTCATGAACTTTTGGCAACCCTGGATCGCATATGTGTCTTCCATTAGATCTAATCTTTGACAAATACCATTTCAATGATGGTCCCACTCTTTGTTCCAATGCTACTCAGATGCTCTTTTACTTTTAATTACTTAATTTTCTGTTTGTTTGTTTTTACTGTTCTGTTTGTTTGTTTATTTGGGGGGGTTTGTTTGTTTGTTTGTTTTTTTAATTTAATTCTCTTTAATTTCACTTTTTCTTTCACTTTAAAAAAAGGGGGTGTTGTAATAACTATTCTACCAATGTTGTCAAATAGCAAAATATAAGGGAACGTACGATGAAAATGTTAACAATGCAATGCTGTAATGACCTGTATACCCTTTACAAAAACTTAAATAAAAAAAAAAAATGGCATTTTATTTATCGTAATGTTGATTTGTCCAATTACTTCTGAGCCCATGAAATTGGAAGATTTTGTATAAAAATGGCTGCAATTCCAAAACTGTAACTCCAATTTGGATGTGAATGCCTTCAAAGTAAAGCTGAGAATCTGCACTTTAAGTCCATATTGATTATATAACTGTATCAATATGTTTTTTAAAAAATCTTTCGGCTGCTCCCTTTCAGAGTCACCACAGCGTATCATCATCACCTTATACTGCAATGATCTGCATGTTGTTTTGGCAAGGATTTTTATGCCGGATGCTCTTCCTGATGCAACCCTGCCCATTTATCCAGGCTTGGGACCGACACAGGGAGTGCACTGGCTCATGCATCCCCTGTGGCTGGGTAACCAACTTTCCTTCCTCCATTTTATTTTCACTGCGCATCAAGCTTGAGCATCATCATCATCACTGGGAGGATGCTCTACCTCTCAGCCACCATTCCAGTATCTTGAATATGTTTTGACAAACAGCAAAAATAACAAAACTTGCGTCAGTGACCAAATATATGTATATGGACCTAACTGTATCTGAAATTGATGCCAGTTTCTTCATGCAGATAACTCTTGCAGATAATATACAGTAAGGCATCCTGCATCACTCCTCACATGACTGTGCATTGTCTTTGGCCTCATTTTGGAATTTTATTGCATGTGACACATTTTGGACAGGCAAAGAAAATGAATTCTCATTAAGGAGGTTCTATTTTCTGCAACAACACTTGGAGACAGGCAAGCAGATAAGCCCGAGACGAGGAGATAGTGAGGCTCTGTCTCTCGACCATACATGGGTAGGGCCAAGGAGATGGGAGAAAGCTGAGGTATGCGAGCACACACCCAGCAGTGAGCGCATTTCAAATATCATTCAGCATATGGACGTGCCAACCACACATATTGCTCATCACATGTGGATCACGTAGTAAACACACATATTTTGAGGAAAACCCGGGGGAATATGAGCAGACACAAACACAAATCTGAGTTAGCCAACCCCAGACTGTTCTAACCTTCCAGCATTCCTCTCTAATCTGCACCATAATGGCACACCTGTCCTCTCCCATACTCTTATTACCTCCTCAGAAAAACAGCGAGGGGTTCAAAAGAGGGGAGTTAAACATATTAATGAACAAACAGCTGACCCAGCCTCTCCAGATTATTTTCCTTCTTTATGCATCGTTCTTAACCCTCCCACATGTGGCCTGCTTCCATTAGGGACAGCCTACTTTTTTTTCCTAAAACAAGAGAAGCAGGGGGTTGCCTTTCATCTAGAGAGGGCCGATGTATGTTTCCACAGAAACAGACACACAAGGTTATTGTCATAGCTAGACTGGCATTATTGGTTAAAGTGGAGGGACGGGGAGCAAGAGGGTTTCCACAGGGGTAGGGGGCAGGTCAGGGACTGGAACGAAGCAGGCCAGGGGGGTGAATAACTTAAGCTGTGACCAGGCAGGGTAGATAGGTAGGTCGCATTATTATTGATTGCCTGACATTATGTGGACAAGAGGGGAGTCCACAGAGACAGACGAATAAATTGTGGCATGACATCAAAGTGGAGCCGCTGACACTGAGCCTGCAGGGGACAAATGCTGCCCGTGGCTGGATTAGAGGTGGATAGTGAGACATAGGCATGCACAAAAATAAACAGACAGCGAGAACACTATCTGCCAGGATGCCCAATAAAAGCAGTGTTGTAAAGACAGAGCTTGAAAATTAAAGTGGCAAAATGAAACAGGAGGAAATGTCAACCATGAATAATTCCAATTCCAGGCTCTCACTTTTTTTATGAAGCCACTTTTCACAAATTGGACATTTTTCTGACTAAGACACCAAAAATGTCTTACTCATTTACACATCAAAGCTCACCAGAGATTTTCAGAAGGTGCTTTATTCCAGTCCTCATAAAATTAAAATCTGGTACCCTGAATATTTTTTTCGCTTTCATTAATGTCTCATTAAATTATTATTCACAGCTTAGATGAGGATGTGATTAGAGAAGAAATGGGTGACAACAGATAAAATAATTAGGCAAATGAAGCAAAGATTTAAATAATAACTGTTCATTAACATTTCATGCGAGTCTACAAATATAATTGAAAATACTTCTAAAACAAAAACAAAACTGTCTGATAAACTGACTACCCATGAAGGCAAGGCCATGCCCACTGTAGACCCCTGATCTCGGGGTAACAAGCCTGGCTGAGAGGGCACCATCCATCACGGTCTACTAAGTGATTGACTGACCTTTTAGATAGCTATCTGCTGCGCTAAATAGAGCTTGCGATAGTATCTGGAATGTGTGAAACCTGAGAGAGACAAAACAACACGTGTTTGAACCTGCGCAGACCTGCAGCTCCGGGAGATTTAAGATAAAGACATCCTACGGCTGTCAGTGATGTGGACTAAGAAAGTAGGAGGTGCAAGAGACACTGGCATCAAAGACAAACAGACAAAAAACAATGGGAGTGACGCCATGGACAGAAAGAGTGCCAGAAGAGTGGTCTGAAGTCATCAAGAGAGCCTGAGAGGAAACACTGATATGACTGGAATATGCTGCAGTGACTTTCTGCCCAATGACTAAGATTTTGAGTCACCAAACACATTGGCCCTCTTCTGTCAGCTTCCTCTGCTATCAAAGGGTCAGTGTACTGTCTGATCCAGAAAAAAATGAGTTTCTTTTAAATGTACACAACCAAGGTCAAGGGCAGTGCGGTGGTGCAGTGGTTAGCACTGCGGCAGCACAGCAACTCACCCTTGGCAATGGGATCCCTGGTTCGATCCCAGCCCCTGACCAACAGTGATCTGTGTGGAGTTTGCATGTTCTCCCCGTGTCTGCGTGGGTTTACTCCGGGATTTCTCCAGTTTCCTCCCACATGCCAAAAACATGCAAGTTAGGTTAATTGGCATCAAACTGGGGATTCTAAATTGTCCTTAGGTATGACTGCGAGAGTGAATGGTTGTCTGTCCCTCTGTGTTGGCCCGGTCATGGACTGGCGATCTGTCCAGGGTGTACCCTGCCTCTCGCCCAAAGATGCTGGGATAGGCTCCAGCTCCCCGCGACCCAAAAAGGATTAAGCGGAAGAAGATGAATGAATGAATGAACCAAGGTCAAATGCTGACATCTGAAGTTGCTTGCCTCCCGTGAGGTCTTCACACCAAAATGGGTCTTTGTGACCCCTTAAGTGGTCACACCCACACGTTACAGCCATGGACAAAATTGTTGGTACCCCTCTGTTAATGAAAGAAAAACCCACAATGGTCACAGAAATAACTTGAATCTGACAAAAGTGGTAATAAATAAAAATTCTATGAAAATTAACCAATGAAAATCAGACAATGCTTTTGAATTGTGGTTCAACAGAATTATTTTAAAAAACAAACTCATGAAACAGGCCTGGACAAAAATGATGCTACCCTTAACTTAATATTTTGTTGCACAACCTTTTGAGGCAATCACTGCAATCAAACCATTTCTGTAATTGTCAATGAGACTTTTGCACCTCTCAGCAGGTATTTTGGCCCACTCCTCATGAGCAAACTGCTCCAGTTGTCTCAGGTTTGAAGGGTGTCTTCTCCAGACGGCACGTTTCAGCTCCTTCCACAGATGTTCAATAGAATTTAGATCAGGGCTCATAGAAGGCCACTTTAGAATAATCCAATGTTTCGCTCTTAGCCATTCTTGGGTGTTTTTTTTTTTTCCACAATATCTTTATTGAACCTTTTTTTTTTTTTAACAAACATGATACAAACAATCAAACACTAACGCTAAAGTACTACAAAAAAAAAAAAAAATGCACTAAAAACACCAACAACCACCAACAAAATCAAGTCTTCAACAATGCTCCTCTGTTTAGTCTAGACAATCCAATACATAAGTATACATATTATGTTCACCAGTTTGGAATTTACAAGGTCCACACACATCATTCACCTTCTTCTTCAAGAGTTATGTTTAAATTTTTTACATAATCAATAAAAGGTCTCCATATATTCTCAAACACAATTTCCTTTGATTTCAGTATATATGTTATTCTTTCTAATGGAAGGTTTGTTAACATCTGTCTTAACCACTGAGTCACATCTGGTCTATGAGTCTTTTTCCATAATAGTGCAATACATTTTTTGGCATTAAGCAAACTGAGGTCTATGAATGTTCTTTCACTTTTATTAAAATTATGCTTTTCTGGGTACAGACCCAACAAAAACAGTTTAGGATTCAGTATGATTTGTTTTGAGATTATTTTTTCAATTGTTACCCTCACCTCTTCCCAAAACATTCTTATTAATCTACATTCCCATAAACAATGAAATAGGGTTCCTTTACTTTCCATGCATTTTGTGCATGTATCTGGTATATTTTTGTTATATCTATTTAACTCCTCCGGTGTAACATACATCCGCATTAACCATTTGAAATGTATCAATTTAAGGCGTGCATTTATTGATTTGGTTTGAGCTTCTGTACAAGCCAATTCCCATTGTTCCTCCGAAATTTCAATTTGCAGATCTTCTTTCCAGTAGTTTAATCTTTTCAGTGAATTTTCACTTGAAGATAGTGTCAATGAGTTATAAAACTCTGAAATAATACCCTTTCTTTTACTATCTTTCATCATCATTTTTTCCAAGGATGAATAAATAGGTCGAGTGAGAGCTTTATTTTGATTTGATCGAATAAAGTTTCTAAGTTGAAGATATTTAAAAAAATGTGTTCTATTGAGATTAAATTTGATCCTCAGCTCTTCAAAAGACATTATGTTGTCTGCACATGGCAAATATAAATCCTGAATCTTTTGTATCCCTTTTAAATTCCATACTTTAAATACAGCGTCCGCTCTCCCTGGTTTAAAATATTGATTACCCCATATTGGACTAAATTGTGACAATAACTGTGGTTCTTTTAAATAGTTTTTAGCTTCACACCATATTTTGATCATATGCTTTACAAATGGATTTTTAACTTGTTTTTGTAATTTTTTTGCCGAATCTGAGTATATGAATATGGGAAGAGGTAAAGGTAAATTGTATGATTCCATTTCAGTCCAGTGAGGGAGATCATTTGATGAAAAATAATATGTCATAGACCTCAGTTGTGCCGACCAATAATACAACATAAAATTTGGACATTTCAGACCTCCACGATCAAATGGTAAATATAATAAAGACAGACGTAATCTAGCCCTCCTGTTGTTCCATATAAATTCCACTAACTTTTTTTTTATTCTTGAGAATAGATCTAAAGGTGGTGATAAGGGAATGTATTGAAATAAATAAAGTATTTTAGGTAAAATATTACTTTTAAGTATATTGATTCTCCCGATCATCGACATTGGTAGTGACATCCATCTCTGAGTTAACTCATTGATATCTGACATTAAGGCTTCATAGTTGACGCTGGCGACTGATTCTAGCTTAGGCATAATTTGGATTCCTAAATATTTAAACTGATTTACAACATTGAATTGATTTGCCTCAGGGGCTGGGTAATTTCTCTGGGTCTCATTTAGCATTAATATTGAAGATTTAGTTTTATTTATTTTATATCCTGATATTTCCCCAAAATTCTTTATTAAATTCAACAAGGTTGGAATTGATTTTTTTAGATTCGACATAAACAAAATTATATCATCGGCGTACAGGGAGATTTTATGTTCTGTTGGTCCAACTTTAATTCCATATATTTGTGAATGTAAACGTATCGCTATCGCTAAAGGTTCAATTGCCATAGTAAACAGTAAAGGTGAAAGTGGACAGCCTTGTCGACATCCTCTATTGATTTTTATTGGTTTTGAAATATTGTTATTTGTTAGGATTTCTGCTGTAGCATTATTGTATATTATTTGAACCCATTTTATGAAATTATTTCCAAGTCCAAACCTTTGTAGGACTTCAAAAAGAAAGGGCCATTCAACTCTATCAAAGGCCTTTTCGGCATCCAATGATAGGAGAGCTGTATCCGGTGCTTCTTTATTAAAATAAATAATATTAAATAGTCTTCTTACATTATGGAAGCCTTGTCTACCCTTTATAAAGCCATTCTGATCTCGATTAATAATATTTGGTAAAATTTCTTGTATTCGTCTTGCTAAAATTTTACAGATTATCTTAAGGTCGGCATTTAATAGGCTTATTGGTCTCATATTTTCACATTTATTAGAGGGCTTACCTGGTTTTGGCAGCAGTATAATTAAGGCATTATTTATGTATGATGGTAAATTATTATTTTGAAATGCTTCTAAAACCATTTCCAAAAAAGGTTTTATTAATTTATTCTTAAATTTTTTATAAAGGTCAACTGGAAGACCATCTGGTCCTGCACTTTTTCCTGATTTCATATTATCAATGGCTAGCCCAACTTCTTCTTGACTAATTTTAGACTCCAATATCTCCCTGTTTTCATTTGGTATACACGGTATAGATAGTTCGTTCAAAAACCCATTTAGTTTTGTTAAATCAGGTTCATTTTTGGTATCATATAATTTTTCATAGTAATCTCTAAAGGCTCTATTAATTTCTAAAGGATCTATAACTACCTGTCCGTTACTTATAATACTGGTAATTGGTGTTTTAATTTCCAATTGTTTAATCTGCCATGCTAATAATTTTCCTGATTTTTCACCTTGTTCATAAAAAGATTGTTTCAATCTTAGAAGACTCGAGGCAGCTCTATTCGCTGATTTTTTGTCGTATTCAGCTCTCAAAATCAGTAATTCATTCTCCAACCTTGGGTCACTTCCTGCATACACTTTTTCCTGAAGACTTTTTATTTTATGTTCCAATTTAGCTCTCTCCTCTCGAGTCTTCTTAGATTTTGATCCTGTATAACTAATAATATGTCCCCTAATAAAAGCTTTGAAAGCCTCCCACTTTACACATGCTGATGTTTGTGTAGTATTGATGTCAAAGAACTCGTCTATCTGTTTTTCTATATACTTGACAAATTCCTCATCCTGAAGCCATTTATGCTGAAATTGCCATCTACCTGATTCCTTTGTCAATTTTTTATCTACATATATTAGACAACAGGGTGCATGATCAGAGATCACGATGTTATCATAAAAGCAGTTTTGAATCTTGGACCTTAATTCTGTGGAAATCAAAAAATAATCAATACGTGAGAATGTCTTGTAGGTACTGGAATAACAAGAATAGGCTTTAACTTGTGGTTTCATTTCTCTCCATATATCTAACAATCTCAATTCTTTCATAAAATGATTAATAGTCATCCTACATCCAATGTGCGTACAATCCAGTCCTGTTGATCTATCCACACCTGGATTCAATGTACAATTAAAATCCCCTGCTATTATATGTTGCCCTGTAAGTGATGATAAGATGAGAAATAAATTAGCAAAGAACTTCTGATCATCTATATTGGGACCATATAAGTTCACAAGATTTATATTTTCTAATAGCAAAGAACCTTGAATGATTACATATCTTCCAAATTTGTCTCCAATTACATTTTTCACTTGAAAAGGAACTGATTTATGTATGAGAGTCATAACTCCCCTGGCTCGGGATGAAAATGAAGAGGTGAATACACTTCCCTGCCATCTACTCCTAATTCTTTTAACATCCTCCTCTATCAGATGAGTTTCTTGTAAAAACACAATTCTTGAACCCATGTCCTTTATTTTATTCATAACTTGTTTAAGTTTTTTTAAATTTTGTAGACCTCTGCAATTCCATGAAGTTAAATTAAGATTAACACTTTGGTCCATGATCAATAGAGAGTTTGGGATTACCTTGCAGTGTAAACATGCTCATACAGAGAAGCAAAAACATGAGTGGTTGAACATTCATCCTACAAACTACACACAAACAAATTTCCCCTTCCCACACTTGTGGCAAACCCCCCAAAATCAAAAGAAAAATTCTGTCTCCCGATATAGCCATCGACCGTTCCACACCCACGGGGAACAGCCTAAGCCACTCCTTCTTCATCCTCCCAATCACCCTAACTCTACTGCTTTTAATGACGTAACATTAACTCTCCTCTGTAGTTTTCCAACTTAACTCCAAAATTTTTAACAACTTTGTACATCATAGTTTTTTTTTTGTTTGTTTTGTTTTTGTTTTGTTTTTTTAATATATAATACAATCTATATTTTGTAAACTTACTATTTACTTCAAGTCAGTCAGATGCCTGTGCAAATGCTTAATTATTCTACCTTATATTTTGTTCATGCTTAGCTCCCACCAGTCTCTTCTTCTTCTTTGATCTTCTTGATGAACTCCTGCGCCTCCTCTGGGGTCTTGAAGATGTGGGTTCTGCCCTCATACGTGGTCAGCAGTCTCGCAGGATAGATTACACCATGACGAATCCCAAGGTTGCGCAGCTCCTTACGTACGGGATCAAACTGCTTCCTCAATTGCTGGATTCCTGTGGCCAAATCTGGGTAGAACCGCACCTGCTGGTCCTGGTGTTTAATCTCTCCTTTTTTAGCTCGTGCAGCGTTGAAGATCTTCATCCTGTCTCTGTTGCTAAGAAACTTCATAATTAAGGTCCTCGGCGGTCCCTTATCTCTCCGTGGGCCAATACGATGTGCTTTTTCCAGAACCACTGCTGATTGCAACTCCTCGCTGCCCAGCACCTCCGGAATCCACTTTTCCAGAAAGGAACATACGTCCCGACCTTCTGATTCCTCTGGAAGACCCACCAGCCTCAAATTATTCTGTCTCGACCGAGATTCCAAATCCAAAATATTATCTTCCAGAGATTTATTTTTTTTTTCCAAAGTGCGCACCTTTAATTGAAGACGGGTGACGTCATCTTCAGCACTAGCGAGACGGAGCTCCATCTGCGCCGTTCGTTCTACACAGTCACCCAATTCCTTTCTTATTCCTTCCAACGCTGTCATAATCCCATCAAATCTAGAGGAAAAGTCCGCTCTCATTGAACTCATGGCAGCCATCAGCGCATCTGCGCCATTCCCCGCAGATATCGCAGCGTTGCCAGCCTCCTCCGCCATATATGGAGTTTTGTTTACTGCGTCACAGACCTGAAAGTCCGTTAATTTGGACTGTTTCGGCGGCTCGCTTTTTCCTTTTCCTGGTTTTCCAGCCTTAGGCTTCGCCGACATATCTTCGCCCAAATGCTGGGATACGTTCTGTCCCAAATGAGAGAGTTATTTGCCGATTTTTTTTTTTCCAGGAGCAGAGCAGAGCGAGACACGTCCGTCCTACGTGGCAGCCATAACCGGAAGTCCATTCTTGGGTGTTTTTAGCTGTGTGTTTTGGGTCATTATCCTGTTGCAAGACCCATGACCTGTGACTGAGACTAAGCTGTCTGACACTGGGCAGCACATTTCTCTCTAGAATACCTTGATAGTCTTGAGATTTCATTGTACCCTGCACAGATTCAAGACACCCTGTGCCAGACGCAGCAAAGCAGCCCCACAACATAACAGAACCTCCTCCATGCTTCACAGTAGGGACAGTGTTCTTTTCATGGTATGCTTCATTTTTGTGTCTGTGAACATAGCGCTGATGTGCCTTGCCAAAAAGTTCCAGTTTTGTCTCGTCTGTCCATAGGACATTCTCCCAGAAGCTTTGTGGCTTGTCAACATGCAGTTTGGCAAATTCTAGTCTGGCTTTTTTATGATTTGTTTTCAACAGTGGTGTCCTCCTTGGTCGTCTCCCATGAAGTCCACTTTGGCTCAAACAACTACGGATGGTGCGATCTGACACTGATGTACCTTGACCTTGGAGTTCACCTTGAATGTGTTTAGAGGTTGTTCTGGGCTCTTTGTTACCATTCTTCATCAAGTTTCCTCCTGTGGCCACGTCCAGGGAGGTTGGCTACAGTCCCATGGATCTTAAATTTCTGAATAATATGTGCAACTGTAGTCACAGGAACATCAAGCTGCTTGGAGATGGTCTTATAACCTTTACCTTTAACATGCTTGTCTATAATTTTCTTTCTAATCTCCTGAGACAACTCTCTCCTTTGCTTCCTCTGGTCCATGTTTAGTGTGTACCACACTAAACTTGATGAAATTTGATGAAATTTGGTGGCCCTTGGGCCACCTCTGGTGGAAATTTCATCAAATTCCATAGAGTAGTTTTTGTGTAATCCTGTTAACATATTGCAAGAATATAAGGTCTTGCAAGAAGACAGGACCATGGTGGAAGTGTCTGGTCTCCGATCACTTTCAAAATATAATGGGTTCATCTGTATCCCAAGGATCACCTCTGATGAAAATTTCATCAAAGTCTATCCAGTAGTTTTTGCATAATCCTGCTAAAAACAAACAGACAAACAAACAAACCATGCTGATCACATTACCTCCATGGCGGAGATAAAAAGTCACCTGCACATACGTTACAGCGATGAATGATTCTGATCAATTCCTCTGAGCAACCAGACACACAAATCAAGAAAAGGATCTCCTTCCTCCTCTTGTCACATGCCCCCGCATGTGCCTTCATATGTCTATTCAAGATACCATATCACAGAAAGCAATACATTTATGAGGTTGGAAAAAACTCAACAGATGACATAAAGAGATTAAATGGACGACATGGATAGAAGGAACACAATGCTCTGAGCAAATGTGGAAAGACTGGCACGAAGATGCAAAGCAAACTGTCAGCACACCAAGATCAAAGAAGAAAAATGAGCATATGAAAGGAGAGTATCAGTGTGTCTTTGTGTCATTTTAATCAAGGCTGCTGCATACCACAGGGCTAGACAGTGTGGAGAGTGATTTGTTGCCATTTGTTCACTGTGTTCTGGAAAACATACGCTTCAGCGCAATCTTATTTTTCAGAGTCAAAATTTCGACCTGAGAATCCTGAACATAATGTAAAAAGTTGTCACCCTTGCAAGCGCTTCCTATATTTTCTGCAAGTGTAAGCACGAGCAGTGTAACAGAAATTAGGGTTAGCTTAACATCATTTAAAAACACACATACTCACAAACAGAGCAGAGAACACTGTTAAAGCCTGAAAGAAAATCCTGCTTTTTAATGAAGTAGATGAGTTTTGTGAATGTTTACAGAAGCAGATGGTCCAAGTGGGCGTCGTAAGTGCTGGTTGTTTAGGATATCGGAGGAAATGAAACATCACATGGTGGGAAGCCAAAGATGATTTTGTGAGTGCAAATGCAGGAGGAGGAGGAGGAGGAGGAGGTTTCTGCAAGTTTGTAGGGGTGTTGAAGCTTAACTATCAGCACTTCCACTACCCTGGCACCATTTTATCCACCTCCTCCATCTCAAAGAATCTGGTAATAATGCAGAGAGAAACCTCTGAAGGTAGGAGGAAGAAAGCAAGGATGGGTGGATGGGAAAGAGTCAGGGGGTAGCAGTGGACAGCAATAGAAAAGGTGCCTTCACATTTTTGAAAGCAAAATAAGGCAGGGGATTCTCACTTCTGTTGAACCAAAGTAGCTGAAGAGAAATGAAATGAAGAAAGAGGGTGAAACGTACTGCGTTGTGGATATTACCACATCTGCACTTTTATGACTATATTCCTTCAGCCTACGCTTTTCATTGCAAGAAGAGAGGTGGAAAGGGGCTGGGGAGAGAGGGGAAAAGTAGACATGACACTAGTGAACTCGTTTTAATTACATGACGTCTAAGGCAGTGATGCTGGACCTCCAAAGAACATTTCCGATTTATTATTTATAACACCCTGCTGAAAAAAATCACAGGCTTGTTTATATGATATGACTTAGATCATGTAGGCTATTAAGTCTGCATTTCAATATTTTTTTTTAGAATAATGATATCAGTCACAGAGTTTGGGTGGATTTCTCAGAGAATGTCCCGCGAGTCCGATCGCCACAAAATGTCATTTGAGAACAGTGTGCTTTTGTAAAAACTAGATTTGAATTAGACACATTCTGCAGCTGGACTTTGGGGCCCTTGGGCAAATTTTGACATTTATGGCAAGGAGGGTACAGTATGGTATTGAGAGGTTTGCAGAGGCAAGCAAAAGCTTGTACATATAGGTATATGACAGGAGAGGGGGTAGAGTGAGGGGAAAAGGGGGGAGGAGGAGGGATCTGTCAAATCGACGAAGAAGAAAGTGTGACCTGAGGAATGTAAAAGAGACGTAAGGCAAACTGATGGGCAGGAGATGTGGAAGCTGTCTGTCATTAGTGGAGCTCCAGAATTTTCCGTGACTCCAGCAATAAATCTCTAAGTACAAATGCAGCTGTAAGGAAGAGAACTAACCGGGGTGTTTCCATAATGAGCTCCAAACCCCGGGTGGAGATGGCATGGAGACACACATAGGTAACACTCAAGCTTAAGTTTCCATCATGCACAAATACAGAGGCAGATGGTTTTAAAGGCACAATGTGTCCCAACATTAAGAAGGCATTACAGCTTATCGTAGCAGAGTATACCTTCAGCCAGCTAGCAGCCAGATGCTCACCATCCTTTGTTGACATAAACCACACCAACTGGTTGTCTAACTCATAACATTTATCTAAAATGGTGCAGCATATGAAAAGTATGCTGCAAAAATTGTACCAAAAGGACTGTATACATTACAAATAAAAAATGCAATAATCAGTCATTTTGTTTGTCAAAAGAAAATCAGTCAGATTCAAGAAGAGCTTGAAATGTTTAAAACTGGTTGTTGAAACACAGGACAAAAGGTTTGTTTTGAAAGTGTTTTAACTTAACATTTTCTGACACTGGTTAGATAGTGTTGTAGTCAAAACCTTGTCAAGACCAGAGTCTCCCAAGACCAAGACAAGACTAGACAAATCCAGGAGTATAAAAGGTCAAACCAAGTTGAGACCCAGACCTATATAAACAGTGGCCTTGGTCTCGACTTGGTCTCAACCCCTCAAAGTCTAGGTCTTTCTATACTTTGGTCTCAGTCTGGTCTCAACAACAACACTAGTTACACAGGTGTAAGCATCAATGCTATTTTTCTGGTGGAAAACAATGGTTTGAGATCAGATAGAGCCTTTCACAATGAGCTTCTTTAAAATTTCTTAGCAGCCATGATTACAAGTATGTGGCCTTGGCTTTGATAGTAGCTGTAACAGTAAAGACACCTGCAGAGCACCTTGGCCCAAGGTGTCACTGCATCTGTCGAACCCTTTACTGACAACTGTATGGTAAAATCATGCGCCACAATATGTCTCCAGTCTTTTACCAAAGGAAACAACAGTAACAGCAGAGGTTTTTGGTTTTAATTGTCTCATTTTCTGCTAATTTTCTACAATGTAAAGTCTTCTTCTCACCCACGTGCCTGATAAGTGGTTGACTAAACAGCTGATAACACTTTCCATATTTATCTGATAATTTATTCCATTTTGGATTGTACCACACTTGGAGCCAATTGCTGCAAACAAACAGAAGCACTGCAGTGAATCAGTGTTACTGGATAATATGGTTTATGGGCAGACTCATGGACCGAGCCTGCCTCAGCCTGATATGAAGTCCTGTTTCTACGGTCCACAGCCAACCGGCCAATCATTTGGATATTGTCTCATGTTTGTACTGGAGGCTTTGGCTGGCCTTTGTGAGTCAACTGACTGATAATCCACTGCAGGGGCTTTGACCACATAGTTAAGTGGGAGCATGAGAAGTGAAAAGAAACAGCAGAGAGAGAGTGAGACTGGCGGTAGGACGTAGCTTAAGAAAAGACAAAAATCTAAAAAAAAAAAAAAAAAAGTGTCATGAATTGCCCCTCAGGGCAGAAATGAAGACCCAAGCACTGAACTGCAGTTTGTGGTATTTAATAAGAAAAACACAAAGTCCAAACAGTGCACAAAATAAACTTACAAATAGACGAGACAAGGAGTAGGCGAGGTTGGCATTAGAACAGGGACAGGGTACTAACAGACATGGATTCTTGATTGAGACTCCGACAAGGAGTGGATGAAACAGGCAGTCTTAAGTAAGGCAAGTAATTACTCATAACAAGTGCCATCAGGTGTGGATCACATGAGCGAGCAGGTTGACCAAATTACAGGCAGGAAAAGCTGAGCAACACATACCAGATAATGACAAGGTGGGAGTGCCTGGAAGAAGAGGTGGAGAGCTCATGTCACAAAGAAACAAACTATAAACACTAGGAACTAAATGACAGAATAATAATAATAATAATAAGGACATGAATACATAACACAACAACTGACATCTAAGAACACATCCTAAACCAACATACAAGAAGATAAACACACAACACTGGAAAAATGCAGGAAATAAGAAATAAATTAAGAGCATGAGCACATTGAAACACCATGCTCAGCCTTGTGACAAAAAGGGAGCAGAAATAAGAAGAGAAGTCAAAGCACAAGAGGAACATGAAGAGTTAAAGGGAACAACAGTCTAAAAAGGAACAAGGATAGGCAGCGCTGTAAGCAATTATTTTCTTAAATGTGCTAATCAGACCACATAACAAAAGAGAAAAAAATGAGCAGTGCAATGTTTGCTGAAGGACAAGCTGCTTCAGATACTTGGATACAAGCAAAGTGAGGGAGGAGAGAACAGGCGAATATCCACAGGAGGACAAGCATGCCGTTGCTTGGCTGGCACCATAAGGTACACTTCTCCTCAAAACAGCATCAAGCATTGCTGTGTGAAAATGATTTGAGGATTAGCCCTAGCTTGAGGTTAGCGCTACATACCGTACCTAGCCTCCTCCCATGCTTCCCTTTGCTGAACCTTTTTAACAATTGCCCCTAAACCAGCGCAAAATGGGCACATATACACACAGATGTAAACAGATGGGACGAGCTCAAGTGTGTTTGTGGGTGAGGGGCTGGCGGAAAGGGTGTAGGTGGGTGATCGCAGATTCTTTTTTGGCAAGCTTTACCTTGCTAACTTCCTTGCCAAGGAGAACAGGCTCTAATTCTGACAGCCTGAATTATATACCACTAGAAGAGACAAAAAAGACTACCACAGCCAGGAGAATTTAGAACAATTGGTGAAATAAAACAGGATATTGCAGCTTGAAAATGGTTTGAAGGCAGTCTGACCTCACCATTTTTGGTAAAAAAAACAAAAAACAAAACTTGGGCATATCATTCCAATATAAAGAAGCTAGAATTGCTGAGAATCAACAACATAAAGACAGAGAGAGAGAGGAAGCAGAGAAACATTCAAGAAAGTGGAAGAAAAAAACAAAAGCAGTCTTTGACCGTGAGACCCCATGAGTGGTCTGGTGTGGGCTTTCCTGCAAATCCACCACTGTCCCATCACCAGCTGGTACTGCCATGGGTGTGGATTTGGACACACACAAGCCTATTTATAACCCCTGTAACGTTTGGATTCCAGGTTAGGTAAGGGTTGTCGTAATGTTCACATGCTCCCCAACAGCTTTAAATGCTTCAAGTGACGGGTGCCCACACACACACAGCCACGGCTTGTTCCACAACCCTCTGCTAAGTCACTCCTCTGTTGCTCGTAAACAGTCACACTGAAGTTTTATTTTCACTCAATACAGTAAGCATTCCAGACACCCCCCCCCCCCCCCCCCCAACAGACCTGCAAGCATTTAACTCTGCACACACATCAGGTGCAATATCTCGATCCCATGTGTGCTCAACATACTGTAGTTTAAACTTTAACAGTCATCAGGATCTTCTGCTACCTTCCTCTACTCCCTTCACTCCACGCCACCTCAGGTCTCCATTCCTCAGTCCCACCCTCCCATCTCGTTGCCTCTTACTCTCTCTCTCGCTCTGTTTCTGCTTCGTGCATATTGACCCTGGTATTAATACCTGCATTCCAACAGCCGACAGGAATGTTTATAACAATGTAGCACTGTTCAGGTGCAGGGAGGAAAAGTTATAGATGTAAAACACACAGAGAGGTGCTGCAGTGAGGAATGCCAGTGCTGTGCCATGTAAGAGCTGAATATACAGTACATATGTCTCACAAAGTTTCATAACATGACTAGTTCAACTACAGGTCACAACATCAATTCATGCAAAAAAATCCTGACATATTCTCTTTCAAGTAGAAAATGGGGACGTTAATAAGAATTTAGTCGACTAAATTAAATTAGTTGTCATTAAATTCAATCTTAACCTCTTGCACTCCAGGATACCGCGGGCAGTCACGTCTCTGCGTCCTAGTGCGTCCTCGTGCGTCCTAGTGCGCACTGAAAAAAAAAAGCTGCATTTCCATTCTTCCACTACAGACACAGCCACGAACAGAAAGCCAAAGGAGTGCTTTGATTGGTTTAGATTTGATTGACCTCTCATTCGACTAATAAGAGCCTTGAATTGGGTTTCTGAAACCTTGAAGAACCAATGACTGAAAACCTAGCAAGAAGGACCCCCCTACCAATGACTGTGAATACAACGAGCCAATTGAAGCAGAGAAGTTCGACAATTGAAAGCGTGCGTCCCGTGCGTAAAATCTGTTTTGTGTAAGCCGCTGTGTGTAACGGTAGCGTTCGCCAGTCTTTTTTTATTACTACTGTTCTTATTTGTTTTGAAAAATCGTTCGCCGAAACCACAATCATGGAAGCGCAAAACCGCAATAATGGAATTATGGTTTGACCGGGTCGCATGACCAGAACCACGAGTCGTAACAAGCGGACCAGCTTCATGTTCGTCTGACAATGAGGAACAGATGTTCGCCAGCGACACTGCTGTTGTGGACAGGTAAGTGTTATAAGCTAAATTATTCTTTATCACTGAAAATAGTAATAAAAATGACTTTTGACCGATCGGTAAATTACAACTGTGCGTCATCGCCACATGACGGACCGTTGACAGACCGTTTTTTTGTGCGCCGCGATCCTCTGTAGCGGGGAGGGGGGGGTTGTTATCCTCTACATTGCAGATATTTTAGTATAATTTTTAGTGCACTGTAGTTTATTTTTTCTTGTAAAAAAAGGCCACACATTTTTTACGTGGCATGCTTCTTTGTGTGTGGGGGGCTTGTTTGTTCATTCATTCATTCATGAATGAATAAACAACCCCCCCCACACACACACACAGCCCTGAGTGTCACCTTTCATTAGAGCCCAAGATCAAGCTTCTATATTGAATCATTCAGAAGTTATAGACGTTTTTCCAAACTGTGCCATTTGGCACAATTTGGCACAGTTCAAAAACGCCTGGGAACAACCTGAGAAAAAAGCTGTGTAATATATTCATTTTTTGTGGTATTGTTACAAAATTTTGACCTCAGCTGGATAACACTTGGTTCTACATTTCTGTTGCATTTTCCAGCCCGTATCTGACAGCTGTATGTTATTTGCAAGCATTTGTATCTAAAAAAACACCCAGGCAAACTTTATTTTCTTCAAGTTCAGTATGTTTAGATGACTGTTACTCAGTGGCAGGAGCACTTAGAGAGATTATGACTGTTTTGCCAAAAACTTCTAAGTGTTTTCTTTTAAATGAGACCAACCCCATGAAGATGCTGCAAAGGGTTGAAGAACAGCTTTTGATTTACTTTGGATATGTTATTTTTAGGCGTTTTTAGGGAAATTGACCAGAGTGCAAGGGGTTAATAGAACACACTTTTTTAAATATCTTCAGCTTAGAAATTTTATTCGTTCAGATCAAAATAATGCTCTCACCCGACCTACTTATTCAACTTTGGAAAAAATTTTGACGAAAGATAGTAAGAGAAAGGGTATTATTTCAGAGTTTTATAACTCATTGACACTATTCTCAAGTGAAAACCCACAGAAAAGACTGAATGACTGTAAAGAAGACCTGTAAATTGAAATTTCAGAGGAACAATGGGAAATGGCTTGTGCAGGAGTTCAAACCAAATCAATAAATGTACATCTTAAACTGATACATTTTAAATGGTTAATGCGGATGTATGTTACACCAGTGGAATTAAATAGATATAACAAAAACATACCAGATACATGCACAAAATGTATGGAAAGTAAAGGAACCCTATTTCACTGTTTATGGGAATGTAGAAAAATCAGAATGTTTTGGGAAGAGGTGAGGGTAACAATTGAAAAAATAATTTCAAAACGATTCACATTGAACCCAAAACTGTTTTTGTTGGGTCTGTATCCAGAAAAACATAACTTTAATAAGAGTGAAAGAACATTCATAGATCTCGGTTTGCTTAATGCCAAAAAATGTATTGCACTACTGTGGAAAAAGACTCATAGACCAGATGTGACTCAGTGGTTAAGACAGATGTTAACAAACCTTCCACTAGAAAGAATAACATATATACTGAAATCAAAGGAAAATGTGTTTGAGAATATATGGAGACCTTTCATTGATTATGTAAAGACTTTAAACATAACGTCTGAAGAAGAAGGTGAATGATATCTGTGGGCCTTGCAAATTCCAAGCTGGTGAATGTATATTAAGTATTCTTATGTAATAGATTACCTAGACTAAACAGAGGAGCATTGTTGTTGACTTGTTTTTGTTAATGGCTGTTGTTGTTCTTATTACACATTTTTTTTGCTATTTTATTATTGTTCTTTTTAATTTTTTAATTACTTTTGTGTTAGTGTCTGACTGTGTGTGCTATGTTTGTAAAAAAAAAAGGTTCAATAAAAAATATTGTGGAAAAAAAAAATTAAATTAGTTGTCAATTAATTGATAACTCAGCAGTCCTTTTCAATGGGAGCTTATTCTATGAAATGTAGTGGCGTCGGCGTTAGGGATGGGCATAATTTACCGATTAACCGATAATTGATCATTAAGAATTTCACCGAGGAAGTTCATTTTCGTCGACAAACCGTTTTTTTTTTTTAAACAATCCGACGTTATTAGGCCTAGTGCACGGCCGTCCTCAAACAATGCAATGGCAAAATTTGGGCACCAGGGGGCAACATTACACCATCGCCGTACCCTGGCGTGCCTCAGTTGATACATGCGGGCTTCCGTAGGGCAATCGCCAAATCATGAAGCGGTTACGGCGAAGTGTTGCGTGGGACCATTTCAATTTAAAAAATGACCAGGTGTACTGCAATCACTGCAATGCAGCATACAAATATACCTCATCGACAGGGTCCATGGAACACCCTTATTACGCGAAGAAACCGCCAACAGTGGTTGCGCGCTGAGTAATGGCGGTCGTGAAGATTCTTTTTTTTTTTCAGAAACTTTATTGAGAAGGTCATGAAGATTCGGTGTACACACGTCGAGGGAAGCTGCAGGAGGCGGCGTAGTGGCTCAACGGGAAGACTATTTCGCACAAAATGGCACAAGAGAACAGCAAAAAGTTCTGCGCGGCTAGACTAAGTAACACGAGCGATAGAGCAATGAATGCGGTCTTCGTTTGTTGGGTGGCCGCTCGGCAGGGACAGAAGCTGGGTAAAACGTCTCGGCCAATCATCTTGCGGGGTGAAACGTCTCGGCCAATCAGCTTTTTTTTTTTTTTGGTTACTTATTTGTACCCGTAGGTAGACTTGGTTTGCAGTCTGGTGACAAGCCACCGGCTGCTGGTCGCTGCGTGCGCGAGCGCCCTAAACCTACATGTTTTTGGTGTGCGGGAGGAAACCGGAGAAATCCCGGAGTAAACCCGCGCAACACGGGGAGAACATGCAAACTCCACACAGTTCACTGTTGGTCGGGGGCTGGGATCGAACCCACGATCTCATGATCCCCGCGATCCCCCGGCCGAGGGTAAAACTGTGCTGCCACAGTGCTAAACCACTGCGCCACCGTGCAGTTTGCAGAGATTGCGAGATTCCCGAGCCGAGCCAACACGAGAACAGAGAGAGGGCTCTCCATGCTGATTCCTGATGTTCTAATGTAGTCTACCTGCCTTGTTACGTACCTAAAAATGTTAATGATTAACCGATTATTAATCATTAATTCTCCCGACGATCAGTGAAGAAAATTTCACCGAATGCCCATCCCTAGTCGGCGTCCAGGTGGGGGCACACGTGATCACTCACTGCTGCATTTCAACCAAAACTAAAGAAAAAGTCGAAGATGCAAAGCCACCGGAGCGTATGTGCTGTGCAGAGCGAAAAAAAACTCGCCCTTCCAGGTTACGTCGGAAAGCCACAAGTCCCAATGGCATGCGAGCTTGAAGATTCCCCCACCTACTTCAAATCAGCAGGGCGGAGAAATGGACCAGAGCAAGGAAAAAGGCTACACAAGTGCAAAATCCCATCCCTGTTGCTTTCAACCCGGCACTAGACGGGAAAGTAGGCTGGACTCAAGTTCCCTCTGAGGTAACAGACAACAGAGGGAGCCCAGATGGTACTGGGTTTGTCTGGATTGCCAGGGTATTGTGATAATGTTTAAACATGTAACAAATGAAGCAGCTCACAATTTATTTTCCTGTTAAAGCAATCTACCAGTGTGTTTCAGTAAATTAGAATGTGAAAGTTATTTTTTTTGTAATATAACTAAAAACGATAAATTTCATAATATTGGTTACCGTTTTTAAAATAAATTAAAAATCATGACATTTGTAATTTACTAACTAACTAACTAACTAACTAACCTGCACTTATATAGCGCTTTTCTAGTCACAAAGACCACTCAAAGCGCTTTCATTAATACTAACCCTCTATTCTAAGGGCCTATAGGAAACAGATATCTAGGGACAATTTAGAACAGCCAATTAACCTAACATGCATGTTTTTGGCATGTGGGAGGAAACCGGAGAAACCCTGGAGTAAACCCACGCAACACGGGGAGAACATGCAAACTCCACACAGATCACTGTTGGTCGGGGGCTGGGATCGAACCCACGATCCCATGATCCCCACAATCCCCCGGCCAAGGGTAAACTGTGCTGCCGCAGTGCTAACCACTGCGCCACCGTGCAGCGGTGGCGCAGTGGTTAGCACTGCGGCATTTACTGAGATGTACCAGCACATAGTACACACTATACAGCACAAAATTTGTTAAGCTACAAAAAAATGCCATTGTCTGTAGTAAAAAAAAATACAAATGATACAATAAACCACTGAGGAATATGATGTTCATGTTTTATTCCATATATCAAAAAGAGTAATTAACTTTTTATATGTTAAAGATAAAAACACCATACTGTACTAAATAAAATTGAAATTCAGATTCTCAAGAAAACTGCTACTTATCAATTAATTGTTATCAATCGATAAAGTGAATCAATTAATGATTAATGAATTAACTGATAACTTGCATCCCTAGTAGAAATACGATGCTGAGGTGCACAGTTCTTCTGGAGTGATCTGTGTTGTATTAGGTCAATATTTCAACACAGTTTTTGGTTGGCTGGAGAGGTGTTTGGACGAAATAAAAAACTTGAAAATACACACCATGTGGTGTGTGTGTGTGGGGGGGGGGGCTATCTCTGTTTCAATAACCCTCAGCCACACAGTGACTGTCAGTAATGATAGGTATAGCTGGGGGTCAACCCTACTGGTAGCTCTGCGTGTTAACGTTCCTTTCCCCATTCTATTAGGCTAAGCACCAAGCTAGAAGGAACAAAGTACCATTTTTATCTGGCGTTTGGAATGACCCAACTGGGGTGTGTGTGTGAAGCCACAACCTCCTGGCTGTGGAGCAGATGCTCCAACACTTGACCACCATTCCGGTTCTCTGTTTATTGGACATAAGATTTATAAATTCTGGACTATACAGCCACAGCAAAAATTGCTCCAGCACTACCTGAAGATGAAAACTGAACAAGGAACTTCCTACCTGTGTTGTGAATTCATAATCTCTTGAGTAGAGCGGATGCCTTATTACCATGGTTCAGTGTGGGGACTTTTTATAATGATATTGACTTTCTGCTCTAACCAAAGCATGAGATAATGAAAAGCACAGACATACTGAATCCTCCATCATCCTCCCATCCTCCATCTAGCCTTCCCTCCGTCCGCCCCCTCTTTGTCAAGCTTTATTATTGAACATGTGTCCACTCTGCCCCGGCCATTAACCAACCCCACCCTCGCACACAGCTTTCAATGGACAGGCACACGCATACACACATTGTGGTGCACACGCGCCGTGACTGCTAATTGACACGTGGATTTGGTCCATCTTTCATCATTCTCTGCAGAGACAGGTCTTTAAGTGTGTGAGTGTGAGCCAGTGATGTGAGTGGAGATCAAAGGGGGCTCACAAGTTTACCTGTTGGGAGACCTCTGGAGATGCTTCCCATGACCAGGAGTCTTTCACATCACTCACAAGTAATACGCTATTAAAATTCAATACATTCAGCTCACTTCCAGGTGATAATCATTCAAAAAGAATAACAGTAGTGGTGTCAAAGTTATCGCGATAACTTTGCGGTAACACAACACCCCCTAAAAAGAGGACTTTTTTTTGATCGCAGTTAAAACGAAATAAAAACAGACTTTTCAAAACCCAGGTACTGTTTCCCATTGAACAATTAATGAATTGACTCAAAATACAATTGATTTCACCTAAAGTCCTCATTTTATTTAATTCTAGGTGCTCAAATCACTCTTCTGGAGTATTGCTGTCAAAATATGTGGATATATGGACCGTATCAACGCACAATCCAACTCTCAAAACAGCCTTGCGTTCAGTTGACAAAACAGTTTGCCGAACATAGTTTGCAAGGCGAACTGACCTAAATGAACGGGTAGTTCTCGGCGAACGTTTTTTCTGTTCAGCTCGCGCATTCTGTAGTTGTGTTGTGTGATCTATGGTCCTCTGTCAGCCAGTAGAGGACCCTAGTCACTACGGCATAGACTGTAGCCTTCTTCAGCTTCACATTACCTAAGAATTCTCCGTTATACCCCACTAAAAACAATATTTTATGCATGATATTGTTTTGCTTACAAAATGACACAACCTCTACTCTTAAATTGATGGAATTGCTCTGAAAATAAAAGAAAACAAAAGAATATCGCAAACTATCTTACCTAGTCACCATCTTTGTTTGCTACGTGAGCCACCTCCAAAACCATTCGGCCAAAGAGAAAATGGTTCGCAGCAACCGTGTTGTTCAGTTACGGAAACTAACAGTTCCAAACAGTTGCAAACTGTTTTGTCAACTGAATGCACCCCAGTACTTTTCCTTTCCTGGTTGGACAGTAAAAACAAAAGCCTGGTTCATTTCACTGACTCACTTTGTTTAGTTGTGGGTGTTCGGGTTGGGCTGCTGGAGTATCCCTGTTATATTATGAGGAGATATGGACTGTATCAATGCACAATCTCAAAAAACCCTAAATGCTGGAGAGAAGAGGCTATCGTGGCTAATGAGGAAAGCTAACAGCTAAGCTAAAGCTAACAGGTAAGATAACAACGGGTGTAATAAGTGGCCGCTAGCTGCTTTCAGTCTTTCTGCAGTACTTTTTTGTCTTTTTTAATGTTCTGGATAGTCATCATTTTCAAATTTTGAAGAGAAGAGAAGAGAAGAGAGTTTTGAGTTTTAAAAGAGAAGAGAAGGAGGAATTTATTTTTGCACTTTTAATTGCAGTTAACTGTGAATAAATGCAAGTTTTTTGGAGATTAATCACAATCAAGAATTTTAATTGTTTGATTCCTCTAAAAAATAGTTAAGTGTATTTAGTCAGATTGATCCAAGCAGCTTGCTACTGCAGAATACAAGATTCTCTTTCGGCAAAACACTAAGATTATAATTACTTTAACCCTTGAAAACAAGAGGCTAAATCAGTTAGGAACTGTGTAAGCCTGCCATTATTCCAACAATAACTATCCATCATGCTTGTTGTTCTGCAGACTGCACACAGATGTAACTGAGAGTTGTTTAGCCTGATGCAGTCATAACCCAATTGAATGCTATTGATTTTGGATTAAATATTCATATGGATCCAGAGGAAGCCTGTACATTTTTCTCCAAGATCAAATCATATCTCTATATGATATTTCACTGAATATTGTTCACTCTATAATAGGGCCACAGTTGATGAGAAGCACAGAGGAGTAGGGTTTGAAACAGCAGAGCGATGCTGCACGAAAGTGATGCAATTTTTACAAATGGTGTAAAGTGATGAAGAGTAAGTTAAAGTACAGTAACCCTTTTCTATCTATAACTAAACTGTCAATCAAAAATAATGATAAAAATACATATCCACTCTCCAAAGAATCACCAGGGGTTTGAGAAATCCTGATTCTACCTCTTTCTGCTCAAGTAGTGGTATGTTTTGAGGAGAATGCACGATGGATGGATGGATGGATGGATGGATGGATGGATGGATGGATGGATGGATTAGCAGAGTAAGATAACTTTGAGAAGCCTGCAGAAGTGATCACAGTTAAAATGAGCACAAAGTAGGGTGCAGCAACGGCTGACAAGCAAATTCCAGAGAGAAATTTAACTAACAGAGAAAAGAAAGAAACTCTACTTCAGGAGAACATTAACAGTCAGAACATGGATACTCTACTCCTCGCCTCTTTCAAAGTCAAGTTCACACAGGCAGTGAGGAGCTAAGGTAACTTAAGCGATGCGATCGTTGCTTCCCTGGGACCCAGGAAAGTAAAACCTCTCTAAAACAAAGGCCAGTTATGTCTTGAGGCGAGGTGCCTGACTCAGAGATGCCCTGACAACTGACACTGAAGCCGTTCACAGATTATCTTCTGGACTGGCTCTCAGGTGACACCGGGATCCCCCTTTCCCCCCTGCACATAAAGGCATGAAGTCATACAAAACAGCCAATACTCAAGCAAACACTCACAAAGGTGTGTGTGTGTGTGTGTGTGTGTGTGTGTGTGTGTGTGTGTGTGTGTGTGTTGGGGGGAGGGGGGTGTAACACAAACACAACCTCTGAACCTCACACACAAACACTTCCACAAGCCAACTTCCCCTCCTCCTCTTTTGAGATCCTCGTCCGTCTCAGTGTGGAAGATTAATGCTCCCTCTCCGGTCTCCGAGGTCCCGGCGGCCCAGTTAAAGCAATAAGATCTCATTGTCAAACAGTGACCAGTCATATTGGAAAGGTTAACCACTGGTGTTTAACCATTAACTAGATTAAACCTGGTGTGGGGCGGAGGAATGTTATGACAGATGGAGAGGAAAGATTGAAAGAAAGACGATTGGAAACAAGTGAATGTTGTGGTTTGGGGTCGAAATTTGCTCTAAGTACATTGGCTCACATACACACAGGTGTACACAAATGCAAACACATAAAACTCTGTAACCTAGCGAACTCTCAGTAACCCTCATTTCCTGCTTATCATTATAGGAGGAAGATAAAAGAGGGGAAGAAACTCCCTTGAGGCTCCACGGTCGTAATTCTAATTCTAAAACCCCACCCTAGGATGCAACAGATACTGGGATAGAGATGGAGTCAATATCTGTCCACAATCATAAAATTGTGCCTAAGTAATAAGGAAATGATTAATTTAAAAGAATTATTTATGTAAATGTTGTACTTCTGCAACAAACAAACAAAAAAAACAATGCAATTAAAGTGGCTTATGGGTGCACGCAGGACTTTTACAGTTTGACGCCCTCCGTTCGCCACAACAGCTTAGGGCAGTGGTGCGGAAAGACACAAGGTGGTAATGGACCCCAAGTGTGAGTCTGTGTGAGTGTATGACGGAAGGTGGGGGGGGTGACGGGGCTTTGGGGGGGGGGCGGGTGCGCTGAACAACTGCTGCTGAGGCAACTGTTGATGTCTGAAAGGCAACAGCTTGCGGGGCTCCCTGCGGACCCTCTGCCAGCCAACAGTCAGATGGACGGCTTTGGGTTGGAGGGGCACAGGGGTTAGGATTTCTTCTCTGCTGCCAGGAAAATGATCTCCTTGGCCACAGATGCAGGCTTTCTGCATGACATTCCCCATTCCTAATTGGTATTCCTCAACCCAGACTTACTCTGCCTGTCAGATCTGTGCAACTACTGTCTCGGCTTTTATGAGTTGTGTTGACTTTATTTGTTCCAGGGCCCATTTTTGATTGAGCTAAACAACTGGACACAACTGCAGTAGACAGACACCGCCACAGTTACTTCAGGTTTGATGACACACATTTGGACACAGCATGTGGATGAAAAAAAACTGAATCCAATTGTTTCTCTTTGTCTATTCTTACACTAAACCCAGTGAGACAAAGGTTTTTGTCTTCATCTTACAACACTCTATGCTTAATGAATTGGCAGCACTTAACCTTGTCTTCTGAATAAAAAAATGCTTTGTGAGTTTTCAATTTCCACCCCACCCCGATTTGCCATCACACACACAGTGGTACAGACAAGGACATGTATGCTCAGAGATAGGGAGCCTCTTTTCAAGGTTGCATTTGAAATTACTCATTGCCATCAACTTCCTCCCCTGGGATAAGAAGAACAAGACGGTACAGTGGCAACACAATAGTCAGCTATAATCATCTCTCAGCCCCCACCCCTTGATCATTCTTCTTCCTTCCTTCCCTCCCTAAAACACCCACTAATGGCAGGATGGCACAGCCTCAAAGAATCAGACTAAAACAACAAAACACCTGTCTTTTAATATCTACGTCCTACCCTTAATGGAACTGCAAAAAAACACAAATAATGGCAGACTTATACTGGTGTGAAATATGTGCAAAATGAGAAATGTGGGGGAGGATGTTCATGCTTATTTTAAAAGTATCAATAGGGGCCATAAATCTGCACTGGAGAAGCTCGAGGGGTGCATGTAAAAGCAAACCTTTACCACCAAAACAGAGCAATATTTATGACCGTACCCGGGGTCATTTACTCCAACCTGCAGGCGAAGATGACATGTTAAAATCATAGCGAATACAAAACCAGCTGGACATGAAACAGATACAGAAAAGAGGGCAAGTAAAAAAGAGAGGCAGAGACCAAAGAAAGAGGATGAAAAGGAGGGAGATGGGAACACAGACAAGCCTCTTCTGAAGAAACACACCTTTTGTTTATGTATGAGTACCTGTGGAAGCTTCTGTATATATAATCACAGCTTTGCCTGCAGCCCATTTTAAGCTCTTGTGTGGATGAGAATGGGGATAAACTTTTTTTTTTCCACGTTGCAACAGTGAACCACATCATTCTTATTTAATGCCTTCTACAGGATTTACCACTTGCATGCAGTACACCATCTGCTAACGCAGAGTTGACTGCCAGTTTGCCGAGCTATTGCAGGGGAGTTTAATGTGTTATTCACAGTGAATAATAAATGCTAGTCAAGTGAAACTCCACTGAGCTCATCATTGATAAATGGACTTCCGAGCACAGGTCAGCCTTAACATGTACTTTGCTTTAACTTTAACTAATGATGCTGAATTGTTGCTCGCCCGAGTCAAATCCAGTCAGTGCCAAAGAATGCAACCTGGCAGTGAGCAGACTCCAGCTTTTCACCTATAAAAGTGCCTCTAGATGAGGAGCTGAAAAGCACACTGTGGCTGCTTGTTTATACATGGATTACTGGCTGTGAAAGGTGGTCGGGGGGGTTTAAAGTAAGAAAGGAAGCCCTTTCCTATAGAATTTGAAGTGATGACACACACTGCAGAGCGAGCTTCTACGTGTCCAAAGGAATGTCACTCGCTCCCCGTTAAGTGAATTATTGCTGTGCTGCTGTCAAACAAGCATGCAAATTTATAAGCAATAATTACAGCCTGCTGGTTCCAAGGGCCCACTCCCCCAGAGACCAAAATGACACCGGGGGAAAATAGGCACCTTGTTTTCCAAAGAGACTATGTGTCTGTCTGAGGATAAAGTTTCCAGGACTGCATCACTCCAGAAGCAGTACAGGGACCCTAACAGAGTGTATGTATCTGTGTGTTAATGTGTTTCGTCAGTGCAGGCATACAAATATTCACCCACTGAGGCAATAAAGAATGCACCTGCTTATATGACTGCAGCATGTTAAAACTAAGTGCTTCAGGGTATCTTTAAAAGAGATCCTCAGGATTTTTACTCCTCATGGTTAAATGGCTCTTTTTCTGGTCTAATACCATAATAATTACACTTGGCTGCAGGGGGTGAACTTTTGATGCCATGCAGGCACAGGGGGATCAGAATTAAAAGTGAGGAAATGACTGTGGGAATTAAGGTGGTGCGAGACAAAAAGGCTGACGCTACGTGTTAGTGGCTAACACCCTGAACTTCGCTGATGCTTGTCACAATGATTCTTTCCACTTTTTCTGATGACTTTGGAGTCTTTACAATTCCGCTCAAACTCATCTGAGGATTGTCATTTACTTAGTCTCATTCATTTATTTTTATTATGTAATAAATAAAATATAAAGAATACGAATAGAAAAAAATTGCATCCAAGGAGACTATACACTAGGAGCCATACTATATGTATATCTCTGTGAACAAAGTCAAAAGGTCAACTCAACTCTGAGAATGGACGCGTTCAGAACCTGGGGCATCCGAGGTTGCCAAGCAACATACATCCATGTGTCACACCTACACACAGGCATACTCTACACATTTAGAAATATGAAAACCCAAAAAGCAGACTCAATCCTTGTACATCTAGAGAGCTGAATGATATCTTGCAATTTTGCTGTGCCTCACTTTCGAAACTCAAGAATCTGAAGTGATCATCTTTGTTGTTGTTGTTGTTGTTGTGTGTAAGCAATTTAGTGTGCTGTGCTGCCCAATAGCTCTTTACTAACTGTGAGCCAAGGTCAGAAGACCTTAACTGCTTTGATGCAGCTCTTCTCTTTGGAAGCTTCTTTATTTTCTCTTCACGAGATCATTGACTGAAAAATTGTGTTTTTGTAGGTTTTAACCTTCTGAAATGTGTCTATTGGTCACATGATTATTGAAAAAAATATCAGAACACGCAATTCCCACAATTTCATTGTACTGTACAGCTGTACAATGACAATAAAGCCAATTCTATTTTATTATATGCCCTTAAAAAAACACAGCCTCTATATTGTTTTTCTCTCCTAAGAGCTGATCTAGGTTTGCTAAGGAATTTCATAAACATGTAAATCCAGCCTTGATACCCACCTGTTGCTTTACTATCAGCCAGCCTAGCTGTCTTGTCATGTAGATGAGTGGGGAGCAAAAGACATTAGCTTCAGAGCTAACAGTGCTACTAGGAGTTAGCTTACTAAGTGCGGTTAATATTGTCATTTTCTTTAGATTTTCTTTAGATTTCAGTCACCCTAATAGACATCCCTGTTTCCCCCTGGTTCTAATACACAGTTGATAATATATATTGCATCATTCTGGCTTATTTTGTAATATTTTTACCGTGATGCTGCATTGAACCATTAGCAACCTGAAGCTAGCAATTTAGCAAGTCATTCGTGAATATTTCTGAGCTTATTGAACTCCAGGGACTGATCATATCCTATTGACCACTAAACTACACACCTATGTTTATCAATGACACATTATTTCATTCATTCTTTAAGACAAATTTAAGTTATTTGGCTCAGGCTATCACTATCATTATCCACGTTAGGAGCTAGCCTGCTAATAGTGACATAAGAGGGATGGCAGAGTTAGCTGTGGCTCTTGGGCATGCACTGAAACAGGCTGTTATGCAGGAAGCTGCAAAAGATGATTCACAATGATGCTGCAATAATTAAGTAATTAAAGAAAACTTGACCAAATTATGTCACAAACATTTCATTTCATTCACACATTTCATTAAGACCTGTGGGAGCTGTCAACACATGGAAAAAGTGAAAAAGAGTAAATGGAGGGAGAAACATTTTTATATCTGGTGGGCATTCCACCTTCCTGTTTTTAATTAACAAGGAGCTTTTCAGAGCTAGAGAAAACACAAGCTAACCTAAGGAATAAAAAAATAACTAAAAACTGGACGTTGCCCCTATATAGTCTTTGATGTTTGGACACTAAAAAGCAGGAGAGGCTTCTTCTGATGCCTCTAGGGGGCACTGTCATCATAAACCAAATCCAGTCATAAAAATAAAGCTCAGCAATTTCTTGAGCAAAATAAAAATGGTTATTTTATGGCAGTGGAATATAAAACATATTGTGAAATTTTGTGTATACAGCTTTTGTAATTCAGTTAATCAATAAAAAGCACCAAGGTGCTGCTGCCTTGGTGCCTGTGGCATGGTAGCATGGGCGGCTGTAAAAAAGTGGCACTCCTACTTCTACTGGCCCGGCATAGTTATTACATTTCCTTTTTTTGCAGCTGCATTGACAGAAATGGTGAGTTAAATTTGTGTTTATTTTGAAAACAAAGCCTTATCTCGCGATTCTGGCAAACTAAAAGTAGAGAAAATATGGTGATACAATGATATAAGCCTTTAGTTCCACTTAATTTTGACCGAGCAAGTTGAAACAGAGAAGCAGGCAGACAGACTGATACACACACCCACACAGCCACAAACAGACGCACTAACTGATTACTGTATGCCTCTGTTCCACCGAGGCATAAAAATAGCATTCACATATATTCCAGTTTTATAGCATTCATCAATCTTGCTGTTTGGAATGGGTTCCATCTAAGTTAAAACATCCTCTTTCCAAAATCATCAAACTCAGTCAACTAAGGAAGGGTAGCTAGTTTCTCCCATCTGCAGGATGTGTGAAGCTGAAGTATGCGACCAGTAGGTTTAAAAGTCTGTGTGACACAATCTGACCCACCACGCTGCTCTTATTAAATAAAACTATCCAAGAAGAGATTTAAGGGGAAAACTTCCTTATTCTTCTTCCCCCAGACTAAGGCAGACTTCAGAAGAGGATTTTCAGGGCTTGGGATGGTAGGATGGGGGTGGGGGGTGGGGGTGCGCTGAGCACCTGGATCCAAGCCTTTAAATCATTGCACCACAGCTGTGTGAAATGCTGCAGTCCCATTAATTACAGGGCTTGGGGAAAATATAGGTGCCTGCTTAAAGTAGGTACCCTTTTAAAGATATGACAACCTTTAACTCAAAACTAAATCTTTAATTAAAGATAAAATAGAATCTGTGTTAAATAAAAATTAAATTACTGTAGGCTATGAAAACAGTGAAAAATAACTAATAGAAGGAGTGCAGTCAAAGGGGGGGGGGGCAGTGGGCACAGAAAGAGGGAATGACAAACATCCAAGCCCCACCCTTCACCTCCATCTTTCTCCACTGTCAGTGAGCTCAGGGAAACTTCTGCTTCATTTTTAACATACCCCACACATTATCACAAATATGGCACTAAAGTACACTCAAAGTCAAAGCAAAGCGAAGCACCCGCAATTAAACAGAGCAGCCATTCAGGCCACAAACCACCGCAGCTCCTCAAACTGATCACTCGCAAACTTCCCCTCAAAAGAGATCAAAAAAATGGGGTGAGGTACATCAAGTTGCATTTAAACTGGTTTAAAGCTTCTCTGGCAGCACCCAGGGGTGCGCAGATGAGAACATCAAAGCCTGGGAAAACTGCGGCACGGCAGCCAGACGCACCAGAGGCAGCAACCTGGGCTTCACAATAAAAGCTTATGACTCCTCAGGAGCGATTCATCGGGGGCAATCTGAAGATTTGGGGAGATCTGGGCGATTTATTTATTTTTTTTAAATAAAGCAATTGAACTATTTATGTGCACGCTGGCGTCATGTTTAGTGCTAAATCGGGGCTTTTATTTTGAATTTGAGGTGGCTGGAACCCACCACCCTGGCGGGGAAAGAGCAGCACCTAGCAGAGTGCACGCGCCTTGACCGACAGTCCCGGGGGGTAGATACCCGGCGCGGAGGGTGTGCCAAACGGGACGTCTTTTTCAAGCATCACATAAATTCCCTGTCCACCTGCTACCGGCTGGAGTTGCCTCATCTGTAAGTCTCGCAATAGGAAAAAAAAAAATACCCCAAACACAATTGAACACAACAAGCCATTCAATTGGTGTAAAACTTAATGGTCTGTCTTACGCACGCACACACGCAAACCAGTTTGAAACTCTGAGCTGTCGAAAGAAGTAAAAATTTATTGCTGGAAGGCATGAAATCCACGCTGCACCGTGTCCGGAGCGTGACAAAAGTTGGCAGTCAGGAGAATGCCTATTTAAAAAAAAAAAAAAAAAACCGCTGCGAAAAGAACTAAAAGACAAACTTACCTTGAACTGCCCACAGGAGCAAGGTGCACAGGAGCGACGCGCGTCCGAATGCTGTCCCGTCCATGGCCGCTTTTTTCCGAGTTTGTATTCACTGTGGGCTTTTGGGAGGTTGTGGAGTGTGAAAATCTGGCAGAGCAGCAAGTCTCTTCTTCTTTTTTTAATGCTCCAAAGCTGTCCGGACCACTCTCCCTCTTTTCTTTCTGCCAGTGCCGCTCTTTCCCCTTCACACACACACACACACACGCACACACACGGGAAATCTGATGCTGGTGGCAGCCTACTTGCTTGATATATTTGCACAAAAAGGTGACCCCCCCCACCCTACTGCTTCCAAATACAGCCCCCTCCTCTCTCTCTCTCCCTCTCTCTCTCTCTCTCCCTCTCCTGCTTGACTAATCGTCTAGTTCTACTGGGGCCCGCAGGATTTCTTTAAAGGAAGTTAAAAGTGATTTTATCATGAGGCTCACTTCCTCATGGCAACTAAAAAAAAACACCCTTTAGCCAAAAAAGAGATACGAAATCCAGGGTTATGAGGAAGATGAAATTCACAGCTAAACTTAAAGCAGACTGCAGAAATCTATGATCTTGAAGAAAAGGAGAGTTTCCTTCAGCATATTTCTGTTCATATTAGCTGATGTTCCAGGATTTTTAAAGTCTTATAAACATGACATTCTGGGCAGCTCGGTGGTGCAGTGGCTAGTTCTGCAGCAGCACAGCAAGAAGGTTGTGGGTTCGATCCCACCCTCTTGACCATCGGTGACCCCTCTGTGGAGTGTGCATGTTCTCCCTGTGTCCACGTGGGTTTTCTCTGGGTACTCCGGTTTCCTCCCACAGGCCAAAGACATGCAGGTTAGGTTAACTGGCATCAGTTGGGGATTCTAAAGTGTCCTTAGGTATGAATGTGAGAGTGAATGGTTGTCTGTGTCCCTGTGACGGACTGGCGATCTGTCCAGGGTGTACCCTGCCTCTCGCCCAAAGATGCTGGAATAGGCTCCAGCCCCCCCATGACCTGAAAAGGATTAAGCAGTTGAAGATGAATGAATGAAAACATGACATCCTTAAGCTCTATTACTTGCTTAAAAATTAAGTTGATGTTTCAAAGGGGAAATCAAACAGTCTAAAACAATTAAGTCTTTATTAAATGGAATCACAGGAAATTATCTCCATTCTCTATAGGCTGACAAGGTTAATGATCATCATTCAGAGGTCTCGATCACAATATTTTTCAGGTGTCTTTATTCACTTTGTTTCATAGACAAATTTCCTGCCCTATTTAAACCATTAACCTGAGCCATTTTCAACATGCATATGTTTCACATAAGAATTTTCATTTTCTAAGCAACTGGAGGCAATTTCATGGGAGGGGGGCTAAGCTGCCTGTCACTGACAGACATACCAATCATTCCTAGACATGTAATCCAGTCAGAAGTTGTTTGGGTATTTGGAGGGCAGGGCCTATTTGGATATATCTATCTATAAATTCAAGACATCTCTGTCTGTGTGTGTGTGTGTGTGTGTGTGTGTGTGTGTGTGTGTGTGTGTGTGTGTGTGTGTGTGTGTGTGTGTGTGTTCCTCAGCTATCTCTCAAACCGTTCATCACACTGACCTAAGATTTTAAATGTGCTTTGCTGAAGCTGCGGGGGTGTGCATCCCCAAATATGGAGTCACTCAGTCAAAATATGTCATTTTTATCAATAAAACTTTAGCCACCGCTGCGTGACCGCTCTATGTCTTCATCCCCTGGCTTCAAGAAGTGTGGGTGGGGTTTTGGATTCACTCCGTGGTCATTGGAGAATACGCCGCATCACAGCCATGCTGACTGGGCAATATGTGGCATCACGACCGTGCTGATTGGATAACACAGCATCACAAGCCTATATGGTTTATTCACAATGCTCTAATACAGGGTTTTGTGCTAGGTGTAGCTATGATTTGACTCACAAAAATAATTAATGACCAATTCTAAAAATGCTCCAATAATCAAACAGAACTATCATACAGTATGTCAGCACACAGTGCTAACATGTAGCTCTACTTGCATCAGCTTCAGTTTCTTTCTGCTACACTTGACCATGAAGAAAAAGTAGATAATTGACAGTCCCTGTTGGTAACAACAGATTCTAGTGAGACACATTCCAAGCATTGTTGGTACAGAACAGCTGGTTAATATTTTCTCAGCATTGTTCAAAGAAAAATGATACTTGCAATGGACACCACTCTATAGTACTCTACATATAAACCAGTCACCTCTTTGAATGGGATCTGATAACTGAGCTGCATGGAACATGCACACACAGCTGTTCAATGCATGAGGAAGGCTGCAAGAATTCTTTGAAGGCTACTGAGAGTTCAGTAGGACTGAGACATTAGCTCTCACATCATTTCATTCTCTGAAACATTTTCTTTTCTTTTTTTTTTTTTTGTTAGATCAATCCCAGTTCATGACAAGAGTGGGGAAAAACTCTTCCCACCAATTATCTAATATCAATATGGTCACTCATCCGTAATATTGATTTAGTTATAATCATTTCACAATGCTGAAGAGGCATTAGATCGACTAACAAGCATTCTGTCCCATGATAAAGGCCTCACTGTGAGTTACATAAGACCTATCAGACTGTATGGCTGTAGATACTGCTGATTAAAGAGAGTACAGGACATTTTTGTGAAAAAGCGCCCAGTCATTTCTACAGTTGCTGGCTTATTACTTAATGGAATCATATGGGCAGCACTGTGGTACAGTAGTTAGCACTGTTGCCTAACAGCTAGAAGATTCAAGATTCGAATCCCCAGGATGGCAGGAGTGGGAACCTTTCTGGGTGGAGTTTGCATGTTCTCCCTGTGCTTTGTGGGTTTACTCCCGGAGCTCTGGTTTCCTCCCACAATCCAAAGACATGCATGTTAGGTTAATTGGTGATTCTAAATTGTCCCTAGGTATCCATCTCTGATGGGCCCTTAGAATAGGGGGTTAGTACTAGTGAAGCGCTTTGAGTGGTCCTTGAGACTAGAAAAGCGCTATGTAAGTACAGGTCCTTATCCCTTAATAGAAGGGAGAAGAGGTTTTAATGTGAGAGGACAAATAACCTCTTACATCCCAACAATAGCAAAAGGGAAATGTGAGATATGCAGGATGAAAAAGGGAAAGGAACAAGGCACTGTATACTTGCAAAGGTTTGTCTTGATGGCAAACAACAGTGGAACCTCCCAAAGAGGACAGATGGATTGCAGTTTTTAAAAATCCATCCATCCAGCTTCTACTTCTATCCAAAGATATGGGTCATGGAGGCCACAGTCTAAGGGGTAAGGACTTGTACTTATATAGTGCTTTTTCTAGTCTCAAAGAGCTTCACTAGTACTAATCCTCTACTCTAAGGGCCTATAGGAGACAGATACCTGGGGACAATTTAGAATGACTAATTAACCTGACATGCATGTCTTTGGATTGTGGGAGGAAACCAGAGCTCCCGGAGTAAACCAACACAGCACAGGGAGAACATGCAACTCCACACAGAAAGGTTCCTACCCCTGCCAGCCTGGGGATTCAAAACTGGAACTTTCTAGCTGTTAGGCAACAGTGCTAACCACTGTACCACCGTGCTGCTCCAACAGTCTAAGAAGAGTTTATTCTTACGTCCTCCATGTCATCAGCAAGGATACCAGGGTGTTCCCCAGCTAGCCAGGAGATCTGAACGGATCTGGTCTGGCGTCTTTTTTCTCCATGGGATGTGCCCGGAATACCTCATGTGGGAGGTGTCCAGGTGGCACCCGAACAAGGTGTCCAAGCAACCACAGCTGGCTCCTTTTGGTGTGGAGGAGTAGTGGCTCTACTCTGATCCTCTTCCTGATAACTGTGCTCCTCACCCTATCTCTCAGGGTGAGCCCAACCACCCTATAGAGACAGCAAATTTTAGCCAGTTAGACTGAGCTCTGTTTTAAAGCTTATCTCCCTCTTCACTACAAGAAATCAGCACAATGTCCACATTACGATAGATGTTGCTACAATCTCTCTGTCAATCTCCTGCTTCATTCTCCCCTCACTTATGACTAAGACTCCGAGATACTTGAAGTCCTCCACTTGTGGCAGGACCTAATTCCCAACCTGAAGAGGACAATCCACCCTTTTTCAAATGATGACCATGGACTTGGACTTGGAGGTGCTGATTCTCATCCCAGTATCCTACACTCCAAAGCAAACCACCCCAGTGAGACTTGTAGTTCATTGCTCTGTTCATTGTTCAATCTGGCATCTTTTTTATCCAAATTTCCAAAACCTTGACTACTCAGAGTTGGGACCAGGAAGCAGAGTCGCAGTCTTACACGCCTCTTTGCAGCTCCTCTTCATCCGCCACCCCTCAACTTAGCCCCTGTCTTCCCCATCAGAGAATCATTGTCTGCTCCCTCCAAAGCAAATAAAAATATAATATATAAGCATCCCAAAGTGATTAAGCAAAATATTGGTAAAACTCAAATTAAACATAAAGCCTCTAAACTGAATGATTTGGCCTCTGTTCCTCCTCATAATTTAAAAATTAAATGTGGTTTATTAAATATTAGGTCTCTAACTCCCAAGTCTCTGTTAGTCCATGATCTGTTAATTGATCATCAGATTGATTTAATATCCCTTACAGAGACTTGGTTAGGGCAAGAGGATTATGTTGGTTTAAATGAATCAACTCCCTCTGGTTATTTAAACTGTCAAAATCCCAGAATTTCTGGTCGTGGAGGAGGAGTAGCAACAATTTACCATTCCAAATTACTAGTTAATGTAAAGCAAAAAACATGTTATACAGTGATCCCTCGCTACTTCGCGCTTCACCTTTCGCGCCCTCAGTGCATCGCGGATTTTTCAAAAATATTCATCAAAAATTCAAAATTGAGAAAAAATGGGCGGGCGCTAGCAGAAGGCAGGGAGACTACATTAGAACATCAGGTATCAACACGGAGAGCCCGCACAACTCAAAATCCACCTCTCTGACCACCGCTCCACTCCTCTCCGCCCACCTCTTCACCGCTCGGGAATCTCACAAGCTGATTGGCCGAGACGTTTTACCTCGCAAGCTGATTGGCCGAGACGTTTTACCCTGCTTCTCTCCCTGCCGAGCGCCCATACCCAGCGAAGGAAGACCGCATTCATTGTTCTTTATCGCTCGTGTTGCTTAGTCTCGCCGCGTGGAACTTTTCGCTGTTCTCTTGTGCCTTTTTGTGCGAAATAGTCTTCCCGTCGAGCCACTACGCCGCCTCCTGCAGCTTCCCTCGACGATCCTGCGCCTCTAGCACCTGACGATGAGGCGTCACCTGAGGAGCAGTAAAGCTCTCATTAACCTGTGCAGTAAATCATCTTCATCTTGAGTTACGTATCTTGTTATAAGAATAAAAGAGTTCTAAAAACATATTTATGTACACTTTATTTACATCTACGTATGTATGTACGCTTACACACACACACACACACACACACACACACGTATCATATGAGAGAGAGAGTGAGAGAATGAACGTACGTATTATTTATGGGTGACGTCATTAGGGGTGACGCTACTTCGCGGTTTTTCACTTTTCGCGGTCGGTTCTGGAACCCATTAACCGCGATAAGTGAGGGATCACTGTAATTCTTTTGAGGGCCTGGTCCTCAGTATTGGGCACTTTAGCAATTTTAGGTTAAACCCAATTTTATTTGCCATAGTTTATCGTCCCCCATCATCCTGCTCAGAATTTTTATCCGAATTTGCAGAATTCTTAGCTGATTTAGTGCTGAAATCTGATAGAATAATTATAGTAGGGGACTTTAATATACATGTGGATGTAGATAGTGACTGCCTTAATGTGGCATTTAATTCAATATTAGACTCGATTGGGTTTTCTCAGAAAGTAGGAAATTCTACTCGTTACCTCCACCATACATTGGACCTTGTTCTGACATATGGCATAGAAATAGAAAATCTTGTAGTGTCTCCTCATAACCCTGTACTGTCAGACCATTGTCTGTTAACCTTTGATTTTACTATTTCTAACTATTTGGCTCCTAAAGAAAAATATTATTACAGTAGATGCCTCTCAGATGATGCTGTTTCCAAATTTATGCAGATTGTTTCCTCTATGCCATGTGTCAACACAACGGAAATAAGCTATAGACAGCTTGCTCCTTCTGTAATTGATAACATGGTGGATAGTGTTACAGCTTCTCTGCATCAGACTCTAGACTTGGTGGCCCCCTTAAAAAAGAAAAAGTCTAATCAGAGATTTCTAACTCCTTGGTTCAACACAGAAACTCGTAGCTTAAAACAGAAGACTTGTCAATTAGAAAGAAAATGGCGCTCCACTAATTTAGATGAAATCTATTTAGCTTGGAGAAATCATCTTTTAATTTATAAAAAATCTCTTAGAAAAGCTAGAACGAGTTATTATTCTGCATTAATAGAAGAGAACAAGAATAATCCCTGGTTTCTTTTCAGCACTGTAGCCAGGTTGACAAAGAGTCAGGACTCTGTCAATCCTAGCATTCCCTTAGAGCTTACTAGTCAGGACTTTATGAACTTTTTCAATAATAAAATTTCATCCATCAGAGATAAAATCAATCAGATTCTTCCCACAGTTAACTTAAATACTGTAACTACTACAACTCCTTCAACTGATGTCTGTCTTGATGAGTTTACTCCAATCGACCTTTGTGAGTTAGACAAAATAGTTTCCTCATCCAAACCTTCAACTTGTCTTTTAGACCCTATTCCTACCAGGTTATTTAAAGAAGTCTTCCCACTTATTGGTAGCTTTATTCTTCATATAATCAATTCTTCATTAACTTTAGGCCATGTACCGCAGGCTTTTAAATGGCTGTAATTAAACCCTTACTCAAAAAGCCAACGCTAGATCCAGGAGCTTTAGCTAACTGTAGACCAATCTCTAATCTCCCTTTCATTTCAAAAATCTTAGAAAGAGTTGTTGCTACACAATTATTTGACCACCTGCAGGGAAATGGTTTACTAGAAGAGTTTCAATCTGGGTTTAGAATCCATCATAGTGTGGCGGCATGAAATAATAAGCAGCGAACTGAGGTTTAAAATGGAGTTTTATTTCATTCCGCCATCACAGAACTCACCCCAGCACTGTATAAGCGTGCCAGAGCGAGCCCTCAGGCTCTCAGGCAATGCGTGCAGTCAGAAGCAGTGGTCAGAGAGAGAGCTACAGAGCGATGCAGTTTAAATACCTCACTACAGACAATGCATTCACAGCAGTAGGCATGGACATTTGCATTTGAGAGTCACCCACATCAATAGGAGGATTACTGACAGGAAGACATTTGCATTTGAGAGTCACCCATAACAATAGGAAGATTACTGGCAGGAAAGAGCTAGACAAAGGGAGGCTGCCTATTGATATCAATACACACATCTCATTGTTCTGCCAATTGCTCCAGCTGAGCACTCTGCTTGTCCCAGTCTGTTGTGGGGGTCACCCACAGTACTGCCCCCCAGAGGGCTCAGCGGGAAGCTGAGGCCTTGATAGTCCGGCTTTGGGAGCGAGCTGCGGGGAAAGCTCGCTGCAGGCGGCGGTGGAGGGAGGGGGGGTGGGGGTAGCAAGTGCCGGCCCGGGACGGTGAATTTGTCTGGGCCGCGCAAAAATTGCCTGTGGATCCACGGTGTTGAGGGGCTGTCCCGTTGAACGTGCGGTGGTCCACAGCGGCTGTGAGAAGAAAAACTTGTCTCTGACTCCTCTCGCGGCTGTGAAGAAAAACAGGAGCTGAAAGGCTGTGTAGCGGCTGTGAGAGAAAAGGAGCTGCAGCTGTGTGAGGGACTTGGCGTGTTGGCTTTAGGTGCGCGCGTGCAGCCCTAAAGCCCTCGGGGACAGCTGACGGCTGAATTCGCTTTGTGCGCCGTGGCTGAGACCCATACAAAATCCTGTGAGCGAGCTGCGTGCGTGCTTCAGGTGTGTGAGCAGCCCTGAAGGTTCTGTGTGCAGCGGCGAAGGACGATGGCGGTCTGTGGAGCCGTTATTGTCCTGTGCGTGGTGCGCCGTCCTCGTAACCCCCCGGTGTGCGCGCGGGGGTTCGGTGCGTGGGTGTCCAGCTGTTGAGAGGCGAGTCAGGGTCAGGGAGCTTGATGGAGATCAGCGTCGTCGGCGCCGATGGTCATCCCTGTTGAGGTTGTTGCTGTAGTTCGGTCATGGTGCGTTCAGGTCCACGCGCTGCATTCTCCGTCGGCCCTGGAGGTCGCCGTCGTGGAGAGAGGACGAGGTGCGTGCGCTCTCGTGTGGAGGAGCTGTGAGAGCGGCCGGTCCCAGCGTGGATGTGCAGATCTCAGGCGTGCAGATCTCACCATGAAGCTTTCTGCCGCTTTCCCGGTCTTGGGTGATCTCCGGAGAGTTTGCCTGGTGGTGGCTCTGCGTCGAGGTCTCCCTGTAGCAGAAGGGAGGGCAGTCCATTTGCGTCAGGCTGCTGCGTTCGCTTGTCGTCGGAGAATCACCGCTGGGTGCTGCGTTCGTTGTCGTCAGGTCACCAGTGTGGCGGCATGAAATAATAAGGAGCAAACTGAGGTTTAAAATGGAGTTTTATTTCATTCCGCCATCACAGAACTCACCCCAGCACTGTATAAGCGTGCCAGAGTGAGCCCTCAGGCTCTCAGGCAATGCGTGCAGTCAGAAGCAGTGGTCAGAGAGAGAGCTACAGAGCGATGCAGTTTAAATACCCCACTACAGACAATGCATTCACAGCAGTAGGCATGGACATTTGCATTTGAGAGTCACCCACATCAATAGGAGGATTACTGACAGGAAGACATTTGCATTTGAGAGTCACCCATAACAATAGGAAGATTACTGGCAGGAAAGAGCTTGACAAAGGGAGGCTGCCTATTGATATCAATACACACATCTCATTGTTCTGCCAATTGCTCCAGCTAAGCGCTCTGCTTGTCCCAGTCTGTTGTGGGGGTCACCCACAATAGTACTGAAACAGCCTTAGCAAAGGTCACTAACGACCTCCTCATCACATCTGATAATGGACTGGTTTCTGTACTTGTCCTTTTAGACCTTAATGCAGCTTTTGATACTATCGATCATAATATTCTACTTGATAGATTAGAACACTATGTTGGACTTAATGGAACTTCATTGCAGTGGTTTAGATCTTATTTATCTGATAGGTTCCAGTATGTTCATGTAAATAATGAGTTTTCTTTCAACTCAAAGCTTAGTCATGGAGTTCCACAGGGATCTGTGCTAGGCCCTACTCTTTTTAGTTTATATATGCTTCCGTTAGGCAACATTATTAGAAAGCACTGTATACATTTTCATTGTTATGCAAATGACACACAATTATACCTGTCAATGAAGCCAGATGATAGTAATCAATTAGCCAAGTTAGAAGCCTGTCTTAAGGAAATCAAAGCTTGGATGACTTGTAATTTTCTGCTATTAAATTCAGATAAGACTGAAGTCATTCTTGTTGGTCCAAAAAACCTTAGAAATACCTTTCCAAATCAAACTTTCAGTTTGGATGCGGTTACTCTTTCTCTTAATAGCTCTGTGAGGAACCTTGGAATTATTTTTGATCAAGATCTGTCCTTCAATTCACGTATTAAATTTGTTTCTAAGACTGCCTTCTATCATTTGCGTAATATTGCCAAGATTAGGAGCATCTTGTCTCAGAGTGATGCTGAGAAACTGATCCACGCTTTTGTTAGCTCGAGATTAGATTATTGTAATTCTTTATTATCAGGCTGTCCTAAAACATCTTTAAAAAGTCTTCACCTGATCCAAAATGCTGCAGCAAGAGTTTTAACAGGTACGAGAAAGAGAGATCATATCTCTCCGGTTCTGGCCTCCCTTCATTGGCTTCCCATAGAGTTTAGAATTAAGTTTAAAATCCTTCTTCTCACTTACAAAGCTCTAAACAATCAGGCTCCTTTTTATTTAAAAGATCTGATACTACCGTATTATCCTAACAGAGCACTACGCTCCCAAAATGCAGGATTACTTGTAATACCTAGAATCTCCAAAAGTACAATGGGAGGCAGAGCCTTCAGTTATCAAGGTCCTCTCCTGTGGAACCAGCTGCCAATCTGGATTCGGGAGTCAGACTCGATCTCTGTTTTTAAGAATAGGGCTAAAACCTACCTTTTTGATATACCCTACAATTAGGGAGGGATCTTGTGTTTCTGAACCCTCCCTTAGTTATGCTGCTAATAGGTTTAGTCAGCCGGGGGACCTCCAATAATGCACTGGGCTTCACTCCTTTCTTCACTCTCAATGAAATTTTTTTTTTTTTTTTTGCTGGTCATTAACATCTGTTTGTTCTCTCCCATAGATTGAGTCCTCATCGAGCTGTTTGCTCTCTACATGTCTGTTCTTTTCATCTTCTCTGTCCCCTCACCCCCCAGCCAGTCGCAGCAGATGACTGCCCCTCCCTGAGCCTGGTTCTGCTGGAGGTTTCTTCCTGTTAAAAGGGAGTTTTTCCTCTCCACCGTCGCCAAGTGCTTGCTCACAGGGGATCGCCTGATTGCTGGGGTCTTTCTGCAACAGTGGGGGTTCCCCCTACAGTTGATAGTGCTATGAGATGACTGTTGTTGTGAAATGGCGCTATTGTGGTGCACATATGTGGGTTTCATATGCTTCACATGTATATTACTGTATGCTTACTGTATGCTTCACGTCTCAGAGGAACAAAAGGACTGAACCTCCTAGGGGTAACAGGAGGATGTGAAATCTGGCCTTTTGTATGCAAAGAGATGGCCTTGAGGGATTTCCTGACCACCAGGACTTTAGGTGGAGGCGAGAAGACCTGGAGGGGGATGCATTGTGATTTGGGATTAAAAGACAATGTGACTGTGTGCTTTGATGTCCGGGGGTATAAAAGGGACAGATGTTGGGGGAATTCACTCTCTTTCTGTTTTTGGATGTTGGAGAATGTGAATGCGAATAAAACTGGACTTGAGAAATAAACTCAGCCTCGTCCTTCCACACTTCTCCACACTGGTGACCCTAAGACGTATCATGAGCGGAGGCGATTCTCCCGAGCCAGACTCTTCAGGAGCCAGCCAAACGAATGCAGCCACAGTTCAGCTACCGGACTTCTGGCAGAACAATCCGCGCTCCTGGTTTAACGCAGTCGAGGCACAGTTCCACCTCCGGAGGATTTCGGTAGACGCCACAAAGTTCTACCATGTGGTTGCAAAGCTGGACAACCACACAGCCCAGCGAGTGGAGAGCCTGATCAACCACCCACCGGACAGCGACAAGTACAGCACGTTGAAGGCTGCACTCATCCGTTACTTCACCCCCTCGGTGGAGGAGCGAGCAGAGAGGCTCCTGGCGCTGACTGAATTTGAGAGCGACATACCTGCAGACCTAATGGGGAAGATGTTGAGTTTGAGAGACTCCGAAGATGATAACTTCATCTTCATCCACCTTTTCCTCAGGACCCTACCGTCAGCGGTGAGAGTGATCCTGGCCAGTTCACCACTGTTGGCCCGACGAGACTACCACGAGCTGGGCCAGGAGGCGCAACGACTCGTCGACACCAATAAATGGCGCGCGGCTACGGCTGCGGCAGCGGAGCTAGGCGCAACGTCCGGAGATGGCAGGGGGCCAGAGGCTGCAGCACCAGACTCACCGACGACGGCGGTGGCAGGGGCCAGGAAACACGGCGCAGACGACGTCCTTTGCTTCTACCATCGTCGCTTCGCAGAGAGGGCACGCAAGTGCATTCCACCGTGCCATTTCAAGCGCTCGGGAAACGCCAAGACCGGGAGTCGGTAACAGCTGCGGCCCTCGTAGAGGGGAACAAGCTGCTCTACTTGAGGGATGCGCGCTCGGGGAGGCATTTCCTCGTGGACACAGGCTCCCAGCTGATTTTCATCACACCTTCCTACGCTGACCGGCTGGCACCTTCCAGTGGTCCCGGGGTGTCAGCAGCGAATGGCTCGGCGATTAAGACCTTCGGTGAGAGGACTCTGCTTCTGTCTTTACACGGCCGTACATTCGAGTGGACTTTCGTCATAGCGGCAGTCAATTTCAACATGTTAGGGGCTGATTTTTTGTGCTCGCATGGTTTGTTGGTCGATCTTGCTAACAGACGCCTGGTTAATGCACTCTCTTTTTATTCTATTCCCTGTACAGCTCGAGTGGCCCCGCCAACAGCACAAGCCAACGTCACAACTGCAGGTGGTAAGTTCCACACACTCCTCACTCAGTTCCCAGCACTCACGGTCCCAACATTTTCGGCGACCGTGGCTAAACACGGGGTGGAACATTTTGTTACTACCACCGGACCGCCCGTTTTTGCAAAAGCTCGGCGCTTGGATTCAGCTAAACTGACCATAGCGCGCGAGGAGTTCGCCAACCTGGAAAGGTTGGGCATCATCAGGCGTTCGAAGCCCATGGGCTTCACCGCTTCACATGGTCCCGAAAGCTGATGGCTCGTGGCGACCTTGCGGTGATTTCCGCAGGCTGAACAACGCTACAGCGCACGACCGCTACCCGATCCCGCACATCCAAGATTTTTCAGTTCATTTGGCGGGGGGGCACGTTTTTTCTAAAATAGACTTGGTACGCGGTTACCACCAGGTCCCAGTGCGCGCTGAGGACATACCCAAAACAGCGGTAATAACTCCTTTCGGGCTTTTCGAGTTTTTGCGCATGCCGTTTGGGCTTAAAGGCGCAGCGCAGACGTTCCAACGCATGATGGACGCGGTTTTGCGCGATTTCCCTTTCGTGTTCGTCTACCTGGACGACATATTGGTAGCCAGCGCGTCCGAAGACGAACACGAAAACCACCTCACGGCAGTTTTCCGGAGGTTGGCAGAGCACGGATTAATAATCAACCCAGCGAAGTGTCAGTTCGGGGTGACGCAGATTGATTTTTTGGGGCATCGCGTCTCCCCAGAAGGAGCGGTTCCTCTGCCTGACAAAGTGCGCGCAGTAACAAATTTTCCCCAACCACAAACGGTCAAAGCGTTACAGAAGTTTTTGGGAATGGTGAATTTTTATAACCATTTCCTCCCCCGCGCAGCGCAGCTCATGCAACCATTGTATGCTGCACTAAAAAAACAAAAACCCACAAATAAAGTCGAATGGTCTCCGGAGCGAAAGCGCACATTCTCTGAAGTCAAAACAGCCCTGGCGAACGCTGCGTTGTTGGCACATCCAGTCCCAGCGGCCCGCATGGCGCTCACTACTGACGCGTCAGATGTGGCCATAGGGGCGGTCGTGGAACAGTATGTAGCCGGAGCCTGGCAACCGCTCGCCTTTTTCAGCAAGACCCTGCGCGACAGCGAACGAAAATACAGCGCATTCGACAGGAAGTTGTTAGCTCTCCACTTGGCCATTCGCCACTTCCAGTTCTGGCTGGAAGGACGCCGTTTCACCGCGTTCGTTGACCACAAGCCGCTGACTTTTGCGATGGCCAAGATTTCAGAATCTTGGTCGGGCCGGCAGCAGAGACAGCTGGCCATGATATCGGAGTTTACTACCGATATCCAGCATGTGGCAGGTAAACTTAATGTAGTGGCGGACTGTCTCTCGCGCGCCGTGGCGGCTTCAGCCCGCATAGAGGTAGATTCTGCAGCCATGGCCGCGGAGCAGGTTAGCGACGTGGAAGTGCGCGCGGCCCCGGTCCACGTGGGGATAGATTATGCAGCCATGGCCGTGGAGCAGGTTAGCGACGCGGATGTGCGCGCGCTCCAGTCTGGACCAACAGGGTTAAGGCTGGAGAACAGGGTGCTGCAAGACGGTATGCCCCCCCTAATCTGCGATGTCTCCACTGGGCGGCCGCGTCCTGTGGTTCCAGCCGCGTGGCGCCGCCGCGTTTTTGACTCGATCCATTCTCTGGCGCACCCGGGAGTGCGCGCTTCGGTCAAAATGGTAGGAGAGAAATTTGTATGGCTGAGCCTGCGCAAACAAGTTAGAGAGTGGGCGGCAGCCTGCATGGCTTGTCAGCGGGCCAAGGTTCATAGACACACGAGAGCTCCCTTGGAGCCGTTTCACATCCCAGCTAAAAGGTTTGATCATGTCCACGTGGACCTCGTAGGCCCCCTCCCGCCCTCACAAGGGTGCACACATCTTCTGACAATGGTTGACCGCACCACGCGCTGGCCGGAAGTGGTTCCGCTGTCGTCAATCACAAATCACAGCCGAGGAGGTGGCGCGGGCGTTTTTAACGGCATGGGTAGCGCGTTTTGGAGTCCCGTCGGACATTACGTCCGACAGAGGCCCTCAATTTGTTTCTGAACTTTTGTCAGCGATGGCCCACAGCCTGGGGGCAACAATCCACCGCACGACTGTGTACAACCCGCAGGCTAACGGGTTATGCGAACGTTTTCACAGGTCACTGAAGGCGGCTGTCAGAGCGTCGCTTACAGATGCAAATTGGGTGGACAAGCTACCATGGGTTTTATTGGGGTTGCATTCTGCACCTAAAGAGGACTTAGAAGCCTCCCCAGCTGAGCTAGTTTTCGCACAGCCACTTCGGCTGCCCGGGGAATTTCTCCCAGATAATCCAGCGCCAGAGTGCTCCCCGGCTCAGCAGTTACAGAATTGCACGGGCCCAAGCACGCTACCTGGCCCCGTTCACCACAGTTTTCCGCGTGTTTTTGTGCCTAAGGCTTTAAAAAATGCGGAGTTTGTTTTTGTCAGACATGATGCCCATCGTCCACCTTTACGCCCACCTTATGATGGACCATATAGAGTGCTGGAAACAGGGGATAAGCATTTTTTACTAGATTTAAGATAAGATAAGATAAGATAAGCCTTTATTAGTCCCACAATGGGGAAATTCCAGGATTGCAACAGCACAGGGATAGCAGCACTCAGAGCAACAATCAGAAGGCAAGAAAAAAAAACAAGCAAGCAAGAGCAGCTAATATACATATGTACATATTACTATAAAATATATATATACACACACACAGACACACAGTGCAGAGCATTTGGGGGGCAGAAAAGAAATGATTGGCATAAACAGGCTCAAACCCGCTTTTGTGGTAGCTGACGAAGTTGTGCAGTTGGCTAAGGCTCCTCGGTGCAGCAGACCCCCTAGAGAGCATTCCCCAGAACACCCACAGAGGTTGACTAACAGTTCTCATCCTCAGGCAGCAGCTCCACAGCAGGAAGACGCCGCAGAGGTGGTACAGCCTGCTTACAGCAAATACGGGAGAAGGCTGAGGCCCAAGTGGCACGTGGATTGATATGTAGTGATTTTATTATGACATGCAATCTGTGGTTATGTTGTTCCATCTTAGATATTTGGGGGGGTCATGTGGTGCACATATGTGGGTTTCATATGCTTCACATGTATATTACTGTATGCTTACTGTATGCTTCACGTCTCAGAGGAACAAAAGGAATGAACCTCCTAGGGGTAACAGGAGGATGTGAAATCTGGCCTTTTGTATGCAAAGAGATGGCCTTGAGGGATTTCCTGACCACCAGGACTTTAGGTGGAGGCGAGAAGACCTGGAGGGGGATGCATTGTGATTTGGGATTAAAAGACAATGTGACTGTGTGCTTTGATGTCCGGGGGTATAAAAGGGACAGATGTTGGGGGATTCACTCTCTTTCTGTTTTTGGATGTTGGAGAATGTGAATGTGAATAAAACTGGACTTGAGAAATAAACTCAGCCTCATCCTTCCACACTTCTCCACACTATATAAATAAAGTTGAATTGAATTGAATTGCTCGATGAACTCAACAGCACCACATCATCTGCAAAAAGCAGAGACAAGATCCTGTGACTACTGATCATGACACCCTCAATTCCTTGGGTGTACCTAAAATGCTGTCCATAAAAATTATGAGCAGGATGGGTGATAAAGGGCAGCCCTAGAGGAGTCCAACTCTGAGTGGGAATGAATTTGATTGATTGTTGGTAATATGCACCAAACTCTGACAGTGGTTGTATAGACACCAGATAGCTTGTAACAGCAAACCTGATAACCTATATTCCTGAAGCCCTCCACCACCACCACCACCAAGAAGAAGTCATGAGGGACACGGTGGAATACCTTCTCCAAGCCCACAAAACACATGTTGACTGGTTGAGCAAATTCCCATGAACCCTCAAGGTTCCTTGAGATTCAAGATTCAAAGACTTTATTATCATGTGCACAGTTAAGAAATGCTACATTTCTTGAGCAATGAAATTCTTTGCTCTCCGAACGAATGCCAAGGTGATAGGTGCAGAAACAACAATTCTAAGGTCATGACACAATAACTTACAGTAACTCAATTACTAAATACTAAAACTGATGAGTACTAAGTAATAACACTACGTACAGTGTGCAAATGAGCATTGTGCAACGAGCACTGTATAATTACAAATTACAAATTAGTACCCAGTGCTAATTTCTGTAACGGTAGTACCAGTAGACTGTGCATGATAATTAGCAGCAGAGATGATATGGACATCAGACGGGTGAGACTATATCTACTGTACAGGTGAGCAGTGTGTGCAAATTTAGCAGCCAGTTTGTGAGTTCCTAAATGCAAAGCTGTGTTACAGAGTTTTGGGAGTTGTTATCTGTTCAAGAGTCTGATGGCAGTGGGAAAGAAGGAGTTCCTCAGTCTGGTTGTCCTGTATTTCACACTTCTGTACCCCTGGCCTGAGGGTAGAAGTGTGAACAGTCTGTGCTGGGGGTGAGTGGGGTCCCGGAGGATGGCGTCAGCTCTCCTTTGGACTCTGCGGTGGTAGATGCTCTGCAGAGAGGGGAGTGGAATCCTAATGATCTTCTCCGCTGTCTTCACCACTCTCTGCAAACATTTGTGGTCCAGGGCAGTGGTGCTGCCGTACCATGCAGTGATACAGTTGGTCAGGATGCTCTCGATGATGCAGCTGTAGAAATTGTTGAAGATCCTGGAGGACATGCTAAACTTCTTCAGCCTCCTCAGAAAGTACAGTCGCTGTTGAGCTCTCTTAACCAGCTCTGTGGTGTTGTGTGCCCACTTAAGGTCCTCGCTGATGTGGATGTCCAGGTATTTAAAGCTGCTCACCCTCTCCACCTCAAGCTTCCGGATGAACAGCAGCTGATGGGGTCTCCTCCTCCTTTCCTCATATCCACTATCATCTCCTTTGTCTTGTCCGTGTTGAGGGTGAGGTTGTTGTCCTCACACCATGACACCAGGCTGGCCACCTCCCTCCTGTAGGATGCTTCATCATCACCAGTGATGCGTCCTATCACTAGCTACAGTTACATGGGCAAAATTTCTTCAATCTGATTACAATTCAGATCAGAACATTACTGTTTACATGGATCCTGAAAAAGCTGATCTGATTAGGATGTGCGTTTCCATGTGTCACACATTTGAACGGACTAAATCATTTTGACATGCGCACATTGACATTCCAAAAATAGTAGAAGAAGAAGCAACTTCTGGTGTAACCAAACTCCGCTTCATGTCTTTCTCTTTTTGAAATGGACCTGTATTGTGTTATTCAGACTGTACTTTTGCTTCTGCTGGTCTCCGTAATGAAGCTACAAGTACACACATATGACTAACAGAGGGAGACAGCAGGACGATACAGACCAGTTTTGTTTTACTCCCACTGTCTTCCACTAGCTGCTGTAAAGGTGGAAATACGTCACATCGACGTGTGGCTGACGTACAGACATGCGCAGTAAACACATTTTCTGCCCAGCATTCGGAATAAGTGTTTTCAGCAGCAAGTATACATATGTACATATAAATATAAATATATACAGTATATATAGACACACAGTGTGGAGCATTGTAGCTAGATGGGATAGATATATAAATATATAAACACAGTGCGGAGCATTGTAGCTGGATGGAATAAATATATGAGTATATAAACACACAGTGCGGAGTATTGTAGCTAGATGGAATGAATATGTGAATATATAAACACACAGTGCAGAGCATTGTAGCTAGATGGAATAAATATGTAGATATATAAACACACAGTTCGGAGCATTGTAGCTAGATAGAATAAATATGTAAATATATAAACACACACAGTGCGGAGCATTGTAGCTAGATGGAAGTCTTCTTTTGGAACGCTGAATAGGTCATCTGGAGTTGCTAACTTTTGCACATAGAACAAAGATTTGTGAACTTCACCAAGGCCATGTGGCCTAATAGGCATACTAGGTGCAAACGTGGCTTGGAAGTAGTTTAAGTTGAATATCCACAGCCAAGGCAAGGTGTCGTTTAACCAGTCTTCATGGTATGCCTGAGGTGTTGTTTTGAAGGATGTGCCAGATATTAACCAGGTAAAAGGTTTGTACACCCTAGTGATAACCATATAATGCTAACCGCTGGGGCATTTGCCATTGAAGTTCCAGAAACATGGGGCTAATTTGCTTCTTTTTTCTTGCATACAATAGGTGATCAGCTTTCGGTCGTAGTCTGTTTGACCCTTTTTAGTAACAGGCTTGAAGGTGTTCACAATTTCTTCTGTAAATTTTAAGACTGTTTCTGGCAAGGGTGTTTTTGCAGTGCTGTTACTGGAGCGGGGCCTTCCTGGGGTTGGAGTTTTAGCGACTCGAGGTGAAGGTGTTGGTGTTAGTTGATGCAACGTCCCTCTTTGTTCTTTTCTTTGGTGGGTCTGTACCCAGACATTCGAGGTTATAATTACCCCAGAAGGGTCCATAATTTGGGAAGATTCCCTCGCAGTTCTCGTTGCGATAATGGACTGGTGCAATAATCACTTCAGACTCCCAGTACCCTGTTCTATTCATACCTGGTACGGGTCTACAACTCCAGGTACAGTACCATGCTGAAGAATAGAATTCTGGCTTTATCCAGTTGCATCGGACTTGCATTGTTTGTTTCTTTGTGAGGATGAGTAGCCTCAATAGACCTCCTCCTCCTGAGAGGTCTTGCAATTCTTCAATTGCCCATTTTCCAGGTTGAGCACCTGTGATGTTGAGTTGGTCTTCAAACCAGAAAGTGTCGTTCATTTGTTTTCTCCAATCTTCAAAGCTGAGGTTGGCTATCTGCTGTTGCATGTCGGTTAAGTTGAACTGAGTGTTATTGCTGAGCGATGCGATGTAAATTCTTCTTTCTGCTGCCCAGCAAGTTTGTTGAAATCTCTTGGTGGTAACAAATTGAGCCCTTGTATGGGTGAGGGCCCATGGCTCATAACCCAACCAGTATAGTATGGCAAGCACTGCTATCATACCAAGGGTTATGGTCGTGAGCTTGAGCCAAAGAATAAGACAAAGCTTCTTTGCACTCATTTGTTGAGGCTCCCCTTTCTTCGGTTTCTTCTTAGGGAGCTCATAATCTAATTCGTATTCTGTTGCTTTCTTTCTTCTTCGACCCATCTTCTATGGTAGTGGACTTTGAGGTTGTATTCAGTGGCGTTCCTTGACTTAAGTGAACACCCATGAAGACAGACAAGACTTTTACGCTGCACTAGTGACGTCATCACTTCTGCTTTTCTTCCCCGAGGGGGTGTGGCCACCCCTCGGTCGGCTTGAATAGTGCAGCTCCAATAACACAAAATAATAAAAAGAAAATGTATGTGTTTATGTATATGTATGTATGAGGCTTCAATGAGTGTATGTTGCATGTAAGACGTGAAAAAGTGTATGTTTGTGGAAGTTATGTGATGTATATGTAATGTGATGCATTTGTGGTTATGTTGTATGTGTGTTTTGAGGTAGCTTTTGTATTAGCAGCATGAATACATGGAGCCTACTCAGGGAGTGGAGAGGTCAAGTCCCGACTTCTTCTCTGGAATAAGGGCCATTCTTTTGCTCTTGCCAGAAGTTTTCCGAGTCGACCCTTTTCTTCTGTGGTTTTAGAGCTTTTCTGCCATGTGGGCTCGTCGAGGACTCGAATTTCAGCCCCCACTGAGTAGATACCCCACAAGGGCACAGTCACCATGGACACCGTTAAAGTTATCGTGCGAGTATCGTCTGGCCGAATCGGCTCTGGAGCTCGACCGACCAAAGTGCCTGGTATCTGTGCCCGACCCCCTCTCACCCAAGCTTCAGGTGTCACGATGAATGAGGCAGTTTTGGCTAGTCTTCTGATCCCTATAGGCTTTGCAACATCAATCTCTGTTATCCAAGAATGAAGAGACGTCTTCCGGAGGTCTTTTTCTTTAGGGACTGAGTCAAGCCCTTGAATGGGGAGGTAGGGGTTCTCAATAACTTCCTTAATCAGGGCAGCCCATGTAGTGAGCTGCCATGGCCCTTCAAAGCCATATTTACGTGCTTCCTCCTGCTGTGCTTCAGAAAGGTACCCTGGAAGCGGTGTATAGTCAGGGTGTTTCGGGTCACAATACACCCTGAATACTTGAGGATATTGTATAGTACCCAAGTATTATATAGTACCCAAGGGTGCCAACATTTGTGGTGCAGCATAAGGATTATAGGGCCATCCAAGGCACAATGCTGCTTCTAGGTGTGATAGACCTGCAGCTAAATCGACCCTAAAAACTCCTGGATTTGTTGGGTTGAACCCTGGGAGCGGCGGAGCTGAGGGACCGGGAGAACTGCAAGATGCAGATGGTGTTACAGATGAACTGGATGCACCTGCCTGATCTGTGTCTTCCCTTTCTGTCTTCTTTTGTTTTCCATACACCTGCTCCTGGTTTGGTGAAAATGCTTGCAACGGACTATACATCCTCCTAATTTGCCAACCTTCTGCTTTCCCTGCCATGCATAGATACCCTCGTGCCAGGTCACTCTTACAACTGGGGCAGGGATGGAGATATTGTCCGTCCCACTGGCAAGTGCACCCACTAGGTGATGCTCCGGCGCTCTCTCGATAATCCCACTGCATCATGACCATCACCCTGGGCAAAGTTCCCACACGACATTGGCCACAGACGTGGCCACCCAGGATCTGAACTGGTTTCCACTACATTTTCCGAAGCTCATCATGACTGATGGAAATCTTCTTTGGTTTCTTGTGAGCTGGACCTTCCCATGCTATCTTAGACTGAGAAGGCTGTAGGCATATCACACACACATTATCCGCTTGGAACCAAATTAGGGTTTCTTTTACTGGGGTTAAATAACCTTTTTTGGCATAAGACAATAAATCTAAGGCTCTGGCTACCCAAAAGCTATACTGAGCTCTTCTCATGATGACCAAGCCCTTCACCATTGCCATTTCGATGAAGGGGGGTATTGTAGGGGTGTTGCTAGCCATTTCCAGCTTCTGGTTTTCTCTTAAATAGAGATTGGCTTCAACTGCTCCACTCCTTGGATCCCGTTTTCTTCCAAAAGGACAGTATTACTATCCAAAACTTGCTTATGTCAGCTCGATCGTACTTTGGCTTGACTGCGGCGGTTGTAGGCTGATGTGCTCTGATCCACACTCATTGACCCACCTGAAAAGGCACCTTAGGTTGCTGTGGCTCCTTTTTATCTTCAGGGCTCCGCCCCACTTCCTGAGATGTGAAGGGGCATTGGTTTAGCTCTTGAGAGGGGGAGGGCCTACCTGTGCGGTGTCTGTCATTCAGTTGTTGAGCCATTTCTAACAGCTTTGTGCTCCATTCTCTGGAGTTTTCATTCTTTCCAATCCAACTTTTCACCAGCCCTATTGTTCTTTCCACCACCCCATTTGCCTGTGGAGTGTATGGGGGGGAATAAACCCTTATTACCCCGAACTGCTGACACCACTGATCTACCTGTGCATTGCAAAAGTGAGTGCCATTGTCTGTTCTTTTGGCACTCCTAAGCATTTACAGGCTTCTTCCAACATTGTAACCACACTGTTGCCATTTGCTTTTCGCACCGCTTTTGCAATCATGTAACCAGACATGGAGTCGACTAAGACCAGGATGTACTTTTCACCCTTCTTGCCGTTCACCCCCATTGGCCCAGCTACATCCATGCATACTGAACCCCATGGCACAGTGCTCTTTATTGTCAACCCATCCACCCTCTACCCTCTCCTACCTGCGTTGTATTTCCCACATACTTCACAGTTCTTGAGGACTTGACGGATGCGATGTGTAGGGACCCAGAGCTGCAATTTCACCAACTCTCTTCGTGTAGGGACTGTACCTGCGTGACCCAGTGACTCATGCACTGCAGCCACTACTCCCTGCACGGAACCTTCTGGGACCACCCTTCCTTTGGGTGTATCTTCCCAGCTTTCCTGACCTACTAAGATGACTCTCCTCATCTGCACATAACGATCAACCTCATCGTTACCTTGCCAGTGAGGACCTGTCTTCTTGTGAGCTTTCTGGTGCACTACCTCCAGCTCCATATTTAATCTGATTTCTGCAATCTTCTTCCACAAGTCTTGATGCGCCACCGGCTTTCCTTTTGCTCCTTCAAAACCATTTTCTTGCCAAATGGTTAAATCTTCTTGCAATGCTCATGCACAGTAGTCACTGTCTGTGATTATTGTTGCCTTTTTTACTTTTCTCTTCTCCAACTCTAACAGTCCTTCCAGAACTGCTGTGACTTCTCTGGTTTGTGCTGTACCGGGCACTTTACCCTTTTTCCTCCACCTCTCTTTCTCTCCCTCTTTTAGGATAAAGCCCCAGTATGCTTTGTCATCTGGCCCTTTTCTAGACCCATCGGTGTAGAGTGTCCATTTCGGTAGTTGCTCTTTGTCTTTGTCAGGTTTTACTGTCTTCTTAGGGACTGATCTTGCAGGACCTATTTCTAGGTCAGGGTCTTGTAGCAGATCTTCCCAGCGGCCCCATCTTGCATTTGTGGCTTTTGTGCTTTCCACTGTGGCTTTTGTCAGATACCTGTGCACCTGACTTTGTGTGATTATCTTGATACCTTGCCCCTGAGCTAACTCTTTAAGATGACTCCAGTATTTAGCCACTACAGCCAACTCTTTCTCTTCTAGTGGATATTTCTTCTCCACTGATGACAGAGTATAGCTCCAAAGGGCCACTAGCCCACCATTTTCATTAGCCACAGTAACAATCACATCATCTTCATCGCAACTTACTTCAGCCACTAAGCAGGTGGTGAGGCTTCGGGGCTCTAGGGTAACTGCATTTTGAATGGCTTTCTTCAAACCTTCCAGATGCTGTTGATCTGATGCCGACCATTCCCATCTTTTCTTTGCATTTGGAGATTTGTCAGTCTTCCTGAGCTTTGCATAGAGAGGCCTAGCATATTTCTGATAGCCAGGAACATGATCTCTGACGTAGTTACAAAGCCCCAAGATTTTCTGCATCTCATTCTCTGTTGTGGGGGGCCTGATTTTTTCCAACTTCTCTCTATAACCCTCTGAGAGCCCCAGTTCAGATGAGATTTGGAACCCTAGGTAGTCTACTTGGAAGCGGGCAAACTGACATTTTGGAAGGTTAAGTTTTAACCCTGCTGTTGTGAGTCTGTCAATGACTGTTTGTAGTTTTTTCAGGTGTTCTTTTTCTGTGTCATCTGCAATGAACACGTCGTCAATGTAGATTGTGGCCTCTAAACCTCGCAGTATATCCATTACTGCTGCTTGAAACACATTTGGTGAGTTCTTGCACCCCTGGGGGAGGCGCTGCCATACATAAGATTGGCCTTTGTGGGTGAATGCTGTTTTACCCTGTGATTCTTTGGCCAATCTCAGTGAGAAAAACCCATTCGCCAGATTGATGCAGGATTTGAATTTTCTCACCTGTAGAGTTTTCAATGTGCCTTGTGGATTTATTAAACTTGCTTTATTGGCTATTGTTCTTCTGTTGAGGGCTTTGAAGTTGATCACTGGCCGCCAACCTCCTCCAGCTGACTCTGGTTTTCTTACTGCTTGAATGGGACTGTTGGTTGGGGGATTTGACTCTTTTCTGATTATGCCTAAAGCATTTAATTCTCTCACTATTTTGTCCATTTCTTCAACAGCGGCAGGGTTCAGAGGATATTGTTTTACTGGAGGATGAATCCCCCCTTCTATTGTGTGGGTATATTTTGCACCCATGTCCCCACAATCATTTTTGAAATAGGCCACACTTGCAGTTTGAAGAATTCGCTTTAGTTCTTCTTTACCTTGCTGGGAGAGGTCACTCTCCTCCACTTTTTGCTCTCTTACTGTCGGCACGTTTACTGGCTTGTACCACTTTTTGTCTGTCAGATTACTCAAATACAGCAAGAGATTACTGAAGTCTATTTTTACCTTGATGGATTGCAGGTGCTGTATTCTTGCTCTGAGTCTTTTCTTCCGACCCTTAGGATCTTGCAGGTCCTTTAGGTCTCTATAGGAGATCAGATTATGGGGCCCTCTCAGAAATACAATGTCATTCCATACCCCATATGGCATTTTTGTAGTCCGCCCATCTGCGAGTATCACTGTTAGGTGTCCTTCTATTTTTATGGGTTGGCAGGTCATTGACACCTCTGCTCCTGTATCTACCAAGTAGCGGACCCCATTGATGTCGGTGTAAAACATTTCTTCATCTTGGTAGACATCATTTAAAATGACCTGTCCCCTAGCTGCCATTACTTTTTAGCCCCCGAGAGGCTCTTCTGATGTTCCTCTCGGTGGGCTCTTTTCTGTTCTGGAGTCAGTTTTTGATACTCTTCTGGTGGCAAATAATTACTTTTCTTCTTTACTTCACCTTTAGAACTCGTAGTTGAGGGGGTTTGTGCCGATGTAGACAGCGGCTTGGGCCTTGGCCCAGGGGATTGTTGCGGCGGGGGAGTTCTTTCAGGTGGTTTATTTTTGGGTTTTTGCTGTTGTTCACCGTGTCTTCTTTTCTTCTCATAGAACTTGCTTTCCAAGTCCCACTGTGATACCTTCTCGTCAAGTACTTTCTCTGTGACAATTGAGGGCAGGAGCTTGTGGAATGTTACCTCTCCTCTCCTGCCTTCGGTGAGCTTCCTCAAGACCATTACCCATCTTGTCAGTGGTATGTCTTTCTTGACCAAGTACCAGACATGTGAGAGGGTGCTACCTGAATCTAGCTGTTGCCGCATCTTCACCACCATGCTGTCTTCATCATTATCATCTTCCAGCACCATTCTCAGATAATAAGTTTTGGCTGGTACTGAGTCATCTAAGGGCACCCTACTGTTAGTGACTCGGCTTAACCAGAGTTTTTTGGCCAATTCATTTGTGGTACTACCTTCCACCATTTCCCAAACACCTTTAAGGTAGTCCACCACTGCTTGATTTGTTTTTGGTGGGGGGACTAGTGTGTTTAAAATCTTGAAGTCTTTGTAAGTCCCATCTTGCAGGTGTGATGCTGTCACAACAGTAGGATTGGTGCTTTGCAACCTTTGTTTTACCTGCCTTTTTTGCTTTTGAGGGGACTCGTCCTCCTCATCATCTGCAGAGATTTCTTCTTCTGCCAGTACTTCTTTTGAGTGTTTTCTTGCAGCTTTCTTCATTCTTCTTAGCATGACATCATGTGTTATTTCAAAGAAGGCCTTTTTAAATGGCTTTGTGAGATCTTTTGCTTTGTCTATTTTAGCAGATGATGGCATCATTAACAGATTAGCCCACTCACCATATGTAGCTGTTACTGGCGGGGTCTTGAAGGTGTTCTGATTCTGACTCCAGCTTTCTGGAATTTCAAAATCAGCTTGGCCGACTTCGGGCATGTATGTCTTGCGCTGGTCTTTTGTTGTTATGGGGTCTATGCTGGTGTCACGGGCTACTCTCTCTGAGGCTTTCTCAATGTCTACTCTTAGATCTTCTTTCTTGTCACACCTGCGGCTACTAATTCTGAGCTGTTGCATTTTTCGCAGGGGTACTTCCTCGGATAGAGCGCTTTCTGTGTCACTTTTAGGGTGTTGTTGCTCAATTTGTTCTTGCTCCCTTTCCTGGGAGTCAGGTCCTTCTTCTGAATCTTCATTTTCCTGCCTCCAGTCCCTTCTGCATGTTTCACCTACATAATACCTGTTGGGACTGGCTTGAGATTCTTCAGAGTCGCTCTCTGGACAGTGCTCTACCCATACTAACTAACTAACTAACTAACCTGCACTTATATAGCGCTTTTCTAGTCACAAAGACCACTCAAAGCGCTTTCATTAATACTAACCCTCTATTCTAAGGGCCTATAGGAAACAGATATCTAGGGACAATTTAGAACAGCCAATTAACCTAACATGCATGTTTTGTTTTTTTTTTTGGCATGTGGGAGGAAACCGGAGAAATCCCGGAGTAAACCCACGCAACACGGGGAGAACATGCAAACTCCACACAGATCACTGTTGGTCGGGGGCTGGGATCGAACCATACCCCATACCCCAACCATACCCCAACTTTGCTTTGTCGATGTGATTTGTCTGTCGTTCTTTGCTGCTCTCTACCTCTTGAAGTTGGTGGCTTTTCTTGCTTTGAGCTGATGGCAGCTTTTTGAGGTGATGAGCTTCTTCGTTGACTCTCTGCCCTGCCTTGCCGCTCAGCTCCCATGCCTTTACCTTTAGGGGTCTGAGTTTGTTGTACCTTTTTGCTGCCAAAACTCTTTTCTTCTCTTGACTTTTTGGCGGCTTCTTCTCTGAGTCGTTGTTCTGTATCTTGTTCCGGTGAAACTACCATGACTATTTCACTCAGTGAGTGCCCTTTTCCTGGCCACTCCATGTACTTGTCTATTGCTGCTCTTACTGCTTTTTCAGCTTCACCCCAATGGTGAGCGCCGGAGATCAACCCACGTAGTGGCAAGACTACTCTTCTTAGCTGGAAGTCTGCAGCTCTGCAGAGGGCTCTAAGTATGTTTGAGCCCATGAGGGATCGATGAAGCCCAACTGCATCTCCTTTCTTGTATTCTGGCATAGGCACCAGCAGGATCATATAGTAAGAAAGATCACCTCCACTTACCACCCCTATTGTTGACTCTTCTTTTCTTTGATCATGTCGATATTTCTTGACTGCTTGGATCTCTTCTTGATACCTCCTACCAATTCTTCCATGCAGCTCTTTTCTGAAGGAGGCATTCCTTATCTTTAATTCATGGTCAGTGAACACCACTAACCCATCTGCCTCCAGTAGCCAGGGTCTGGCTACTAACCTGAAAGCGTTGATCTTCCCTGCTGACAGGAACAATTGGGCTTTTTCAGGGAGAGGGGGGAGTGATTTCTTCTCATCTTCAAAGATAGGGGCAACTGCTTACTACTCGGTTGTAGGGGAGAGGATTGTGATCTTGAAGGGGGTGAGGCTTGTCGTAGAATCTTGATGACTGACCCCCACCTTGTGCTTGTGTACTTTCTTTACCTCTTACCACTGTTGCTGGTGTACTAGGTGTCTCTGCTGGATACCTTTCTGGACTCACAGGGCGGTAGCGCTGCTCTTTTTTGTTCTTCAAGACCGCCCTGAGTCCCTCTAGCAGCTCTTGATGAACTGCCGGTCTTTTCTTCTCTGCTGTAGCTGGTGGGGTTCGATCCCCCTGCCAGGCTGCCCCTATGCTGTGTTGTTTTTCTTCTTCTTTGTTCACCAGGGTACGCCCTGGTGTCAGATGATGCTTTCGCAGTTCTTCCAGCGAGGTGGCCAGCTGGTCTGTTGTTCTTTCAAGCGTACCTACTACGCCCTCCTCCTCCTCTTCTTCTTCGCTGCCTGAGGAGGGAGGTCGATGTCCTGACTGCTCACCTTGCTCTTCTTGTTGCTCTGTGAAGTAATTTAAGTCTAACCTAGCCAGACTTGTATATTGAGTACTGATACTGTCACTGTCACTGCCTTCTGCAGTTTGAAGTTGTGCCTGTCGGCGTTTCTTACACTTTTCTTCATATTGTTGAAGCTCCTGCAGACTGTCAGCGTAGGCGTCATACCTTTTCGCTGCTGGAGTTTCTTCTTTGATGCGACATGAAGAAACTTGCATTTCCTTGGCCACCATTTTGACCAAGGGATCAAGTTCTTGATTGGAGCTGTAGAGCTTCACCACTTCAAACTGTTCTTCATCCAGCTGCCTTAGTCGCTGCACCCACCACTCCAACCACTGCCCGCCTTCTTTTTTGCGGACAGCAGCCGGAGGGCACTTCACCACCAGCAGCGGGATGTTGTGATAACTTGTTGCCAGAAGACTTTGACCTTTTCTTTTTACCTCATCACTGAGGAGTTCCCCCAGACTATTAGGGGTGCTGGTGAAGCCGTGTTGGTTGTACTCTTGACTCATTTCTTGCAGGACCCTGCTGCTCCAGGTGAGCGGGTCACCCGTATGCAGCATAACCCCCACTTTGAAGTGGATTCTTTGAGCTCCACTTCTTCTGTCAGTCGATTCTTCGCTTACCTTCAATGTGCCCCTTTGGGGCGATGGCCTTTGACTTGTTTCAAGAACTTCTTCACCGCAGAGCTCCCAGAAAGGTTGTCTTGCAGTGTTTTGAGGTCAGGGTATACCCTGGCCTCTGTCGTGTCGAAACCTTCTGCCATCTTCCTTGTAGGTCGCCTTGTGTCTTCCCTTCAAAGCCTCCCCTTAGCGCATCGGGACACAGGGATGAGGGGAGAGACCCAGGTCACTGCACCTCCTCCCGGACCTCATCAGGCCCGGCTGAGTCGATGCTCCTAGCCCTGTCAGCTTCTTTGACAGAACTCTGCAGCCTAAAGCACCCACGTTGCCTACCAATTTCTTGGTAGGTTGTTACCTGTTGTGGTGCTCCCTCGTAGGCTGCTACTGTAGCAAGACCCAGGGAGGACACCTGCCTGCCCGCGCCTCAGATCAGGATCTCTTGAACAGCACAGCAGTCGCTCTTGACTGCTGGACTCTTCTTGGCTGCTCAGGCGACTCGAACCCAACAGCTTGTGGACCCCGGTGCTCCTTCGGGGCCCACCCAGGGACGCCACCGTGTCGAAGACCCTTTGACCTTGAACCAGCTTGCAGTTCCTAGAGGAATTTTCCTCATAGGAAATTCTGTTACCTGTGTAGGTATGCTTGGTGACTGTGAGAGTTAACCCAGCTGCACTGTCTCCATATATTGGTTGGACCCCCACTTCCTGTATACCAGACCTCTGACTGAGTGACCTGTCCAGTCAGACACCTGGAATACACCTCCAATATTAACGACAGCCTCTTGTGGTCTTATTGCTCTTGGTAATCTGGGTAAAAGTTTAAAACTAGGAAAATTGGTTTATAGGGGATCTGTTTTAAACACCGTTGAATAAGAAAAACCTTTTAAAGCTCAAAAAATGTCAAAAATCACCCCATGAGAATGGACGCTGAATCAATAAGCCTACAGAGTCCCATATTGTCTTTAATATGCTGTGGTGTTAATTAAAAATCAGCAAAGCTCAGCCAAAACAGGATAAATTGCATTAAACAGTCCATATAAAAAGGATGAAAATTGAAAATCAACCCAGAACCCTGATTGCAAAACCTTGATTCAAAAGTTGAAAATTGTAAAAATCAGTCTTTTGATCAAAGAGATTTAAACTCAACAAGTTTCAAAAATAACCCAATGAAACGTTCAGAAAATCATCAAAAAGTTCAAAAAATCAGAGTAAAAATTAAAATAAATCAGAGTCCTTGAATTAAAACCTGATAAAAAATATGTAATTAATTTGTTGATTATATCTAAGAAAGCCTAAATGGTGAGATTTGGGGAGAAAGGGTGTGTGATCGCTGTCCTCCTCCGTCGAAGCCCCTCTTCTGGGGAAGGAGAGGGAAGGCAGGGAAGGAACAAGACTGCCGTGGCCAGATGTTTCCTCTTCAGGCTGGGCGGTAGCTGCCTTGGCCGGGGAAGAGCAATGAGTCGGCCTCTGAAGCGATGTCCCAGCCCGGAGCAGCTTCTGCTTTTTCCCGCCGTTGCTCCGCGACGCTCGGGGTGACTCACAGCCTCCTGGCTTGAGAGCGGGGTCCAGCAGCTGCAGCCTTGTTCCTCTTTCCCTCCTTTTGCAAAAGTGCTATAATAACACTTTAGGCAGCAGGTGTAAAAGTTGTTTAAAGGCTGAAGAGTTGAGGCAGAAACTGGATCACTTCTCTTCTGGCATTCCCCATCTTCAGTTCGCTGCTCCGTGTCGATGATGCCTCATTGTAGGTCACTGAGAAAGTGAACATTTGGGGCAAAATAGGCTTGGTTTTTATAACCTTCGCCCAAGTTCTCTGATTGGTCCCAAACTCACCCTAGGCTTCTCGGCCTCTTATGATTGGCTTAAAGTTACATCGTTATATAAGCATTACTTCATTTCTGCACATGTCCAGGCTAGTCAGTTCTCGTAAACCATGTGACTGATCAGGCGCTCATGACTCATGGCCTTTCCCGCTAGCCTCTCAGCATTTTCCATTACCAAAATACCTCAGTTTGCTGGACATCTGCGCCCATTTCCTCATTTCTAACACATTTCCAGTAACCAGGGTTCTTTTCCAACATTTTACCATCTGTTTTTCATAAAACCTTCTTTTGTGCAGTTAAAAGATACATACAATCATACAGTTTGATTACATTCATTATTTCAGGTGATTACATACATTACATGTATTTTTTTACTCAATGAGTATACATTTTGTTTTGTTTTACTGATTATACAGAGAATATCACATAGCATGGCATATGCAATTAATATGGCTTTTACATTCAGTCTCTGTGATTCACCAATGTTGTCTGTTGCCATCCTTTCTCAATGCTGGATTTTGGGCCTTTTGGTAATTCCTCTCATTTTGCTGATTACCCTGTGTGGATCTTTGAAGCCTGTTATGATCAGCAGCAGAATTGCCCATTTTCCTTCCATAGGGGGTATATCGGTGTGATGGGGAAGGCCGACCACCCTCTTGCCTTCGGCGGTGATTGGGGTCGTGGCGTGGGGTATTCGAACAAGATATATAAACACACACAGTGCGGAGCATTGTAGCTAGATGGAATAAATATATGAATATATAAACACACAGTGCGGAGCACTGTAGCTAGATGGAATAAATATGTAGATATATAAACACACAGTGCGGAGCATTGTAGCTAGATGGAATAAATATGTAAATATATAAACACACACTGTCACCATGGGGTGAGACGCCGGCTCGGCGCTCAGCCCATGCTCCTTTTATCCCTGCCTCTCATTGGGCAGTGCCTCAGCTGGTTCCCAGCTGTCAGTGTCACGGGACGGCTGGGGCCAATTAATCCTCATCAGCTGGGGCGCTGTTAATGAGTATAAAGAGGAGCAGCTTCGATCATTCGGGGCTGCGACATAAGCACTGCTAGGCTGAAGCCCCTTCGTCTGGTGTCAGCCTCAACTCCCCTTGCAGCATTCCGGTGTTTGTATCCCGCTGTGAGTATGCACGTCTTGTTACCCCCATGTCCGGTACGAGCTACCTACCCCTGCGCTGTGCAGCCTGAGAATGTACGTCTGTATGAGTGTCTGTGCTCTCCTCATCCCTTATCCCTTACCCAGAATAAAACATCTCGACTCACTGGCTTGTCCCTGGCTCTGATTGCCCGGCTCCCTAGAGCTGGATATGACAGTATGTCGCAGCCAGAAGAGTTGCCGGCGGCCGTGAGTCGCTGTGGAAATGTACCTTTCTGTCCGGGTGTCAGCGCTGCTAGCATGCCGTTTCCCAGGAGTCACTTCCGGCGCCAGGGCGACGGGCTGAGGTCCATCTCGGAGGCAGTCGACGGGACGTTCTTCACCCTGCACGACGCCTCCAACGCGAGACGCTGGCATCCGGGCCGTGCTGAGGAACTCCTGGACTGTCACCCTCACTCTCTGTACCATCTGGAGGACAGTGCCAGGATAGACGCTGCAGGTACACAGCGAGAGAAGCTCCACGGGGTGGATGGAAATCCCGGCAGGGAGTCGAAGTGGGCGACGTCTTTCCCCGCTTCGGAGTCCCGTTCCTGCCGCCATTCCAGTCTGGGAGTTCGCGCCAACCAGAGGACTTCCCCCGACCTGCGCCACGTCACTCGGGATTCCCTTCGAGGAGCCGCAGCTGACAGCAGTTATGTCCGGGGTCGAGTGGCTGTCGCGAGCTCTACTGTGTTTCCTGTCACCATCTTCAGGCATGTGGCGGCGGCAGTGAGATTGATGGTGAGGACTTCAGGGCTACGAAGCTTTCCCGTGCTCGACGCCTTCCTCGTCTCGATCTCCGATCTGGAGCGGCGAATCCTGGGTTTCCCCCTCGCTTCGTCCCCTGGGAGTAGTCGTCATCACATCGCCGAGTCACCTCTGCACGAACCTCGTCCGGATCCAGTTCTGGGTCATCGTCAGGACCGTTCCTCCCACGCAGCTGTCATCCCTTCGCCTCGTCAGTGTGGAGATTCTACAGCCTCGTCCCCTGAGCCTCGTTCCCCCGCTGTCATTCCTGGACATTCGGGCTGGCTCACCCCGGCTGTTTCCCCCTCCTCCTCGACGCGCTTCCTGACCGCTGTGTGTGCCTGGAATCCCGGCCTGGTGAGCTCTCTGCTGGAGACAATGCGAGCGATCCTCAGACGAATTCCCGGGGGGTCCTCCGTTATCGCCGGGCGGGGAGAGGAAGAAGCAGATTCCACTACAGCAGGCGATACTCAACCTCCAGGGGGCAGGCAAGTCATTGTTTTTTCACACCTGCTTAATGATTTGCTCTGTCACATCCCTGGAGGAGAAGTTCAGGGTTCGCAGCTCCCTGAACTCTCCCCACCTGCTGTAACCTGTATGCCTAATCCCGCATCCTCTGTGTCTCTCTCCGCCGAGCGGTCCCCGGCTCCGGGTCAATGTGGTGGGATATGGAGAGGGCCTGTGGTTCCGCAGCTACATTGCGGACGGAGGAGGGGGACTGACTGCTGCGTGGAGTCTACGCTGACGACTGAGCGTCCCTGGGTCTCCACGGAGGAGCGGTTCGGTCCAGCGGGACGAGATTCTTCTGGCTTCACGCCGAGTGGGTCGTCGGCGGGGTTACCTGCGCTGGAGGGATCTCAAGCTGCGCTGACCATCGTGCTGGCTGCGGGGCCCGACGCGGCTAGATGGGAGCCTGACAACGACCTCCTGACGACGGATCCTGGATCTTCGCAGTCCTGGACGGCGTCAGAACCCGAGATCAGGCGAGTGCTCTCCTTTCTTTTCTTTCTTTTTATCTTTGAGCACTTCAGCCTATCTCCAGGGGAGACGAGCAGGGTGCAGCCGCCCGCTGCGTCTGAGCTCGTCTCGCCGGGTTCTGGCGCTGCCGGTGATCCTGATCCCGGTTCTGTTTTCTCTTCTGAGCCTTCTTCCAGGATCACCGGCGAGGAGTTGCTGTTCCTCGTGGTGCTGGAGGGTCCGGGTTCAACGTTGGAGGTCGGTTCTGGTGCAGTGTCCAACGTGGGTTCGCCTGAGACCCAATCGGGGTCCGACGTGGGTGCTGCCCCAGTGTTGTCCAGGTCCGGTGAGGAGGTGGCCGTTTTCCTGAGGCCCGCCGCCCTCGTCATCGGCTCTCCCCTGAGCCTCTTCCACCGGGATCCGCTCTGACCCTTCGTCCGTCTCAACGGTCCTGGTGGTTGAGTGATGCGGGTCGACGACCCGACCCGCAAAACTTTCGGTTCGGCGATCTGGTTTCCCCCCACTGGTCTGTGTTTGCCTTTGGGCGGCCTGGTTCGGCAGCCGTTGGACTGGATTCCTGGGATCTGGGCCCAGAGTTCGCCGTCCGAACATTTCTCTTCCCCGGGTTGCCAACTGGACAATGGGCGGGGAGATTACCAGAACAATTCCGGCCGTTTTGGACTCTGCCTGCCGTCTCCTCGGGTGTCCTTTACTTCTTTTATTATTATTGAGGTCACTCGGGTGTAGTTTCTTTGTCCATTAGGGGAATATATGTTTTTGTGCTGTGTGTTGTTTTTTTTTAACCATACTCAGCATTTTTATCGTATTGTTATCCTGTTACCCTGTCACCTTTTTTCCTCTTGGTGACTCACCTTGTGTATCGCGCTGTGTATTGCATTTTCTTATCTTTACTCAGCGTTTTCATTCATCCTTGCCTTGGCCTCGTCGGTGCATCATGGAGTATGCGTGTGGTTTCCTGTTCAACCATACTCTGTGATCACCCCATTCTGTCTTATTATCCTCGTGGGGGGCCTTCCCTGGCCCCGGCTTTAACATGGACTGTGTTTGTTATTGTTTGAAGTAATGTGTTTCATCCCCACTTAACCGTACTTCATTATTACCCATTTGTCCTTGTCACCTCTGTTTCTTTAGGTGATCTTTTATATATTCGGTGCTGTGTGTTTTGTTTTCTTTAGTATCCATGCACAGCGTTTTTCATCATTTTTTGTCCTGACCTTTGTCTTGTTGGTGCATTATGGAGTAGTGTGTTTTGTTCCCCTTAACTGTACTCTGTGATTGCTTTATTCATTCCTGCCACCTTTTTGGTGGGTTTTTGGTTTTCTTTTTTTTGCCCCGATCTATACGTTATTTGTATGCTGTCTGTAGTCGTATTTGGTATTTTCCCTACCTGTGTCCTAACTCAGTTTTCTCCCTAACTGTGCTCTGGGTTAATCCTTTTCCCTGTGTTGTAGGGTATTGTATTTGGGTTTTTTTTTCTCTGCCCTGCTGCCCTACATTGGTCTATTGTTTGTTTGTTTTTTTGTCCTTCCCTTTGCATCTTCCCCTCCGGTCCTGCCTCCCTTCCGCCCACCCTAGGTGGGGGGGGGGGGGGGGCTGGGATGTTCCTGGTCGTTCGGGAGCCCGACCGTGAGGGGGAGGCTCTGTCACCATGGGGTGAGACGCCGGCTCGGCGCTCAGCCCATGCTCCTTTTATCCCTGCCTCTCATTGGGCAGTGCCTCAGCTGGTTCCCAGCTGTCAGTGTCACGGGACGGCTGGGGCCAATTAATCCTCATCAGCTGGGGCGCTGTTAATGAGTATAAAGAGGAGCAGCTTCGATCATTCGGGGCTGCGACATAAGCACTGCTAGGCTGAAGCCCCTTCGTCTGGTGTCAGCCTCAACTCCCCTTGCAGCATTCCGGTGTTTGTATCCCGCTGTGAGTATGCACGTCTTGTTACCCCCATGTCCGGTACGAGCTACCTACCCCTGCGCTGTGCAGCCTGAGAATGTACGTCTGTATGAGTGTCTGTGCTCTCCTCATCCCTTATCCCTTACCCAGAATAAAACATCTCGACTCACTGGCTTGTCCCTGGCTCTGATTGCCCGGCTCCCTAGAGCTGGATATGACACACACAGTGTGGAGCATTGTAGCTAGATGGAATAAATATGTAAATATATAAACACACAGTGTGGAGCATTGTTGCTAGATGGAGTAAATATATAAATATATATATATAAACACACAGTGCGGAGCATTGTAGCTAGATGCAATAAATATGTAAATATATAAACACACACAGTGCGGAGCATTGTAGCTAGATGGAATGAAACAGCACAACCGTCTACTTAGTTATCCTACATGGTATGATTATGTACCCATACATATTCTCACCCTCCATAGCGACTGGTATTTTCCTAGTTGTATACTGGAGGGGACCATTGTGTAAGTCTATTGCGTCTTTTGCATTTAAAACTATTAGGTTGTCACGTCTTTTTGCTATCTCTGTGAGCAGCCCTGCTTAGGTTATACAGTCTGACAGCCGTAGGTAGGAAGGACCTGCAAAACCTCTCGGTTGTGCACCTAGGATGATGTAGTCTGCTGCTAAATGAGCTCCTCAGTGCATTCAGTATGTCCTGCATAGGGCGGAACTCGGACTCCAGCAGAGATGACAGTTTAGCCACCATCCTTCTCTCTCCTATCTCCTCCACTGGGTCAAGGCGCTGCCCCAGGACAGAGCTAGCTTTCTTGATCAGTTTGTTCAGTCTCTTCCTATCGGCTGCTGTAATGCCACTGCCCCAGCAGACCACTCCAAAAGTGATGGCTGATGCCACCATCGTGTCATAGAATGTCTTCAGCAGTGCCCCTTGTACACCAAAAGACCTGAGTCTCCTCAGTAGGAACACCTTGCGCTGTCCCTTCTTGTAGAGTGCGTCAGTATTGTGTGACCAGTCTAGTTTATTGTTCAGATGAACACCCAGGTACTTATAGGATGTCACCATCTCGATGTCTGTTCCCTGTATATTTACTGGTGCTGTGAGGGGTTGTCCTTGCCTGCGGCAGTCCACCACCAGCTCCTTAGTTTTCCTCGCGTTAATCTGGAGGCAGTTCCGATGGCACCAGTCCACGAAGTCCTGGATAAGCCCTCTGTACTCAGCTTCATCTCCGTTGGAGATGAGGCCAACGATCGCAGAGTCATCAGTGAACTTCTGTAGATGGCAGTGTGTTGTGTTGTGTGAGAAGTCCACAGTATAAAGGGTGAACAGGAAGGGAGCCAAAACCGTTCCCTGGGGGGCCCCCGTGCTACCGATGATCGTGTCGGACACATAGTCCCGGGTTCTCACAAACTGAGGCCGGTTTGTGAGGTAGTCCAGGATCCATGATGACAGGTGCTGGTCCACCCCTGCGCACAGCAGCTTGTCCTTCAGGATCATCGGTTGGATGGTGTTGAAAGCACTGGAGAAGTCAAAGAACATGATCCTCACCGCATTCCCGGGCTTCTCCAGGTGGGACAGAGAACGGTGAAGAAGGAAGATCACTGCATCCTCCACCCCAATGCCATGCTGGTAGGCAAACTGGAGTAGATCCATCGCTGGTCCCACCAGGGGGCGGAGGTGAGCAAGGAGCAGTCTCTCCAGGGTCTTCATCATGTGGGACGTCAAGGCCACTGGTCTACAGCTGTTCAGATCTTTGGGGTGGGAAGTCTTTGGTACAGGTACCACACAAGATGTTTTCCACAGCTGTGGTACCCTCCCCAGCTTCAGGCTCAGATTGAAGATGTACTCCACAATCCCAAACAGCTGGTCTGCACAGGACTTGAGGAGCTTTGCGCTGATGTCGTCCAGTCCAGACGCCTTCCTCGCCTTGATCTTCCTCAGCTCCGTCCTCACCTGGGTCTTAGTGAGGGTCAGGTTGGGGGGTTGTGTGTTGGGAGTGGGGGGGTGTTGGTGGAGTGGGGAGTGGGCAGCAGGACTTGATGTCTTTAGAGGCAGCAGTGGTATGTAGGAGTCTTTATCTTCCAGGTGGGAGAGAGAATAAAGGAGTGCTGCAGCGATAGCATCTGAGGTGGATCTGTTGGGCCCGTAAGCGTACTGCAGGGGGTCAAGGGTGCCCGGTATGCTGTCCTGAATGAGAGACAGTACCATTCTCTCGAAGCACTTCATGATGATTGGAGTGAGTGCTACCGGTCTGTAATCATTCAGCAGACAGGTCGGCGGGCTCCTTTTGTGGAGAGGGATGATGGTTGTCGTTTTGAAGCAGGAGGAGACTATGTTCTGGTTGAGGGAGAGGTTGAAGATTGCTGTGAGAATGTCTGTAAGCTCGGCAGCGCATGCTCTGAGGGCCCGCCCAGGTATGTTGTCTGGTCCTGCTGCCTTGCGGGGGTTGATATTCCTCAGTGCTTTGTTTACCTGGCCTGGTGAGACTCTTAGTGGTCTCACCAGGCCAGGCCAGTGGGTGCGTGAGTGTGTGTCTCTTCTCTGTGCTGTAGCTGGTGGTCTCAAAGCGGGTGGCGCTTTTCCACTAGTACCCACTCGGCCCTACTCGACTCTACACTACTCTACTCACTTCGCTTGTGTTTCCATTACAGCTGGGTACGCCTGGGGTGGGTGGGAATTTTTTACAGCAAGGCGGCGCCACACTCCGGTGACGTAAAACACGCAACCCAAGCAAAACATAATATTGCGGCTGTGCAAGGGGACTCCTCGGTCTCTGGCTTTTTGTCACCGTAAAGGCCAAAAAGGACCACCAGACAAGGGTACAGGCAGCGAGACGAAACACTCTGGAAAAGTACTGGAGCGTCTGGGAAGCCAAAGAGTGGAAGACGTGAGGATACGAACTAGATCACATATGACGGTAAGCTAATGATTGCTAATGCTAGTTTGCTTTAAGTCCGCCGTACAACATTGTAATGTCTGCAAGTTATCACTGTTAGGTACTAAAATATGTATGCTGTGTGTGTGTGTTTCAGATGGCTCTGTTGTGGGGAAAATTACTGCTTCAAACCGTCGGTCCGGCCGTTCAACACAGCCTCTCACTGACGTCACCCCAGCTTCACAAACGATCAGTGGTTATAGAGCTTAAGAATGTTTGTAGAAACATTTAGTTTCCTGTGCAACAAATTGCTCTGATCTGCGTGAAAATCATGGACAGGCTGTTGAGACATCATGTCATGTACCTGCGCCATCAGCACTCCAGTCTGTAGTGGTGTCATGGCAAAAACTGTTCAGCTGACACAACTTGATCACCAGGTTGTAGTTATGGGGTTATATTAGCTGCAAAATATATAAAAGTGCAATTGTCTCTTGGAGGGGGTGAAGGGAGAGCAGTGGTTGGGAAGGGAGGAATTGAGCTATGGAAAAAAAGGTGTGATGAAGATGACAAAGGTGGATCGTATTACAAAATACAAAAGTCTATTGCAATAAAGAATTATAAAACAACAAACAGTTATGGGGTTATATTAGCCATAAAATATATATTCAAAAGGTAAACAGTACTGAGTTTGGTATAATAAGATATTTTTGACAATTATGATGCATTTTAGGCCAAAACAAACTTGATCTAGGATTAAAACTAATTAAAATAATTCAGTCACAAGGTTACATGGAAAATACTTGATTTACTAGATACATGTAGCTACTGTATAAATACAGTATATATTCTCTGCATCAACAATGTACTATACAGGTATTCATGTAGTATTGCACTGGGAATTTTGACAATAAACCTTTGAAATTTTGGCATATGTGTCTCTTTTGTTTTATGTGTGAAGGTTAACACCAAGTGACAAATTAAATACGCACTAAGGAGCTCATTTAGCAGTAGACTACATCATCCTCGGTGTGCAACCGAGAGGTTTCGCAGGTCCTTCCTACCTACGGCTGTCAGACTGTATAACCTAAGCAGGGCTGCTCGCAGAGATAGCAAAAAAACGTGACAACCTAATAGTATTGAATACAAAAGACGCAATAGACTTACACAAATGGTCCCCTCCAGTATACAACTAGGACAATATCAGTCGCTACGGAGGGTGACAATATGTATGGGTACATATTCATACTATGTAGGATAACTAAGTAGACGGTTATGCTGTTTATTCCATCTAGCTACAATGCTCTGCACTGTGTATACATATATATTTATGTGTGCATATGTATATTCACTGCTCTTATTTTTTCTTATCTTCTTTTTTTTTTTTTTTTACTTAAGATTTTTATTCATTTTTCATTATATATATTGCATTCAGATCACAGTCTACATTTAAAAAAAAAACAAAGGGGCTAGAGTAAAAAAGAAAAAGGGAAAAAAAAAAAAAAGGGGGGGGGGACAAATGTTGGAGCATCAAGTTTTTAGTTTCCATCTCTTAATTCTTCTGGTTTTTCCAGCATCTTTGGTTATTCTTTCAATATCTGTCTCGTTGTTGCACTTTGTAGTGTGTCCATTTCCGCCATTTTTTTTCCCATAGTCCTTCTTGCATTCTTTGTCGATATGTTAGTTTTTCCATCATACGTATGTCCTCAATAATGTCAGTCCATTGCTCTTGGTCAGGAAGAACTTCTGATCGCCATTTTTTTGTGATTGTTTTTTTACATGCAATCAACAAGATTTTAACTAGATATCTGTCCTCAGCCTGTATAACATTGTCTCTTTTAAGATCACATAGGTACATCAAGTTACAGTTCATTGGTATATTATATCCTAATATCCTCTGTATTGTCACATGTATAGATTTCCAGAATGATGAGATTTTGCAGCATTTCCAAAACATATGCGAGTGGTCTGCATTTTGAGCCCCACATCCCCTCCAGCATAAAGATTGGGTATTTGTATACTTTCCTTGAATCTGTGGTGTAATGAAAAAGCGAATCAGGTTTTTCCATCCAAATTCCCTCCATGTTCTTGAATTTGTTGACGTGTGTTGTGTTTTCCATATTTCCTGCCAGCTTTCTTCTGTTATGTTTAAATTGAGCTCTTTCTCCCATTTCTCCTTTATATAGTTACTTGAATGATTGTTTGCCATAAGTTTCTGATATAGCTTTGAAATAATTCTTGTTTTATTTCCTGTATATGAGCTTAAAATGAATTGTATAATCTCGCTCACATCTGTTTGGAGGTTATGCCTAATCTTCTTCATATAATAGTCTCTCATCTGCAGATATCTGAAGAATTCCGATCTTTCTAGTTTAAATTTTCTCCTGATGTTTACAAAGCTCCCGAGATCTTTTTTTCCGATATTGCCCCATGCTGTGATTCCCTTGTTCACCAGATTTTTGTATCCCCTATCTTGTTTTGCCGGTTCAAACTGACTGTCAAATGCTACCCATTTCAATAGTTTTATGTCTTCCTTTATATTATACTTTTGTACTATTTTATACCACAGTTCTAAAGTAAATTTAGTGATTGGGTCTATTTGTTTGATTTGCTTATATGCATCTTTATCTCCTATTATGCTTTGTACTGGGAGTCCCTCAATTTCCTTTTCCATTTCTTTCCATTTTGCCTCATATCCCTCGTCGCACCAACATATGATATATCTTATTTGTGCTGAGTAGTAATATTCCTTTAGACTCGGTAGGCCCATGCCTCCTTTCTCTTTTGGTAACTGGAGAGTTTTATATTTCACTCTTGGTTTTTTACCTCCCCAAACAAATCTCGATATCATCCTGTCCCACTTTGAGAATTGGGCATCTGGAATCTCTGTTGGTATAGCCTGGAAGAGGTAAAGTAATCTAGGTTGTATGCTGATTTTGACTGTCTCAATTTTTGAATTCAGATCCATATTCAAGATTGACCATCTATCAATATCTTTTTTTATTTCTTGTTCCAACCTATCATAGTTTGCTTTATAGATTTTGCTTAGATCTTTAGGTATGTTCACTCCAAGGTATTTTATTTCTTTTTGTTTCCAGTTTAGTTTGATCTTATCAGTTATCTGGTTTAGAGGGTTATAGTGGAATGTCAGTATTTGTGTTTTTGTTATGTTTATCTTGTATCCTGATAATTTTCCAAAATTTTCTATCAAGTTCATCATTTCCATTATTGATTCATCTGGTTGTTCAAGGTAAACTATAATATCGTCTGCAAATAGCCCAATCTTGTGTTCCGCCCCCTTTATTGTTACACCTTTTAATTTCTTATTTTGTCGTATCGCTTGAGCCAGTGGCTCTATGAACAGAGCAAACAAGGTGGGCGATAAGCAGCATCCCTGCCTAGTTGATCTTTGTATATTTACTTTGTCTGTTAAGCTACCGTTTATCTTGATTCTTGCCACAGGTTCTTGATACAGCGTCCTTATGCATTGTACTGATTTTTCGTTAAATCCAAAGCGTTCCAGCACACTATATAGGAATTTCCAGTTAACCCTGTCAAATGCTTTTTCTGCGTCTAAACTCATTATTACTGCGCTTTTCTTTTCTTTATGTATTTGATTAATTATATGTATTGTTCTCCTGATATTGTCATGTGTTTGGCGTCCCTCTATGAAACCAGTTTGATCATCTTCTATCAATTCCGTCAAGAATGTCTTTATTCGTTTACATATAATTGTTGTATATATTTTATAATCCACATTTAATAAAGAGATTGGCCTATAGTTTCCGCATTGTTCTCTATCTTTCCCTGGCTTTAAAATGACTGAAATAATGGCTTCGTTCCATGATGGAGGTATTTTGTTGTTGTTCAACGTCCAATTAAATGACTTTAGAAGCTGTGGCGTGAGTTCTTCTATAAACAGTTTATAAAACTCAGATGGGTATCCATCACTACCTGGTGATTTACCGTTTTTAAGTGACTTAATCACATCTTTAATCTCTTGTGTTGTTATTTCTGCTGTTAGCTTTTCATTTTGTTGATTTCCTATTGATGGCAAGTCCAATGTGCATAGAAATTTTTTAATATCTTTAGTATTTGTTTCTTCAGGTTGCGAGTATAGTTCTTGGTAGAAATTATGGAATATTTCTTCGATGTTTTCTGGGTTAACTGTGGTTTTATTTGTGGTGGGGTCTTTAATCTTATATACATTATTCATTGTTTGTTGTTTTCTTAACCGTTTTGCCAGCAGTTTTGTGGCTTTTGGTCCCGTTTCATAATATTTTTGCTTTAGATATCTATTTTTCCTTTCAATTTCATCCATTTGTGTTTCTTTTATCTTTATTTTTTCTTCTTTAATTTCTTGATATATTTTTGGGTCATTTGTGCTTTGATGTTTATGTTCTAATTCCCTCAGTCTCTCACATCTTTGTTCATATGCTTCCAGTTTAGTCTTATTTGCTTTTCCTGTTTCAACTATTAATTTACCTCTTAACACGGCTTTTAGTGCATCCCATAGTATTGTTGGGTCCACTTCTTCATTGTCATTCTCTTGGATATATTCATTTATGTTTACTTTTATTCTTTCTTTCATTTTATCATCATTTAACAGTCCTACATTAAGTTTCCATGTTGTTTGTCGTTTTCTATTGTTTAAATTTATTTCCATGTATATAGGATTATGATCTGATATTTCTGCCCCTCCAATCCAACAATTTCTCACCCTGTGTCTGTCATCTTCATTCATAAGGAAGTAATCTATTCTAGAGTGTACTTTATGGACTGCTGAATAATGTGTATAGTCTTTTTCGAGTGGGTGCAGGTCCCTCCAAATGTCTACCATACCCATTTCTGCCAGTGAGGTTCTTATGAATTTTGTTACATGTTTTTTTGTCTTCTTAACACTTGTTGTATCAATTTCATGATCCATGACAGCATTTAAGTCTCCTCCACAAATTAGGACTCCTTCACTGTGTGTTGCTATGAGATCAAACAGATGTTGAAAAAAACCCTTGTCACTTTCTGGTGGGGCATAGATGTTCACTAATGTGATCTGCATTCCATCTATGCTACCCTTTATTATTACATACCTGCCTTCTTTATCCTGGATTTCCTGTTCACATTCAAATTGTATTTTATTTGAGATTAGTATCATAACCCCCCTTTTAGTTCCTCCCTTAAATGAACTGTAGTAGGAGTTCTTATAGCCAAATCTCTTTAGTTTCACATGTTCTGTCTTGCTCAAATGTGTCTCTTACATAAATATAATTTCGGCTTTTTCTTTCTTGAATTTTCTTATTATTCTTTCCCTTTTAACAGGTGAGTTCAGACCATTCACGTTTAGTGTTATTATCTTAAGATTTTTACCCATAATCATGTTTTTCCATTTTTTTAACTTGTGCTCCTAGCCCCTTTAACAACAAAAATAACACATATTTATATAAAAACACATTAAAAAATCTCGACCTCCGTACTTTGGGCCTTTCTTCTGCCCACTGGTCCCTGTTGGTGGGTGGAGGGATTGTCCTCACCGAGTGTAGGGCCCTCCCTAGACCTGTATTTACTATCCAAGAAATAGTCATTAGTCTAGAAATGTCCAACAAATATCACTTAAACCTCTCCTAGCCGTCTGTTTCTCTTTTACCTTGTCTTCTTGGCCTTCATTTCTTCTGTGTCTTTCTTAATCTTTGTTATAATCTAGGCTTTCAGTTGAAAGCCTTGTAGTCTGTCCTGGGCCCGCTGCGCCACGTCTCCCCCCGTCTTTTGCCGTTCACTCGCCTCCACTCCGGCTGTCGTGATGCGTTCAGGGCCTCCGCTGCTCCTACCGTTTCCTCCGGCACGTACACCTCAAGGCCCCGCTCCATCATGTCCTGCGCTGCCTCTCTGGCTGTGTTGTAGGTTCTTACACCGTTCTCCCAATGAATCCTCATCTTCGTTAGCGGCGTTTGGAATCTAATTTTTTTTTCTTTCAGCGTTTTTTTAATGTTGGCATATTTCTTCCGCTGCTGCACAATTTCTGCCGGGTAGTCATGATCAAAGAATATCTGCTTGTCGCCGATTCGTATCTTTTTTTTCCACGCTCGTGTCAGGATTCTTTCCTTTACATCATATTTCAGAAAGTTTACCACAACTGACCTGGGTGTAGAGCGTGGGTTCGGGTTCTGTGCCGAAGCTCTGTGCGCTCGTTGAATCTGCAGATCCGCTTCGCTGGGCAGTTCCAGCTCTTTTTTTAAGAACTGATCCATGAATTTCGTCATCGAGTTGCCTTCAATGCCCTCCGGGATCCCGAAGATGCGTATATTGCCCCGTCTGGACCTGCTCTCCAAGTCGGTTACTTTCTCCTGCATCCTCTGCATTTGTGCCGTCAGGGTCTGCAGCTGTTCGCTTGCCTCGCTATTCCAATCTTCCAGCTCTGATATTCGGGCCTGCGCTTCTGTCATACACGCCCGCTGGGAGCGCAGCTCCTCCATGTTTTCTGCTAGCTTGCGCTCCATTTCTCTTCGGAGGCCCATAATTTCTTCCTTAATCTCTTTTTTCAGCTCCTCCTTAAGAGCCGCTAAATCCTGTTGTAGCTGCCGTTTGAAGTCTCTCAACTCTTTACCCAAACTGGCGATGCCAGTGTTCATGGTATCGAGTTTTGTGTCCTCCATTTTCTCTGCTGCGGTCACCTCGTTTTTTTGGGCCCCGTGTTCAGCGGTTTCTCCTGCGTTGTTGAAGAGGAATTCTTTAATTTTACTCTGCTTTTGTCCTTGTGCCCGGCTCCTTCGTGTTTTCATCCCTTAGTTTATTGATCCGCTTATGTCGAGTTGGCCATTTACCGATGATTTTTAATCCGGCTAGGGAGAGCTCTCTGTTTAAGCGTTATGTCTCTCCGCCATCTTCCCGGAAGTCCCATCTTCTTAATTATTGCTCTGAGTGTTGCTATCCCTGTGCTGTTGCAATCCTGGAATTTCCCCATTGTGGGACTAATAAAGGCTTATCTTATCTTATCTTATCGTATCTTATCTTAAATACTAATAGATTGGAAAAGCTGCCTAAGAACAATCCAGCAGTTTGAGAAATCACTTTTGGTTTGGTGTAAGTCTGTCAACAGAATTATGAACCATAAAGCAGTTTGTGTTAAAATGTTAAATCCCATTAAACCCTAACTCAGGGGTGTCCAATCATGTGCCATGGAGGGCCAAGACCCTGCAGATTCTCTCTTCTACCCAGTCTCTTCAGCAGGTGTTTTCACTGATCAGCAGTCAGTGGAAGAAATTCAGTGGAATTTGCTGTTGAAGACACTGGTTGGAGGTAAAGCCTGCAGGGTCTTGGCCCTCCATGGCACATGATTGGACTCCACTGCCTTAACCCATCCATCCATCTTCTTCCGCTTAATCCTTTTCGGGTCGCGGGGGGACTGGAGCCTATCCCAGCATCTTTTGGGCGAGAGGCAGGGTACACCCTGGACAGATCGCCAGTCTATCGTAGGGCCAACACAGAGAGACGGACAACCTTTCACTCTCACAGTCATACCTAAGGACAATTTAGAATCCCCAGTTTGATGCCAGTTAACCTAACTTGCATGTTTTTGGCATGTGGGATGAAACTGGAGAAATCCTGGAGTAAACCCACGCAGACACGGGGAAAGCATGCAGACTCCACACAGATCACTGTTGGTCGGGGGGCTGGGATCAAACCCAGGATCCCCCAGCCAAGGGTGGGTTGCTATGCTGCCGCAGTGGTAACCACTCCGCCACTGCGCTGCCCTGCCCATTATTAGAAAATACAGATGCTAATATGGCCCAGAATTCCTCCATATACTTGTACTATCACTAAAGTGTGCAGTGTCTTCTGCACTGGCACATCCAAAAATACAGTCTTCAGTAAATAAAATAATTGTTTTGGTTACTTTTTCTTAAAAATAAGCCATTATTTTCAAAGTCACCGATAAATGGTTTGTACTGTTGACTCTTTTCCCACCGGTGTCTTAACAGACAAAATAGAAAATCATGATGCAAACACATGTCACTAAAGTTTATTACAATCAGCAGCAAATTCCAGATTATTCAGAATGTGCAAAATTCAAACTGTAAAAAAAAAACAAAAAAACTTATGATGGGTCACACACAGTGGCCACACTGCCTCACTGAGAAGCAACAGAATGTGCCGCTCACACTGGTCCCAGTTCAGCAGATCTTCAGCCTGCATCTCTGTAAATAGTGAGGCAAGGTCCAGTTTGGGGTGGATCGTTTCCCTCTTGCCTAGACAAAAGACAGAAATGGGTGGTGGTTAATTAAAGCAAATTTAAAACATATTTGGGAAATACACTTGTTGCTAAAAGCCAGTGGTGGAATGTGACAAAGTGCTTCGTTGTTGTATTTAACCACAATTTTCATGTAGCTGCGTTTCAGTGAAGTACGTAGATTTTACAAGGGCTGGGTTATGTTTAAAATCATTTGTTTTTACTGTGGCCTCAGCAAGCAGAATGAGTTGATACCTTCAGTTGAATGGAATCTAGTACTTTAACTGAGGGTGCCCATCACCGAGTATGGAGTCGCTCAGTCAAAATATGGAATTTTTATCAAAAAAAGTTTACCCACCACTCTGTGTCTCTTCTTGCCATGACTTCAAGTGTGGGCGGTGTTGTGTACTTGTGTTGCTAAAGAGGATGCACTACAATGGGTCTCAAATATTTGTAATGTGTCCTGCTATTATAATACTGCATTAGTTTATTGATGATAGACTATAAACTACACATATAAACTAAATTATATTGGTGACTGAACAACTCCCATTCCCCAAAGTGCAACATACAGTTATGAACATAACTCACAAAGGATCACACAAGTGATCTGATAAAAAAAAAATTAAATACATTAGCAAGCGGTTTATTTTACAGTTGATGTGCCATTTATTTTCAGTTATTCTGCAAATAATATTCACACAATCAAATAAATCTCAGTTCAGTCCCTTTTATATTAAGTGGAAATTGTGCTACTTTAGTTTTGGCACTTTATCTAAAAAAGCAAAGGATTTCAGTACTTTCCATAGTGGCAAGGTCCGTTGTGGGGTGGCTGCATTTCCTTTCCTCTTGCCTTGACCAAAGACAGAAATGGATGGTGGTTAGTTCATTCATTCATTCATCTTCTTCCGCTTAATCCTTTTCAGGTCGCGGGGGTGCTGGAGCCTATCCCAGCATCTTTGGGCGAGAGGCAGGGTACACCCTGGACAGATCGCCAGTCCATCGCAGGGCCAATACAGAGAGACAGACAACCATTCACTCTCACAGTCATACCTAAGGACAAATTAGAATCCCCAGTTGATGCCAATTAACCTAACTTGCATGTTTTTGGCATGTTGGAGGAAACCCGGAGTAAACCCACGCAGACACAGGGAGAACATGCAAACTCCACACAGATCACTGTTGGTCAGGGGCTGGGATCGAACCCAGGATCCCCTGGCCAAGGGTGAGTTGCTGTGCTGCCACAGTGCTAAATTAATTTTCTGTAATATTCTATTTTTGAGAAACTGAATTTGGCGTTTTCAGGGGCTGTAAGCCGTAATCATCAAAATTAAAATAAATAAACACTTGAAATATATCACTGTCTGTGTAATGAATCTATATAATATATGGATTTCACTTTCTGAAACGAGTGACAAAAAATATTGAACTTTTTCATGATATTCTAATTTTTTGAGATGTACCTGTATTAGGGAAATACACTTGTGAAAGTCAGTGGTTGTGACAAAAATGCTTTGTTTTCCTGACAAGTGAGCGCCCCAGGATCCACTCTGTACGTGTACAAGTACATTTTCAATTCAGAGATTTATGGTGGAACAGAAACAGCACAACAACACTGTTCCAACACTGTTTTTGGAAAATCCACAGAATAGGCATGTGGGTCTATTATGAGGCTTTAGAAAATTATATGAATCACTTTATAAATCACTGGTTTGACAATGCACTTGAATATGTTGAGATTTTGGATCCTGGGGTCCTCTTGACCTGTATCCACAATATAAACACAACATGCTGAGAGCGGCTAACCCCTGGTATGTGGAAACAGATTCTAGAAAGAAATTACACAAAACTTAATGCGCAGCACCAAAGTGCAACACGTACACAAACCAGGACTTTAACCAGGATTAACATATTTCATCGTTTTGCTCTCACAAGCAAATACTTCAGACAAAGCAAGCGCGAATCAGCAGAGTTGGCTACTAGCTAGCTAGCTACTAGCTAACACTCGTTAGCCAGCACAGGATGGCATTGTATTGCTCAAAAAAAAAATGAGCTTACCACCAACAGGATAAATAAGTGAAAAGATGCACAATATCACAAATCACTCACCATCAATGGTTCTCTCACTTTCATCTTCAGCTTGTCCGTAGTCCGGTTCTATGCTGGGCTGCCATCTGTTTCGGTGCAGGTTGCTCCTGCCTCTCTGGATACTATCTGCCACCAAGCACAGAAAACTCTGTACCTCTTCGTTGGACCATGGTGTAGATTTCCACGAAACCTGCAACGCCATCTCTATTAATATTGTGTTTACTCGGTGACCAAGTTTACTCCATGAACTTTTGCAAATGGCAGTTTGGAGATTCTTCAGAAGACGGACGCTTTCATGACATTACGCCCTGACCAATCAGTGGCCTGCAGTCTGCTGACGTCACATTTTCGGCCCAACTTAGTGTGGATGTAACCTGGCCTTGAGTCGGTACTCAAAAAGTACCATGGAAAAGGCTAGAAACCGAGCCGAGTAGAGAAGAGTAGGGCTGAGTGGGTACTAGTGGAAAAGGGCCATAAAAGATGTTGAGATCATCCGGCAGGCTGTCTGTGGAGCTAGTGGTGCTGCTATTGGTCCTCTTGTAGTCTGTGATGTGTTGCAGGCCTTGCCACATGCTCCCCAGGTCAGGAGTGGAGTAGAGGCTGTCTAGCTTTTCGTTGTACTGCCTCTCAGCTGTTGTTATTGCCTTTCTCAGTCCATACTTTGCAGCTTTGTACTCAACCTCACAGCCTGATTTAAATGCACGAGAGTGAGCATGCAGCATCTGACATACCTGACTGTTGATCCAGGGCTTCTGGTTGGGGAACTTCCTGACCTGTATGGTGGGTACGATGGTATCAGTGCACTTGCTGATGTACCCAGTGACATATTCAGCATAATCCTGTATGTTTACAGAAGAGGGTATAGAGTTGGTCCAGTGTTCTGTGACCAGGTTGAAAACTGCATTGTTCCTCTTAAATCCAAGGTTTGAACAACAGCTGAACTGCCCTCTTCAATACCCTGGCATAGAACTTCACAGGGAGGCTGAGGTGTGTGATCCCCCTAAAGCTGGAGTACACCCTTTGATCTCCTTTCTCAAAGAGGAGGACCAACACCCATGCCATGCCAGAAGCAATATTCCCAACCTCCATACAGTATTGCCAAGAAGTGTCAGACAGCCCTACAACATGCTAAGCCTTGCGGTACTTAGAGTGAATCTCATTCACTCCCGGAGCCATGCCATTGAAGAGGTTTTTTTTATCCCCCTCAGCAACCTTGGGCCCAGAGATGGGTGAGTTATCGTCCTCTTCCTCAGGGTCTGCTTTCTCTATGGTAGTTTTGTCAAAGGGATTCAGAAGATCCACAAAGTACTCCTTCCACCATGCAACAATGTCTCCAACTGAGGTCAGCAGCACCACATTAGCATCACACGCATAGTGGATAAAGAGCTTCCTTTCTCTCCTGAGTGGCTGGATAGTTTGCCAGTATCTCTTTGAGGCCGACCAAATTCTTTTCCATGGCCTCACTGAACTCCCCCCACACCTGAATTTTTGCTTAGTAACTACCCGAACCACATTCTGCTTGGCCAGATGGTACACCTCAGCTGCTTCCAGAGTTCCAAAAGCTAACCAAGACTCCAGGACGAACAAGGACTCCTTTACTCTGATGACCCCCATCATCTCTGGTGTTCACTATTTGGTTCAGGTGTTGTCACCACAAGAGGGACACCGATGACCTTGCAGTCACAACTAGGTGTATAGCCACTTCAGTAATGGAGGTGAAGAACAAGGCCCATTCGGATTCTAGGTCTCCAGTCTCCTTCAGAATGTGGTCAAATTTTCATTCAGAGGTAGGAGTTGAAGACCTCTCAGACAGGTGCCTCTATCAGATCTTACCAGTACACCCTCACTAGACGTTTGGGTCTGCCAGGTCAGAATTACCAGAGAGAACCACAACACAGAGGCAGCAAGAAGGAGGATACAAAAATGCTCATCTCTGATTGCTGTCACACACCCAAGTCAACTCCAGAGTAGAACAAGCTCCAGCCCCTCTCAAAGAGACTGGTTCCGGAATCTGAGCTATGTTGAGGTGAACTGAACTATTTCTGGCCAGTATCTGTTAACATTGCACATAAGTTTAAACTTCTTCCATGCCAGAGAGGTGATGCTCCACATCTCAATAGCCAGTTAAGGAAGCCGGGGATTCCACTTGCCAAGGTCTCCTCCCTCGACTGCCACTCAATCCAGATAACAATCCATTAGGTGGTGCATGAACACACAGCAGCCTCTCTTCTCCCTTCGTGTTTTTGTGCCACTTAGTTTTTGTTTAAATTACACTTAAGTGTATATTCATGTGTTTAATGTACATATATGATGCTGCGCATAAGCTACAGTTGCCACAACCTTCTGGAAATAAGGAATATGACCAAACATTATGTCCTGGACCAGAGCATTACAGAGGATCTCCATGGCCTGAGTATTCTCCACCAGTCCTCCACACCCCCGGACTTGACTGCTGTGTCTCACCCCAAATGGAGACGCCGTAGACAGTGTGAGTGGAAACAAAAGAGAGGTAAACATGAAGGTATCCGAATGAAGCTAACCGCTAGCCCGCACAGACTGCCAATTCCTTCACTCATTCTGGCCAACGAATACTCACTAGACAACAAAATAGACCACATGCAGCTCCTGAGAACTATACAACGTGATGTGAGGAACTGCTGTGTTTTTATCTTTATGGAAACTTGGTTAAATGACAATATACCGAACTCTGCCATCCAGTTAGCTGGGCTAACATGCTACCATAGCAACAGAGTTCTCACGGAGGGAGGGAAAACATGAGGTAGTGGGGTCTGTGTGTACATCAATTACGCCTGGTGCCGTGATTCTATTGTTGTGCATAAACAATTATGCACAACAATTACGCCCTTCCCAATCTGACCAGTGACGACATGTTTAGCCACATGTCATCCTTCAACCGCTGGCTGTTTTTTTTTTTTTTTTTTTTAAATTGTCTATGTGGGCTACATTGACAATTGGAGCTCATTTTGGGGAAAACCTGGTCTTATTAGACGAGACAGCATACATCCAACTTTGGATGGTGCGTCTCATTTATCTAACAATCTGGCATCATTTTTATCCAAATTTCCAAAACCTTGACAACTCAGAGTTGGGACCAGGAAGCAGAGTCATAGTCTTACAGGCCTCTCTGCAGCCCCTCTTCATCCGCCACCCCTCATCTTAGCCCCTGTCTTCCCCATCAGAGAATCATTGCCTGTTCCCTCCAAAGTAAATAAAAATATTGTGGAGGCACGAAATAAGCGCAGGCAGACACGGCGAACTGAAGTTTAAAAGGGTGTTTTATTCATCCTCCATCACGAGCCTCGCTCAGCGCGGTGGCAGTACGCTGGAGCGAGCCCTGTATCTCTAGTCAGCAAACAGCAATGCGAGTGATCAAAAAGAGAGACAGCAAGCAATATGCAGTTGACTTATATACCCAGCTAGACAATGCATGCATGGCATATTAGCATCACAGTAAACAGCAGGAAGGCATGGACATTTGCATTAGAGTCATACATATCAATAGCAGGATTACTGGCACCGGGATTCCTCTCTACCTATTGATATCAGTCCATACGTCTCACTGTTCTGCTAATTGCTCCAGCTGAGCACTCTGCTTGTCCCGTCGGCTGTGGGGGTCGCCACAATATAATATATAAGCATCCCAAAGTGATTAAACAAAAAGTTGGTAAATCTCAAATTAAACATGAAGCCTCTAAATTTGACTTGGCCTCTCTTCCTCCTCATAATTTAAAAATTAAATGTGGTTTGTTAAATATTAGGTCTCTAACTCCCAAGTCTCTGCTAGTCCATGATCTATTAATTGATCATCAGATTTATTTAATAACCCTGACAGAGACTTGGTTGGGGTAAGTAGATTATGTTGGTTTAAATGAATCAACTCCCTCTGGTTACTTAAACTGTCAAAATCCCAGAAGTTCTGGTCGTGGAGGAGGAGTAGCAACAATTTACCATTCCAAATTATTCATTAATGTAAAACAAAAAATGTGTTATAATTCCTTTGAGGGCCTGGTCCTCAGTATTGGGCATTTTAGCAATTTTAGGCTAAACCCAATTTTATTTGCCATAGTTTATCGTCCTCCCTCAGCCTACTCAGAGTTTTTATCCATATTTGCCAGATTTTTCGATGATTTAGTGCTGAAATCAGATAGAATAATTATAGTAGGGAACTTTAATATACATGTAGATGTAGATGGTGATTGCCTTAATATGGCATTTAATTCAATATTAGACTCGATGGGGTTTTCTCAGAAAGTAGGAAATTCTACCCATTATCTCCACCACACGTTGGACCTTGTGCTGACACATGGCATAGAAATAGAAAATCTGGTAGTGTCTTCTCATAACCCTGTTACTGTCAGACCATTGTCTATTAACCTTTGATTTTACTATTTCTGACTATTTGGCTCCTAAAGAAGTAGATGCCTCTCAGATGATGTTGTTACCAAATTTATGCAGATTGTTTCCTCTATGCCATGTGTCAACACAACGGAAATAAACTATGGAGAGCTTGCTCCTTCTGTAATTGATAGCATGGTAGATAGTGTGACAGCTTCTCTGCATCAGACTCTAGATGTGGTGGCCCCTTTAAAAAAGAAAAAGCCTAATCAGAGACTTCTAACTCCTCGGTTCAACACAGAAATTCGTAGCTTAAAACAGAAGACTCGTCAATTAGAAAGAAAATGGCGCTCCACTAAATTAGATGAAATCTATTTAGCTTGGAGAAATCATCTTTTAATTTATAAACAAATCTCTTAGAAAAGCTAGAACAAGTTATTATTCTGCATTAATAGAAGAGAACAAGAATAATCCCAGGTTTCTTTTCAGCACTGTAGCCAGGCTGACAAAGAGTCTGGACTCTGTCAATCCTAGCATTCCCTTAGATCTTACTAGTCAGAACTTTATGAACTTTTTCAGTAATAAAATTTCACCTATCAGAGATAAAATCAGTCACATTCTTCCCACCGTTAACTTAAATACAATAACTACTACAACTCCTTCAGTTGATATCTGTTTGGATGAGTTTACTCCAATTGACCTTTTAGAATTAGATAAAATAATTTCCTCATCCAAGCCTTCAACTTGTCTTTTAGACCCTATTCCTACCAGGTTATTTAAAGAAGTCTTCCCATTTATTGGTAGCTCTGGTCTTCAAATAATCAATTCTTCATTAACATTAGGCCATGTACTGCAGGTTTTTAAAACTGCTGTAATTAAACCCTTACTCAAAAAGCCAACCCTGGATCCAGGAGTTTTAGCTAACTATAGACCAATCTCTAATCTGTCTTTCATTTCAAAAATCTTAGAAAGAGTTGTTGCTACACAATTATTTGACCACTTGCAGGGAAATTGTTTATTTGAAGAGTTTCAATCTGGGTTTAGAATCCATCACAGTACTGAAACAGCCTTAGTGAAGGTCATTAATGACCTCCTTATCGCATCTGATAATGGACTTGTTTCTGTACTTGTCGTTTTAGACCTTAGTGCAGCTTTTGATACTATCGATCATAGTATTCTACTTGATAGATTAGAACACCATGTTGGACTTAATGGAACTTTGTTGCAGTGGTTTAGGTCTTATTTATCTGATAGGTTCCGGTTTGTGGAGGAGCCATTTGAGGTAGAATGCGGTAGAAGATGGATGGATGGATGGTTCCAGTTTGTTCATGTCAATAATGAGTTTTCTTCCAACTCAAAGCTCAGCCATGGAGTTCCACAGGGATCTGTGCTAGGCCCTATTCTTTTTAGTTTATATATGCTTCCATTAGGCAACATTATTAGAAAGCACTGTGACATGTTCTGGACCCAGGAGACAGACACTGACACGAGTAGATATAGACAATTATTCTTTTATTGTAAAGTGAGAGAGTGTAGTGCGTGTGTGAGTGCAAGTATAGAAGTTTGGTCACTGGAACTGAGCAGTCCGGATGGTGACCTGGCAACCCTGTAACACACAAGCAGAAACAATTACAGCTGTTCAGCACTAGCGAGTAATTGTGGATGGTGAGGCTTACTTGGGCGTTCCACAGGTAACGTTCTGCTGACTTCCAGCGGCCGTGCAGCGTGGTGGTGAATGTGCTCGTAGCTGTGATGGTGAATGCACCTGTCGCTGTGATGATGATTGTTCTCGTAGCTGAGGTGGTGGTGATACCAGTGACCGTGATGATGACAGCTCCTGTAGCTGTAATAATAACAGTTCCTGTAGTTGTGGTGTTAGACGTACCCGTAGCTGTGGTGGTAGTGAGGAGCTACGTGATAGAGGTGGCAACGCCCCGTCGGCTGGGGAAGTTGGTCCGCCGCCTGGGAGGTCCACCTGTGCACAGGGGTAAAGGCAAGGAGTAGAATAGCAGATAGTTTTCTTACGTGGCAGATCCTGACGAGACGTTCTTGGCTGAACTTGAGAACGAAGTTCTGGCTCATGCTCTGACGAGGAAGACAGATGACTCTGTGCCGGGCTGTCAGCAACACTGGCTTTTAACAGCCGCTGATTAGCACCTGTTGGTCTGTGCGCAGCTGGAACTGATGAGACAGATGACGGCCCAGAGGCCGCCATGACAGTACTCCCCCCTCTAGCAGTGCCTCCAGGCACCCGCCCAATTCTACCTGGATTCGCCCGATGGAAATCGCGGATCAACTGCTTATCCAGGATCAACGCGGGGCGAATCCAAGAACGATCCTCCGGTCCAAAGCCCTCCCAGTCCACCAAATACTAAAGACCACGACCTCGCCTGCGAACGTCCAGGATGGCAGTCACCCCCCAGGCCGGATGGCCATCGATCATCCTCGGGGGGGCGGGGGCCGCGGGAGGCGGGCACAGGGGATCAGAGATGTACGGTTGGACCTGGGAGACATGAAAGGTGGGGCAGATGCGCATCGAAGAGGGGAGAGACAGGCGCACAGACACAGGATTGACAATACGAGAGATGGTGTAAGGACCAATGAAGCGCTTGGTAAGCTTGCGCTTCTCAGCCGGTACACCAATATTCCGGGTAGACAACCAAACCTTCTGACCCACCTTGTAGTCCGGGGCGGGTCTCCTATGCCGGTTGGCCACCTGGATGTTGCGTTTCGTGGTCTTTAAAAGGGCTCGACGGGCGATGAGCCAAACTCGCCGACAGCGCTTAATGTGAGCTTGGACAGATGGAACCGCTACCTCCCTCTCCTCCTCCGGAAACAGTGGTGGATCAAACCCAAATGATGCCTTGAAAGGGGAGACGCCCGTAGCTGTAGAGATCGTGGTGTTATGTGCGTACTCAATCCAAGGAAGATGCTTGCTCCAGGAGGATGAACAGGAGGAGATGACACAACGCAGCGCGGCCTCAAGCTCCTGGTTAGTCCGCTCACACTGGCCATTACTCTGAGGATGATAACCTGAGGAGAGGCTAGCTGTGGCTCCCAGCGCTGCACAGAACGCTTTCCAGACCTGCGAGACGAACTGTGGTCCCCGGTCCGACACTATGTCGGCGGGGATGCCGTGGAGACAGACCACATGCTGGACAAGGAGGTCCACCGTTACCTGAGCCGAAGGCAAACCCCAAAGGGGCACAAAGTGGGCTGCCTTCGAGAAACGGTCCACTATAGTCAAGACTGTGGTGAAGCTATCTGAGGGGGGCAAACCAGTCACAAAATCCATAGCAACATGGGACCAAGGGCGGGAAGGGACCAGCAGCGGATGTAACAGGCCCGCCGGGGGGAGATGATGTCATTTTCCCAGTGGCGCACTGAGCGCAAGCCCGGATGTAACTCACAACGTCCTTCCACAGCCCTGGCCACCAGAAGGTCCTCTGGAGAAGGTCCACAGTCCGACCCACCCCCGGATGACAAGCCAACTTGGAGGCATGACCCCACTCAATCACTTGACCCCAAATAGAGCGTGGAACAAACAGGCGGCCCGGGTGACCCCCCCCCCCCCCGGGTCTGGCTCCATCCTCAGTGCTCTACAAACTGTCTTGCAAATACCCCAGGACAGGGCGCCCACGACACAGGAGGGCGGCAGGATGGGAGTTTCCTGATCCTCAGAGGATGGTGCGTCGAACTGCCGCGAGAGGGCGTCCGGCTTACCGTTCTTGCTTCCCGGCCGATAAGTGATGGAAAAATTAAACCGGCCGAAGAAAAGGGACCAACGAGCCTGGCGTGCGTTCAGGCGCTTCACCGTCCTAAGATACTCCAGGTTACGGTGATCGGTCCATACCACAATCGGCTGAGCAGCCCTCTCCAGCCAGTGTCTCCATTCCTCCAAGGTGAGCTTCACTGCCAGCAGCTCCCTGTCTCCTATGCTATAATTCCTCTCCGCTGGTGACAGGCGATGAGAGAAGTAAGCACATGGGCGGATCTTACCGTCTTCAGGAGAATGTTGAGAGAGCACCGCTCCCACCCCCGAATCAGAGGCGTCCACCTCCACCAAGCACTGTAGCTTCAGGTCCACCTGGGTTAGGACACAGTCAGAAGCAAACTCCTCCTTCAATTTCTCAAACGCCCTGGCTGCCTCCTCACTCCAGCAAATCAGGGTCTTTGGGGAGGTGAGCGCAGTCAGAGGGCGAGCAATATTTCCAAAGTTGGGCACAAACCTCCGATAGAAATTAGCAAAGCCCAAGAATCCCTGAAGCTGCTTTCTAGAGGTTGGTGCGGGCCAATCCACTACTGCCTTGACCTTGGCCGGGTCGGGGAGCACCTGGTTCCGGGCTATAATGAACCCTAGGAAAGAGGTCTGGTCAGTATGGAACTCACACTTTTCTGCCTTGATGAACAGTTGGTTCTCCAGGAGGCGCTGTAGCACTTTGCGGACATGCACCTGGTGCTCTTCTAATGTGCAAGAGGAGATAAGTATGTCATCGAGATATACAAATACAAACGAGTTCAGGAAATCCCGCAAAACATCGTTTATTAATCACTGGAAGACGGCCAGAGCGTTGGTTAACCCAAACGGCATTACCAGGTACTCGAAGTGCCCGCTTGGGGTCCGGAACGCCGTCTTCCACTTGTCACCTTCTCTAATGCGCACCAGGTGATAAGCATTCCTGATATCCAGTTTGGTAAACCAGGATGCCCCCTGGAGGGAGTCAAAGGCTGTGTTCATCAAGGGCAGAGTGTACTTGTCTTTTACTGTAATTTCGTTGAGGCCCCGGAAGTCGATGCAGGGGCGTAATGAGCCGTCCTTCTTCCCAACGAAGAAGAAACCGGCACCCACAGCCGAAGACGATGGGCGGATGATTCCAGAGGCCAGGGATTCCTTGATGTAAGTGTCCATGGCCTCGCGCTCCGGGGCTGATAGGCTGTACAGGCGGCTAGCAAGAAGAGGGGCCCCAGCCTTCAGATTTATTGCACAGTCGTAAGGGCGATGGGGGGGGGGTAGAGACAACGCCCGAGACTTGCTGAAAACTAACCCCAAGTCATGGTAAACCTCTGGTACCTTGGACAGGTCCGGTGGTGACGTAGAGGGTGGAGGCACCTTGACAGATGGGGCGCACGCCACAGATTGGAGGCAGGCACTCAAACAGAATGTACTCCACGCTGAAATACTCCCCGCTTGCCAGTCAATGGTGGGATTATGCAGCCAAAGCCAGGGGTACCCCAGGATGACGGGCGAGGAAGAGACGGGCAGAACCAGGAGCCTAATCACCTCCCTGTGGTTACCTGACACAATCACAGAAACTGGGGCCGTCTGATAGGCGACGGTGGTCAGTGACGCCTTGGACAGGGTGATGAGATTGACAGGGGGATCCAGAATCTGACAGCTGAGGCCCATCCGGGTTGCCAGGTCCCTGGAAACAAAATTCTGCTCAGCTCCTGAGTCTATTAATGCCAATGTGGAGTGTTCTGTACGTGCGTGGATCAATCTGATGGGTATGCAGCAACTAGTGAGGGGTTTTTCTAAGTTCTTGTCCGTGAATCCCCCTACTGCGATCTACGGACCTTCCCTTTTAACCGACTGGGGCATTCCAAAACCCCATGTGACTCTTTCCCACAGTAGAAACAAAGGCCAAGATCCCTGCGGCGCTGTCTCTCAGCCGCTGACACTTTAGACTGCCCTATCCCCATAGCCTCTTGATCCGGGGATTCCTCTGACGCGGGTAGAGCGAGCAGAGGAGAGCTAGTGATGCGGGGGCGGGGTTTAACTGAACGGGAAGTAGCTCGCCGTTCAGCCGCCCGCTCCCTTAATCTACTATCCAGGCTTACAGTAAGGGCAATTAATTCACGTAAGTTGTCCGGTTTGTCCCGTGCCGCTAATTCATCCTTTAACTTGTCGTTGAGACTGCGAAGGAAGATACCACAAAGTGACGGCTCCCCCCACCCAATCTCTGCAGCCAGGACCCGGAAGTTAATAGCGTAATCAGCAGCTGATCTGTTACCCTGCTGCAGACTCAACAGCCATTCTGTCAACACCTCACCCCTATCTGTATGATCAAACACCGACATGAACTCCGCCACAAACTCCTGGTAAGTTAACACGGGGTAGCTTGATTTAGCCATTACGGAATATGCCCAATCTAAAGCTCTTCCCCCCAACAAATTGATGATATAACCAATCTTACTTGAGTCTATGGCGAAGTCTCCCGGGACGCGGAGAAAGACTGATTCACATTGTAAAATGAACCCTCGGGCTTCCCCGAGTTTCCCGCTGAACCGGGCAGGCGTGGGAACAGGGGTGAGGCGAGGGGTCGATGAGGTGTTAATTTGACCTGACGCTAAGCCTGCAGGGGCTGAAACACTTGCGGTCGGGGAGAACGTCTGGTGTCCCCCCAGACGACCCAGCCGACTGTTTATTTGAGTCAGTTGATTGAGAATTACTGTCTGTTGGTGTGATAACATATCTACCTGAGCGCTAAGTGTGTTCAGTTTGCACGGCAGTGTACTGTCCGCTGGGTCAACATGACGGAGTCGTACTGACATGTTCTGGACCCAGGAGACAGACACTGACACGAGTAGATATAGACAATTATTCTTTTATTGTAAAGTGAGAGAGTGTAGTGCGTGTGTGAGTGCAAGTATAGAAGTTTGGTCACTGGAACTGAGCAATCCGGATGGTGACCTGGCAACCCTGTAACACACAAGCAGAAACAATTACAGCTGTTCAGCACTAGCGAGTAATTGTGGATGGTGAGGCTTACTTGGGCATTCCACAGGTAACGTTCTGCTGACTTCCAGCGGCCGTGCAGCGTGGTGGTGAATGTGCTCGTAGCTGTGATGGTGAATGCACCTGTCGCTGTGATGATGATTGTTGTCGTAGCTGAGGTGGTGGTGATACCAGTGACCGTGATGATGACAGCTCCTGTAGCTGTAATAATAACAGTTCCTGTAGTTGTGGTGTTAGACGTACCCGTAGCTGTGGTGGTAGTGAGGAGCTACGTGATAGAGGTGGCAACGCCCCGTCGGCTGGGGAAGTTGGTCCGCCGCCTGGGAGGTCCACCTGTGCACAGGGATAAAGGCAAGGAGTAGAATAGCAGATAGTTTTCTTACGTGGCAGATCCTGATGAGACGTTCTTGGCTGAACTTGAGAACGAAGTTCTGGCTCATGCTCTGACGAGGAAGACAGACGACTCCGTGCCGGGCTGTCAGCAACACTGGCTTTTAACAGCCGCTGATTAGCACCTGTTGGTCTGTGCGCAGCTGGAACTGATGAGACAGATGACGGCCCAGAGGCTGCCATGACACACTGTATACATTTTCATTGTTATGCAGATGACACACAATTATACCTGTCAATGAAGCCAGATGATAGTAATCAATTAGCCAAGTTAGAGGTCTGTCTTAAGGAAATCAAAGCTTGGATGACTTGTAATTTCCTGCTATTAAATTCAGATAAGACTGAAGTCATTCTAGTTGGTCCAAAAAAACCTTAGAAATACCTTTCCAAATCAAACTCTTAGTTTGGATGCGGTTGCTCTTTCTCTGAATAGTTCTGTGAGGAACCTTGGAGTTATTTTTGATCAAGATCTATTTTTCAATCACATATTAAACTTATTTCTAAGACTGCCTTCTATCATTTGCATAATATTGCCAAGATTAGGAGCATCTTGTCTCAGAGTGATGCTGAGAAACTGATCCATGCTTTTGTTAGCTCTAGATTAGATTATTGTAACTCTTTATTATCAGGTTGTCCTAAAACATCTTTAAAAAGTCTTCGTCTGATCTAAAATGCTGCAGCAAGAGTTTTAACAGGTACTAGAAAGAGAGATCACATCTCTCTGGTTCTGGCCTCCCTTCATTGGCTTCCTGTAGAGTTTAGAATTAAGTTTAAAATCCTTCTTCTCACTTACAAAGCTCTAAATAATCAGGCCCCTTTTTATTTAAAAGATCTGATACTACCCTATTATCCTAACAGAGCACTACACTCCCAAAATACAGGATTGCTTGTAATACCTAGAATCTCCAAAAGTACAATGGGAGGCAGAGCCTTCAGTTATCAAGCTCCTCTCCTGTGGAAGCAGCACCCAATCTGGATTCGGGAGTCAGACTCGATCTCTGTTTTTAAGAATAGGAGAGCGCCGTACCGTGGCTGCTTCATCCATCCAGGTGGATGCCCTGAATTTCCCCTCTGAGGTTCAATAAAGTACACAAAAATAATAATTAAAAAAAACCCTTCCTTTTTGATATAACCTATAATTATAATTCATGTGCCCCTGAACCCTCCCTTAGTTATGCTGCTAATAGGTTTAGACAGCTGGAAGACCTCCAACAATGCACTGGGCTTCACTCCTTTCTTCACTCTCAATGAAATATTTTTGCCGGTCATTAACATCTGTTTGTTCTCTCCCATAGATTGAGTCCCCGTCGTGCTTGTTTCTCTACATGTCTGTTCTTTTCGTCTTCTCTATCACCTCACCCCCCAGCCAGTCACAGCAGATGATTGCCCCTCCCTGAGCCTGGTTCTGCTGGAGGTTTCTTCCTGTTAAAAGGGAGTTTTTCCTCTCCACCGTCGCCAAGCGCTTGCTCACAGGGGATCGCCTGATTGCTGGGGTCTTTCTGCAATTGTGGGGGTTTCCCCTACAGTTGAAAGCGCTATGACATGACTGTTGTTGTGAAATGGCACTATATAAATAAAGTTGAATTGAATTGAATTGAAACACTGTTCTCCATTAGTGGAGTTTATGATCATCAAGTGGCGACCGTTTTACATGGCGAGAGAATTTTCAGCTGTCCTACTAGCCGCCGTGTATGCCCCGGCCACCGGCACCAGTGAGAGGAGTAAAGCACTAAAAGAACTATATCAGGCTATAAGTCATACACAAACGGCCCAGACAGATTCCTCATCACAGCAGTAGACTTCAGCCATGCAGATGTAAAGGTCCTCCTACCAAACCTACATCAACATGTAGACTTTCCAACAAGAGGAGACAATTTGCTGGACCTGGTGTACACAACTCATAAGAAAGCATACAGACCCTCCCCCCTTCCCCCACTGGTTCTCTCTGATCATGTCACCATCCTGTTAAGGGCGGCATACAAACCCAGAGTGAAAACAATCAGACCAACAAAAAAGCAGGTACAGTGGTGTGAAAAAGTGTTTGCTCCCTTCCTGATTTTTCATTTTTTTTGTATGTCTCACTTAAATGTTTCAGATCATCAAATTTAAATAGACAAAGATAACACAAGTAAACACAAAATGCAGTTTTTAAATGAAGGTGTTTATGATTAAGGGGAAAAAAATCCAAACCTACATGGTCCTGTGTGAAAAAGTGATTGCCCCCTAAACCTAATAACTGGTTGGGCCACCCTTAGCAGCAACAACTGCAATCAGGTGTTTGTGATAACTGGCTATGAGTCTTTTACAGCGCTGTGGAGGAATTTTGGCCCACTCATCTTAGCAGAATTGTTGTACTTCAGCCACAATGGAGGGTTTTCGAGCATGAACCACCTTTTTAAGGTCATGCCACAGCATCTCAATTGGATTCAGGTCAGGACTTTGACAAGGCCACTCCAAAGTCTTCATTTTGTTATTTCTTAAGCCATTCAGTGGTGGACTTCCTGGTGTGTTTTGGATATTGTCCTGCTGCAGAACCCAAGTGCGCATCAGCTTGAGGTCATGAACAGATGGCCAGACATTCTCCTTCAGGATTTTTTGGTAGACAGCAGAATTCATGGTTCCATTTACCACAGCAAATCTTCCCAAGTCCTGAAGCAGCAAAACAGCCTCAGACCATCACACTACCACCAACAGGCGGTGCGGTGGAGCAGTGGTTAGCACTGCACCAGCACAGCAACTCACCCTTGGCCATGGGATCCCTGGTTCGATCCCAGCCCCTGACCAATAGTGAGCTGTGTGGAGTTTGCATGTTCTCCCTGTATCTGCGTGGGTTTACTCCGGGATTTCTCTGGTTTCCTCCCACAGGCCAAAAACATGCAGGGTAGGTTAACTGGAGACTCTAAAGTGGCCCTAGGTGTGAATGTGTGTGTGAATGGTTAAGGGATAGCACCGTACCGTGGCTGCTTCATCCATCCAGGTGGATGCCCTCAATTTCCCCTCTGGGGATCAATAAAGTATACAAAATCAAAAAAAAAAACCATATTTTACTTTTGGTATGATGTTCCTTTTCTAAAATGCTGTTCCTTTTACGCTGGATGTAATGGGACACACACATTCCAAAAAAGTTCATCTTTTGTCTCGTCAGTCCACAGAGTATTTTCCAAAAAGTCTGTTGGATCATCAAGATTTTTTCTGGCAAAACTGAGATGAGCCTTTGTGTTCATTTTGCTCAGCAGTGGTTTTCATCTTGGAACTCTGCCATGCAGACATTTTTGCCCAGTCTCTTTCTTATGGTGGAGTCTTCTTCTTCTTCTTTTAGATTTGATTGGCGGTTGGCAACCAGCTTACAAGTGCATTACCGCCACGTACTTCACTCTATATTATCACTCTGTCTCATGAACATTGACCTTAACTGAGGCAAGTGAGGCCTGCAGTACTTTGAATGTTGTTGTGGGGTCTTTTGTGACCTCTTCGATGAGTCGTCACTGCGCTCTTGGGATAATTTTGGTCAGCCAGACACTCCTGGGAAGGTTCACCACTGTTCCATGTTTTTGCCATTTGTGGATAATGGCTCTCAGTGAGGTTTGCTGGAGTCCCAAAGCTTTAGAAAGGGCTAGAAAACTGAACTCAGCTTTCCAAGATGTGATAAACCACAGTTAATTTATGTTTTAACAGGGGGGTAATCACTTTTTCACACAGGGCCATGTAGGTTTGGATTTTTTTTTTACCCTTAATAATAAACACCTTCAATTAAAAACTGCATTTTGTGTTTACTTGTGTTATCTCTGTCTAATATTTAAATTTGTTTGATGATCTGAAACATTTAAGTGTGACAAACATAAAAAATGAGCAATCAGGAAGGGGCAAACACTTTTTCACACCATTGTATATGTGTGGCCAGAGGGGGCCTCTGATCCTCTGAAAGACTGCATCAGCACTACAGACTGGGATACTTTCAAGCATGCAGCCACTCACAATGGACACACAAACCTAGAGGAGTACACTGAGGTTGTTGTGGCATACTACTGGTGGAGCCTCCACCAACAATCATAGATGATGATTTTGTTCACTGGTGTGAGGATTCCTACCTGCAGCTGAATATGACAAAAACTAAAGATATGATTATTGACTTTAGGAAGAAAACTCCCAGGCACGAAGTCACTGTACTAAAAACGCCAGACCACTGAATGTGTACAATCCTACAAATATCTTGGGACGATTATTGATAGTAATTTAAACTTTGAAGAGAACTGCGAAAGGGTGTGCAAAAAGGGTCAGCAACATTTGCATTGTTTAAGGAAACTTGCACGCTTCCAAACTGACCGAACCATAATGACAATGTTTTATCGGGCTTTTATTAAATCTGTTTTATCCTTTTCTAGTTAGATGGTCCAGTCGTTTGCTGGGTGAGTCACAGCTGAGCCTGACATCCCTGTACACCAGACAAGTACAGAGGATGGCTACCTCCATTTTAAATGATGACTCCCACCCTTTGCACTGCAACTTTCAGCTTCTTCCCTCCAGACGGAGGTTTGCTGTCCCAAAAAGTAAAACCCAGCGCTACAAAAGCAGCTTTGGTCCTGCTGCTGTTAAAGAGTTGAACAAGATGTAACAATATATTGCACATAATTTAGTTACTTATTTATTAATTTTATTTTATATTTACTTATTTTTGTAGGTTTTTTATTTGGGTTCTAAATCTTTTATTGGGTTTTAGACTTTTGAGTTTTTAACCTCTTTGACTAGTCTTTAACTTTTTAATATGACCCTTCTCTCTTATCTCTTTGGGTTTTTGTTTTGTTTTGTTTTGTTTTGTTTTCTCTCTTATCTCTTTGTCTTATGTCCTGATTGGTGGAGCCTTGAGTACTTTTATCATGTTTATAGTCAGCTTCATGTGTGCCTGTGTTTGTGTTCATGTTGAATGTAATTGTGGTTTGTAAATATGGATGTCACCTGACTGCAAAACAAATCTACCTACGGGTACAAATAAAGTAACCTGAACCTGAACCTGAACCTGAATACATAGCGAAATGCATTGATGATGTCACTCACTGCAAAACCATCACTGTTCGTGCTAACCAGAAGCCATGGATGACAGCACAAGTCCGCAGGCTCCTGAGGGCTCGGGATGCAATCTTCAGGGCCGGCAACACTGCAAGACTAGCAACAGCTAGGGCCAACCTGTCCCGTGGTATCAAGGAGGCAAAACGACAGTACAGCAAGAAAATATCTGGACACTTCAGCAGCACCAGAGATGCACGTTCTCTCTGGCATGGCATACAGACCTTCACCAACTACAAACCTCCACCCCAGACCTGTATGAATCACACCACACTGCTCAACAACCTAAACGACTTCTTTGGCTGCTTTGAAGCACAAAACAGCACATCAGCACAGAAGACCACTCCTCCTCCGGACGAGCAGGCCATGAGTCTGGATCCGGCTAGCGTGAAGAGGACCCTCTGCAGGATCACCTCACGCAAGGCAGCTGGCCCAGACAACATACCAGGTCGCTTCCTGAAGGACTGTGCAGAGGAGCTCAAGAATGTCCTGGCTGACATCTTCAACATCTCCCTGACTCAAGCTGTTGTCCCCACGTGTTTCAAAACTGCCACCATAATACCAGTCCCAAAGAAGATCGTCCCATTCAGCTACAATGATTACCGGCTCATAGCACTGTCCCCCATTATAGTGAGGTGCTTCGAGCTGCTAGTCATGAAGAACATCAAGTCCATCCTGTCTCCCCCCCACGACCCATCTCAGTTTGCATACAGGTCAAACAGATCCACAGAAGATGCCATCGCTGCTGCTCTCCATCCAGCCCTCACCCACCTGGACTCAAAAAACGCCTATGTGCAAATGCTGTTCTTGGACTTCAGTTCAGCATTCAACACAATCATCCCCCAGCACCTAATACAAAAACTCAGACACTTGGGACTGAAAACCTCTCTCTGTAACTGGGTGCTGGACTTTCTCACAGGGAGGCCACAGAATGTGCGGGTTGACAGCAACACTTACCAGATCATCACAATGAGCACTGGGACCCCACAAAGGTGCGTGCTCAGCCTACTGCTCTTCACCCTGCTGACCTATGACTGTGTACCAGCCCACAACACCAACCACATCATCAAGTTTGCAGACGGCACAACGGTGGTGGGCCTCATCACCAACAACGAGGAGGCCAACTACAGAAATGAGGTGAGCCAACTGGTCCAGTGGTGCAAAGACAATAACCTCTTCCTGAACATGGGAAAAACCAAGGAGATTATGGTCGACTTCAGGAGGGGTCACCCACAGCACCCCCCTCTGATTATCGATGGTGCAGCTGTGGAGAGGGTGAGCAGCACCAAGTTCCTGGGGGTGCACATCTCTGATGACCTCTCCTGGTCCAACAACACCACATCACTGGCCAAGAAGGCTCAAACTCGCCTCCCATTTCCTCCGCAAACTGAGGCGAGCACGAGTCCCACCCCCCATCATGTGTTCTTTCTACCAGGGCACCATTGAGAACATCCTCACCAGCTGCATCACGGTGTGGTATGGAAGCTGCCCCGCATCCTGCCGGAAGACACTACAACGCACAGTGAAAGCAGCCAGCAAGATCATCGGTGCCCCTCTGCCCCCCTCTCAGACATCTGCCTCACCCGCAGAGCCATCAACATCGCAGGCGACACCTCCCACCCCTCACACTCCCTCTTCAGCCCCCTGCCCTCAGGGAAAAGGTACCAAAGCCTCCGGGCCCACACCACAAGACTGCTTAACAGCTTTGTTCATCAGGCCATCAGGACCCTGAATTCTGTCCACTCCCCCCCCCCCCCCGAATGGTAACACAATCACCCGCACAATAACTACCTCAGCTGTTGGCACAGAAAGACCGGCACACCAACAGTAATACATATACTGCTGTATGTCTCTGCACTTTAACCGCAACCATTTGCACAAATGCCATACCTGCTGCTGTCTGTCATTGCAATACTGATCATGTGCAGTCCTATCTGTTACTATCTGCACCTACACTACTGCACTGAACTGCAACTATGGGTATTACATCTCTAGTTGTCTGTATACAGGATTGCTGGGTTTTATCATCTTTATCATCATTAATCATTTATCTTTATTTGCACTACGGAAGGTCTGGGTCTATTTTTTGTCGCCAACAACTGCTGTTGTTGTTGTTTTCTTTTTTCCAACCTTATTCCTTTTTTCTTTTTTATATTATGCACACCAATGAAGAGAGGAAACACCATTTCAATTCTCTTGGATGTCCTGTATGTGTAGTAGTACTGACAGATAAAATCTTTGAATCTTGAATCTTTGAATCTTGAATAACAAAATGCCCATATGATCCCTCTGCAGGTGGTCAGCCCACAGGAGGACAGACCCGTTTGGGCTAACCCTGGCCAGGTTCCATGGGAAGAAACCCAGCCACCAGGTTCTTGCCATTGAGCCCCTCCCCAAGGCCTGGCTCCAGGGAGGCCCTAGTAACCCTATACTTGGTGGGGTACACTGAATTCTTGTTTCTAAGTCTTTCATGGGAATGTATTGGCTTGTTCTTAGTCTGGCCCTTCACTCAGGACCAGTTTGTCTTGGGAGACCCTACCAGGGGCAAATTGCCCCTAAAAACATAGCTCCTTAGATTATTAGAGTACACAAACCCCTTCATCACAATAAGGTGTCAGTCCACCTGGAAAAAATCCACCATGTTTTAAAAATGGGCTGTGTTTTGGGGTACTTTAACCAAGCCACCCAGAAGTGTTCTATTTTAAAACCACAGTATTCACATTTGGTTTAGTGTTTAGAAGAATACAAACATAGTTTATATGTGCTCAGTCAACAGTCAGTAATAGTTAATTACCAAGATGGCTGTTGTTGTCTATACATTTTAGCAGTCACATACGTTGTTACTTCAATATAATGAAATATAACGAATGTACTCATCTTCTCTATTTTATGCAGTCAATCGGGATCCAAGTTACTGGGTACCCACACATATGTCTACCCCTTCCACCATAAAACTCTGGCATGTCCTATAAGCCAAGTGAGATCAAGTGAGATCATTTGTGTTAATATTTATCCAAATATTTGAAACAAACATCTCTGAAATACCTTCAACAGAGAGGCATCCAGAGAGCATTCTGCTTCGATGCCTTAAACATCTCAAATAACCCACTGTAGTTTCAAAGGGCATCATGCTCAAAAAGAAGAAGCTAGTTGATTTGTTATGGTGAGTATCTAAAGTTTAAAGGATAAACAGTGGCTTGCATGTAGAGTATTTAACAAATTAAGAGCTAGATATGCCAGGATCACTAGTGTGGTGATAGCAGTCTCTGTTGATATCACACGTCATCCATTTATGAACAAGGAATACTTGCTCTCCTTCACTTTTAACCAAAAGAGGACAGAGGCCTTGGAATTACTAATAATAAACTGCTTTTGAAGCTACCACTCTGAATTCTAATGGCCGGCATCCAATATAAACCAACAGGAGACGATATGCAATAAGGAAGATTAATAGTGAGTTCACCCTTTCAAGAATGAAAGTGTTTTTTATCCACAAAAGAAGGAATTTCAAGCACACATAGCTTCCTAACATGGCAAAAAGTGTTGGGTTTTTTTTTAAATTTAACAGATCTGTATACTAGCTTATATTTTTTTTGATTACACCAATATACAGTGGTGCTTTAAAGTTTGTGAACCCTTTAGAATTTTCTACATTTCTGCATAAATATAACCTCAAACATCATGACATTTTTGCACAAGTCCTAAAAGTAGATGAAGAGAGCTCAGTCAAATAATTGAGACAAAAAAATGTACTTTTTCCTTCATTTATTGAGGAAAATGATTCAGTATTGACCAGTGTTGGAGGACTCGCTTTTCCCGGCCTTGGCCTTGGCCTTGTCTCAGTAGGGTAATGACTCGGTCTTGTCCTTGGCCTTGAGACCTATGGCCTCGGTCGGCTCGGGGCCATGCAGTTTCAACATTTATTTTTTTTTTTTCATTTTTCTAGATTCAATTCTCCTTAAATGATTTTCAGATATTACTTTTTGATGAAAATAAATCAAAATCCAACTTGTAATTTCGGGAAATGTAACATTTTTCATAATCTGACAATGCTCCCCCCCCCCCCCTCCACTGCCGAAGATTTGGTATCATGGGATGAGCTAGACGGCCTGCTTCTCTGAGTTATTCTGACTGTTTTGATAATTTCTGACAAATGATCAGCTTTTCTCTCTCAAGCAAATTTGGTCTTTATGCTGCGTTAATGACAGGGTGTGCTGTGCTGTGTTCATAATGTCTCTGCAGACTTGGATAACTTTTACCCTTCTAGCTGACTAAATCACAAACTTGTCCTTAGTTCATCTGCTTGGTGAGAAATAGCCACAAAGTGAAGTGGTGATATGATATATTAATGAATAAACATTAGTCCTGTCAGAATGTAATCACCACAATTGATTGATAACTAAATAAAATGACTTAAGAATAATGGTGGTTAATCACCAGTGACCCGATTAGGTCTCATCCACATTCAGCGGCTGCATTAACCTCAGTTGATGCTGCTAAGAGGGAAGGATGAAAAAAAAAAACATTTTACATCTTTCCAAGTTTTTTGGAGTGGGAAAATCTAGCATGAATTATATTCTCTAAAACTGTCAGTGAAGTACCTCTTTTAAAACATTTGAACAATAACTGAGCTTATTTTATATCAGGAACATGAATGTGGCAGCAGCAGGATGAACAAAGAGGGAGGGAGAGAGAGACAGCACTGACGATTAGAAAGAGAGAGAGTGGTGACACAGGAGGAACACCATGACCAGGTAACAACAGTCAAAACTTGCTTGCTTGATTTCTGCCAGTGCTGAAATACTTAACACACTGTCACCACCCGAGTGCCGGTCTCGTCCGCGCTCGGGTCATACATTATCTTTTCCAGGCTTTGACAGCAGTGGGTCCCTTCTAGCTCCCCGGGCTCTTATTGTGACAGCGCCTGGTGGAGCCTCCTGCTGTCAAAGTCAACAGCTGTGCTGCATTCGGGGTCATTAGTGATCGGTGTTAAAAGCGGACGCCGAATGCACCCCGATGCAGCAGTCTCTGTTATACTACCGTCTGTTATACTTCCTTTGACAGAGCGTCTCATCGTCTGATGCTTCGGGCGTCCCCGGCTCAGACGCTGTTCATTCATCGTCAGTCTTGTAAGTTACCCTGTGTTTATCCTACCCTCAATGTCGTGTGTATTTTCCTCTGTTCCTTCACTCCCCAATAAAACATCACTGCAACTCACCGGTGACTGCTGGCATCTTATGGTGGCTCGCGAGGGCCACCGTGACAGTAGACTGCTGCCAGAACGTCTAGAGAGAGGCGTCACACCGAGACACCATTCACCGTGAGTTTTTGCAGTATTGGACTGTTGTTCCTACCTGTCTGGGTACCATGCTGGAAGCATGCCGTTGCGGAGGTCCCGCACTCAGAGTCAGGGCGATATTCTCACAGACGCCCTTGAGTGTGTAGACAAAATCCTTATCACCGCCTCCCTCCTCAACTTCAACAGCGACGTGCCCCGGTACCTGGACCAAGCCGAGGACATCCTCAATCATCTTCCCCGCTTCGCCGATCACCCGGAGGTAAGCGTGAGGAAAGATGACATTACTGCACAGCGCGAGATACTCCGTGGGCTGGAGGGAAATCCCGGCAGGAAGCAGAAGAGGAGGAGACGTCGCTCCTCGCTTCAGGATCCCGCTCCTGCCTCCGTTCCGGCCCGGGAGTTCGCATCATCCAGAGGTCTTTCCCCATCAAGCATGTCGTCACTTGGGATTCCCCCAGAGGAGCTGCAGCTGACAGCAATCAAGGTCTGGGACCGAGTGGCTGCTGCTCACTCCGCTGTGCATCCATCGGCAATCATGAAGCGTGTGGCGGCGGCAGTTAGACTGGTGGAGAGAAATCCAGAGTTGCATGAGTTCCCTGAGTTTGCCGACCTGCTCGCCTCTGTTTCTGCACAGGAACGGCGATTCCCGGATCTCACCTTCGCCTCGCCCCCTGCAAGAAACCGTCATCACACCAGCTGTCAACCTCGGCTTGAATCCCATCCGGATCCAGTTCCGGGTCACCGCAAGGGCTCAACCCCCCACACAGCTGCCACTCCCGTGCCTCATCAGAGGGTAATTCCCGCAGCCTCTCACCCCGGGCCTTCTTCTCCTGCTGTCCCGTCAGCGCCCCGTGCCCGGCTCATCTTGGCTGTCGCCCCCTCCTCCTCGTCGCCTATCCCGGCTGCTGTGTGTCTCGGAAGTCCCGCTCCGGCAAGTCCCGTCCCGGAACCTTCTCAAGCGGCTCCCCGTCATCCTCCCAGAGGGCCCTCTGTCACCGTCCAGCGGGGAAAGGGAGGAGCAACGTCTGCCGCAGCAGGCACCATCCATCCTCCAGGAGACAGGCAAGTCCAAGTTTATCCTTATTCTCATGATTGTGATTTGCCTTGTCAGACTCCTGGGGGTGGAGCTCGGGGTTCGCAGCCCCCCGAGCTCCCACCACCTGCTGTGGCTTTAATTTTTAATCCCACATCCTCTGTGTCTCCCTCCGCTGAGCGGTCCTCGACGCCAGGCCAACGTCACTGGATGAGGAGGGGGCCTGCGGTTCTGGAGAGCCTAGTTCTGGTCCCACAGCCACATCGTGGGCGGAGGAGGAGGGCGGATTGCAGCGTGGAACCTGCGCCGATGAGGAAGCGTCCCCGGGTCTCCACGGACGAGCGGTCCGATCCAGCGGGTCAAGGGTCCCCTGCCACCATGCCGTGCGGGCCATCGGCGTGGGCTTCGGTGCCGGAGGATCCAGAGGCTGCAGACACCATCATGCCAGCTGTGGAGCCCGACGTAGCTGAGTGGGAGACTGACGACGACTTCCTGCCGTCTGAGCCCGGATCTTCGCAGTCCTGGACAGCGTCAGAACCCGAGATCAGGCAAGTGCTCTGTATTGTCTTTGTCCTTTCCGTCATAGAGCATTTTAGCCTGTCTCTTGGGGAGATGAGCCGGGTGCAGCAGCCCGCTGCGTCCGAGCTTATCTTACCGGGTTCTGGCGCTGTCGGTGATCCTGATTCCGGTTCTTCTCTCTCTCCCGAGCCTTCTCCCAGGGTCGCCGGCGAGGAGCTGCTTTCGCCCACTGTGCCAGTGGTTCCAGGTTCGGGGTTGGAGGTCGGTTCTGGTGCGGCGCCGACCCAGTCAGGGTCCGACGCGGGTGCAACCGAGACCCAATCGGGGTCCGTCACGGGAGCAACCGCGACCCAATCAGGGTCCGACGAGGGTGCAGCACCAGCAGTTTCCAGGTTCGGTGAGGGATATGCAGATCCCCTGCCGCCGGATACTGGACGGGCTCGTCTCCTTCTTCATCCTCATCATCACCGTCACCCTCCTCGTCCTCCAGAGGAGCGCAACCCATTTCCACCTGGGGCCGTTGGGGTTCCGAATGCTCCGCCCGGTTCTCCCTCGTCTTCCCCTTCTCCAGGGAGGCCACCTTCCACTCCCCCCCTACGGTCCTGGTGGTCAAGCGATGCGGGTCGGCCGCCCGAAGGACTGCCGCGCCCATTTGGCTCTCTGGGCCAGCCATCTGACCCATTGGACTACCTGTTTGGCGACCTGGTCCGGCCGCCTGAAATTCACTGTTTTCAGGCATGGGACTGGGGTAGGCAGCCCGAACTTTCTGCCTCCATACCTCAGAGCCAGGACTGCCGTCATCCCGGGTTTTTTCTATCATAATCATGTCTGTAAGCTTTTGGGATGTGCGGGGGGGGGGGGGGGCCTGGTATCTGTAATTTTGTATCTCACCTTTTTCCCTTAGCCGGTGATTTGTGTTTTTTTTCTTCCCCTCTGTCTAATGTCCATGTACTGTTTGAAACTGTTATATGTATTGCCTGTTGGGTTCTGCCCTTGTGTTACCCACACGTTATGGAGTATTGTGTGTTTTTGGGGGGTTTTTTCTCTCTCCCCACGATACTCTGTAATTGCTTTGTTGGTCCTCTGTCATCATTTTGGGTTTTGCTTCTCCTCTTTTTGACTCTCTCCCTCCTGCCGGCGCCCCATCTGCCCACCCTAGGGGGGGTGGGGGTGGGGGCTTGGGTGTTATTTGGCCGTTCAGTTGCTCAGCCTCGAGAGGGAGGTACTGTCACCACCCGAGTGCCGGTCTCATCCGCGCTCGGGTCATACATTATCTTTTCCAGGCTTTGACAGCAGTGGGTCCCTTCTAGCTCCCCGGACTCTTATTGTGACGGCGCCCGGTGGAGCCTCCTGCTGTCAAAGTCAACAGCTGTGCTGCATTCGGGGTCATTAGTGATCGGTGTTAAAAGCGGACGCCGAATGCACCCCGATGCAGCAGTCTCTGTTATACTACCGTCTGTTATACTTCCGTTGACAGAGCGTCTCATCGTCTGATGCTTCGGGCGTCCCCGGCTCAGACGCTGTTCATTCGTCGTCAGTCTTGTAAGTTACCCTGTGTTTATCCTACCCTCATTGTCGTGTGTATTTTCCTCTGTTCCTTCACTCCCCAATAAAACATCACTGCAACTCACCGGTGACTGCTGGCGTCTTATGGTGGCTCACGAGGGCCACCGTGACACACATAATATGTATTAAGTAGGTCTGCTGCTTCCTAGTAGCATAAATAGACCATTACAAGGCTGAAGATACAGTCATGAAAAAATTAGGACATCCTGAATAAGCCTGTGGGGGTTTTTTTACATATTTGGACATATGGATATTTAATATCAGTGTTAATAATACTGGGAGATTCATGTAATACAACTAAACAATTAAAAATGAATTAAAGACTTTTTTCAAATTTTCTGTAAAATGCAATTCTAAACAAATAGTGAGGAATAAATTAGGACACCCCCCATCTGTTTTAAGACACCCCCACACTCATTCCCACTTAAAATGGCTAAAATAAATGTTAAAAAATGCAAATAAAACAAAAACAAAGTTGGACATTGATATGTGAATCTTTATTAACAAAGAACTGAATATTTAATGGGGTGTCCTAATTTTTTCACATGACTGTATACTTGGTAAATGACTGAAATTCTTTTTACTACTTTTATTAATATTAGAAAGGCAAAATAAAGAGATAAATTAGCCTTGTCCTTTTATCAATGACTTTGCATGCTTCCTCCGCACTAGGACAAATATGCTGACTTTTTTCCTCAAAAAAATCCTTATATGGGCAGAGATCTTACCCCCCCACCCCCATGTTTAATCCAAAGTTACGCCCTTGTTGCTGTCTCTATCTTACTTATCGCTGGCTCTCCCATAGAGTGGTATCATGTGCACTCGTAAGATTTGGCTGAGGCGGATTAATCTTTTTGCTTGTTGATTTGTTCACAATGTAAACATGCATGCAGTAACAGTATGGGAAATGTAGAGTTTCCTGTACTTTGCTGCTACTCTGGCATCGCTTAGTGCATACACATGCAGCACATGCATACATGACCTCCGCAAGTACTAATATATGTGCATGGTGGATTAATCTTTTCGCTTGTTGATTCACTATAGTACATGTGCATGTGCAATACTAGTACATGTACAGACTAGCAAGTTTTGGCAGTGCATACACTAGTACATGTATCCGCTCACTATGCAAACACGCTTGGAGTACAGTACGTGGGGCAAAATGTGAAAACATTATGCATTACTTTGCTGCTACGCTGGCTGCGCTTAGCGCATCCATACATTATGCAGTGCATGCATACATGACCTGTGCAAGCAGTACTGTGTTGTGCAGTACACGTCTGATTTTGACCTCTCTTGCACGAGTTGTTGCAACACTGCTTATCGAAAAAAAAAAGCTGTACGTTGACGAGTCATATCTTCCAAATCACGAATCGTTCAGTTTGGATTCACCAATCATGAGAAGTATGAGGAGAAAGAGAGAAGGAAACACAGGACAAAATGCAGATTTTGCAAAGCACTTTGAAGTTGGCCTATGAAATAATGTGGTGACTCAGACTCGGCCTCGGAATGTGGTGACTCAACTACAACACTGATATTTACACATCTGTGAGTGGCAAAAGTCTGTGAACCTCTAGGATTAGCAGGTAATTTGAAGGTGAAATTAGAGTCAGGTGTTTTCAGTGAATGGGATGACAATGAGGTGTGAGTGGGCATCCTGTTTTTTTTTTAAAGAATCTTTTATTTAAAAATCTTTTAAAGTGTCAATGCATGTTTATGGAAGTGTATCATGGCATGAAAAAAGGAGATTGTGGAGAAGCCACTCAATATGTCAGTATGTTTCTACTCAGACGGAAGGAGAAGGGGAATCGTCATGAGGGGTTTGTGTGTTGATGCAAACAGTGACAAAGAGAATGGGAATTGCAGTCTTTCATGTGACTGCAGCACCACAGGTGACTGAGCGGGTCATAGGCTATAAAAGGAGAGGTGCCTGCGACCTATGTCTTTTTCTGATCCTTGTGATTCTGGATGATGTGAGAGAGAGAAATTAATAAAGCTTGCTTTGTTCTGGACTGCTCTGCCTGGTTATTCCTCTCTCCACACTGGTGACCCTTGACGCACAATGGAACTCGAGGCGAACACCCCGGAGACGACCTGGACTGGAGGTGCTGGCAACGCGTGCACCATTTTGGTCAAACTCCCAGACTTTTGGCTACACGACCCGAAGTCTTGGTTCCTCCACACCGAGGCCCAGTTCGTGCCCCGGGGAATAACGGCAGATGACACCAGACACTACTACGTGGTTGCAGCACTGGATGCACGCACAACTCAGCAGGTGGCGAGCCTGCTCCAACGGCCCCCAGCCCACGACAAATATGAGGCTCTCAAAACCGTGCTGACCCGGCGCTACACACTCTCAGACTGCGAGAGAGTGGAAAGGCTCCTGACGCGCTCCGAGTTGGGAGACGGGTCGGCAGTCGAGTTAATTGAAAAGATGTTGGCGCTGATGGGCACAGATGACAGGCATTTCCTCTTTGCCCACCGTTTCCTCCGGAACCTCCCAATGGCGGCCAGGATGGTCGTTGCCAATTCGCCGCTGCTGGCCATGTGCAACTACCGGGCGCTAGCACAAGAGGCGGATTGGATTATCCTCACCACCAGAGCCCTCGCAGTGAACGCAGCGGCGTCGGAACCCAGCAAGACGGCCAGCGGAGGTGAGGAGCCAATAACGGTGGCTGCAGCGGAAGCCAAGAAGCACTGGAGAGACACACTCTGCTTCTACCACCGCCGTTTTGGAGAGGACGCACGCCAATGTGTGCCACCGTGCCAATTCAAGCACTCGGGAAACGCCAAGGCCGGCAGTCGGTAGCAGCTGCGACCGCCGGTGAAGCAAGCAAGCTGCTGTATGTGACAGACTCACGCTCAGGGAGACTGTTCCTTGTGGACTCCGGCTCCCAAAAGAGTCTCATCCTACCGTCCTATGCAGACCGGCTGGCGGGAACTAGCGGCCCCGAGCTGATAGCCGCAAACGGCTCAGACATTAAGACTTTTGGTCTCCACAAGATTTCTGAGGACTTCAGAAAAAGGGTTGTTGATGCTCATCAGGCTGGAAAAGGTTTCAAAACCATCTCTAAAGAGTTTGGACTCCATCAGTCCACAGTAAGACAGATTGTGTACAAATGGAAGAAATTTAAGACCATTGTTACCATCCCCAGGAGTGGTCGACCAACTAAGATCCCTCCAAGAGGAAGGTGTGTAATAGTCAGCGAGGTGTGTAATAGTCAGACCCCAGGGTAACTTCTAAGCAACTGAAAGCCTCTCTTGCATTGGCTAATGTTAATGTTCATGAGTCCACCACCAGGAGAACACAATGGTGTGCATGGCAGGGTTGCAACGAGAAAGCTACTGCTCTCCAAAAAAAAACATTGATGCTCATCTGCAGTATGCCAAAGATCACATGGACAAGTCTGAAGGCTATTGGAAAAATGTCTTGTGAACGAATGAGAAGAAAATAGAAGTTTTTGTTTGAATGAAAAGTGTAGTGTTATGTTTGGAGAAAGGAAGACACTGAATTCCAGCATAAGAACCTGTGTTCACAACACTGTGAAATAAACTTTTTTAGGTTATGTAATATAGTTATGGTTTATTCTTGTCTTTTGTTCAATAACATTAAAAAATAGAAACCAATTGTGTAGTTTTCTATGGACACAATGATTTTGTTATGATTCTTGAATGATTTTTAACTCCTTAAGAAAGCACAGAAGTCATCCTGTTTGACCATCTTGAACTCTTTGTTTTGTCAAGCTTCTTGTACATTAATTTTATCTGGTATCATTGTGAAGTAGACGAGGCAGTGCAAGCATGATGGAACACATAGATAAAGATATTTACCTCCACCAAGGTGGTAATGTTTTCTTTGGTTTGACTGTTGGTTTGTTGGTTTGTTTTTTAGCAGGATTAGGCAAGAACTACTGCATGGATTTTGACTGAAATTTCCCCAGAGGTGGTCCTTGGGCTACAGATGAACCCATTAGATTTTAGAGGTGATTTGGCTCAAGATATAAATTCTGGATCACTTTTTTTACTTTCTTTGACATTGCGTGATCTTAGTGCCTAACCATTTTTTCCACAGAAGCTGCTACTATCACAAGAATCAGAGCTGCCTGGGGCAAGTTTAGGGAACTTTTGCCCTTGCTTTGCTCCAGGAGTCTCTCTCCTCTCACACGGGGTCGTGTGTATGGCAGTTGTGTGAGAGGAGCCAAGCTGTACGCCTGTGAGTGTTGGCCGTTGAAAAAGTGTGACCTTTCTCGGTTGCACAGGAATGAACGGGCCATGCTGTGCTGGATGTGTGGTGTAAAACCCATAGACGAGACAAGCACGAGAGAGCTGTGCGAGAAGTTGCACCTCCCTGACCTTGAAACAACCATTAAGGTCAGCCACCTTAGATCGTACAGCCATGTTGAGACAAGCACCAGCGCGATCAAAAGCATCTGTGTCCTTGATGTTGGCGGGCATAAGCCCAAGGGCAGGCCACACAAGATGTGGATAGAGGTTGTTACCAGTGATTTAAAGCAAACGAACCTCACCCAAGCTGACACCCAAGATAAGGTAAAGTGAAAGATGGCTTTAAGAGCCATGCAACGTCATACTCGCGATGACAGTGGATCAATGACGTAAATGGATAGTGAGTGAGAGAGTGAGTGAAGCCCCCTTGCTTGTGTCTAAGACAAGTCAGGCTGGACTGGATTGTTGCACCCATAATGAAAGGTGTAAAAAGTATAAAATATGACCCAACAAATAATACACTTTCTTGTTTTAATATCCTTTCCTTTGTCCAATTTTAGTGGCTACAATAATGAATCTAATGAACATCACATTTATCCCAAGAAGTACAACATTTTGTCCACTAAATATCATAGCAATCCATCCAATCCTGTTATGAACTACAATGCAATGCTCACATGACAAAAAGATATGAGGTCAGTCATAAAGTAATAATCTTATGGGCAGCATTAATATCTGTTCTGTTAATAAAATGGTTCATTCATTCATCTTTAACCGCTTAATCCTTTTCAGGTCAGAGGGAAAATGGTTAATTACTAACATATTCACACATCACATTAAAATTCTGCAAGCAATGAGTCTTGTCAGCATTTTTTTTTTTTTTTAGAAACTGTTGACTGTCCATATGAGAAGGCTGTCACACCTTCAAAAAGTAAATCAGACATCCTGTTTACGGTCCCTTGTTTCATGTGATTTAAACACACACACACAACATGTCAAAAATTAGGCTGCCTGACAGGTTGAATATTTGACACATCACCCCAAAGCAAGGGGATAAAGAGAACGTGAAACAGAGAAGCACTACAAAGGCAGCAAGGATGCATAATGAAAGAATAATGAAGAGAGCAGATTAGAAGGGGAAGAGGAGGGAAGAACTTTAATTCCAAAGTCAGAGGATGGGTAAAATATATAGCCCTGGGGAATCATAGCAGAGCACAGCACACAGAAAAAAGAGTGGGTGAGATTTTTTTTTAAAAAGTGAAGGTAGCTGTAATCTTGTATTAATTCTTATGTCCCAACATTGCAGTTAAGAATGACTGATGTGCCAAAGCTGGATCTTTCACAGCCCTTTGATCTATCTTTTAGTTTCACTCCCTTTGTCTCTCTTTCTGCATGTGCCCTCCATCTCTGTCCATTCTAATCTCTATACATCTCTTTTACCCCCTTATCCAGCACCATCCTCTTGGCCTCTTTCTTCTTGGCTCAGCTATAGACGACTGCATTGCTGTTTTCCAAGCTCAAATACACAGTGAAGCATGACTCACTGTGCACGACTTGCAGTAATGAAACTTTTCTAATGGATATGGGAATTTGAGAGTGATGCAAAATTCCCATTTGCTTCCACTCGGCTTTGATGATCAATAGATGGGCAATGCAGTCACTGAAATGAACTAATCATGATTCACCCAAGATCTCTTCTTTTTTTCTGTTCCACCTGCCTTAATAGAGTTGATCCTAATTAATGGGTGCAAACTCAGTACTCTGGTACAAAACATCTGCAGGCAGTGTTGGGGGTAACGCTAGCAAATGAGATTCAACAGTGTGTTTACTTCCTCTGAACAGTGCAATTTTGACCATGTCTTCAAATAGGAATTTATGACTGGGTGGCAAACATAGTATTACCCACTCTGACAGTAACTGTGGGAGGGAGGGTAATCTGTCATGGTCACACTGGACAGAGCCAAGCTAGAGGAAATGGTGCAGAACAATATGGCAATCACATACCCAGATTTGTGCCTATAGAGTAGGTCAGTGACTCAAAAGGTCATCTCTGTCGTCAGCTACTGGCAGCACAAGAACTTGTTCATGCAGTGACAAGAGAAGGAGAAAGGACCAAGTATAACCAAATGGTCCAGTGACAAAATATACACACAATACAGTGTACGGTATTTACCACTTCAGTTTCAAATTTGCAAGTTTTGAATGAGCAGTAGAAAGGGAAACTGGAGATGATGTAATGGATAGTCAACTATTGGAGCAGCAGTAAAAATGACAAAAATATATGGTAATGAAACTGGTACATGCTGACAGTTTGTGACTAATCTCTAAATCCAAAGCAGTCAGACGAAACCAGTGAATGTGGCATTTAATTTTTCCAATAAGAAATACCTGGAGCCCACATTTTTCATCATCTCAGACATTCCCAGAAGTCAAGAAGTGTAAGATTTACTTGAATAAAATCAATAAACAAATAAAATTCTGAATGTTTCAATTGGCTTGTATGGGTTATAGGTCACATTAACAGAGGAAAAAGTTTTGAAATGATTTATCTTGGTCTCATTTTTTTTACATCACAAAAACCTGGCATTTGAACGGGGGGGTGTAGACTTTTTATATGTCACTGATTGAGAAATGGTGTTTTGGTAGGTTTAAACCTTCTGAAATGCATCTATTGGTTAGGTGACTATTGAAAAAATATCAAAAGTCTCACTTCTCTTTAAGAAACCCACATGCCTTTATCTTGTTTTTTCTCTCCAAGAAGCCATTTTTACCCTTCCGAGTATTTTCCTGTACATCAGGAAATGGGAAACGTTACTAAAAGGCAGTGGCAGGCTGTGTATTTTACACTTGCTGGGCCTTTACTGATTGCAATCTAATATAATCAGTTTGGTTGGTGTTTACATAAAGTCAAATTTATGCCTCACGCTGTGAGGGTTAACCGGCATCAGCTTGATGACGCAGCCGTGCGGTGACGTCATCACGCTGAACCGTTATGAGGGGAGAGTCAGTCATCTTAGGCTTCTCTCAGCTTCAGGCTATACAGCGCACAGCCCAACAGTAAACCAGGATTGTATAAACGATAGTGTTCAGGAAAGTTCATGTTCTGAACCAGCACTACTCTCCATTGGTCATTCCAGGTTTCCAAACATAACATTTGGCGATGAGAGTAAAACCATAGAAGCGTGCTTGAGGCCACTATGACCGTTTCTGGAATACCCCGGTGAGCCGCCCGTACCGTGGCCATGCTGGCTCGATGCTTTCGAGACTTATGTGTCGGCGTTGGACCTGGGCAAGTTGGACAAGGTATGGAAGCGGGCTCTGTTAATTCACAACCTGGGCATAGAGGGCCATCGTATTTTCCACACGCTAGGACCAACAGACTCGTTCGCTGATTCAGTCGGGCTGCTAGCTAGCTACTTCGCCACACCCGACAACGTGTTGGCGCGGCATATTAGGTTCCGCCAGCGGTGACAGAAGATTGGAGTGACAACACAACAATTCGTTGCAGACCTTCGCCACCTAGCTAGCATGTGCAGGTTTGGTTTGTTGGAGGACAAAATGGTGCAGGACCAGTTGGCCAAGCATACTAGCAACCCACGGCTGGAGAAGAAGATGCTAATGGCACCAAACAACATGACGCTAGCTAACACCATCAAGCTAGCATTCCTGCTGGAGTCCGCCAACAGGTTAACATCAAAGTTAGGTGTGCAGCAACAGCAACGACAACAGAGCCACACACCACTGGCATATGCAGTGAGCATGGAGGAACCCAGTGACATGGCAAAGAGATTGAAGCAAACACCGTGGACTGGAGGACCACTATGAAATGCTCCACATGTGGCAGTTGTGGCTCCCCAGTGCACCAAGAGTGCATTTCTGCCTAGCAAGGGGGCAAAGATGCAAGAGACGCGGAAAATTTAACCACTTTTCCAAAGTTTGCCAGAGGCACGGCATACACATTCTGCATGGTGGAGCTGGATGACGTTAATCTGCCACTCCTCCTTGACACCGCTGCAGTGAGATCAATGTTGAATTGGGCCATGGTGAAGAAGTTCTTTCCCTACTACATGATCGGTAAGAACCCAACAGTGCTGTGTGGGTATGATGGCTACCAGGTTAGCAACATAGGGACCATCACACTAACAGTCTGCTACGTGTCAAGGGTCATTAATGACTTTGTTTTTCAAGTGGCCACGCATGGAGACAACATATTAGGATATGACTTATTTTATCAACTGGGGTTCACCATCTGCAACAGTAACGGACTCAGTTTGACCGATATTGATGAGAGGGTCGCAACACACCTGAATGACGATGACGAGGGGACAGCCGTCTCGTGCGCACAGGAAGAACACTGCCCAGAAAGGGGACAGTGACCGGACTCACCTCAGATCCTCACCCAGCATGAGCCCACAGGAGCTGCTGTGGAGTTGCAGGAGAGGGAGCCCGTGTCTACCAAGAATCCCAGGACACAGCAACCCTGCGAAGATCCTAGCAACGATGATAGTGACACATCGCCACGACCAGACTCCCCAGGAGAGGGGAAGAAGGGGCCGGACTACTTCCGAATCCACGCACAGCACCAGCCCACCGGAGCCGCAGCTGAACCGCTGGATGAAGATCATACAAAACACAGTAGAGTCACCGGCCATCTTCTGAATCCACGATCGGCATTGGCCTCCAGGAACCACTGCAGTGGCACAGGATGAAGAGTCCGTGACCCACCAGGGGAGAGCAGAACCACTACAACCTGACAGATGCCCCACAACAGACGTGAAAACTATATCATCACGACCACAATGACATGTGCAGCCGAACAGGATGCCGCTTGCAGTGATGGACTGGGTTTGGGGCCACAGAACCGAATGACCGGACCCACAGTCAGCTCCAACACAGCCCTCATCACCACTGGCACCTGTCAAGATTGTCACGCAGCTGAGCCCAGTGACATTCCAGCTGGCAGATGGTTCGGTGTGGCACGCCAACTGTCCCCACCAAGTTCAAGTGACAGCTCCGGATGACGAGGCTTCGCAGGAATCGGGTCGTACGGTGTGGGACCCGGACTGGAGTTTCATGAGAGACAATCCTAGTCCGTGGGCCCCTGCATATATATTTATTCCATCTAGCTACAATGCTCCGCACTGTGTTTTTATATATCTACATATTATTCCATCTAGCTACATTGCTCCGCACTGTGTGTGTTTATATACTTGCATATTTATTCCACCTAGCTGCAATGCTCCATACTGTGGGTGTTTATATATTTACATATTTATTCCATCTAGCTACAATGCTCTGCACTGTGTGTTCATATATTCATATATTTATTCCATCCAGCTACAATGCTCTGCACTGTGTGTCTGTGTGTGTGTGTGTGTGTGTATATATATATTTTATAGTAATATGTACATATGTATATTAGCTGCTCTTGCTTGCTTGTTTTTTCTTGCCTTCTGATTGTTGCTCTGAGTGTTGCTATCCCTGTGCTGTTGCAATCCTGGAATTTCCCCGTTGTGGGACTAATAAAGGCTTATCTTATCTTATCTTATCTTATCTTATTCCCAGGCGTGTGTCCACCAGGGGTTCGATACAAGGCCCCTCCAACAGGACTGCCTGCCTCGTGGAAGAAAAGAAAGAAGAAAGAGGAATGTTTAGCTAGGGGCGCAGCTGCCAACGGATAGTGGAAGAATAACCCACTCAGCCGCGCTGAGCTACACAGTGGTCTACCCGCTAGCCCTAGCTAGTTTTGTGTAACCAAATTGGGGAGGGTAAATTCGGTTTGCATTGTCAAGAATCTGAAACCTCAAAAGACTGTATATTAGTTCGTTACCTCAATAAAGATTCAAGACAGAATATTCTTTCATGAGTTTTACTTCCTGCAAGGAGTACAGGCAATGGTTAACATTCAGCCATGCACTGAGGCAGTCTCAGTGCCTGAGCATTTTTATACACTCTTGCATGAACATCTGCTATACACTTCCACACTACACCCATAAGGTCATACTGACATTTAGACTACAAAACGTACAGCACAGTCAAAATAACAGGAACAAAACATAGAACTTCGCTGTTCTGTTTTGTTTTGTTTTTTCCGGGGGGAAGGGGCAGGGATTGAATGTGATATGTAAAACCACAATGAGTTAGCTGGCATCGGCATGATGACACAGCCACGCAGTGACGTCATCACATTGAACCATTATAAGGGGAGAGTTGCCATCTTAGGCCTTTCTCGGCTTCAGGCTATACAGCGCACAGCCCAACAGTAAACCAGTACTGTATATAAATGACAAGAGTGTTCAATAAAGTTCGTGTTGTGAACTAGCACTACTTTCCATTGGTCATTCCGGGCTTCTGGATATAACACGCGTTGCAACAGTGTCACCGTGGACCCAACACAGTAGCAATGTTGTCGCCCATTGCATCACCGAGGTGCACTTCTCCAGAAATGGCAACGCTAAACTCGCCTACATCTTCAAAAGTAAACAATGAAACATGTTTCTGCACAATAGTAGGTTAATTGGCAGTTCTAAATTGTCCCTAGATATCTGTTTCCTATAGGCCCTTAGAATAGAGGGTTAGTATTAAAGAAAGCGCTTTGAGTGGTCTTTGTGACTAGAAAAGCGCTATATAAGTGCAGGTTAGTTAGTTAGTTAGTTAGTAATAGTGGGGTGAAATAATTGGTGTAGTGGCTAAATATGTGTTTGTATTTTTACTAACAACTGCTATTTTAAAAGTTCAGCATGAGGAAGTGATCGTCTCCATCCATCCGCATCCTACGTATACAATAAAAGCACCAGAGGTGCTGATGCCTCACTGAATGTCTACCCCCCCCCACACACACACACACATTCACATTGACAGACTACCATATGCCTTATTTCACCAAGGCATAATGAACTGGGAGCGGAATATGCATGTGCATGGATAGATAACATCAGTCAACCTGGATATGGTGCAGAACGTTTAAACCGGGTTCTAAAGTCAAATAACAACCTATTCATTAACTACACCTACTATTTCTTACATGGAAAGTTGTTAGAAACAGTTTCCGTGGGTCTGTTATAAATTTATCAGTCAGAACTTACCTCAGAGTTTATCTACAATCCACCATCTTGTCCTAGAGCTGAAGTCCTGATGAAAGACACCACAGCTGGTTGCGTTGACCAGCCAGGTGCAGCCTTTGTGTTCTCAGCAGCAGAACCAATGACAGTCTTGGATAGATACAGACCAGTGAATGCATAATCATCCCCATCCAATCAAATCAAAGGATGCCTTCCATGCATGCCTCCATGTGGTAAACTCAAAATCTGATTGGTTCAAGGGGAAGTTTTCAAAGACTGAATGCATGATCCCTGCACGCTCCATTCTTCAAGGTCCAAGGAAGATTTCATTGACCCTAGGAACACATAATGACTAAAATATGATTGGACAAAAACTCTACTGGAAGCTACTGGAAGTAGTGCAACCAAAAGAAAAGCTAGGAAATGAAGAGAATAGACGATTGAGAATAATTTAATACATTCACATGGAATAAATATAAGAATGTAGGGTGTAAATGTAGTGTTAGGGCCAGCAGAGAAGGCTTTGCTGACCCTGACTGCCCAAGGTAAATTTCCCTAGCCTTGATACCTGCCTGCTGCCCTATTATTGGCCAGCTGAGCTGTCTGTCATGTAGATGGGCAGGGAGCCAAAGGCATTAGCTTAGACCTAACAGTGAAACTATAAAGCTTGCACCAAACATGGGTTATATTGTTATTTTCTTTTGATTTCAGTCACCCTAATAGACATAAATGTTTCCACCGGGTTTACTAATCCACAGTCAGTAATACTGTGTATCTTGCATAATTTTGGCTAATTTTGCTATATTTTCACTGTGATGCTACATCGTTAACGCCACTAAGGCGGCTAGCAATTTAGCTACTAGTCTTGGCTCATTCACGGATGTTTCTGTCCTCATTGTACTGCAGGGACCAGTCATATCCTATCGACTACTGAAACCACACACCCCAGTCCACCAGTGATGCATTATTTCATTCATTTTTGAGACAAATTTACACTAGTTGGCTCCAAGCTAGGGTCTTGCCACCTAAGCTTAGCAATAGTGACGTAAGAGGGAGTGAGGAGTTAAACACAGCCTGAGAGATTTAAAGAGGCATACACTGAAATAAGCCATTCTGTGGAAGGCTGCAAAAGATGATTCATAAATTATACTGCAATAATCAAATAATTAAAGATAGCGTGACCAAAATTACAAGTGTTCCATTAAAGGGCCTATATCATGCTATTTTAAGCCTTTCAGAGTAAACTATATGCATGTATGTGATAGTATATTACCTTTGGTACACTGGAGAATGAATTTCTTATGAAATATGAGTTATTTTCACAAGCTACTTTTCCAACCCAGAAGTAAGATGCCTCGACCTCTGAGGCTCCGCTTCTCCTTCTTGTGGCTGCCGCCCATTTCATGACATAACCCCTGAGCCGGCTGCTGCAGCGTGTCGCTGGGTTCCGCCCACGAAAACTTAGAAGACATTGTCTTACGTAAAAAAGCAAACATTTGTTGTCACTGCGCAGATTAGGTGCGAGAGGAACTACTTCTTCACAGCGTCAATGCTAAAGTGAAAGAGTTTTGCCGATCACCGCTCCATTAGCTGCACGGAAAAAGTGGGTGTGTGCATTAGCCTGGGGGTGGTGCTGGCAGCACAGGCACTTCCTGGAGTGGGCGGCTCACCCACGTTCATAAGTATGAACGTGGGGACCCAGTCATTATCAGGGACAGGGCAGAGCAGCAGCTCAGAGAGCAGGGTTGAGGAGGAATACTCAGAGATGAGTGAATGGAGCAAAATACCACTTTGGGGGTGTTTTTGGTGAGGAATTAACATTATAACATGCTTAAAAGCTCAAAAAAGTCGATTTTGCATGATATAGGCCCTTTAAGTGTGTGTGTGAGTTGTTAAAATGTGCAGTTAAAACGTATAATCATCGACGCCTTTATAGATTTAATGGAAATAGATCCTGTCAGTAACTGAATATTCTTTGATTTTTTTTTTATTATGTCTAATTTATGTCTGGTTAGAAGCTTAGCTATGTTATTTGTTGCTGATTTATTTTTACATACCAAAAAGACAGTAAATTAACTGATTAAATTACCACTTAATCATTTAAAAAGAAGTTACCCCTTGACTACAGTTAAATACAGTCATGTGAAAAAATTACGACACCCTGTATAAGCCTGTGTGTTTTTTAAACATATTTGGACATATGGATATTTAATATCAATGTTAAAAAAATACTGGGAAATTCATATAATACAACTAAACAATTAAAAATGAATTAAAGACTTTTTCCAAATTTTCTGTAAAATGTAATTCTAAACAAATAGTGACGAATAAATTAGGACACCCCATCTTTGTTAGGACATCCCCACATTCATTCCCACTTAAAATGGTTCAAATAAATGTTAAAAAAAATAACAACAAAACAAAAACAAGGTTAGACATAGATATGTGAACATTTCTTAATAAAGAATTGATTTTTTTTTTTGTATACTTTATTGATCCCCAGAGGGTAAATTGAGGGCATCCACCTGGATGGATGAAGCAGCCACGTTATGGTGCTATCCCTTTACCATTCACACACACATTCACACCTAGGGCCACTTTAGAGTCTCCAATTAACCTGACCTAATTTAATGATTTGTCCTAATTTTTTCACATGACTGTAAGCACCAAACTTTGACAACAGAAGCTAATTATTCAGGCATTTCACCTTCACATGCATTCCATTATGTTATGACCCGAGCGCCGGTTCTGATCGCGCTCGGGCTAAGTTATGTTTCGCTGCCGGCCTTGACAGTTGCGGGCTGTATTCTGGCCTCACCGGGCTCTTATTGTGAAAGTGCTCGGTGGGGCTTCCGCCTGTCAACGGCCGGTCAGCTGATTGTAATTACCGTCGTTAGTGCTTCGCCTTCTTAAGCCCGGCACTGGCGGCAGTAAGACGCAGCAGTGTCAGTCGTTCTTCGTCTGAGCTACGGATGCTTTGGACTGTTACCTACCTCGTCTGCCTGTGGTTGACCGTCGTTTCCCCTGGACCAGTAAGTGAGCTGTTTAGCCTTACCCCTCCCGGTGAGAGTAGACCTCTGTGTGTCTCCGCCTCAGCAGCCTGTGTAGTCATTACTCCGTCAACCTTGCCTGTGTATGACCGTCTCCTCTATGGACCTGTAAGAGAGCTGTTTAGCCTTACGCCTCCGGATGTGTGTAGACTTATGTGTCATTGCCCCTGCATCTTGTTTTGTCACTTTTCACCGTAATTAAACTCACTGAAACTCACTGGTGACTGTGTGGCATCTTATGGTGGCTCGCGAGGGCCACCCCATGACACATTACACATTACCATTACACAAAACAAGCACACACATATAAAGGAAATTATTTTTTATTTTCACATCCTACTATAATTCCCTTGGTATTCTGATATTTCTTATAAATTTTCTATCATCTTTCTAGTCAGGGAGGATTTTTCTATCAACCACAATGCCAGTAAAAATACAAATGAAAGTGTATCTAAATAATTCATGATGCAAAAAGAACAGGATGAACAGAAAAAAAAATGTTTCAAGCATACAAGGCCACAAAAATATAACTTTTGTAAAACAAAACTGAATAAATACATTGTTGTGCTTTCCATGTAGCTTATTCCCTTGAATGGGAGTTGGCTTTGTTTCCTGTGTCTTTTTCTGCAATGCATGGAAATGTAGCTTTCAGAGGAAAATTAATTAGGAATCAGCTATTTTGCCTTCAAAGTCTCTGCATTGCACTTTATTTTGCACATAAACACACACTCACAGTTCTCGGTGCCTGCTGGGCAGTGTGGACTTTAACATGCCTACACCAATTCAACGTTGGCGTCGTCTCTGCATTCAAACCCTCAGGCTTTGAATATGAATACATAGAGCATTTGAAGAATATTAATCATCCTTTGAATGAATTGTAGGCAATAGCTGTTTCCATGTGTCCTCCCTGGGGTTATAATAGAAATATGAAAGTGTTACAACCCTGTCAAACGTAAATGGTGTATTTACGGGCACATTTTTGTTTGTGTCAGTAGGCTTCCCCAGCGGATTTCCTGATGTGACTCAGAGCTGTGTTACCAGTATAAAAAGCTATTTTGTTATCTAGCTCATCCCAAAAAAATACAGGAGTGCTTTTGCAACTAGTAAGCCCGTTGTGGAACACAGTGAGATTAATTCAAGATGATATCATTGATCTGCTGTGACAAAAAGATTGTAATAAAACTAAATTCAAGAGCAACCCTGAGTGGTTGTGAAAACAACTACATGAAGTGACATGATGGAGGGAGAGACTTATGATGTGTTTAAAGTAGACTCTCACCCTACTACATTACCCAAACTTTAACCATGAAGTCTTAGTAGGTAACATTATCCATTAGCTCAACTTTACCCACCCAAAATGAATAAATAAAACACAGACAGGAGTACAAAATGGAAACAACAAGAAACGATCATGGGTCTGTGGATTACAGGGGTCATTCACTGAAAAATTGGTTTTGTAGGTTTTAAACCTTCTGAAATGCTTCTATTGGTCACATGATTATTGGGAAGCAATCAAAATGCTGATTTCTCTTTAAATACATCATAAACGTGTATTGTTTCTGTGTCTGATTAGCTGTTTAGACTTCCAGATTTGGTACAGGGCGTTATAAGATGGTAATCACAGCCCAGCACTGTCTTTGATTCCAGCCTGCTGCTCTATTATCGGCCAGCCTTGCAGTTGGTCATGCAGCTAATACCCCCTTTACACAGGGGTGGAGATCAATGAGAGATCTGGCCAATTTTTGAACTTCAAAAATTGATCTTCAGTGATCTCCACAGTTGCCACGGTCTCCTCAGAGTTTTAACTCAGTCCAAAACACACAAAGATCTCCCAAATCCTTCCCAAAAAATTGTCCCAATTCCTCAACAATCTCCATGTTGTGTAAAGAGGACCTAACAGAAGTTTGCTTAACAAGAGCCATCTATATTGTTATATTCTTTAGATTTCAGTCACCCTAATTGACATCCCTTTTCCCACATGGTTCACTAATCCAGTTGATAATATAGCTTGCATCATTCTGGCTTATTTTGTTATATTCTCATTGAAGTTACATCAATCTGTAACATTTTTTTAACATTTTGACAGACAGGCAGCCTGGCGTCAGCTTAACTGTTGATCGCTATTTTCTATAAATTCCTATAAAATCCTTATTCACCCACAACACTTGACCATATACGTACATCATTCTTAGATGTTATTTTAGCCTATTTTCTTGTAGTATTATCTATTACCATCAGCAGCTAGCTGAAGCTAACAGTTTAGTCACTCATTCACAAATGCTTTTGCGCTTATTAAACTCCAGGGACTGATCATATCCTGTTGACCACTGAAACTACACACCCCTGTCCACCAGTGATGCTTTACTTCATTCATTCTATAAGACAAATTTACGTTATTTGGCTCAGGCTAGATACAAGCTAAGAACTAGCCAGCTAAGATTAGCAATAGCGACATCAGAAGGAGGGCGGAGATGAATGCGGCCGTGGGCATTTAAAGAGACATGCACTGAAAAGATGATTCACAAATTATGCTGCAATAATTAAATAATTAAAGATAATTAATTTGCCCAAAATATGTCACAAGCATTTCTTTAAGACGTGTGAGTTGCTAAAAATGTGGGAAAAGGGGCAGTCAATGACCCCTTTAATAAAGCAAACTGGTCTTTAGTCTCATTTACCAACCCCCAACTATACTGTACCTCTATAAAGAGTGCTTTCAAAGCAGTGAAACAGTAATGTCACCAGATTTGAAATGGTTCACCAGGTCAGTTGGAGGATTTGCTGGAATCTAAAGACAGAAATGATATTTCATAGAAGGTAGCTGTTGTCATTTATGTTAAATCAGTGAAAGGCAAGCTCTCAATAGGCCCGTGTTGGTCCGTGCCACGCTGAGGGCCACTGCTCCTCTTCCCACGTCCCCCGCTGCCCTGCACTCGTTACTTTTAGCCAAGCGAGCCTAAACACTGCTGTGTTTTATAGCTACAGCACATTTCATCCGCATCTCACCTCTCCTGCCCATAGTGGGGGGCAGAGGAACTATGACACCTGCTCACCCGGCGTGGCCAATAGTTGCCTTCAACACAGGCTTCTCCAACCTCACAAGTGGGTATCAGAGGATGGGAGGGAGAGTTGAGCTGGATGGGCCAAAAGTAGGAGAAATGATGTGACGAGTCAATCAGTGCAACAGGAAAGGCACAGGAACAGAGAAGAGGGGGTGTGGGTCAGTGAGGGGTGCATGAGATAGAGACGAAGAAGAAAGGCCAAAAGGAGGAGACTTCTGTCAATAAAAGGGACAGAGAGTGCGCGCAGGCCGGTGGCCCCCACTGAATAGCTATGCAGTTTATCCACTTTGGGCTGCTGTGCTGGGCAGAACGAGATTTAATGCAGCTCCACAGAGGGCTGCCAATGGGGAGAAGACTGGTAGCTGAGCTATATATCGCACTGCTGGGACAGAGCAAGGGGAAGCCAATCACATGCCCCCGTCTTTTGAAGGGGGTGGGGGGGGGCTTTCCATTACATTAATTTCTCGCTGAATCATGCGCACAATGAGAGCACGCCCTTTTGTTTCTTCTGATTTAATGGAAATTTTCAGAAAGATGTAATTCAAGAAGTGCACAATACATGGCATTAAATATTTAGCAGACATATTAAGCAGTCAACATGTTGTGCCATACCTCATTGCCTTCTTATAAGCAAATTACTTCTGCTTCTGAGGCTCCCTGTTAAAATCAATGTGCGTTATTGTAATCAATTGGCAGCAGATGGTTTTTTACCATAAATGGGATTCGACTGAAACTCGAGTGGCCGGCTGGACAGCGGTGGAGCAGAGTGCATTAGGGCCCCCCTGCCACAACAATGCCATCAATTAGTGCATATATTCATGAGTGTGTTTGTATCTGCTGCCCTTATAATGGGTGCTGTTCAAAGATCACATGACTGCCCCACATCCTCTGTGTCCCGTCAGACTGAAACAATGCCGCATATTCAGGATTTAGCAGTTCAGCGTGACTCATTCGGTGGATCTACTGTCAGAACAGCACTGTGATATCATCAACACGGTCTGAGCTGTTAAGAGACTCATGCTTATTGATGACCTGCCGGTTGTTTGTCATCGCTGTCAGGATGTGACCGAGGGTGACGCAGCACTTTGTGGTGTCATGCAGTCTTTGGTGAAAAGGCACGAGAGCAAGCATGAAACTTTATATGGATGCTTGGCTTACTGAGTTTGATGCAAAGGGAGTGACTCAGCAGGGTGTAATTCTGCATTTCATTATTTTAAAAAAAGTCTGAAAGCATTAAGGCCTCCTGATCACAGGCGTAGATCATTGGGTGACCATTGAGAGATCAAAAACTGGCCCGATCTCACAACGATCTCCTAAAGCCTCAAAAATGCCATTTCTATGTAAATGTTTGGGTGAATGCTGTGTGATTTTTATGGCAATCTATACAGATCTTTGAAAGATGTTTGAGAGACCACTGAGAGACCAGGAGAGATCACTGAAGGATCATTCAGAGTTTTTAGGGTGACCAAAGAGTTATGTTTATACGCACACACACATGACCACCTTAAATTGCCATTAGGCCCTTGGGCTGAGAGGTTTTGTAGCCCCCCCCCCAACAGAATCTCACTTTAAAAATATGTAATAGCTATGTTTTTAATAATGGATTGCATTCATATAGCAGTTTTAATGACACCCAACACTTTACATACAATGACTCCATTATTCATTCACTCCACAGACAATGATAGTGGTAAGCTACTTCTGTAGCCACAGCTGCCCTGGGGCAGACGACAAAAATGTGGCTGCCAATCCATGCCAACTGAACATTTATTCACATTCATACACCAGTGTCATGAACTATGAACACACTGGAGGCAGCATAGGTAAAGTGTCTTGCCCAAGGACACAACAGCAAGGTGGGGGGAGCGGGATTCAAACCGCCAACCTTCCGGTTATTGGGCGACTTGCTCTACCTCCTGAGCTACTACGGCCTCATTTTTGTTTCGCTTTGAGAAATAATGCAACTTTGAGCTAGAAAACACAACTAGACTGCAAAAAGTCAAATATAAGTAAAATGAAATAAATTAAGGCTGTTTATGCTTGTCTTTTTGTCTGACAAGATATTTATTTTTGCTGTGCGGTTTGTGTGTAAGAAAATTTTACATGCTTTCAGATAGTTTTAACTTGTTTTAAGCAATCTGATAAGTCAAATTTTCTTGCTCTGTTGGCAGATAATTTTACTTGAAATAAGCAAAAAATTCTGGCAATAGATAATTTTAGTTAAAATTAGAAAAAAATATCTGCCAACAAAGTAAGATTAAATTTCTTAAAACAAATAAAAACTATCTTAAAGCAAGTAAAATCTTACAGAAAACTGCACAATAAAAATAAATTATTGTCTTGTCAAAATTATCTTGTGAGAGAAAAGCAAACATATAGCCTTGATTTAGAATATTTTATCTTAAGAAGATTTTCATTGTTACAGTGAAACTACTGCCTTCAACACAAACACAAATTAGTCTAATCTCTCTCTCTCTCTCTCTCTCTCTCTCTCTCTCTATCTATCTATCTATCTATCTATCTATCTATCTCTCTCTCAGACACAGACACACACAGCACCATGGCCTAAACAACACCAGGTATCAGAGGATGACACTGATCAACAATTACAGTCTAATATGACAGCGGAACAAAAAGTTATATCAGTCAAGTATTCCTGATTCAAACAATGCACAACAGCAGTAATTAGAAAAGCACTTAGAGAGCGCATACCTCCACCAAGGTTCCTTCCGTCCCTCATGGATGACCTGCAGAATGCAATGAGTTCATGTGTAGGCCACGAACCAGTTCTGGTGAAAATTGCATCAAAGTCTATCCAGTAGTTTTGGAGGATTCTTGCTAACACACTGTGAGAAGAGCCTTGGTGGAGGTATGCATTCTCCAATCATCACCAAACTCTAATGGTTTCCTGTCTAGCCCAAGAACCACCTCTGGTGAAAATTCCATCCAAATCCATCCAGTAGTTTTTGTGTAATCCTGCTGCACAAATACAAACAAGGTCCTTGGTGGAGGTATGCACTCTCAATTCATCACCAAAATTTATTCGATTCATCCTTGGCCCAGAGCTACCTCTGGTGAAAATCTCATCAAAATCCATACAGTAGTTTTTGTGTAATCCTGCTAATAAACAGAAAAACAAACAAACAAACCACCTCCATCACATTACCTCCTTGGCGGAGGTAACTGAATGAATGAATCTTTATTTTGGATAGATTAGATTAAAAGATTAAAAGAAAGGAACAGAATAATATAACAAGGGGAAAAATTCCAACAAGGTCAAATTAAATAATAACTCCTCGGATTATACAATTCAACATAAGTTATCCGAAATGGGTGATGGCTGAAACCGCAGCTTATATTGGCCACCCATGTTCCATCCAAGAATTCAAAAAGAAAATAGAATAAAAGTGATTACAAATCAGAACAAAGCTAAGACAAAACGTGACAAAAAAAAAAAACTAAGCAACAGCACAGCGCAGACTGGATATGATAATCCTTATGTGATTTTACATGTCGTTTTGTATGTATGTTTGGAGTATTTCTTCCTTTAGTTTTTGTTTAAATTGTCCAAGCGTTGTACATGATTTTAGTTCAGGTCCAAAAGCGTTCCACAATCTGACTCCTTGCACTGAAACACAGTGTTGCTTGGTGGTAGTTCTCACTGAAGGTTTTTGAAATATACATGTTCCTCTGAAATGATATTGTTTCTCCCTTATTTGGAACAACTTTTGGATATTTGCGGGTAGTGATAGATTCTTCACTTTAAACATTATTACTGCAGTTTTAAAGTCAACCAGATCTTTCAACTTGAGAGCTTTTAATTTAAGAAAAAGTGGGTTTGTTGGTTCCCTGTAAGCAGCTTTGTTTATTATTCTAATAGCTCTCTTCTGAAGCATAAAGATTGGATATATGTTTGTTTTATATGTATTTCCCCATACTTCAGTACAATATGTCATGTATGGCAGTATTAATGAATGATACAAAGTATATACAGTAGTGTGGGTTGATTCAGCAAATATTTCACTCTGTGTAGTATAACGATTGATTTGGATATTTTACCTTTAATATAATTAATATGTGACTTCCAGCACAGTTTATTATCAATTATTACTCCAAGAAATTTAATTTCAGATACCCTTTCAATCTCTACATCATTTACACTGAGTTGTTGTGATGGTTGTTAAAAATTATTAATTTTGTCTGACTGAAATTGAGCATTAATTTGTTTGAATCAAACCACAGTTTGATTCAAACAAATTAATTTCCTTTAGTTTCCTTTCCAAGTGTATCCAAAAGTTGCTCCAAATTGCTTCCACTGCATAATAAATTAGTGTCATCTGCAAACAATATTAAATTTTTTTTTCTGAAACTTTACATATATCATTTATATACATATTGAATAACAATGGCCCCACAACTGAACCCTGTGGGACTCCGCAAGTAACCTTCAGTAACTACAAGTTTTTGTTACCAACACATACTGTACATACTGATATCTGTTCTTTCAGTAATTACATAACCAGGACAGTGCTACCCCACTAATACCATAATTTTGTAGTTTCTTTAACAATAATTTATGATCCACTGTATCAAATGCTTTTTTTAAGATCTAGGAATATCCCAAATGAAAACTCTTTATTTTCTACAGCAGTTGATTTTTTTTCTATAAATTCCATTAAAGCAAATGCAGTTGTGCTCTTGTGTCTGAACCCATATTGCTGCTCACACAATAAATTATTCTTCATTATAAAGATAAGATAAGATAAGATAAGCCTTTATTAGTCCCACAACGGGGAAATTCCAGGATTGCAACAGCACAGGGATAGCAAAACTCAGAGCAACAATCAGAAGGCAAAAAAAAAAAAAAAAAAAAGCAAGCAAGCAAGAGCAGCTAATATACATATGTACATATTACTATAAATATATATATATATATATATATATATACACACACAGACACACAGTGTAGAGCATTGTAGCTGGATGGGATAAATATATGAGTATATAAACACACAGTACGGAGCATTGCAGCTAGATGGAATAAATATGTAAATATATAAACACACAGTGCGGAGCAATGTAGCTAGATGGAATAATATGTAGATATATAAACACACAGTACGGAGCATTGCAGCTAGACGGAAAAAAATATGTAAATATATAAACACACAGTGCGGAGCAATGTAGCTAGATGGAATAATATGTAGATATATAAACACACAGTGCGGAGCATTGTAGCTAGATAGAATGAATATATAGATATATAAATATAAACAAACATAAACACACCCAGTGCGGAGCATTGTAGCTAGATGGAATAAATATGTAAATGTATATGTATATGTATATGGGATGAAACAGCACAACCGTCTACTTAGTTATCCTACATGGTATGATTATGTGCCCATACATATTCTCACCCTCCGTAGCTACCGGTATTCTCCTAGTTGTATGCCGGAGGGGACCATTGTGTAAGTCTATTGCATCTTTTGCATTCAAAAAACTATTAGGTTGTTACGTCTTTTTGCTATCTCTGCGAGCAGCCCTGCTAAGGTTGTACAGTCTGACAGCCATTGGTAGGAAGGACCTGCGAAACCTCTCGGTTGTGCACCTGGGATGATGTAGTCTGCTGCTAAATGAGCTCCTCAGTGCATTCAGTATGTATGTCAGTATAAAGTTGTCAGTTCTCTCACAGAATATTTTTTTGAGTATCTTTGAAAATTGCGGCAATAGTGAAATAGGCCTATAGTTTGAAAATTCCCCTCTGTCACCCGTCTTGTATATTGGAATTACTTTGGCTATTTTCATTGCATTGGGAAATATACCTGTTTGGAGAGACAGGTCACAGATATACGTCAGTGACTTCACTAAGCATTCAAAGATAGTTTTGACTAAAAACATGTCAATACCATCACAATCATAGATGTTTTACTTTTAAATGATTTAACAATTTCAATGACCTCTCTCTCATCTGTGTTCTTTATGAAGATGGAGTCTTTTATAGCAATGTTTTTTGCTTATTGTATCACCTGCAGGTCCCGTAATGGGTATTTCTTGTGCCAAATTATGACCAATGTTAACAAAAAAATTATTAAATTCATCTGCAGGTGAGACTGCTTTCACACTCTGAGTTGTTTTTTGTTTTTTTGAAAGATTGGTTGGGTAGCTTGTATTTCTGTTTTTATTTCCAAGAATACTGTTAAGTATTGTCCATGTATTTTTTTTTTTTAATTTTTTGGGTTTTTTTTATTTAAGTTTTTGTAAAGGGTATACAGGTCATTACAGCATTGCATTGTTAACATTTTCATCACATGTTCCCTTATTTTTTGCTCTTTGACAACATTGGAAGAATAATTATTACAACACCCCCTTTTTTTTAAAGTGAAAGAAAAAGTGAAATTAAAGAAAATAAAATAAAAAACAAACAAACAAAACAGCAAAAAACAAACAAAAAGAAAAATAGGTAATTAAAAGTAAAAGAGCATCTGAGTAGTGTTGGAACAAAGAGCGGAACCATTATTGAAATGGTATTTGTCAAAGATTAGATCTAATGGAAGACACATATGTGATCCAGGGTTGCCAAAAGTTCATGAACCCATCCATGTCCTGTCTCAGTGCGAATGTCAACTTTTCCATCGAGTAAATGTCTTGGATCACGTTAGACCAATCTTCAGGTGTAGGACAGTCCTTCAACATCCATTTTTTAGTTAGGGCTTTTTTACTTGCCAATATTAAAACATTGAATCAGTATTTTTCTCCTCGTCTTTCCAGTGAGTCTGGTAGTAAACCCAAATACAAAGTTACAAAAGAAAAGGGAACTGTTATTTTGAATATTTTCCCCAATATTGTCCGTACATTGGTCCAATATTGGTGGATAACTGGGCATGACCAAAACACATGAAAATGATTTGCAGTCTTTTCACCACACAAGCGCCAACAGTTCAACCCCTTATGGGTAAATTTGTTTTGTGCAGGTGTTCTGAAAAATCTTACCAAATTTTTCCATCCAAATTCTCTCCACTGCAGGGATGAGGTACTTTTCCATTGCTGTTTATTTAGCTTTTCCCATATCTCCAGTTGTAAAGTGAAATTCCCCTCTTTTTCCCATCTTTCTTTTATATATGATGTGTTGTCTCCTTTTAAGTCTTGAAGACCTTGGTATATTTTAGAAATGTATCTGATCCCTGGGATCCCTTTATATGCCATTAAGAAGACCTTCAGAACACCTGACTGTGCCCTTTCCAAATCCTCCTTTTTAAGTATATTGTTTATGTGGTGTCTAAGCTGAAAGAACCTGTAAAGATCTTGATTTATTAGACCTTGTTTTTTCAAATCTTCAAAACTTCTTAAAGTTTGCCCCTTAAAAAAATCGTAATATTTTATCAGCCCTTTCTCTTTCCACTTTTTAAATCTAGTGTCTGTTTTATTAGGAGTAAAGTCTTGATCATAGGCAATCCATTGCAGAAGTCGATAGGGCTCTTTAGTTTGATTCTCTCTGACTATCTTAAACCAAATTTTTAGCGGGGTCTCTATCCACGGGTTAGTGTTATTCAAAAGTTTAGGTAAGGCATTGTTCCCTATTATCGCCTGTAGGGGGATGTCACTTGTTATTTGGCATTCCATCTCCTTCCATTGCGCAGTGTAGACTGGGTTACATATCTCTATTAAAGTTTTAATTTGTGCGGCTTTAAAATAGTCCCTGATATTTGGCAGCGCAAGCCCACCTTTGTCTTTGTTTAGCTGTAGGGTTCTATATCTGATTCTAGGTCTCTTGCCTTGCCATATGAATCTTGAGATCTTCTGTCCAGCTCCTGCCATGTTTTTTTGGGAGGTTCTACCGGTATTGTTTGGAAAAGGTATAGAAGACGTGGAAGTATATTCATTTTGACTGCTTCAATTCTTTGTGCAGTACCCAAGAATGGTATCATATTCCATCTTGCTAGGACAGACTTTATTTTTGTCACCAGTGGATCATAGTTTAGTGTTATAATTTTGTTGAGTTGTTTCGGGATATTGACCCCCAGATATTTCATAGATTCCATCTCCCAGTTAGTTTTGAGTTTGCTTAGTGAATAATGATTTGGGTCATAGTTGAATGTTAAAACTTGGGTTTTATGACTTCCGGTCTGGACGCCATGGTGATAGCAACTTAACGCTGAACCTCCCAGATCCAATCCAAGGAAAACATCGTCAAAATCAGACTTAACAGATTTTTGGAAGAATAAAAATCAAAAGACAAAAACACCATGCCTAACCACAAACAGAAGAAACTGGCATTCCCCAGGTCAGGACGCGCGGCGGCCGCAGAATCTGATCCCGAGGACCTCCATTCAGGAGACGAAGAGCTGGGCCTAGCTAACAAAAAGGTTAGCCTGAAATCACTATATGATGAATTACGACGATTTCGGGCCGAATTTCACGAATTCAGAGAGGAGCTAATAAGGACGAACAGCAGAATGGACCAGGCCGAAAACCGAATCTTGGAAGCTGAAGAAAGAGTAAAAGTGCTTGAAGATTCTATGCTGGATTTACACAGAAAACAGTCAAGGCTGGAGGCTAAGCTAGCCGACCAAGAAGGAAGACAGAGACGAGATAACATCAGAATTCACGGTCTGAAAGAAGGAGCTGAAGATGGTTTCAACACAGTGGCGGAATGCGTGGAATCCTTATTGAGAGAGAAGTTGGATATTCCACAAACCACCGATTTGAAAATAGAAAAGGCCCATCGTACATTAGCCGCAAAGCCAGCGGCAGAAGCACACCCGCGTTCAGTGTTGGTAAGATTCTCCGATTTCAAAATAAAACAAGAGGTTGTAAGACGGGCTTGGCAGAAAAAAGGATTTATGCATCAAGAAAGAAAAGTCTTCGTGGAGCACGATTACGCCCCTGAGGTTCTTAAAAAGCGACGGGAATATAACGACGCCAAAAAGGTTCTACGGGAAAAGAATCTACGCTTTCAGACACCATTTCCGGCGAAGTTAAGGGTCTTTTACGGTGAAGAGTCATGTCTCTACAATTCAGCGGAAGAAGCAACAACTGACATGGCGAGAAGAGGACTCCCGGTAACGGTGTTTAAACCCGCAGCGAATCTGAGCAAGAAAATCAGAGCTCAAACGTGGTCCACTCAAAGACCTTCTAAATCCACGGGCCAGCAGCGGGAAACCCAGCCCCAGAGCTACAAAGATAAGCTTTCCAGTTCCAGGAAGGAATAGCGACCTTTTTGTTTTTTTCTCTCTTTTCAGTCATTCTGCACTTCCATCCCCCCTCCTACAAGGTAACAAACATTAAAGGAGATGCAGAATCAGCATGTGGTAAAACCTTTCATGGAGCAGTTATAGTATTAGAAACAAATGTCTTCTTAATTTAAAGGAAAAAAAAAATCTTGTTAAAATACAAATGTAACAATGACCCACATGTTCTCCCCACACTAACAAATACTGTATTAGAGTGAAGGTTTGCTGTGATGGGGGTGGGAGGGTGCACACAATCTCATAGGGTATAGGCATAAAAAAAAAAAAATCATTACAAATTCGGATCTGAAATTCACGTTAAAAACATGGGACAACTTACAGGGGTAAGAGAGGGCCCTCTACACGTAACAGAGTTTGAGGAATTTCTCTCAGAGCCTACACTCCATCAAGGCTCTTACAGGGTCTTTAAAGAGACCCCAGCTCAGGAAGTTTTTTTGACAGTTTTTTGTTTTAAAGTCTCATACACTATGTTCTTAATGTTTTTTATGTTCTTAATGTTCTTTCAGTTTCTGAGTAGCAAAAAAGAGGTCCACCACACTGTTATACTAAATAAGAAAATACAATGGAGAAACAGGGTGTAACCAAAATAGCCTCATATAATGTAAAAGGGATCCTGAATCCAGTTAAAAGATCCAAGATTCTACGCAAAATGAAAAAAGACAAAGCAGAAATAATATTTTTACAAGAAACCCACCTAACAGACGTGGAACACACTAAACTCAATAGACAAGGGTTTAAAATGATCTCTTCATCTTCATATAAGTCAGGGAGGAGGAGGGGAGTAGCGACATTGATATCAACCAAAATTACATTTGAAAAAAATCAGAACACAAAGATAAAGAAGGGAGGTACAGTTTGGTAATTGGGCGGCTAGAGGGAGAAGATATCACCCTGCTGAAGATTATACTTTTTATTCAACGCCACATTCATCTTACTCAAGGATTGATTACTTTTTTATGTTTAATAGAGACATTGGAAGAGTAAAAACATGTAAAATAGGACTGATGGATCTCTCTGACCACAGTCCGATCTATATGGACTTAAACATCCAAAAATACACAAATAATACATTTTCCTGGAGGTTGAATTCAAATGTCCTGAAAGGACCACTGAAAGATGAATTGGAATCAGATATTTTCAAATATTTGGAAGAAAACGATAACGGAGAAGTATCCCCTTTAATACTGTGGGATGCATGCAAAGCTGTAATAAGGGGAAAAATTATTGCAAAACTGGCAACCCAAAAGAAACTGAGACAAGAAAAACTAATCACACTAGAGTCAGAACTCAAGAACCTAGAAAAAGAACACAAAGACAACACTCATTCTAATGGCTCGCTCAAGATTAAAGAAATTAAAAATCAAATAAATGAGATCTACACAATAGAAATCCAGAAGAAACTTACATTTCTGAAACAAAAACACTATGAAGCAGGCAGTAAATCGGCAAAATTACTAGCCTATAAATTGAGGAAACAACAAACAGAAAGAGCAGTCTACAAAATCAGAGACCCAGTATCAAAGGAAATAAAATTCAGAATTCAGGATATTCTTAAAAGCTTCGAGAATTACTACAAGAACTTATACTCCCACAAAAAACATAAAAACGCATCCGAGACATTCCTAAACACATTACACCTTCCCCAACTTACGGAATCACAAAATAAAACACTACTGTCAGAAATACAACCTAAAGAATTGGAAAAAGCAATTATGAAACTTAAAGCTAACAAATCCCCAGGAGCAGATGGCTATACAGCAGAATGGTACAAAACCTTTAAACAGCAACTATCTCCTCTCCTCTTGAAAACATTTAACTATGTCCTCCACACAGGGGAAATCCCCCCCTCCTGGAGAGAAGGGGTCATTGCAGTTATACCTAAACCTGAAAAGGATAAACTAGAATGCTCCAACTACAGACCAATCAGTGTATTAAATCAGGACTATAAGCTTTTTACCATTATCTTTGCCAAAAGGTTAGAAAACATACTGACAGACTTAATTCACTTAGACCAAACAGGTTTTATAAGACAAAGACAGACACAAGACAACATTAGACGCACTTTACACATAATTCATCATATAAAAAAATATAACTTAAATGCAGTCATATTGGGATTAGATGCTGAAAAAGCATTTGATTCGGTTGACTGGTCTTTCCTATATAGAATCTTATCCAGTTTCAATTTTCATAACAACTTCATTAGAACTATACAGGCATTATATAAAAAACCAACAGCTAAAATAAGGATTAACGGTAATTTATCATCATCTTTTGAGCTGGAAAGAGGATGTCGTCAAGGCTGCCCCCTGTCTCCACTGCTCTTTGCAATCTTCATAGAACCTCTGAGCCAATGGATAAGACAAAATCAAAAAATTCAAGGTATTACACTTGGTCAGAAGGAACATAAAATAGCACTCTTTGCTGATGACATTTTAATATACCTAGGGCAACCAGACACTTCTTTACCAGAACCAATCTCAGTTTTTTCAGACTATGGAGATATATCGGGGTACAAATTAAACATGCATAAAACCCAAGTTTTAACATTCAACTATGACCCAAATCATGATTCACTAAGTGAACTCAAAACTAACTGGGAACTGGAATCTATGAAATATCTGGGGATCAATATCCCGAAACAACTCAACAAAATTATAACACTAAACTATGATCCACTGGTGACAAAAATAAAATCTGGCCTAGCAAGATGGAATATGATATCATTCTTAGGTACTGCACAAAGAATTGAAACAGTCAAAATGAATATACTCCCACATCTTCTATACCTTTTCCAAACAATACCGGTAGAACCTCCCAAAAAAACATGGCAGGAGCTAGACAGAAGGATCTCAAGATTCATATGGCAGGGCAAGAGACCTAGAATCAGATATAGAACCCTACAGCTAAACAAAGACAAAGGTGGGCTCACGCTGCCAAATATCAGGGACTATTTTATAGCTGCACAAATTAAAACTTTAGTAGAGATATGTAACCCAGTCTACACTGCACAATGGAAGGAGATGGAATGCCAAATAACAAGTGACATCCCCCTACAGGCGATAATAGGGAACAATGCCTTACCTAAACTCTTGAATAACACTAACCCGTGGATAGAGACCCCGCTAAAAATTTGGTTTAAGATAGTCAGAGAGAATCAAGCTAAAGAGCCCTATCGACTTCTGCAATGGATTGCCTATGATCAAGACTTTACCCCCAATAAAACAGACACTAGATTTAAAGAGTGGAAAGAGAAAGGGCTGATAAAATATTACGATTTCTTTAAGGGGCAAACTTTAAGAAGTTTTGAAGATTTGAAAAAACAAGGTCTAATAAATCAAGATCTTTTCAGGTTCTTTCAGCTTCGACACCACATAAACAATATACTTAAAAAGGAGGATTTGGGACTTCCGGTCTGGACGCCATGGTGATAGCAACCTAACGGTGAAACTCCCAGACTCAATCCAAGGAAAACCTCCTCAAAATCAGACCTAACGGATTTTTGGAAGATTAAAATTCAAAAGACAATAACACCATGCTTAACCAAAAGCAGAGGAAACTGACATTCCCCAGATCAGGACGCACAGCGGCCGCGGAATCGGAACCAGAAGACCTCCCTTCAGAAGACGAGTGCCTGGCCTAGCTAACAAAAGGATTAGCTTGAAATCGCTATTTGACGAATTACGACGATTTCGGGCCGAATTTCTTGAATTCAGAGAGGATCTAAAAAAGGCGAACAGCAGAATGGACCAGGCCGAAAACCGAATCTTGGAAGCTGAAGACAGAATAAAAGTGCTTGAAGATTCTGTACTGGATTTACACAGAAAACAGTCAAGGCTGGAGGCTAAGCTAGCCGACCAAGAAGGAAGACAGAGACGAGACAACATCAGAATTCACGGTCCGAAAGAAGGAGCTGAAGATGGTTTCAACACAGTGGCAGAATGCGTGGAATCCTTATTGAGAGAGAAGTTGGATATTCCACAATCCACCGATTTGAAGATAGAAAAGGCACATCGCACATTAGCCGCAAAGCCAGCCCCGGAAGCGCCCCCACGTTCAGTGTTGGTAAGATTCTCCGTCTTCAAAATAAAACAAGAAGTTGTAAGACGGGCTTGGCAGAAGAAAGGATTTATGCATCAAGAAAGAAAAGTCTTCGTGGAACACGATTACGCCCCTGAAGTTCTTAAAAAGCGACAGGAATATAACGACGCCAAAAAGGTTTTACGGGAAAAGAATCTACGCTTTCAGACGCCATTTCCGGCGAAGCTAAGGGTCTTTTACGGGGAAGAGTCATGTCTCTACAATTCAGCGGAAGAAGCAACAACTGACATGGCAAGAAGAGGACTCCCGGTAACGGTGTTTAAACCCGCAGCGGATCTGAACGAGAAAATCAGAGCTCAAACGTGGTCCACTCAGAGACCTTCAAAATCCACGGGCCAGCAGCGGGAACACCCAGCCCCAGAGCTACAAAGATAAGCTTTCCAGTTCCAGGAAGGAATAGCGACCTTTTTGGGTTTTTTTTTTTTTTTCTTTCTCTCTTCAGTCACTCTACACTTCCATCCCCCCTCCTACAAGGTAACAAACATTAAAGAAGATGCAGAATCAGCATGTGGTAAAACCTTTCATGGAGCAGTTTTAGCATTAGAAACAAATGTCTTCTTAATTTAAAGGGGAAGGAAAAAAAAAAATCATGTTAAAATAGAAATGTAACAATGACCCACATGTTCTCCCCACACTAACAAATACTGTATTAGAGTGAATGTTTGCTGTGATGGGGGTGGGAGGGTGCACACAAGCTCATAGGGTATAGGCATTAAAAAAAAAAAAAAACATTACAAATTCGGATTGGGATCTGAAATTCACGTTAAAAACATGGGACAACTTACAGGGGTAAGAGAGGGCCCTCAACACGTAACAGAGTTTGAGGAATTTCCCTCAGAGCCCACACTCCATCAGGGCTCTTACAGGGTCTTTAAAGAGACCCCAGCTCAGGAAGTTTTTTTGACAGTTTTTTGTTTTAAAGTTTCGTACATTATGTACTTAATGTTTTTTATGTTCTTAATGTTCTTTCAGTTTCTGAGTAGCAAAAAAGAGGGCCACCACACTGTTATACTAAATAAGAAAATACAATGGAGAAACAGGGTGTAACCAAAATAGCCTCATATAATGTAAAAGGGATCCTGAATCCAGTTAAAAGATCCAAGATTCTACGCAAAATGAAAAAAGACAAAGCAGAAATAGTATTTTTACAAGAAACCCACCTAACAGACGTGGAACACACTAAACTCAGTAGACAAGGGTTTAAAATGATCTCTTCATCTTCATATAAATCAGGGAGGAGGAGGGGAGTAGCGACATTGATATCAACCAAAATTACATTTGAAAAAAAATCAGAACACAAAGATAAAGAAGGGAGGTACAGTTTGGTAACTGGGCGGCTAGAGGGAGAAGATATCACCCTGCTGAATGTATATGCACCACCAGGGGCTAAATGGAAATTTTATAAAAATGTATTCGACCTAATGATAACTAAAGCCCAAGGTTTAGTGATATGTGGTGGAGACTTCAATCTAAGACTGAATCCATACTGGGATGCAACAGGTAATTCTTCACATCAAAATAACACCCAAAATAGGAATACTCGGATGCTACTAAAAGAAATGGGAATCTGTGACGTATGGAGGGAATTCAACCCCAATGTAAAAGATTATACTTTTTATTCAACGCCACATTCATCTTACTCAAGGATTGATTACTTTTTTATGTTTAATAGAGACATTGGAAGAGTAAAAACATGTAAAATAGGACTGATGGATCTCTCCGACCACAGTCCGATCTATATGGATTTAAACATCCAAAAATACACAAATAATACATTTTCCTGGAGGTTGAATTCAAGTGTCCTGAAAGGGCCACTGAAAGATGAATTGGAATCAGATATTCTCAGATATTTGGAAGAAAACGATAATGGAGAAGTATCCCCTTTAATACTGTGGGATGCGTGAAAAGCTGTAATAAGGGGAAAAATTATTGCAAAACTGGCAACCCAAAAGAAACTGAGTCAAGAAAAACTAATCACACTAAGATAAGATAAGATAAGCCTTTATTAGTCCCACAACGGGGAAATTCCAGGATTGCAACAGCACAGGGATAGCAACACTCAGAGCAACAATCAGAAGGCAAGAAAAAAAACAAGCAAGCAAGAGCAGCTAATAAACATATGTACGTATTACTATAAAATATATATATATACACACACACACAGACACACAGTGCAGAGCATTGTAGCTGGATGGAATAAATATATGAATATATGAACACACAGTGCAGAGCATTGTAGCTAGATGGAATAAATATGTAAATATATAAACACCCACAGTACGGAGCATTGCAGCTAGGTGGAATAAATATGCAAGTATATAAACACACACAGTGCGGAGCAATGTAGCTAGATGGAATAATATGTAGATATATAAATATATAAACACCCACAGTACGGAGCATTGTAGCTAGATGGAATAAATATGCAAATATATAAACACACACAGTGCAGAGCATTGTTGCTAGATGGAATGAAACAGCATAACCGTCTACTTAGTTATCCTACATGGTATGATTATGTGCCCATACATATTCTCACCCTCCATAGCGACCGGTATGTTCCTAGTTGTATGCCGGAGAGGACCATTGTGTAAGTCTATTGCATCTTTTGCATTCAAAAAACTATTAGTTTGTTACGTCTTTTTGCTATCTCTGCGAGCAGCCCTGCTTAGGTTGTACAGTCTGACAGCCGTTGGTAGGAAGGACCTACGAAACCTCTCGGTTGTGCACCTGGGATGATGTAGTCTGCTGCTAAATGAGCTCCTCAGTGCATTCAGTATGTCCTGCATAGGGTGGAACTCGGACTCCAGCAGAGATGACAGTTTAGCCACCGTCCTTCTCTCTCCTATCTCCTCCATCGGATCAAGGCGCTGCCCCAGGACAGAGCTAGCTTTCTTAATCAGTTTGTTCAGTCTCTTCCTATCGGCTGCAGTAATGCCACTGCCCCAGCAGACCACTCCAAAAGTGATGGCTGATGCCACCACCGTGTCATAGAATGACTTCAGCAGCGCCCCTTGTACACCAAAAGACCTGAGTCTCCTCAGCAGGAACAGCCTGCGCTGTCCCTTCTTGTAGAGTGCATCAGTATTGTGTGACCAGTCTAGTTTATTGTTCAGATGAATACCCAGGTACTTATAGGATGTCACCATCTCGATGTCTGTTCCCTGTATATTTACTGGTACTGTGAGGGGCTGCCCATGCCTGCGGCAGTCCACCACCAGCTCCTTAGTTTTCCTAAGTGTTTGCCCGCTTCCTGATTTCTCATTTTATTGTATGTGTGTCACACTTAAATCTTTCAGATCATCAAACAAATTTAAATATTACTAACTAACCTAACTAACCTGCACTTATATAGCGCTTTGCTAGTCACAAAGACCACTCAAAGCGCTTTCATTGGGCTGCTGGGATGGATTTTGATGAGGATCGCTCTTAGGGAAATATTGGAGAGTGCTGCTGGATCAGCAACTCTGAGGTGTCTGTCAACAACCACATGATCCTGGCTCAGTTCTGCAAGGATCACAATGTAGGCCTGGTTGTTGTTGGACCAGAGGGGGCCCGTCGCCTGGGGCGACGGGGGCCCCAGGCGGCGGGCCGCGCGCCGGACCTCCGGCGGCGGGGGAGGGAAGGGCGACGGGGGGACTGCTCCCCCAGCCGCGGCGCGAGCCCAGCCCCGCTTCGCACCACAGCCCGACCGACCCAGCCCTTAGAGCCAATCCTTATCCCGAAGTTACGGGATAAGCATTGTCACTAGAGTCAGAGCTCAAGAACCTAGAAAAAGAACACAAAGATAACACTCATTCTAATGGCTCGCTCAAGATCAAAGAAATTAAAAATCAAATAAATGAGATCTACACAATAGAACTCCAGAAGCAACTTACATTTCTGAAACAAAAACACTATGAAGCAGGCAGTAAATCGGCAAAATTACTAGCCTATAAATTGAGGAAACAACAAACGGAAAGAGCAATCTACAAAATCAGAGACCCAGTATCAAAGGAAATAAAATTCAGAATTCAGGATATTCTTAAAAGCTTCGAGAATTACTACAAGAACTTATACTCCCACAAAAAACATAAAAACGCATCCGAGACATTCCTAAACACATTAAACCTTCCCCAACTTACGGAATCACAAATTAAAACCCTACTGTCAGAAATACAACCTAAAGAATTGGAAAAAGCAATTATGAAACTTAAAGCTAACAAATCCCCAGGAGCAGATGGCTATACAGCAGAATGGTACAAAACCTTTAAACAGCAACTATCTCCTCTCCCCTTGAAAACATTTAACTACGTCCTCCACACAGGGGAAATCCCCCCCTCCTGAAGAGAAGGGGTCATTGCAGTCATACCTAAACCTGAAAAGGATAAACTAGAATGCTCCAACTACAGACCAATCAGTGTATTAAATCAGGACTATAAGCTTTTTACCACTATCCTTGCCAAAAGGTTAGAAAACATACTGACAGACTTAATTCACTTAGACCAAACAGGTTTTATAAGACAAAGACAGACACAAGACAACATTCGACGCACTTTACACATAATTCATCATATAAAAAAATATAACTTAAATGCAGTCATATTGGGATTAGATGCTGAAAAAGCATTCGATTCGGTTGACTGGTCTTTCCTCTATAAAATCTTATCCAGTTTCAATTTTCATAACAACTTCATTAGAACTATACAGGCATTATATAAAAAACCATCAGCTAAAATAAAGATTAATGGTAAGTTAATCCTTCCACAGGAAGTTAACGCCTTCCACAGAGGAAGCAGGGTTTGGGGACGAGGGGGATGACTCGCCTATCACAGGGGCTGAGGTCGCCAAGGTGGTTAAAAATCTCCTTGGTGGCCGGGCCCCGGGGGTGGACGAGATTCGCCCCGAGTACCTCAAGGCCCTGGATGTTGTTGGGTTGTCATGGTTGACACGCCTCTGCAACATTGCGTGGAGGTCGGGGGCAGTGCCTTTGGCATGGCAAACCGGGGTGGTGGTTCCTCTCTTCAAAAAAGGGGACCGGAGGGTGTGCTCCAACTTTAGAGGGATCACACTCCTCAGCCTCCCTGGGAAGGTCTATGCCAAGGTATTGGAGAGGAGAGTCCGGCCGTTGGTCGAACCTCGGATTCAGGAGGAGCAATGTGGTTTTCGTCCTGGCCGTGGCACATCGGACCAGCTCTTTACCCTCTCGAGAATTCTTGAGGGTTCGTGGGAGTTTGCCCAACCAGTTTACATGTGTTTTGTGGACTTGGAGAAGGCATTTGACCGCGTCCCTCGTGGATTTTTGTGGGGGGTGCTTCGGGAGTATGGGGTATCGGGCTTGTTGTTACGAGCTATTCGGTCTCTGTACGACCGTTGTGAGAGTTTAGTTCGCATTGCCAACACTCGGTCGGAGTCATTCCCAGTGAGAGTTGGACTCCGCCAGGGCTGCCCTTTGTCACCGGTCCTGTTCATAATTTTTATGGACAGGATTTCTAGGCGCAGCCAGGGAATGGAGGGTGTCATGCTTGGTGACCACAGGATCTCATCTCTGTTGTTTGCAGATGATGTTGTCCTGTTGGCTTCATCCAGCAATGACCTACAGCTCTTGCTGGGACGGTTTGCCGCTGAGTGTGAAGCGGCTGGGATGAGAATCAGCACCTCCAAGTCCGAGTCCATGGTCCTCAGCCGGAAAAAGGTGGATTGTCCTCTCCGGGTTGGGGACAGGCTCCTGCCCCAAGTGGAGGAGTTTAAGTATCTTGGGGTCTTGTTCACGAGTGAGGGGAAAATGGAGCGAGAGATCGACAGACGGATTGGAGCAGCATCTGCAGTGATGCGGACGTTGTACCGGTCTGTTGTGGTGAAGAGGGAGCTTAGTTCTAAGGCAAAGCTGTCGATTTACCAGTCAATCTACGTTCCTACTCTCACCTATGGTCACGAGCTTTGGGTAATGACCGAAAGAACGAGATCGCGGATACAAGCGGCTGAAATGAGCTTTCTCCGTAGGATTGCTGGACTCACCCTCAGAGATAGGGTGAGGAGCTCAGTCATCCGGGAGAGGCTCAGAGTAGAACCGCTGCTCCTCCACATTGAAAGGAGTCAGTTGAGGTGGTATGGGCATCTGATTAGGATGCCTCCTGGACGCCTCCCACTTGAGGTGTTTCAGGCACGTCCCACTGGGAGGAGACCCCGGGGCAGACCCAGGACTCGGTGGAGAGACTATGTCTCCCAGCTAGTCTGGGAACGCCTTGGTATCCCCTCTGAAGAGCTGGAGCAGGTGGCTGGGGAGAGGGAAGTCTGGGCTTCTCTGCTTGAACTGCTGCCTCCGCGACCCGGACCTCCGGAAAAGCGGTAGAAGATGGATGGATGGATGGATGGATGGTAAGTTATCATCATCTTTTGAGCTGGAAAGAGGATGTCGTCAAGGCTGCCCCCTTTCTCCACTGCTCTTTGCAATCTTCATAGAACCTCTGAGCCAATGGATAAGACAAAATCAAGAAATTCAAGGTATTACACTTGGTCAGAAAGAACATAAAATAGCACTCTTTGCTGATGACATTTTAATATACCTAGGGCAGCCAGACACTTCTCTACCAGAACTAATCTCAGTTTTTTCAGACTATGGAGATTTATCAGGGTACAAATTAAACATGCATAAAACCCAAGTTTTAACATTCAACTATGACCCAAATCATTTTTCACTAAATGAACTCAAAACTAACTGGGAGTTGGAATCTATGAAATATCTGGGGGTCAATATCCCGAAACAACTCGACAAAATTATAACACTAAACTATGATCCACTGGTGACAAAAATAAAATCTGACCTAGCAAGATGGAATATGATACCATTCTTAGGTACCGCACAAAGAATTGAAGCAGTCAAAATGAATATACTTCCACGTCTTCTATACCTTTTCCAAACAATACCGGTAGAACCTCCCAAAAAAACATGGCAGGAGCTGGACAGAAGGATCTCAAGATTCATATGGCAGGGTAAGAGACCTAGAATCAGATATAGAACCCTACAGCTAAACAAAGACAAAGGTGGGCTCGCGCTGCCAAATATCAGGGACTATTTTATAGCTGCACAAATTAAAACTTTAGTAGAGATATGTAACCCAGTCTACACTGTACAATGGAAGGAGATGGAATGCCAAATAACAAGTGACATCCCCCTACAGGCGATAATAGGGAACAATGCCTTAACTAAACTCCTGAATAACACTAACCCGTGGATAGAGACCCCGCTAAAAATTTGGTTTAAGATAGTCAGAATCAAGCTAAAGAGCCCTATCGACTTCTGCAATGGATTGCCTATGATCAAGACTTTACCCCCAATAAAACAGACACTAGATTTAAAGAGTGGAAAGACAAAGGGCTGATAAAATATTACGATTTTTTTAAGGGGCAAACTTTAAGAAGTTTTGAAGATTTGAAAAAACAAGGTCTAATAAATCAAGATCTTTACAGGTTCTTTCAGCTTAGACACCACATAAACAATATACTTAAAAAGGAGGATTTGGAAAGGGCACAGTCAGGTGTTCTGAAGGTCTTCTTAATGGCATATAAAGGGATCCCAGGGATCAGATACATTTCTAAAATATACCAAGGTCTTCAAGACTTAAAAGGAGACAACACATCGTATATAAAAGAGAGATGGGAAAAAGAGGGGAATTTCACTTTACAATTGGAAATATGGGAAAAGCTAAATAAACAGCAATGGAAAAGTACCTCATCCCTGCAGTGGAGAGAATTTGGATGGAAAAACTTGGTAAGATTTTTCAGAACACCTGCACAAAACAAATTTACCCATAAGGGGTTGAACTGTTGGCGCTTGTGTGGTGAAAAGACTGCAAATCATTTTCATGTGTTTTGGTCATGCCCAGTTATCCACCAATATTGGTCCAACGTACAGACAATATTGGGGAAAATATTCAAAATAACAGTTCCCTTTTCTTTTGTAACTTTGTATTTGGGTTTACTACCGGACTCACTGGAAAGACGAGGAGATAAATACTTATTCAATGTTTTAATATTGGCAAGTAAAAAAGCCCTAACTAAAAAATGGATGCTGAAGGACTGTCCTACACCTGAAGATTGGATTAACGTGATTCAAGACATTTACTCGATGGAAAAGTTGACATTCGCACTGAGACAGGACATGGATGGGTTCATAAACTTTTGGCAACCCTGGATCGCATATGTGTCTTCCATTAGAACTAATCTTTGACAAATACCATTTCAATAATGGTCCCGCTCTTTGTTCCAATGCTACTCAGTTGCTCTTTTACTTTTAATTACTTAATTTTCTGTTTGTTTGTTTTTTGCTGTTCTGTTTGTTTGTTTATTCGTTTGTTTGTTTGTTTGTTTTTTATTTAATTCTCCTTAACTTCACTTTTTCTTTCACTTTAAAAAAAAAGGGGGGGGTTGTTGTAATAACTATCCTACCAATGTTGTCAAATAGCAAAAAATAAGGGAACATGTGATGAAAATGTAAACAATGCAATGCTGTAATGACCTGTATACCCTTTACAAAAACTTAAATTAAAAAAAAAAAAAAAAAAGGAGGATTTGGAAAGGGCCCAGTCAGGTGTTCTGAAGGTCTTCTTAATGGCATATAAAGGGATCCCAGGGATCAGATACATTTCTAAAATATACCAAGGTCTTCAAGACTTAAAAGGAGACAACACATCATATATAAAAGAGAGATGGGAAAAAGAGGGGAATTTCACTTTACAATTGGAAATATGGGAAAAGCTAAATAGACAGCAATGGAAAAGTACCTCATCCCTGCAGTGGAGAGAATTTGGATGGAAAAATTTGGTAAGATTTTTCAGAACACCTGCACAAAACAAATTTACCCATAAGGGTAATTACTGTTCTGTTTGATTATTTGTTTTTTTGTTTGTTTGTTTGTTTTTTAAATTTAATTCTCTTTAATTTCACTTTTTCTTTCACTTTAAAAAAAAGGGGGTGTTGTAATAACTATTCTACCAATGTTGTCAAATAGCAAAATATAAGGGAACGTACGATGAAAATGTTAACAATGCAATGCTGTAATGACCTGTATACCCTTTACAAAAACTTAAATTAAAAAAAAAAAAAAAACTTGGGTTTTATGCATGTTTAATTTGTACCCCGATAAATCTCCATACTCTGAGAAAACTGAGATTAGTTCTGGTAAAGAAGTGTCTGGCTGCCCTAGGTATATTAAAATGTCATCAGCAAAGAGTGCTATTTTATGTTCCTTCTGACCAAGTGTAATACCTTGAATTTTTTGATTTTGTCTTATCCATTGGCTCAGAGGTTCTATGAAGATTGCAAAGAGCAGTGGAGACAAGGGGCAGCCCTGACGACATCCTCTTTCCAGCTCAAAAGATGATGATAAATTACCGTTAATCCTTATTTTAGCTGTTGGTTTTTTATAAAATGCCTGTATAGTTCTAATGAAGTTGTTATGAAAATTGAAACTGGATAAGATTCTATATAGGAAAGACCAGTCAACCGAATCAAATGCTTTTTCAGCATCTAATCCCAATATGACTGCATTTAAGTTATATTTTTTTATATGATGAATTATGTGTAAAGTGCGTCTAATGTTGTCTTGTGTCTGTCTTTGTCTTATAAAACCTGTTTGGTCTAAGTGAATTAAGTCTGTCAGTATATTTTCTAACCTTTTGGCAAGGATAATGGTAAAAAGCTTATAGTCCTGATTTAATACACTGATTGGTCTGTAGTTGGAGCATTCTAGTTTATCCTTTTCAGGTTTAGGTATAACTGCAATGACCCCTTCTCTCCAGGAGGGGGGGATTTCCCCTGTGTGGAGGACATAGTTAAATGTTTTCAAGAGGAGAGGAGATAGTTGCTGTTTAAAGGTTTTGTACCACTCTGCTGTATAGCCATCTGCTCCTGGGGATTTGTTAGCTTTAAGTTTCATAATTGCTTTTTCCAATTCTTTAGGTTGTATTTCTGACAGTAGGGTTTTATTTTGTGACTCCGTAAGTTGGGGAAGGTTTAATGTGTTTAGGAATGCCTCGGATGCGTTTTTATGTTTTTTGTGGGAGTATAAGTTCTTGTAGTAATTCTCGAAGCTTTTAAGAATATCCTGAATTCTGAATTTTATTTCCTTTGATACTGGGTCTCTGGTTTTGTAGATTGCTCTTTCTGTTTGTTGTTTCCTCAATTTATAGGCTAGCAATTTTGCTGATTTACTGCCTGCTTCATAGTATTTTTGTTTCAAAAATGTAAGTTTCTTCTGGATTTCTGTTGTGTAGATCTCATTTATTTGGTTTTTAATTTCTTTGATCTTGAGCGAGTCAATAGAATGAGTGTTGCCTTTGTGTTCTTTTTCTAGGTTCTTAAGTTCTGACTCTAATGCGGTTAGTTTTTCTTGTCTCAGTTTCTTTTGGGTTGCCAGTTTTGCAATAATCTTCCCCCTTATTACAGCTTTGCATGCATCCCACAGTATTAAAGGGGATACCTCTCCATTATCGTTTTCTTCCAAATATCTGAGAATGTCTGATTCCAACTCATCTTTCAGTGGTCCTTTCAGGACATTTGAATTCAACCTCCAAGAAAATGTATTATTTGTGTATTTTTGGATATTTAAGTCCATATAGATTGGACTGTGGTCAGAAAGATCCATCAGTCCTATTTTACATGTTTTTACTCTTCCAATGTCTCTATTAAACATAAAAAAAAATAGTCAATCCTTGAGTAAGATGAATGTGGCGTTGAGTAAAATGTATAATCTTTTACACTGGGGTTGAGTTCCCTCCACACATCACAAATTCCCATTTCTTTTAGTAGCATCTGAGTCTTCCTGCTTTGGGTATTATTTTGATGTGGAGAATTACCAGAAGCATCCCAGTATGGATTCAGTCTTAGATTGAAGTCCCCACCACATATCACTAAACCTTGAGCTTTAGTTATCATTAGGTCAAATACATTTTTATAAAATTTCCAGTTAGCTCCTGGGGGTGCATATACATTCAGCAGGGTGATATCTTCTCCCTCTAGCCGACCAAGTACCAAACTGTATCTCCCTTCTTTATCTTTGTGTTCTGATTTTTTTTCAAATGTAATTTTGGTTGATATCAATGTCGCTACTCCCCTCCTCCTCCCTGACTTATATGAAGATGAAGAGATCATTTTAAACCCTTGTCTATTGAGTTTAGTGTGCTCCACGTCTGTTAGGTGGGTTTCTTGTAAGAATATTATTCCTGCTTTGTCTTTTTTCATTTTGCCTAGAATCTTGGATCTTTTAACTGGATTCAGGATTCCTTTTACATTATATGAAATTATTTTGGTTACACCCTGTTTCTCCATTGTGTTGTTTTATTTAGTATAACAGTGTGGTGGCCCTCTTTTGTGTTACTCAGAAACTGAAAGAACATTAAGAACAAGAAAAACATTAAGAACATAGTGTATGAGACTTTAAAACAAAAAACTGTCAAAAGAACTTCCTGAGCTGAGGTCTTTTTAGAGACCCTGGAAGAGCCTTGATGGAGTGTAGGCTCTGAGGGAAATTCCTCAAACTCTGTTACGTGTTGAGGGCCCTCTCTTACCCCTGTAAGTTGTCCCATGCTTTTAACGTGAGTTTCAGAACCCAATCCGAACTTGTAATGATTTTTTTTTTCCCTTTATGCCTATACCCTGTGAAATTGTGTGCACCCTCCCACCCCCATCACAGCAAACATTCACGCTAGGACGGTATTTGTTAGTGTGGGGAGAACATGTGGATCATTGTCACATTTCTATTTTAACAAGATTTTTTTTTTTTTAAACTTATTTGTTTCTAATATTATGACTGTTCCATGAAATGTTTTACCACATGCTGAATATGCATCTCCTTTAATGTTTGTTACCTTGTATGAGGGGGGTTGGATGTGCAGATTGACTAAAAAAAAAAAAAAAGGTCGCTATTCCAACCTGAAAACGGCCAGTTTATCCGTGACGCTCTGGCGCTGGGTTTCCCGCTTCTGGCCCGTGGATTTTCAAGGTTTCTGTGTGGTCCACGTTTGAGCCTTGATCCTATCACTCGGGTCAGCTGCGGGTTTAAACACCGTTACCGGGAGCCCTCTTCTCGCCATGTCAGCTGTTGCTTCTTCCGCCGAATTATAGAGACATGTTTCTTCACCGTAGAAGACCCTTAACTTCACAGGAAATGGCGTCTGAAAGCGCAGTTTCTTCTCACGTAGCACCTTTTTGGCGTCATTATATTCCCTGCGCTTTTTAAGGACCTCCGGGGCGTAATCGTGTTCCACGAAGACTTTTCTCTCTTGGTGCATAAATCCTTTTTTCTGCCAAGCCAGTCTTACAACCTCTTGTTTTATTTTGAAATTGGAAAATCTTACCAACACCGAACGTGGGGGTGCTTCCGCTGCTGGCTTAGCGGCTAATGAACGATGTGCCTTTTCTAACTTCAAGTCGGTGGTTTGTGGAATATCCAATTTCTCTCTTAGTAAAGATTCCACGCATTCTGCCATTGAGTTAAAACCGTTTTCGGCTCCTTCTATCAGACCATGAATTCTTATGTTGTCTCTTCTCTGTCTTCCTTCTTGGTCGGTTAGCTTAGCCTCTATTGATGCTTGTCTTTTGCGTAGGTCCAGGACAGAATCTTCAAGCACTTTTATTCGTTCCTCTGCTTCCAAGATTCAGTTCTCGGCCTGGTCCACTCTGCTGTTTGTCCTTTTTAATTCGTCTCTGAATTCACGAAATTTGGCCCAAACCTCTCGGCGAAATCGTCGTAGTTCTTCAAATAGCGTTTTCAAGCTAACCTTCTTGGTAGTTACATTCAGCTCCTCATCTTCTGAACGGAAATCATCTGGATCAGATTCTCCGGCCGATACGTGTCCTGGCCTGGAAAATTTCAGTTTCCTCTGTTTTCCTTTAGACATGATGATTTTGTCTTTTGATTTTCACTCCTCCAAAAATCCGTTAAGTTTGATTTTCAAGATATTTTCTTGGATTGGGTCTGGGAGTTTCAGCGTTAAGCTGCTATCGCCATGGTGTCCAGAGTCCATGTATTTTTAGTGTTATCTCTGTTTTTCTCCAGTTCTTCACTGTAATAGTCTCTTTTACTACATCTCATTATATATATTAACTTATTTTTGTATGTTTTATATTGCTGCTCTGCTTCTTTTGTCCTTTTCTTTAGAAAAGCTTTATATAGTGAATTTTTCTTTTTACACGTTTTTTGTAATCCTTTGGTTAACCATGGCTTGTCGACAAATTTCTGTTTAAGCTTTTTCTTTACTGATGGACAATTTTTTTCATAAAGAGCGGTTACAATGTTCATGAATGTATCGCAGGCTTCATTTTCATCTGATACATAGACTTTTGTCCAGTCTTGCTTCAGCAGGTCTTCTTTAAAAGAACTGATTGCATTTTGTGATTTGTATCTGAAAGATTTTAAATTTTTTTCTGTATTGGCCCCCGTCTGGCCATGGATAAATGCAAAGACTGGCAAATGGTCACTTATGTCATTTATCAATAATCCACTTTCTATTTTCGTATCAATAATATTAACAAACAGGTTGTCAGTAAGTGTAGCAGTGTAGACTGTGATTAAAAACCTGAACAGGTGACTGTACAGTTACAAATAGCATGTCATACCTTTTTTTTTTTTAAAGGTGACGGACAGTGCCTTTTTTTTATCGAACCAATCAACTGATTGTATGAAAATATTCCATTCTTCCCATTCCCCTGATTTAATATGTGTCACCATCCTCCATAAATGAAATTATTTGGTCATAGCCCATCTGTCACTCAGTGAGGCTGCAGTACCGCCATCTCCCGATAGGTGCGTGCAGCCTTCACGTCAATTCGGTATGAAAAAAAATTGCAGAACGAGAGCAAAGTGATTCGGACAGCGATTATTTTCTAGAGTTTGACGACCTCAATATAAATGATGAAATTGACAATGAAGACGTTTTGGGTGGTGTGTGGCCGCCTGTCAGCCTTATTTGTTCAAGGCAGAGGGAGAGGAGGAAGACGCAACACAGACGGAGAACAGAACACTTTTACGATCGGCTGGAACATTTTTCTTGGTAAAAGATTCTTAGAAATATTTTTCTTTGGCGACATGCATGGTCACACATTTAATTTTCAAACTAAAACTACCCATTGGTCACTCGCTGCCTGATGACATGTTGTTAATCATCTTGTCAATACTTTTAACAGCCGCTGATTAGCACCTGCTGGTCTGTGCTCAGCTGGAGCTGATGAGACAGATGACAGCCCAGCAGCCGTCATCGTCCACACGAGTGAGTTTATAAACAATATTTATTCATTTGATTTAATTTCCCAGATGAATTATGAAGAAATCATTCAATACATTCAATAATCAATGCAAACGGAATAATCAATGCCAACCCCATATTTTTCAGGCGATACAGATTCATAGTGTTGGGGATTTTTTTGGAGAAGAAGTGAGGGTTATGTTGCCTGCCTGTGCGGTGAGCCTCATCAGAGAAACATTCCCATCTCATCACTACAAGGGATTTTGCCTACCAAGATTAGATTTGTGAACAATGTTATTTAAATAAAGTTTTGTAAAATCATATATTGAGTTTCTTAATGTTCATGTCAATGAACATTGGGACAAGAGTTGCAAATTAGCTAATAGCTATACACTCTATGTGCAACACATCAGATTGATTGTCTTTGATTAATTGTCTATGTTTATTGCACTGTCCCTGTCAAATAAACTAATCTACTACTAATGTTATAATTCTCATAGTTCAGCATTCATCAAAGTCGCATGTCATATACATTTCAATAATTTTTCTACCATTTTATGGTATAAATTTGGATTTACATAAAAGTCCTGTTCATCAGCTTCCTCTGCTTGGTCAGAAACATCAACATTGAGTGACAGTTGATAAAATCTGCAAAAAAGGTAGATCATAATTTTATCCAAGAGGTCTCAAATTGGATTACATACATAGAAATATAAATTGATCAAACAGGCACAACCACCTCCCTATACAGCACTGAATATTTCATATTTGATGAGTATGAACAACCTAATATGCTAATATTTGATAAGTTGGTAAGGCAATGCAAACCATGGCTTGGAATTCATTTAAGATGTTTAGTAAACATTTGCAGTGAATATTAAAAATAAAAAAAATTACCCTGTTTACTTCTCGTGTTCTGACAGTTGATCGCCACTAGCACTGATCCCGTTCTCAGAGTCACACTTGGAAATCGAGGCATATATAGTTGGAATAGCCGTTTTCTTTATCAGAAATCTTTTTGCAAATTTCATTTCAAATTGACATAATGTCTAGCCCAGGAAACACGCACGCAGGCTCAGGATAGATTTAACAGCTTTATTCAACAAGCAGGTGTGTGTGAATGGATTTATGGGGATGTGCTGACGAGGGGCAGGTGTGCGCGCAGCTGAATCCGCTGAGGAGCGGCGAGTCGTGACACAAATTGCATCTTATTCTCAAAATCGCTGTCAACGAAATCTCTACTGCACATTTTTGGTGTTTTACCGACATAAGTCCATTTTTTTTTGCGTTTTCTGAACGAATTTCACCCATGCCGTTCTGATTTTCACAGGGACGGGACATTCAAAAACACTCACAGCATGCTCCTCTGGTATAACGTCGCACCCGTACACAACACAACGACAAACCATAATTAATTCGATTCCTGAAATCCGAATGTTAATAAATAATCTATTTCTAATCCACAAGTATTCCGAGAAATATCCGTAATCGCCGATTTTAAAACGTAAACTTCAAATAAAACAAAACAATGTCCGCTGACTGTGTGCCAAACCGAGATGACGTCACACAGTCAGTGGCCATCTTAGCCGCTGTTCTTGGCTGGGTCAGACAGCTCTCCACAACAGCGTACTTCAAGGGCGCATTGTCACCTTATGCGACATACGTTGACACCAAAACATGTGGGGTTCCAATTAGCTCGTCTCAGACAACAATTTGAGATATGATTTAGCAATTTTGAATTTTCGTCTGTCCGTCGCCTTTAAAGTGCTTTCTTCTGGCCTTCTTTAATGAAAAATCCTTCATTATGTCCTTTAAGTCCCACTCACCAATAACATCATACTCTATGGACATCAATGTGAGGTTACAGTCTGTTTAAGCAGCATGCTTGATCTAGTCTACTTTTTACCAAGCTCTGCGTCTACTGTCCCATACACAGCTGTCTGATGTAAGCAATGATGGCCTTTCTAAGTGACCTGGCTTTTCTTGTGCTGGTCTCCATCTCTCAGCTTGCCTTCTCCACTGGCCTGCTCTCTTTCGGCAGGATCTGGTGGTCTTCTCCTCCAGGTGAATGCTTTAATGGCCCATCTGTCTCCTTGGTGCAGTAATTAGCAGCCCCGCCTCCACTCGTTGCTCCAGCTTAGAAAAATCCTTTACTCTTCGGTATTTTTTGAGCAATTCATTTTCCCTAAGCTCTTTTCCTCTCAATAATTTTATAAGCGCCACTCACAAACTTTTTTCCGGACATTATGACCGAGCTAATTTCTTCTAACCTCTCACTGGCGCTTGCATAGTCACATGTCAAAACGATTCCTCTGATAGGCTATTGTTACATGGTACCCATGTGGGCCACATGTAAACTGGACCATTCAGCAGCCAGCCACACACGAATATCAAGTGATGAACATAGAATTTGACCAATTAACAACGTGATCTTTTTTTATTGGCTCATGATAGGCCCCTGATCTTCGTAGGCCCCTGGGCTTCAGCCCAGCCTAGCCCGTTCATTAAGGCGGTCTTGTATATAAATACCTACACACACACACACACACACACACACACACACACACACACACACACACACACACACATATATATATATAATTTAAGCTTAATGTTTATTTGAAAGGGACAATACATACTAATGAACATTAATACAAATGTAAGTATACCAGATTTAGCAATACTGCTGATTTGCATCTGTAGTCCCCCGGTGGGTCACAAAAACACACAAACAATCATACATGGGAAGAACAACTGCAGTAAAACTGTACAAAGTGCCTGTGTGTGTGTGTGTGTGTGTGTGCGCGCGCGCGTGTGCGCACATGTGCAAGCACAGTGGTATGAAAGTGTTTGCCCCCTTCCTGGTTTCTCATTTTTTTTGTATGTTTATCACACTTAAATGTTTCAGATCAGCAAATTTAAATACTAGACAAAGATAACACAAGTAAACACAAAATGCAGTTTTTAAATGAAGGTGTTTATTATTAAGGGTAAAAAAATTCAAATCTACATGGCCCTATGTGAAAAAGTGATTGCCTCCCCCCTGTTAAAACATAAATAAACTGTGGTTTATCACATCTTTGGAAAGCTGAGTTCAATTTCTCTAGCCACACCCAGGCCTGATTACTGCCACACCTGTTCTCAATCAAGAAATCATTTAAATAGGACCTGCCTGACAATGTGAAGTAGACCAAAAGATCCTCAAAAGCTAGACATCATGCTGCGATCCAAAGAAATTCAGGAACAAATGAGAAACAAAGTAATTGAGATCTATCAGTCTGGAAACGGTTATAAAGCCATTTCTAAAGCTTTGGGACTCCAGCAAACCACATTGACAGCCATTATCCACAAATGGTGAAAACATGGAACAGTGGTGAACCTTCCCAGGAGTGTCTGGCCAACCAAAATTACCCCAAGAGTGCAATGACGACGCATCCAAGAGGTCACAAAAGACCCCACAACAACATCCAAAGAACTGCATGCCTCACTTGCCTCAGTTAAGGTCAGTGTTCAGGACTCCAACATAAGAAAAAGACTGGACAAAAATGGCCTGCATGGCAGAGTTCCAAGACAAAAACCACTACTGAGCAAAAAGAGCATAAAAGCTCATCTCAGTTTTGCCAAAAAACATCTTGATGATTCCCAAGACTTTGGGGGAAATACTCTGTGGACTGACGAGACCAAAGATGAACTTTTTGGAAGGTATGTGTTCCCATTACATCTGGCGCAAAAGTAACACAGCAGTTCAGAAAAGAAGCATCATGCCAACAGTAAAATATAGTGGTGGTAGTGTGATGGTCTGGGGTTGTTTTGCTGCTTCAGGACCTGGAAGACTTGCTGCGGTAAATGGAACCATGAATTCTGCTGTCTAGCAAAAGATCCTGAAGGAGAATGTCCAGCCATCTGTTCGTGACCTCAAGCTGAAGCACACTTGGGTTCTGCAGCAGGACAGTGATCCAAAACACATCAGCAAGTCCACCTCTGAATGGCTTAAGAAAAACAAAAGGAAGACTTTGGAGTGGCCTAGACAAAGTTATGCCCTGAATCCACTTGAGATGCTGCGGCATGACCTTAAAAAGGCGGTTCATGCTTGAAAACCCTCCAATGTGGCCGAATTACAACAATTCTGCAAAGATGAGTGGGCCACAATTCCTCCACAGCGCTGTAAAAGACTTTTTCATTCATCTTCTTCCGCTTAATCCTTTTCGGGTCACAGGGGGGCTGAAGCCTATCCCAGCATTCTTGGGTGAGAGGCAGGGCACACCCTGGACAGATCGCCAGTCCATCACAGAGCCAACACAGAGAGACAGACAACCATTCACTCTCACAGTCATACCTAAGGACAATTTAGAATCCCCAGTTTGATGCCAATTAACCTAACTTGCATGTTTTTGGTATGTGGGAGGAAACCGGAGAAATCCCAGAGTAAACCCACGCAGACACGGGGATAACATGCAAACTCCACACAGATCACTGTTGGTCAGGGGCTGGGATCGAACCCAGGATCCCCCGGCCAAGGGTGAGTTGCTGTGCTGCTGCAGTGCTAACCACTCCACCACCGTGCCGCCCGCTGTAAAAGACTTATTGCCAGTTATCGCAAACACTTGATTGCAGTTGTTACTGCTAAGGGTGGCCCAACCAGTTATTAGGTTTAGGGGACGATCACTTTTTCACACAGCGCCATGCAGGTTTGGATTTTTTTTATTTAAAAACTGCATTTTGTGTTTACTTGTGTTATCTTTGTCTAATATTTAAATTTGTTTGGTGATCTGAAACATTTAAGTGTGACAAACATACAAAAAAAAGAGAAATCAGGAAGAGGGCAAACACTTTTTCACACCGCTGTGTATATATATATATATATATATATATATATATATATATATATATAAATATTTGAGAGGTATCTAGTGCTCTTCTACCCACTTTATGCAGCAGTGGAGATCATTAAGAGATCACCAAAAGATGAAAAAATGGCCAGATCTCTCAATGATCTTTCAATAATCTCACAATGATTGCCACAATCTCTTAATGATCTCTCAATGATCTCCCACGGTCTCCTCAAAGCTTTGACTCATCCATCCATCCATCCATCTATCTTCTACCACTTTTCCGGAGATCTGGGTCACGGAGGCAGCAGTTCAAGCAGAGAAGCCTAGACTTCCCTCTCTCCAGCCACCTGCTCCAGCTCTTCAGAGACGATACCAAGGCGTTCCCAGACCAGATGGGAGGCATAGTCTCTCCAGTGTGTCCTGGGTCTGCCCCGGGGTTTCCTCCCAATGGAACGTGGCTGGAACACCTCAAGTGGGAGGCGTCCAGGAGGCATCCTGATCAGATGCTCAAACCACCTCAGTTGGCTCCTTTCAATATGGAGGAGAAGAGGCTTTACTCTGAGCATTTCCCAGATGACTGAGCTCCTCACCCTATCTCTAAGGGTGAGTCCAGCAATCCTACGGAGAAAGCTCATTTCAGCCGCTTGTATCAGTGATCTCATTCTTTCGGTCATTACCCAAAGCTCATGACCATGGGTGAGGGTAGGAACGTAGATTAACCGGTAAATCGACAGCTTTGTCTTAGAGCTCAGCTCCCTCTTCACCATAACAGATCAGTACAATGTCTGCATCACTGCAGATGCTGCTCCGATCCATCTGTCAATCTCTTGCTCCATTTTCTCCTCACTTGTGAATAAGACCCCAAGATATTTAAAGTCCTCCACTTGGGGCAGAAGCCTGTCCCCAATCTGGAGAGGACAATTATTTTAACTCAATCTAAAATAATCTTTCAATGGTTGCTAAAGTGAAGCAATCTCTCAAGAAGCACTCAGCAATTGCATCCATCTCCTCCATGATCTCTCTGCGATCTCTGCTGCGGTTTTTCAATGAATTCAATCAGTCTTTTATCAAACACTCAGTGATCCGTGACTCTACCTCTACCTTCAGGTAGGAAAAAAAAAACTGATTTTCATTGAAAGATCACCCAGATTACTGAGAGATCAGTTAGATCTTTGAGTGCTCCGTGAGGGGTCATGGAGAGTTTGCTGAGAGTTTGCTTCCCTTTGGTGACTGTTGAAAGATAGTTTTGGACTGTGTCAAAACTTTGAGGACCGTGAAGATCACTGGAAGATCTCTTACACTGAGAGATCTTGGCAATCGCTGAGAGATCATTGAAAGACCATTGAGAGATCTGGCCATTTTTTCATCACTCAACGATCTCGACCCCTGTGTAAAGAGTAGGCTAAGATAATGTCTGAATCTGACTTTTGCACATACTTTGAATGGGATATGTATTTGTAAAATCAAGACAAAATTTTATATGCTTAAAAATTCCTGAATCCAAATTTTGTTGTGGATCAACTCAAACTAACCACCTTTAAAAGCTAATAACATGACATCATTAGTGCAGATGAATAATAAACTTGTGTCCTGAATGATTAGTGCACTGATGCTCGCTCCTAATGCTGTTTTAATCCTTTATTCTCCCTTGTTTATGCCATGACCATTTGATGGATGGACTTCACTACTGTCATTTTGTTTTGTTCACATTTTAAAGGGGTTGTGACCAAACAACAAAAAAACATTTTATCTTTCTCTGTGCATTTGCTTAAGGCTGAATGAATGATTTTTTTTTCTCTGCCTCCTCTGCATGCCCCCAGCTCCCTCTCTCCTAACCACCGCGAGCCTGAATGCACGTTGCTCATCTGCATGCAGAGTGCCTTGGTTCCAGCTGTGAACGCAGGATTGAAATGGAAATGGGACGGCGGAGAAAGAACCGATTACGTTCCTCAAATGCACGCACTGCCTCCTGGCTGGCCCACCAGCTGAGAAGAGAGAGGAAGAAGAACATGGGTGGGTGGATGATGGAGGTGAAGTGGGAAATGTAGGAAAGGGGGTAGACGGCAACGAAGTGAATAATGAGAGGATGAGATGGGAGAAAGGTGGTGGGGGGGGGCAGAAATGAAGTACTTTTAGGTAAATGTAGATGATTGAGAAGACAGACCTAGAAGTGACTTTCTCACACAGACATAAATGCCCCCCCTCCATAATGGGCATGGCATGATTCATGTGAACAAACTCAGGCTGGTCTGAGAGGTGGCCTGGCATTGAACCTCACTGCTTAAGATTAGCTTGTAGAAAAAGCAGACAGAGGCTGAGAGGCATGATTAAATCTCTGTGTGTGTGTGTGTCTGTGTGTCTGTGTGTGCGTGTGGGTGGGTGGGTGCGTGCGTGTGTGTGTGTGTGTGTGTGTGTGTGTGTGTGTGTGTGTGTGTGTGTGTGTGTGTGTGTGTGTGTGTGTGTAACATTACCGAATGCTACACGTACAGTAGTAAAATGACACATCTCACTTCTGGTAAGCTTGCAAGGCTCATCTGAATGATATCAGCAAGGTTAGAGGACGCTGGGTGCACTCGATCACCGCAGTATTAAGAAAAGGCAACAAAGACAAAAATGCGTCCAGTATGCAGGACAATATGATACATTTCTTCATTTTATCCAAACTGACTGGAAGGACAGACTGTCCAGTATCACTCCTCCCTGCTCGTTTCTGTCTGAATGTCTTTTTTTTTTTTTTATTACTTATTTTGTACCCGGAGGTAGATTTGTTTTGCAGTCTGTTGATCATAAAATACTCATCTAATATAGACCATTCAAAATATTACACAATGTATTTTGAAAAGTCGTGTCTAACCGATACAGACTACAACAGCCAATGTGTCCCATAATGCAATTCACAGCAAATGCAGCAGTGCTAGAAGAGCCTCGCATCACAGCATGAACTGCTTTAACAGTGCAGTGTGTAACAGTTACTGACATCTAGTGGTCAAGGCGGTGATGGCAACCATCTCAAATGTCCTCCAGCCACCCCCGCACTCCACTGTGGATGGACGATGGACGATGGACATCAGGTGCCAAAATTCAACTGGAACCGGGTCGAGCAGCAGCTGTTTTTCAGCGGTGACTACACGCAGTAGGCGTTTGAGGGGTGATGCCATCCTCCTTCTTAGTAAAATGAGCCAAAAGCATCCCACCTGCTAAGCTGTCATCTCTTCAGTTGTATACAGTACAACTGAATATGTTACAAATTGGTGAGAGCAACGCTGCAAATGCACAAGAAAAAAACAAAGTTACAAATTTATGAATATAGGCGTACATCTTCAATGACTTTTTCTTGGATATGTGGTTTCCCCCCTAATTCGTAAGTTTTTGTTTTCTTTTTGTAACTTTTTCTCATAAATTCGGGACTTACTTACCTTTTCTTCCCCAAATTTATGAATTTGCATCTTTTATCATTTTTGGCACTTTTATTCTAGAAAACTGGTAGTTAATTCACGTTTCAGCCCAGCCTCACCTAAAACTCGTACAAATAGCACAATTTATCATGTGCATGACTAAGTGAGCAACGTTTTTCACATGTACTGGATACCTTTGGCAAATGTTTCTCTGCTGCGTTATGTAACTTTAATCATTAGATAAGTTGATGCCTCTAACTTTTTTCTTAACCTTAACCATTAGTGGAGTAAGCACCTAAATGTGAAATAAAAAGCCAAAGTGATAAATGGCTCTCTGTGGGACACGGATTCTGGACTGCGGTGGCTGTCGCTCGGAAGCTCTGGTATCAAGATAAGTGTTGTTTTGCTCGTGCGCAGTGACAACAGTGCGTTTGATTTCACACATGTGCAGTGAGTGAAGGCTTTAGCAATGTCTCAGGTACATTTTTTTTTGTTGTGTGTGGTATAAATAGCACATTTTGTGAGGTGAGGGTGGAAGGTAAATGGTTAATGGCATTCACTTATATATCGCTTTTATTCTCATCTCTGGATGACCAAAGTGCTTTACAGATCCTGCTTATCCACCCATTCACACACACTGATGGAGGCATAGCTGCATAGGCGTTAAAATGAACAGAATACATCAGCATGAGAACAAATCACACGCTTGCCTTCAACGCGGCGTGCTCGTACAAGGGTCGCGGATAGACTCCTTCGCATCCGTGGGTACTTTGTGGTTGAAAAGTGTTATGTCTGGAAACAAGGCGAACACCAACTGTGAGTTGAGGGGGACTTTATTAAGTGTTAGCGTGAAGAGAACAGTACACAGCAGTGGGTAGCTGGTTGTAGGTATGGCGCCAAGAGAGAGAGGCTGGCCCCGGGCAGCCGTATAATATACACCGTAACATGCTGGCGTCACCTGTGCATCCATGCGCCCGCAGCACAGTGCTTCATGTAGTTTCCCATACACGACAGAAAGGAACACTCAAGCTCTCTAACGTAGACTGCTTTTTATTCATTTTGGCCAGCTAGCTTCACCGCTAACTACCGAAACAGTTATGCGTCCAGTTCTCTCAGGCACAACAGGCAGGAAGTCAGGCGGGAAGAAAATCTCTGGTAACTTTTGAAAATAAAACACTTTGATAGTCAATGCAGAGGAACAAAGTCATCTAGTTTTTCTCTGCGGTTCCAGTACCAAGTGGTGCTATTTGTTTCACAAGTACACAGGGCTGTTTGTCCATTCTACGCTACCCTCCATTCTAAGAGAATAAAAAAATATAATTTATTACCTCCGCCAAGGAGGTTATGTAATTGGGGTGGTTTGTCTGTCTGTTTGATAGGATTATGCAAAAACTACTGTATGGAATTTGATGAAATTTTCACCAGAGGTAGCCCTTGGGCCAAGGATGAACCCATTAAATTTTGGTGATGATCTGAAAGTGCATACGTCCACCAAGGACCTTGTTTGTATTTGTGCAGCAGGATTACACAAAAACTATTGGATGGATTTGGATGAAATTTTCACCAGAGGTGGTCCTCGGGCTAAAGAAGAACCCATTACAGTTTGGTGATGATCTGAGAATGCATACCGCTACCAAGGCTCTTATCTTCTCACAGTGTAATAGCAAGAATCCTCCAAAACTACTGGATAGACTTTAATGCAATTTTCACTGGAACTGGCTTGTAGTCTACACACAAACCCATTACATTTTGAAGGTGATCCATGATCCATGAGGGATGGAAGGAGCCTTGGCAGAGGTATGTGCTCTCTGAGTGCTTTTCTAGTTTAGCAAAGTGATTGGATAGGAGTAGAAACATAGTTTTAATGTCATCTTTTTCTCAGAGACTTTTTTTACATACTGTACCTTCAAAGTATTTTTAATTATTAATAGAGTTACATCAATTTGATATACTGTATATTTACTACTAAACTAGTATCTACTAGTAGTAGCTCTACTAGTAGTAATCTAATTTTCAACCAGTGTTAATCTGTTACATTATACAAGCTGCGTTCCAGTCACCCAATAGTGTACTCCAAAGTGGACTGCACAGGGTATCCGCCATATTAAGTGAGATTCCAAACTGAAGGGAGCGAACGGTCTTCAGTTCAAAGGGAGCTGAGAACTGAGCAGGGAAGAAGCAAACAACTGTACATCACTTCACCATAAGTTGACAAGATGATTACCCAAAAGCCATTGCACCTCATCCATCCATCCATCTTCTTCCGTTTAATCCTTTTCGGGTCGCGGGGGTGGGGGCTGGAGCCTATCCCAGCATCTTTGGGTGAGAGGCAGGGTACACCCTGGACAGATCACCAGTCCATCGCAGGGCCAACACAGAGAGACAGACAACCATTCACTCTCACGTTCATACCTAAGGACAATTTAGAATCCCCAGTTTGATGCCAATTAACCTAACTTGTGTGTTTTTGGCATGTGGGAGGAAACCAGAGAAATCCCGGAGTAAATACGAGTAAAACAAACTATTGTTGTTAACATTATTAACAAACTAAACTGATGTTGGTTATTGTTTATATCAACTGATAAATAATAAATAATATAATAAATATAAATTATCCACCGTAGTCTGTGGTTACCATGGTAACGCACGGAAGAGGGAGCCGACAGTTACAGGGTGTTTCAAATGGAGAAATTTTATGAAGGGCAGTGGACTGATATTCCCTTAGAACGGAGCAGGGAGTAGGGAATACAGTTGAAGTACACTGTGGATCGGAACATAGCAACAGTCTTACCATAATTACTGTAATCTTACCATAATTACTGTATGCCGTTAACGATGCTGAGAAGATAATCAAAGTAGTGTCCAAATGTCCAAAGGCTCAATTTTCACTTTTCTTTTGAGCTCACTATAAAGTCCCCCTACATTTGAATTCCCTCTACTGTGACAAGAGGGAAAGAGTAAATGATTTCAGAAGCAACGTCTGAGAATTTTCCATTGGGCTGATCCTCTTTTACCATCAACATATTGAAATGAACTTTAGTTTAATACACAATCTCCAAATGTCAGAGGCCTTCCAGTCCAATACATTGTTATTCATGAGATTCTTGTGTCTCGGCATTACAGGATCTCAGCTGGAACAATGGATGGCAGAAAGAGGAGGATGGTGAGGAAAGACTGTATAATGGAGAAAGACAAAAAAAGATGAAATAATGAGAAGTGAAAATGAGAAAGAAAGTAACCCGAACAACAATTTCTCTATCAAGACCCAGAGAAGTGTGACCCTTTACTGCCCCTTTTAGGCAGGCCCAGAGGCGGGAGTGCAGTGCTAGGCTGAATACTATACCAAACGTCTGCCACAGCAGGGCTGGCTGTCAAATTAAATTTTCTCTCAGAGGATTGGTCCCTGTAGTGCGCCTGCCTTTTCGTTGTGGAAACATACAATTTTTATGATTGTTGTCAGCAGTCAAATGCAGCTTTTTTTTTTTTTTTTGTCTCAGCTTCTTTCTCACCCCCATCCAAATCATGAAAGCAACAGGTCCCAAATGGCACCCAATCTCATCTCATAAGGAAGCGGATGCAAAAGTCTGCTTCCAGAGTCGTTATGTGATTTTGAAAATCATTTCATCTTTGTGTGAATGTGTAGAAATATGCACTCTGCACTTGCAACTATTTCAAATGCAGTAAATGTAGTGCAGAGCCCAAAACTTTCTCAGGAAATGGTTTGGTGAAGAATTAAAAAGTAGACAAAGCTTTGAAAGGAGTTCAGTGGTTAATAAGATTTCTGCTAACACAATCTTACCTTTCTCACACAGGCTTGGCATGCAGGAAACAGGCAATGTCCAGAATTTTCATCTTGTGCATGTGGCTTTTCTATTCTATATGAGACAAGAGCAGAAAGTAAAGAAAAGAGAGAGAAAAACTAGCACAAGGGAGTGAGAATGGAATTGGAGCATTAAGTCAAAATCAGAGTGGTGACTGGGACAAGAAGACAAGAAAGAGAAGTTAAGACAGGTTGGAGAAAGAAAATCAGGGTTTATTGGGAATTTGTCCAGAGGGAAGGGAGAGGACATCAGACTGAGCAGAGCAGATCAGCGTGTGAGAGTGACACACATAACATGAGCCAGTTCCACAATAGCCTGAAACTAGTTTTCTGACCTCTGCAACCCTGGTTCCACATAATCCATTATGCTATATTCAAGTAAGCGTTACACCTAGGTTGAGTGTTATAGTATATAATGATCAAGAAAATGTGTATCAGTATGTGCTACTATCCGGGGTGAAAATAGTTTGATATTCTTACAGGTACTATCAACTTTACTCACAAACATATTGTTCACCTCTTGTATTGGTATTTTTATTTCATAAACTGACCAAAGACAGCCAAAAATAAAGAAATACAAAATTGTGGCATGTACAAAAGTCTTAAAGGTCTGCATCTATTGGTCAGGTGATAACTGAAAAAACATCAAAACACTCACTTGTTTTAAAAACCACACAGCCTTTATATCGTTTTATTTCATTTCAGTAAACCTGTAACCACGTGACTATGATCCTGGGGACAGGAGTATTATACCAAATTAATCACACCTGTGGATGCACACCTTATATATACCCCTTGCATCCACCCATTCTTCCTCTTTCTATCCTCCTGGTCAGTAAGACCTTATACCAGTCTGTTTAACATTGTGTTTTTTGTGCTGTTTGGGCTGCCTTATCCCAGGTACCTCATCACTGTCATAAAATTGTTGTGTTTTTCTGTTGAATGGGAGAAGGTTTACAGCGGCTGTGCAGCGTGATGTGCACTATCCGTACCTGTTTGGAGGTATGTAATATACACTTGCCTTCTTTTCAGCCGGAACTGTTAACAGTTTAGCAGCGTGAGGTATGTCTACCCTTACCTGCTTAAGGTTTGTGATGTATTTTGTGCCTTCTCTTCAGGCAGAAAAACTGTTTAACAGCTTAACAGCACACGATATGCTTTATCTGCTTGGGATGTGATATATTTTGCCTTTGTCAAGCAGGAATTGCTTAACAATTTAACAGCACGGTACAATTTTCCATTAATTCTGTATTGTTCTTTTTCTCAACTGACAGTCATCTTAAAAAAAAAAGGGAGATGTTGTGGGCGACACACATTGTGGGCCCACGTTTCCACAGAGACAGGACTGCATGTGTATTGAGGGTGTCACGTCTGCAAGGACAAAGGACTCGAATCTGCAGAAGATAACAAGGAGGTGTGAGATTTGTCTCTTTGTCCCACAGAAGATGCCCCGGAGAGATTTCCGGTTCATCAGGAAATGAGAGACAATGGTGAAGATTCAAAGGGATGCTTTGTGACTGTATGTTTACTGAAAACACCATGTGACTTGAATTCTGATGCTGGAAACATATAAAAGGGTGATGAGATATGATTCTTTCTCTTTCCTGCTTTGAGAATGCTAGAAGCTGTGTTCTGTCAATAAAGCTGGTTTACGACTAAACTCAGCCTCATCATTTGAGCACATCTTCTACACTGGTGACCTACGACGAGAAATGAGCAGACAGAATTCTCCCGAGCGGGGCTCGGCGGAAGCCAGCCTGATGGCCGCCTCCACAATCCGGCTGCCCGATTTCTGGCAGCACAGCCCGCGCTCATGGTTTAGCGCAGTCGAGGCGCAGTTCAACCTCCGGAGAATCTCCAACGACGACACAAGATTCTACCACGTGGTAGCGAAGCTGGACAGCAACACGGTCCAGAGAGTGGAGGATCTGGTTAATCATCCACAAGACAGCGACAAGTACAGCACATTGAAGGACGCGCTGATCAGCCATTTCACCCCTTCAGTCCAACAACGAGCAGAGGGGCTCCTGGCGTTGACGGAGTCAGAAAACGATAGACCTGCGGACCTGATGGTGAAGATGCTGAAGCTCAAAGACTCTGAGGATGGCGAATTTATTTTCGCCCACCTTTTCCTTCGGACCCTGCCGCCAGCAGTGAGAGTGGCCCTGGCAGAGTCGCCCCGATTGGCCAGGCGAGACTACCATGGGTTGAGCAAAGAGGCGCAGCGGTTGGTCGACGCCCACAAGCGGAACGCGGTTTCGGCCGCGGCGGCTAGCCCGGGAACGGCGTCTGGAGACAGCGCAGGTCCAGCGGCCGCGGCGCCAGACGCACCAACGACGGCGGCGATGGGAGCCAGACGAAGCGGAGCGGAGGACGGCCTGTGTTTCTACCACCGCCGTTTTGCAGAGAGAGCGCACAGGTGCGTCCCACCGTGCAACTTTAAGCGCCAGGGAAACGCCAAGACCGAGGGCCGGTAGCAGCTGCGACCCTCGGCAACGAGAACCGGCTGCTTTACCTGACGGATGCACGCTCGGGGAAACAGTTCCTCGTGGACACGGGCTCTCAGCTGAGTTTCGTCACACCCACCTACGCGGAACGGCTGATGCCTTCTAAAGCTCCCTGGGTGTCAGTGTCAGCAGCGAACGGCTCCACGATTAAAACGTTTGGTGAGAGGACCATGCTTCTGTCCTTACAAGGCCGTTCATTTGAGTGGACATTTATTGTAGCAGCAGTCAGTTTCAACATGTTAGGGGCTGATTTTTTGTGCTCACATGGTTTATTGGTTGACCTTGCTAATAGACGTCTGATTAATGCACTGTCCTTTCATTCTATTCCCTGCACAGCTCGGGTGGCCCCGCCGACTGCACATGCCAGCGTCTCAGCTGCGGGTGGTAAGTTTCACACATTGCTTGCTCAGTTCCCAGCACTCACAGTCCCCACGTTTTCGGCAACGGTGGCTAAACATGGGGTGGAGCATTTCATAACCACCACCGGCCCTCCCGTTTTTGCAAAAGCTTGGTGCTTGGACCCAGCTAAACTGGCCATCGCGCGCGAGGAGTTCACTAATCTGGAAAAACTGGGCATTGTTAGACGCTCCAAGAGCTCTTGGGCTTCGCCGTTACACATGGTCTCAAAGGCTGACGGCTTGTGGCGACCTTGCGGCGATTTCCGCAGGGTGAACAACGTTTCAGCTCATGACCGCTACCCGATTCCACACATCCAGGATTTTTCTGTTCATTTGGCGGGGGCGCGCATTTTTTCTAAAATAGACTTGGTGCGCGGTTACCACCAGGTTCCAGTGCGCGCGCAAGATGTACCCAAAACAGCGGTCATAACTCCTTTCGGCCTTTTTGAGTTTTTACGCATGCCTTTTGGCCTCAAGGGGGCCGCGCAGACTTTCCAATGCATGATGGATGCAGTTTTACGCAACCTTCCTTTCGTGTTCGTTTATTTGGACGATATTTTGGTAGCCAGGGCGTCCGAGGGCGAGCACGAAAAACACCTCACAGCAGTTTTTCGGAGGCTGGCAGAGCACGAGTTAATAGTTAACCCAGCGAAGTGCCAGTTTGGGGTGGCGCAGATTGATTTTTTGGGACATCGCGTTTCGGCAGAAGGAGCGGTTCCTCTTCCAAATAAAATGCGTGCCATAACGGATTTTCCGCAACCTCAAACGGTCAAGGCGCTTCAGGAGTTTCTAGGGATGGTTAATTTTTACAACCGGTTCCTCCCAAGCGCAGCACGGCTCATGCAGCCATTGTACACCGCGTTAAAAAAACAAAAGCCTGCAAATAAAGTTGAATGGTCTCCGGAGCGGGAGCGCGCTTTTACCCAGGCCAAATCAGCCCTGGCAAACGCAGTTTTGTTAGCGCACCCAGTTCCAACGGCCCGCATGGCGCTCACCACTGACGCTTCCGATGTAGCGGTGGGGGCGGTAGTTGAACAGTTTGTGGCAGGTACCTGGCAACCCCTCGCATTTTTCAGCAGGACTTTGCGCGATAGTGAGCGTAAATACAGTGCGTTTGACAGGGAGCTTTTGGCCCTACACTTGGCCATCCGTCATTTTCAGTTCTGGTTAGAGGGGCGACGTTTCACCGCGTTTGTGGATCATAAACCGCTAACTTTTGCGATGGCCAAAATTTCAGAACCCTGGTCAGGCCGACAACAAAGGCAACTAGCCGCAATATTGGAGTTCACTACTGATATTCAGCATGTCGCGGGTAAACACAATGTTGTGGCAGACTGCCTCTCGCGCGCGGTAGCACCACCAAGCCCCATAGGGGCAGACTCTGTAGCCGTGGCCGTGGGCCCGGGCAGCGATGCGGGAGCGCGCGCAGCCCCGGTCTGTGTTGGGTTAGATTATGCAGCCACGGCTGCGGAGCAGGTTAACAACGCGGACGTGCGTGCGCTCCAGTCTGGACCAACAGGGTTAAGGCTGGAGCACAGGGAGCAACAAAGTGGTATGCCCCCACTAATCTGCAATGTCTCCACGGGACGGCCCCGCCCCGTGGTGCCAGCCGCGTGGCGTCGCCGTGTTTTTGACTCGGTCCATTCTCTCGCACACCCGGGGGTGCACGCATCGATTAAGTTGGTGGGGGAGAAATTTGTTTGGCCCGGGTTGCGCAAACAGGTCAAGGAATGGGCGGCAGCCTGCGTAGCGTTTCAGCGAGCCAAAATACACAGACACACTAAGGCCCCGTTGGAACCTTTTCACATCCCCGCTAAGCGTTTTGATCACGTGCATGTTGACTTGGTGGGCCCGCTCCCATTATCACACGGGCACACACATCTTTTGACGATGGTGGATCGCACCACGCGTTGGCCACAGGCGATTCCTCTGACATCAACCACAGCGGAAGAAGTTGCGCGAGCATTTTTAGCAGCGTGGGTTGCGCGTTTCAGTGTACCGTCGGACATAACGTCCGACAGGGGTCCCCAATTTATTTCCGAACTATGGTCATCGATGGCCCGCAGCTTGGGGGTGAAGATTCATCGCCCTACTGCGTATAACCCCCAGGCTAATGGTTTATGCGAACGCTTTCACAGGTCATTGAAAGCAGCCCTCAGAGCGTCGCTGACGGATACAAATTGGGTGGACAAACTTCCATGGGTTTTATTGGGGTTGCGTTCTGCACCTAAGGAAGATTTGCATGCTTCCCCGGCTGAATTAGTTTTTGCACAACCTCTCCGTTTGCCGGGGGAATTTCTCCCCGATAATCCCGCACCAAATGCCCCCCCTGCTCAGCCGTGGCAGAGCGACTCGGGAGCAAACACGCTCCCTGGCCCGGTCCATCACAGTTTACCACACGTTTTTGTGCCCAAGGCTTTAAAAAATGCAGAGTTTGTTTTTGTTAAACATGATGCTCAGCGTCCAAGTTTGCGGCCGTTTTATGACGGACCGTTCCGAGTGCTGGAGACCGGGCAGAAGCATTTTCTACTAGATTTAGGGGGCAGAAGGGAGTTAATTTGCATAAACAGGCTCAAACCCGCCTTTGTTTTGGCTGATGAGGAAGTGCAGCTCGCGAGGCCCCCCCGCCGTGGCAGGCCGCCGAGAGGACATTCTCCAAAACCTTCACAGAAAGGCGCTAACAGCTTTAATCCACAGGTGCAGAGAGATGTTGCAGGTGCAGCCAAGCCAGGTTGCAGCAGATTCGGCAGAAAGTTAAAACCTAGGCGGTTGGTGGATTGATTAGCGATATATGGAGTGTTTTGTGTTTTTCTTTTTTTATGCCATGCAGGTTTTGCCCTTACTAGACGTTTGGGGGGGGGTAGTGTGGGCGACACACATTGTGGGCCCACGTTTCCACAGAGACAGGACTGCATGTGTATTGAGGGTGTCACGTCTGCAAGGACAAAGGACTCGAATCTGCAGAAGATAACAAGGAGGTGTGAGATTTGTCTCTTTGTCCCACAGAAGATGCCCCGGAGAGATTTCCGGTTCATCAGGAAATGAGAGACAATGGTGAAGATTCAAAGGGATGCTTTGTGACTGTATGTTTACTGAAAACACCATGTGACTTGAATTCTGATGCTGGAAACATATAAAAGGGTGATGAGATATGATTCTTTCTCTTTCCTGCTTTGAGAATGCTAGAAGCTGTGTTCTGTCAATAAAGCTGGTTTACGACTAAACTCAGCCTCATCATTTGAACACATCTTCTACAATGTCTTCTTTGTCTGGGTACTGTGCTTGGTGCACTCTCGCCACCTTTTTTGGGGGAGTGGTACTGCATACAGGTGGGACCTGAAATCTCATGTTGCTATGCTGACTTCCGACTAGCGCGCTTGTACCTCATGGAACAGCCATTTGGCTTGTTTATAATGACAATAATAATAATAATAATAATAATAATAATAATTGTCTTGGATTCTGAACTGTTGTTCTCTTGGAGGAATAATGGCTTCTGCAGGGAGTGAAGGCGGGGGGTGTGGGAATAGCCTGGACACTGGTATGCCACCAGCCCAGGGCTCCATCCCTCTAAGTTTAAGTGCTCCAGCTGGAACTGGGAAGGTCAGTAGGAAGCAGAAGCGGATTGAAGGAAGCCAGCCACGCAATCCAGTGGGTGGATTTCATGCAGAGCCAATTGGAGGAAGTGCATAAGACCATTGAACATATCGCTGCAAATCACTGTCGCCTTTGGGTATGCCACAGCAGGCTCCCCATATGTGCCCTGAGACCGCATCCTGATGCAGTCTCTCTCATGGCCTCTGATAACTTGGGTAAGACCATCAGCTCTGGCCGTGGCGTCCTCCCCTATCTTCTCCACCTAGGGCTTCAGCTTTGGACAGAGGTCCTACAACCCAGAGGCGGGTTCCCTTGTCAGTTTATTCTGACTGTGTGGAACATCAACAGAAGTCGTGGGCTTGGCTAAGGAGGCTGCTGCTCCTCGTTCTAGACTCAGTATTTTGAATGGTGCTGCGGAGCAGGGCTTGGATGGTGCGTTGAAGGTGGGCACTACCTCTGCATTGCTGGCTGGAGCTCCCTCTGCAGGCAGCAAGTCTATATGCCACCCTAACGACAGATGTCGTGCCACTGATGAGTTAGTGGCTAGCACCTACCAGTCTGTGGCTATGGCCTCTAGGCTGGCAAATGCTAATACACTTCCTTTAGTGTATTTAGAAGTTCTAATAAGGGACCTAGAGTCAACAGCGGAACTGACCTTGTGCCAGAGTTGGCAAGGCATTGTGGACACTGTGATTCAAGGAGCTAGCTTTCAGGCTACAGCACTTGGGAATTCCATGGCCAGCTGACCATGGCCGGCGGCATGTGTGGTTGAGCCAGTCTGGATTGGCAGATATGGACAAGGCTGCTGTTTTGGAGACTGCGGTAGAACCTGGTGAGGTCTTGGGCCCACAGCATAGGCGGTGTTGGACGAGGTGCAGAAGGTGAGACTGCACACACAGTCCTTTCATCAGCCAGGACCATCCAGGTCGAGTGTCCGGAGGCCTCTTGAGGGGTGTGAGAACCCACAACAGCTTTGTTTCACAGAGCCACTTTCCTTCAGAGCTCGGGTCACTCGAGGCAGAGGGCCTCTCAGCAGTGGGTGCAGATTCAGCAGCACTCACATCTGCGCTCTTGGGAGCATGTAGGCCATGGTCCTGCCAAGCCCCACCAGTGTCTCTGATGGTACACTTCCCTTGACATCAACCTTCTCCGCAGCACCCTTCATGAGTTGGCATCGGTGCACCTTATGTCCATGGGTGATCGATACACTGGAGTGTGGATACCGCCTACAATTCAGATCTCATTCCTCAACTTCAAGGGGTTTTGGAAGCAAAAGTAAGGAGGACTCATTTTCCGTGGTTCCGGGCAGCAAGGTCTCTGCTCTGCTGGGAAAGAACGTAATACGGTCTCTACAGAGACAGTAATACGCCTACAGAGACCGTAATACGCCTACAGAGGCGTAATACGCCTCGCCTCTCTTATTATTAAGAGAGGCGAGGCTTTTTATACTGCCTATTTCTTGTCTCCAAGCGAATTGGTGTGTAACGCACAGAGCTACCAGAGGACTGATCCCTCCACTGCAGCTTTTGCTACTTACAGTGGCTGTGTGGCCTAAGGTCAGAGAAACGGAGATAGGTGCTGCCCTATACACTGTATGGTGTCCCACATGCTGTGGGAGGGAACTAACTAACTAACTAAGCGAACTGGGGGTCTCCATCCGGTTCTGGGCCTGAGGCAGTTGAGCAGGTATCCCAATGTGCTCCCTTTTCCAGTGTTCAGGCAGGGGACATTATTCAGGCCATAGGGCCAGGTGATTGGTTCACAACAGTAGACCTTCGCAATGCTGATTTCCATATTCCCATGAATCCAGCCCACAGGAAGTTCTCAGGGTTCCTTCAGGACAAGCCTTCGGTTACAACGTCCTGCCTTTCGGTCTGTCCCTGTCGCCTCGGATGTTCACCAAGTTCATGGACACTGCACTCACCCCACTGCGGCAGAGGGGCATTCGAGTTCAATTATCTGGGTGATTGGCTGGTTTGTGCACCATCAGAAGCCATACCGTGGAGCCATATGGAGACTATATTGGCTCACCTGGCGGCACTCGGGTTGCGTTTAAATACAGTGAAAGGCTGCCTGGTTCCAACCAGGGTTGCTGAGAACTTGGGGCTCACCCTGGATTCAGTTGCCATGAGGGCATCCCTGACTCCAAAAGAAGATATACTATCAGCATCAAGAGCTGCATCAAGAGCTGCATCTCACAAAGGACTGTATCAGTGCAGCAGTTCCAGAGGATCTTGGGTCTCTTTGCTGCAGCTGCCCAGGTGGTGCCACTGGGTCTTTTACACACTTGTCCCCTTCAACGGTGGTTTGCGTTCAGAAGGTGGTTTTGCCTAGAGACAAAAGGAGGAGGCTAGTTCTTTCCAAAGGAGCCTCATGGTTCTCAGGTGGTGGAGACATTCCTCAGTAGTCTGAGATGGTGTTCCCCTGGGCTAAGAGGGCTGCAGGGTGACCATTACAACCGACACCTCCCTAACAGGCTGGGTGCAGTCTGGGAGGGCAGGTTTGTCTGGGGACATTGGGCTCCGGCTCAGCAGTCTTGGCATATAATCATATTGAGATGGAGGCGACTGCATCCAGAGATAGTTGAGCAGATCTGGCTTCAGTTGGCCAGACAGAAGCAGATCTGTTTGCGATGGCAGAGAACACCCACTGTGCTCTCTGGGCCTCAATGCATGGCCTGCTAGGTCCACTAGGTGCAGATGCTCTGAGTGTTGCCTGGCCTCCAGTGAAACTGTTCGTATTTCCACTACTGCTTCTTCTGCCAGCTTTCTTCACGAAGGTGAGGATACTGTCTGTTCAAGTAATTGATGGCCCCGAACTGGCCACAAAGACCATGGATGGTGGAGGTCCACGAGATAAGATAAGATAAGATAAGCCTTTATTAGTCCCACAACGGGGAAATTCCAGGATTGCAACAGCACAGGGATAGCAACACTCAGAGCAACAATCAGAAGGCAAGAAAAAAACAAGCAAGCAAGAGCAGCTAATATACATATGTACATATTACTATAAAATATATATATATACACACACACACACAGACACACAGTGCAGAGCATTGTAGCTGGATGGAATAAATATATGAATATATGAACACACAGTGCAGAGCACTGTAGCTAGATGGAATAAATATGTAAATATATAAACACCCACAGTACGGAGCATTGCAGCTAGGTGGAATAAATATGCAAGTATATAAACACACACAGTGCGGAGCAATGTAGCTAGATGGAATAATATGTAGATATATAAAAACACAGTGCGGAGCATTGTAGCTAGATGGAATAAATATATAGATATATAAATATAAACACACCCAGTGCTAAGCATTGTAGCTAGATGGAATAAATATGTAAATATATAAACACACACAGTGCAGAGCATTGTTGCTAGATGGGATGAAACAGCATAACCGTCTACTTAGTTATCCTACATGGTATGATTATGTGCCCATACATATTCTCACCCTCCATAGCGACCTGTATGTTCCTAGTTGTATGCCGGAGGGGACCATTGTGTAAGTCTATTGCATCTTTTGCATTCAAAAAACTATTAGTTTGTTACGTCTTTTTGCTATCTCTGCGAGCAGCCCTGCTTAGGTTGTACAGTCTGACAGCCGTTGGTAGGAAGGACCTACGAAACCTCTCGGTTGTGCACCTGGGATGATGTAGTCTGCTGCTAAATGAGCTCCTCAGTGCATCCAGTATGTCCTGCATAGGGTGGAACTCGGACTCCAGCAGAGATGACAGTTTAGCCACCGTCCTTCTCTCTCCTATCTCCTCCATCGGATCAAGGCACTGCCCCAGGACAGAGCTAGCTTTCTTAATCAGTCACAATTTCTTAATCAGCTTTCTTAATCAATCACAACCCCCAGATGTTGGGGGGCCATCCTTGGCCTCTCCCAATCAGACAGGATGTGCTCTCACAGGCGCAGGGCAGGATTTGGCATCTGAATCCCCAGCTCCTGAGGCTTCATGTATGGCCCTTGAATGGGAGCGATTGTGTAACTTGGTTTGACAAGGAGGTTAGACACCGTGCAGGCTTCATGGCACGTCTACCCAGCTGCAGTGCAGTGTGAACTGGAGAGTGTTTTGAACTGGTGTCGGACCAAGGGTGAGAATCCCTTGACATGTCACATCTCTGTCATCTTGTTTTTCCTCCAGTACCTCTTCATCGAGGTTAGGTGGAGTCAACTATTGGGAGCTGCCTGGCAGCAATGTTAACTGCCCATGAAGAATGTATGGCTTGTCGCCTGGGGCACATTCCTTGGCTAAGCAATTTTTGAGAGGCGTGAGATGGAGCCACCCATCCCGGTGTCCTTGTTGCCCACTTGGGGTCTCCGGACAATTCTCAGGGTTCTATGCTTGCCCCTTTTGAGCCACTCTCTATTGCTGACTTTTGTCTTATCTCTGGGAAGACTGCTTTCTCTTGGTGATTGTCTCGGCCAAGAGGGTCAGAGAATTGAATGCGGTCTCTGTGGATGCAGTATGTCTTAGTTTTGATGGTGATCGGGTGGCCCACCTGTGACCCAACCCAGCTTTTCAACCCAAAGTGCTACTAGTGGGTTTGTTTTCTCATGCTTCAAACCTTCTACCCTCCCCCATATACTTTTTCGGAGGCCGAGAGGCTCTTTAGTTGTGCCGGTAGGGCCTTTGAGGTTTATGTTGACCGTACGAGGTCTGTCTGCTCTTCAGACAAGCTTTTTGTGTTCTATGGGGAGTCCATAATGGGCAGGCCTATCTCTAGCAGCGCCTCTCCCATTGGATAGTCGCTCTGATTGCCTTTGCGTATGTACAGGTTGGAGCAGAACCATCGGTTGGGCTGGTGGCTCGCTCGACACAGGGATTGGCCACTGCGTGGGTGTTGTTTAGGGGTGCACCCCTGGAGGATGTATGCGCAGCCACTGGCTGGGCTTCTTCCTCAACGTGTTCCCGTTTCTTAGGTTCAACCTGGCCTCATCAGTCGTCCCCTCATCTGTTCTGGGGGTCACAGCAGGTTATTAATTTGCATCTTAGTTTTCCCTCGTGTAAGCCGGCATGTGTGCCTTGTGCTCGAAAGGTTTTTGTTTCAGCTCTGGTTACCTGGAGGAAGCAGCTTTACTTGTACGCACTCAGTTAAGTGCAATAAAGAAGCCAAACTCATCTGATTGTATTTAGGGTTAGTGGCGTGATTGGGGCATGGTGCTCCTTCGGCCTGTGGGTGGTGCCACCTCCATTCTCCTCAGGACTCATTTGGTATACGGTTGCCATGTAGTTACAAGTTCACTGAAATGAAACAAAAAGTACGTTTATGGATGTAAACACGGTTTTATGAATAAAAGTGAACCTGTAACCATTTATTGTCCTTCGTTGGTGGAGGCAGTCTCCTCCCAGTCATTAGAAAGAGGAAAAATGGGTGGATCCAAGGGGTGTGTATATACAAGGTGCGCATCCACAGGTGTGATTAATTTGGTATAATGCTCCTGTCCCGAGGGTCATAGTCACATGGTTACAGGTTCGCTTTCATTCATAAAATTGCGTTTACATCCATAAACATACGTTTTCGTGTCCGATTAGCTGTTTCAAAACAGTTTTACAGGGCCACACCCCGTCCACCAGTGATGCATTATTTCACTCATTCTTTAAGACAAATTTACATTAGATGGCCCAGGCTCGATTGGAGATAGGAGCTAGCCAGCTAAGATTAGCAAGATTAGCAATAGTGACATAAGAGGGAGGTTGGAGTTAAATGTGATCTGGGGGATTTAAAGAGATATGCACTGAGTGAGAAAGGTGAAAAAAGATGATTCACAATGATGCTAAAATAATTACATACTTTAAGGCAATTTGAGGAAAATGTATTACAAACATTTCATTGAGAACTGCGAGCTGGCAGCATGTGGGAAAAGGGCAGTGTATGGGAGTTATAAGATGTTCTGTTTAAAACTGTCTTGTTAATATGGTATCAAAAAAAGGTATCACAACAAAGCAAAAAACAAATCTCATGCTAGGAAGTAAATTTTTCATGTGTTAACACAGGTCAACCTTGACGTTTTTTGCTTTTTGACTTTCCATTAGAAAATACATCTGACCAGGTATTTTTTTAACCATATAAAGACATAACACTTTCATGTGTTAACATGGATGTCAAACCTAATGTTTTGGACCTTTTAGCTTTCCATACAGTATCAGTCAGCTGCAGCAACTTGGAGGACAGTCAATCTCACATTAACTAGCAGCAATGAAAGGCAGCTGGGTTCCATCAAGAATGCATCAAAACAAAACAGGGAAGGTTCAAAAGCAAATCAGAATGACTTCATCACAAGTAATAAGAACATGGTAAGTTGTTGTAAGACGGTAAGTTGTTGGTAAGATGGAATAATGTTGGCAGATGTGTTTTCTTGCAGAAAGAGTGACCATGATTGTTTTTTTAGTGTTGGTTTCAGCAGGAGTTGCTCTCCTCTATATTCCCACTAAATCTTTTATTGGTACAGAGTACCAGACCATACTGGCTGACTTCGACCCCTGACTAGTATTAGTGTATACCAGAGATGATCCTGGGTCTGGCCTTGTCGTGGCGAGGGAGCTTGTGTGTTCCAATGATCTGAAGAGCATTACTGTCTGGAGCTTGCTCCTGGTAGGGTCGCCCTTGGTGGGCCAGTCTCTCGGGGAGGTTCCAGACAAATGATGACCCACGGCATGTCGGCACGCCATTAGATGGCAACCCCATTATCCGACTATCTTAATATTGCAACACTATACTTTTGGAGGCTAACATTATTAAGTAAGACATGTGTGCATCATACAGTGAATGGGTGGATATTAACCCTAGACTGTAGTTGTGATGTGCGGCCCGCCAGGGCAGATAGACAGACTCGCGTGCAGGGCAACCTTTTACCATGATTTATTCCAGAGAAAGACAAACAACTGTGAAGCAGTGGTGTGGAGAGGGGCAAATTATGACAGAGAACGCCATGCTGTGGGTATGGCATGAATAGAATATATTAGGCAGGAGCTAATTAACAAAATGAGGAACAGCCGTGAATGATTAACAACAGAACCAATAAACCAAGGAGCAGAATGAACTGAGAGCGATGTCACAAAATAAACATGATATTCAATTCAATTCAATTCAATTCAACTTTATTTATATAGCGCCATTTCACAACAACAGTCATCTCATAGCACTATCAACTGTAGGGAGGACCCCCACAGTTGCAGAAAGACCCCAGCAATCAGGCGATCCCCTGTGAGCAAGCACTTGGCGACGGTGGAGAGGAAAAACTCCCTTTTAACAGGAAGAAACCTCCAGCAGAACCAGGCTCAGGGAGGGGCAGTCATCTGCTGCGACTGGCTGGGGGGTGAGGGGATAGAGAAGAAGAAAAGAACAGACATGTAGAGAGCAAACAGCACAATGGGGACTCAATCTATGGGAGAGAACAAACAAATGTTAATGACCAGCAAAAAAAAAATATTTCATAGAGAGTGAGGAAAGGAGTGAGGCCCAGTGCATTACTGGAGGTCCCCCGGCTGACTAAACCTATTAGCAGCATAACTAAGGGAGGGTTCAGAAAACACATGATCCCTCCCTAATTGTAGGCTATATCAAAAAGGTAGGTTTTAGCCCTATTCTTAAAAACAGAGATCGAGTCTGACTCCCGAATCCAGATTGGCAGCTGATTCCACAGGAGAGGAGCTTGATAACTGAAGGCTCTGCCTCCCATTGTACTTTTGGAGATTCTAGGTATTACAAGTAAACCTGCATTTTGGGAGCGTAGTGCTCTGTTAGGATGATACGGTAGTATCAGATCTTTTAAATAAAAAGGAGCCTGATTGTTTAGAGCTTTGTAAGTAAGAAGAAGGATTTTAAACTTAATTCTAAACTCTATGGGAAGCCAATGAAGGGAGGCCAGAACCGGAGAGATATGATCTCTCTTTCTAGTACCTGTTAAAACTCTTGCTGCAGCATTTTGGATCAGCTGAAGACTTTTTAAAGATGTTTTAGGACAACCTGATAATAAAGAATTACAATAATCTAATCTCGAGCTAACAAAAGCGTGGATCAGCTTCTCAGCATCACTCTGAGACAAGATGCTCCTAATCTTGGCAATATTACGCAAATGATAGAAGGCAGTCTTAGAAACAAATTTAATATGTGAATTGAAGGACAAATCCTGATCAAAAATAACTCCAAGGTTCCTCACAGAGCTATTAAGAGAAAGAGTAACTGCATCCAAACTGAAAGTTTGATTTGGAAAGGAATTTCTAAGGTTTTTTGGACCAACAAGAATGACTTCAGTCTTATCTGAATTTAATAGCAGGAAATTACAAGTCATCCAAACTTTGATTTCCTTAAGACAGGCTTCTAACTTGACTAATTGATTAGTATCATCTGGCTTCATTGACAGGTATAATTGTGTGTCATCTGCATAACAGTGAAAATGTATACAGTGCTTTCTAATAATGTTGCCTAACGGAAGCATATATAAACTAAAAAGAGTAGGGCCAAGCACAGATCCCTGTGGAACTCCATGACTAAGCTTTGAGCTGAGAGAAAACTCATCATTTACATGAACAAACTGGAACCTATCAGATAAATAAGATCTAAACCACTGCAACGAAGTTCCATTAAGTCCAACATAGTGTTCTAATCTATCAAGTAGAATATTATGATCGATAGTATCAAAAGCTGCACTAAGATCTAAAAGGACAAGTACAGAAACTAGTCCATTATCAGATGCAATGAGGAGGTCGTTAGTGACCTTCGCTAAGGCTGTTTCAGTGCTATGATGGATTCTAAACCCAGATTGAAACTCCTCAAATAAACCATTTCCCTGCAGGTGGTCAAATAATTGCATAGCAACAACTCTTTCTAAGATTTTTGAAATGAAAGGGAGATTAGAGATTGGTCTATAGTTAGCTAAAGCTCCTGGATCTAGCGTTGGCTTTTTGAGTAAGGGTTTAATTACAGCCGTTTTAAAAGCCTGCGGTACATGGCCTAAAGTTAATGAAGAATTGATTATATGAAGAATAAAGCTACCAATAAGTGGGAAGACTTCTTTAAATAACCTGGTAGGAATAGGGTCTAAAAGACAAGTTGAAGGTTTGGATGAGGAAACTATTTTGTCTAACTCACAAAGGTCGATTGGAGTAAACTCATCAAGACAGACATCAATAGAAGGAGTTGTAGTAGTTACAGTATTTAAGTTAACTGTGGGAAGAATCTGATTGATTTTATCTCTGATGGATGAAATTTTATTATTGAAAAAGTTCATAAAGTCCTGACTAGTAAGCTCTAAGGGGATGCTAGGATTGACAGAGTCCTGACTCTTTGTCAACCTGGCTACAGTACTGAAAAGAAACCTGGGATTATTCTTGTTCTCTTCTATTAATGCAGAGTAATAACTCGTTCTAGCTTTTCTAAGAGATTTTTTATAAATTAAAAGATGATTTCTCCAAGCTAGATAGATTTCATCTAAATTAGTAGAGCGCCATTTTCTTTCTAATTGACGAGTCTTCTGTTTTAAGCTACGAGTTTCTGTGTTGAACCAAGGAGTTAAAAATCTCTGATTAGACTTTTTCTTTTTTAAGGGGGCCACCAAGTCTAGAGCCTGATGTAGAGAAGCTGAAACACTATCCACCATGTTATCAATTACAGAAGGAGCAAGCTGTCTATAGCTTATTTCCGTTGTGTTGACACATGGCATAGAGGAAACAATCTGCATAAATTTGGAAACAGCATCATCTGAGAGGCATCTACTGTGATAATATTTTTCTTTAGGAGCCAAATAGTCAGAAATAGTAAAATCAAAGGTTAACAGACAATGGTCTGACAGTACAGGGTTATGAGGAGACACTACCAGATTTTCTATTTCTATGCCATATGTCAGAACAAGGTCCAATGTATGGTGGAGGTAATGAGTAGAATTTCCTACTTTCTGAGAAAACCCAATCGAGTCTAATATTGAATTAAAAGCCACATTAAGGCAGTCACTATCTACATCCACATGTATATTAAAGTCCCCTACTATAATTATTCTATCAGATTTCAGCACTAAATCAGCTAAGAAATCAGCAAATTCGGATAAAAATTCTGAATAGGTTGATGGGGGACGATAAACTATGGCAAATAAAATTGGGTTTAACCTGGAATTGCTAAAGTGCCCAATACTGAGGACCAGGCCCTCAAAGGAATTATAACATGTTTTTTGCTTTACATTAACTAGTAATTTGGAATGGTAAATTGCTGCTACTCCTCCTCCACGACCAGAACTTCTGGGATTTTGACAGTTTAAATAACCAGAGGGAGTTGATTCATTTAAACCAACATAATCCTCTTGTCCTAACCAAGTCTCTGTAAGGGAAATTAAATCAATCTGATGATCAATTAACAGATCATGGACTAACAGAGACTTGGGAGTTAGAGACCTAATATTTAATAAACCACATTTCATTTTTAAATTATGAGGAGGAACAGAGGCCAAATCATTCAATTTAGAGGCTTTATGTTTAATTTGAGTTTTACCAATATTTTGCTTTATCACTTTGGGATGCTTATACATTATATTTTTATTTACTTTGGAGGGAGCAGACAACGATTCTCTGATGGGGAAGACAGGGGCTAAGCTGAGGGGTGGCGGATGAAGAGGAGCTGCAGAGAGGCGTGTAAGACTGCGACTCTGCTTCCTGGTCCCAACTCTGAGTAGTCATGGTTTTGGAAATTTGGATAAAAAAGATGCCAGATTGTTAGATAAATGAGAAGCACCATCCAAAGTGGGATGAATGCTGTCTCGTCTCATAAGACCAGGTTTTCCCCAAAAAGAGCTCCAATTGTCAATGTAGCCCACGTCATTTTTAGGACACCACACAGACAGCCAGCGGTTCAAGGATGACGAGCGACTAAACATGTCATCACTGGTCAGATTGGGGAGGGGCCCAGAGAACACTACAGTGGCAGACATCGTTTTTGCAAAGTCACACACCGATTCTACATTAAGTTTCGTGACTTCCGACTGCCGGAGACGGATGTCATTAATGCCGGCGTGAATAACAATTGTGGAATATTTACAGTTACTTTTAGCCAGCATTTTCAAATTTGACTCGATGTCGCCTGCTCTGGCCCCAGGAATGCATGTGACTATGGCCGCTGGAGTCTCTAGGTTCACGTTTCTGACTACAGAGTCGCCAATGATCAGAGTTTTTTCCTCAGCGGGTGTGTCGCTGAGCGGGGAAAAACGATTAGAAACGTGAACAGGTTGGTGGTGAACCGGGGCTTTGCGACTAGGCTTCCTTCTCACCGTCACCCACCCAGTCTCCTCGCTGCAGAGGAGAGCCGGGGAACCGGTGACAGGGGGACCTAAGCTAGCTAGCTCCGCTGCAGCTAAGGGGCGTCCGTCGAGATTAACTGGCGCAGACGGTGTTTCAATGCAGCGGAGCCGGGATTCCAAATCAGACAACCTCGCCTCGAGCGCCTCAAAAAGACAACATTTATTACATTTACCGTTATCACTAAAAGAGGCAGAGGTGTAGCTAAACATCTGACAGAGAGAGCACACCAGAGGAGGAGAGGAAAGAGAGCTAGTAGCCATAGCTAGTGGCTCGAGAGCTGGAGAGCAAACCACACAGGCAGACAGCAAAACAGGAAGTGACGATACGTTACCACAAGGAAGTGACGATCTCGAAATCCTGTCCTGTTCTATGATGAACAGGACAGGATAATGACAATAATAATAATAATACACAGAATAACAATAACTAAAGTGGATATACAGTAGCTAAAGTGAGGGTGGGAATACTTATAATGACAATAGTGATATACAATAAATGATCAACCAGAAAATAAGGGCACTCTCAAAATAAGAGTAACAAGGGATAATGAGCAAGACAGGAATCATGCTAACAATAATGATAATGATAATGATAAGCCCAAAAAGAGAACAAAAAGCATGGCCGGGACTTCCGGTCTGGACACCATGGTGATAGCAGCTTAACGCTGAAGCTCCCAGACCCCATCCGTGAAAATACCATGAAAATCAGATTTAACGAATTTATGGAAGAGTGAAAATCAAAAGACAAAGTCATTATGCCTAAAGGAAAACAGAAGAGATCGACATTTACCAGGCCAAGACACGCATCGGCCGGAGAATCTGACCTGGAGGACAACAACCACTCGGAAATAGAGGAGCAGAATGAGGCTAGCAACACGGTTAGCTTAAAAACGATACTTCAAGAATTAAGAGAATTTCGCCGAGAGTGTTGGGCCAAATTTCGTGGAATTAAAGACGAAATAAAAAGGATAAACAACAGAGTGGACCAGGATAAACAACAGAGTGGACCAGGCTGAGGCCCGAATCATGGAAGCAGAGGAAAGAATAAAAGGGCTGGAATTACTCAAACGACAGACAAGACTGGAGGCTAAGCTAATCGACCAGGAAAGAAGACTAAGAAGGGACAACATAAGAATTTATGGTCTGAAAGAAGGCGTCGAGGACGGTTTCACTACAATGGCTACATGCGTGGAAACCATACTGAGAGAGAAGTTGGAAATTCCCCAATTCACCGATTTGAAAACAGAAAGGGCGCACCGTTCATTAGCCCCAAGGCCGTCGGCGGAAGTTCCCCTACGATCGGTGGTGGTGAAGTTTTCCAACTTCAGAACAAAAGAAGAGGTTTTGAGACTGGCTTGGCAGAAAAAAGGATTTATGCACCAAGAAAGAAAAGTTTTTGTGGAGCATGACTACGCCCCGGATGTCCTTAAAAAGCGTTGGGAATACAACGATGTTAAAAAGGTACTAAGAGAGAAGAAACTGCGCTTTCAAACTCCATTTCCGGCGAAGCTGCGGGTTTTTTACGGGGAAGAGACGTGTCTCTACAACTCGGCAGAAGAAGCAACCAGGGATATGGCGAGAAGAGGGCTCCCGGTAACGGTGTATAAACCCGCAGCAGACCCGATCGAAAGAATCAAGGCTCAAACGTGGTGCACACAGAGACCCTCAGAATCCACGGGCCAGCAGCGGGAAACCCAGCGCCAGGGCTATAAGAAAAAACTGGACGCTTTCAGGAGGGAATAACGATATTTTTAGTCAATATGCACATCCAACCCTCCTCCTACAAGGTAACAAACATTAAAGGAGATGCAAAATCAGCAAATATGAGGTGGTAAAACATTTCATGGAACAGTCGTAATATTAGAAACAAATAAGTCTTTAAAAAAAAAAAAACTTGTTAAAATAGAAATGTGACAATGAACCACATGAACTCTCCACACTAACAAATACTGTGTTAACGTGATTGTTTGCTGTGATGGTGGTGGGCGGTTGCGCACAATTTCATAGGGTATAGGCATAAAAAAAAAAAAAAAATCATTACAAGTTCGGATTGGGATCTGAAACTCATGTTAAAAACATGGGGCAACTTACAGGGGTAAGAGAGGGCCCTCAACACGTAACAAAGTTTGAGGAATTTCCCTCAGAGCCAACGCACCATCAAGGCTCTACTAAGGTCGCTAAAAAGACCTCAGTTCAGGAAGATCTTTTGACAGTTTTTTGTTTTAAAGTTTTATATACTATGCTCTCAATGTTTTTTATGTTCTTAATGTTCTTTCAGTTTCTGAGTAGCATAAAAGAGGGCCACTACACTGTTAATAAGACAATACAATGGAGAAACAGGGTGTAACCAAAATAATCGCATATTGTAGGACCTTGGGGAAGTCAGATTATTTAGCATCTCAGACGGAGACAGTGAATAAGCATGGGAGAACAATGCCCAGGGAGTTCCTGGCGACATAGCAGGAAGGAGTCAGGGACATAGGGGGTTAAATGCAGTGTAATGTAAATATCATGCTGTGTGATGAGAAATGCCATGAAACGTGTGAAGAGAGAGTTGAGTTAACAGAGGAGAGCTTGTTGAAATCATTCATTCTGTTCTGTGTTTGTGAGATGTGAAGTGTGTAATAAACCGTCTGTCCATGAATCTGCCTCTTATTTCACACACTCCACACTGGTGACCCTAGACGAATTATGGAACATGAGGCAAGAACCCCGGAGCCGGACCGGTCGGGAAACCCCAGCGACACAGCAGCCATCCCACAGACAGCCCGGACTGGAGCCCCCAGCAACGCGTGTGCGGTTTCAGTCAAGCTACCGGACATTTGGCAGCACAACCCGCGCTCTTGGTTCCACCACACCGAGGCCCAGTTCGCCCTCCAGGGAGTAACGGCAGAAGACACCAAGTTCTACCATATGGTAGCAGTGCTGGACGCTCGCACAGCCCAGCAGGTAGCGAGCCTGCTCGATCAGCCTCCAGCCCACAGCAAATACGAGGTGCTCAAGGCTGCACTGACCCGGCGCTACACGCTCTCGGAATGTGAGAGAGCGGAGAGGCTCCTGGGGCAGACCGAGTTAGGAGATGGTTCGGCCGTCGACCTGATGGAGAAGATGCTGGCGTTAATGGGCACGGACGCGGGCACTTTCTGTTTGCCCACCTTTTCCTCCGGAACCTTCCAACGGAGGCAAGAGCGGTTCTGGCCAAGTCGCCATTGCTGGCCGCGCGTGACTACCATGCGCTAGCCCAGGAGGCAGACTGGATCATCCTCACCACCAGGGCGATTACTGTCAACGCAGCGGTGGCGGAGCCCAGGGAGACGACCAGAGGAGGCGAGGAGCCACCGACGGTAGCGGCAGCAGGGGCCAAGGAGCGCCAGAGAGACACGCTCTGCTTCTACCACCGACACTTCGGAGAGAACGCACGCAGATGTGCGCCACCGTGCCAGTTCAAGCGCTCGGGAAACACCAAGGCCGGCAGTCGGTAGCAGCTGCAACCGCCGGTGAAGAGAACAAGCTGCTCTAAGTGATGGACTCGTGCTCAGGGAGACGCTTCCTCATCGATACCGGAGCCCAGAAGAGCGTCATCCTGCCGTCATCCTGCCGTCCTACGCTGACCGGCTGACAGGACCTAGCGGCCCTGGACTTGTGGCAGTAAACGGCTCGGAGATTAAGATGTTCGGTGAGAGAACACTGGCCTTATCTCTACATGGCCGCTCGTATGAGTCGACTTTTATCATAGCAGCACTGTGTTGCCCAATCCTGGGCGCTGATTTTCTGTGTACGCATGGTTGACTTGTGGATGTTGCTAACAGGCACCTGGTTAATGCACTGTCCTTTGAATCTCTCCCCTGTACAGCTCGAGGGACCCGACCAACAGCACAAGCCAACGTCACAGCTCCAGGCGGTAAGTTCCACGCACTGCTCACTCAGTTCCCAGCACTCACGGTCCCGATGTTTTCGGCGGCCATCGCTAAGCACGGGGTGGAGCACTTTATCACCACCACCGGGCCGCCCATTTTCGCAAGACCTCGGCGCTTGGACGCAGCTAAACTGGCCATAGCGCGCGAGGAGTTCGCCAACCTGGAAAGGTTGGGCATCATCAGGCGTTCAAACAGCCCATGGGCATCCCCGCTACACATGGTCCCTAAGGCTGAGGGCTTGTGGTGACCGTGCGGTGATTTCCGCAGGTTGAACAACGCCACAGCACACGACCGCTACCCGATTCCCCACATACAGGATTTTTCCGTTCACCTTGCCGGAGCACGCATTTTTTCCAAAATAGACCTGGTCCGCGGTTGTCACCAGGTCCCAGTGCGCACGGAGGACTTACCCAAAACAGCGGTAATAACTCCGTTCGGTTTATTCGAGTTCCTGCGCGTGCCATTCGGGTTAAAAGGCACGGCACAGACGTTCCAGCGCATGATGGATGCAGTGCTGCGCGATCTCCCGTTCGTGTTTGTCTACCTGGACGATATCCTGGTAGCCAGTGCGTCCGAAGACGAACACGAAACCCACCTCAGGACGTTTTTCCGGAGGTTGGAGGAGCACGGGTTAATAATCAACCCGGTGAAATGCCAGTTCGGCGTGATGGAGATTGATTTTTTGGGGCACCACGTCTCTCTGGAAGGAGCGATCCCATTGCCCGACAAAGTGTGCGCAGTAACGGATTTTCCCTGGCCTCAGACGGTCAGGCCGCTGCAAGAATTTTGGGGGATGGTGAACTTTTATAACTGTTTCCTTCCCCGCGCGGCGCGGCTCATGCAACCATTGCGCTCAAGAGACAGAAACCCGCGGATGGGGTCGAATGGACCCCAGAGCGAGAGCGGGCGTTCTCGGAGGTTAAAGCAGCCCTGGCAAACGCCGCACTGCTGGCACATCCGGACCCGGCATCACAGATAGCGCTCACCACCGACGCTTCAGACGTGGCTATAGGGGCTGTCGTGGAGCAGCGTGTCGCCGAGGCTTGGCAGCCGCTCACCTTTTTCTGCAGAACTTTGCGCGACAGTGAACGTAAATACAGCGCGTTCAACAGGGAGTTGCTGGCCCTCCACCTGGCCATACGCCACTTCCAGTTCTGGCTGGAAGGGCGCAGGTTCACCGCGTTCGTGGACTACAAGCCACTAACGTTCGCGATGGCCAAGGTTTCAGAACCGTGGTCGGGCCGGCAGCAGAGACAGACCATGTTCACGTGGACCTCGTGGGCCCCGTCCCGCCATCACAGGGGTGAACGCACCTCCTGACAGTGGTGGACCGCACCACGTGCTGGCCAGAAGCAGTCCCGCTGGCGGCAACCACCTCCGCGGACGTGGCACGCACTTTTTTAACAGCATGGGTGGCGCGTTTTGGAGTCCCGTCGGACATTACGTCCGACAGGGGCCCTCAGTTTGTTTCCGACCTCTGGTCCGTGATGGCCCGCAGCCTGGGTGCTGCAATTCATCGCACAACCGCATACAACCCACAGGTCAATGGGTTATGCGAGCATTTTCATAGATCACTGAAAGCAGCACTCAGGGCTTCACTGACGGATGCAAATTGGGTGGACAGGTTGCCGTGGGCTTTACTGGGGTTGCGCTCTGCACCAAAAGAGGATTTGGAAGCTTCCCAGGCAGAGCTTGTTTTTGTGCAGCCCCTACGGCTGCCCGGGGAATTTCCGCCAGATAATCCCGCGCCGGACAGCTCCCCGTCTCAGCTTTTGCAGCGGAGCGCAAACACAGGCACGCTGCCGGGCCCGGCCCACCACTGTTTTCCGAGTGCTTTCGTGCCTAAAACTTTGAAGAACGCGGAGTTCATGTTCGTCAGACAGGACGCCCACCGCCCGCCATTGCGCCCACCCTTTGATGGACCATTCAGAGTGTTGGAAACAGGGGATAAGCATTTTTTGCTAGACTTGGGAGGTCGGCGGGAGAAAATTGGCATAGACAGACTCAAACCCACCTTTGTAGCAGCGGACGAGCAAGTGCTGTTGGCTAGGGCCCCTCGGCGCGGAAGACCCCCACGGAGAGCTCCCCAGGGAAGCGATCCACCAGAGCAGCCACACGGGCAGAGCGAAGATCCCCCCCCCCCCTCGCCACGGCCCACCCGCAGTCAGACACACTCCCAGCAGCCCCCCACCAGCACAGCAGCACCACGGAGGCAGTAAACCCCAGTTACAGCAGATATGGGAGGAGACTGAAGCCAAGAGAGCGTGTGGACTGATGTTCTATCTAAGATGCTGGAGGGGGGTGTAGGACCTTGGGGAAGTCAGATTGTTTAGCATCTCAGACGGAGACAGTGAATAAGCATGGGAAAACAATGCCCAGGGAGTTCCTGGCGAGATAGCAGGAAGGAGTCAGGGACATAGGGGGTTGAATGCAGTGTAATGTAAATGTCATGCTGTGTGATGAGAAATGCCATGAAACGTGTGAAGAGAGAGTTGAGTTAACAGAGGAGAGCTTGTTGAAATCATTCATTCTGTTCTGTGCTTCTGAGACCCGATCAAAAGAATCAAGGCTCAAACGTGGAGCACACAGAGACCCTCAAAATCCTTGGGCCAGCAGCAGGAAACCCAGCTCCAGAGCTATAAGGAAAAACTGAACACTTTCAGGAGGGAATAACGATATTTTTAATCAATCTGCGCATCCAACCCTCCTCCTACAAGGTAACAAACATTAAAGGAGATGCAGAATCAGCAAGTATGAAGTGGTAAAACATTTCATGGAACAGTCATAATATTAGAAACAAATAAGTCTTTAAAAAAAAAAAACTTGTTACATTTTAATATACCTAGGGCAGCCAGACACTTCTCTACCAGAACTAATCTCAGTTTTTTCAGACTATGGAGATTTATCGGGGTACAAATTAAATTGCATAAAACCCAAGTCTTAACATTCAACTATGACCCAAATCATTTTTCACTAAATGAACTCAAAACTAACTGGGAGTTGGAATCTATGAAATATCTGGGGGTCAATATCCCGAAACAACTCGACAAAATTATAACACTAAACTATGATCCACTGGTGACAAAAATAAAATCTGACCTAGCAAGATGGAATATGATACCATTCTTAGGTACTGCACAAAGAATTGAAGCAGTCAAAATGAATATACTTCCACGTCTTCTATACCTTTTCCAAACAATACCGGTAGAACCTCCCAAAAAAACATGGCAGGAGCTGGACAGAAGGATCTCAAGATTCATATGGCACGGTAAGAGACCTAGAATCAGATATAGAACCCTACAGCTAAACAAAGACAAAGGTGGGCTTGCGCTGCCAAATATCAGGGACTATTTTATAGCTGCACAAATTAAAACTTTAGTAGAGATATGTAACCCAGTCTACACTGCACAATGGAAGGAGATGGAATGCCAAATAACAAGTGACATCCCCCTACAGGAGATAATAGGGAACAATGCCTTAACTAAACTCTTGAATAACACTAACCCGTGGATAGAGACCCCGCTAAAAATTTGGTTTAAGATAGTCAGAGAGAATCAAGCTAACGAGCCCTATCGACTTCTGCAATGGATTGCCTATGATCAAGACTTTACCCCCAATAAAACAGACACTAGATTTAAAGAGTGGAAAGAGAAAGGGCTGATAAAATATTACGATTTCTTTAAGGGGCAAACTTTAAGAAGTTTTGAAGATTTGAAAAAACAAGGTCTAATAAATCAAGATCTTTACAGGTTCTTTCAGCTTAAACACCACATAAACAATATACTGTACTTAAACAGGAGGATTTGGAAAGGGCCCAGTCAGGTGTTATGAAGGTCTTCTTAATGGCATATAAAGGGATCCCAGGGATCAGATACATTTCTAAAATATACCAAGGTCTTCAAGACTTAAAAGGAGACAACACATCATATATAAAAGAGAGATGGGAAAAAGAGGGGAATTTCACTTTACAATTGGAAATATGGGAAAAGCTAAATAAACAGCAATGGAAAAGTACCTCATCCCTGCAGTGGAGAGAATTTGGATGGAAAAACTTGGTAAGATTTTTCAGAACACCTGCACAAAACAAATTTACCCATAAGGGGTTGAACTGTTGGCGCTTGTGTGGTGAAAAGACTGCAAATCATTTTCATGTGTTTTGGTCATGCCCAGTTATCCACCAATATTGGACCAACGTACAGACAATATTGGGGAAAATATTCAAAATAACAGTTCCCTTTTCTTTTGTAACTTTGTATTTGGGTTTACTACCGGACTCACTGGAAAGACGAGGAGATAAATACTTATTCAATGTTTTAATATTGGCAAGTAAAAAAGCCCTAACTAAAAAATGGATGCTGAAGGACTGTCCTACACCTGAAGATTGGATTAACGTGATTCAAGACATTTACTCGATGGAAAAGTTGACATTCGCACTGAGACAGGACATGGATGGGTTCATGAACTTTTGGCAACCCTGGATCGCATATGTGTCTTCCATTAGATCTAATCTTTGACAAATACCATTTCAATAATGGTCCCGCTCTTTGTTCCAATGCTACTCAGATGCTCTTTTACTTTTAATTACTTAATTTTCTGTTTGTTTGTTTTTTGCTGTTCTGTTTGTTTGTTTATTCGTTTGTTGTTGTTTTTTTGTTTTTATTTAATTCTCCTTAATTTCACTTTAAAAAAAAAGGGGGGGGGTGTTGTAATAACTATCCTACCAATGTTGTCAAATAGCAAAAAATAAGGGAACATGTGATGAAAATGTAAACAATGCAATGCTGTAATGACCTGTATACCCTTTACAAAAACTTAAATTAAAAAAAAACAAAAAACTTGTTAAAATAGAAATGTGACAATGAACCACATGAACTCTCCACACTAACAAATACTGTATTAACGTGATTGTTTGCTGTGATGGTGGTGGGAGGTTGCGCACAATTTCATAGGGTATAGGCATAAAAAAAAAAAAAAATCATTACAAGTTCGGATTGGGATCTGAAACTCACGTTAAAAACATGGGACAACTTACACGGGTAAGAGAGGGCCCTCAACACGTAACAAAGTTTGAGGAATTTCCCTCAGAGCCAATGCACCATCAAGGCTCTACGAAGGTCGCTAAAAAGACCTCAGTTCAGGAAGATCTTTTGACAGTTTTTTGTTTTAAAGTTTTATATACTATGTTCTCAATGTTTTTTTATGTTCTTAATGTTCTTTCAGTTTCTGAGTAGCATAAAAGAGGGCCACTACACTGTTATACTAAATAAGACAATACAATGGAGAAACAGGGTGTAACCAAAATAATCTCATATAATATAAAAGGGATCCTGAATCCAGTTAAAAGATCCAAGATTCTAGGCAAAATGAAAAAAGACAAAGCAGGAATAATATTTTTACAGAAAACCCACCTAACAGACTTGGAGCACACTAAACTTAATAGACAAGGGTTTAAACTGATCTCTTCATCTTCATATAAGTCAGGGAGGAGGAGGGGAGTAGCGACATTGATCTCAACCAAAATTATATTTGAAAAAAAATTCAGAACACAAAGATAAAGAAGGGAGATTTAGCATGGTACTTGGTCGGCTAGAGGGAGACGATATCACCCTGCTGAATGTATATGCACCTCCAGGGGCGAACTGGAAATTTTATAAAAATGTATTTGACCTAATGATAACTAAAGCCCAAGGTTTAGTGATATGTGGTGGAGACTTCAATCTAAGACTGAATCCATACTGGGATGCATCAGGTAATTCTCCACATCAAAATAACACTCAAAGTAGAACAACTCGGATGCTACTAAAAGAAATGGGAATCTGTGACGTGTGGAGGGAATTCAACACCAGTATAAAAGATTATACATTTTACTCAGCACCACATTCATCATACTCAAGGATTGACTATTTTTTATGTTTAATAGAGACATTGGAAGAGTAAAAACATGTAAAATAGGACTGATGGATCTCTCTGACCACAGTCCAATCTATATGGACTTAAATATCCAAAAAATACACAAATAATACATTTTCTTGGAGGTTAAATTTGAATGTGCTGAAAGGACCACTGAAAGATGAATTGGAATAAGATATTCTCAGATATTTGGAAGAAAATGATAATGGAGAAGTATCCCCTTTAATACTGTGGGACGCATGCAAAGCTGTAATAAGGGGAAAGATTATCTCAAAACTGGCACTCCAAAAGAAACTGAAACAAGAAAAACTAATCACATTAGAGTCAGAACTTAAGAAACTAGAAAAAGAACACAAAGACAACACTCATTCTAATGACTTGCTCAAAATTAAGAAAATTAAAAAACAAATAAATGAGATCTACACAATAGAAATCCAGAATAAACTTACATTTCTGAAACAAAAATACTATGAAACAGGTAGCAAATCGGCAAAATTACTAGCTTATAAATTGAGGAAACAACAAACGGAGAGAGCAATCTACAAAATCAGAGACCCAGTATCAAAGGAAATAAAATTTAGAATTCAGGAAATTCTTAAAAGCTTCGAGAATTACTACAAGAACTTGTACTCCCGCAAAAAACACAAAAACGCATCCGAAGCCTTCCTAAATACATTAAATCTTCCCCAACTTACTGAGTCACAAAATAAAAAACTACTGTCAGAAGTACAACCTAAAGAATTAGAAAAAGCAATTATGAAATTTAAAGCTAACAAATCCCCAGGAGCAGAAAACCTTTAAACAACAACTATCTCCTCTCCTCCTGAAAACATTTAACTATGTCCTCCACATAGGGCAAATCCCCCCCCTCCTGGAGAGAAGGGGTCATTGCAGTCATACCTAAACCTGAAAAGGATAAACTAGACTGCTCCAACTACAGACCAATCAGTGTGTTAAATCAGGACTATAAACTTTTTACCGCTATCCTTGCCAAAAGGTTAGAAAATATACTGACAAACTTAATTTGTTTAGACCAAACAGGTTTTATAAGACAAAGACAGACACAAGATAACATTAGACACACTTTATCAGATGAGATCGTCACTTCCTTGTGGTAACGTATCGTCACTTCCTGTTTTGCTGTCTGCCTGTGTGGTTTGCTCTCCAGCTCTCGAGCCACTAGCTATGGCTACTAGCTCTCTTTCCTCTCCTCCTCTGGTGTGCTCTCTCTGTCAGATGTTTAGCTACACCTCTGCCTCTTTTAGTGATAACGGTAAATGTAATAAATGTCTTTTTGAGGCGCTCGAGGCGAGGTTGTCTGATTTGGAATCCCGGCTCCGCTGCATTGAAACACCGTCTGCGCCAGTTAATCTCGACGGACGCCCCTTAGCTGCAGCGGAGCTAGCTAGCTTAGGTCCCCCTGTCACCGGTTCCCCGGCTCTCCTCAGCAGCGAGGAGACTGGGTGGGTGACGGTGAGAAGGAAGCCTAGTCGCAAAGCCCCGGTTCACCACCAACCTGTTCACGTTTCTAATCGTTTTTCCCCGCTCAGCGACACACCCGCTGAGGAAAAAACTCTGATCATTGGCGACTCTGTAGTCAGAAACGTGAACCTAGAGACTCCAGCGGCCATAGTCACATGCATTCCTGGGGCCAGAGCAGGCGACATCGAGTCAAATTTGAAAATGCTGGCTAAAAGTAACTGTAAATATTCCACAATTGTTATTCACGCCGGCATTAATGACATCCGTCTCCGGCAGTCGGAAGTCACCAAACTTGATGTAGAATCGGTGTGTGACTTTGCAAAAACGATGTCTGCCACTGTAGTATTCTCTGGGCCCCTTCCCAATCTGACCAGTGATGACATGTTTAGTCGCTCGTCATCCTTGAACCGCTGGCTGTCTGTGTGGTGTCCTAAAAATGACGTGGGCTACATTGACAATTGGAGCTCTTTTTGGGGAAAACCTGGTCTTATGAGACGAGACAGCATTCATCCCACTTTGGATGGTGCTTCTCATTTATCTAACAATCTGGCATCTTTTTTATCCAAATTTCCAAAACCCTGACTACTCAGAGTTGGGACCAGGAAGCAGAGTCGCAGTCTTACACGCCTCTCTGCAGCTCCTCTTCATCCGCCACCGCTCAGCTTAGCCCCTGTCTTCCCCATCAGAGAATCGTTGTCTGCTCCCTCCAAAGCAAATAAAAATATAATGTATAAGCATCCCAAAGTGATAAAGCAAAATATTGGTAAAACTCAAATTAAACATAAAGCCTCTAAATTGAATGATTTGGCCTCTGTTCCTCCTCATAATTTAAAAATTAAATGTGGTTTATTAAATATTAGGTCTCTAACTCCCAAGTCTCTGTTAGTCCATGATCTGTTAATTGATCATCAGATTGATTTAATTTCCCTTACAGAGACTTGGTTAGGGCAAGAGGATTATGTTGGTTTAAATGAATCAACTCCCTCTGGTTATTTAAACTGTCAAAATCCCAGAAGTTCTGGTCGTGGAGGAGGAGTAGCATCAATTTACCATTCCAAATTACTAGTTAATGTAAAGCAAAAAACATGTTATAATTCCTTTGAGGGCCTGGTCCTCAGTATTGGGCACTTTAGCAATTCCAGGTTAAACCCAATTTTATTTGCCATAGTTTATCGTCCCCCATCAACCTATTCAGAATTTTTATCCGAATTTCCTGATTTCTTAGCTGATTTAGTGCTGAAATCTGATAGAATAATTATAGTAGGGGACTTTAATATACATGTGGATGTAGATAGTGACTGCCTTAATGTGGCTTTTAATTCAATATTAGACTCGATTGGGTTTTCTCAGAAAGTAGGAAATTCTACTCATTACCTCCACCATACATTGGACCTTGTTCTGACATATGGCATAGAAATAGAAAATCTGGTAGTGTCTCCTCATAACCCTGTACTGTCAGACCATTGTCTGTTAACCTTTGATTTTACTATTTCTGACTATTTGGCTCCTAAAGAAAAATATTATCACAGTAGATGCCTCTCAGATGATGCTGTTTCCAAATTTATGCAGATTGTTTCCTCTATGCCATGTGTCAACACAACGGAAATAAGCTATAGACAGCTTGCTCCTTCTGTAATTGATAACATGGTGGATAGTGTTTCAGCTTCTCTGCATCAGGCTCTAGACTTGGTGGCCCCCTTAAAAAAGAAAAAGTCTAATCAGAGATTTTTAACTCCTTGGTTCAACACAGAAACTCGTAGCTTAAAACAGAAGACTCGTCAATTAGAAAGAAAATGGCGCTCTACTAATTTAGATGAAATCTATTTAGCTTGGAGAAATCATCTTTTAATTTATAAAAAATCTCTTAGAAAAGCTAGAACGAGTTATTACTCTGCATTAATAGAAGAGAACAAGAATAATCCCAGGTTTCTTTTCAGTACTGTAGCCAGGTTGACAAAGAGTCAGGACTCTGTCAATCCTAGCATCCCCTTAGAGCTTACTAGTCAGGACTTTATGAACTTTTTCAATAATAAAATTTCATCCATCAGAGATAAAATCAATCAGATTCTTCCCACAGTTAACTTAAATACTGTAACTACTACAACTCCTTCTATTGATGTCTGTCTTGATGAGTTTACTCCAATCGACCTTTGTGAGTTAGACAAAATAGTTTCCTCATCCAAACCTTCAACTTGTCTTTTAGACCCTATTCCTACCAGGTTATTTAAAGAAGTCTTCCCACTTATTGGTAGCTTTATTCTTCATATAATCAATTCTTCATTAACTTTAGGCCATGTACCGCAGGCTTTTAAAACGGCTGTAATTAAACCCTTACTCAAAAAGCCAACGCTAGATCCAGGAGCTTTAGCTAACTATAGACCAATCTCTAATCTCCCTTTCATTTCAAAAATCTTAGAAAGAGTTGTTGCTATGCAATTATTTGACCACCTGCAGGGAAATGGTTTATTTGAGGAGTTTCAATCTGGGTTTAGAATCCATCATAGCACTGAAACAGCCTTAGCGAAGGTCACTAACGACCTCCTCATTGCATCTGATAATGGACTAGTTTCTGTACTTGTCCTTTTAGATCTTAGTGCAGCTTTTGATACTATCGATCATAATATTCTACTTGATAGATTAGAACACTATGTTGGACTTAATGGAACTTCGTTGCAGTGGTTTAGATCTTATTTATCTGATAGGTTCCAGTTTGTTCATGTAAATGATGAGTTTTCTCTCAGCTCAAAGCTTAGTCATGGAGTTCCACAGGGATCTGTGCTTGGCCCTACTCTTTTTAGTTTATATATGCTTCCATTAGGCAACATTATTAGAAAGCACTGTATACATTTTCACTGTTATGCAGATGACACACAATTATACCTGTCAATGAAGCCAGATGATACTAATCAATTAGCCAAGTTAGAAGCCTGTCTTAAGGAAATCAAAGTTTGGATGACTTGTAATTTCCTGCTATTAAATTCAGATAAGACTGAAGTCATTCTTGTTGGTCCAAAAAACCTTAGAAATTCCTTTCCAAATCAAACTTTCAGTTTGGATGCAGTTACTCTTTCTCTTAATAGCTCTGTGAGGAACCTTGGAGTTATTTTTGATCAGGATTTGTCCTTCAATTCACATATTAAATTTGTTTCTAAGACTGCCTTCTATCATTTGCGTAATATTGCCAAGATTAGGAGCATCTTGTCTCAGAGTGATGCTGAGAAGCTGATCCACGCTTTTGTTAGCTCGAGATTAGATTATTGTAATTCTTTATTATCAGGTTGTCCTAAAACATCTTTAAAAAGTCTTCAGCTGATCCAAAATGCTGCAGCAAGAGTTTTAACAGGCACTAGAAAGAGAGATCATATCTCTCCGGTTCTGGCCTCCCTTCATTGGCTTCCCATAGAGTTTAGAATTAAGTTTAAAATCCTTCTTCTTACTTACAAAGCTCTAAACAATCAGGCTCCTTTTTATTTAAAAGATCTGATACTACCGTATCATCCTAACAGAGCACTACGCTCCCAAAATGCAGGTTTACTTGTAATACCTAGAATCTCCAAAAGTACAATGGGAGGCAGAGCCTTCAGTTATCAAGCTCCTCTCCTGTGGAATCAGCTGCCAATCTGGATTCGGGAGTCAGACTCGATCTCTGTTTTTAAGAATAGGGCTAAAACCTACCTTTTTGATATAGCCTACAATTAGGGAGGGATCATGTGTTTTCTGAACCCTCCCTTAGTTATGCTGCTAATAGGTTTAGTCAGCCGGGGGACCTCCAGTAATGCACTGGGCCTCACTCCTTTCCTCACTCTCTATGAAATATTTTTTTTTTGCTGGTCATTAACATTTGTTTGTTCTCTCCCATAGATTGAGTCCCCATCGTGCTGTTTGCTCTCTACATGTCTGTTCTTTTCTTCTTCTCTATCCCCTCACCCCCCAGCCAGTCGCAGCAGATGACTGCCCCTCCCTGAGCCTGGTTCTGCTGGAGGTTTCTTCCTGTTAAAAGGGAGTTTTTCCTCTCCACCGTCGCCAAGTGCTTGCTCACAGGGGATCGCCTGATTGCTGGGGTCTTTCTGCAACTGTGGGGGTCCTCCCTACAGTTGATAGTGCTATGAGATGACTGTTGTTGTGAAATGGCGCTATATAAATAAAGTTGAATTGAATTGAATTGAATTGAACTTTACACATAATTCATCATATAAAAAAATATAATTTAAATGCAGCCATATTGGGATTAGATGCTGAAAAAGAATTTGATTCGGTTGACTGGTCTTTCCTATATAGAATCTTATCCAGTTTCAATTTTCATAACAACTTCATTAGAACTATCCAGGCATTATATAAAAAACCAACAGCTAAAATAAGGATTAACGGTAAATTATCATCATCTTTTGAACTGGAAAGAGGATGTCGTCAGGGCTGCCCCTTGTCTCCACTGCTCTTTGCAATCTTCATAGAACCTCTGAGCCAATGGATAAGACAGAATCAAAAAATTCAAGGTATTACACTTGGTCAGAACGAACATAAAATAGCACTCTTTGCTGATGACATTTTAATATACCTGGGGAAGCCGGACACCTCTTTTCCAGAACTAATCTCAGTTTTTTCAGAGTATGGAGAGTTATCGGGGTACGAATTAAACATGCATAAAACCCAAATTTTAACATTCAACTATGACCCAAATCAATATTTTTTTTTCTTTCCACAATATCTTTATTGAACCTTTTTTTTTTTTTAACAAACATGATACAAACAATCAAACACTAACACTAAAGTACTACAAAAAAAAAAAAAAATGCACTAAAAACACCAACAACCACCAACAAAATCAAGTCTTCAACAATGCTCCTCTGTTTAGTCTAGACAATCCAATACATAAGTATACATATTATGTTCACCAGTTTGGAATTTACAAGGTCCACACACATCATTCACCTTCTTCTTCAAGAGTTATGTTTAAATTTTTTACATAATCAATAAAAGGTCTCCATATATTCTCAAACACAATTTCCTTTGATTTCAGTATATATGTTATTCTTTCTAATGGAAGGTTTGTTAACATCTGTCTTAACCACTGAGTCACATCTGGTCTATGAGTCTTTTTCCATAATAGTGCAATACATTTTTTGGCATTAAGCAAACTGAGGTCTATGAATGTTCATTCACTTTTATTAAAATTATGCTTTTCTGGGTACAGACCCAACAAAAACAGTTTAGGATTCAGTATGATTTGTTTTGAGATTATTTTTTCAATTGTTACCCTCACCTCTTCCCAAAACATTCTTATTAATCTACATTCCCATAAACAATGAAATAGGGTTCCTTTACTTTCCATGCATTTTGTGCATGTATCTGGTATATTTTTGTTATATCTATTTAACTCCTCCGGTGTAACATACATCCGCATTAACCATTTGAAATGTATCAATTTAAGGCGTGCATTTATTGATTTGGTTTGAGCTTCTGTACAAGCCAATTCCCATTGTTCCTCTGAAATTTCAATTTGCAGATCTTCTTTCCAGTAGTTTAATCTTTTCAGTGAATTTTCACTTGAAGATAGTGTCAATGAGTTATAAAACTCTGAAATAATACCCTTTCTTTTACTATCTTTCATCATCATTTTTTCCAAGGATGAATAAATAGGTCGAGTGAGAGCTTTATTTTGATTTGATCGAATAAAGTTTCTAAGTTGAAGATATTTAAAAAAATGTGTTCTATTGAGATTAAATTTGATCCTCAGCTCTTCAAAAGACATTATGTTGTCTGCACATGGCAAATATAAATCCTGAATCTTTTGTATCCCTTTTAAATTCCATACTTTAAATACAGCGTCCGCTCTCCCTGGTTTAAAATATTGATTACCCCATATTGGACTAAATTGTGACAATAACTGTGGTTCTTTTAAATAGTTTTTAGCTTCACACCATATTTTGATCATATGCTTTACAAATGGATTTTTAACTTGTTTTTGTAATTTTTTTGCCGAATCTGAGTATATGAATATGGGAAGAGGTAAAGGTAAATTGTATGATTCCATTTCAGTCCAGTGAGGGAGATCATTTGATGAAACCCAAATCAATATTTACTAAGCAAATTCAAAACTAACTGGGAGATGGAATCTACGAAATATCTGGGGGGGTCAATATCCCAAAACAACTCAACAAAATTATAACACTAATGTCATGTGGTGATCCTCGCGGATCACCAAGAGACGCCACAGAGTTCACCAGAGAGTTTGGCTAAGATGTTATTTATTGACAAACGTGACACAACAAAGCCATGAGCCCCTGAGGGCAAACACACACATAGACGAGACTTGGGCTCGCAGGGCTAACCCCAGCCACTCCGAGCTAAACTGTGACAAAGCTATAGTGACGAACCTGACATGAAGGTCTACGGCACTCTCAAGTAAGACGAGGCGCAGACCCAGGGCTTGGCAGGATGAAGCCTTGGGTCATCCCAGCAATCCTCACGTAACGTTGACCCAATGTCGACTGATACTCCTGCGTCTTACCGTCGTCAGTGCCGGGCTTAAAAGGGCAAAGCACTAACGACGGTAATGACAAACAGCTGACCGGCCCTTGACAGGCGGAAGCCCCACCGAGCACTTTCACAATAAGAGCCCGGTGAGGCCAGAATATAGCCCGCAGCTGTCAAGGCCGGCAGCGAGCAGAACTTAGCCAGAGCGCGATCAGGACCGGCGCTCGGGTCATAACAGTACCCTCCCTTCACGGGCGGACTCCGAACGCCCCAAGGAACCACCCTGCCCCCCCGCCCCCCCAGGGTGGGAGGTAGGGGGACAGGTGCGGAGGGAGAGAAACCAACCCAGGAACAAAACAGACAAAAAAACCCATACAAGACAATGACAAGACTAACAAGAAAATGCACAAGGGAAAAAACAAAAACCAGAACTACAGGGTCAGAAAAATTAAATGCAAGAACAGAGCATACTCGCTCATACTAGACTAAACATAAAAACAAAAACAGAGCATTACTCGCTCATACCAGACTATACATGAAAAAACAAAAACAGAGCATTACTCGCTCATACCAGACTATACAAAACAAAAACAGAGCATTACTCGCTCAAACCAGACTACAGTGATCCCTCGCTACTTCGCGCTTCCCCTTTCGCGCCCTCAGTGCTTCGCGGATTTTTCAAAAATATTCATCAAAAATTCAAAATTGAGAAATAATGGGCGGGCGCTAGCAGAAGGCAGGGAGACTACATTAGACCATCAGGTATCAACACGGAGAGCCGCACAACTCAAAAAATCCATCTCTCTGTTCGCTGTTCTCGTGTTGGCTCGGCTCGGAAATCTCGCAAGCTGATTGGCCGAGACGTTTCACCCCGCAAGCTGATTGGCCGAGACGTTTCACCCACCTCCTCTCCCTGCCGAGCGCCCATGAAGCGAAGGAAGACCGCATCCATTGTTCTTTATCGCTTGTGTTGCTTAGTCTCGCCGCGCGGAACTTTTTGCTGTTCTCTTGTGCCATTTTGTGCGAAATAGTCTTCCCGTCGAGCCACTACACCGCCTCCTGCAGCTTCTCTAGCTCTATCGGAAGCTGCCCTCGATGATCCTGTGCCTCTAGCACCTGACGATGAGGCGTCACCTGAGGAGCAGTAAAGCTCTCATTAACCTGTGCAGTAAATCATCTTCATCTTGAGTTACGTATCTTGTTATAAGAATAAAAGAGTTCTAAAAACATATTTATGTACACTTTATTTACATCTACGTATGTATGTACACGTATACACACACACACACACACGTATCATATGAGAGAGAGAGTGAGAGAATGAACGTAAGTATTATTTATGGGTGACGTCATTGGGGGTGACGCTACTTCGCGGTTTTTCACTTTTCGCGGTCGGTTCTGGAACCCATTAACCGCGGTAAGTGAGGGATCACTGTATACATAAGCAACAAGGCTACTGCAAGGCATGAAACGCCAGATACAAAATACAACTAGGACAAGAAAAAAAAAAAAGCACAAACACTGAGACAAACCCAGGGACCACTACCCCCCCCCCCCCCCGGCAGTTTATGTCGACCGGTGGTCACAGGAGGCGGACCAAGCGGCTCACCAGAGTCCAAAGTCCCGCACGTCCGCTCCTCCGGTGGTCGAACCAGGTTGCCCCATGGCACACACAACAGGTCGGGTGGCCAAACCGAGGCGCCGAACCGGCGAAACAGTCTCTCCAGCGGCCGACCCATGTCCCTCAGCCACCAGTCCAGGGCATCAACAACCTGCAGCGGCCTCCCTGACGAGAACAAAACTCGGGAGAACCGGGGCGAGCGAACAGGGACCCCCATGGCCCCCGACGATGATGAATAGGGGCGGTGACTCAGAGGGAATCGATGAGCAGAGCGAGCCAGGAATCCGCTCCGCGAAGTAGGGTCTGCAGCTCCTCCTCCGCCTATGGACCACGCTCGTGCTGCATCACCGCTGGACCCAGATTGGGTCCCAGCTGCACCCACGTTGGACCCCGTTTGGGCCAGAACCGCACCCGCGGTGGACCCCGATCGAGCCTCCGGTGCACCCTCGTTGGACCCCGATTGGGTCGGATCCGCACCCGCGGTGGACCCTGATTGGGCCCCCGGTGCACCCACGTCGGACCCCGATTGGGCCGCCGGTGCAGCTCCGCTGACGAACTCCACCCCCGAACCTGGGACCTCCAACTTGGTGACATCGACCCGTTCCACGTCGGCAACACTGAAACAAAGCTCGGAGACAGGGAAACCAGGATCAGCATCACCGGTAGCAACGGAACCCAGCGAGACGAGCTCGGGCGCAGCAGACGGCTGCTCCTCACTCGCCTCCCTGAGAGGCAGGCAAAAATGCTCAACAGAGGACAGAGACAGGAGAGGGAGCACTTGCTTGCACTCGGGTTCCGTTGCCACCCAGGACTCCGACGATCCAGGTTCTGGGCGACTCTCGTCAGCTGGATCAGGCTCAGCTGGGTCGGGCTCCGCAGCTGGCACGATGTCATCTGCAGCCTGAGGTTCCTCCCACGCTGCTATCCACGCCGACAAGCCATATGGCGTGGGGGCAGGGAACCCTTGACCCACTGGCTCGAACCGCTCCGGCGAGGAGACCTGGGGACGCTTCTTCATTGGCTCAGGCTCCGGGCCGCGGTCCGCTCCTCTCCTCCGTCCAAGACGTGGCTGCAGGGCCGGATGCAGGTTTTCCAGCACCGCAGGGGACCTCTTCGTCCGACGACGCTGGCTTGGCGTCGCGGACCACTCGACGGGGGAGAACACAGAGGCAGTGGGTTTAATAATTTCTTCCACAGCGGGTGGAGGGAGCTCAGGGGGCTGCGAACCCCGAACTCCGCCCCCAGGAGTCAGACAAGGCAGATCATTATTAAGATGTGACAAACAATCGTGCACTTGCCTTCCTCCCGGGGCTGAGATGGTTCCTGCTGTGGGGGATGTCGTTCCTCCTTCTCCCCGCTAGATGGCGACAGAGGACCCCCTGGGAAGACGAGGTGGGGCCGCTCTCGGAGGTTCGCTGACGGGATACGCCGGCAGCGAGTCCAGCCGGGGATTCCGCTGAGGGTTGCACGTGCCGTTACGCCGACGTCCTCGTCGGCCCCCAGACAGCGCGTACTCCTGGACCTGCTCCGGGACGGGAACGGGACACCAACGCGGGGAGCGAGGATGCCTCCTCCTCTGCTTCCCGCTCTCCTCCTCCTCCAGCCCACGAAGAACCTCGCGCTGAGCGGCGAGTTCCTTCCACCTCGATATTACCTCCGGATGGTCATCATACTCGAGGGGAAGGTTGTCCAGATACTCCTCAGCGACGTTCAGATGCCAGCGCATGTCACCGGAGGTGTCGTCGAACGTAGCGGCGAGGAGCGTCCCGTCGGCGTACTCCAATGCGCTTGCTAGCTCCTTACCCAGGTGCCGACCGCGGCCCCCGGATGACGGCATTCTCCAGACGTTGACACCCAAACGAGAAGAACAAACAGTCCAGTTATGGCACAAACTCCCGGTGAAACGGCGTCTCGATGCGGCGCCTCCGTTTAGGCGACCAGGCAGGAGTATACTGTCATGTGGTGATCCTCGCGGATCACCAAGAGACGCCACAGAGTTCACCAGAGAGTTTGGCTAAGATGTTATTTATTGACAAACGTGACACAACAAAGCCATGAGCCCCTGAGGGCAAACACACACATAGACGAGACTTGGGCTCGCAGGGCCCCAGCCACGCCGAGCTAAACTGTGACAAAGCTATAATGACGAACCTGACATGAAGGTCTACGGCACTCTCAAGTAAGACGAGGCGCAGACCCAGGGCTTGGCAGGATGAAGACACACAAGCAATCCTCACGTAACGTTGACCCAATGTCGACTGATACTCCTGCGTCTTACCGTCGTCAGTGCCGGGCTTAAAAGGGCGAAGCACTAACGACGGTAATGACAAACAGTTGGCCGGCCCTTGACAGGCGGAAGCCCCACCGAGCACTTTAACAATAAGAGCCCGGTGAGGCCAGAATATAGCCCGCAGCTGTCAAGGCCGGCAGCGGGCAGAACTTAGCCCGAGCGCGATCAGGACCGGCGCTCGGGTCATAACAACTAAACTATGATCCACTGATGGCAAAAATAAAATCTGATCTAGCAAGATGGAATATGATACCATTCTTGGGTAATGCACAAAGAATTGAAGTAGTCAAAATGAATATACTTCCACGTCTTCTATACCTTTTCCAAACAATGCCGATAGAACCTCCCAAAAAACCAGGGCAAGAACTGGACAGAAGAATCTCAAGATTCATATGGTAGGGCAAGAGACCTAGAATCAGATATAGAACCCTACAGCTAAACAAAGACAAAGGCGGGCTCGCGCTGCCAAATATCAGGGACTATTTTAAAGCCGCACAAATTAAAACTTTAGTAGAGATATGTAACCCAGTCTACACTGCACAATGGAAGGAGATAGAATGCCAAATAACAAGTGACATTCCCCTACAAGCGATAATAGGGAACAATGCCTTACCTAAACTTTTGAATAACACTAACCCATGGATAGAGACCCTGCTAAAAATTTGGTTTAAGATAGTCAGAGAGAATCAAACTAAAGAACCTTATCGATTATTGCAATGGATTTCCTAAGATCAGGACTTTACTCCTACTAAAACAGACACTAGATTTAAAAAGTGGAAAGAGAACGGACTGATAAAATATTACGATTTTTTTAAAGGGCAAACTTTAAGAAGTTTTGAAGATTTGAAAAAACAAGGTCTAGTAAATCAAGACCTTTACAGGTTCTTTCAGCTTAGACACCACATAAACAAAATACTTAAAAAGGAGGATTTGGAAAGGGCCCAGTCAGGTGTTCTGAAGGTTTTCTTAATGGCATATAAAGGGATCCCAGGGATCAGATACATTTCTAAAATATACCATGGTCTTCAAGACTTAAAAGGAGACAACACATCATATATAAAAGAGAGATGGGAAAAAGAGGGGAATTTCACTTTACAACTGGAAATATGGGAAAAGCTAAATAAACAACAATGGAAAAGTACCTCATCCCTGCTGTGGAGAGAATTTGGATGGAAAAATTTGTCAGATTTTTCAGAACACCTGCACAAAACAAATTTACTCGTAAGGGGTTGAATTGTTGGCGCTTGTGTGGTGAAGAGACTGCAAATCATTTTCATGTATTTTGGTCATGCCCAGTTATCCACCAATATTGGACCAATGTACAGACAATATTGGGGAAAATTTTCAAAGTAACAGTTCCCTTTTCTTTTGTAACTTTGTATTTGGGTTTACTACCGGATTCACTGGAAAGACGAGGAGAAAAATATTTATTCACTGTTTTAATATTGACAAGTAAAAAAGCTCTAACAAAAAAATGGATGGTGAAAGACTGTCCTACACCTGAAGATTGGATTAACGTGATTCAGGACATTTATTCAATGGAAAAGTTGACATTTGCACTGAGACAGGACATGAATGGGTTCCTGAACTTTTGGCAACCCTGGAACGCATATGTGTCTTCCATCAGCTCTAACCTTTGACAAATACCATTTCAATAATGGCACCTCTCTTTGTCCCAATGCTACTCAGATTCTCTTTTATTTTTCTGTTCTTTTGGGTTTTTTTGTTTTCTTTTGTTCTTTTTTTAATTTCTCTTTTTCTTTCACTTAAAAAAAGGGTATTGTAATAATTTTTTTCCAATGTTGTCAAAAAACAAAAAAAAAGAGGGAATATGTGATGAAAGTGTAAACAATGCAATGCTGTAACGACATGTATACCCTTTACAAAAACTTTAAAAAAAAAAAAAAAAAAAAAAGCATGGACAGGGTCTAACCCTGTCCAGACCATGACAGTAGCCTGTTAAAAACACTGATTTTTTAAAGCTTGAAATAATCCCTGTGAAATCTCAATATGTTTTGTAGTTCTGTTTTTCTCCAGCTCAGTTAACTTTTTTTCCCAAATAAGGAAATCTACATTATTTTAGCAGAGAGGAGGAAAAAAACATATCATTTACATATAAAAAGACGTGACACCCTAATAGTATTGAATGCAAAAGATGCAATAGACTTACACAATGGTGCCCTCCGGTATACAACTAGGAAAATACCGGTCGCTATGGAGGGTGACAATATGTATGGGTACATAATCATACCATGTAGGATAAGTAGACGGTTATGCTGTTTCATTCCATCTAGCTACAATGCTCCACACTGTGTGTGTTTATATATTTATATATTTATTCCATCTAGCGACAGTGCTCCACACTGTGTGTTGATATATTTACATATTTATTCCATCTAGCTACAATGCTCCGCACTGTGTTTATATATCTACATATTTATTCCATCTTGCTACAATGCTCCGCACTGTGTGTTTATATATTTACATATTTATTCCATCTAGCTACAATGCTCCACACGGTGTGTGTTTATATACTCATACATTTATTCCATCTAGCTACAATGCTCCACGCTGTGTGTGTTTATATATTTGCATATTTATTCCATCTAGCTACAATGCTCCACACTGTGTGTTTATATATTTACATATTTATTCCATCTAGCTACAGTGCTCCGCACTGTTTATTTATTCATATATTTATCCCATCTAGCTACAATGCTCTGCACTGTGTGTTTATATATTTATTCCATCTAGCTACAATGCTCCGCACTGTGTGTCTATATATTTATATTTATATGTACATATGTATACTCGCTGCTCTTGGTTTTTTCTATCCCTGTGCTGTTGCAATCCTGAAATTTCCCCATTGTGGGACTAATAAAGGCTTATCTTATCTTATCTTATCTTATATACATAAATCAGTATTTACAAAAGTTACATTTAAGAAATATTACATGAGAGGGAATTCGGTGGAGGGCACAAGCCGATCACACCCTGCTAGAGTTCGTATATTCATAATACCGTAACAAACTCGAGTGTAATATTGCTTTTATACAACAGTTCCGGCAAGCAAAATTTATTAAATGACAGCAATACTGGATAAAATATTATGATTTGTTTGTTTAACCAGATATTTTGTCATAAACTGCCAAGTGCGGCGAATCGAGGACATTAAATGCAGGTAGTGAGGTTTTGCAAGTTTAATAAGTACAAAACACAAAATACAGAACTGAGGACTAAGGCTACGATCTCACAGCAGAGGCTGGACATACGAGGAAACAAATGAATTACGAAACCAGCGGTGGCTGGACTTACGTTTTGAGAAGAGCCAACGGGAACAGCGTGGCAGGAATGAGGAATGGTAGAAAATAGCCCAGCAATTACCAAACAAAGAAACAAGGCTTAAATAAGGCAGTGAGAATGATTACAGTCAGAATTAACTGTGAGTCATATGAGTGGAGAGGAATCAGGGCAGACAGTCGACAGGTGCACCGCCCCGAACAGAGCAAATCCCAGAAGTGCACACTGCCAGCTGTGGCCCTGACAGAGAGAGAGAGAGCATGGGATCAAAAATACAACTATGATGCTGGAACAGGAAGGCTGAGCATGGCGGACCCCTCCATGCTCAGTTCATGACATATTTTGGGCAGCTGAGAAAAAAAAAGTCCCTTCTGAATGTAGCCACTAGCCACTAACTGCTGCTAAACATCTCAATCAGCATGAAGACGTCTATTGTCATTTCACACACATGTAAGCAAATTAAATATTGTCAAGTACCAAAGTAATGTGTTTATAAAATATACCTGTTAAGTCAATATTTCAGAAAATCCCAGATCAAAACGTGTCTAACAGTCCCCCCAGGATTTCGCGATGTTGCGATCGCCTCAATTCACGCGGAATCAGCCAATCGGTGAGACTATTGCACAGTCTTGCAACTTTGTCCAATCACTGCAACTCTCCCACAATTTTCGCCAGTCCTCATCAACATCCACCAATTTCACCAATCAAATTTGTCCCTGAGTAGCACTCAAACGCTCAGTCTAACCAATCAAATGCATCACTGCACCGCATTCACTTCTGTGTTTACAGTGAGTATTAACAACACATCAGCAAAAACAGAGTGTGTGATTTAAAAAAAAAAAACCACTCACCCACAAGGTGTCCAACACTGTCCCTTCCTCCGTCTCCCCCAGCCTGCTGGTGGATGTCTCGCCACGTCTCCGTCCTGACCGTGTATACGAAGTGCTGGGTTTGTGTTGAAAAACGTCCACCTGCCCCAAAAGGACCCCGTCACGGGAGCACACATAAGGAGAGACGCCGTAAAACCACAAACAAAACGAGCAAATCTAACACTACAGCCAGTGTTTAATCGTTTCATACATCTTTAGAAGTAAAATCATTACTACATCTTGTCAATGAGCTTTAAAACTGTGAATCTCCAGTGTGGACATGGACAGTCCCCCCCCCCCCTGGAAATGAAAGATGAGTGTCTGATGAGACAGGTGTGTGTCAAGACACACAGGTAGTGTGATAAAGGTAAAGCCATGACTCAGCCAGGATTTGAACCCTGGCCTCCCAGGTGTGGGGCAAATGCTTTACTAACTGAGCCACCACTCCGGTAGGTAGTGAAATGATGACACAGCCAGCTGGAGACATCATTACGCTAGCCAATATATGGGAAGAGTCGCCATCTTAGGTCTCTCTCGACTAACAACAATCTAGCGTTCAGTATACACCAAACCTGTATTGCATTATTAAATACTGTGTGTGATACTTCTTCTGTGTGTGATACTTCTTCTGTAATACTTCTTCTTCCGGCTTTCAGAGAGAGCAGACGCTTTTCTCCCCCTCTCCTACTCCTCCTATTCCCTTACTGATCCCAGCTTGCTGTGTTCTGTCTGTGTCACTCTTCTTCTGGATGAATCTTATTCCAAACAGAAAATTATGGATTTGGTGGGCTTTAAATGCGATTGACACCACTTCAAAAGAAGATCGGGCTAGGGGGAGCCTAAGTGGGAGACTCATGGACAATTGGGAATTCATGTGTCTGTGTGATTCGACTGAGATGCGGAAGACATCTATCTGCTTGGCTTATGATCACAGGATTTCTACTTTGGCTCTGGAGTTTCCTGATGTATCAGAAATTAAAGAAGTTGGGAGAGCTGATCAAAATGCGGACTCGGCAAAGCTCCTTCAACAACAATTCGACCAGTTGGGGAGTGCACTGATAGCGGCAATGGTGAACTGAATGGTGGCTGATTCAGTCGGTGGAATACATCTGGAGTCGCTGGTGCTCTCCAAGGAATGATTTTAAAGCCTGTATATGGAAATTATGTAGCACAGAATTGCAAGAGAGATGAAAATTCTATGCTCTGAGTGAACTGTGCCTTTAGACCTTGATTCGGCGCCCTGAAGGTTACTCTCCTCCTGGATGAAGACAAAGCAGAAGAGAGTTTTGGCTTCTTAACCCAAACAATCAACAAACAATTGCTGTTTTTCAGCAGACTGAGCTCTTCAAGGACAGCGTTATCATGTGTCTAATACAGAACTTTGCCATCTGGCATGCACGAAGAGAGATAGACTCTTGGACATGCTTATCTGTGTTTAGAATACATGAACATAACATCCATCCGTTGCCAGGAGGCGCTCCTTTGTTGTGCACCAGCAACTGATACACCCACACTGCATTGATTCATACTGATTACATGCTGACTACACACACTGGTCTCTCTCGCTCCTTTGTTATTGTGTGATCTGTTGTCTGCTATTTGTGCATTTGAGGGGTTTTTTCTATGTAATCACAATTTTGCTCATAACGAGCTTTATTTTGATTAACTATGTTTTTTCTCTCTGCCCACTGTGTCATTCCTCCCCCCCATTCCCCTCTTTACCCTTCACTGTATGACAGGCGCCTTCATGGCTGCCGCGTCATTGGGATGCGCTTATAGAGCGCGTCCAATGTCAAGTCAAATTCCTCGTATGTTTATTTTGTAAACATGCTTGGCAATAAAGTGATTCTGATTCTGATTCTGATAAAGTTCGAGTTCCAGCACAACTCTCCTCTTCATTGGTTATTCTAGGTTTCCAGACATAACATTTGGCAACGAGAGTTAAACCATGGAAGCCTGCTTGAGGCCACCACAGCCGTTTCTGGAAAACCCCGGCAAATGACCCGTTCCTTGGCCATGCTGGTTCGATGTCATCAGGACGTATGTATCGGCATTGGACCTTTGCAAACTGGACAAGGTACAGAAGCAGGCTCTGTTAATTCACAACCGGGGCATGGAAGGACAACATATTTTACATGCTAGGACTAACAGACTCATTCGCTGATGCTGTAGAACTGCTAGCTAGCTACTTCACCACACCAGACAGCGTGTTGGCATGGTGTATTACATTCCGCCAACGGCGACAGAGAATTGGTGAAACAACACAACAATTCATCACAGACCTTCATCACCTAGCTAGCATGTGCAGGTTTGGTTTATTGGAAGATGAAATGGTGCGGGACCAGCTGGCTGACCACACTAGCAACCCGCGGCTGTGGACGAAGATGCTAACGGTGCCAAACGACATGATACTAGCTAACACCATTGAGCTAGCATTCCAGCTAGAGTCCGCCGACAGGTTAACATCAGAGCTAGGTGTGCAGCAACAGCAGTGACAGCCAAGCCAGACACTGCTGACATACGCAGTGAGCATGGAGGAACCCAGTGACACGGTAGAAGAGTGCAAAGCAAACACCGTGGACCAGAGGACTGCCATGAAATGCTCCACGTGCAGCAGCTGTGGTTCTCCGACGGACCGGGAGAGAGCATGTTTTTGCCCGGCAAGGGGGCAACGATGCAAGAAGTGCGGAAAGTTTAATCACTTTGCCAAAGTTTGCCGGTCGATGACACCACTGAGCCCACTGGACAATCAGAGTCACCCACTCGCGAAGACCATCCACACGGTAAGGCCTGGGACCATGACGCATGCATTCAGCATTGTGGAAATGGACAACGTTACTTTGCCACTCCTGCTCGACACCGCTGCAGTGAGGTTGATATTATATTGGGCTATGGTGGAGAAATTTTTCCCCAACCACAAAACTGGCAAGAACCCAGCAGCGCTGTATGGGTATGGTGGCTACAGAGTTAGCAATGTAGGGACCATCACGCTAAAAGTCCGCTACGCGTCAAGAGTAGTTACTGACTTTGTGTTTCAAGTGACCACGCAGTGAGAAAACATATTAGGATGTGACCTTTTCCACCAACTGGGTTTTTCCATCCATGACAGTAAAAGACTCAGCTTGACTGACTACGGTGGTTGGGACGTAACATACTCTTGTTACAATGAAGATGAGTGGGACGAGATTCAACAGGATGACGATGACGAGAACACAGCCATCCCATGTGCGCAGGAGGAATGCTGCCCAGAGGGGGGGACAGCAGCTGGACTCGCCCCAGGATGAGCCAGCGGGAGCCGCTGTGGAGTTGCAGGAGAGGGAGTCCATGTGCACCGAGGATCCCGGGACACAACAACCCAGGGTGGATCCTAGCAACAATGATAGTGACACATCACAACAACCAGCACCAGGTAAAAGAGAGAAGGAACCGGACTGCTACCAAATCCTCATACAACACCAGTCTTCGGGAGCCACAGCTGAGCCGCTGGATGATGAGTCCGAGAACATGCAGGACACAGCAGAGGCACCGGACGTCTTCTGGATCCACGACCAGCATCAACCTCCAGGGACCGCCTCAGTAGCATTGGATGAAGAGTCCGTGACCCACCAGGCAATGCCGGAACCATTGCAACCTGATGAGCGCCCCACGACGAATGTGGATGTTACATCACTGCGACCATAATGACATGTGCAGCCAAACAGAATGCCACTTGAGGTATTGAATTGGGTTCGGGTGCAAAAAATCAAGCGACCAGGCCTATAGTCAACTACATTGCGGCCCCCAGTACCACTGATGCCTATGAGGATCACCGCACAGCTGGGACCAGCGACCTTCCAGCTGACGGATGGCTCAGTGTGGCACGCCAATCATCTTTGTAGTTTGGGTGACAGCTATGGAGTACGAGGCTTCGCGGGAGTCAGCTCATGCAGTGTGGGACCTGGACTGGAGTTTTGTGGGTGATAGTCCTGGTCCGGGGGACCCATAATCTCCAGGGGCGTGTCTGCCATGGGTTCGCTACAAGGCCCTTCCAACAGAATTGCCTTCCTCATGGAAGAGCACCAGGAAGAAAGGACTGGTTAGCTGAGGGCACGGCTACCAGCTAAAGATTGGCAGAATAACCCACTCAGCCATGCTGGGCTACATGGTGGTCCACCCACTAGCCCTAGCTAGGGCTGTTTACATTAATGAATACCAAACTGGGGAGGGTTAAATTTGACAATGTGTTCTGTGTTTTTCCAAGGGGACGGGGGTGTGTGTGAATGTGATAAAGGGTTAATAGGTAGTGGCGTGATGACACAGCTGACTGGTGACATCATCACACCAGCCAATATATGGGAAGAGTCGGCCATCTTAGGTCTGTCTCGACTAACAATAATATAGCGTTCAGTATACACCAAACCTGTACTGTATTATTAACCCCTTGCACTCCGGGCAATTTTCCTAAAAATGACAAAAAATAACGTGCCCAAAGTAAATCGAAAGCTGTTATTCAACCCTTTGCAGCATCTTCATGGGGTTGGTCTCATTTAAAAGAAAACACTTTAAATTTTTTGGCAAAAAAAACATAATCTCTCTACGTGCTCCGGCCACTGAGTTACAGTCATCTAAACATACTGAACTTGAAGAAAATAAATTTGGCCTGAGTGTTTTTTTGGATACAAATGCTTGCAAATAACACACAGCTGTCCGATCCGGCTGGAAAATGCAACAGAAATGTAGAACCAAGTGTTATCAAGCTGAGATCCAAATTTGGTAACAATACCACAAAAAATGAATATTTTACACAGCTTTGTTCTCAGGTAGTTCCCAGGCGTTTTGGAACTGTGCCAAATTGTGCCAAATGGCACAGTTTGGAAAAATATCTGTAACTTTTGAATAATTCAATGTAGAATCTTCATTTTGGACTCTAATGAAAGGTCACACTCAGGGCTGTGTCTGTGTGTGTGTGGGGGTACGCTACAAAAGACGGAGTTCGGCCCTCGCTACATGATGGATTACACTCCTTGCATGTTTTCACAGCGGCCCCCCCCCGCTACTGTGTGTGTGTGGGGGGGGTTGTCCCCCCCCCCTCGCTACAGAAGACAGCCATCGCTACATGAAGGAATAGACTCATACGCTTCCCCCCCGCTCCTCTTCTGCAGCGGGGGGGGGGGGGGCCTTCACGGTCCGAACACGGCAAATGAACCGTTTATTGCGGCGCACGCACTTCGTACTTCGTGCGCAGTACAGTTGTAATTTACCGATCGGTCAAAAGTCATTTTTGGATTACAGTTTTCAGGGAGAAATAATAATTTAGCTTATAACACCTTATCTCTTCACAGCAGCAGAGTCCTGGCGAACTTCTCTTCCCCATTGTCAGACGAACGCGACGCTGGTCCGCTCGTGGATCCCGATCAAAACATAATTCCAATATTGCGGTTTTGGTGAATGATTTACGACCTTTGTCGTCGGCCTCTGTCGGTCTATGATGACGGAAGAGAATCCTAAATGTCTATTCTGCTGGAATGAGTGCAGGTCCCACTTGTGGGTGGTCTCCATGCTGCGGGGTCTGTAGCAGATTCGTCCAGCGTCCTTTGTTTTCATCTGCTGCAGCAGTAAATCTCTCTTCACCCAGCCTGAATTTTTGTGCTTCAATTGGCTCCTGCATTCACAGTAGGCGGGTCCTCCTTCCTAGGTTTTCATTCATTGGCTCTTCAAGGTTTTAGAAACCCAATTCAAGGCTCTTATTAGTCGAATGAGAGGTCAATCAGATGAACTAATCTGTTTGCGGCTGTGTCTGCAGTTTTTTTTTTAGTGGCGCTTGGACGCCACTACATCACCATCACCACCTACATCACCACAATCTGGACTATGCATCCGAGTGCGCACGAGGGCGCAGGAGTGCGCCCTTGTGCGTCCTAGGACGCAGAGACTTGCCCGCCCGCGGAACAACGGAGCGCAAGTGGTTAAATACTGTGTGTAATAAAGTTAGAGTTACAGCACAGCTCTCCTCTCCGTTGGTCATTCTGGGTTTCCAGACATAACAGGTAGGAGTTAGGCATGGAAAGAGAGAGAATATTGTCTGTAATTTTTTTTTTTTCATAAAAACAGAGACTCTGATAGACAATACAGAGCAACAGAATAAATAATTTTTTCTCCTCCACTCTGTACCAAGTGGTTGGGGACTGTAGGGAGTTTTCAAATGAAAGTGCTGACAATAATTTCCAAATCTATGCTCTTTAACATGCATTAAATGCAATTTAGCTGTTGTAATGGATATTGTTAAAGTCTGTATTGTGACATATGGAAATAGTATTAGTAAGATTCAATTCAATTCAATTCAACTTTATTTATATAGCGCCATTTCACAACAACAGTCATCTCATAGCACTTTCAACTGTAGGGGAAACCCCCACAGTTGCAGAAAAATCCCAGCAATCAGGTGATCCCCTATGAGCAAGCGTTTGGCGACGGTGGAGAGGAAAAACTCCCTTTTAACAGGAAGAAACCTCCAGCAGAACCAGGCTCAGGGAGGGGCAGTCATCTGCTGCGACTGGCTGGGGGGTGAGGGGATAGAGAAGATGAAAAGAACAGACATGTAGAGAGCAAACAGCACGATGGGGACTCAATCTATGGGAGAGAACAAACAGATGTTAATGACCAGCAAAAAAAAATATTTCATTGAGAGTGAAGAAAGGAGTGAAGCCCAGTGCAATTATTGGAGGTCCCCCGGCTGTCTAAACCTATTAGCAGCATAACTAAGGGAGGGTTCAGAGACACATGATCCCTCCCTAATTGAAGGCTGTATCAAAAAGGAAGGTTTTAACCCTATTCTTAAAAACAGAGATCGAGTCTGACTCCTGAGTCCAGGTTGGCAGCTGGTTCCACAGGAGAGGAGCTTGATAACTGAAGGCTCGGCCTCCCATTGTACTTTTGGAGATTCTAGGTATTACAGGTAATCCTGCATTTTGGGAGTGTAGTGCTCTGTTAGGATAATACGGTAGTACGGTAGTATTATGATGCAGAACCACACAGTACAGGAACAGCTTTGTTCCTGCTGCTATTGTTCTTTTAAACAGGCCTTAATGCATTTTATTTAAACTCTTGGGTCTGGCCTTTTTATGTGGTCTTATCTTATCTACTTTTTTACTGGTCCCTGGTGTGGTATAATGCTTTTATCTGGTTTGCTACGGGTTCTTTTATTTATTTTAGTTGGGTTTTTTATCTATCTATTTTTAGTCTTTTTAACCATGTTCAGTAAGTTTCTGGAGTACATGTCCATGTCTTTAGTCTGTGCTGTTTTTAATTTGTCTGATATACACTGCTGTTCAAAAGTTTGGGATCACCCAGACAATTATTTTGTGTTTTCCATGAAAAGTCACACTTATTTACCACCATGAGTTGTAAAATGAATAGAAAATATAGTCAAGACATTGACAAGGTTAGAAATAATGATTTGTATTTGAAATAATAATTTTTTCCTTCAAACTTTGCTTTCGTCAAAGAATTCTCCATTTGCAGCAATTACAGCATTGCAGACCTAACATGATTGCACAAGGGTTTTCTAATCATCTATTAGCCTTCTGACACAATGAGCAAACACACTGTACCATTAGAACACTGGAGTGATAGTTGCTGGAAATGGGCCTCTATACACCTATGTAGATATTGCACCAAAAACCAGACAATTGCAGCTAGAATAGTCATTTACCACATTAGCAATGTATGGAGTGTATTTCTGATTAGTTTAAAATTATCTTCATTGAAAAAAAGTGCTTTTCTTTCGAAAATAAGGAAATTTCTAAGTGACCCCAAACTTTTGAACGGTAGTGTATATGTCCTGTGTTTTTAATGTTTTGATGTTTAAAGTTGTGTGTTTGAGATGCCCTCTCCAGACTGTAAAAAGAATCTACCTACGGGTATTAATAAAGTCACCTTGAACCTTGAACCTTGTATCAGATCTTTTAAATAAAAAGGGGCCTGATTGTTTAGAGCTTTGTAAGTAAGAAGAAGGATTTTAAACTTAATTCTAAACTCTATGGGAAGCCAGTGAAGGGAGGCCAGAACTGGAGAGATATGATCTCTCTTTCTAGTACCTGTTAAAACTCTTGCTGCAGCATTTTGGATCAACTGAAGACTCTTTAAAGATGTTTTGGGACAACCTGATAATAAAGAATTACAATAATCTAATCTAGAGCCAACAAAAGCGTGGATCAGTTTCTCAGCATCACTCTGAGACAAGATGCTCCTAATCTTGGCAATATTGCACAGATGATAGAAGGCAGTCTTAGAAACAAATTTAATACAGTATGTGAATTAAAAAACAGATCTTGATCAAAAATAACTCCAAGGTTCCTCACAGAACTATTCAGAAAAGAGCAACCGCATCCAAACTAAGAGTTTGATTTGGAAAGGTATTTCTAAGGTTTTTTGGACCAACTAGAACGACTTCAGTCTTATCCGAATTTAATAGCAGGAAATTACAAGTCATCCAAGCTTTGATTTCCTTAAGACAGACATCTAACGTGGCTAATTGATTACTATCATCTGGCTTCATTGACAGGTATAATTGTGTGTCATCTGCATAACAATGAAAATGTATACAGTGCTTTCTAATAATGTTGCCTAACGGAAGCATATATAAACTAACAAGAGTAAGGGCCTAGCACAGATCCCTGTGGAACTCCATGACTGAACTTTGAGTTGGAAGAAAACTCATTATTGACATGAACAAACTGGAACCTATCAGATAAATAAGATCTAAACCACTGCAATAAAGTTCCATTAAGTCCAGCATAGTGTTCTAATCTATCAAGTAGAATATTATGATTGATAGTATCAAAAGCTGCACTAAGGTCTAAAAGGACAAGTACAGAAACAAGTCCATTATCAGATGCGATAAGGAGGTCATTAGTGACCTTCACTAAAGCTGTTTCAGTACTATGATGGATTCTAAACCCAGATTGAAACCCTTCAAATAAACCATTTCCCTGCAGGTGGGCACGAACCAAAGGAACCGCGATGTCCCCTTCCTCCTGGGGACCCCAGTCCGAGACGATGTCCAAGGGGACACCATGAAGACGAACCACATGCTGGACTAGGAGGTCTGCCGTCTCCTTGGCTGTGGGCAGACCCTGCAGGGGAACAAAATGGGCAGCCTTGGAGAATCTGTCGACCAGTGTAAGAATTAATGTGTTGTGGGTGGATAATGAGAGACCGGTGATGAAATCCAGGGCCACGTGGGACCACGGCCTGCCGGGGATGGGGAGGGGACGGAGTAATCCAGCTGGAGGAGAAGAAGACGTCTTCCCGGTGGCACACTGAGGACAGGCCTGGATGTACTCCCTGACGTCCCTCTCCAGCGACGGTCTTCAAAATGTCCTCTGGATCAGCTCTACTGTGTGTCCCTGCCCTGGGTGACACGAGAACTTAGATGAATGACCCCAATGAATAACCTCCCCCCGGATGGCTGATGGAACAAACAGTCTACCCACTGGCCCCCCACCCGGGTCGGGCTCGTCCTCCAGAGCCTTCAACACCTTGTCCTTAATACCCCAGGAGATGGCACCCACGACACACAATGGAAGTAGGATAGGGTGCTCGGGCATCTCCGTCATCTCCGAGGCAAACTGGCGGGACAAGGCATCCGGCTTTGTGTTCTTCGACCTGGGACGATAGGTAATGGTGAAGTCAAACCTCCCAAAAAACAAGGACCAGTGGGCCTGGCGGGAGTTCAGATGCTTCGACGTCCAAAGGTATTCCAAGTTCTTGTGGTCAGTCCATACGATGAACGGCTGGGAGGCCCCCTCCAACCAATGACACCACTCCTCCAAGGCAAGTTTGACAGCCAACAGTTCCCTGTCACCGATGTCATAATTGCGCTCTGCTGGAGATAGGCGCCGGGAGAAGAACGCACAGGGTCGAATTTTGCCATCCGCCGGAGACCTCTGGGACAGGACCGCTCCCACCCCCGAGTCCGAAGCGTCCACTTCCACCAAGCACTGGAGTGTGGGGTCCACCTGCGTCAGAATGGGAGAAGAAGAGAACCTGGACTTCATTTCAGCAAAGGCCACCGCCACCTCCTCAGTCCACTGGAAAGGAACCTTAGGAGAGGTAAGACTGGTTAGGGGGAGAGCAATCCGGTTGTAATTCTGAATGAAGTGGCGGCAAAAGTTGGCAAATCCCAGAAACTGTTGGAGCTGCTTTCTGGATGATGGGGTAGGCTACTCTCAATTTTGTTGCATTGTTTCTTAGCAATGGAATGACAATAAAGGCACTTTGACTCAACCACCGCTTTGATCTTACCCGGATCCGGGAGGATCTCATTATGAGAGATGATAAAACCCAGGAACCAAGTCCGGTTAACATGAAACTCACATTTTTCAGCCTTCACAAAAAGTTTGTTCTCCAATAATTGCTGCAGTACCTGCCTCACGTGCACACGATGCTCCTCCAGGGACTGTGAAAAAATCAGGATGTCGTCCAGATAAACAAACACAAATGTGCCCAAGAAATCCCTCAATACATCATTAATCAGCCTCTGGAAGACGGCAGGGGCGTTAGTCAGCCTGAATGGCATCACGAGATACTCAAAGTGCCCACTAGGGGTCCGGAATGCCGTCTTCCATTTGTTGCCCTCCCGGATCCACACCAGATGATAGGCGTTGCGGAAGTCCAATTTGGAGAACCAGGAGGCACCTTGGAGGGAATCAAAGGCTGAGTTAATGAGAGGAAGAGTGTACTTATCCTTGATAGTTATGTTGTTTAACTCCCTAAAGTATATACACGGCCTCAGTGAGCCATCCTTCTTGTCGACAAAGAAAAAGCCCGCCCCCACCGCTGACGACGACGGTCGGATTATGCCTGAGCTCAACGACTCCTTGATGTACGTCTCCATCGCTTCCCGCTCCAGGGCAGACAGGGGAGGGGTTGTGCAGGCGAAGCCAGGGATAACCGAGGATAACTGGGGATGAAGAGATCGGCAGTACATATAACCTCAGCTTCTCCCGGTGATTGCCCGATGTAATAACAGACACTGGGATGGTCCAGTGAGAAACCGTAGCGAAAGGGGCTTTAGAGAGGGTGATCAGTCTTAAGGGGGTCTCCAATAACTGAACGGGAAACCCCAACTGGGTTGCCAGTTCCCCAGAGATGAAGCTCTGCTTGGCCCTGGAGTCAATGAGTGCATGTGCAGTGAATTCCTTATGTTTAAAACAGAAACAGATGGGAATCTGGAAGCTGGAGAGGGGATTTAACTGAGGCGCATCCGTGAGTCCCCCTACTGCGACACACGGACTCCCCCTTTTGGCCGTACGGGACATACCTCATGCTCGTGCTCCTCACTCCCACAGTAAACACATAAGCCTAGTTCCCAGCATCGCTGTCTCTCAGCAGCGGACAACTTAGCTCGACCTGTCACCATAGGTTCTGGCTCGTCCGGGGAATTGGCTGGAGGTAGCGCCAATGGGGGGCTGCAGGGAACGGTGAAACTGGCTATCCGAACGACCGGAAGTCTTACGCTCAGCCGCCCGTTCCCTCAGTCTGTTGTCAAAACTAATAGCTAACGAAATCAGCTTGGTCAGGTTGGAGGGTTTTTCTAAGGGAGCTAACTTATCCCGCAGGCTAGGACAGAGGCTTCTGATAAAGATACTACATAATGAGGCATCCTCCCACCCCACCTCTGTGGCTACGACCCAGAAGTCTACGGTGTAATCGGCAACGGCCTTCGCCCCCTGCTTCAAATTCAACAACCGGGAGGTAAGCACACTATCTCGGTCGGAGTGGTCAAACACCTCCTTAAACTCCCTAACAAACTGTGAGTAGGTGAGAGAAGCGTGGTCAGCCCTAGCCATAACGGCGTAGGCCCAAGCCAAAGCTCGCCCCTCCAACAAATTAACCACATAACCTATTCGGCTATGGTCTGAAGGAAAATCCCCCGGCACCTGCTGAAACACAATGTTGCACTGCAGTAAAAATCCCCAAGCTTCTCCTAATTTACCACTGAAACGGGTGGGAGTGAGTATGGGCATAAGACAGAACGGGGAGCCTGATGTAACCTGGCTACTGGCAGAGCTAACAGGGGTGGGGGAGCTAGCGGGAGCTGGAGGGAAAGCCTGTGGGTTAGCTAGGCGATCCAACCGATCAGTAACTCGAGCTAGCTGTGTTAGTATGGTTTGTTGCTGGTAGGCTAACTGGTCCACCCGAGCTTCTAAGTTGTTAACCCTGCGCGCTAGCGGGCTGTCTGCTGGGTCACTCTGGCGGAGTCGTATTGGCATGGTACAGACCCAAGAAGCAGACACAACTCAGGAAACACAGTTAACCTTTTATTAATAATAGTGTGAATGTATGGATGCATGTGTGAATGTCTGTAGTGAGTGTAGTGCGTGGATGAGTCAGCTTGGGGCGAGCAGAGCACCGTGCAACCTGGCAACCCTAAGGACAGAGCAGAGAGACAATTAGGAGCAATCCTGACAGGAGAAGCGCCAGATAAAACTGTCCTTACTTTTTGCTGAGTAGGAGAAGCACACAGGTTAGCACACTGGCCCAGGCCAGGAGGACAGTGCCAGTCGCCCCGTAGAAGATGTAGCAGGCAGGTGAACGAGGCAGGGAGGTCCGCCACCAGTTGGGCGAGAGTCCGCTGCCGAGAGGACACCGCCTGTGCACAGGGGAAGGAGATGGGTGAGAGGAAAGGTACAGGCTTACTTGGCTGCCAGATGGTTAGGCGACCCTAGGCGAGCAGAAGCGCTGGAAAGACGATGAGGCTGGAAGCTCAGTGTAGAGTTGGCGAGTTCAGGTTCCTCAGGAAGGAAGCAGATGACTCCGCGCTGATCCCTGGGTCTCACAGAATATATAGGCAGAGCCAGACAGCAGAAAGGTGTGTGCGCAGGTGCGCCTAATTGGCGGCCATGACATATATGTGACTTCTTAGTTTTTATTTTTAATAAATTTGTAAAAATCTCAAAAAAAAAAAATATTTCATGTTGTCATTATGGGGTGTTGTGTGTAGAATTTTGAGGACAAAAATGAATTAATCCATTTTGGAATAAGACTGTAACATAACAAAATGTGGACAAAGTGAAGTGATGTGAATACTTTCCAGATACACCGTATATGACATATGAGTATAGCAGATATAAATAATATGACATATGGAATAACATAAAATAGTTCCTTCAAATATATTGTATTCTCTGTAGCCCCTATAAATATACTGGTTCCAATAATGATTACTACACAGTTACCTTGACTGACCTGTTCACCACCTATTACCCAAATTTATAGTTTAACTGTGGAATAAACTCAATACATAAAGTTAAAAATAAACAAAGGGTTGTTTTTGTTACTCCTGTTCAAACTGAAAGCATTTGTGACATCGGTGTATTCTCCGTAGCCCTCTAATTTTATGCAGTGGGGTACCTAGGTTTACTATCATGCTGCAACTTGAAAGATAATTGAGGATACTTAACAAAATGCTCACATCAAATTGCCAAAACAAACTTGGTTTTGTTTCTATCTTTACTTTGTTTTTGCTTTACTTTTTTGGAACACAAACTGACACCTTGAAAGAAAAACTGCCGCTGCGATTTCTTTTAGCAAAAATCTGGCCATTCTATAAATGTTGTCATTAAATCAATTTACATGGAACAGAAACCAAGAATATGTGAGCATAACAATGAATCAAATTCAATCAAACTGATCAACAGCTTCACTGCCTTCAGTGTTCGATTTCATCTATAGGGTGAACAAGCTTGGGAAGAATGAGACATTTCTAAAAGAAGGAAAGCATTACACAGTTACAAAGGTACAGCCGATGACTTTTGGGTGTGATAAGTATTGGTAGGTGAGGGAGAGGTTAACAGGGTAGTAAGTGAACAAAAAAGCAGAAAAGAAGATAAAAGGATGAAGGGGAATGCAGGCAGGTATACAACAAGAATGGGGAAAAGCTCATTAGAGCAATAAAGAAAAGGATTCCAAAGGATTGTTAAGAGTGAAGCAGGGATTTGAAGATGGGTGAATTTTAACAAAAAAAAAAAAAAAAATAGGGAAGGAAAGAAGGTACATAACAAAAACGTTTCAAGTTTCTTATTTATTTAGTTCAGTAATTAGTCAATTTCTGTGTAACAGCTTATCGATTTAAGTGTTATTGTGTTCAGTCATAGCATTAGCATTTTAGCATAAGTCAGTGTTTAGACTTGATCATTTTCCAGTCCAAATGACCAGAGAACAGTTCTCCTGTTCATACCCACCCCCCGGATATAATCAGTGTTGTAGCCAAGACCAGGCCAAGAAAAGAGTATAGAGAATGGTAGCTGACATCATGCTGTGCTGCATTCTGGGCCGTCATCGTCATTGTTGCGGTCTGGCTTCTTTGTTTACCTGTAGTCTATGGCAACTGCTAACACAAACTGCTAACACGAACAGACGTGGACAAAATTGTTGGTACCCCTCTGTTAATGAAAGAAAATCCCACAATGGTCACAGAAATAACTTGAATCTGACAAAAGTGGTAATAAATAAAAATTCTATTGTGGAGTGTGTAAATGATGAGGCAGAATCATTTCAGACGATTTATTACACACTCACATCTCACAAGCAAAGAACAGACTGCACATTTAAGCAGGCACGCTCCTCTTAAGTTTCATGGCATTTCTCCACACACAACATGACATTTGCATCACACTGCATTCAACCCCCTTCGTCCTTGACTACTTCCTGCTATCTCGCCAGGAACCTCCTGCCCATTGTTCTCCCATGTTTATCCACTGTCTCTTGTCTGAGATGCTAAATAATCTGGCTCTCTCAGGGTGCTAAACTCCCCCCCCCCCCCCCCCCGCAGCATCTTAGATAGAACAATAGAATAACAGTCCACATGCTGTGATAGAACAATAGAACATCAGTCCACATGCTGATTGGGCTTCTGTCTCCTCCCATATCTGCTGTAACTGGGGTTTACCGCCTCCGTGGCGCTGCTGTGCCGGTGGGGGGCTGCTGGGAGTGTGTCCGACTGCGGGTGGGCTGTGACTAGGGGGGAGGCCACTTCGGTTTGTCCGTGTGGCTGCTCTGATGAATCGTTTCCCTGGGGAGCTCTCCGTGGGGGTCTTCCACGCCGAGGGGCCCTAGCCAACAGCACTTGCTCGTCCGCCACAACGAAAGCGGGTTTGAGTCTGTCTATGCCAATTTTTTCCCTCCTACCCCCCAAGTCTAGCAAAAAATGCTTAGCCCCTGTTTCCAACACTCTGAACGGTCCATCATAGGGTGGGCGCAATGGAGGGCGGTGGGCGTCGTGTCTGACAAACACGAACTCCGCGCTCTTCAAAGTTTTAGGCACGAAAACACGCGGAAAACTGTGGTGGACAGGGCCCGGCAGCGTGCCTGTGTTTGCGCTACGCTGCAAAAGCTGAGACGGGGAGCTGCCCGGCGCGGGATTATCTGGCAGAAATTCCCCGGGCAGCCATAGTGGCTGCGCAAAAACGAGCTCTGCCGGGGAAGCTTCCAGATCCTCTTTCGGCACGGAGTGCAACCCCAATAACACCCACGGCAGCCTGTCTACCCAATTTGCATCCGTCAATGAAGCCCTGAGTGCTGCTTTCAGTGATCTATGAAAACGCTCGCATAACCCATTGTCCTGTGGGTTGTACGCGGTTGTGCGATGAATTGTAACACCCAGGCTGCGAGCCATCGCGGACCAGAGTTCAGAAACAAATTGAGGGCCCCTGTCTGACGTAATGTCCGACGGGACTCCAAAACGCGCCACCCATGCTGTTAAAAAAGCGCGCGCTACGTCTGCGGACGTAGTTGCCGCCAGCGGGACCGCTTCTGGCCAGCGCGTGGTGCGGTCCACCACTGTCAGGAGGTGCGTGCACCCCTGTGATGGCGGGAGGGGGCCCACGAGGTCCACGTGAACATGGTCGAACCTCTTAGCCGGAATACAAAACGGCTCCAAGGGAGCCTTCGTGTGTCTGTGTACCTTGGCTCGTTGGCACCCCATGCAGGCTGCAGCCCACTCTTTCACTTGTTTGCGTAGGCTTGGCCACACAAACTTCTCTCCCACCATTTTGACCGACGCACGCACTCCTGGGTGCACCAGAGTGTGAACCGACTCAAACACGCGGTGGCGCCACGCAACCGGGACCACCGGACGTGGGCGGCTCGTGGAGACATCGCAGATTGGGGGGGAGGCACCATCTTGCAGCACCCTGCTCTCCAGCCTTAACCCTGTTGGTCCAGACTGGAGCGCACGCACATCTGCATCATTAATCTGCTCCGCGGCCATGGCTGCGTAATCTATCCCCACGCAGACCGGGGCCACCACGGCGCGCGAGAGGCAGTCCACCACCACGTTCAGTTTACCCGACACATGTCGAATATCGGTAGTAAACTCTGAGATCGCGGCCAGCTGTCTCTGCTGCCTGCCCGACCACGGTTCTGAAACCTTGGCCATCGCGAATGTTAGCGGCTTGTGGTCCACGAATGCGGTGAAGCTGCGCCCTTCCAGCCAGAACTGGAAGTGGCGTATGGCCAGGTGGAGAGCCAGCAACTCTCTGTCGAACGCGCTGTATTTACGTTCGCTGTCGCGCAAAGTTCTGCTGAAAAAGGCGAGCGGCTGCCAAGCCCCGGCGACGCGTTGCTCCACGACAGCCCCTATGGCCACGTCTGAAGCGTCGGTGGTGAGCACTATGCGGGCTGCCAGGTCCGGATGCGCCAGCAGTGCGGCGTTTGCCAGGGCTGCTTTAACTTCCGAGAACGCCCGCTCTCACTCCGGGGTCCATTCGACCCTATCCGCGGGTTTCTGTTTCTTGAGCACGGCGTACAATGGTTGCATGAGCTGCGCCGCGCGGGGAAGGAAACGGTTATAAAAGTTCACCATCCCCAAAAATTCCTGCAGCGCCCTGACCATCTGAGGCCGGGGAAAATCCGCCACGGCGCGCACCTTGTCGGGCAGCGGGATTGCTCCTTCCGGAGAGACGCAGTGCCCCAAAAAATCAATCTCCGTCACGCCAAACTGGCATTTCACCGGGTTGATTATTAACCCGTGCTCCTCCAACCTCCGGAAAACCGTCGTGAGGTGGGTTTCGTGTTCGTCTTCGGATGCACTGGCTACCAGGATATCGTCCAGGTAGACGAACACGAACGGGAGATCGCGCAGCACTGCATCCATCATGCGCTGGAACGTCTGTGCCGCTCCTTTTAACCTGAATGGCATGCGCAGGAACTCGAATAGACCGAACAGAGTTATTACCGCTGTTTTGGGTATGTCCTCAGCGCGCACTGGGACTTTGGTGGTAACAGCGGACCAGGTCTATTTTGGAAAAAATGCATGCTCCGGCAAGGTGAATGGAAAAATCCTGTATGTGGGGAATTGGGTAGCAGTCGTGCGCTGTGGCGTTGTTCAATCTGCGGAAATCCCTGCACGGTCGCCACGATCCCTCAGCCTTAGGGACCATGTGTAGCGGGGATGCCCATGGGCTGTTGAGCGCCTGATGATGCCCAACCTTTCCAGGTTGGCGAACTCCTCGCGCACTATGGCCAGTTTAGCTGCGTCCAAGCGCTGAGGTCTTGCAAAAACGGGCGGCCCGGTGGTGGTGATAAAGTGCTCCACCCCGTGTTTAGCGATGGCCGCGGAAAACGTCGGGACCGTGAGTGCTGGGAAATGAGTGAGCAGTGTGTGGAACTTACCGCCTGTAGCTGTGACGTTGGCTTGTGCTGTTGGCCGGGTCACTCGAGCTATACAGGGGAGAGAGTCAAAGGACAGTGCATTAACCAGGCGCCTGTTAGCAACATCAACCAGTAAACCATGTGCACACAGAAAATCAGCCCCCAGGATATGGTAAATCAGTGCTGCTACGACAAAAGTCCACTCATATGTACGGCCGTGTAGAGATAAGAGCAGAGTCCTCTCACCAAAGGTCTTAATATCCGAGCCGTTTGCTGCCAACATCTCGGGGCCGCTAGGTCCTGCCAGCCGGTCAGCGTAGGTTGGCAGGATGAAACTCTTCTGGGCTCCGGTGTCCACGAGGAAACGCCTCCCCGAGCGTGCGTCCGTCAAGTAGAGCAGCTTGTTCTCTTCACCGAGGGTTGCAGCTGCTACCGACCCCCGGCCTTGGCGTTTCCCGAGCACTTGAATTGGCACGGGGGCGCACATCTGCGTGCCTTCTCTCCGAAGCGGCGGTGATAGAAACAGAGCGTGTCTCTCTGGCACTCCTTGGCCCCCGCTGCTGCTACCGTCGGTGGCTCCTCGCCTCCTCTGGTCATCTCACTGGGCTCCACCACTGCCACGTTGACTGTGATCGCCCTGGTGGTGAGGACGATCCGGTCTGCCTCCTGGGCTAGCGCACGGTAGTCGCGCACGGCCAGCGACGGCAAATTGGCCAGAACCGCTCTCGCCACTGTCGGAAGGTTCCGGAGGAAGAGGTGGGCAAACAGAAGGTGCCCGTCGTCCGTGCCCATTAATGCCAGCATCTTCTCCATCAGGTCGACGGCCGAACCATCTCCTAACTCGGTCCACGTCAGGAGCCTCTCCGCTCTCTCACAGTCTGAGAGCGTGTAGCGCTGGATGAGCACAGCCTTGAGCGCCTCATATTTGCTGCTGGCTGGTGGCTGATCGAGCAGGCTCGCTACCTGCTGAGCTGTGTGGGCGTCCAGCGCTGCGACCACATGGTAGAATCTGGTGTTGTCTGCCGTTACTCCCCGGAGGGCGAACTGGGCCTCGGTGAGGTGGAACCAAGAGTGCGGGTTGTGCTGCCAGAAATCCGGTAGCTTGACTGAAACTGCACACGCATAGCTGGAGGTTCCAGTCCGGGCTGTCTGTGGGATGGCTGCCGCCTCGCTGTAGCTTCCTGGCCGGGCCAGCTCCGGGGATCTTGCCTCGTGTTCCATAATACGTCTTGGGTCACCAGTGTGGAGTGTGTAAATGATGAGGCAGAATCATTTCAGACGATTTATTACACACTCACATCTCACAAGCAAAGAACAGACTGCACATTTAAGCAGGCACTCTCCTCTTAAGTTTCATGGCATTTCTCCACACACAACATGACATTTGCATCATACTGCATTCAACCCCCTTCGTCCTTGACTCCTTCCTGCTATCTCGCCAGGAACCTCCTGCCCATTGTTCTCCCATGTTTATCCACTGTCTCCTGTCTGAGATGCTAAATAATCTGGCTCTCTCAAGGTGCTAAACTATGAAAATTAACCAGTGAAAATCAGACAATTCTTTTGAATTGTGGTTCAACAGAATTATTTTAAAAAGCAAACTCATGAAACAGGCCTGGACAAAAATGATGGTACCCTTAACTTAATATTTTGTTGCACAACCTTTTGAGGCAATCACTGCCATCCAACGATTTCTGTAACTGTCAATGAGACTTCTGCACCTCTCAGCAGGTATTTTGGCCCACTCCTCATGAGCAAACTGCTGCAGTTGTCTCAGGTTTGAAGGGTGCCTTCTCCAGATGGCATGTTTCAGCTCCTTCCACAGATGTCCAACAGGATTTAGATCAGGGCTCATAGAAGGCCACTTTAGAACAGTCCAATGTTTCACTCTTAGCCATTCTTAGGTGTTTTTAGCTGTGTGTTTTGGGTCATTATCCTGTTGCAAGACCCATGACCTGCAACTGAGACCAAGCTGTCTGACACTGGGCAGCACATTTCTCTCTAGATTACCTTGATAGTCTTGAGATTTCATTGTACCCTGCACAGATTCAAGACACCCTGTGCCAGATGCAGCAAAGCAGCCCCAGAAAATAACAGAACCTCCTCCATGTTTCACAGTAGGGACAGTGTTCTTTTCTTGGTATGCTTCATTTTTGCGTTGGGAACACAGAGCTGATGTGCCTTGCCAAAAAGTTCCAGTTTTGTCTCGTCTGTCCATAGGACCTTCTCCCAGAAGCTTTATGGCTTGTCAACATGCAGTTTGGCAAATTCCAGTCTGGCTTTTTTATGATTTGTTTTCAACAGTGGTGTCCTCCTTGGTCGTCTCCCATGAAGTCCACTTTGGCTCACACACAACGACGAATGGTGCGATCTGACACTGATGTACCTTGACCTTGGAGTTCACCATGAATGTGTTTAGAGGTTGTTCTGGGCTCTTTTGTTACCATTCGTATTATCCATCTCCTCCTGCGGCCACGTACAGGGAGGTTGGCTACAGTCCCATGGGTCTTAAATTTCTGGTTGTGCAAAGGCTGTGCAATAAAATATTAAGTTACGGGTAGCATCATTTTTGTCCAGGCCTGTTTCATGAGTTTGTTTTTTAAAATAATTCTGTTGAACCACAATTCAAAAGCATTGTCTGATTTTCATTGGTTAATTTTCATAGAATTTTTATTTATTACCACTTTTGTCAGATTCAAGTTATTTCTGTGACCATTGTGGGTTTTTCTTTCATTAACAGAGGGGTACCAACAATTTTGTCCACATCTGTATGTTTGATGGAATGCAGCAAACAGCAAATTAAAATTCCTTATTCAGAGAAGCTAAATAAGGAAGCAAAGGAGTGCTACCAAAAAATCAAAGAAATAAATCGATCCGTTTGAGCCCAAGAAATGGACCACGGATCTCGACCAACTGCCTTGAGTCACGCTCTCAGATGTGTTTGCCTACCTGGTTTATGGGGTGAGACCATACACCCACGAGCAATTTAAAAACTATAAGGCTCATGTTCAGTTCACCAACGGATGGGTCGAGCTGCCTCAAAGCTCCTGGGTGAATGACCAGAAAACCATTGTTTGCACAAAAGTAAGCAATCATTGTTTCTACACAGTTTCCTGTACTAGCAAGCGTCTCTGCAGCTACAGATATTTCTAAAAGGTGAAATGTTGGATTTATGTTCAAATTTGTCATGATGCTTGATAAGTATATACACATTATTACACAACTGGACATGAAATACTAATCAAGTAATGTGATTTAATTAAGCCTGATGCTCCCGCTGGCGCACCCAAAAAATTACTGGTTTAATTAGCTGCTATAAAACATACTAAATCAGGACAGTGACTTTTTTTTAATTTTTGCTCAAAGTTTAGACCACAATGTTTACAAAACAAGATAAAGTGTATTTTAGCACAAACAATGTTTAGAAATGATTTTTAAGACTCTGGTCTTGACTACAACACTAGATATACTGTAACTGTTATGATCTGTAAATATAACTAATTGTAAAACAACCACAAGACGTTAAATATATTTTGGTGAATGCTATAACATCTTTGCAGAGTCTGCGGGGGTTTTTGATACTGGCCCTGGGAAGCATGTTGAAGCTGCACTGCTGGTTGAGTTCTGGCATGGTTTGATGACTTCTTGACACCTCAGTTTGCCATTACTTTGGAGATTTGCCCTCCCTGGCAGGAACAGAGGCATAGAGAGTGGGATAGTGGAATGATAAAGCATAGAGCTGGAAACACACACGTGGTCCTTCCTTCAGCGTTCCACCTATCTCTGCAACCATTCGGTGTAACACTGGTGTCTGGCTGTCAGTCTTTTGTTCTGTGCAGAAGAAAGTGCAGGGCCACAGCATCAAAGTAGGAATGACTTGAAAGCTCTGATCTCGATGTGGACACCACAAGGAAACGATATGCTATGTGCACACGCACACACACACTTGCATATATAGTGAGAGAACACACTGTGCAATTCAGTCAGTTCGGCTGGCTTTGTAGACAGCATCTGTTGTGCACCCCGTCATCCTCCCTTTGCACCCCACCCTCTGTGACAGGTGGAATGGATTCAGCCTCAAAAGCTCAGGAGGCACACACACTAAACTCACTTGACACATGGTTAGTGTTTCGCCCACACACACACACTCTTGTATACACACCTGCTGTGGTGCAGTACTACGCTGCCCTGTGGTGCCAGGCAGACTGAGCGGCGTGTTGCATGTTTATACCACCTGCTCTCAGGCCAAACACAGGATGGGGGATTAGGGCTGAAGACCAGCAACACACAGCAGACAGATGTACATACAAAAAAAAAAAAAAACACTTTAAACTGCACAGGAAGTCAACAGGGTCAACCCGACTCTTCCGCGCACACAGAACTAAACTCCGAGCTCATCCATCAGTCAGCTGCTCGTGTCCACTGGGTGAAAAGTGCGGCTGAGTTTTCTCACTCACATACATGTAATGCAGACGGGAGCAGCTCAGATCTGAGACAACACAAACCTTTTGGCCTCAGGCTAATATCTATAAACACAGCCTTGCAGACCAGACCTGACCCTTGGTGCAGCACGCGGTATGTGGCCTGAACAGCAGATCTGCTGCGCTGCTCCTACCGCTGGAATTTATAAAAATAAATAAAATCACAGCTACAGTATACATCAACAATGAGTGAATATAACTTCTGAGCTTAAGAAGATCAGTACAAAAGACAATTTACACCAGTACAAAGCTGAATAAAATTTGAAAAGCTTACAAAAACTGAATAGAAACAACTCATGCATTTGGCAGCAAAACAAAATATGAGAAAATCATTACTGTGTGCAAGAGGAAGGGGTGATGTTTCATTGACAGCATCTGGGTCACCTTCAGCAAGAAAACTCACTTGACTCACTCGCTATCCATGTGACTGGGAATGCTGGAAACTTCTCTGGGAAATGTCTTTTCTCCTGAGGAAAACATGCCACAGGGCATGAAGCCTTGGGTTGACAGTGTGTGTGCGTGTGTGCACACATACTGTATATGTGTGGGTAGTAGCTCCCCTGATAGTGGTTCTATTTTGGAGGGACTTGTGCACTGAATTCGTTTCATAGTTATCTGCTGTTTTCAACCCCGAGGAGGTGAGAGGCAGGTCTGCATCCATTCTCGGTGTGATCAAGCCAAGCTGCCAGTGAATCGGGCGCCTGAGTAGGTGCAGCCACTTCCACACAACAAACCGCTTGGATGCTGCATTTGTTAAAAGTGGTAATTGCTCTGCTGCAGTAATTGCCACACTGAAGCCCGGTGATAATGACACTGCACACATTAACAAATTGGTGCACAAAAACAAGATGACTGACAGGAGCAGAAATTGTTTGGAAAAAGGGGCCACATATCTCTGAATGTGAATGACATCATGATGAGTATGTATATATATGGGCATGCACACACTTGAACAGCAGAGAGCAAGAACACAGCAGACCTATCTGGTGGATTCCAAACATTTCTCTCTCTACAACTCAAGGCCATGTTGATCCTTTTTCCTCTCCTAAATTACAGGGTAGAAGAAAAACCAGGATCATGAAGGGGGTGGGGGTCAGGAACAGCTGGTGTACAAATAAAAACTGAGACAGACCAGGAGATGAAGGTAATGAGAAAGAAGGGATGATAGTTATATTAAAAAGGGATTGTTTCCTGAGAGATGTGCGGAGTAATTAATGGAGTTGATACAAGTGACATTATAAAAAGAAGAAATAATAGAACAGTCAGTGGCATGGGGCAGCGTACAATGCTTCAGGCAGTCTGCACTGTATGTGTACTATACACATAGATGCACTGGATGACAGATGGGCAAACACAGCAGGATCACTATCCGTGGATCAACAACACGATATCTGTCAAACACAGGACCTAGTTTGAGCTGCCTCGTGCACACAGAGAGCACAGCATGCTGTGTAGAACAGCTCAGCTCTGCGCGCAAACATCATCTACTGGATTTTTCTTCAAACCAGGACACGACTGGGTTAACATACCAAAGAAAAAAATCTGTGCTAGCTACATCATAAGAGGATGTGGATGGATTTTCCTTGTATAGCCGCCCATTCATCCTTCTTTGGTTGTGTTTGGAGTTTTATTGCCTAAACTATTGCTCTGGAATAAAGTGACATCTTAAAAACCCTTAGCCTGCTGTCTCATTGGAATGATTCTGCAGCTGTTAGAAAAGCTATGCAAAACATTCAAACCAAACCTAGGGAAACACTGTTGGTAGCACACTGTGTGGGCAGAAGTGTTGGGCCACCTACAAGCTTTTACATCTCATTCTAAATCCATGGGCATTAATATGAAGCTGGTCTCCATTTGCAGGTATATTTTCCACTCTCCTGAAGACTTTTGACAAGATTTGGGAGTGTGTCTGTTGAAAATGTTGCCCATTTGTGAAGGGCAGCATGATATAGTGGTTAGCATTATTGTCTCACAGTAAGGAGGTGTGGTGATCTGTCCAGGATGCCTCATGTCCAAAGACACTGGGATAGGTTCCAGCCGCCCCCCTCCCCCCCAAAAAAAGGATTAAGCAGTAGAAGATGGCTGCACGGTGGCGCAGTGGTTTAGCACTGTGGCAGCACAGTTTTACCCTCGGCCGGGGGATCGCGGGGATCATGAGATCGTGGGTTCGATCCCAGCCCCCGACCAACAGTGAGCTGTGTGGAGTTTGCATGTTCTCCCCGTGTTGCGTGGGTTTACTCCGGGATTTCTCCGGTTTCCTCCCGCATACCAAAAACATGTAGGTTTAGGGCGCTCGCGCACGCAGCGACCAGCAGCCGGTGGCTTGTCACCAGACTGCAAACCAAATCTACCTACGGGTACAAATAAGTAACAAAAAAAAAAAAAGATGGATGGATGGAGTAAGAAGGTTATGGGTTCAAATCCACCAGCCAACAGGGCCCATCTGTGTGAAGTTTGCATATTCTCTCCATGCTTGTGTGGGTTTACTCTGGGTGCTCTGGTTTCCTCCCACATTCCAAAAACATGTAAGTTTGGTTAATTGAAAACTCTAAAGTAGCCCTAAGTGTGAATGGTGAAGGGATTGGTGCCACGCCATGTTAAGTTAATCCCTTCTGCTGCATGTGGGACACCATGGTGTATGGGGCGGTGCCTATCTCCATTTCACTGACCTAGGCCACACAGCTACTGTAAAGCTGGATTCATGCTGCACCTCTGCTGTCTGTGTACGTGCAACCGGAAACCTCGTGTGACAAAATTTACATCATCGTCTCCAGTCCGCTAGTGTACACAGGGCTCTACTGTAGACGACCGCGTGCAGCCCAAATTTTATGACCGCACGGCCTACCCATGACCTGAATGCGTTGACAGTGCACGCTCAAGACTGAACGTCCCATTCACGACGTGGCGCTACCAACACAGCATACAAAGTAGACGAGGAAGACAAGGATGCGGAAGATGAGAATAAACATACATGAATCCTTTTACAGCAGCAGCAGCTTGAGCAGTGAAGAGCACTGGAAAATGGTAATTCCTCCTTTTCCTTGAAATGATGCCATTGTTGTTGCCACAAAAAAATGTGTGTCACTCTCGTGTTTATAGCCGGTGAACAAACTGGCATGTTAGCACACTGGCACTACCCATAGGGCTGGGGTGAAACTACAAATAACAGTTTTGCGCATGCGTCAACTGCTTGGCCTGGTAGACAAAAAAATAAGTGAACATGTACAACACCGTGTGCTCGCCAGGCTCGTCCAAAGCGCATGCGGATCAAAGTGGACCAGAGGTCATGCAGCGTGAATAAGGCTTAAGTAGTGAAAGCTACAATGGCGGGGGGGGGGTGGGGGGGTCAGTTCTCTGGTAGCTCTGTGCCACACCATGGATACCCTTTAATTTCTGTGATTAACAATTTTTCTTAGGCCTCCGTCGGTCAGGGTTGACCATGGGTGAAGCATCCTAGTTCTGGTTGTCTACTTGCCTGGAGCAGCGTCATCTGTGGCTAAATGGGCCGATGTGGGAGTGGCAGTCTCTATCGCAAAGGTCACACCTGTGTGTAGTCTCTGGTCTGTTGGAGCTGCTGCTTTCCTTCCTGCGTGCTCGTTTTTCTGCAGCAGCAGTCATCATTTTCTCCTCCCCTGATTTCAGGTGTTGCTTCAGGGTCCCTTTCCACTTTGCATGGTCACCTGCTAGGCTCTCCCAGGTCTCTGTGTTGATGTCGGTGGCCTTCATGTCTCTCTTAACGACATCTTTGTACCGGAGCTGGGGGTGACCAGTGGATCTCTTCCAAAATGCTAGTTCTCCATACAGGATGTCCTTTGGGATGCGCCCATCATCCATGCGGTAAACATGGCCTAGCCAGCGCAGCTTGCACTGTCTGAGGAGAGTGAACATGCTGGGAAGTCCCGCGCTATTCAAGACATCTGAATTGGTTACCCTGTCCTGCTAGGATATGCCCAGGATGAGGCGGATGCTTCGCAGATGGAAGGTGTTGAGTCGCTTCTCCTGTCTGGCATATGTTGTCCATGACTCACTGCTGTACAGCAGTGTACTGGTGACACAGGCGTTATACACTGCCATCTTAGTCTTCACCGACAGCTTGGGGTTAGTCCACATTCTGGTTATGAGGCGAGCGAGTATTGTAGCTACCTTCCCGATCCTTCTGTCTATTTCTGTGTCAAGGGAGAGATTGTCGGTTATGGTAGAGCCAAGGTAGGTGAAGTGGTGGACAACATCGAGTTCATAGTCATCGATGGTGATGGCAGGTGGTGATTCAGTGTCTTGTCCCAGGACGTTGGTCTTTTTCAGGCTAATGGTGAGTCCAAAATCCTTGCAGGCCTGTGAGAAGCGGTCCATCAATGTCTGCAGCTCCTGTTGGGTGTGTGTTGCAATTGCTGTGTTGTCAGCAAATAGCATGTCTCTGATGAGCATTTTGCGAACCTTCGTCTTGGCTCTGAGGCAGGCAAGGGTGAACAGCCTGCCATCTGACCTGGTGTGTAGGTACAGGTACATCTCAAAAAATTAGAATATCATGAAAAAGTTCGATATTTTTTTGTCACTCATTTCAGAAAGTGAAACCCATATATTATATAGATTCATTACACAAGAGTGATTTATTTCGAGTGTTTATTTTAATTTTGATGATTATGGCTTACAGCCCATGAAAACCCCAAATTCAGTTTCTCAAAATATTAGATTACATGAAATTAATTAAAAAAATAGTTTTTAAATAGAAATGTTGGCCGACTGAAAAGTATGTCCATGTACACACTCAATACTTGGTCAGGGCTCCTTTTGGATTAATTACTGTATCAATGTGGCATGGCATGGAAGTGATCAGCCTGTGGCACTGCTGAGGTGTTATGAAGGTCAGGTTGCTTTGATAGTGACCCTCAGCTCGTCTGCATTGTTGGGTCTGGTGTCTCTCATCTTCCTCTTGACAATACTCCATAGATTTTCTATGGGGTTTAGGTCAGGAGAGTTTGTTGGACAATCAAACACAGTGATGCCATGGTCATTAAACCAGGTTTTCATACTTTTGGCAGTGGGGGGGGGGGGGGTGCCAAGTCCTGTTGGAAAATGAAATCAGCTTCTCCATAAAGCTTGTCAGCAAAGGGAAGCATGAAGTGCTCTACAATTTCCTGGTAGACGACTGTGCTGACTTTGGTCTTGAAAAAAAACAAAAAACAGTGGACCAACACCAGCAGATGACCTCTGTTCAGATTAAAGTAAATTTTGCATTTCATTTGGAAATCAAAGTCCCAGAGTCTGGAGAAAGAGTGGAGAGGCACAGAATCTAAGTTGTTTGAGGTTTAATGTGAAGTTTCCACAGTCAGTGATGATTTGAGGAACCATGTCATCTGCCGGTGTTGGCCCACTGTGTTTTATCAAGACCAAAGTCAACGCAGTCGTCTACCAGGAAATTTCAGAGCACTTCATGCTACCCTCTGCTGACAAGCTTTATGGAGCAGCGGATTTCATTTTCCAGCAAAACTTGGCACCCCCCACACCGCCAAAACTATCAAAACCTGGTTTAATGACCATGGAATCACTGTGTTTGACTGGCCAGCAAACTCTCCTGACCTAAACCCCATAGAGAATCTATGGAGTATTGTCAAAAGGAAGATGACAGGCACCAGACCCAACGATGCAGAGGAGCTGAAGGCCACTCTCAAAGCAGCCTTGGCCTCCATAACACTTCAGCAGTGCCACAGTCACCTCCATGCCACGCTACATTGATTGATTGTGTTTTGGTACCCTTGTTTACATTCCTCCTCGATAAGATAACGCCAGAGAAGGGGCTTATGTCTACCCATACATCAACAATCAGTTGTTGTCGTCAGCGGATTGGTCTCTCGAGGACAATGCCCATGTGCCTTCTGCAAGGAAGAGGAAAAGAGAGACAGACTCTGATCTCTGGTCTTGTTTATAAGTCACATGATTATAACATCTATCCACTGCCTGGAGGCGCCCTCTGCTGCCCACTAACAACTGTTACACTCACACTACACAATGACATGCAAATATACACACACTGCTCTCCCTCCCTCTGCTGTGTGATTGTATCTATTGTCTGCTAATGCATGAGGGTTTTTTTCTGTGTAGTCAAAATTTGGCTCATATACGAGCGTTTATTCTGATTACTATGTTTTTTCTCTCTCCTATTGTGTTTTCCTCCCCCTCCCCTCCCCTCTTTACCTCCACTGTTGACAGGCGCCTTGTATGGCGACGCGTCATTGGATGCGCCTAACGTGCGCGTCCAATGTCAAGTCAAATTCCTTGTGTGTTTACTTGTAAATATACTTGGCAATAAAGCTGATTCTGATTCTGATTCTGATACAGTAATTAATCCAAAACAAGCCCTGACCAAGTATTGAGTGTGTACATGGACATACTTTTCAGTTGGCCAACATTTCTATTAAAAAACTATTTTTTAAAATTCATTTTATGTAATATTCTTGTGGTCTATATTTATCATATATTCCATAACCTACATATGTTGAAGCATGTGAGAATGTTTGGTGATTACATATGTAAGGCGACTTCACACCTCAGAACAGGACAAAGAGTCTCAACCGCCAGTGAAGATCAAAGAGCTTCCCAGGCACTGCGGTGGAGACCGGATGGGTTGCCCTGACCCCCCAGGGCCAAGAGGAGGAGTACGAAGACAATGGGGGGATTAAGATAATGAGGGATGTCAGCTTTGGATATGCATGTCTTTTGTTATGTGCAAGTATAAGTTCTTAGAGCCGAAGGTGTTCGGTCTCTTTCCTTCTTCTGCTGCTGCACTTAGATGAGACTTGTTAGAGGAGCTGATAATAAACTTTGGTTTATATATCACACCGCCTCGTTCTTTCAAGCTCTTCTACACTGGTGACCCTGACGCGAGTATGGACCAGAGGCGTTCCCCCACGATCGACTCATCTGTGGCGACCCAGGCAGACGCCGGCGCCTACGCAGACAGGGGAACAGATGGACGACGTTCCCCCCCGGCAGAAGTGATAGAGAGGGCTCAACCGAGCACCAGTGCCGCTGAGAGAGCCGAAGCAAGGCACTCTCACCCTGCGGACACATCAGTGACGGTATACACAAACGCCGTCGCTGTCAAGCTGCCGGACTTCTGGTAGGAAGACCCCGCCTCGTGGTTTCAACAAGCTGAAGCCCAGTTTACACTGGCGGGCATCACGGCCGACAATACGAAGTTCTATCACATCGTCGCCAAACTCGACGCCGCCACTTTGAGGTGTGTGCGGAGCATTATCCGGCAGCCGCCGGCCCAAGACAAATATGAAGTACTGAAAGCAACCATCGTGGCAAATTATGTCCCCTCAGCCGAAGAGAGAGCCGAGGGGATCCTGGCGGTCTACGGCCACAGAGGATGCAGACCTAAGGCCCTCATGGAGGACTTGCTGCAGCTTAAAGAAGAGGACAATGACAACTTCCTCTTCCAATTCATATTCCTCAGTACGCTGCCGCCACACATGAGAGGGACGCTCGCCAACATGCGATGCAACACCCAGCAAGACTTCCGCGTGCTGGCCAACGAAGCTCAACGGCTCGTCAACGCCTGCAAGGAGCAGACACCCACAGCAGCATCCGCAGACTTCAACGCTGATGCCCAGAGCCACGGGGAGCCGCAAACCACGGAGCAGAACCAGCCCGCGGTGACAGCGACACGGCCAAAACGTAACAGACGGAGCGACGTTTGTTATTACCACCACCGCTTCGCCGAGAAGGCTCACAAATGCGTTCCCCCCTGCAAATTTATGATTTCGGGAAACGCCAAAGCCGAGGGCCGTTAACGGCAGCGGTTCTCGGCGAGAAAAGTAAGCTGTTATATGTGACGGACAGTCACACCGGCAAGCAGTTCCTTATTGACACAGGAGCTCAACTAAGTTTTGTCATGCCCTCCCAAGCAGATCGAGCCATGGGCACCCGGGGCAATGGAGCGGTGGCAGCCAACGGCTCCAGCATTGACACTTTTGGCGAAAAGAGCCTGCACCTCCGCATCCATGGCCGCAACTACAGATGGACATTTGTTGTAGCGGCGGTGAGTTTTAACTTGTTGGGCGCAGACTTTTTGTGTGCACATAAGATAAGATAAGATAAGATAAGATAAGATAAGCCTTTATTAGTCCCACAATGGGGAAATTCCAGGATTGCAACAGCATAGGGACAGCAACGCTCAGAGCAACAATCAGAAGGCAAGAAAAAAACATCTAGTAAACATATGTCCATATTACTATAAATGTATATATATAGACACACAGTGCAGAGCATTATGGCTGGTGAATGTGCAGCAGAAAGTCTAAGCTCTCTCTCCACGGATGCAGTGGGCCAGCTGGAAGTCTTTGGGCATGATGGTGACCCCCTTAGCGAAGAAGAGACCACCAGGTGGGCCTCGCAGGTCTCCTGCAGAGCCATGACGGCGAAGCTCAGGAAACGCAGGACGGTCTTGAAGTCCTGAGCGATCTCCCTCACCAGGCGCTGGACGGGCAGCTTACGAATGAGCAGCTCCGTGGATTTCTGGTAGCGACGGATCTCTCTCAGAGCACGGGCCTGTGACGGCGAGGCCTCTTCACTCTGCCGGTGGCCAGAGCGCCTCTCCGAGCAGCCCTGGTGGCTAGCTGTCTCCTGGGGGGGGGCTTCTTCCTCCAGTAGATTTTACGGGCGGTCTGCTTGGTTCTTGCCATCGCTCTTTATTATTCTGTCTTATATTTCTTTCACGCCGCCTAAACTCCAGCCCGGCACCCGCATCGTTTTCGCTACAGCTCCCGGTATGTCGAGTTTCCCATTAGCACCGGGCGGCGGCCAAGTGCTAGCTAGCACTAGCTCCTCCTCGCTGTAACGTCTCCCGCTGCAAACCGTGGCTCCGTCCGCCGACCCGGGAGACCCCCGGGGCGATCCGTGCGTCCGTGATATATATACAGAGTGAAAGGTGTAGAAAGAAGAAGGAAGATTAAAAAAAAGGCTGTTGCAACAGGCAGCCGACTCGTGTGGCGCCGCCGGTCCGGCGGAACCGGAACCGGAAAAGGAAAAAAAAAAAGGGTTATTAGTTGATCTAGCAAACAGACGCTTGGTTAATGCACTCTCCTTTGCTTCTATTCCCTGCGCAGCTCGTAATTCTCCACCACCCGTGCAGGCCAGCGTCACCACAGCAGGAGGTAAGTTTGATCAACTCCTCACCCAATTTCCAGCACTCACAATTCCCAAATTCTCAGCCACAGTGGCTAAACACGGGGTTGAACATTTTATTCCCACAACGGGCCCACCCGTATTTGCCAAAGCTCGGCGCTTAGACGCGGCCAAGCTCGCCATAGCTCGGGACGAGTTTACTTCCCTCGAAAAATTAGGCATTATCAGACGCTCGAAAAGCCCCTGGGCCTCACCACTTCACATGGTTCCGAAATCCGACGGTTCTTGGAGACCGTGCGGCGATTACCGCAGATTAAACAATGCGACAGCGCATGACCGCTACCCAATTCCTCACATTCAAGATTTTTCACTGCATCTGGCGGGTGCACGCATTTTTTCAAAAATAGACCTGGTCCGCGGTTATCATCAAGTCCCAGTTCGAGCAGAGGACATTCCTAAAACAGCTGTAATAACCCCTTTCGGCCTTTTTGAATTTTTGCGAATGCCTTTCGGCCTCAAAGGCGCGGCTCAAACCTTTCAGCGGATGATGGACGCAGTATTACGCGACCTCCCTTTTGTTTTCGTCTACCTCGACGATATGCTGGTAGCCAGCCCGTCTGAGGAAGAACACGAGCAGCATCTCACTATGGTTTTTCAGAGACTAGAAGAGCACGGGTTAATAATCAATCCAGCCAAATGCAAATTCGGCGTGTCACAAATTGATTTTTTAGGACACAGAGTTTCTCCAAAGGGGGCAGTCCCACTTCCAGACAAAGTTCACGCGATAAAAAGTTTCCCACGGCCACAAACGGTCAAATCGCTGCAAGAATTTTTAGGAATGGTTAATTTTTACAACCCTTTCCTCCCCCACGCAGCTCAGCTCATGCAGCCCCTATATGACGCGCTCAGAAAACAAAAAGCTTCCAACGCGGTCGAATGGACCCCGGAGCGCGAACACGCCTTCGCGGAAGTAAAGAGCGCCCTAGCTAATGCCACATTGTTGGTTCACCCCGATCTCTCGGCCCGCATTGCGCTAACCACAGACGCTTTGGACCTAGCTATAGGGGCAGTTGTAGAACAACATGTCAGCGGAATCTGGCAACCTTGGGCATTCTTCAGCAAATCGCTAAACCAAACTGAGCGTAAATACAGCACTTTTGACAGGGAGCTGCTAGCGCTTCATTTATCCATCCGCCACTTCCAGTTCTGGTTAGAAGGGCGGAGTTTCACGGCTTTTGTAGACCACAAACCGCTCACCTTTGCCATGGCTAAAATTTCCGAACCGTGGTCAGGCAGGCAACAAAGACAGCTGGCTGCGATTTCAGAGTTCACCACAGACATTCAACATGTGGCAGGCAAACTTAATGTGGTAGCAGACTGCCTCTCTCGCGCTGTGACATCGTCAGAGCGCGAGGAGACAGATTATACTACCTCAGCCGCAGAACTCTTCACCAACGCGGACACATACGCAGCACCAATCCATGCAGGGATAGATTATGCAGCCATGGCAGAGGAGCAAAGTAGTGATGCGGACGTGCGTGCACTCTTGTCTGGACCAACAGGGTTAAGGCTGGAGGAAAGGGGTTTACGCGACGGCGTGCCCCCCCAATATGCGATATCTCAACTGGCCGACCGCGCCCGTTAGTCCCAGCTACATGGCGCCGCCGTATTTTCGACTCAATTCACTCCCTCGCGCACCCAGGTGTGCGCGCCTCGGTTAAAATGGTCGCCGAAAAGTTTGTGTGGCCTGGCCTGCGCAAAAACGTAAAAGAATGGGCAAAAACTTGCATTTCTTGTCAGCGCACCAAAATACACAAACACACAAAAGCCCCTCTGGAGCCTTTTCCAATCCCTGCTAGAAGGTTCGACCACGTTCATGTCGACCTCGTGGGGCCACTACCTGCCTCCCAAGGTTTCACACACCTGTTAACAATGATAGACCACACCACGCGCTGGCCAGAGGCAGTCCCTCTGGCGTCAACCACAGCGGAGGAAGTCGCTCGCGTTTTTTTGACAAACTGGGTGGCACGTTTCGGCGTCCCATCAGACATCACGTCCGATAGGGGGCCTCAATTTGTCTCGGAGCTTTGGTCAGCCATGGCCAGCAGCTTAGGGGCGACAATTCACCGCACCACCGCTTATCACCCTCAGGCTAATGGGTTATGCGAGCGTTTTCACAGATCGATATTGATCGATATTGATATTGACAGATCTAATATGATCGATATTGTGGGCTACCAGTGTTTTAGAAAAGACAGGCAGGTAGGGAGGGGAGGAGGTGTTTTAATTTACATCAAAGAGAAATATAAATGTCAACTGGTTGATTTGAATACTTCACTTGAATGTTTAGCTGTTAATGTATGTCTCTCTCCGGTAATGAATTTCAACATTGCAGTAGTGTACAACCCACCGTCACACAACTCTTCCTTTTATAATGAATTAAGTGATCTGGTTAAACAACTTGAGAAGAACAGAGAAACAATAATTCATGGTGACTTTAATATCAACTGGTCTGATAAAAAAGACAAACAAAAACTGAAAAGCCTCATGACTAAATTTAATTACCAGCAAATCATCAAAGGACCCACCAGGATAACCAAACAATCCAGAACACTTATTGACATGGTATTTACTAATAAACCAGAACGAATAACCAGAACCTATAATCTTGTAACTGGTCTCTCAGATCATAACATGGTTCTTGCTGTCAGGAAACTTACTAAAAAGCGACTACAGTATTTTGGGGGAGTCGATATTGACAAATCAAATTTTATTATCCCCAAATCAAAAAATGAAGAGTTTGAACATTACTTAGAGAATCAAAATTGGGAGCAGCTCATGTCAACATGTGAAGTAGATGATTGTTGTAATTTTATAACTGCAACAATCACAAAGTCTATAGAAAAATTTTCAAAGCAAATTAAAAGTAGACAACAGAAGATTAGCCTACCATGGTTAAATAATGAAATAAGAAAACTTATGAAGAGGCGAGACTATGCACTGAAAACATCACTAACCTCCAAACTACAAAATGATCACCTTGTGTACAAAAGTTTAAGAAATAAAGTGGTACATGAGCTGCGAAAATCAAAAATATCTTATTACAATAAACTGATAGATCATGCAAAGGGTAACAACAGTTCCCTATGGAGGCATTTAAATAACTTAACTAATAAAAAAAACGATCAGAAGGGGGTAAAGGAACTTAGAATCAATGGCAAGACCGTCAGTGACAAGGCTACTTTGGCAAATGAATTTAATTCACACTTTGTGGGCTCTGTGGAAGACTTAACAAAAATTTTTGTGCTGCCAAATGTGCTCAACAACACAAATTCCATACTTCCAACAGATACTTTTCACATCGATGAGGTAAATGAGAAGTTAATTGCTGGTATTGTTAAAACACTGTCAAACTCAAAAACTAATGATATCTACAATATGAGCACCTCCTTTCTCAAAATGCACAGCAAAATATTAATCAAACCACTGACTCATCTCATTAATCTCTCCATTAGGTCTAGTACATTTCCATCTGGTTGGAAAAAAGCTGTCGTCATACCAGTTCATAAATCAGGCAGTAAAGACGATATATGCAATTACCGCCCAATCTCTATCTTACCAGTCCTATCTAAGGTTCTTGAAAAAGTTGTAGCTACACAGCTGATAGACTACTTACAAGACAGTCAACTTCTTCATCCACATCAATTTGGTTTTAGACCAGGATACTCAACAGAAACAGCAAATTGTTGCCTTATTGAAAACGTCAAACAGTCCTTGGACAGGGGTAATGTGGTAGGAGCTGTTTTTCTAGATCTCAAAAAGGCTTTCGATACTGTAAACCACAGTTTGCTTTTATCCAAAATGGTATCTTTTAACTTCTCCCCAAATACATTAGAATGGTTTGCATCTTATCTCCAGAATAGAGAACAGTGTGTAAAAGTTCACCAGGATAAATCCTCATTTTTAAACAACCGCATGGGTATCCCACAAGGGTCCATTCTTGGTCCTTTACTTTTCAGCATTTTTATTAATGACTTGCCGTTACACTGCTCAGCTGCAACATGCCAACTTTATGCAGATGATGCAGTTATTTACACAGCTGCCAAGACTCCAGCACAGGCTGCAGATGTACTGTCTACAGTATGGTTGATGTCCAAGAGTGGCTCCTCAAGAACCATCTATTGCTGAACCTTCAGAAAACAATGTGCTTTTCAATCAAAAAATGTAACCTGCAACATTTTAAAGTTAATATACATGATCATGACATCAGTTTAGCTACAGAATTCAAATACCTTGGCATTGTACTAGATCCTCAACTCAAATTTAATCTTCATATAAAGAAAATTTCAAAAACAGTAAAAAAAAATCTGAACTGCTTTAAATTAATTAGATATTACATACCTTACGAAGCAGCTGCACTGTATATGCATTCTATGGTTTTTTTCTCATATATCATACTGTTTGACAGTCTGGGCTCAAGCAGCCCCTTCCACAATAAGACATATAGGTTCATTATATAATCAAACCCTAAAAATCTTGGACAAAAAGCCCATTAGGTGGCATCACTGTAATGTTTTAAAAAAATACAACCTATTGAGTTTTGAGAGCTTCATTGACCTCTGTCTTCTGAAATTAACGTTCAAATGTTTCCATAAATCAGCACCCGAGCCACTTGCTGGTTTCGTCCAAAGACAGGACAGCAGCAGAGCCACCAGGAGTTCTGTTAACAATAACTGTAAAATATTCCACCGCAGAACCACATTTGGACAAACAGCTTTCTCTATAAAGGGCAGTCACATCTGGAACACAATGCCAAATGAAATTAAAATAATAACGGACTTTAAAACAGTCACTAAAAATGTTAAAAACTGGCTGAAAAATAAACAAGAATGTACTCATGTATGAATTAATTGTCTGCAAAGTGAGAGTGAATGAAGGGAAGGAATAAATGTGTTTGTTTATAGTGAGTGACGGAGGGAGGAAGGCCTGAAATAGGCAAATGTGAGTTATATGTGTTAAATGTGAGTCAGGCTGTTATATTTGTGTATTTATAATATTTATAATATTTATGTTAAATGTGAGTCAGGCTGTTATATTTGTGTATTTATAATATTTATAATTGTGTATTTATAATTTTTCTGCATTGATGTATGTGGTTATTGTGTATATTTTTTATCTTGATTCTTTTTTCTAAAGCCCATCCAGGGACAAGAGTTGCAAATTACCTAATAGCTATACACTCTATGTGCAACACATCAGATTGATTGTCTTTGATTAATTGTCTATGTTTATTGCACTGTCCCTGTCAAATAAACTAATCTACTACTACTACTATCTTTAAAGGCCGCCCTCAGAGCCTCACTAACGGATACAAATTGGGTAAATAAACTTCCCTGGGTTTTATTGGGGTTGCGTGCTGCACCCAAAGAGGATCTAGACGCCTCTCCAGCAGAATTAGTTTTTGCACAACCTCTCAGGCTCCCAGGTGAATTTTTACCAGAGAACCCAGAGCCAGGGCATCTTCCAGCCCCGAGGTTTTTAGGCAGCAACGGACCGGACTCTCTCCCCGGACCGGCACATCACTCTTTTCCACGGGTTTTTGTCCCACAAGCTTTTAAGAACGCTGAATTCGTTTTTGTTAGGCATGAAGCTTTAAAACCAACTTTCCGCCCACCATACGATGGGCCATTCAGAATGCTGGAACCTGGTGATAAACACTTTGTGCTTGATTTTGGGGATAGAAAAGAAACAGTCAGCATTGACAGACTTAAACCTGCCTTCTTGTTGAAAGACGAGCCTGCACGGTTGGCGAGAGCACCTCGGCGGGGTAGACCCCCCAAGAGAAAAGACTCAGCCCCCCTGCAGGGAACAAATAATCACTCTCCTTCCCACGCTGCAGATTCCTTACAGGACGGTCCCAGCAGGACGCCCAAGTGGACCCACAGCAGTTTCGGGAGAAGATTAAAACCCAGACAGCACAGAGACTGAAGCAAACTACTCAACAGTTGTTCACTAATTGTGCTGTAACAGTTTAGGACTGACTTGTGATTTTACTATGCTGTTATGATTACCACTTAACTCTCTTAGGAGCATGGCTGCTGGAAAGTTTCTTCTGTGGCAAGAGGTGTAGCAGTTAGTATGTCATACTAATTATCTTAAACTGTGAATTTTTCTATTGTCCTTTTCTTAGTTGTTTGGGGGGGGCTGTGGTCTATATTTATCATATATTCCATAACCTACATATGTTGAAGCATGTGAGAATGTTTGGTGATTACATATGTAAGGCGACTTCACACCTCAGAACAGGACAAAGAGTCTCAACAGCCAGTGAAGATCAAAGAGCTTCCCAGGCACTGCGGTGGAGACCGGATGGGTTGCTCTGACCCCCCAGGGCCAAGAGGAGGAGTACAAAGGCAATGGGGGGATTAAGATAATGAGGGATGTCAGCTTTGGATATGCATGTCTTTTGTTATGTGCAAGTATAAGTTCTTAGAGCCGAAGGTGTTCGGTCTCTTTCCTTCTTCTGCTGCTGCACTTAGATAAGACTTGTTAGAGGAGCTGATGATAAACTTTGGTTTATATATCACACCGCCTCGTTCTTTCAAGCTCTGCTACAATTCTAATTTTTTTGAGAAACTGGGGATTTCATGGGCTGTAAGCCATAATCATCAAAATTATAACAAATACACTTGAAATCATATCACTCTCTGCTAATGATTCTATATAATATATGGGTTTCACTTGTGAAAAAAATGTTGAACTTTTTCATGATATTCTAATTTTTTGAGATGTACCTGTAGATTCCTTCAGGTGCAGTGCCAAAGGCATGCTTTAGGAGGATAACGAAGGACTTCGTGGACTGGTGCCATAGGAACTGCCTCCAGATCAACGCGAGGAAAACTAAGGAGCTGGTGGTGGACTGCCACAGGCAAGGACAACCCCTCACAGCACCAGTAAACATCCAGGGAACAGACATTGAGATGGTGACATCCTACAAGTACCTGGGTGTTCATTTGAACAATAAACTAGACTGGTCACACAATACCGACGCACTCTACAAGAAGTTACAGTGCAGGCTGTTCCTACTGAAGAGGATCAGGTCTTTTGTTGTACAAGGGGTGCTCCTGAAGACTTTCTATGATTCGGTGGTTCAGGTTCAGGTTCAGGTTACTTTATTTGTACCCGTAGGTAGATTTGTTTTGCAGTCTGGTGACATCCATATTTACAAGCCACAAATTACATTCAACATAGACACAAACACAGGCACACATGAAATTGACTATAAACATGACAAAAATACTCAAGGCTCCATCAATCAGGATATAAAAAGACAAAGAGATGAGAGAAAAACCAGAGGTAAGAGAGAAGAGTCATATTAAAAGTTAAAAACTAGTCAAAGAAGTTAAAAACTCAAAGGTCTAAAACTCAATAAAATATTTAGAACCAAAGTAACATCCTACAAAAATAAGTAAATATAAAATGGAGTTAATAAATAGGTACCTAAATTGTGGTGGTGGCATCAGCCATCACTTTTTGAGTGGTCTGCTGGGGCAGTGGCATTACAGCAGCCAACAGTAAGAGACTGAACAAACTGATCAAGAAAGCTAGCTCTGTCCTGGGGCAGCGCCTTGACCCAGTGGAGGAGATAGAAGAGAGAAGGATGGTGGCTAAGCTGTCATCTCTGCTGGAGTCCGAGTCCCACCCTGTGCAGGACATACTGAACGCACTGAGGAGCTCATTTAGCAGTAGGCTTCATCATCCTAGGTGCGCGACTGAGAGGTTTTGCAGGTCCTTTCTACCTATGGCTGTCAGACTTTATAACTTAAGCAGGGCTGCTCGCAGGGATAACAAAAAAACAAAAAACAAAACCTGATGACCTAATAGTATTGAATGCAAAAGACACAACAGACTTACACAAAATGGTCCCCTCCAGTATACAACTAGGACAAAATCAATCGCTACGGAGGGTGACAATATGTATGGGTACATATTCATACTATTCATACATATTCAACTAAATAGACGGTTATGCTGTTTATTCCATCTAGCTACAATGCTCCGCACTGTGTATATACTGTATATTTATGTGTACATACTGTATATTCACTGCTCTTGTTTTCTTATCTTCTAAATTATTGCTCTGAGTGTTGCTATCCCTGTGCTGTTGCAATCCTGGAATTTCCCCATTGTGGGACTAATAAAGGCTTATCTTATCTTATCTTAATATCCCAAAGAGTGTGGGAGCAAGGACACAGCCTTGTTTGACCCCACTGCAGATGCTGAAGGGGTTGAAGGAACTCCCGTTGAACCGCACAGTCCCCTTCATGTCGGAGTGAAAAGACTCGATCATGCTCTGCAGCTTTGGTGGGCAGCCTATCTTTGGGAGAATCTTGAACAGGCCGTCTCTGCTGACAAGATCGAACGCCTTGGTGAGATCTATGAAGGCAACATACAGGGGCATCTGATGTTCTCTGCACTTCTCCTGGAGTTGGCAGAGGAAGAAGACCATGTCTACCGTTGATCTCTTGGCATGAAAGCCACACTGTGACTCTGGGTAGACGCGTTCTGCCAGCTTCTGCAGGTGGTTCAAAATGACCCGAGCAAGGCTTTGCCAATGATGCTGAGTAGAGAGATGCCTCTGTAGTTGTTGCAGTCACTTCTTTCGCCCTTGTTCTTATAGAGGGTGATGATCTTGGCGTCCTTCATGTCCTGTGGTACAGCCCCTTTTTGCCAGCACTGACAGAGGACTTTATGCAATGGGAGCAGGATTGTAGTCTTGCAGTGTTTGATCAGGTCCGGGGGAATCCTCTGGCTGCCTGGGGCTTTGCCTAAGTCCAAGCTGTTGATGGCCTTCCTGAGTTCCTCTATGGTTGGCTCTACATCCAGCTCCTCTATGACTGACACACACTCGATGGCGTCAAGAGCTGTGGGGAACACTGTGTTCTGTCTGGAGTAGAGGTCGGAGTAGTGTTCCACCCATCTCTCCATCTGTTGGCCCTTGTCTGTAATTACTACCCCAGTGGAAGATTTGAGGGGAGCTGTCTTGCTCTGAACTGGTCCGAGCACCTTCTTGATGCCATTGTACATCCTTCTAATGTTGCCTGTAGCAGCAGCTGTCTGGATGTCTTCACTGAGCTCTGTCCAGTATTCGCTGGCGCAATACCTGGCAGTCTGTTGAGCGTTGCTCCTGGCAGCCCTGAGAATCTGCAGGCTCTTCTCACTGGGTGACCGCTCATACTCAGTGAGTGCGGCGCACTTGGCTTTGATGACGGGTGTTATCTCTGTGGACTTGGCCTCAAACCAGTCATGAGACTTGAAGGACTTTTTCCCAAAGGTACCCAAGGCAGTGCAGTGCATGGTGTCCTGCAGTACTTCCCACTTCTCTGCGGCAGAGTCTCTGGGCTGTGAGGTTTGCATTTCCTTCTTGAAGGTCTCTGCAAACTTTTCCATGAGGTCTGGTTGAGACAGCTTGCTGACATCAATGCAGGGGTTCCCTTGTTTCTTTGAGCGGTGGATCCTCCTTGGCTGTAGCCTGAACTTGCAGCAGGCCAGGGAGTGATCTGTGTCACAGTCTGCACTGTGGTAAGAGCGTGTGTGGAGGACATTCTTGATGGCGGTACGCCTGACCAGGATAAGATCTAGCTGATGCCAGTGATTGAGCGTGGGTGTCTCCAAGAGACCTTGTGCTGAGGCTTGGTCCTGAAGTGGGAGTTGGCAATGCACAAGTCATGGTAACTGCAAAGCTCAATCAGTCGTTGGCCGTTCTCGTTCATTTTCCCCACACCAAACTGCCCAAGGTAAGAGGACCACGAGTCATGATCTGCACCCACTCTGGCATTGAGGTCACCCAGGAGAACAAGTTGCTCCTTGCTGGGGATGCTTGCAACGATGGATGTGAGCTTCTCGTAGAACTCATCCTTTGTGTCCGGTGTGGAAGAGTGTCAGGGCATACATGCTAACAAGGGTGACTGGGCCTTTGGTGGTGTTGAGGCGAAGAGTGAGGAGACGCTCTGTGCTGTTGCTGCCTGGCTCTACCATATTCAGCAGGTTGTTCTTCACTGCAAAGCCAACTCCGTGCTCCCTTGGCGAGTTTTTCCTCTGCCAGTAGAATGTGTAGTCCTTGTCCTTCAGCGTGCCTGAGTCAGCAAGGCATGTCTCCTGAAGGGTGGCAATGTCCACATGCAGCCTCCTGAGCTCGTCATTTATGACAGCTGTTTTCCTGGAGTCACTGATGTCCTGAAGGTTTTCAGAAAGACCGGTCATCATTGTCCGAACGCTCCAACATCCCAGTTTCAAAGCTGGTTTCTTTCGTTGTTTTGTTTCCTGGTGCAATGATTGCAGTCTGCTGTTTGGACATTTCCTAATCCCCATGCACCCAATGAGGATGGCAGACTGTGGTGGGACACCTTACTGGCTAGGGGCTGCCCAGCTTGAGGTGGGCGGTAGTTGTCCAGTGAGATCCAAGGATCCCTCCCACCGCTGGGAACAACCCCTGGCGCCAAGCTCTACGCCAATCGAGCAATGACTTATAACCGGTAACTGTTGTTCCATGTGTTGACGCTGCAAGCGAAGCAGGAGTGACCTCTCCAGGGTGTAGGGTGTGAGTTTGTGTTGGTGAGTGTTGCTGGATGCTAGCCTGGGCAATGTGATATGGAGGACAGGCTGTTGCCCATGTAGCATGTCCCCCCTCTCCATGTCGCTGATGGATCCAAACAGCAAGGCTGTTAGTTTGGCACCTGTACCACTGCAGGAGCTGCCAGAACAAAGTTTAAATCGACAGACTGCCTTAGGGCCTCCAACTCTGGATTTTACCTCAGGGTTGATTCCTGGAGCCGTTCCCATGACCGGGTATGCCACAAGGCAGCAGAGGTTAGAAATCAGGGTTTTCCTTCCCCTAGATGAACTACCCCTCCCAAGTTGTCGAGCCCCATCTACCAAAAGCATCTGGTTTGAAGGCGCCAGAGACTCACCTTCGCCCCTTCTCCTGTCAGTAGAAGCAGTTCCGCCGGGCTTAAAAGCTAAGCCACACGAGCAGGCCAGGAGTTGGACTTGGTTGTCAGAGGCCATTTGAGATGCACGCCATAAGGAGCATTTTTTGAGCACTGGGAGCTTATCCCCAGCACCACTTCTGGCTATGACTGCCTTGGAACTGATCAACAAGTATGTAATAATACATTTTATTTGTATAGCACGTTCCAAGGCACTCACTTTACACAAAAAAAAAAAAAAAAGCACTCCGGATCCTCCACACCAAACTCATTCAACCATGCCTTTATGGGTCTTGCATTAAGATTTCCCTGGAATGAAACCCCTGAATCCAATGATGATCATGTGGCTTAACACCCCTTTGTTCCTCTGTATAAAATAAATAATGGTATGCTACCTTGGAAGAATTGAGGAGCCGTTTAAGATTAGAGCAATTATGTATCATCTGAGAGGCCTTTATATATTTGAAAAGCTAATAAATGCAAAAGTTTTTGTTGTTGGGGTAAAACAATTGTTGCGCAGATGATTTGAAAACATTAACAACCACTTATGTTCAGGAGGATGTTAAAGCTCAGTTTAATAAAGAAATATAAATTAGCTTAATTTATAATGAATCACTGATTTAATTTTCCCATATTGAGGACTCATTTTTGTTCTTTGTGGTTATCATGTACTGTATGAAGTAAAAGGGGTAGGCATGAATACAATTTGCTTCGGTCTACACCCTTTTTCTGTGCTTTGAAATATTTTAATATTTACTTCATATTTTCTTTAATTGGAAGGTTGATGTTTACTTTTGTAAGACAATGCTTTTAATTTTTGATGGATGCATAGACAGAAAATTACCTAACTGCCACTTGAATCGGACCTGCCCTTTACAATTTTAGAGCACTTCCATGTTTCCCTCTGCTGATAGCTTTACAGAGACAATTTCATTTTCCAGCAGACGTGGCACCTGTCCACACTGCCAAAAGTACCAATACCTGGTTTAATGACCACGGTATCACTGTGCTTGATTGGCCAGCAAACTCCCCTGACCTAAACCCCATAAAGAATCTATGGCGTACTGTCAAGATGAAATACACCAGACCCAATAATGCAGATGAGCTGAAAGTTGCTATCAAAGCAACCTGGGCTTCATTAACACCTCAGCAGTACCACAGGCTGATCACCTCCATGACACCACATTGATGCAGTAATTCATGCAAAAGAAGCCCTGACCCAAGTACTGAGTGTGTGCTTATACAGGTACATCTCAAAAAATTAGAATATCATGAAAAAGTTCAATATTTTTTGTCACTCATTTCAGAAAGTGAAACCCATATATTATATAGATTCATTACACAGTGTGATGTATTTCAAGTGTTTATTTTGATGATTATGGCTTACGGCCCATGAAAATCCCAAATTCAGTTTCTCAAAAAATTAGAATATTATATAAAATTAATTTTAAAAAGTTTTTAATAAAAATGTGGACTGACTGACAAGTACAGTATGTCCATGTACACACTCAGTACTTGGTCGGGGCTCCTTTTGGATTCATTACTGTATCAATGTGGCGTGGCATGGAGGTGATCAGCCTGTGGCACTGCTGAGGTGTTATGAAGGTCCAGGTTTCTTTGATAGTGACCTTCAGCTCATCTGCATTGTTGGGTCTGGTGTCTGTCATCTTCCTCTTGACAATACTCCATAGATTTTCTATGGGGTTTAGGTCAGGAGAGTTTGCTGGACAATCAGTGATGCCATGGTCATTAAACCAGGTTTTGACACTTTTGGCAGTGTAGGGGGGTGCCAAGACCTGCTGGAAAATGAAATCAGCTTCTCCATAAAGCTCATCAGCAGAGGGAAGCATGAAGTGTTAAATTTCCTGGTAGACGACTGCACTGACTTCGGTCTCGATAAAACGCAGTGGACCAACACCAGCAGATGACCTCTGTTCAGATCAAAGTAAATTTTGCATTTCATTTGGAAATCAAAGTCAAAGAGTCTTGAGAAAGAGTGGAGAGGCACAGAATCTAAGTTGCTTGAGGTTTAGTGTGAAGTTTCCACAGTCAGTGATGATTTGAGGAACCATGTCACCTGCTGGTGTTGGTCCACTGTCTTTCATCAAGACCAAAGTCAGCACAGTCGTCTACCAGGAAATTTTAGAGCACTTTATACTTTCCTCTGCTGACTAGCTTTATGGAGAAGCTGATTTTATTTTCCAGCAGGACTTGGCACCCCCCACACTGCCAAAAGTATCAAAACCTGGTTTAATGACCATGGCATCACTGTGTTTGATTGTCCAGCAAACACTCCTGACCTAAACCCCGTAGAGAATCTATGGAATATTGTCAAGAGGAAGATGAGAGACACCAGACCCAACAATGCAGACGAGCTGAAGGTCACTATCAAAGAAACCTGGACCTTCATAACACCTCAGCAGTGCCACAGGCTGATCACCTCCATGCCACGCCACATTGATACAGTAATGAATCCAAAAGGAGCCCCGACCAAGTATTGAGTGTGTACATTGATATACTTTTCAGTCACTCCACATTTCTATTAAACTATTTTTTAATTAATTTTATGTAATATTCTAATTTTTTTGAGAAACTGAATTTGGGGTTTTCATGGTCTGTAAGCCATAATCACCAAAATTAAAATAAACACTTGAAATATATCACCGTGTAATCAATCTATAAAATAGGTGGGTTTCACTTTCTGAAATGACAAAAAATATTGAATTTTTTCATAAAATTCTAATTTTTTGAGATGTACCTGTACACTTTTCAGTCGGCCAACATTTCTATTAAAAATGCCTTTTTTGAAAAATTAATGTTGTGAGATTGATTTTTTTTTTGAGAAACTGATTTGAGTTCATTAACTATGGAATAATCAAAATTAAAATAAATACTTGGACTTCGTTGGAAGTTATTAATATACTTGAAGAACCCCTGAAGACTGGACCTGTGTAGCAATGATGGATATTCTGTATGCTTTGGCACCCTCTACAGGATTTGATGAGCAAAGCCAAAACCTTCCAGCATCCCAACGGTTCATCCTCATCCAAGAGCATTCAAATTAACTTCACTAGAAAAATACATAAAATCAGCTTTACAGACGTATGAAACATAACTATTTGCAGGTTGTTATTAAAACCTTCAAACAACCCCAGCTCCTTTTAATGAGCAGATTTGATTACCACCGTTAAAAATACCTTTCACCTCATAAACCTAAGCTTGTTTGCTTTCCAAATGTCATCTCAGCAGTCTTTTTAAAGAACATACATGTTAAACACCAGTTTAAGATCATGAGGTAACTAAGAATATTAGCTACTTTAATCTCTAGGTGGCACTGTGGTCCCAAATGAAGCTGCTAAATGATGACATCATTCCTTCAACTGTCAAATGTGCTGCATATGGAAATGTAATCATCTGCCTTTTGTTAACTCAACCATTTTCACTGGTTGTCATGGCACTGGAGACTGATCTCCACAAAGCAGATCTGACACATGAACAGTGGCAGGAACAAAAGATGGAACGTGGAAGGAGAGAATGTTGCGGTGGCAGAGTCTGGCCTCTGATGAGAAGCTCTTCAGGCTTGTTGATGGATCTTTTCAAAAACTGCCTGATGAAACGGCACCCAGGCGTCAGCTTTCAAGAGCAGGATGGGGATCTGGACACACTACAGTTAATGGTTATTCACTGCCCTTTAGACAAAATGACATTTAAGCTAGACTGTCAGAGATCAGCTCGAAATGAATTCATGGAAAAGCTTGCCTCTTTTCTATAGACATCCTTGAGAGCAGACATGGCTCATAAGGTCATCTATACCAGTCTTTCCTTTAATCCTTGCTGGCTTCAAGAGACTCGTGGCATTTTTGTCTCGTCTACTGAGCTTATTACATTCAAGTTTAAAAAAATGACAAGATTTGACTTTCTCCAAAAAAAATTTATTAAACAGATTTCTTGTTTGCAGCTGCCACCTGTTAAGAGAGAAAAAACCAATTAGGCTTAAGGATGACATGTCTTGCAGAAAATTTGAAGTTGTCTTTGAAAACCTATCTACAAAAGCTAAAATACATTACACAATACATGTGGGAGGGAATTTCATCATTTCACTATTCAAATCATATTCAACTACAATCAAATAAAAGCCTTTGTTAGTCCATTAGTCAGTTTCACTTAAATTCCAATCAATGCAACAGTTTCAATACAAAAATATCAAACTTGAGGGAGTAAGATGCTATCAAATTTCACAGGGACTTGAGAGCAAACAGCTTAGAAGAGAATCTGTTACAGTTGCTGCCAAAACCACCATGAATAGTCTGATAATACATGGCAGGAATTCTCACTTGCCAGGAAAAGCATCACTCTCAAAAAGCCATCAGAAACTACAACACACAAGAGGGATCTAAGAGGAGTTCAGGGAGACACACCAACATGCTTCCTGCCAGTTTTGTACAGCAGGCAGGCGGGGCCCATCCCAGGTCTGCTCATCTGCATACTGCTCATTAGCATGGGTAAACAAGGAGAAAACTGGTGCCATACGGTGGACTTGCCAAGCATGAAATTCCCTCCTCGTGTTTACCCCTTTTACCCTTGGATTATCACAACATGGCTGACTCTCTCCTGATTTCTGACAATACCTAAAATGTGATCCGTTTTTACTGAAGGCTAACAAAGTACGTCAGCAATGTGCCACAAAAGAAAATAAATGTTGGTGGCAAAAGGAAAACTTTGCCCAAGGACAAGTGCTTTTAAAAAAACTTTGCATACCAAAGTGTCAAGGCGATGTACTCCTGCAAGAGACGGTGTCACATGAAAAGAAGGGACAACAGCTGTGCTGATCACCCATGTTTACAGCTCCATTTGGAGTTTGTCAAAACACCATAAAATGGAAGGCATAACAAAAGCCACGGACAACAACACCCTTCACCTGGTCAGGAAGTGATTCTACTTGTACATTCATTTAACAACCATTTATGTTAGCAAGACCATTTAAAGTGTAACAATGAGTTCTAATAAGTTGAAGCAAGAACATATTGTGCTGTATTCACAATAATAACATCCAAACAGTGGGACAATATTGGGCTTAATGATTTGCTTATGAAAACAGTAGGTGGGGGGTGCAAACATTGACTTTCATATCCCAAGTGGCACGACGAGTTATACTGTATACTGATTAGGTTGGCAAAAGCAATGAAACTTGATTGTTTTATACATCTATATCTGAGACATCTTGACATAGTCTGCTCTAGTCTGACATTTGAGAAATATTACTTTTAACCAATCTATATTCTGCTTTCAACATTTAAATCCTCAGAATTGCACTATTAACCACTTCCATACAGGGACTTGGGAGTGAAGTAGGGCTGGGCAATGTCACCTTAAATCAGCATCACAGTTAAATTCCTTTCACATCAGTCCCCCCCGTACAGTATGTGAATTCAATGGATTTGACAAGTTTTTAATGAAGGCACACATGATCGGAAAATAATTTCTCACCTGACCAGCAATTCTGTCCAGGTCTCTGGTTCCCTGGGAGGTCAGTCTGCGGCCACTAAGATGGAAAAAGCAATAGAGGACAAAACTGAATAAATAACCTGTATTAACTGTCTAAATAAATAAGACGACTTAATCACTTCTTTATGCCACACTGACCACATTATAAGCAAGAGAAGTCATTGACCTATTCTCCATCTACGAGGGGGGGCTGAAAAGTTAACAGTGGTCAAATTTGATCAAATGTGGTTTATTTTCAACATAGTCGCCCCTTCGGTCCACACACTTCTTCCATCGGTGTTGCAGCGCTTGGATCCCTGCGGTTGAAAAATAAACCACATTTGGTCAAGTTTGACCAACATGAACTTTTCAGCCCCCCTTGTACATATGACAGGGGGAAAATTATCAAGTCTAAAACAGGGTGCAACTGAATAGTGAGATTAATTATACAACATAAAAATAATTTTTTTGTAAGTTGACTGTGTTTTTTTCAACTGATTTAAGACAATTTTGCACTGCTGAAGCCGAAAATGACATCAGTTTCTCTCCATCAGGTCAGGTTTTTAAGTTATAAGCAGTTCTACAGTAGTACTGCAAATTGAATAGTAGACATTGATAAAGCTAAGTACATGTAAATTGAATGTTACGTCATCATTGTTCAAAATTCAGAGAATTAAGAAATAAAGAATTTTGCATCATATAAAGCGAAAATACCCGTACATGTTGACAAAAACAGAAAACATGTGGCCATAATTCAAAACGTTGACCTGATTGAGCAAAACCAATGTGATTTTTTGATTCAGCACATCAAAATTGTCCTAAATCAGCTAAATTTGGTGTTGACCAGTGTTATCTTCTGAACTTAAAAAGGAATAAAACTGAGAAAATCCATTAGTCCTTTGTTATGAGTGATGACATCTTTACTGTTGCTCACTCAGCAGAATTATAACACGCATTTGGAAATTTTACACTTGAAACATGCAAAAATGGTCGCTTCCATAGTCTATCTGTAATTATTTTACACAGGATTTCAAAATGAAGAAAAACATTGAAGACATTTTGACTCTTCAGCTCATTCATTCAAGCACTTCGGCATGTGGTGGGAAGAGCAGAGCGAATCATCATATTGCAGCTCCCAGAACTTGACATTTACCACACTCGCTGTCTTAGGAAAGCGAGGTCCATCTGTAAAGACTCCACACATCCATTCCAGACATTTTGAACTGTTGCCCTCTGGTAAACGTTTTAGAGCATTTTGGGCCCGTACAACAAGACTGAGGGACAGCTTCATTCCAAGTGCAATCCACATTTTAAATAGTCTTTAGGACCCTCTCGTTGTCGTATGTTGCATTACACAGGTTGTACTATGTAAAGCTAGTTTTGTTTTTATCTGTTTTAATGCTATTTATTCCTGTCTTTATTATTTTTTATTAAATTATCATGGAGAGATGCATCCAACTTTCATTATGCTTGAGTGTATAATGACAAAAGGAATTCTAATTAACATTTCGTTGCCATTTTGACAGAAAAGGAGAAACATAGCAACCATATCCACTGTATATGTTCTATACTGCATCCAAGTGCTCTGCCACAGTATTTTTTGTTCTGAAGGCAACAGGTTATGTAAATGATGAGAACTATTTTAAAGGTCTGAAGAGTTGGTCAATATGTCACAAGAGCACCGAGGCAAGTGCAATGTTCCCCACCTCCATTTTCTTTGACAATCCCAATATTTACTGACAGAGCAGTTTTCAACTTTTCAATATAATTACTGTGGCAGAACCAAATTATGATGAGCCCATCATCCACAAATATACAACCCATAATTGTAGGGCTGGATCCAGAGGTGAACACATGTAGCAAGTATGGTGACCCTAGAGAGATTTATATGTTCTATAGTAAGAGATCACAGGGAGTGCCAACCTTGACTTTTGACCTTTTGATCCCAAGGCTGTTAGTCAAGGTTATGGTCTCAGAGCAAACCTGTGTGCCAGGTTTGGTGACCCTAGCTTTCTTTGCTGTTGAGATATACTTTATATGGCATGTTGATGTTAACCTTTGACCTTGTGATCCCAAAACCATAGTCACACTTCAGGGTCACAGGGTAAACCAGTGTACCAAGTTTGATGACCCGAACTTTAGTCGGACAGTAAAGCCCCTTTTCCACTAGTACCCACTCAGCCCTACTCGCCTCGACTCTACTTGGTTTGTAGGGTTTTCCATGAGTACCCGGTACTTTTTTCGTACCTACTCCAGTCGGGTTCCAACCGTGCTGAGTCGAGCTGAAAATGTGACGTCAGACTGCAGGCCACTGATTGGTCAGGACGTTAACGTCATGAGAGCGTCGTCTTCTGTAGAATATACAACCGCCATTTGCAAAAAATTCTTCAGCAAGTAAACACGGCTTCAGAGAATAAGGTAGAGATGGCTTCGCGGAAATCCACACCATGGTCCAATGAAGAGGTGCAGACTTTTCTGTGCTTGGTGGCTGACGATCGAATCCAGATAGAGTTAGATGGGAGAAACCCGCAACGAAAAAGTTTACCAGGAGGTCTCCAAACAGATGACAGCCCACGGATATAGCCAGACATTAACCCTTGTGCAATCTTAACATTCTGTTTACTCCCCTTGTACTATGGGTCAAAAATGACCCGCCCTACCAAAGCCCCAAAATAAAGCAGCTTAATTGAATTTTAAATCCAAAATCTATTTTGCATGATGAAACAACCTGTTATTTATCAATTCAACTCAATTTAATTCATTTTTTATCATGTATTTTTGTTACACAATACAAAAAGACAATCACCAGTGACCATTATTATATATTTTTTTTTTTTACCACAAGCCAACTGTCATAACACTTTTCTTTTACACAATAAAATTATATTATATAAATATGAAGTAATTACTTGTAGAGGTATGGTAGACGCTCAACCCACTTGTCCCAGATCTCTCTGATGGCTGCTAGCTTGTCTGTCACACGCCTTGCTGGTCTTGACTCATGGTTGTCAAATCTCAGCATTCTTGAGAAACTGTGAAAGATTTTCAGCGGCACTGTGGCACGAAAAATTGCCCTTCCACTCTCTGCATCCCAGAGACTATATGTAGCCTCGCCACGGGACCTATATACACCTGCTAATATCAAAAGCCCTATGTAGCCACGCAGGTCAATCTCATCCATATTTTTCCAGTTTTCTCCATATTTCCGGAAACCCTCAATTTGTATTCTCCAGAATGATTTTTTCGATGGCTGGTGTGATGAACAGGAGAAAGGTGGATGAAATGTCCTGGACATGGGCAGCTGAATACCTTGTTGGCCCTGGAGTCATCCTTATGTTTGGTCCCTGCTTGCTGTCTGAATTTGATAAGGACCATGCAATTTTGCTGTTCTTTGACAAAAATGTCTGTCAGCTTGAGGGATTTCCTCTTCTTCATCTGAAGATGTATCATCCTCTGGGTTGCATTCCTCCCCATCTTCCTCTTCAGATACATCTTCATCCCCTTGTTCCTCCTGAGCTCCTGAAAATATCTCATCCAGGACCTGTTGGACAGTGAAATGTCTACTCATGGCTTCAGCAAGGAGCCAACTAGGGGTCCTTTGATTCAGGATACCTTTATATCCTCTATACTGAATTTGTTTTTATTATGTCTGAGATTGTTTTCTTGTTTTGTTTGGGAGCTTGTGTGATGTGAGGGGTTAGCTGCAGATCAAAAGTGCAGGTCAAATGCAAGTTCAATTCGTACATCAATCCAGATTCTTGTGTGTGTGTGTGTGTGTGTGTGTGTGTGGTGTGTGGGGTGTGTGTGTGTATTAGAGAGAGTTTGTGTGTGGCCTTTGAACTTTTTTCTGGTGTTTAAATGCTTTTATAATTCACGGGTGAAAAATGGCCCATAAGACAATCTTTGTACCCTAGTGGTGTACAGCCCACATGGAAACAAACAAAAACAAAGTATCACTTTTTCCTAATGATGGGGGTCCCTTTAGGAAAAGTCATAAAATTTCAAGTTGGAAAAAGATAGTTTAAGGTATTTTTTCTACAGCTAAACATGGTAGTGGGTCACTTCTGACCCGCAAGACAACACAAGGGTTAAAACAATGTAAGGAGAAACTGAAGAAAATGAAAAGTGATTACCGGGCCATCAAGGATTACAACGGTCGAAGTGGGGTGAACAGAAAGGACTGGAAGTGGTTCAATGGATGCCATTTACAGCCATCAGCCGGCGAGCAATGGCAGGGAGATTGGGGTCGACACATCATTGTTGCAACGCGTGGATGGTGTTTTGTGATATTGTGCATCTTTTCGTTTATTTATCCTATTGGTGGCAAGCTCACTTTTTAGAGCAATAACGCCGTTCTCTCCTGGCTAACGAGTGTTAGCGAGGAGCACTAGCTACTAGACAACTCTGCTGATTCGCACTTGCTTTGTCTTAAGTATTCACTTGTGAGAGCCAAACGATGAAATATGCTAATCCTGGTTGAAGTTTTGTGTACATGTTGCACTTTGGTGCTGTGCATTAAGTTGCGTGTATTTTCTTTCTAGAATCTGTTTCCACATGCCAAGGGTCCAGCTCTGTCTACGTCTGGCATGACCCATTCAAGTGCTGGTAAGGCACAATAAACAAAAGATTAACACCCTGTTGTGTTTATGGATACAGGTCAAATGAACCCCAGGATCCAAAATCTCAACATATACAAGCGCATTTTCAAACCAGTGGTTTATAAAGTGATTCACAGAATTTCCTAAAGCCTCATAATAGACCCACATACCTATTCAGTGGATTTTCCAAAAACAGTGTTGGAACAGTATTGTCGTGCTGTTTCTTTTCCACCATAAATCCCTGGAGTGAAAATGTATTTGTACATGTACAGAGTGGATGCTGCGGTGCTCACTTGTCAGGGGTGCACAACCTGGTCCCATTTTTAGCTGTAGGGGAGGAAGTACTGATATAATTCTTGATTATGAAAAAGTGATGTAGCACATGAACTCACTTTTGAATGTACTTGCAGTCAACATGCTTCACTGAAATGATTCAAGTCAGCTGACTATTAACTCATTCAGATTTCTGAGGCCACAATAACAAATTTTAAACATAACCTGGTGCCTGCAAAATCTGCTTTACTGAGGCGCAGCAATATGACAATTGTGCTTAAATACAACAACAAAGCATTTTTGTCACATCCCACCACTGGCTTTCACAAGTGTATTTCCCTAATATATGTTCTGAACTTGCTTTAACTAACCACCATCCATTTCTGGCTTTCGTCTAGGCAAGAGAAAAAGGAGCCACCCCACAACGGACCTTGCCACCGTGTTTGCCCAGATGCATGGTGACGAGGTGCGACTCCATGAACGGCAGCTTGAACAGCACCGTGAAGCACTTGCCCAGCACATGCAGGCCATCAACCAGCTTGCCGATAATGCACGTGAAGCAAGGCAGCAAGAAGTCACTTTCCGAAGGGAGGAAATGAGAAACTGCTGCCTTCAATCAAGCTTTCCTGGCTGAATTGGGCAAGCTTGTGAATGCGATGAGTGGCTGGCGTGTGTGACCCTGTCTCCCCACCCCCAGTGTTTTGGGTTTTTTTTTAACTTTCGTATAGACAAAATGGACTGTAATTGTGCTGATACTTGTAATAAACCAGTGACTGTGCTTGCATCATGATTGTGTTTTGTCTGTTATGACACTGGTGGGAAAAGTCAATTACATAAACATCCTCTCTTCTGACCAAATTCAGTTGTAAATCAGGTTATGTGTCTGTAGTACATTACCAAAAGTGTTGCGAGACAATTTTAGTGGAGTATATTAAGGAGTCTAATTACTTAAAACATCCTATTAAAGTAAATAGATCAAGGTCAGGCTGTGAGAGCAGTTTTGGACCAACAAAATCTTGTGATGCAGTGAATTATGGTGTGTAATGGTAAATAATGAAAGATTTTTCTTAACCAAAATTCTACTTTTCCACCCTGGAAAACTGTCAGTAATGCTAAGGGGTTAAGGGAAAAAAAAAAAAAAAGTTTGTGTTTGCATCATTGATTTATTTTGCCTGTCAAGGCACCGGTGTGAGAATAGTCAATAGTACAAACCATTTATCAGTGACTTTGAAAATAATGGCTCATTTTTAAGAAAAAGTAGCCAAAAACAATTATTTTATTTACTGAAGACTGTATTGTTGGATGTGCCAGTGCGGAAGACACTGCACACTTTAATGATAGTACCAGTATACGGAGGAATTCTGGGCCATATTAGCATCTGTATTTCCTAACTGTGGTTTAGGGCAGGGGTGTCCAATCATGTGCCATGGAGGGCCAAGACCCTGCAGGCTTTACCTCCAACCAGTGTCTTCAACAGCAGATTCCACCAAATTTCTTCCACTAACTGCTGATCAGTGAAAACACCTGCTGAAGAGACTGGGTAGAAGAGAGAACCTGCAGCGTCTTGGCCCTCCATGGCACATGCTTGGTCACCCCTGGGTTAGGGTTTAATGAGATTTAACATTTCAACACAAACTGCTTTATGGTTCATAATTCTGTTGGCAGACTTACACCAAACCAAAAGTGATTCCTGGATTGTTCTTATAAATACTAAAAGATTGGAAGGAGCTGTATGTCACTTGGTGGTAACCTTCACACATAAAACAAAAGTGGAGACAGATCTGCAAAAGTACAAAGGTTTATTGTCAAAATTCCCAGTGCAATACTAATACATGTATAGTACATTGTTGATGCAGAGAATATATATTTATACACTATCTACAAGTATCTATCCAGTAAATCAAGGGTTTTCCACGTAACCTTGTGACTACTATTTTAATTGCTTTTCATCCTAGATCAAGTTTGTTTTGGCTTAAAATGCATCATAATTGTTAAATATATCTTATTATACCTAACTCAGTACTGTTTACCTGTTGAAATATATATTTTACAGCTAATATAACCCCATAACTACAATATGGCACCTGGCAATCAAGTTTTGGCAGCTGATCACTTTTTGCCATGACACCAACAGAGATTCAGTGCTGCTGGAGCAGGTACAGCCCATGATGTCTCAAAAGTCTCTCCATGATTTTCACACAGATCAGAGCAAATTGTTGCACAGGAAGCTAAATGTTTCTACAGACATTCTTAAGTTCTATAACCACTGAGCGTTTGTGAAGCTGGGGTGACAGTGAGAGGCTGTGTTGAACACCCAGACCCACGGTTTGAAGCGGTAATTTTCCCACAAGACAGCCATCTGAAACACACACACACAGCATACATAATTTAGTACCCAATAGCGATAACTTGCAGACATTACAATGTAGTACAGTGGACTTAATGCAAATTAGCATTAGCAATCATTAGCTTACCTTCATATGTGATCTGGTTCGTATCCTCACGTCTTCGGCTCTATGGCTTCCTAAACGCTCCAGTACTTTTGCAGAGTGTTTTGTCTCGCTGCCTGTCCCCTTCTCTGGCTCTCCTTTTTGGCCTTTACTCTGACAAAAAGCCAGAGACCGAGGAGTCGCTTCATAAGCCGCCATGTTGAGTTTTGCTTGTGTCGCGTGTTTTACGTCACGGGAGTGGTGCCGCCTTGCTATAAAAAAATCCCACCCACCCCAGGCGGTACTCAGCTGTAATGGAAAAAAAGCGAGCAAAGTCGAGTAAAGCCAAGTCGAAGTGAGTAGGGCCAAACAGGTACTAGTGGAAAAGGGCCATAATAAGGCACTGGGAATTTTACCCTTGATCTTTGGACCCCAAACCCATAGTCTGAGGTCAGGATACCAAGGTGAACCTGTGTAGCAAGTTCAGTGACCCTAGCTTTCTTTGTTGTTGAGATATAGTTTATAAGCCATTTTGATGTTGACCTTGCGATTCCAAAACCATAGTGACATTTCAGGGTCACAGGGTGAGCCTGTGTATCAAGTTTGGTGACCCTAATCTTGGCGCAGGTGTAGTGTAGCCGACTACTGATCGGAGGGTCAGGGGTTTGAGTCCCGCTCTGTCTGCAGTCTGCACGTCAAAGTGTCTTTGAGCAAGACGCTGAACCTCTAGTTGCTCCTGGTGGTCAGGCTAGCGCCTCTGTGTGTATGGCAGCCCTGCTGCCATCAGTGTGTGAATGTGTGCGTGAATGGGTGGATAGCAGGATCTGTAGTGCTTTGGTCATCCAGAGACGAGAAAAAGTGCTATATAAGTGAACGCCATTTAACCTTGACCTTTTGACCCCAAACCCATAGTAAGAGGTCACAATCCCATGGTGAACCTGTGGACCAAGTTTGGTAGCCCTAGCTTTACTTGTTTTATAGTAAGAGTAGTATTTACCATAGTGCAACTGCAATGTTAACTTTAACCTCAAACCCATAGTTAGGAGAGGGTGTAAATCGTCCAAGGTGTGTATTAGATACAACTCTTGTATCGATTTGAAAAGCCTACATTTTTTCCTTTCAATCGTTGTGTTTAGAAGATTTAGGGAAAAAGCTGACCTCTGACTTAAAGGTCATCCAAAGAGTGAAATTGCAATATGCGCATCATAAGCGTATCTCAAACCATGGTACCAAGTTTCAAAACAATTGGAACAAAACTGTAGGAGAAGTTGATTTCACAAGACAGTTACTGTCTATGACATGAGGTGAAACAGGAGGTCGTAGGTCAGGGGCTACAATTCCCACAAAAACCCTCCGATCAGAACCAAATTGCAATATACCCATCCCCGTGTATATCAAACCATGGTACCAAGTTTTAAAACAATTGGACCAAAAATGCAGGAGGAGCTGATTTCACAGAAGTGGGACAGACAGACAGATGGACTGCCCCACAACATGATCCCCCTTTGGGCTTTGACCGGCAGGGGATAAGAAGAGCCAGCTTTACTTGCTAAAGCTATTTGTCCACCTAGGCGTCTGCTGATGGAAGGTTCCCGGCACCTCCTCCACACCGGGATCAGTCGGGGGCGTAACCAGGTGAGTCACAAGTTCAATACTCCAGTGCCGCAAACTGCACAGAGAGCATCACCACCTGGTCAGAGAACTTTGGCTGGTTTTCAAGTAGTATTTTCAACTACAAAAGTGCAATTTGATGACTTTTTCTATTTACCCCAACCTGCCCTGTTCACCCCGACCTGCACAGCCTGCATGTTATTGGTCGCCGCGACTCCTGGCGAGTGGCCTGTTCTAGTCTGTTCACATCTGGAAGTTATAGCTTTCACCTCCATCTTCAAAAGTAACAAGCAAAACATTTTTTCAGAAAAAAGCTGAGGCGAGAAATAAGTGTACAGTGCATCCGCAAAGTATTCACAGCGCTTTACTTTTTCCACATTTTGTTATGTTACAGCCTTATTCCAAAATACATTAATTTTTTCCCTCAAAATTCTACACACAATATCCCGTAATGACAACGTGAAAAAGTTTGAGATTTTTGCAAATTTATTAGAAATAAAAAAAATGAAAGAAAAAAAAAAAATCACATGTACATAAGTATAGTACAGCCTTTGCCATGAAGTTCAAAATTGACCTCAGATGCATCCCGTTTCCACTGATCATCCTTGAGATGTTTCTACAGCTTAACTGGAGTCCACCTGTGGTAAATTCAGATTGGACATGATTTGGAAAGGCACACACCTGTCTAAGGTCCCACAGGTGACTGTGCATGTCAGAGCACAAACCAAGTATGAAGTCAAAGGAATTGTCTGTAGACCTCTGAGACAGGGTTGTCTCAAGGCACAAATCTGGGGAAAGGTACAGAAAAATTTCTGTTTTCAAGGTCCCAATGAGCACAGTGGCCTACATCATCCATAAATGGAAGTTCAGAACCACCAGGACTCTTCCGAGAGCTGGCTGGCCGTCTAAACTGAGCGATCGGGGGAGAAGGGCCTTAGTCAGGGAGGTGACCAAGAACCTGATGTTCACTCTGGTACAGCTCCAGTGTTCCTCTGTGAAGAGAGGAGAACCTTCCAGAAGGACAACCATCTCTGCATCAATCCACTAATCAGGCCTGTATGGTAGAGTGGCCAGAGGGAAACCACTCCTTGGTAAAAGTTTGCCAAAAGGCACCTGAAAGACTCTCAGACCTTGAGAAACAAAATTTTCTGGTCTGATGAGACAAAGACTTTACTCTTTGGCATACAGTGGGGCAAAAAAGTATTTAGTCAGCCACCAACTGTGCAAGTTCTCTCACTTAAAAGATGAGAGGTCTCCAATTTTCATCATAGGTATACCTCAACTATGAGAGACAAAATGAGGAAAAAAAAAATCCAGAAAATCACATTGGAAGGATTTTTAAAGAATTTATTTGCAAATTATGGTGGAAATAAGTATTTGGTCCCCTACAAACAAGCAAGATTTCTGGCTCTCACAGACCTGTAACAACTTCTTTAAGAGGCTCCTCTGTCCTCCACTCGTTACCTATATTAATGGCACCTGTTTGAACTCGTTTCCAGTATAAAAGACACCTGTCCACAACCTCAAACAGACTCCAAACTCCACTATGGCCAAGACCAAAGAGCTGTCAAAGGACACCAGAAACAAAATTGTAGACCTGCACCAGGCTGGGAAGACTGAATCTGCAATTGACCATTTGCTGTGACGTCACATCCTTTTGTTTACGCCGCCATATTGGACGGCAGAAGCGAGTGGACGGCGCATTCAGCAGCTGTTCAGCGGTGTACCAGATCTCGATATATTTACCTGATTTCAACCTACATCTTTGTCTTATTTTATGTTGGCATTGGATTAGACTATGGTGTTTCACTGCTGTGCCTTTGGGTGTACAAATCGCCAGAAAAAGGGATCCAACTTGAAGTTTTACCGGTTCCCAGCTGACGAAGACAGGCGCATGAGGTGGGTGGCAGCGCTGAAGAGGAAAGATTGCTCCCCGTCGCCTCACTCGCGGCTATGCAATCAACATTTTATATCGGGTATGTCTGATGTATCAGTGTCTATAGATGTAATGTTATATCATTGTAAACACTGGTAAAAGGGTATGTCCCTCCCTGTGTGCACCACCAAGGCCTACCATCTGTGACCTAGCACTACACAACTGCTAGATGGCAAGATAATGATCATGAATGCATGCTCCTGTTTGAAATTTAATGTGTTGATCAATATGGCTGAGTTTATTTTGCAATGAATAAAAAATTTATTAAATTTACCAAAAAAAGGAGTATTTTTACAATAATTCACATTCACCGATACAGTTAAACCTCCCACCATTGTTTATTACTTTGTACTTCAATGTACCACATAAATAGGTCTACATGGATTAAAAGAACGATATAAACATGATAAATCGTTATATTGCTTCTCAAACTGTATAAACTATATATTCTACCTACTCCATATTCCAGGTGAGAAGAGCAGTGACCCTCTTTCCCCAGATTACATACCATCAGTCTTCGCCTTCACGTCTACTCCAACAAAAGACAGAAACAACGCCAGCTTCCATCGGTACATTAAAACACAAGCAAGGAAAAAAAGAGAGAGAACTTGGATCGCTCACTTGCTGCCAGTGTACTCGTAGAAATGTCTTCTGGAGTTTGTTGTGCATTGATAAATGTAAATGATTCTGTTGTGCCTTTCAATTAAACTGATTTGGCGTTTAATTTTTGGTCAAAACAAAGTGTGAAGACAATATGACGCCATCTTGCTTCATGATCACCCAGGGTTTCAGTGGGGGGTCCGACATCTTCTTGGAGTGATGTACCTGTAGTGGATAAATATTCTTAAAATTAATATGTGGGTATGATGACTTTTTATCTGGATATAAGTCTTTCTTGTATAGACTGGACAATAAAATTTGTAATACAGTGATCCCTCGCTACTTCGCACCTCACCTTTCGCGCCCTCAGTGCATCGCGGATTTTTCAAAAATATTCATCAAAAATTCAAAATTGAGAAAAAAGTTGCCCGGGCGCTAGCAGAAGGCAGGGAGACTACACGGAGAGCCGGCACAACTCAAAATTCACCTCTCTGATTCGTTGGCCAGCATTCCCCCCCCTAAGAGATTTTGTTCTCGTGTTGGCTCGGCTCGGGAATCTCGCAAGCTGATTGGCCGAGATGTCGCTGCTGCCTCTACGCCTCCTCCTGCTGCCTCTACACCTTCCCGTCGAGAGAGAGAGTGAGAGAATGAACGTACGTATTATTTATATTATTTATACATTATTTTATGTATATTATTTATATTATTAATATTTTATTTACATGTTTCAAACTATTCTTTAATGTTCTAATGATAACATACGCATTTATAGTGTTAATATACTGTACACTTATTGATATTATATATACACAAAAAAAAATGTATGTAACAAATGGGGGGGTGATGCTACTTCGCGGTTTTTCACTTTTCGCGGTCGGTTCTGGACCCCATTAACCGCGATAAGTGAGGGATCACTGTATATCTAATAGTGTTGGGAGTTGTTTATCCAGTGTTCTATTGATACGACAAATATTACAGAATATATACATCTATAAAAATATTTATTTTTTAATTAATTTAACTGAGATATTATATATGCTGCTAATAATAATAATAATTGAATATTTTATAAAATTTTAATAATTTATCACTTAATAGATTCTATATAACATGACAAATCTATACAGCAGGGCCTTCACGACATAGTGGACCGTTGAAGCGATGACTGGGGATATCAGCACCTTTCTCACAAGCCCAGCAACAAAATAACTATAAGTGTCAAAACTTTTGTAGGCTTTCAGAGACTCTCCAGTGTACCTAGACGGTGTGTTGACCAGGTAGTTGTAGATGTCCATACAGTGTACGTCAGGTTTGGGGCAAAAATCTATGAAACTGGTGAATTTTTCAAGCGACAAGTTGTAAGTGTCCACGCCGATAACACTGATCTTTTCCGTGTACCTGTCACGATGTTTTTTATCTAGTAGTTGCGCTACATTGGACTGAGTGGACGCCATGCTGAAACGCACTCACACAGCGCCCGAGTTGCCGTCCAATGTGGCGGTATCAACAAAAATCACGTGACGCGGGACGTCACTGGCAAAAGGTTAATAGGTAAGCAGCTTGGTGTGTAGAAATCAACTGTGGGAGCAATTATTAGAAAATGGCAGACATACAAGACCACTGATAATCTCCCTCGATCTGGGGCTCCACGCAAGATCTCACCCCGTGGGGTCAAAATGATCACGAGAACGGTGAGCAAAAATCCCAGAACCACACGGGGGGACCTAGTGAATGACCTGCAGAGAGCTGGGACCAAAGTAACAAAGGCTACCATCAGTAACACACTACGCAGCCAGGGACTAAAATCCTGCAGTGCCAGACGTGTCCCCCTGCTTAAGCCAGTACATGTCCAGGCCCGTCTGAAGTTTGCTAGAGAGCATTTGGATGATCCAGAAGAGGACTGGGAGAATGTCATATGGTCAGATGAAACCAAAATAGAACTTTTTGGTAAAAACTCAACTTGTCGTGTTTGGAGGAGAAAGAATGCTGAGTTGCATCCAAAGAACACCATACCTACTGTGAAGCATGGGGGTGGAAACATCATGCTTTGGGGCTGTTTTTCTGCAAAGGGACCAGGACGACTGATCTGTGTAAAGGAAAGAATGAATGGGGCCATGTATCGTGAGATTTTGAGTGAAAACCTCCTTCCATCAGCAAGGGCATTGAAGATGAAACGTGGCTGAGTCTTTCAGCATGACAATGATCCCAAACACACCACCCGGGCAACGAAGGAGTGGCTTCGTAAGAAGCATTTCAAGGTCCTGGAGTGGCCTAGCCAGTCTCCAGATCTCAACCCCATAGAAAATCTTTGGAGGGAGTTGAAAGTCCGTGTTGCCCAGCGACAGCCCCAAAACATCCCTGCTCTCGAGGAGATCTGCATGGAGGAATGAGCCAAAATACCAGCAACAGTGTGTGAAAACCTTGTGAAGACTTACAGAAAACGTTTGACCTCTGTCATTGCCAACAAAGGGTATATAAAGTATTGAGATGAACTTTTGTTATTGACCAAATACTTATTTTCCACCATAATTTGCAAATTCTTTAAAAATCAGAATGTGATTTTCTGGATTTGTTTTTCTCATTTTGTCTCTCATAGTTGAGGTATACCTATGATGAAAATTGGAGACCTCGCTCATCTTTTAAGTGGGAGAACTTGCACAATTGGTGGCTGACTAAATACTTTTTTGCCCCACTGTATATGTCAGGCACCATGTTTAGAGGAAACCAGGCACCGCTCATCACTAGGCCAATACCGTCCCTACACTGAATCATGGTGGCGGCAGCATCATGCTGTAAGGATGCTTTTCAGCGATAATAACTGGGAGACTAGTCAGATAGAGGGAAAGATGAATGCAGTAATGTACAGAGACATCCTGGACGAAAACCTGCTCCAGAGCGCTCAACCTCAGACAGGGGCAACAGTTTATCTTTTAGCAGAACAACGATCCTAAGCACACAGCCAAGATATCAAAGGAGTGAAAACAGGACAACTCTGTGAATGTCCTTGAGTAGCCCAGCCACAGCCCAGACTTGAATCCAATTAAACAACGCTGGAGAGATCTGAAAGTGGCTGTGCACCGACGCTTCCCATCTAATTGGAAGGAGCTCGAGAGGTGCTGCAAAGAGGAATGGGCGAAAGTGCCCAAAGATAGGTGTGCCAAGCTTGTGTCATCACATTCAAAAAGACTTAAGGCTGTAATTGCTGCCAAAGGTGCATCAAGTATTGAGCAAAGGCTGTGAATACTTATGTACATGTGATTTTAGTTTTTTTTATTTTTAATAAATTTGCAAAATTTATTAAAATTTGCAAAAAAAGTTTCACGTCATTAACCCTCAAGCGACCGAGTGGGGTCATTTACGACCCCAGCCATATAATTTAATGTGCCGTCTCTATTTTTTATCCAAATTTTCTTTCCTAGCATGAATTTGTCAGTCTACTAATCCTACACACTTTCATAGTTTTTTGCAGGGATCAACCAATTGGTGTGGCGTAGACATCGCAAACTCTTGTGGGGTCATTTATGACCCCGAAGAGAAGCACTGGTTTTTAAACATTGGTTTTATAAATTTTATTCAAATGTTCCACTTCTAATAGTTAGTTAATCCCTTCACACCTGAAGGTGTATATGGGCGGCGCCTATCTCCGTTTCTCTGGCCCTAGGCCACACAGCTACTGTAAGTAGTGAAAGCTACAGCGGGGGGTCAGTCCTCTGGTAGCTCTGTGTGTAACTTTACTTTCCCCATTCCATTATGCGGAGCACCACGCTAGAAGGCAGAAAGCACCATTTTTATATGGTCTTTGGTATGACCTGGCCGGGATTTGAACCCCTGCCTCCCGGGTGTGGGGCGGATGCTCTACCAACTGAGCCACCACTCCGGTTTCCACTTCTAATCAGTACTTTATATTGTATTGCAGTGAACCATGGCTAACAGACCTAGGATAGCAAGATTTACATTTGTCTGTTTGTCTGTATTTGTCTGTTTGTCAGCAAGATAACTCAAAAAGTTTTGGACGGATTTTCATGAAATTTTCACAGATTGTCAGAAATGGGGTATCCTACAGATTAGATTTTGGTGGTGATCCGGATCACCGTCCACAAGAAAACCGCCATTACACAAAATGCCATAATAGGTATCATGATCATCATCGTAACTACAGTAATAGGTATCATCATCATCGTGATGATATGATGACTATGATGATGCCTATTATTGTAACTATGACGATAATAACTATGATGATGATGATGTTCCAAGAGTGAACTGACAAGGACTGTCTAAATAAATGTAATGTTGTTCTTACAGTCTGCGTTTTGGTTATTTCTTGCAATAAAAGTATTATTAGCAAACACATTTTACATTAGATCATTATAAAATACCTGTCTTAAATACAGGGAGTAGTTTTGGTATGATAAACCTCCAACCAGCCATTTATAATAAGGATCCCTGTACAGAGCACAATGGGGTCATAAATGACCCCACTTGGTCGTTTCAGTCCGTAAAATAGCTTGGTCGCTTGAGGGTTAAGGAGTATTGCGTGTAGAATTTTGAGGGAAAAAAATGTTTTAATCCATTAGTCTGTAACATAAAACGGGGATAAAGTGAAGCACTGAATACTTTCCGGATGCACTGTCATTGCCAAATATGTCTTTACTTTTTACTAACAACCACTATTTTAAAAGCTCAGCACAAGCTCCGTGAAGCGATTGGCTCCATGTGCCTGCTCCTCATTTGAGTATTATGGATCTGATCGGGAATTCAGGAGAAGGAGCGGACACCTACCTCCAAGCGATGGCTTGAGATTCTTGCCACCATGCGACCAGACTGCATGTGAGGCGTGCTATATAGACAATGAATGGAAAGCACGAAAACACACACCTAGGTGGACAAGCACCATAAAACTTGCTAACCTTATCAGTGCAGTGTTTAGAAGGGGCCCCACTTCAATTACTCATCACTGGGACAGAGCGCAGCAGAGGCCCGCTGACAGGTGGCCGAACCGGGGGACAGAATGGAGGTAAGAGAGAAGGCGGATGGACGCATCGCTGTAGTGCTGCTGTGACAACTCTGTTTGACAAGAGTTTGCATTTAACTGGTTGCATTTGTGTATTTTCGGTACTCCCACACCGTGGACAATAAAAATCTGCGTCAACAAATTTTTATGATCAATGTTGTTGAAGATGTCGACTAATCATTGCAGCCCTAACGGAAACACTTTAGGACTGTGGCTACTCTACCAAGAAGTGGGCACCCAGTCAAATTAACCCCAAGTCCACAAAGAAGACATCAATGAGGTAAAGACAACCCCAAGTGACCACCAAAGATTTGAAGGCATCATTGGAACTGGCTAACACCTGTGTTCATGAGTCTACAGTAAAGGTGTGCCATATCACATCGTTCACTATAATGGCAGTATAAATTTTGATACCGGTGTAAAAATGAATATTGCGATATTTGGGATCTGCTGCATGAGCGTCACGTTACGCTGCAGATGGAAGTTACGTGTTACCATAGAAACAATAAAACAAACATGGCACGGGAAAGCTGCTGCATCCAATTGAGTGGAAATAAGTTTTAATTTCTGATTCAGACTGCTACCATGTTAAAACGGTACAGCAACGCAGATAATCTGCCTGCATTATTTTCCCCACACAACAGCACTGTGCTCAAAGTATCTGTAGTTGCATTTTCATTCTATTTTGGGTGTTTTATCTTGATTTTATTCAACCACCCGGGAAGGGGGGGGGGGGGGGGGAGATCCGTTCAATACGACAAGAGCCAAAAAAACCCAGAGAGGTCCGTGCAATCAAGAGTTACAATGCAGGTAAAGTGATTCAGCATAAATCCCGACATCTGCGTGCACTTACTAACGTTTATATTATTTTCTTGTAAACAGAACAAAAAAATTTGAAACTAAATCTGAGCTGCTGTTTATAAACTGGGGTAATAAGAGTTTGTTTTGTGTTTCCTGAATATGTTGAAGATAAATAGCACTGGCCTGTGACTCTGTCCTTTTCACATAAATTTATAAGATAAAAAAAACGTACTCTGTAATATTGTGAAAAATATTGCTATGTAATTTCTCAGAAATACTGTGATATTTTTAGGCCATATTGCCCACCCCTAGTCTAGAGTACATAAAACACTCAACAAGTAGGCTGTCTATGGCAGGACACCATGAAGGAAGCAGCTGCTTACTAAAAAGAGCATTGCTGCACACCGTAAGTTTGTAAAAGAGCACTTTGACACTGCACAGCAGTGTTTGGGCAAAATGTTTTCTGGACTGATGAAACTATGATCGAACCATTTCAAAACAACACTCAGCTCTACATCTGGCATAAAAAAGGAACTGCATAGCATCATGAGGACATCATTCCAAATGTAAAGTATGGTGGAGGAAATGTGATTTGGGCCTGCATTGATGCATCAGGGCCTGGTCAGCTTGCAATCATTAAAGGAAGATGAATTCACAGGTGCATCAAAAAATCCTTGTGACAATGCAGTGTTTCCTCTGGCTTTAAAGACCTTGGCACAATGGCAAGATATTTTTTCGGGGGAAGGGGGAGGCAGAAAACGCATGACATGATTGTAACCGGAAATATTAATTTTACAGTATTTTTTTTATTTTTTTAAATTTTGCACAGTAATATCGCATAATGGAACTTACCATTTGAAGTATTGTACTACCAAGGCTTGAATGTTGGCATATTGGGCCAGCTGGGGTCCCACCCAGATGTCCTGTGTTTGGACTTTTTACTGGTGTCATCCTTCTCTCCTCCCTCTGCTCTCACCTCTCCTGGACCCTCTGCCTGAACACTTTCCTCTCCTTGGCTCCTCTCTTCTGTCTCATCTTTCCCTCTCTGAGCCCCGTTTAATTCAGGTTCTCTCTCTGTCTATGGTGGTATAGAAACAGGCTAGAAAATACCAAGTGTCACGTTTTGCCCTGCAAGATTTTTTTCCCCCATGGTTTACATAAATAACCAAAATGTGTATTTTTATTCTAGTGTTTCTTTTTTCCCCACTGATGAAGAGTAGGAAAGAGAAGGGAACAAAAACATGCGTAACAGCAATTTACTTATGCATACTTAAATTATATGATCAAAGGTGGGTATAGTAGCCAGAAATTCTACTCATGTAAAAGCAGTGCTTTGAAATTAATAATTAAAAGTAGACAACCAAAAATTTCTAGTTGAGTTAAGGTTACAAAGAGCACCCTCTTAAAAACTTGAGTAATGACTTCAGTCTTGAAGGTTTGAGGTTTTTCTCCAAAATTTTTAACAATTTTCTTGTAGTTTTCGACTTTTCTCTGTAAATTTATCTAAATTTGCAACCATTTTCCTCAAATTTGTAACTTTCTCTTGTAAAATTATGACTTGTACATTTGAGACCATTATAAATTTGTGGATTATTTTATGGCTAATGTTTATTTTTTTTAATCCAATCCATCTTTATAAAGCTCTAAAAACGACAGTTTGCACAAAGTGCTATATATCAACAATAAATAAAATATAAAAATAAAATACAGCTAAAGTACAAAACCGCACAAACAAAACAATAGTCATACAATAGACAATAAGAACAAATAAAATCAGTGTCTCAAACTGGGTCAAAAGCCAGAGAATAAAAATGGGTTTTAAGAGGAGTTTTAAAACTGGACAGTGAAGAGGCCTGTCTGATGATGAAAGGCAGAGCATTATAAAATCGCTTTTTTTTTTTTTTTAATAAATTTGAAACAGAATGTGGCAAATTTTTTACTTTTTTCCCCCTCATACTCTGTGACCTGAAAAGGATCAAGCAAAGAAGATGAATGAATTTAAACTTTTGACCATAATTTTGTAGAGCCAGAAAAGAACAATAACTCTGAATTCAAAGAAATATAATTATTAAAATTAAATTTAAAGAAATAAATCAACTTAAATGACCAAATATGCAGTTATTTCTGTTATAATATTTCCATGTATTTATAGTTTACAACGCTCCTCACCAACCCAACAGCAGGAAAAACCTCCCTTATTTTGAAATCCAAATGCTGGCACGTTTAGTTTCTCTGAAGGCTGCTGACGAATTACAGTCAATGACTGTGTTAACTGGCATCAACTAGGGATTCTAAATTGTCCTTAGCTATGGCTGAGTGAATGGTTGTCTGTCTCTCTGTGTTGGCCCTGCGATAAACTGGTGATCTGTCCAGGGTGTAACCTGCCTCTCGCCCAAGAATGCTGGGATGGGCTCCAGCGCCCCCTGCAAACTATTATTTCATGGTTGAATGCTGTTAAAGCCAGCTGTAACATTGGTTCACTGTGGATACAAAGGCAACTGTCAAGCTGCAAACTACTTCGAACATTCACTGCTTAATTAAATAACCTTTTTGTTTTAGCAAATTATTTTGGGGCTTTTGGGTACTCAACAGGAGGCTAAGACCATTTTAAAATAATCATTTACACTAGACAAGAGTGAAATTTGCATGTAGTTGTCTGATACAGTTTAAACTTCTCCACATGGACTATTCATTTGTATGCAACCAACTTCTGTTCAATGTGATTTGCCAGTTGGCAAAAACTTAGTCCCTAATCAATTAAACCTAGAAAAAATGAGCAGACAACCAGAAACAAAAAGAGAGGAATTGCTTAACATAGGAAAGGGGACGTTAGAGCAGGAGTACTAGCTGCTAGGGTCTTTTTTTTAAGACAAATTTGAGTTAAAGATTCCACTAAGTCAAAAAGGCAGTGGGTACAGTTACAGTTCAAATCTGATTGGCCAGCATGTTCCGTTAATGCCGTATTCTAAAAGGCTGCAGGCTACAGGTATGGAAATTTGAGGCAATTTTTTTTGGTAAATGGCGTTCACTTATATACCACTTTTTTGCCTCATCACTGGGTGACCAAAGCACTTTACAGATCCTGCTATATACCCATTCACACACTGATTGCAGCAGAGTTGCCACGCACAGGCGCTGGCCTGACAACACCAGGAGCAACTTTTTAATTAATATCCATTTACTACCTTTAACCTTACCCTCTCCTAAATCCTGAGGCTAACTTCTTAATTTTAATTCTAAATTCCATTTCATGTAAAGTAAAATGATGTGGTCAACGCGGCGAGAGGAGGACACAAACCATCAATCCCTCTGATTAGAGGTCAACCACACTATCCACCTATGCCATATCCACAGCAGACTTGAGTCGATCTGAAAGGGTTTTGCTGGAATGTCACCTCTTTCAAATCTGTAGACACTAATGGGATAGTTTCCATACCAACAGACACTCCCAAAAAAGTTTAGATCAAAGCAGGTGGGTCGAGTGTGTTGTATGTAATGTCATATATGCAACGTCAAAAGGAGTCTGCATAAGCACAGTTGCCTGTCAACAGACTTGACAAATGACAAGCTGCCCATCTCATGTTTTGGGGAAAAAAAACTGCTGTGTCACAATTTTATTATAAACTGATCCAGTGGTGCATTGGTCTTTCAGCTGAGCTACCATTTCCAATCCAATGTTTTCTACACATCACATTGCATATAGGGCCATGGCAAAGAGGGGGTATGAGCAGATGTGCATGCTTGTAGGCACACAGTAATGTGAAAAAATTAGGACATCCCATTAAATATTCAGTTCTTTGTTAATAAATGTTCACATATCTATGTCTAACCTTGTTTTTGTTTTTTATTTGCATCTTTTAACATTTATTTTAGCCATTTTAAGTGGGAATGAATGTGGGGGTGTCCTAAAAAAGATGGGGGTGTCCTAATTTATTCCTCAGTATTTGTTTAGAATTATATTTTACAAAAAATGTGAGAAGTTTTTAATTCATTTTTAATTGTTTAGTTGTATTACATGAATCTCACAGTATTTTTAACATTAATATTAAATATCCATATGTCCAAATATGTTAAAAACACACAGGCTTATGCAGGGTGTCCTAATTTTTTTCACATGACTGTAGGTCTTCTTAAATTGAGCATCAAATAGTGTTTTGATTTTTGGCTGCTCCCATTTGGGATCGCCACTGCATATCATCACCTTATATAGGCATGTTGATTTAGGGAGTATTTTTATGCCAGATGCCCTTCGAGGGGCAACTCTACCCATTTATCTGGGCTTGGTATGCACACCAGGGTGACCAACTTTCCTCCCCTCATTCCACGATGATGAGTACCAAACTCGAAGGCAGGAAGTAGGGCTGTGCAGTATGACCTAAATTTGATATCATGACATAAGTAATCTTATCTGACAATAACACTATAGATCACAATATACATTTTCTGTAAATTCTAGTTTATATAACCGATAAAAAGACAATCTTTCTCTACATTTTAAATTACATACTGGAAAAAAAAAAAATCAATTGTACAAATTCATGTCATTAATTTTAAGCACCTTTTTCTCCCCTCTTAATTTTGCACTTTTATAAAATTGTTTTTTATGTGCATTTGAGATGACTTCAACTTTATTATCGCTACTTGACGAAATAAAAATAATTAGAACTCATTACATTAAGAGCCAGTTTTTTCCTCCAATACGTTTTATTTATATTTAGCGTGTATGTGGCCACTGTCATGCACTTTTGCAGCTTTAGTATCATTTTTTCAGACAAAATTAACAAACTCGGGAGTGATTTAAACCAGAACAATGGTCTGATACATTTCATTTCCTATTAGCAACAAGTTAGCATCATCATTTAGAATTTGCCATTTTATAATTAGACAGAGATGATGTTAACGTTACTTATCTCCAATTAAAACAAGGTTAAAGGACTAATCTCTCTGAAGCAGCACAGTGGGAAAAAGTCTCACATCCCTGGCACGGAAGTAGCGGCCAAAACATTAGCTTACAGTTAGCTGCTGTGGTGCTAACCACCAAAACCCACCTGGCACACTGCGGGGGAGAGGCGGGGTGGTGACAAGTAGAAATGGGGTATGTGTCTTATAAATTATGATATAAACGATACAGTTTATATGAAACGGTAGACTTTCTTTTAAATCGTGTCACCGATATATATCGTCATATTGCACAGCCCTAGCAGGAAGTATCATTTTTATATGGTCTTTGTTATGGCCCGGCCGGGGCTTGAACCCACGACCTCCTAGTTGTGGGTTGGATGCTTTACTTCTAGGACACCACTCTGACCATCAAATAATAGCATAGTGTACGGACTTTGAAATAAACAGCTATCATCCAACCATCTTAAGTTGACCTTTTAAGAATTTTATTCTGTTTTGAAGACTGAGATCACTCAGTGTAGCATGTCAGATCACAGACTGTAGAAAAAGCTGTATAAGAATGGACAGTGACAAGTCTCGTCTGTCCCTGTGGAAACATTTGTGTTTATAACATATTGGTTCTTTGAAATAAATCACTCTTAGCCCCGCACATCACACATTCAAAAAATACAAGCAGTCAAGCTGATGACTGAGATTTAGGAATAAAATTGAAACATTACCCATTAGGATCCTTCTCGATCATCTTGAGCAGCTCAAGAGCCTGCAGCACCTTGCGAGCCACATTCTTTGATCCTACATTGTAATGGGCAGGGCACACGCCATTCCTCTTGCGACCACCATAGATCTTGGTCATGGAGCCAACACCAGCACCACCACGGAGGTACAGATGGCGAGCTGTGGATGCTAAAGAAGAATATATTTCAAAACGCAGCTGCCTTTCATGTTGCAAATGGAATCAAAGTGTGCAAACTAAATGAGCGCATCCTAACCAAGACTGTCAAGCTGTGCTTTATCAAAAATAAATTAATGAAAACAGGCTGAAGCAGTCACAAGCAATCAAAATTGTTGGACCACATTTCAATAAAAATAAAAATATTTGCAGAACTTACCTGCTCTAATGTAGAACCAGTTCTCATCACTGGGGGCAAGTTCCTTGTGTCTGCCCAGTTTAACAAGGTCCACCCAGTCAGGCACCTTCAGCTTTCCTGACCTGGGTAGAGCGAGAGAGGGGAGAGGGACTCCGCATAAAGTATCCACAACAAACACCCAACTGCAACAATAGATGTCAGTACTATCGCCATCTTTGTCTGCCCTTTTCTTCAACAAAATACTGCCCAGAAACAACAGTAATTTAGTGTCTTGGAAATCAGTACTGGCAAGTATCAGTTCATTTTGACAAGAAAATAAGAAGCTTACTTTTTCAGGAAGGCAGCAAGGGCACGGACGAACTCCTGCTGGTTGACGTCTTTAACTGTAACACCCGGCATCTAAACAAGATGTAATAAACAGACAGTCTGAGTTGGTATTCATCATCGCCATGCATCCTGTAATTTCTCCATTGTGGGACTAATAAAGGTCTCTCTTACAATACTGATACATCACATGACTGGTGTTCAGCTTCATGCGGTACCGGACTACACCTAAATTATGTGCCACATACAAATATTTTTAAAAAACTGTCATGCAAAAATTCGAGGCCAAGAATACACCGCTCTCAAAAGCTGCAACCGGCGTATTAGCTTCATGTGGGTGCAGCGACATGCTAGCCATTGGTCTGTATGTTAAAATAGGACCTGACCAACTGTACTTAAAGCCTACAGAAATATAGTTGGATAAAAATAAGACAACCTTAAACACAACTAGCATCTGCACAATATAAAGACATACCACACCGCTAAATTCAAAATAAAACCACAAGAACAAGTGATTAGCTACCAGGCCTCAACGAGGTAGCATGGGGGCAGCCATTACTAAAATGCACAGACGAGACGAGCAACACTCAACAAATGGCTTATAAAACGAGACAAAAATAACTAAAGAACCCTCTAATCGCTAACGTATCAGAAGACCTGTGTGTTATACGCTAGCACACAACGTTTAACGAACAAACATTACAGTTTTAAAACAGTTAGAAAGACAAAAGTGAAGAGCAAACAGCAGACCACTTTACCTTCGATGCGGCCAGCGAACGAAAGAGACAGAGACGGGGTTTCCAGCCCGTGATTCGAGGGCCAAATCTCGGTCCTTCACGCGAGACCAGAGCGTTTTTTCACATGCATGATTTTCATCAGAACATTACTGTTCAGATTTAGTGCTTAGAATTGGGGCATTTTGACAGGTCAGGTTTTTACGCATTGCAAGAATCCTTTTGCAGTAAGTGCCTATACCAAATAAACTTGAACAACAGACCAATCACCCCCTCATGGATCGTCACCTTATCGTGGTGGGGGGGTTTGCGTGCCCCAGTGATCCCAGGAGCTATGTTGTCCGGGGCAATTTGCCTCTGATAGGGTCTCCCAAGACAAACTGGTCCTGGGTGAAGGGCCAGACGAAGAACGATCCAACAGACTCTCATGATAAATTGTATATCAAGGATTCAGTGTACCCCGCCCGGTATGGGGTTACCGGGGCCCCACCCTGGAGCCAGGCCTGGGGGAGGGGCTCGAAGGCTAGCGTCTGGTGGCCGGGTTTCCACCCATGGGACCCGGCCGGGCTCAGCCCGAAGGAGTTACATGGGTCCGCCCTCCAGTAGGTTCACCACCTGCAGGAGGGATCATGGAAGTCCGGTGCTATGTGGATTAGGTGGCAGTCAAAGGCGGAGACCTTGGCGGACTGATCCCAAGCTTTCTAAACTGGCTTTTGGTACGTGGAATGTCACCTCTCTGGTGGGGAAGGAGCCTGAGCTGGTGTACGAGATTGAGCGATACCGGCTAGATATAGTTGGCCTCACCTCAACACACAGCTCCGGTTCCGGAACCAGTCTCCTGGAGAGGGGCTGGAGCTTGGCCTTTTCTGGAGTTGCCCCGGGCGAGAGGCGACGAGCAGGGGTAGGTATTCTTGTATCGCCCCACCTTGCTGCCTCTATATTGGAGTTTTCCCCGGTGGACGAAAGGGTTGCTTCCCTGCGCCTTCGGGTTGGGAAACGGGTCCTGACCATCATTTGTGCCTATGCACCAAATGATGTTTCAGAGTACCCACCCTTTTTGGAGTCTGTGACTGGGGTGCTGGAGGGTGCTCCTCCTGGAGACTCCATTGTCCTACTGGGGGACTTCAATGCGCACGTGGGCAACGACAGTGAAACCTGGAGGGGGGTGATTGGGAGGAACGGCCTGCCCGATCTGAACCCGAGTGGTGTTCAGTTATTGGACTTCTGTGCTAACCACAGTCTGTCTATAACGAACACCATGTTCAAGCATAAGGGTGTCCATATGTGCACCTGGCACCAGGACACCCTAGGCCGCAGGTCGATGATCGATTTTGTTATCGTATCATCAGACCTGCGACCGTATGTCTTGGACACCCGAGTAAAGAGAGGTGCAGAGCTGTCAACTGATCACCACCTGGTGGTGAGTTGGATCCGATGGCAGGGGAGGAAGCCATTCAGACCTGGTAGACCCAAACGTATAGTGAGGGTGTGCTGGGAGCGTCTGGCTGAGGCCCCTGTCCGGGAGGTCTTCAACTCCCACCTCCGGAAGAACTTCAACCACATTCCGAGGGAGTCTGGAGACATGGAGTCTGAATGGGCCATGTTCTCCACCTCTGTTGTTGAAGCGGCAGCCCAGAGCTGCGGCCGCAAGGTGGTCGGTGCATCTCGTGGTGGCAACCCCCGAACCAAGTGGTGGACACCAGTGGTGAGGGGGGCCATTAAGCTGAAGAAGGAGTCCTATCAAGCTTGGTTGGCTTGTGGGACTCCCGAAGCAGCTGAGGTGTACCGGCAGGCCAAGCGGAGTGCAGCTCGGGTGGTTGCTGAAGCAAAAACCCGGGTATGGGAGGAGTTCGGTGAGGCCATGGAACAAGACTTTCGGTCGGCTTCAAAGAGATTCTGGCAAACTGTTCGGCGGCTCAGGAGGGGAAAGCAGCTCCCCGTCCACACTGTGTATGGTGCGGATGGGACACTGTTGACTTCAACTGGGGATATCGTCGGGCGGTGGAAGGAATACTTCGAGGATCTCCTCAATCCCACTGATACGCCTTCCACAGAGGAAGCAGGGTTTGGGGACGAGGGGGATGACTCGCCTATCACAGGGGCTGAGGTCGCCAAGGTGGTTAAAAATCTCCTTGGTGGCCGGGCCCCGGGGGTGGACGAGATTCGCCCCGAGTACCTCAAGGCCCTGGATGTTGTTGGGTTGTCATGGTTGACACGCCTCTGCAACATTGCGTGGAGGTCGGGGGCAGTGCCTTTGGCATGGCAAACCGGGGTGGTGGTTCCTCTCTTCAAAAAAGGGGACCGGAGGGTGTGCTCCAACTTTAGAGGGATCACACTCCTCAGCCTCCCTGGGAAGGTCTATGCCAAGGTATTGGAGAGGAGAGTCCGGCCGTTGGTCGAACCTCGGATTCAGGAGGAGCAATGTGGTTTTCGTCCTGGCCGTGGCACATCGGACCAGCTCTTTACCCTCTCGAGAATTCTTGAGGGTTCGTGGGAGTTTGCCCAACCAGTTTACATGTGTTTTGTGGACTTGGAGAAGGCATTTGACCGCGTCCCTCGTGGATTTTTGTGGGGGGTGCTTCGGGAGTATGGGGTATCGGGCTTGTTGTTACGAGCTATTCGGTCTCTGTACGACCGTTGTGAGAGTTTAGTTCGCATTGCCAACACTCGGTCGGAGTCATTCCCAGTGAGAGTTGGACTCCGCCAGGGCTGCCCTTTGTCACCGGTCCTGTTCATAATTTTTATGGACAGGATTTCTAGGCGCAGCCAGGGAATGGAGGGTGTCATGCTTGGTGACCACAGGATCTCATCTCTGTTGTTTGCAGATGATGTTGTCCTGTTGGCTTCATCCAGCAATGACCTACAGCTCTTGCTGGGACGGTTTGCCGCTGAGTGTGAAGCGGCTGGGATGAGAATCAGCACCTCCAAGTCCGAGTCCATGGTCCTCAGCCGGAAAAAGGTGGATTGTCCTCTCCGGGTTGGGGACAGGCTCCTGCCCCAAGTGGAGGAGTTTAAGTATCTTGGGGTCTTGTTCACGAGTGAGGGGAAAATGGAGCGAGAGATCGACAGACGGATTGGAGCAGCATCTGCAGTGATGCGGACGTTGTACCGGTCTGTTGTGGTGAAGAGGGAGCTTAGTTCTAAGGCAAAGCTGTCGATTTACCAGTCAATCTACGTTCCTACTCTCACCTATGGTCACGAGCTTTGGGTAATGACCGAAAGAACGAGATCGCGGATACAAGCGGCTGAAATGAGCTTTCTCCGTAGGATTGCTGGACTCACCCTCAGAGATGGGGTGAGGAGCTCAGTCATCCGGGAGAGGCTCAGAGTAGAACCGCTGCTCCTCCACATTGAAAGGAGTCAGTTGAGGTGGTATGGGCATCTGATTAGGATGCCTCCTGGACGCCTCCCACTTGAGGTGTTTCAGGCACGTCCCACTGGGAGGAGACCCCGGGGCAGACCCAGGACTCGGTGGAGAGACTATGTCTCCCAGCTAGTCTGGGAACGCCTTGGTATCCCCTCTGAAGAGCTGGAGCAGGTGGCTGGGGAGAGGGAAGTCTGGGCTTCTCTGCTTGAACTGCTGCCTCCGCGACCCGGACCTCCGGAAAAGCGGTAGAAGATGGATGGATGGATGGAACAGACCAATCACCGAAAATAGGCCAAAATGTAGAAGAGCTTGAAATAACGAGGCGATGTGATTTATAAACCAAAGTTTAATATCAGCTTCGCTCCTCTAACAAGTCTCATCTCGGTGCAGAAGCAGAATAAGAGCTCGAACACAGTCAGACCTTCATACTTATACCTACACACAACAAAAGACATTGCATATCAAAGCTGACATCCCGCATTAACTTAATCCCCCCTCCATTGTCCTCCGTCTCCTCCACCTGACCCTGGGTGGTCAGGGAGATCGATCTGGTCTCCACCGCTGCGACTCCGTATGCTCTTTGATCTTCGCTGGCGGTCGAGACCTCTTGTCCTGTTCTGAGGCGTGAGGTCATTCCACATATGTAATCACTAAACATTCTAATATGTCTATACATATGTAGGTATGGAATATATGATTAATATAAACCACAGCCCCCCCAAACGACTAAGAAAAGGACAATCAAAGTAAGTTTACAGTTTAAGATAATCTCTATGACATATTATACTGTTAAACCTCTTGACAGGGAAAACAAGGAAAAATCTTTCCAGCAGTCTTGTTCCTGTAGAGAATTCCGTGGTAACCATAACAGTGTAGTAATATCACAAATCAGCCTTAAAACTGTCACGGCACAATCTGATAACATAGTTAACAACTCTTGGTTAATTTGCATCAGTCCCTGTGCCGTCTGGGTTTTAATCTTCTCCCGAATCTGCTGTAGGTCCGCTTTGGCGTCCTGGTGGGACCCTCCTGTAAGGAATCTGCAGCTTGGGGAGGAGAGTGGTTATTTGTTCCCTGCAGGGGGTTTGAGTCTTTTTTCTTGGGGGGTCTACCCCGCCGAGGTGCCCTCGCCACCCGTGCAGGTTCGTCTCTCAACAAGAAAGCACGTTTAAGTCTGTCAATGCTGACTGTTTCTTTTCTGTCCCCTAAATCAAGCACAAAATGCTTATCACCAGGTTCCAGCACTCTGAATGGTCCGTCGTATGGTGGACGGAGGGTTGATTTTAAAGCTTCATGCCTAACAAAAACAAACTCGGCGTTTTTTAAAGCTTGGGGGACAAAAACCCGTGGAAAAGAGTGATGTGCCGGTCTGGGGAGAGTGTCCGGTCCATTGCTGCCTAAAGGCCTCAGGGTTGGAAGATGCCCAGGCTCTGGATTCTCTGGTAAAAACTCACCTGGGAGTCTGAGAAGTTGTGCAAAAACTAGTTCTGCTGGGGAGGCGTCTAGGTCCTCTTTAGGCGCAGCACGCAACCCCAATAAAACCCAGGGAAGTTTATTTACCCAATTTGTATCCGTTAGCGAGGCCCTGAGGGCGGCCTTTAAAGATCTGTGAAAACGCTCGTATAACCCATTAGCCTGAGGGTGATAAGCGGTGGTGCGGTGAATTGTCGCCCCTAAGCTGCTGGCCATGGCTGACCAAAGCTCTGAGACAAATTGAGGCCCCCTATCGGACGTGATGTCCGACGGGACGCCGAAACGTGCCACCCAGTTTGTCAAAAAAACGCGAGCGACTTCCGCCGCTGTGGTTGACGCCAGAGGGACCGCCTCAGGCCAGCGCGTAGTACGGTCTATCATTGTTAACAGGTGTGTGAAGCCTTGAGACGAAGGTAGTGGTCCCACGAGGTCGACATGAACGTGGTCAAACCTTCTAGCTGGGATTCGAAAAGGCTCTAGAGGGGCTTTTGTGTGTTTGTGTATTTTGGCGCGCTGACAAGACATGCAAGTTTTTGCCCATTCCTTTACATTTTTGCGCAGGCCCGGCCACACAAACTTTTCGGCGACCATTTTAACCGAGGCGCGCACACCTGGGTGCGCGAGGGAGTGAATTGAGTCGAAAATACGGCAGCGCCATGCAGCTGGGACTACTGGGCGAGGTCAGCCGGTTGAGATGTCGCAGATTAGGGGGGGGGTACACCGTCACGTAAACCCCTTTCCTCCAGTCTTAACCCTGTTGGTCCAGACAGGAGCGCGCGCACGTCCGCGTCACCGCTTTGTTCCTCTGCCATGGCTGCGTAATCTATCCCTACGTGAATTGGGGCCGCGTACGTGTCCGCGTTGGCGAAGAGTTCTGCGGCTGAGGTAGTATAATCTGTCTCCTCGTGCTCTGGCGATGTCACAGCGCGAGAGAGGCAGTCTGCTACCACGTTAAGTTTGCCTGCCACATGTCGAATGTCTGTGGTGAACTCTGAAATTGCAGCTAGCTGTCTTTGTTGCCTGCCTGACCATGGTTCTGAAATTTTAGCCATCGCAAAAGTGAGCGGTTTGTGGTCTACAAAAGCCGTGAAACACCGCCCTTCTAACCAGAACTGGAAGTGGCGGATGGATAAATGAAGCGCTAGCAGCTCCCTGTCAAAAGTGCTGTATTTACGCTCGGTTTGGTTTAAAGATTTGCTAAAAAATGCTAAAGGTTGCCAGGTTCCGCCAACGTGTTGTTCCACAACTGCCCCTATGGCCAGGTCTGAAGTGTCTGTGGTTAGCGCTATGCGGGCCAAGGGATCAGGGTGAACGAACAATGTGGCGTTCGCTAGAGCACTTTTTACTTCCGCGAAGGCGCGTTCGCGCTCCGGGGTCCATTCGACCGCGTTGGAAGGCTTTTGTTTTCTGAGTGCGGCATACAGGAGCTGCATGAGTTGAGCTGTGCGGGGGAGGAAACGGTTGTAAAAATTAACCATTCCCAAAAATTCTTGCAGCGATTTGACCGTTTGTGGTCGTGGAAAATTTTTTACCGCGCGGACTTTGTCTGGCAATGGGACTGCCCCTTTCGGTGAAACTCTGTGTCCCAAAAAATCAATTTGTGACACGCCGAATTTGCATTTGGCTGGACTGATTATTAACCCGTGCTCTTCTAGTCTCTGAAAAACTGTGGTGAGGTGTTATTCGTGTTCTTCCTCTGACGGGCTGGCTATCAGCATATCGTCATGGTAGACGAACACGAAGGGGAGGTCGCGTAATACCGCGTCCATCATCCGCTGAAAGGTTTGAGCAGCGCCTTTGAGGCCGAATGGCATCCGCAAAAATTCAAAAAGACCGAAAGGGGTTATTACAGCCGTTTTAGGAATGTCTTCCACTCGAACGGGGACTTGGTGATAGCCGCGGACTAGGTCTATTTTAGAAAAAATGCGCGCACCCACCAGATGTAGTGAAAAATCTTGGATGTGAGGAATTGGGTAGTGGTCATGCGCTGTCGCATTGTTTAATCTGCGGTAATCGCCACACGGTCTCCAAGAACCGTCGGTTTTCGAGACCATGTGGAGTGGCGATGCCCAGGGGCTTTTCGAGCGTCTAATAATGCCTAATTTTTCCAGGGTGGTAAACTCGTCCCGTGCTATGGCGAGCTTGGTTGCGTCTAAGCGCCGAGCTTTGGCAAACACGGGTGGGCCTGCTGTGGGGATGAAGTGTTCAACCCCGTGTTTCGCTACTGTTGCTGAAAATTTGGGAACTGTGAGTGCTGGAAATTGGGTGAGGAGTTGGTCAAACTTACCTCCTGCTGTTGTGACGTTGGCCTGCACGGGTAGTGGAGAAACTCGAGCTGAGCAGGGGATAGAAGAAAATGACAGTGCATTAACCAAGCGTCTATTTGCTAGATCGACTAACAACCCATGTGCACACAAAAAATCAGCGCCCAACAAGTTAAAACTCACCGCCGCTACAATAAATGTCCAACTATAGTTGCGGCCGTGGATGCAAAGAGGCAGGCTCCTTTCACCGTAAGTGTCGATGATCGAGCCGTTGGCTGCCATCGCCCCATTACCCCAGGGACCCATGGCCCGATCTGTGTGGGAAGGGGTGATAAAACTCAGTTGAGCTCCGGTGTCGATCAGGAACTGTCTCCCGGTGTGTCCATCAGTCACATAAAGTAGCTTATTTTTCTCGCCGAGAACCACAGCCGTTAACGGTTCTCGGCTTTGGCGTTTCCCGAACTTTTGAACTTGCAGGGGGGAACGCATTTGTACGCCCTCTCGGCGAAACGGTGGTGATAATAGCAGATGTCGTTCCGCCTGCTGCGTCTTGGTCGTGTTGCCGCCATGGTGGGCGGGCTCTGCTCGGTTGTCTGTGGTTCTCCGCTGCTCTGGGCATCCGCGCTGAGATCTGCGGATGCTGCTGTGGCCATCTGTTCGCCGCAGGCGTTGATGAGTCACTGCGCTTCTCGGGCCAGCGCACGGAAGTCTTGCTGGGTGCTGCACCGCATGCTGACCAGCGTCCCTCTCATGTGTGGCGGCAGAGTGCTGAGGAAGATATGTTGGAAGAGGAAGTTGTCGTTGTCCTCTTCCTTGAGCTGCAGCATGTCCTCCATGAGGGCCTTGGGTCTGCATCCTCTGTGGTCGTAGATCGCCAGGATCTTCTCTGCTCTCTCTTCGGCTGAGGGGACGAAGTTCTCGACGATGGTCGCCTTAAGTTCTCTATATTTGTCATGGGCGGGCGGCCGTTGGATTATGCTCTGCGCACATCTCGACGTGGCAGCGTCGAGTTTGGCGACGATGTGATAAAATTTTGTGTTGTCTGCTGTTATGCCCGCCAGTGCAAACTGAGCCTCAGCTTGCTGGAACCACGAGCTCGGGTCTTCTTGCCAGAAGTCTGGCAGCTTGACGGTGACGGCGCTTGTGTGGGCCGTCTCTGATGTGTCCGCCGGGTGAGAGCGCCTTTCTTCTGCTCTCACGGCGGGGCTGGTGCTCGGTTGAGCCCTCTCTGTAGCTTCTGCCGTGGGGGAACGTCGTCCATCTGTTCCCCTGTCTGCATGGGCGCCGGCGTTTGCCTGGGTTGCCTCTGATGAGTCAATCGCGGGAGAACGTCTCTGTTCCATCCTCGCGTCAGGGTCACCAGTGTAGAAGAGCTTGAAATAACGAGGCGATGTGATTTATAAACCAAAGTTTAATATCAGCTTCGCTCCTCTAACAAGTCTCATTTCGGTGCAGAAGCAGAATAAGAGCTCGAACACAGTCAGACCTTCATACTTATACCTACACACAACAAAAGACATTGCATATCAAAGCTGACATCCCGCATTAACTTAATCCCCCCTCCATTGTCCTCCGTCTCCTCCACCTGACCCTGGGTGGTCAGGGAGATCAATCTGGTCTCCACCGCTGCGACTCCGTATGCTCTTTGATCTTCGCTGGCGGTCGAGACCTCTTGTCCTGTTCTGAGGCGTGAGGTCATTCCACATATGTAATCACTAAACATTCTAATATGTCTATACATATGTAGGTATGGAATATATGATTAATATAAACCACACAAAGGACTTTTAAAAAAATAATGGGTGGGCAGATTGGCTTCAGGTGTGCTGGCAATGGAGTAGGTGTGTGCGTTGCTGGCTCCTGCTATATTTTTTTCTTTACTTTTTAAACCCTATTTTGCTGTAAGCTGTTAATGTTTTGGACATTTAATACGTGCAGAATCTGTTTTGAAATATGTCCAAAACAAGAAAGCAGACTGAAAAGGAGGCAGCAGGGAACAATATTAACACCAGCTTAGCTGAGGATGCTAGTATCAGCCTTAACCCTGCACTTGTTGCCTTGCTTGAGCAACACAGAATGTCCATAGCTGCTGACTTCAAAGCTTCATTTGAACCTATTAATGGTAAGCTGGACAAAATTCAAGCAGATGTGGCGAACCAGGAGCAACGCATTGGCGACCTCGAAAACAACGCGGAGGACGTCAGCCAGCGCCTAGCGGCGCTTGAAGTTACATGCGAGTCAATACAGGAGGAGAACAAACTTTTGAAAAACAAACTTTCTGACCTGGAGGGAAGAAGCAGGAGGCTGAATATTCGTCTGGTGGGTCTGCCGGAGTCCTTTGATGTGGGTCCACGGCCATCTGAATTTTTTTCTCGGCTGTTGGTGGACGTCTTTGGCACACAAACTTTGCCATCTCCCCCAGAGCTGGATAGAGCCCACCGCAGCCTCATGTCCAAGCCGAGTCCGAATGGGAAGCCGCGCGCTGTCATTATTTGTTTCCACCGGTTTCGGACCAAAGACTTGGTGATGAGAGAAGCGCGGAGACGCCGTGGGACTTTGGAATATCGTGGGCATAAACTTCAGTTCTACGAGGATTATAACGCCGACGTTCAGAAGCAACGAGCCGAATATAAGGAGGTTATGTCCGAGTTGTACAAGAGGGGTTTTCGTCCTTCTCTTCTTTTCCCCGCCAGGCTCCGGATAACTCTTCCAGACGGCAAAAACCAGTGGCTGGCGTCCGTCTCGGAGGCCACCTGCTTCATGCAAACTATGGAGAGAAACCAGCAATTTTCGCCTTGAACTGGACATTTCTGGGTTGACCAGCTGCCGCGCTGGGCTGCTTGTTACTTCATTGAAGCTGCACTGACTGGACATTGATGCATTTTCAGATGTTTAAAAACAAGGTAAAATTGGCTCCCTATACGTTGTTGTTTACTTAATTCTTTTTTTTAATTTTATCTTATTTATTTTTTTTTTTTTTTAGGGTAAAACGTTCATATTATGCAGGATTGAAGCCAGTTGTATGGGAGCATTCTGTTAGGATGAAAATAGAGCTGGAGATGGAGCGGTTGCTGTTTTTTTGCAACCGGCTGGAGTGTTATAGGTTTGGTTGTTGGATTTTTTTTTTTTTTTTTTGTTTTGTTTTTTTGTTATGGTTTTATTTACACTCCCCTTACCCCTTCCTTTTTTTTTTTTTTACCCGTACCTCACTTTATTCTTCTTTGGGCTACACAACATAATATATAAATTTTACTCTTTGAATGAATAGTAATCTTACTTTGGTAAGCTGGAATGTGAAGGGGTTGAACCATCCAATTAAACGAAAGAGAGTCATGTCACGTCTAAAGCAATTTAAGCCTGGGGTAGTGTTTTTGCAGGAAACCCATTTGCAGGATTCCGACCACTTGCGTTTGTCAAAATGTTGGTCAGGACAATTTTTTCATTCAAATTTTAAAGCTAAGGCCAGGGGCGCTGCTATTCTTATTGATCGAAATATCCCATTTATTCCCTCTAATGTTGTATCAGATAAAAATGGACGATTTGTAATAGTATCAGGTAAACTTGGCGATAAACATGTCACTTTGGCTAATCTGTATGCACCGAATTTTGATGATGTGCACTTTTTTCGCAACCTTTTTTCGCAACTTCTAGATTTAAATACTCATTCTCTAATTCTTGGGGGTGACTTTAATTTGTATATGGATCCGATCTTAGATCGCTCATCTTCAAAACCTGCTAGTCTTAATAAATCTGCAACTTATGTTAAGTCTTTTCTTGAGGAATATAGCCTTACAGATCCTTGGCGTTTTTTACATCCTAACGGCAGGGACTATTCTTTTTTCTCTCACGTACACCATACTTATACCAGAATAGATTATTTTTTTGTTGACAATTTATTAATTAATAACCTTTGCTCTTGCAGTTATGATAGCATCTCGGTTTCTGATCATGCCCCTCTTGTACTTAAAATGATCCTCCATGGATGTGACTCCATGAGAAAGCATTGGAGATTGGATCCATTATTACTTACAGATGAAAAATTGGTTGCGAATATTTCTTCTAAAATTAATTTTTTTTTGAAAGAAAATAAAACTCCTGGTATGTCAAATAAAACGATATGGGAGGCCATGAAGGCATTTCTTAGGGGGGAATTTATTTCATTGGCAGCATTTAAAAGACGATCCTTAATACAGGAACAGAAGGCTATTTTAGATCAAATCCTGGACATTGACAGACAATATGCTCAATCTCCATCACCCGCTCTGTACAAGGAACGTATGACATTACAAACTAAACTTAATTTACTTTCTACTCGACAAATTGAAGGTTGTTTAATCAGGAACAAGAGTGAATTTTATGAACATGGCGAAAAAACCAGTAAACTTCTAGCTAATCAACTACGTGGTATTAGAGCTAAGCAAATTATTACTGGAGTTAGGACAGATAAAGGAGAGGTGACATCTGACCAACAAGCGATTAATGATATTTTCAGGTCATTTTATTCCAAATTATATACCTCAGAATATACAACAAACTTAAAGGATTTGGAAATTTTTTTGATTCTATTGATATTCCTTCGATTTCTTCAGAATCTCGGCAAATTTTAGAAGCTCCCATCACAAAAGAAGAAATTCAGCTGGCAATATCATCCATGCAATCAGGAAAATCTCCAGGACCTGATGGGTTTTCCGCTGATTTTTTCAAAAAATTCTCTGATGACCTCGCCCCTTTCCTTTGTCAAGTTTTTACAGAGTCGCTTGACTCTGGTACACTTCCTCCTTCATGCTATCAGGCCTGTATCACTGTGTTGCTTAAAAAGGATAAGGATCCTGTTGATTGTGCTTCTTACAGGCCTATTTCCTTGTTAAATACCGATGTTAAAATTTTGTCAAAGTTGTTAGCTTCAAGGTTGGAAAAGATTCTTCCTTTTATAATTTCACAGGACCAAACCGGTTTCATTAAAAATCGCCATTCTTTTTTTTTTTTTGTAACTTAGATTTTTATTCATTTTTCATCATATATAATGCATTCAGATCACATTCTACATTTAAAAAACAAAGGGGTTAGGGTAGGGAAAAATAAAAAAAAAATAAACAAAATAAAAATAAAAAATAAAAAATAAAAGGGGGGGGGGACAAATGTTGGAGCATCAAGTTTTTAGTTTCCATCTCTTAATTCTTCTGGTTTTTTCAGTGTCTTTGGTTATTCTTTCAATTTCTGCCTCGTTGTTGCACTTTGTAGTGTGTCCATTTCCGCCATTTTTTCTCCCATATTCCTTCTTGCATTCTTCGTCGATATGTTAGTTTTTCCATCATACGTATGTCCTCAACAATGTCAGTCCATTGTTCTTGGTCAGGAAGAACTTCTGATCGCCATTTTTTTGTGATAGTTTTTTTACATGCAATCAACAAGATTTTAACTAGATATCTGTCCTCAGCCTGTATAACACTGTCTTTTTTAAGATCACATAAGTACATCAGGTTACAGTTCATTGGTATATTATATCCTAATATCCTCTGTATTGTCAAATGCATATATTTCCAAAATGATGATATTTTGTAGCATTTCCAAAACATATGTGAGTGGTCTGCATTTTGAGCCCCACATCCCCTCCAGCATAAAGATTGGGTATTTGTATATTTTCCTTGAATCTGTGGTGTAATGAAAAAGCGAATCAGGTTTTTCCATCCAAATTCCCTCCATGCCCTTGAATTTGTTGATGTGTGTTGTGTTTTCCATATTTCCTGCCAGCTTTCTTCTGTTATGTTTAAATTGAGCTCTTTCTCCCATTTCTCCTTTATATAGTTACTTGTATGATTGTTTGTCATAAGTTTCTGATATAGTTTTGAAATAATTCTTATTTTATTTCCTGCATATGAGCTTAAAATAAGTTGTATAATCTCGTTCACATCTGTTTGGAGGTTATGCCTAATCTTCTTCATATAGTAATCTCTCATCTGCAGATATCTGAAAAATTCCGATCTTTCTAATTTAAATTTTCTCCTGATATTTACAAAGCTCCCGAGATCTTTTTTTCCGATATTGCCCCATGCTGTGATTCCCTTGTTCACCAGATTTTTGTATCCCCTATCTTGTTTTGCCGGTTCAAACTGACTGTCAAATGCTACCCATTTCAATAGTTTTATGTCTTCCCTTATATTATATTTTTGTACTATTTTATACCACAGTTCTAAAGTAAATTTAGTGATTGGGTCTATTTGTTTGATTTGCTTATATGCATCTTTATCCCCTATTATGCTTTGTACTGGGAGTCCCTCAATTTCCTTTTCCATTTCTTTCCATTTTGCCTCATATCCCTCGTCGCACCAACATATGATATATCTTATTTGTGCTGAGTAGTAATATTCCTTTAGACTCGGTAGGCCCATGCCTCCTTTCTCTTTTGGTAATTGGAGGGTTTTATATTTCACTCTTGGTTTTTTACCTCCCCAAACAAATCTCGATATCATCCTGTCCCACTTTGAGAATTGGGCATCTGGAATCTCTGTTGGTATAGCCTGGAAGAGGTAAAGTAATCTAGGTTGTATGCTGATTTTGACTGTCTCAATTTTTGAATTCAGATCCATATTTAAGATTGACCATCTATCAATATCTTTTTTTATTTCTTGTTCCAACCTATCATAGTTTGCTTTATATATTTTGCTTAGGTCTTTAGGTATGTTCACTCCAAGGTATTTTATTTCTTTTTGCTTCCAGTTTAGTTTGATCTTATCAGTTATCTGGTTTAGAGGGTTATAGTGGAATGTCAGTACTTGTGTTTTTGTTATGTTTATCTTGTATCCTGATAATTTTCCAAAATTTTCTATCAAGTTCATCATTTCCATTATTGATTTATCTGGTTGTTCAAGGTAAACTATAATATCGTCTGCAAATAGCCCAATCTTGTGTTCCGCCCCCTTTATTGTTACACCTTTTAATTTCTTATTTTGTCGTATCGCTTGAGCCAATGGTTCTATGAACAGAGCAAACAAGGTGGGCGATAAGCAGCATCCCTGCCTAGTTGATCTTTGTATATTTACTTTGTCTGTTAAGCTACCGTTTATCTTGATTCTTGCCACAGGTTCTTGATATAGCGTCCTTATGCATTGTACTGATTTTTCGTTAAATCCAAAGCGCTCCAGTACACTATATAGGAATTTCCAGTTAACCCTGTCAAATGCTTTTTCTGCGTCTAAACTCATTATTACTGCGCTTTTCTTTTCTTTATGTATTTGGTTAATTATATGTATTGTTCTCCTGATATTGTCATGTGTTTGGCGTCCCTCTATGAATCCAGTTTGATCATCTTCTATCAATTCCGTCAAGAATGTCTTTATTCGTTTACATATAATTGTTGTGTATATTTTATAATCTACATTTAATAAAGAGATTGGTCTATAGTTTCCACATTGTTCTTTATCTTTCCCTGGTTTTAAAATAACTGAAATGATTGCTTCGTTCCATGTTGGAGGTATTTTGTTGTTGTTCAGCGTCCAATTAAATGACTTTAGGAGTTGTGGCATGAGTTCTTCTATAAACAGTTTATAAAACTCAGATGGGTATCCATCACTACCTGGTGATTTACCGTTTTTAAGTGACTTAATCACATCTCTGATCTCTTGTGTTGTTATTTCTGCTGTTAGTTTTTCATTTTGTTGATTTCCTATTGATGGCAAGTCCAATGTGTCTAGAAATTTTTTGATATCTTTAGTATTTGTTTCTTCAGGTTGCGAGTATAGTTCTTGGTAGAAATTATGGAAAATTTCTTCGATGTTTTCTGGGTTAACTGTGGTTTTATTTGTGGTGGGGTCTTTAATCTTGTATACATTATTCATTGTTTGTTGTTTTCTTAACCGTTTTGCCAGCAGTTTTGTGGCTTTTGGCCCCGTTTCATAATATTTTTGCTTTAGATATCTATTTTTCCTTTCAATTTCATCCATTTGTGTTTCTTTTATCTTTGTTTTTTCTTCTTTAATTTCTTGATATATTTTTGGATCATTTGTGCTTTGATGTTTACGTTCTAGTTCCCTCAGTCTCTCACATCTTTGTTCATACGCTTCCAGCTTAGTCTTATTTGCTTTTCCTGTTTCAACAATTAATTTACCCCTTAACACGGCTTTTAGTGCGTCCCATAGTATTGTTGGGTCCACTTCTTCATTGTCATTCTCTTGGATATATTCGTTTATGTTTATTTTTATTCTTTCTTTCATTTTCTCATCATTTAACAGTCCTATGTTAAGTTTCCATGTTGTTTGTCGTTTTCTATTGTTTAAATATATTTCCATGTATATAGGATTATGATCTGATATTTCTGCCCCTCCAATCCAACAATTTCTCACCCTGTGTCTGTCACCTTCATTCATAAGGAAGTAATCTATTCTAGAGTGTACTTTATGGGCTGCTGAATAATGTGTATAGTCTTTTTCGAGTGGGTGTAGGTCCCTCCATATGTCTACCATACCCATTTCTGCCAGTGAGGTTCTTATGAACTTTGTTACATGTTTTTTTGTCTTCTTAACACTTGTTGTGTCAACTTCATGATCCATGACAGCATTTAAGTCTCCTCCACAAATTAGGACTCCTTCACTGTGTGTTGCTATGAGATCAAACAGATGTTGAAAAAAACCCTTGTCACTTTCTGGTGGGGCATAGATGTTCACTAATGTGATCTGCATACCATCTATTCTTCCCTTTATTATTACATACCTGCCTTCTTTATCCTGGATTTCCTGTTCACTTTCAAATTGTATTTTGTTTGAGATTAGTATCATAACCCCCCTTTTTGCTCCTCCCTTAAATGAACTGTAGTAGGAGTTCTTATAGCCAAATCTCTTTAGTTTCACATGTCCTGCCTTGCTCAAATGTGTCTCTTGCATAAATATAATTTCAGCTTTTTCCTTCTTGAATTTTCTTATTATTCTTTCCCTTTTAACAGGTGAGTTCAGACCATTCACGTTTAGTGTCATTATCTTAAGATTTTTACCCATATTCATGTTTTTCCATTTTTTTAACTTGTGCTCCTAGCCCCTTTAACAACAAAAATAACACATATTTATATAAAAACACATTAAAAAAACTCGACCTCCGTACTTTGGGCCTTTCTTCTGCCCACTGGTCCCTGTTGGTGGGTGGGGGGTTTGTCTTCACAGAGTGAAGGGCCCTCCCTAGACTTCTAATTACTATCAAAGTAATAGTCACAAGTCTAGAAATGTCCAACAAATATCACTTAAACCTCTCCTAGCCGTCTGTTTCTCTTTTACCTTGTCTTCTTGGCCTTCATTTCTTCTGTGCCTTTCTTAATCTTTGTTATGATCTAGGCTTTCAGTTGAAAGCCTTGTAGCTTGTCCTGGGCCCGCTGCTCTACGTCTCTCCCCCTTCTTCCGCCGTTCACTCGTCTCCACTCCGTCTGTCGTGGTGCGTTCAGGGCCGCCGCTGCTCCAGCCGTCTCCTTCGGCACGCTCACCTCAAGGCCCCGCTCCATCATATCCCGCGCTGCCTCTTCGGCCGTGTTGTAGGTTCTTGTGCCTTCCTCCCAATGAATCCTCATTTTCGTTAGCGGCGTTTGGAATCTAATTTTTTTCTCTTTCAGCGTTTTTTTAATATTGGCATATTTCTTCCGCTGCTGCACGATTTCTGTCGGGTAGTCATGGTCAAAAAATACCTGTTTGTCGCCGATTCGTATCTTTTTTTTCCATGCTTGCGTCAGGATTCTTTCCTTTATGTCATATTTCACAAAGTTTACCACAACTGACCTGGGTGGAGAGTTTGTTTTCGGGTTCTGTGCCGGTGTTCTGTGCGCCCGTTGAATCTGCAGATCCGTTTCTCCGGGTATTTCCAGTTCTTTTTTTAAGAACTGATCCATGAATTTTGTCATCGAGTTGCCTTCAATGCCCTCCGGAATTCCAAAGATGCGCATATTGCTTCGTCGGGATCTGCTCTCCAAGTCGTTTATTTTCTCCTGCATCCTCTGCGTTTGCGTCGTCAGGGTCTGTAGTTGTTCGTTTGCCTCGCTTTTCCAATCTTCTAGTTCCGAAATTCGGGTCTGCGCTTCTGTCATACACGCCCGCTGGGAGCGCAGCTCCTCCATGTTTTCCGTTAATTTACGCTCCATTTCTCTTCGGAGGTCCATGATTTCCTCCTTAATTTCTTTTTTCAGTTCCTCCTTAAGAGCCGCTAAATCCTGTTGTAGCTGTCGCTTGAATTCTCTTAACTCTTCACCCAAACTGGCGATGCCAGCGTTCATGTTGTCGAGTCTGGCGTCCTCCATTTTCTCTGCTGTGGACATCTCGTTTTTTTGGGCTTTGCGTACAGCGGTTTTTCCTGCGTTGTTGGAGAGGAATTCTTCAATTTTACCCTGTTTTTGTCCTTGTGCCCGGTTCCTTCGTGTTTTCATCCCTTAGTTTATTGATTCGTTTATGTCGAGTTGGCCATTTACCGATGATTTTTAATCCGGCTAGGGAGAGCTCTTTGTTTAAGTGTTATGTCTCTCCGCCATCTTCCCGGAAGTCGCGCCATTCTTTTTTTAACTTGCGGCGGTTGTTTAATATTATTTATACTCCTCACCACAACATACCTGAATGTCTTATTAGTTTGGACGCTGAAAAGGCATTCGATAGGGTTGAGTGGGAGTATTTGTTTTTTACTTTGGAGAGGTTCGGTTTTGGTCCTTCCTTCTGTTCCTGGATTAAACTTCTCTATGCTAGTCCTTTAGCTTCAGTGTTAACTAATTGTCGCTATTCTGACTATTTTAGACTTTACCGTGGTACGAGGCAAGGCTGTCCTTTGAGCCCGTTGCTCTTTGCCTTGGCAGTTGAGCCGTTAGCTATTGCAATCCGTGGGAGCCGGGACTTTCTAGGCATTCGTAGGGGTGGCATTGAGCATAGGGTTTCACTCTATGCTGATGATCTTTTATTATTTCTCTCCAACCCACTTACTTCATTACCCGCTATACTTAATATTTTGGATAGTTTTAGTAGGTTTTCTGGTTATAAAATTAATCTTAATAAGAGTGAACTGTTTCTGATTAATGAAAAGATTCAAGTTCAGGATTTTGAAAATTTTCCTTTCAAGGTTGTTATTGATCATTTTAATTGTCTTGGGATATGTGTCACTAAACAATTTAATTACTTGTTTAAAAATAATTTTCTCCCCTTACTTGACCAGTGCAAGTTAATACTTTCCAAATGGTCCCCATTATCCTTGTCTTTAATTGGCAGAATCAATTCTGTAAAAATGATGTTACTTCCAAAGTTTTTATATTTGTTTCAATGTCTCCCCATTTTTATTCCTAAATCCTTTTTTAAGTCTTTGGACTCTCTGATTACCTCATTTATTTGGAATGGTAAACATCCGAGATTGAGGAAAGTTTTTCTTCAAAGACCCAAATCAGTAGGTGGCATGGCTCTGCCTAACTTTCAATATTACTACTGGGCAGCAAATATCAGGTGCATGTTATATTGGAAACATTTTTATCTGGAACCCAAATCACCTATTTGGATCCTTATGGAGTCACATGTGGACAATCAAACTTCCCTACCGGCAATTTTAGGTTCACCACTTCCCCTTGCTTTGTCTACACTGGGTAATAATAAAGTAGTTCGTCAGTCTCTTAGAATTTGGTCTCAATTCAGGAAAAATTTCGGTCTTCAGTTTTTTTCCATTAGAAGTCCAATTGCCGCAAATCATTTATTTACCCCATCAACTATTGATAGTGCATTTCATATATGGCACAGAAAAGGTTTAAAATCTTTTGCGGATTTATATTTTGATGGTCAATTTGCAAGTTTTTCTCAACTTTCCACCAAATTCGACATCACTTCTACACATTTTTTCCGCTTCCTCCAGGTCAGACATTATGTGCAAACCATGACAAAACAATTCCCTCAAAAACCTTCTGATAATCCTCTAGATGATTTTTTATTAGTTAAACCAACTTCTAAGGGGGTAATGTCAGTTTTATATAATTTAATTTCAAATTTACAATCTTCTTCTCTGGCCGCTATCAAATTGAACTGGGAACAAGATCTTAATTTTACTTTTACTGATGAACTGTGGGACTCTATTCTTGGCCAGGTTCACACTGTATCAATGTGTGCTCGTCACGCTCTTATTCAATTTAAGATTGTACACCGGATGCACCTGTCCAAGGTTAAGTTAGCACGTATTTACTCGGATATAGACCCAACTTGTGAAAAGTGTGGTAGCGCTCCTGGCACTTTGCTTCACATGTATTGGTCCTGCCCTGCATTGATGAATTTTTGGCATTCTGTTTTTATCACTATGTCTGAAGTCCTGCAATATCAAATTAAACCTGATCCATTATGCGCCATTTTTGGTGTGGCTCCAGAACTTGTCTTGCCAAGTTCCAAATTAAAAGTATTCAAATTTTCATTATTATTGGCCAGACGTGCTGTATTACTGAAGTGGAAAGACTCTTCGCCCCCTTCACATTTACAGTGGATAAAAGATATAATGTCCTGTTTGGATTTAGAAAAAATCAGATATACAGTCTGTGGCTCTGAAAACAAATTCTATAAATTATGGCGCCCGTTTCTTGATTTCTTTGAAAGACCCACGATTATAGTTTCTGAGTAGCTCATATCCCCTTTACCCCACCCCCACTTCACACACACAATTTTTCTTTGTATTTTTTTTTTTTTTTTATTGTTTATTAAAAGGTTTTTGTGCTTTGAAGCATTTCCATTTGTTGGCTTTAAGTTCTAGTTTTTTACTGTTTGGTTGAAACAAAAATGAAAATTTCTAATACTTTGTATTGTATTGATACTTCAATTAATAATAATAAAAAGACCTTTGAAAGAAAAGAAAAAAATAATGTAACATATAAGTCAGTTATTTCGCTCAAAAAAAAAATGAGAAGAACAGTCTGAGAATGGGGTTTATTCTATAATAATTATTCATATAGTTACGAATATTAAACATTCCTTACTAATCTAATTTATAACTGCTGTAATCTAATTACAATGATCGTAGAAGATAACGTTTTATATTGTGGGACACATATGTATCGCTTTAGGCCTCACATCTCAGATTAGAACAAAGAACTGAGTCTCCTTGGAGATAACAGGAGGATGTGAAAGTTTAGCCTTTGGTATGCAAGAGATGGCCTTGGGGGATTTCTGGGTGGCCGAAGACTATGAAAAGGAGGTTATAGGATCAAAGAGTAGATGCATTGTTACTTGTGATTGAAATGCAATGTGACTGTGAACTGGGAGAGTCCTGGTATATAAAGGACGAATGCTTCTGTGTTTTTCCTCTTTCTGCTTTGCTGATGTTGGAAGATGTGAATAAACCTGACTCGTGAGATAAACTCTGCCTCGTCATTTTCACATTTCCACACTGGTGACCCTAAGACGTATCATGGACGAAAGAAATTCCCCCGGGTCAGCCGAGTCAGGAGCTCCCAGCCAAGTGTATGCCGCTACGGTCCAGTTACCGGACTTTTGGCAGGACAACCCGCGCTCCTGGTTCCACTTGGTCGAAGCACAGTTCACCCTCCGGGGGATAATGGTAGATGACACGAAGTTCTACCATGTGATTGCAAAGCTCGACAACCGCACGGCTCGGCATGTGGAGAGCCTATTGGAGCGGCCGCCGGCCAACGACAAATACGGCGGGTTGAAGGCTGCGCTTATCCAGCGCTTCACTCTCTCAGTCGAGGAGAGAGCAGAGAGGCTCCTGGCTCTGAACGACCTGGGAGATGGCACGCCCATTGACCTGATGGAGAACATGCTGAGGTTGAGGGGCTCAGGCGACGACCACTTCATCTTCACCCACATTTTCCTCAGGACCCTACCATCGGCCACGAGAGCGGCCCTGGCCAGTTCGCCGTTGTTGGCCCAGCGGGACTTCCGCGCACTGGCCCAGGAGGCGCATCGGATTCTCAACGCCAGCAAACAGTGCGCGGCCACCGCAGCAGCGACGGAGTTCGGCGCGGCGGCCGGAGATGGCGGGGGGCCAGAGATGGCGGTAGCAGAATCACCGACGACGGCGGCGGCGGGGGCCAAGGATCGCGGAGGAGACACCCTCTGTTTCTACCATCGCCGCTTTGCAGAGAAGGCACGCAAATGTATACCACCGTGCCAATTCAAGCGCTCGGGAAACGCCAAGACCGGGGGTCGGTAGCAGCTGCGACCCTCGGAGAGGAGAACAAGCTGCTCTACTTGAAGGATGCACGCTCGGGGAGGCATTTCCTCGTGGACACAGGCTCCCAGTTGAGTTTCATCACACCTTCCTCCGCTGACCGGCTGGCAGTTTCCAGAGGTCCCGGGGTGGCAGCAGCGAATGGCTCGGAGATTAAGACCTTTGGTGACAGGACTCTGCTTCTGTCTTTACACGGCCGTACATTCAAGTGGACTTTTGTCATAGCAGCAGTGAATTTCAATATGTTGGGGGCTGATTTTCTGTGCTCACATGGTTTGTTGGTTGATCTCGCTAACAGGCGCCTGGTTAATGCACTTTCTTTCGATTCTATTCCCTGTACAGCCCGAGTGGCCCCGCCAACAGCACAAGCCAACGTCACAGCTGCAAGCGGTAAGTTCCACACACTGCTCACTCAGTTCCCAGCACTTACGGTTCCCACATTTTCAGCAGCTGTTGCTAAACATGGGGTGGAACGTTTTATTACTACCACCGGCCCGCCTGTTTTTGCAAAAGCTCGGCGTTTGGATGCAGCTAAACTGACCATAGCGCGCAAGGAGTTCGCCAACCTGGAAAGGTTGGGCATCATCAGGCATTCTAACAGCCCGTGGGCTTCCCCGCTTCACATGGTCCCGAAAGCTGACGGCTCGTGGCGACCTTGCGGAGATTTCCGCAGGTTGAACAACGGCACAGCGCACGACCGCTACCCAATCCCCCATATCCAAGATTTTTCCGTTCATTTGGCGGGGGCGCGCGTTTTTTCTAAGATAGACTTGGTCCGCGGTTACCACCAAGTCCCAGTGCGAGCTGAGGACATACCCAAAACAGCGGTAATAACTCCGTTTGGTCTATTCGAGTTTTTGCGCATGCCATTTGGGCTTAAAGGCGCTGCGCAGACGTTCCAACGTATGATGGACGCGGTGCTGCGCGATCTCCCTTTCGTATTCGTCTACCTGGACGACATCTTAGTAGCCAGCGCGTCCGAAGACGAACACAAAAACCACCTCACGGCAGTTTTCCAGAGGTTGGGAGAGCACGGTTTAATAATCAACCCAGCGAAGTGTCAGTTCGGGGTGGCGCAGATTGATTTTTTGGGGCATCGCGTCTCTCCAGAAGGAGCGGTTCCGCTACCTGACAAAGTGCGCGCGGAAACAAATTTTCCCCAGCCACAAACGGTCAGGGCGTTACAGGAGTTTTTGGGAATGGTGAATTTTTATAATCGTTTCCTCCCCCGCGCAGCGCAGCTCATGCAACCACTGTACGCCGCGCTCAAAAAACAAAAACCCGCGAATAAAATCGAATGGTCCCCGGAGCGAGTGCGAGCGTTCTCGGAAGTCAAGGCAGCCCTGGCCAATGCTGCGTTGTTGGCGCATCCGGACCCAACGGCCCGCATAGCGCTCACTACTGACGCATCAGATGTGGCTATAGGGGCGGTCGTGGAGCAGCATGTAGCCGGGGCTTGGCAGTCACTCGCCTTTTTCAGCAGGACTTTGCGCGATAGTGAACGTAAATACAGCGCATTTGATAGGGAGTTATTAGCTCTCTATTTGGCCATTCGCCACTTCCAGTTCTGGCTGGAAGGACGCCGTTTCACCGCATTCGTTGACCACAAGCCGCTGACTTTCGCGATGGCCAAGGTTTCAGAACCGTGGTCAGGCCGGCAGCAGAGACAGCTGGCCGCGATCTCAGAGTTTACCACCGATATTCAGCATGTGGCGGGTAAACTTAATGTAGTGGCAGACTGCGCTCTCGCGTGCCGTGGCGGCCCCAGTCCGCGTAGGGATAGATTATGCAGCCATGGCTGCGGATCAGGCTAGCAACGTGGAAGTGCATGCGCTCCAGTCTGGACCAACAGGATTAAGGCTGGAGAACAGGGTGCTGCAAGATGGTATGCCCCCCCTAATCTGCGACGTCTCCACTGGACGACCGCGTCCTGTGGTATCGGCCGCGTGGCGCCGCCGCGTTTTTGACTCGATTCATTTTCTGGCCACCCAGGAGTGCATGCGTTGGTCAAAATGGTAGGAGAGAAATTTGTATGGCCGAGCCTGCGCAAACAAATTAAGGAGTGGGCAGCAGCCTGCGTGGCGTGTCAACGAGCCAAGGTACACAAACACACGAGAGCTCCCTTGGAGCCGTTTCACATCCCGGCTAAGAGGTTCGATCATGTTCACGTGGACCTCGTAGGCCCCCTCCCGCCATCACAGGGGTGCACACACCTTCTGACAATGGTGGACTGCACCACGCGCTGGCTGGAAGTGGTTCCACTGGCGTCAACCACAGCCGAAGAGGTGGCGCGCGCATTTTTAACTGCGTGGGTGGTGCGTTTTGGAGTCCCGTCGGACATTACGTCCGACAGAGGCCCTCAATTTGTTTCCGAACTTTGGTCAACAATGGCCCGCAGCCTGGGTGTCACAATTCACCGCACAACCGCGTACAATCCGCAGGCTAATGGGTTAGGCGAGCGTTTTCATAGGGTCATTGAAAGCAGCCCTCAGGGCGTCACTTACGGATGCAAATTGGGTAGACAAGCTACCGTGGGTTTTATTGGGGTTGCGTTCTGCACCTAAAGAGGACTTAGAAGCCTCCCCGGCTGAACTAGTTTTTGCGCAGCCACTTCGGCTGCCCGGGGAGTTTCTCCCAGATAATCCTGTGCCAGATAGCTCCCCGTCTCAGCTGTTGCAGCGTGGCATGGAATCGGGCACGCTGCCTGGCCCTGTTCACCACAGTTTTCCGCGCGTTTTTGTACCTAAGACTTTGAAAAACGCGGAGTTTGTTTTTGTCAGACACGATGCCCATCGCCCACCGCTGCGGCCACCTTACGATGGACCGTTTAGAGTGCTGGAAACAGGGGACAAGCATTTTTTGCTAGATTTGGGGGGCAGGAAGGAAAAGATTGGCATTAACAGGCTCAAACCCGCCTTTGTTGTGGCTGACGAGGATGTGCTGTTGGCCAGGGCTTCTCGGCGCGGCAGACCCCCTCGGGGAAATTCCCCAGAACACCCACAGGGACTGACAAACAGTTTTCACCCCCAGACAGCAGCCCCTCAGCATGATGGCGCCGCAGAAGTGGTGAAGCCCACTTACAGCAGATACGGGAGGAGGCTGAGGCCCAAGCAGCACATGGGTTGATGTGTAATGATTTTATCATGACATGCAGACTGTTATTCTGTTGTTCCATCTTAGATGTTTGGGGGGGGGTCATGTGGGACACATATGTATCGCTTTAGGCCTCACATCTCAGATTAGAACAAAGAACTGAGTCTCCTTGGAGATAACAGGAGGATGTGAAAGTTTAGCCTTTGGTATGTAAGAGATGGCCTTGGGGGATTTCTGGGTGGCCGAAGACTATGAAAAGGAGGTTATAGGATCAAAGAGTAGATGCATTGTTACTTGTGATTGAAATGCAATGTGACTGTGAACTGGGAGAGTTCTGGTATATAAAGGACGAATGCTTCTGTGTTTTTCTTCTTTCTGCTTTGCTGATGTTGGAAGATGTGAATAAACCTGACTCGTGAGATGAACTCTGCCTCGTCATTTTCACATTTCCACAATGTCAAGCAAAACCAATATTATTTCCAAGGTTTTTTTTTTTAACAAACAGTGAGAACAGTGTAAAAGTCCCCCTTAAATTCACTTGTGTCATTACAATAACATAAAAAATAAATACAGATTTCCCCTTTTCAAGATTTCCTGTATATTTTTCTTGATTTTACATACAGCTGTGGATCTAAAATCTTTTTTAGAAGGAAAACATGGTATCCATACAAAAGTATAATACTTTTTAAATTATTTTTTTGTCAATGGGGGGGGGGTTGTGGTGTCGGTGTTTGACACCTTTATTATGAAGTGCGGTGTTGTGACAGGCACTTCCTGTTCCGCCACTGCACTACCCTATAAATAGCAGAGGGCATCCATTATGCAACCTCTTCAACCAGTGCCCTCTGTCTGGTGTCTACTGTGTGTCCACTGAATTACAATGCTCAATAAAACTGAGTTCGTCCAGTCATCTGGCATCATCCTTTGTAGAGGTATTTTACATACATAACATTTGGCGATCTAGGATTAACTAATGGAGGTATGTATTACACCACTTTGACCCTGCCTTGAGCTCCTGGGGGAGCCGCCCGTTCCGTGGCCGAGATGGTTTGAAGCCTTCCAGACCTACAGTATGTCACCGCGCTCAACCTGGGTAAGCTTGACAAGTTAAGAGCACGTGTGCTACTTGTTCACAACCTTGGAATTGAGGGCCAGTGTGTCCTGCACACACTCAGAGCTTCGGACTCTTTTGAAGATGTTGTTGAGCTGCTAGCAAGCCACGACATACCCCGGACAGCATGACTGTCCGGAGGATTCGCTTTCGGCAGCGACATCAACATGTGGGTGAGCCTATACATCAGTTTGTCGCCGACTTGAAGCAGTTAGCTAGTGAGTGTCGTTTTGGGCAGCTGGAGGATGAACTGGTACGTGACCAGCTTGTGGCGCATACAAGTAGAGCTGCTATATGGGCTAGGCTACTCATGGCGCCGAATGACCTAACGTTAGCCAGGGCTGTCGAGCTAGCTCTCCAGTTGGAGGCCACAGACAAGCTAGCTCTGGAGCTAAACTGGCGCCAGTCACAGCAGCCGCTGGAGCTTCCCACTGCGGCAAATGTAGCGGACTCGGATAGCGAGGATCGCTTGGATGATGACACTACGGAAGCCAATGCTGCCAGTCAAAGGTCTGCCCCCGGAAAACCCCTTTGTAAGGGTTGTGGGTCTGTGATGCACTGAACTAAGGCTAAGGCTTATTTCAGAAATAAGCTAAGGCTTATTTCAGCCTCAGCCTTAGCCTTATTGAAATAAGGCTAAGGCTTCCCTGGCTAGAGGGAAGCGTTGTAGCAGATGTGGACGCTTGAACCATTATGCTAGAGTGTGCCGTGTATCTGAGCCGGAGAGCCCACGGAAGAAATCATTCCGCTCGCCCCGACAACCATCCATACGGTGTCTCCCAGTACCAACGGGTACACTTTCTGCGCAGTGGAACTGGATGGCATGGAGATACCACTGCTGCTCGACACGGGGGTGGAGGGGTTGTTGCTGAATTGGGCCACGGTGAGGAAGTTTTTCCCCCACTACAGAGTGAGAGGTAACCCAGCGCCGCTTTATGGTTATGGAGGTGGCAGGCTGTGCACAGTCAGGACGTTGGAGTTAACGGTTCGGTATGTCTGCAACGATGGCTGACTTCATGTTCCATGTGACAGCCCGAGGCGACAACATCATGGGCTGTGATTTGTTTTACGGACTGGGTTTTGCCATTAAAGATGACACTGGGGAAGAATGGTCAGGTTGTGACCAGTGAAACCCTCTGGTTCTGGTGGTCGATGATGACGCTGCGTGGGACAAAGGACTAACTGGCACTACGGCGGTCAAACAGGACCAGGCTCACTCAGGTTCAGCGCAGGAGGGTCTCAGTGTTGGCGCTCAGGAAATGGTAGGGGGGGGGGGGTACCGAGTGTGACGGCGAGGCACCTGCGCATGACGCCGATATGCTAGCCCCAGATTCCTCCAGAGCTTGGCCGCAGAGGGATGGAGGATCTGTAGCTACGATGGCGACCGCTACAACGGCTTCAGAAGAGGACGGGGTCAGACCGACGAGCACAGGAAAACCGCATGCTCAGCAGCACCATGTCAGGCCAAGCCCCTCTTAGGGTTATGGACTTGGTCCTGGTTCGAGGAGAGGAACGTCCACAGCGAAGATGGGCCAGACGACAGCCAGCGAAACATCAGGAGTATGTGTGCATAGTGGCTAAACTGGGCGCAGCATACTCCCAGCTGTCTAATGGCTTGGCGAGGAACGCCAATCAGCTTCGGCATGTCCGGGAAGAGGCTTCTGGTGACAGGCTGGACGAGAGCGGGAGTCAGTGGTGATGAGGAGAGGCACTTTCGCCCGGGAGATCAGCCATTGTCCCGGGGGCCTGCTGCTTCCATGGGTGCATCTGCTGAATGGCTGCCACCCCCCCATGCTGGTTCTGCTCCTCCTGCCCAAGGGACAGTGCTATAAATTTTGTGTAATAGTTCTGATGTTCATATGTTTACGTATGTTGTGAAATGGGATTGTTTTGTGTGGGTTTTATTAGTTTAGGAACACGGCAATGATTTTAGTTTATTAATGGACTTTTCTTTAGCTTATCAGGTGGCAGAATAATCCACTATGCCGTGTGGGCAGGACGGTAGTCTACAGGCCTGCCCTATTTTAGGTTTTATTGTGTGAATGTGTTAGGCCATTTAGATACATCAGTTTTCGTTTTGTTAGTGCGTGATTTGGGTCCTAAATCGAAAAGGGCGGGGGGGGGATTAATTGAGTGAGTGGTTTTGGACTTTTCTAAGGGGGGGGGGATGTGGTGTTAGTGTTCGACACCTTTATTGTGAAGTGCGGTGTAGTGGCGGGCACTTCCTGTTCCACCACTGCACTGCCCTATAAATAGCAGAGTGCATCCATTATGTAGCCTCTTCGACCAGTGCCCTCTGCCTGGTGTCTACTGTGTGTCCACTGAGTTACAATTCAATTCAATTCAATTCAACTTTATTTATATAGCTCCATTTCACAACAACAGTCATCTCACAGCACTATCAACTGTAGGGGGAACCCCCACAGTTGCAGAAAGACCCCAGCAATCAGGCGATCCCCTGTGAGCAAGCACTTGGCGACGGTGGAGAGGAAAAACTCCCTTTTAACAGGAAGAAACCTCCAGCAGAACCAGGCTCAGGGAGGGGCAGTCATCTGCTGCGACTGGCTGGGGGGTGAGGGGATAGAGAAGAAGAAAAGAACAGACATGTAGAGAGCAAACAGCACGATGGGGACTCAATCTATGGGAGAGAACAAACAAATGTTAATGACCAGCAAAAAAAATATTTCATTGAGAGTGAGGAAAGGAGTGAGGCCCAGTGCATTACTGGAGGTCCCCCGGCTGACTAAACCTATTAGCAGCATAACTAAGGGAGGGTTCAGAAACACATGATCCCTCCCTAATTGTAGGCTATATCAAAAAGATAGGTTTTAGCCCTATTCTTAAAAACAGAGATCGAGTCTGACTCCCGAATCCAGATTGGCAGCTGGTTCCACAGGAGAGGAGCTTGATAACTGAAGGCTCTGCCTCCCATTGTACTTTTGGAGATTCTAGGTATTACAAGTAATCCTGCATTTTGGGAGCGTAGTGCTCTGTTAGGATAATACGCTAGTATCAGATCTTTTAAATAAAAAGGAGCCTGATTGTTTAGAGCTTTGTAAGTAAGAAGAAGGATTTTAAACTTAATTCTAAACTCTATGGGAAGCCAATGAAGGGAGGCCAGAAGCGGAGAGATATGATCTCTCTTTCTAGTACCTATTAAAACTCTTGCTGCAGCATTTTGGATCAGCTGAAGACTTTTTAAAGATGTTTTAGGACAGCCTGATAATAAAGAATTACAATAATCTAATCTCGAGCTAACAAAAGCATGGATCAGTTTCTCAGCATCACTCTGAGACAAGATGCTCCTAATCTTGGCAATATTACACAAATGATAGAAGGCAGTCTTAGAAACAAATTTAATATGTGAATTGAAGGACAGATCCTGATCAAAAATAATTCCAAGGTTCCTCACAGAGCTATTAAGAGAAAGAGTAACCGCATCCAAACTGAAAGTTTGATTTGGAAAGGAATTTCTAAGGTTTTTTGGACCAACAAGAATGACTTCAGTCTTATCTGAATTTAATACCAGGAAATTACAAGTCATCCAAGCTTTGATTTCCTTAAGACAGGCTTCTAACTTGGCTAATTGATTACTATCATCTGGCTTCATTGACAGGTATAATTGTGTGTTATCTGCATAACAATGAAAACGTATACAGTGCTTTCTAATAATGTTGCCTAACGGAAGCATATATAAACTAAAAAGAGTAGGGCCTAGCACAGATCCCTGTGGAACTCCATGACTAAGCTTTGAGTTGAAAGAAAACTCATTATTTACATGAACAAACTGGATCCTATCAGATAAATAAGATCTAAACCACTGCAACGAAGTTCCATTAAGTCCAACATAGTGTTTTAATCTATCAAGTAGAATATTATGATCGATAGTATCAAAAGCTGCACTAAGGTCTAAAAGGACAAGTACAGAAACCAGTCCATTATCAGATGCGATGAGGAGGTCGTTAGTGACCTTCGCTAAGGCTGTTTCAGTACTATGATGGATTCTAAACCCAGATTGAAACTCTTCAAGTAAACCATTTCCCTGCAGGTGGTCAAATAATTGCGTAGCAACAACTCTTTCGAAGATTTTTGAAATGAAAGGGAGATTAGAGATTGGTCTATAGTTAGCTAAAGCTCCTGGATCTAGCGTTGGCTTTTTGAGTAAGGGTTTAATTACAGCCGTTTTAAAAGCCTGCGGTACATGGCCTAAAGTTAATGAAGAATTGATTATATGAAGAATAAAGCTACCAATAAGTGGGAAGACTTCTTTAAATAACCTGGTAGGAATAGGGTCTAAAAGACAAGCTGAAGGTTTGGATGAGGAAACTATTTTGTCTAACTCACAAAGGTCGATTGGAGTAAACTCATCAAGACAGACATCAATAGAAGGAGTTGTAGTAGTTACAGTATTTAAGTTAACTGTGGGAAGAATCTGATTGATTTTATCTCTGATGGATGAAATTTTATTATTGAAAAAGTTCATAAAGTCCTGACTAGTAAGCTCTAAGGGAATGCTAGGATTGACAGAGTCCTGACTCTTTGTCAACCTGGCTACAGTACTGAAAAGAAACCTGGGATTATTCTTGTTCTCTTCTATTAATGCAGAGTAATAACTCGTTCTAGCTTTTCTAAGAGATTTTTTATAAATTAAAAGATGATTTCTCCAAGCTAAATAGATTTCATCTAAATTAGTGGAGCGCCATTTTCTTTCTAATTGACGAGTCTTCTGTTTTAAGCTACGAGTTTCTGTGTTGAACCAAGGAGTTAGAAATCTCTGATTAGACTTTTTCTTTTTTAAGGGGGGCACCAAGTCTAGAGTCTGATGCAGAGAAGCTGTAACACTATCCACCATGCTATCAATTACAGAAGGAGCAAGCTGTCTATAGCTTATTTCCGTTGTGTTGACACATGGCATAGAGGAAACAATCTGCATAAATTTGGTAACAGCATCAGCTGAGAGGCATCTACTGTAATAATATTTTTCTTTAGGAGCCAAATAGTCAGAAATAGTAAAATCAAAGGTTAACAGACAATGGTCTGACAGTACAGGGTTATGAGGAGACACTACAAGATTTTCTATTTCTATGCCATATGTCAGAACAAGGTCCAATGTATGGTGGAGGTAATGAGTAGAATTTCCTACTTTCTGAAAAAACCCAATTGAGTCTAATATTGAATTAAATGCCACATTAAGGCAGTCACTATCTACATCCACATGTATATTAAAGTCCCCTACTATAATTATTCTATCAGATTTCAGCACTAAATCAGCTAAGAAATCAGCAAATTCGGATAAAAATTCTGAGTAGGTTGATGGGGAACAATAAACTATGGCAAATAAAATTGGGTTTAACCTAAAATTGCTAAAGTGCCCAATACTGAGGACCAGGCCCTCAAAGGAATTATAACATGTTTTTTGCTTTACATTAACTAGTAATTTAGAATGGTAAATTGTTGCTACTCCTCCTCCACGACCAGAACTTCTGGGATTTTGACAGTTTAAATAACCAGAGGGAGTTGATTCATTTAAACCAACATAATCCTCTTGCCCTAACCAAGTCTCTGTAAGGGAAATTAAATCAAACTGATGATCAATTAACAGATCATGGACTAACAGAGACTTGGGAGTTAGAGACCTAATATTTAATAAACCACATTTAATTTTTAAATTATGAGGAGGAACAGAGGCCAAATCATTCAGTTTAGAGGCTTTATGTTTAATTTGAGTTTTACCAATATTTTGCTTAATCACTTTGGGATGCTTATATATTATATTTTTATTTACTTTGGAGGGAGCAGACAACGATTCTCTGATGGGGAAGACAGGGGCTAAGTTGAGGGGTGGCGGATGAAGAGGAGCTGCAGAGAGGCGTGTCAGACTGCGACTCTGCTTCCTGGTCCCAACTCTGAGTAGTCAAGGTTTTGGAAATTTGGATAAAAAAGATGCCAGATTGTTAGATAAATGAGAAGCACCATCCAAAGTGGGATGAATGCTGTCTCATCTCATAAGACCAGGTTTTCCCCAAAAAGAGCTCTAATTGTCAATGTAGCCCACGTCATTTGCAGGACACCACACAGACAGCCAGCGGTTCAAGGATGACGAGCGGCTAAACATGTCATCACTGGTCAGATTGGGGAGGGGCCCAGAGAATACTACAGTGGCAGACATCGTTTTTTTTACAGCGTTCAATAAAGCTGAGTTCGTCCAGTCATCTGGCCTCATCCTTTGTAGAGGTATTTTACATACACAACAGGTATGTCTGTTGAAATTTTACTGCTCTCAAATACTAAACTCAGCTAAAAAAAAAAAGCAGTATGTCAGGATTATAACATATTATAGTCTTAGCTGTTATGTTTTTCCAATTTTGTTCTATTGTGTCAGTCTCTTAAATTCTTATCTCAAATTAAGAAGATTAAATATTCTGCTGCACTCATAAAACAAAAGCACTCAAAAACGGATGGTACCAAAGGACTGTTACTGTACCATGTTTCATTGTGGATCCATCATCAGTGTTTTTATTTTGTTCTCCCTGCAAGAGCAGTTACTTCCAACTGCATTTAAAATTAGAGAAGTTGTCTTTTTTTAAATCACTTTTTAAAAATTATTTCCAATAGTTTTGTGAAATGCATCCCTTTGGTTCTGTTCAGTGCATGCCCTTGCCTGGAGCTTGACTCTTTTGGCAGACAATTAGAGAATAATTTGAGTGCACACTGGTATGTGTGAGTGATTTATCTTCTTCTAAAAATATGGATACATACAGTAACTGCTGGTCCTAGCAATACTTTGCATAAAAACAAAATGTTTTAAGACAGTTTTTAAGAAATCTTTCCTTGGTTTTATGTGGGGTTTACAGTATATGGTGTAGCCATTTTAAATGTTTTAGTAAATAAGTGAACAATATGAAATCTTAGGACCCCTTTACACAGACTGAGGTTGTTGGGTGACCACTGAGAGATCTCTTAAACGATCTCGCAACGATCTCCTAAAGCAATCTCTCACTGATCTCTCAGCCATACCGTTGGGGTGGAAAAATTTGGTCTTCATTAAATGATCACTATGAGATCATTGGTAGATCAGTGAGATTGTTTAGTGGTCAAGGAGAACTCAAGGAGCGCTGAACAATCTCATCTCTTGATGATCTTTCAATGACCTCTCAGTGATCTTTCGATGAACGACAAATTTTTCCCCCACGAAGGTAGAGATGGCTAAGAGATAAGCGAGGGATCGCTGAGTGTTCAATGAAAGACCAATAGAGTTGGGCGATCGATGAGCGCTCCTTGAGAGATCACATTCCTTTGGTGGTGGTTGACAGATTGTTTTGGAATGAATCAAAACTTTGAAGACTGTGGAGATCATTGAGAGGTCTTGGCGATCGCTGAGAGATCACTGCAAGATTGTTTAGAGATCTAACCATTTTGTCATCACTCAATGATCTCTCAATGATCTCCACCCCTGAGTAAAGGGGGTATTAGAAATAATTCATACTGTATTACAGTGACATTATTTCTTTTACTGACTACACATTATTTCGAACTGCAAGCAAAGAATCAAAGAAAATATGTTTGCAAAAAGGTGTTTGCCATGACCGTGAGGAATAAATCTTATTTTTTATTTACATAGTTTCCTGGCTGGCAGAGGTGGAGGTGGTGCTGCCCTTTGCTCATATCAGATGCAAAGGGCAGCTGTGCTCCAACATTGACACAATTGATATGTTTGCAGAGACAAGAGAGCGATAGAAGACAGGTTGATAAGCAGAGGTTTATGAATCGGGTTTACTCTGCCAGTGGGATCAGACAGTCGGAGTGAGAGGTGGGAGACAGATAGAGATCCTGAAGGAAATAAAAAGGCAGCCAAGTCATACTAGAGCACTGTATGAAAAATCTTTGTCACCACCACAGGGGGCTTCACACCAGGTAACTGCACCCTTTTTTATATAAATATTCTTCTTCAGCACATTATCAACATGCACACACCCTCCGACTTTTTAATGCTCTCTAACCAACTGCGACTTTACTGAAAGGTCTGGTTATGTGTACTTTGCTTTCAAAGGGTTTGGCTAATTAAATAATTAATTAGGACAATTAATTACAATGGGAGTGTCCAGCCACCAATTTGAGCTGAAAACTCACGCAAGATGCATTTAAACTCCATTAATTACTTCAGTAAATCAATTTTGCTGAGGCCCTTCAAGTAGCAAGACAGGAGACAACTGTGTAAAGTGATTATGAAGTGGTATAAAGAGGTTATTTCAGCCAGTCATGATTATTATGGAAGTGCCGACTAACACCAAATGTTCCGAAAAGGTCAAACTAATTACATGGAATGGACAGGTGGCATATTGAGGCAGCAAATCTGCTATTTCAATATCCATTCACTCCGCTTTATGTGAGACTATTGTTTGAAAATGCACTAAAATTAGGTGCCAATCATTGCTGAATACATTTGCAGAAAATTACTCATCAGGGAGTGTGTACTTGGGTGATTGAGAGTCGGTGTTCATGTATTTACGCATAAATCCCTAGGCCTGTTCGTGTTCCCGGGAGTATGTGAGATGATGTACGGTGGGCCAGAGCAAAACCCCCTCCACATCACTACCTCCACCCCCCACAGAAAAAAAAAAAAAATCAGCAACGGGGGAAAGAAAAGCGACTGTAAACAGCATGTTGCCACCCAGCCTGGTGCTTGTTGCCCCCGTGTTTGCATGGTGCTCACATTCTCAGTGGAGAAGTTCTGTCAAGTCTGGTCTGGCCTGACCTTTTCTCTCTCCAGGCACGTTTACAGCTCCCCCAATACCCATCAAAGTATCCACTCCACCCCTGCCTATCTCTCTGCCCCAAGCACCGACTTGCACCCTTTTCTCCATCCTTTCACGGCTGTACATTTTTTTTTTTTCTCAGACTCCTGAGTGTTTCATGCATTCTAGCCTGCAACCCAGTGTTTAACCTCAAAATTTCCACCATCATTTGTGTTTGCTTTCTCATTTATATTCATCTTTTCTTGGCTCCCTCTCTATTCCTCTCACAATTCACTGGGGTGATCTTTGCTGAAAAAGTCACGTGGGTGACACAGGGCAAACAAAGTTGGGCTAAATGAGGAAGAAACTTGTATAAAAGCATAAGTTTCTTTAATTTTTACTCCCTCACGTCTTTTTCAGTGCAAACTAATATTCAAATATATTTGATGCCATTTGTAATCACTCTTTATTTTTCTTTTTTTTAAAATATCTCCCCTAGACATGGACTTCATGTGGCTGTATTCCCTGTGCCAGTGCACCCTTTCTGTGTCTGTGATCGTGGTGAGTGTGAGGCTGTGCGTGGTGGTCAGTGGCAGGGGTTCCATGGCTGCCATCCAAGAGGGAACCCAGAGTGCCAGGCCCCAATCGGGAAGTGTCTCATGCTGCCTGCGGCTCTGCCTGGGCTGGGTCGGGGCCGTCGGAGCTGCCGTGGAAGTCCCTGTAAATGTGTTACTCAACCTGCGAACCCCCCAGTGTTTGTACACCTGCATAACCCTGGTGTGCTGCCCCTTGCTGGTCAGGCAGTTTACCATGTTCCTGTTGATACTGCTGACAGCCGATGCCCACCTACAGCATCATTTAGGGAACAGGTGAGCGTAAAGTGGGGAAATATTAACTAAATATGGTACAAATGAAATGGATCTCTTGCATATTTTGCCCTCAGACTACAAATGGATCCATGGTTTTATGCAGAGCTTTCGAGCTTTCTTGTATGTGTGGGAAAGGTGAGTACGTGGGTGGCAAGAGTCAACCAACGCTCTCAAGTGTGCTTTCAGCAATAAAGGGAGGAAAATCAATATGAGTGCAAAAGCAAAAAAAAAAATCAACATGTCAAAATGCACTGCTGTATGGAATAAAACAGGCTATTTGCTCAGTGCCCATAGAGTTGTTTTTATTGGACCCGGCTTACACTGCCATGTAAGTGATGGTGAGTAAATATCAATAGGCTCCAAGGCGCTTTGAAGTTTAATTGACAGTCGTCTACTAATTCAGCCTTTCAGTGGAAATGAGTCAGTACATACATGTATTTTTTAATGTCGCTCGGCTGTGTTAGGCAATTAACCTGATTGATACAGGATTACATTTTAGCACTTTTAACTTCAAATCCAAACAAAGCTGCCTCTAGCAATTAGTTAACATCACAGCCATTCCAGCCTGTCCAAGATGTAGCCAGACTAATACTATGTCATTTGGGATGAGCTTTAATCACTGACCCAAAGAAGATGGATGGATTGCAGTTATTAGGGTAGATGCAGTCTGACATTTATTTTTAAAAGGAAAATGCCTCTTCTTTAAAGGAGCAGGTATTAGAATGCCGGTTAAGGCAAACTCAATTTCAGGAAAGATTACTGTTTTTATTAATTTCTCTGCTGATATAGTGTCACTTGCTGGGTCAGCTCACAAAGAAAAGTTATGCTTATACAGTATATAGAGTCATGGAAAAAATTAAGAAGTTTATTGCATATCTTAAAGGTGCACTAGATAGAATTTTCATGAAAACAAATATTTTTAAAAAAAATAATACATCAACAAAATGTTTAGAGCGGTGCAGAACTAAAGTCTTTGTATTCTTCAAAACAGATAATATATTGCTCAAAAAATACTTTTAAAATGTTTTATGGGTCCAAAACAATCATAATATTTACAATATATGAGGAGCTGGATGACAAGACTAGGGTGGTTGGTAAGGATGTCACAGCCAATAGCATAGCTTGATGTCACGTTCCGTCACCTCTTATTGATTGCAGAACAGTCTGCGCTGCGTGTTGATGTGTGTCTCTACCAAGAAGTTGGGGCAAGAGTAGTTGCAACACCTACTGGCCAGGAGGTCACAATGTTGTCTCTATCACCTTTAAAGGTTGTTAACAAAATCATATCTTTTTGAGGACAACTACAATGTAAAACAACAAAAAGTACATAATTTGTTTGAAAGATCATTCTGTCCACATTTATTTTCTTAAATAAGCCTCTTTGGTGATGACCACAAAAGTCCAACCATCACTAGCTTACAACATTGCGCTGCCTAGGAAACCCCATCCTCCCAATTCATGATGTCCTTGTCCCACTTCCTGATTTCCATGGCCTCCTTTAAGCATTTATGCTCTCTCACACCTGGGATTCCATTCTCCAGAGACGATGTGACGGCAGGGGGCGTGGCCAGCCAGGTGGATCTGCCAGATGCACTGCGCTGGCCACACCTGAGAAAAACAGCTGATAAATGCAACCTGCCACGAGTAAGCAACAAGCCGGCCTGACGCGATTCCTAAAAAAACAGAATTTTTTTTTGTAAAATATGCTAGCTGAAATCATGAAGAAGCTACACCATGCTTCAAATAACAGTGTGGGAGATTTTAAAACTGTAAATTTTGTATTTGAAATAGAGTAATTTCAGAGGGAAATATCAGCGAGGCTGCTTCCTAGCTACGGGGGCGTGGATACCACAGCTGATTTACATATCCAGTTTGTTTGGCTATTCACACGTCTTTGTTATTCATTTCGACCAATCAGCAGCATGTTCAGGGAGAAGCACATGGCTACTTAAGCAGCTTGTCTTCCTGCATTTATCAAGCTCCTCTTGATAAGCACTGTAAGGGGATTGGGTTCATGCTAAGTCATGCATATAACCAGCTTTTGTTACCGCCCCCTACCTGGCTCCCCTGTAAGGTGACAATCCTTGGAAACTTTGAACCTGTTTTTCTCAGTAGTTTGAGAGGTGCTAATATTCAAATGGCCACATCCTCAAATCTTTTTGGATTTTCAACATCTTTGGAAAGCTTAGATTCCACACTTTCAGAATCTGTATATAACTCAAAATATCGTTCGGGAGACTTGTTCCTGATTTTTCCATGGCTGGTCACAAATGACACCTTACAGCGATCAGCTGACACTTCTGAGGAAGACTGCAAATGTTAGGCAAAATATATCAAGGTAAAATAAACACCTCCTTCTCTGTCTGAATAAAGGAAAACAGTAAACTAATAAGCTTTTGATAGGGTAGGGCTTTGGTGATTGAGCCGGCCAAGACATGGTTTGAGTGTTTTTGCTCTCCATTCCTGTTTTAACAGATTTGGCTGTGTGGCAAGGGACATTACCCTGTCAAAAAAATCCAGTCATTTGATTAAAATTTGGCAGCTGATGGCAGAAAACTTTGTTTAGGCATAGCCCTGGTAGGTGACCTGATTCATTTGTCCTTCACACAGCTGCATTTCCCCTTTTCCAGCCATACTGAAACAACCCCAGATCATCACCGATCCACCAACATGTTTGACTGTTGAGGCAAGACATTCCTGCTGATAGGCTTCTTCTGGCATCCTTCTAACCAACAAATTGGCAGTAGTGGGGTTAGGAACTCAAAATTGGACTCATCAACAGTCCAGTTCTTTTCTTCATTCACAAAGAGCAAATGGGTCTTCCTCTTCCTCTCGTTGATGAAGTTTTTCCTTGCCCTGTATGACCTCAGACTAGCTTCAAGAAGGCAGTTCTGTCTTTGTGTCTGGCTGGCAGTTCTGTCTGGCTTAAAGCCAGTGATGTTTTAACTTTTGTAGTCACCACCAAAGAAAGAAACATGGACAGAATAATCTTTGAAAACCAACGTTGTATTTCTTTGTTTGCATTGCATTTGTTTTCAACAAAATTTTTTTTTTTTTTGTGAAAAACCTTAAAGATAACAATTAACTGCTTTAAAACAGTGGTGTTCTAATATTTTTTTTTCCATGACTATTTTTCTTTGGATGCCAGATACTCTTCACTGGTGACCCGCCAGAGAGCTCTGTGTGTGGTCCTGCTGTGCTGGGTGGCCTCTGTGCTGGCCTCCTTTGGCCAGTTCATCAGCTCAGATGTCTTCCATACCTGGAGAGGCAGCGGTATGGGTGCGGACACAACTGATCTAGGTCTGGGTGACAACTGGACCACCCCTTTACCCTCTCCACCACCTAAGTACCACCAGGATCGTAAAGTCATAGCGAAACACCTCCCGTATGGCGGCTTCTTGTCGAAGTTTTATGTTGAAGACACGGGCAACTTCACATATGCCGAGATTCACAGCAGCCACTGGGGAGTGTGTGCGCCTGACACTATTCTCCAGCCCCATTTTCTGGTTTATGTTCATGCAATCCTAGCTTTTATGCTTCCCCTTCTTTGCCTGCTGGCAATTTACCTTGACCTCCTTTGCACAAAGCCAAGGATGACTCCTCTTAGTCATGCAGACCCCCCAAAACAAGACACTGGCCGGGTCCGTTCTTTGGCAATGTCCCTCTCTTTTTTAGTTCTGCTCTGCCTGCCACTCCACATTATCCACGCTGTGCCACTTTTTACCCCAAGAACATATATACCCCCCTGGGTGCATGCCGTTGCCTCGTTCCTCTTCCAGCTGTACAGCCTTGTGCCCCAGATTCTCTTCACTCCTCCAAAGAAAAAAGTGGGGGAAGAGCAGGCATCGTCTCCTCTCGCTGTTCCCAACCTACCACCTTCAGTGGCTCAGTCCAGAGTCAAATCCGTCCACATGGCACTGTGTGAGGCTGTGCAGGCAGCTCCATGGGCTTCAGCCAAACACTCCCTTAAAGCCAAAGTGTGCCCAGAGGTCTGATTTTTTCCCCTTTTCTTTTTACAATGGAGGCCATGTTGTATTGTTGTCAGAGAGCCTTTCTTGAACATGACTCCATACATGATTTGTGTACGTAAGAGTGTTTGAAACAAGTCCTATGTACTTAATAAATATGCCATATTCCTATTTGGTGTTGGCTTTGAACAAATCAGCAACCTTATGCATGCACATAATGAATAACTCGCAAATGATAAGGCCAGTTAATTACCAGGTCCCACACCAAATGACAGAGAGAAAATTGCGTCTCTTGGTGATCACTACTATCCTGATCACAGATGGCTGTTTTCTTTTACTGCACTCCCTATGGGTCTTATTCTAGGCCTGTTTTAAATCTCTGCTAAGCCAACCACCAGTAATGTAGATATATGAGTGACAGCGATTTATTAAACATTCAGTAGTGGTCCACAGAGGAGGTGGCTTTGTAGGGAAAACATAATTAACCTGGTTATGACACAATATTCACGCCTGCTTTGACTAAAGTTGTAAATACAATGTGATGCTTTCTTGTAATAAAAAGGGCCTTGCTATTACAAATTGGGTTGTTCATCTTGGACTATGCTGGTGTTGAGAAATCAGTGATGGGGAAAAAGGAGAAATTCATCTCGTGCCGTACAGAGCATGACGTGAACATGCCTTTATTTTTCTTTCCTAAAAAATAACACACACATCTGGGGGTTCCATTTTTTTGTCTGATCTTGTTTGTTCAAGTTTCTAATTTTAAAAGCCATTTTTAGATAACTTTTTAAAAATCTTTCCCTTATTTTAGCTTTTTTTCTTTTTATACTTCAGTGTTTGTCACTGCAAAAACACCCAACTGGAATATAATTGAAAGAGAATGCTGCTAAAGGAAAAAAAAAAAAAAAGAAAAAGATTTTTCAGCTTCCCAGGTGTGTCTGCCCATTCAATTGTTCCATCTGCTTGAAAGCTCTCTGCCTCCTGATTATGCTGGTCCAACACTCGCAGGCACCCAAATCAATGTCTCAAGGTATGCTGTCAGTTTGTACACACCTATTTGCCATCCTCAGGTTACACAGGTTTAAATAAGGATAAAACTATGTCTAATCCACCATGTTCCAGCTCCTAAAATAAATTTCTGTTTGGCTGCACTATGATATTCACTGCAAATTAAAAGAAATGATATATGGCTATCATAAATGGAATTTTCTCTGATGTGAACCCATTCCAGGACATTAATCAGTGAAACTAAAATCAGGGAGAAGCTTTCGAGTTACACATACACTTCTTGCTGTGTTTACTGGCCATATTATGCTGCATTCGACTGCCTGTCATAAATCGAGGAGGAATACAACTGTTGTCTGGCTTGTCCCCATCCCTTTTTCGCTTGCGCTCATTGATATGGTAATCCCAGTCCATGATCACAGTGGTGGTCTGACTGTCACCAGGACAAGCAGATAATTTGAATCATTAGTATGGCCACCTGGACTCTTAAGATTCACTAGAAAAAAAAAGCAGTAACAGCAACAGTGTACTGTACCAGCCACAGAGGTGGGAAGTAACGAACTACAAATACTTTTGTTATTGCACTTCAGTAGATTTTTCAGGTATCTGTACATTTTTACACAAGTATCTCCACTTTCTTCTTACATTTTCAAAACAGACTTGTTACCTTTGGTTTAAGACATTTTGATGAGAGTTATTAATTACTTCAGATCACTGTACATTTTACCGACCAGAGGATGCACTAGACCAGGGGTCGGCAACTTTTACCACTCAAAGAGCCATTTGGACCCGTTTCCCACAGAAAAGAAAACACTGGAAGCCACAAAACCCTTTTGACATTTAAAATGAAATAACACTGCATATAACAGGTTTTTTTGCCTTTATGCTATGTATAAACAAACTATAATGTGTTGCATTTATGAAATCAATGAACTCCTGCAGAGAAAACAAAATTACATCTCTGCATGCAACAAAAACATTTTGAACTCCGAAAAAAAAGACGCTGGGTTGAAGGTTACTTTCAAGTAAAATACTCAATGTCTATTTGAGTCCTTTTTGTATTTATGAAAAAAATGGCGAAGTTAAATTATCCACCGGCAGCAAATCAAAAATGCCGTCCTCTTCTGTGTGCCATCATCCTTTTACTGGCACGTGCAGTCAGCTGTCAACCCGAATAATAAAATGACTGTTTCACTGAACAATGAAAAAATATGAATATATGCAAAATAATAGGCAATTAAAATATTTATCATACTTGGTTAATGTGATTTTTGCTCCTGAACCTCAGTGCACAGCATCTGCACATCAGGTGCATGAAGTGCCCATGAAGTGTAGCTTTTCCAGCCACTCTGGCTGTTGCAGCTCAGGAAAGGAGAGCCCTTTGCTGCCCAGGAAAGTTTTCACTTCTTCCAGACACACGGCAAAGCGTTTCAGCACCTCGGACTTTGTTGTGCAGCAGGAGATCAGAATATGTGCTTTCCAGCTCGTCCAGTAACAAACTGAACTGACGGTGATTTAAACCTTTTGCCATAGATAGATAGATAGTTTATTTCGAACACAAAAAATATAACAAAAAACAAGCAAATAGCAAATGCAATAAAGTTACAGTATACACTGTTCGAAAGGGAGAAGGAAGAAGTGAACACTTATTAATTCCAACTCCTCTTTTCCATCGATACACCCATGTGAATTTTATACAAATTACTACCTTTAATACCCCAAGTAAACAATTTACTGTATTTTTTACAGATCAACATTAACACCTGTCCATTCTAACATACAATGAAGTCTATATTTCAAAACCAGTCTCAAACGACACAGATACACACAGTGCTGTCCCACCCACCATTCCATAGTGTCCCATAATGTCCCAGAGTGAACATAATGAATCGTACATATAAATTCTACCCTTCTAACATATATCCTTTCAACAAATGGTGCTTATACCTCTTTTTAAACTGATTTCTGTTTGTACATAGTTTCAGTTCTGGCTCCAGACTGTTCCACAAATCCACCCCACAGACAGATATGCACATACTTTTCTTGGTTGTTTGTATCTTGGGTTTTGTGAAGTTTAAGTCTCCTCTCAAATTATGATCATTGTCTCTTTTTTAAATATTTTTTGTATATTAGTTGGGAGTTGATTGTTAATTGCCCTGTACATTACTTGTGCTGTCTTAAATTTAACTAAATCGATGAACTTTATGACATGTGACTTCAAGAACAACGAATTGGTATGGTCTCTATATCCTGCATTGTTTATTATCCTTATAGCTCTTTTTTGTAATGTGCATATTGCTTGTAGGTTGGTCTTGTAGGTGTTTCCCCAGACTTCTACACAGTAGTTAAGATAAGGTAAAAACAGTGAATTGTACAATAAGACCAATGATTTATAGTCCACGATGTGTCTTGTCTTCCCCAGTATGCCTATACATTTTGCTAATTTAGCCCGGATGTGACTGATGTGAGGTTTCCAGCAGATTTTACTGTCTAGCGTCACCCCCAGAAACTTATTTTCCTGTACTGTTTGTATTCTGGTATCATCTGCACGGTGGCTGCACGGTGGCGCAGTGGTTTAGCACTGTGGCAGCACAGTTTTACCCTCGGCCGGGGGATCGCGGGGATCATGAGATCGTGGGTTCGATTCCAGCCCCCGACCAACAGTGAGCTGTGTGGAGTTTGCATGTTCTCCCCGTGTTGTGTGGGTTTACTCCGGGATTTCTCCGGTTTCCTCCCGCATACCAAAAACATGTAGGTTTAGGGCGCTCGCGCACGCAGCGACCGGCAGCCAGTGGCTTGTCACCAGACTGCAAACCAAATCTACCTACGGGTACAAATAAGTAACAAAAAAAAAAAAATAAAAAAAAAATCTATCGTTATCATTATTTCATGATTTATTTTATAATTTCCAAACAACATAATCTTTGTTTTTTTAGATTTAGAGATAATTTATTTTTGTTCAACCACTGCGTTAATTTTTCCATTTCAGTTGTGACCACCTCTAAAACCTGCTGCAAATTCTCACCAGTGCAAAGGATATTTGTGTCATCCGCAAACAAAATAAATTTCAGAATTTTTGATACTTGGCATATGTCATTTATATACAAGATAAAGAGTTTGGGTCCCAAAACTGACCCCTGGGGCACACCACAAGTGATGTCCATGCAGGGTGATTTGTGCTCTCCAATTTGTACAAATTGTTGTCTGTTACTTAAACAACTTTCCACCCAACTCAGTCCTACCCCTCTTATCCCATACCTTTCCAGTTTCCTTAGAAGTATTCTGTGGTCAATGGTGTCAAAAGCTTTCTTTAAGTCTATAAATAATCCTACAGCAACCTTTTTTTTGTCTATACAACTAGTAATTTCTTCTATAAGTTCGATCAGTGCCAAAGATGTAGATTTATCTGCTCTAAAACCATACTGGCTATCTGTAAGGAGGTTGTGTTTTTCAATGAAATCATCCAGTCTCTTAGTGAATATTTTTTCAAGTATTTTGGAGAATTGTGAGAGTAAAGAGACTGGCCTGTAATTTGTGAAACAATGACTGTCTCCTGTTTTGTAAAGAGGTGTTACTTTTGCTATTTTCATTTTGTCTGGAAATGTACCAGTTTGAAATGACAGGTTACAGATGTGGGTGAGTGGCTTAACAATTCCCTCAATTACTTTTTTCACTATTGTCATGTCAATTTCATTCCAGTCCGTTGATTTTTTGTCCTTAAATTTACTCACAGTCTCGATAATTTCCTTTTCAGTAACTGCACCCAAAAAGATTGTGTTTGGGTTTCTATCTTCTATTTCATTCACAGACCCACTGTGATTTGTTTCTGGAGTCACTGTTGATTTTGCTAATTCAGGACCAACGTTTACAAAAAATTTATTGAAACCACTGACCACATCTTCCATATTATTAATCAAACTGTCGTTTTCGATAAAATATTCTGGATAATTTGCATACTTAGGACGATTACTAATAATCCCCTTGAGTACTTGCCATATTCCTCTTATGTTATTTTTGTTATCCTCTAGTATTCTGTTGTAATATTCTTTCTTACAGGTCCTCATTATAGTGGTAAGCTTATTTTTATATCTTTTATATTTGATCTCAGCTTCCACAGTTCTGCATTTAATGAATTGTTTATATAATGTATTCTTCTTTTTACATGCATTTATTAATCCCTTGGTGATCCAAGGAATATTTTTTTGTTGTTGTCTGTCACTGTATTGTTTTATAGGACAGTATTTATTGTATAATGATTGAAATATTTGTAAAAATTTATCATATGCTCCATTTATGTCATTTTCATCATAAACTATCTTCCAATCTTGTATTAATAATTCCTTTGTCAGTAAATACATTGATTCTTCGGTTCTTATTCTTTTATATTTAATATTTTTGGTATACTTTTTCTTCCTATAATCACATTGATAGACAACAAAAATCGGCAGGTGGTCGCTGATATCATTCAATAAAAGCCCACTCCTGATATTATTTTCCATAATGTTTGTGAATATGTTATCTATTAGTGTGGCACTGTGCGACGTGATTCTGCTAGGTCCGGTAATTGTTGGATGTAAGCCCATACTGTACATTGTGTTGATAAATTCTTCTGTCAAACTATGTTGTTTTGAGTTCATCAGATCTACATTTAAATCACCACAGATGAACATAACTTTATGAGTTAGTTTTGCGTACATTTTTTCCATCCAGTCCTTAAATAAGTCAATGTTTGATCCAGGTGTTCTATATACACAGCTCACTACTACATTCTTCACATTGTCCAGACAGATTTCTATTGTAATACATTCAAATAAATCATCCACAGTTACTGACAGATTTTCAACAACCTTGTATTGCAAGCTCTTGTCAACATAAATTGCAACTCCTCCTCCTTTTTTCACTTTTCTATTTATATAATTTAATTCATAGCCATCCATGGTAAAATCCACTCCTTTCTCTTCACTGAGCCACGTCTCTGATATTGCCACAATATTGAAGGGCTCTTTAAACTGATTTAAATAATCTTTAATGTTATTAAAGTTTGCATAGAGACTTCTGCTGTTGAAGTGGATCATAGAAATATTGAAATCAGATGTGACCATTGTGTTAAACTGTTCATCTGTGTAATAATTACAGTCATTATTGATTGAGTTAAAAAGATTATTATCAGGGTCTATGTCATATTCTACGTCCTGTGGGTTGTGCTCTGTGTATTCAAAAACTTTCAGTTCCTGTTGTTCCTGTTTGTTGATTTTTTGATTCATACTGTAGAATGTTTTGTTGCAGATGAGTAAAATCCTTCAGTGTCCTATATTTGTCTGAATTGTTGCTGTGCCTCCAGATCATATTTGTCCAGTTCCATAATATTACGGATGTTAATGACCTTGGCTTCTTCAGGCGATCCGTTTAATTTGATGAATATTTTACAGTTTGATGTCCAGGTGTTTTGAATTTTTTTCTGCTTTTTCATGTATCTTGCTTTCCTGGCTATTTCTGCGTTCTCTTTCGTGAGGTGCTCGTTTATGAAGATGTTGGTTCCGTTCAGCTTCTTACCTTGTTTCATTAGCGCCGTCTTGTGTTTTCTGTTTACAAACCTCATGATCACAGCAGGTTTGTCGCTGTTTTTCCTGGGCAGAGGGTGGCAGGACTCGATGTTGGTGCAGTCCAGCTGGATTCCTTTTGACTGCATGAAGGCCGTCACCTGTTGCTCAGCGGATTCCTCATCCAGCTGACTTCCACTGCTGTCTGCGGCCACTGCTCTCGCGTATGATCGGGGTTTGATGTGGAGCCCCGTGATGATCACGTCGTTTGCCCGAGTTCTCTGGTCCATCATTATTTTGTTGACAATCTGAATGACAACATTCATTACTTCTGTGCATTCCGGAGGAAATGTTTGAGCACACAGTGTCTCTTGGTGCAGGATGCAGTGAAAAGCCAGCAGCTTTCTGTCCAGCGACCTCTGCAGTAAAGCCACAAAGCCCTTCTGCACTTCTGTCATACTTGGTGCCCCATCAGTAGCCACTGACACCAGGTGAGTGGTGTTTATTCCATCCATCCATCCATCTTCTTCCGCTTAATCCTTTTCGGGTCGTGGGGGGGCTGGAGCCTATCCCAGCATCTTTGGGCGAGAGGCAGGGTACACCCTGGACAGATCGCCGGTCCATTGCAGGGCCAACACAGAGAGACAGACAACCATTCCCTCTCACAGTCATACCTAAGGACAATTTAGAATCCCCAGTTTGATGCCAATTAACCTAACTTGCATGTTTTTGGCATGTGGGAGGAAACCGGAGAAATCCCGGAGTAAACCCACGCAGACACGGGGAGAACATGCAAACTCCTTTGACTCTTAAACAATTCAAGACAGCCTCACACATGTCCTCCCCCCGTGTTTGGCCTTTTAGTGGTATCAACTCAATCATTTCTTCCTGTGGCCCAGCAGAGTTTACATACCGGCAGAACAATGCTATTTGTTCAATATCACCTTTGTCTATAGACTCATCACAGGCAATTGAGTAGGCCACAGCTGAATTGATGTCTTTAATTTGCCGTCTAGTGATGTCTTCTGCCATTTTTATGGTTCTGTCTTTGCAGAGAGGGGCATATCCCTGATTTTCTGCACAATTTCACTCTTGTTTTTAAAGTCCGTGAATAGATGTTCTGAAATCTTAATGAAAGATTCTTTTATATATTCTCCATTTGTGAACGGCTTCCCGTGCCTGACCATTTCCCGAGCGGCCACAAAACTAGCATATGTAGTTGAATTTGCAGCCTTCATCCACTTCTTGAAATGATTTTTGCTCAGATCAACCTTCCGCATCAGTTCCGAAACGGCTTTTTTTCCTCTCACCTCCATCCGGATATTTTTAACCAAAGGCTGCGTGTTTATTCTGGAAATGTCTTGCAACATTTGACTTTTTGTAGTTTGCTAGTTTCTCATTACATATTAAGCATACTGGTAAACCAGTCTCGTCAGCAGTGAAAGCAAATGAATCTGCCCTTGTAGCATTAAAGTGCTGATGACACATTTTTGACTTCCTCTAATTTTTCAACACATAATACAATATGACAAAATAGGTTGGTCTGTGCAGTTCTAAGTCAAACAGGCTTTTTTCACACGAATATCTGACGTTTTCATGAGCGTCACGTCACCAATTACGTCAGTGGCTGGAAAACCCCGTTGCCATGTAGTCAGGTCATTGACAGAACACAGCGCTTGGCTGCCCATTGTACACACAGGATGGAAGTGGTTGAAAACATAGACGATGGTTCCACCACATGTAGTCTGGAACTGGTTTGTGTTGTCCAATCTTCAGACGATTGTAGTTCAGAAGAATGGGATGATAATGAAGAATCTGGGGGCATCAGACCGTATAGGTTTGAGCTGATGCCAAGCGGGCATCGTGCCAAGTGAGTCACTCTCAGAGAGTGATGGTGGAGAGGCACACATGCCCGCCGCAGCAGCAGCGACAAACACGCGGCAGGGGAACACCGAGTGTTATTGTTTTGTTATAGATATTGCAACAAATTATTTGTTCATAAATATAATTTATTTAAACCCGATTTTTCAATAAAATCATAGCAGTGTATTCTCTGTGGCTCAGGCATCAGGTTTATTATGGATTATATTTTGAGTTCTTGTTGTTTTTGTTTTCTACATGTGTTTTATGTGTGTTTTGAGCCACTTTCAGGTGGGCACTGTCCAAGATTCGCCGGTCCGAACACAGGCGCTCTCTCTCTTTGACAGTCAGTTGTTCATGGTTTGTGTGCATCATCTGCTGTGTTGTCAGCCAGCCAATACTGCCAACACTATCACGACGTGTTAGCCACTCCACACAGCCGTGGTTCTGTTGTGCCCCTTGAAGCAATGTCGGCCCTGGGGCGCAACCGTGATTAACACGTCTCCTCTCCATGTTTGCTGGGCGATGTCAGCCCCGAATGCCAACTGTAAGTGTTTCTGTTTATTTCTGAAAGTCTTCACCTTTTTGGGAACTGTTGTCATCATTCTTATGTTCAATACAAGTGCTGTGGTGAATTCTGCGTGTAAATCCATTCATCATAACCCTCCGTGTGCTCTTACGCAGGGCACAGACAGGGAGGATGAAATAACTAGGATTTACGTGCAGGGTTCACCACAGCACATTTAATACAGAAAGACAGACAATTCCCTAAAAGGTGAAGACGTACAAAAAACACAAACACACTTACTGATGGCGTTCGGGGGCCGGCATCGCCCAGAGAACGAATGAGAGGAGACGTGTTAGCCACAGGTACGCCCCAGAGCCGACATCGCTTCAAGGACGCACGAGAACCACAGCGAACATGGACTGACTAACACATCGTGAGAGTGCTGAAAATACTGGCAGACAAACAGGACAGATGACTGGCAAATGGCCGTGAAGTACACGCACTGCTGGTGATAATGTGATGAGAAGCACCTGGGCGAGGACCGGAAAACATGATCAGCGGGAGGGGAATCAGCTGGTGATAATCATAGAGGGGATGTGGCCGGACCAGCAAGAATCAGCATGCGATCAGAGAATGTAGGTCAAAGCTGCGAATAAATCCATTAATCCTTCCTTTCCTCATGCGCTCCTCCTGCATAAAAGCGCACAAGGCTTATGACAGTTGGAGCTGAAGCATGTGATGTGGTCTTTCATGCCTGCTGTTTATCTAAGCCTGCGACACAACGCAAAGGCACAGCTGTAAAATTAAAACAAGAAACCAGAGAAACTGTGAGCTACAAAGCTGCTGTCATTCCAGTCAACAACACCAGAGTCCGTTCTCCTGCTTACGTCATGGGGGTGTCGCCCTTAATTCGGTGGGCGGCACCACAGTCCAGTCAGCGGCTGCAGTTTTTTGATGACAACTAGTTTATGCAGGCGCGGTTGTAAAGATTATATTGATCATCGACAACAACTTTTGGGTTCACACAACATCCTAAAAAATGTCAAAATTGTGTCATCAGCCCTTTAAACGTTCTGTTTTCTTCAGACAATTTTCTTTTCTTAGAATTCTCCATAGTTGGCCTACCTGGGGTCAAAAAGTTCAAGAAATCACACACCGGTGGGTGTCGCACATTGGCGGTTGTGACGCATATTAAGAACGACAAAAACCTTTTAATACGTTTTATTTAGATTTTACAAGATCACCATAATCTTCAAAATTTAGAATTATATTTTAAAAACTAAAGAACTAAAATAAAATACATTTTAATTAAATACTCATTATTTATTTTCCAAAGCCACAGGGAGCCACAGCAGAGGGATGAAAGAGCCGCATACGGCTCCCCTGCACTAGACTTTACAGTTACCTCTAATTTTGGCAGACAGGGTTGCAAAAATTCTGTCATAATCTATGATTACCTGTCATTTTCATGTTTATATAATAAGACACCAAATAGATTTTGTTTCTATTCACGTGGTCAGTTTTAATCATGAACCTACAGCATACAGCATGCAGATTTTGCACTTATTTTTTATTAACTGAATTGATGAACAGAGACTGCATGCCATTGTTGTAATAATACTAATTGTCATGAGCTGGGCATGGTCTGGGTACCATACCCACACTTTACGTTAATTTGGACGTCATTGTGTGGTCCCTTGATGTTATGGTTATTATTATTATCATCATTTTTGCATTTCTGTATTCCCCTGGTTTCTGTGTTATCTTTTATGGTTGTCCTTTGTTTTCCCCAGTCTCTAGTCATGTTGTATCATGCTCTTTCTGGTCCTGGGTCTTGTGTGTGTACTTGTTTACCTTTATGTCTCAGCCCCTCATGTCTCCTGTACCTGTAGCCACTTCCCTGCTGTCTCCGTTTGCCCTTGATTGTTCCCACCTGTCCTGTGTTCTGTTGATTACCCATGGGGTATACTGTATACTGTATGTCTGAGTCAGTCCCAGTCTGGTGTGGCATCATTAATGTTCCTCGTTTGTCCTAGTCATGAGCTGCCCTATGAGTTATCGTGCCTAGCCTTGCTTTATGTTGTTTACCTAGTCTAGCTTTGTTTTCAGCCCACATGCTGCTGTTTGTTTGTGTTGGTATTTTGTTTAATAAATTACCACCTTGCTCTGTATTCCTGCCTGCACACGAGCCCTGTTCCTACCCACCTTAACACTAATACTATAAAGTGGACAGGTGAAAAATACGAGGAAAATTTACAATAGATCACCCTCAGTATAAACTGTCAAAATGATTTTTCTGTCACTGTTAAAAAAAAAAAAAGAATTCTATCAATGACAGACAATATTCAGTCAACGTGACCTCTGCACCCGACATCAAACAGATCTAACAGTATGTCTCGCAAACTGCAAAGTTGTGCCCCCTTGGCAAGCATCACTGAGGAACATTGAAGGAGGATTGAGGAAAACGGTTAAAAGTAAGTTTTGTGATTAAATTATGCAGCAGTTTGAATGTTATGACTCATAAAATGGCAACATTTGATTATTATTATTATCTGTAATGTCCCCATTGTGTGATTAATAAAGGTTTATCTTATCTTATAGCTTATGTTACGTTACATTATTTTATTATGTGCTATGTATTTGGCTGCTGTCTGCTATAGTTTTCTTGATTATATTAATTTAACATGTGTGGGGGCATGGTGTGGGACTTCTCCACCCAGAGAAGGCAGCTGGGGAAGGGGGTAACAATGGACCGATGAGGAGGTGTCACCGGGGGGTATCAGACAGGACAGTAAGGATGATGCACCCCCCGGGGAGAGGAGTAACTGCCGGAGCCGTGGGGAGAAGAAAAGGTGTGAGAGCGGCGCCGGCGTTATGTCATGTTAATGTGCCACACAGGTCTATGTTCTAAGCAACAATGTATTATGGTCGGAAGCTCCGGGTCTCAATGCATGGTATTAAAGGTATAAAACAGGAATGCACAGAGACCCGGGAGCTCTTTTACTGTATTGTATGTTGGAGATGGAATAAAGTTTCTGTGTCGTTCAGCTCGTTGCCTCACTTGTTTCCTTTCTCCACACTGGCAACCCTAAGACGTGCCATGGAAAGCGAGCCAAGCACTGCCCCGGAGACTACCTGGAGGGAGAGCACCAGCACCGCGTGCGCTGTCTCAGTCAAGCTCCCAGACTTCTGGCTTCACAACCCGATCGCGTGGTTCTTGCACATAGAAGCCCAGTTTGCACTCCGCGGGACAACAATGGACAATACCAAGTATTACTACGTGGTTGCTGCACTGGATGCACGCACCATGCAACAGGTGACGAGCCTGCTCCACGAGCCGCCAGCCCAAGAAAAATATGAAGCGCTCAAGAGGATGCTTCTCCAGCGCTATACCCTTTCTGACAGTGAGAAGGCAGAGAGATGCGTTCGGAGTTAGGGGACAGATCAGCAGTGGAGCTCATGGAGAGCATGTTGACTCTGAGGGGGAAGGACGATGAATCTTTCCTGTTCGCCCACTTGTTCCTCAGGAACCTACTGGTTACAGCGAGGACAACCCTGGCCAACTCGTTGCGGCTGGTTGCTAATGACTACCGTGCCCTGGCGCAGGAAGCAGACCGCATCATTTTGGCGACCAGAACTCTGAGTGTGCACACAGTGGCATCGACATCCATGAGGGACTCCAGCGAGGTCGAGGAGCCGTTCGTGGTAGCCGGGATGGACACCAAAAAATGAAGGGATGGGGCGGTCTGTTTTTATCATCGCCATTTTGGCTTGAATGCCCAACGCTGCCTGTCGCCATGCCAATTCAAGAAGCCGGGAAGACGGCACGTTTGGAATTCAGTGGCAGTGGCAACCGATGGCGACAGGAACAGACTGCTTTATGTCACGGACACATGTTCGGGGAGACGGTTTTTGGTGGACTCCGGCTCCCAGAAGAGCCTCATCCTGCTGGTTAACGCAGACAGGGAGGCAGGAGGCAGTAGTCCCAAGTGCACGGCCACCAACAGATCCACCATCACGGCATTTAGCAAACGGACACTGATGATATGCTTACACGGATGCAACTTTCAGTGGGACTTTGTAGTAGTTGCATATTCTGGCCCCATTTTAGACAGACTTTTTATGTGCTTATGGGTTGTTAGCCGATGTTGCTAATAGGAGATTAGTGGATGCTGTCTCTTTGACCTCACTGCCCTGTACAGCTCGGGGAGCTGGGTCGACAACACTGGCTAACGTTATAGGTCCAGGGGGTAACTACCAACATTTGCTCACACAGTTCCCAGCACTCACGGTCCTGACTTTTTCAGCTATGGTAACGAAACACAGGTTGAACACTTTATAACGACAAAAGGCCCGCTGGTGTTCGCGCAACCTCGGTGCTTGGATGTAGCTAAACTGGCCAGCGCGCAAGAGGAATTTGCCAACTTAGAGCAGTTGGGCATCATCAGGCGCTCCAACAGCCCGTGGGCATTCCTGCTACACATGGTGCCTAAATCCAACGGATTGTGGCGGCTGTGTGGCGATTTCCGGTGCTTGAATAACGCCACGGAACACAATCGTTATCCCATTCCGCACATCCAGGATTTTTCCGTGGACATGGCTGGGGTGCGTGTTTTGTCGAAAGTGGATCTGGTCCACGGATACCATCAGGTCCCGGTGCACATGGAAGATGTTCCAAAAACAGCGGTAATAACTCCTTTTGGCCTTTTCGAATTTTCACGCATGCCGTTCGGATTAAAAGGCGTGGCGCAGACTTTCCAGAGGATGATGGACGCAGTGCTTCCCGACTTGTCCTTCGTTTTTGTCTACTTAGACAACATTTTGGTAGCTAGCGTGTCCGAGGAGGAGCACATCGCCCATCTCAAGACAGTTTTCCAGAGGTTGGAGGTGCACAGGCTGATAGGTAACCCAGCAAAGTGCCAGTTCAGTGTGCTAGTGATTGATTTTTTGGGCCATCGCATTTCGCCGGAGGGCACGATTCCATTACTGGATAAGGTGTGCGCTGTGTCAGACTTTCCGCGTTCGCAGACCGTGAGAGCACTACAGGAGTTTTTGGGAATGGTTAATTTTTATAACAGTTTCCTCTCCCGGGCAGCCCAGCTGATGCAGCCGTTGTATGCTGCACTTAAAAAAAAGAAGCCCACGGAAACCATCGACTGGACTCCCGCGCGAGTCCAGGCTTTTACGAACGCCAAAACAGCGATTGCGGATGCCGCGTTGCTAGCCCACCAGGATCCATCTGCACGGATAGCGCTCCCTATGGACACGTCTGATGTTGTCATAGGGGCAGTGGTAGAGTAATATGTCTCAGGTCCGTGGCAGCTGCTCACATTTTTCAGCGGAACTTTGCGCGACAACGAATACAAATACAGCACGTTCGATAGAGAATTCCTGGCTCTCCACCTGGCGATGTGCCATTTCCAGTTTTGGCTAGAGGAGAGTGAGTTCACTGCGTTTGTGGCCCATAAGCCACTGATGTACGTGATGTCTAAGGTCTCGGAACTGTGGTCGGTCCGGTAGCAATGACATTTGGCCACGATTTCGGAGTTTACTACCAACATTCAACACGTCACCAGTAAGCTCAACGTCGTGGCCAATTGTCTGTCGCGCGCGTTAGTCTCCCTGGTTTACATGGGAATCAATTTCCCTGTGATGGTCGCGGAGCAAGCCAGGGACAGGACATTTGCGCGCTCCAGTCTGCACCTACTGGGTTAAGGCTGGAGAGCAGGGTGGTGCAAGAAGGGTGCCCTCCCTTGCTCTGCGACGTCTCCACTGGCTGCCCATGCTCAGTGGTTCCGAGCTCTTGGCGCCGACGTGTTTTTGAGTCGGCCCACTCCCTTTCACATCCGGAAGTGTGCGCTTCGGTGAAGCTAGTGCAGGTGAAATTTGTCTGGCCGCACTTGCGCAAGGACGTGAAAGAGTGGGCTACAGCTTGCGTCGCGTGCCAGCGAGCCAAAGTGCACAAGCACAACAGAGCCCCCCTCGAACCTTTCCAAATCCCGGCCAGGAGGTTCGGCCACGTCCATGTGGATTTGGTGGGACCCCTCCGGCCGTCGTAAGGTTTCACGCACCTTTTAACAATCGTGGACTGCACCACACGCTGGCCTGAAATGGTCCTGTTGGCTTCTACCACATCCGCAGAAGTGGCTCGTGCTTTTTTGTCAGCTTGGGATGCACGGTTTGGATCCCAGTCAGACATCACTTCCGACAGGGGTCCACAATTCATTTTGGAACTCTGGTCCGTGATGGCCCAGAGCCTGGGGGTCAAAATTCACTGCACTACTGTGTACAACCCCCAAGCTAACGGATTATGCGCGTTTTCATAGATCGCTTAAAGCAGCGCTCAGAGCTTTGCTCATGGACACAAATTGGGTCGACCGCCTGCCCTGGGTTCTTTTAGGGTTGTGCTCCGCACCTAAGGAGGATTTGGCAGCTTCCCTGTCAGAACTCGTTTTTTCTCAGCCGCTGTGGATCCCTGGAGAGTTTTTACCAGAAAACCCCGCACCCGAGGCTGATCCGCCCACGCATTTTTTGCACAGTACGGAGGCTTTTAACGTACAGGGCCTGGCCCACCATTGTTTTATCCACACCTTCATCCCAAAAAGCTTGCAGAATGCCAGTTTTGTTTTTGTCAGGCACGATGTGCACCGGACCCCGCTGCGCCCACAGTACGACAGACCGTTCAGGGTGTTGGAACCTGGGGCGAAGCATTTTGTGTTAGACTTGGGGGACGTAGGGAGACCGTCTGCATTGATAGGCTGAAGCCTGCTTTTGTGTTGGCAGACGAGCAGGTGGCGTTGGCCCAAGCTCCCCGGCACGGACACCACCATTGGTGGCTCCGCAAGTTGGTGATCCCTCAGCAGGGACCTGCGTTCGCAAAGCTGATGTGTTTTCTCCCCCTTCCTTTTTCCCTCCACAGACTGACATGCCCTTCTGTACACCCTGCCAGCAGGGCGGTTTGACTGGATTGGCGACCCCCCGCTACAGCCGCTATGGGTGTCAGCTCAAGCCCAAAGGACGGGGGGGTTAGTGTCCTTTCTGGGTGTTCGGGGGGGCATGGTGTGAGACTTCTCCACCCACAGAAGGCAGCTGGGGAAGGGGGGAACAATGGACCAAAGAGGAGGTGTCACCGGGGGGTATCAGATGGGACAGTAAGGACTATGCACCCCCCGGGGAGAGGAGTAACTGCCGGAGCCGCAGGAAGAAGAAACCGTGTGAGAGCGGTGCTGGCATTATGTCATGTTAATGTGCCACACAGGTCTCTGTTCTAAATAACAATGTATAATGGTCGGAAGCTCCGGGTCTCAATGCATGGTATTAAAGATATAAAACAGGAATGCACAGAGACCTGGGAGCTCTTTTACTGTACTGTATGTTAGAGATGGAATAAAGTTTCTGCGTCGTCCAGCTCGTTGCCTCACCTGCTTCCTTTCTTCACATGTTAAATTATTTTCTTTAAAGCTGAGCCAATTTATTAATTATTATGACTACTGTAAGTAATATAAAAACACCAGTGTGATGTGGTTGATTAACTTCTATAAAAGCAAGAAATCTCTGTGTGTCTGTCATGTTCATAGGACATCATAGGACGTCCTATGAACTCAGGCATCATAGGACACAGACAAATGTGTCTTTATGATGTCATATAGACCATGAACTCAGGCATCATAGGATGACTCGCAGGCAACATGTCTTTATGATGTCATATACATCAAGGCTGCCTTCATGTCTTTATGATGTCATATACAGTGAGTCCATGCCAGAAAGCCTCTTTTTGCCCAGATCTATTTTCATGATCCTGTCCATGAACTGGAATTACGACGCACCTATCCCTGAAACAGTGGTCTCAACGAAGAAGAAGAACCACCAGATGGAGAGCAATATAATGATAACTGCTGCACGTCAGAAAAGATGCCATGAAGATGAAAAACCTGAGGTTCCAGCAGTACATCGCACCCGTCTGAAACAGGTGGACACCCTTCACCAGCATAGGGTACAACAGACTTTAAAGCATGTTTCTAGGACATCACAGGACAGCCTATGATCTCTGCCTCATCATCATAGCGCGTCCTATGAACTAAGGCATCATAGGACGACTCGCCATGCCTACATGACTGCAAATGTGTAACCTTGACAAATGCCAGTCTACACTACAAATGTGTAAAATGCCAAGCAAAGCACTGATTTTCTCTGGGTGCTCCGGTTTCTTGGTTTCTATGGGCATGCACGGGCCTTCCTGAACAGGGTCGAAAGCCACTTTTTCAGGATCATGCCCATGAGCTGGAATTACGATGCACCTATCCCTCAACCAGTGGTCTGAACGAAGAAGAAGAAGACCCATCAGATGGAGAGCAATAGAATGAGAAGAACTGCTGCACGTCAGAAAGGATGCTGTGAACATGAAACACCTCAGGTTCCACCAGTATGCCGCAGGCATGACTGTGAACAACACAGCCGTCTGAGACAGGAGGAGACCCTTCAGTGGTCTGAACAAAGAAGACCCACCAGATGATGTCTATATGATGGAACATAGACAGAGCACATGACTCCCTCCAAGACATATACTGTATATAGACACAGGTAAGCAACATAACACAGAACAATGACAGGCAGGAGAAGAAGTAACAAGCAAGGGCAAACAGCCCCAGATGGCAGGGCATATTTTGTGTGATTTTTATGTTCTGTGCCACTTAGTGCTGTGTTGCTGTATCAACTGTCCTGTAACTGGCAAGAATTCTGTTCCAATGCATCCCCTCTACGGGAATGCACGGGTTTCTACGGGCATGCACGGGTATACACTAGTACTTGAAAATAACTTTTAAAGTCTTGTAGCGATCTCAGTAAACTTACGTTAGTTGTTTATCGATTTATGTACCCACTAAAATAAAGCTGACGTGGTGCTGTGAAATAAATCGATTTGAGGTTATTTTTTATAGAAATAAAGCAATTTATTAAACTGAGGAGGAATATGACATCTGTAATAATTTATTTGATTAAGCTGAGTTTAAAAATGTCACATCTGTAATAATAATAAGATTTTTCTGATGTTTTTTCTTTCCTCTTGTTTGTCTCGCTGAGATCGTCTGGGGCAACCCTGGAGAAACCGAGGGTCAGCATCCCTGTCCCCTTTTATTAATATTTACAGTGCCTCTGGAGAGTATTCACAGCGCTCCATTTTTTCCACATTTTATGTTCCAGCTATATTCCAAAATGGATTAATTTTTTTCCTCAAAATTCTACACAAAACACCCCATAATGACAACGTGAAAAAGTTTTTTTTGACATTTTTGCAAATTTATTAAAAATAAAAACCTAAGAAATCACATCTACATAAGTATTCACAACCTTTGCTCAATACTTTGTTGATGCACCTTTGGCAGCTATTACAGCCTCAAGTCTTTTTGAATATGATGCCACAAGATTGGCACACCTATCTTTGGGCAGTTACGCTCATTCCTCTTTTCAGCACCTCTCAAGCTCCATCAGGTTGGATGGGAAGCGCCAATGCACAGCCATTTTCAGATCTCTCCAGAGATGTTCAATTGGATTCAAGTCTGGGCTCTGGCTGGGCCACTCAAGGACATTCACAGAGTTGTCCTGAAGCCACTCCTTTGACATCTTGGCTGTGTGCTTAGGATCGCTGTCCTGCTAAAGGATGAACTGTCACCCTAGTCTGAGGTCAAGAGCACTTTGGAGCAGGTTTTCGTCCAGGATGTCTCTGTACATTGACGCATTCATCTTTCCCTCTATCCTGACTAGTCTCCCAGATCCTGCCACTGAAAAACATCCCCACAGCATGATGCTGCCACCACCATGCCCCACTGTAGGGATGGTATTGGCCTGGTGATGAGTGGTGTCTAGTTTCCTCCAAACATGACGCCTAGCAATCACGTCAGAGAGTTCAATCTTTGTCTCATCAAGCCAGAGAATTTTGTTTCTCATGGTCTGAGAGTCCTTCAGGTGCCTTTTGGCAAACTCCAGGTGGACTGCCATGTGCCTTTTACTAAAGAGTGGCTTCTGTCTGACCACTCTACCATACAGGCCTCATTGGTGGATTGCTTTAGAAATGGTTTTCCTTCTGGAAGGTTCTCCTCTCCACAGAGGAATGCTGGAGCTCTGACAGAGTGACCATTGGGTTCTTGGTCACCTCTCTGACTAAGGCCCTTCTCCCCCAATCGCTCAGTTTAGACGGCCGGCCAGCTCTAAGAAGAGTCCTGGTGGTTCCAAACTTCTTCCATTTACGGATGATGGAGGCCACTGTGCTCACTGGGACCTTCAAAGCAGCATCTGTACCCTTCTGTACCCTTCGCCAGATTTGTGCCTCGAGACAGTCCTGTCTCGGAGGAGACTATTCCTTTGACTTCATACCTGGTTTGTGCTCTTACATGCACTGTCAACTGTGGGACCTTATATAGACAAGTGTGTACCTTTCAGTGTTGGGAGTAATGCCATTACTTTTTCAGTAACATGCTGTGTAATGAAATTACCGTTGAAAAATTCAGTAATGCGTTATAGTTGCTGAAATTTGATCAGGTATGTTACTCGCATTCCTCGTTTTATTAATATGGATAGATTGATAGATGGACATATTTGAGACTTTTGAGACTGTGGTGGAGAGGAGGATACTAAATAAACTGCAATCCATCACGGACAATCCTGATTACCCCCTCCACCACACACTGGACAGACAGCAGAGCACTTTCTCCAGCAGACTGCTACAGCTTCGCTGCCAAATGGTTAGGTACAGAAAATCTTTCCTGCCACATGCAATTTCACTGTACAATAACTCACTCTGATGTTGTACTCTGGTCATAACTATGGTGCCATACTGCAAATTGCAGTGTAATTGGTGCCTTACATTTTACTCTGCACCTGATATTCCTGCATTGTACAGTGGGTATGATTCATGTACCTATACGGGTCACCATCTATTCATCTATGATGTATATAAGTTTTTAGCAGTTTTACTTTCCATGGGTAATCCCTTTGTCTATTATGCTGTGTGTGTTTCTGTCAGTTGGTTGTCTACTGACATGCTGCTGTTGCGCTATAATTTCCCAGTTTGGGATCAATAAAGCACATCTATCTATTTTTAGCGCAAATAAATACAAATTGACCCTACGTAGCTAACGCAGTCGTCAGTCAACGTAACCTGTTGCAAAGAGCCTGTTCACTGCTGCAGCCAGCAGCCACAAATGGAGCTTGCTCCTGCTGGGAAAAGATGAAGCTACTTTGTTTTTGTGGAAATAGATTATTTTTCCTTTGTCATGGTTAAGGACAAAAGCATATTGGTGGGCTGCAAGCTAAAATGTGGTTGAGATCGACTGAAATCTTCAGAAGTGTCTGAGAACAGCAACAAGATCTGACAAAACTAGTGCTATGCTATGCTAACAACACCGTGTAGTGGATCTACGTTATCTGAACAGCCACGGCTGGATTTCAAGCACAGGTATGCATCTGGGCAGTTCGTGACCCAGGAAGAATTAAACTGATTGATTGCCAGATAGGTCGTTACAGAATGAAGATCTGATAACAGTCATTTTCCATCAGACAGCTGATACTGTGATCCAGTGAAGTTAAAACACATTTACTTGCTACCTGGATAAAGATTATTCAAAAATGGATTTGGTTTGAATTTAAAGGACTGGATCATGTTTCTATCACAGCAGACATTTGGACTGTGGATAATGGACATTTTCTTTGGATCACTGCACATTGGATTAAATCCATAATATAAAGGTAAGCAACATTGACAGCTTTATGCAGTGTTGCCAACTCTCACTCTTTTGAAGTGATTCTCACTCTTTTTCCCTCTCTTTCACTCCACAAACCCCATTTCTCACCCCAAAATGAGGAAATTATTGGCAATTTTGTGTTGATTTTCTTCAGATTTTTCCCACAATAAGAGCTCTCAAGGCAGGTTAAATCAAACTGAACATGTTCTAAAAGCTCTGTCTGAAACAGTCTGTTTTCAGCCTGACATTAATAAGCCTGTAATGTATTCCATTAGTTAAATTATCTTGCTATGTGTGCAAGATGATTTAAAGCAAGGTAGTCGGATCCGGGAAAATTTTTTTTTTTTTGCGTGCATGGAAAGAAAATCCTATCTATAGTCATTATAGACACATACAGCGCGACTGTCTGCGAGTGTGAATGACCTGTTCCACGAGCAAATGTACGTTTTTTGGTCCGTGGCTGTTTACATCGCCATATTGGCCAGGATACTTCGTGCGCCGATGGGCCATAGGGATCCCGTATTTTACATTCGGGTGATCAGTGCCGGGCATATTGTGGATAAACATCGTATAACCCCTGTGGCCTATTTCTGGCCTATTCCCCCAACAAAAAAAAACAGTGAAACGGGAACAGCAGGAAGAGCCATAGTATCGTTGTCTAATCATTTTATAACACATTTCACAACACTAGAATGGTCACAAAATTAGCATTTTGTACACGGCTCGCTCTCCGGCGGCAGCCCCGAGAAGTAAACAAATGCCGGGACGCTTGAATTCTTTCGTCCCGAAAATATCATTTTTGAATATTAATTACAGCTAAACGGGAGCAGTTTCGATGCCGAAATTTCATATACAAATCCTAATATACGTGTTCTATACACCATCGGCTTTTGGGTATCCGACTACCTCGCTTTAAGTATAAGATAAGCTAAGCTAAGGCTTTATTAGTCCCACAATGGGGAAACTCCATGCATTTAAAAGTAACATGAATGTTACTTTTCCAAGTCACTAGTTACTTTAATCATGCAGTAATTGGTAAGTAACTCAGTTACTTCTGAAAAGAAGTAACTAGTAATTGCAACTAGTTCCTATTTTTAAGTAATTTGCCCAACACTGGTGCCTTTCCAAATCATGTCCAATCAACTGAATTTACCACAGGTGGACTCCAATTAAGCTGTAGAAACATCTCAAGGGTGATCAGTGGAAACAGGATGCACCTGAGCTCAATTCTGAGCTTCATGGCCAAGGCTGTGAATATTTATGTACTGTACATGTGATTTCTTAGTTTATTTTTAATACATTTGCAAAAATCTCAAAAAATTAATCAATTTATGAATAAGGCTGTAACATAATAAAATGTGGAAAAAGTGAAGCGCTGTGAATACTTTCTGGATGGACTGTATTTCAATATTATAACATCAAGCAATGAGGTTCAGTTAGCTTTGGACACAAACAGCTGGTAGAATGTCCTTCAATGAGCTACTTTTTACTTTAACACTGTAAGTACTTTTCTGAGCTTGTACTTTTTTACTTTTACTTGAGAAAAGAAGTCAAATCAGTATTTCTACTTTTACCAAAGTATCTTTTTTAACTCAGGTACTGTTACTTCTACTTAATGTAAGTAATGAATCTTGGTACTTTTGTCACAATCATGGTGGAAGACAAACTACTTGAACAGAAAAAGTTGACTTTTTGTTGAGTTTTTCTTTGTGTTAGGGGGAAGTAAAAATATCAAACGACTAACAAAGACAACCACACAGAGAGCTGTGAATCCACACAAAAAAAACAAATACATGAAACCTCTGAAGGACATTCACGTCTGTTTTCAAGACATAAAGGGAGAGCAATATTCTCAGTTTTATTACTCATCGACTACTCTGATAGCAGCAGCAGCAGCAGCAGCATCCAGTGCCACTGTTGCGTCATCATAAACTTAAGATATGTCTACTGTCGGCTGAATTGTTTGCTAGCCGGAGTGTCAACTCATGCTGGTAGCGACTGGCAAGTCCATTACTTTGATTGCCGTTTGACAATCTGTCTTTATGACAGGCTACCATGGAGCTTTACCATCAATAGAAGAAAACACATCGATCTATCACCCTTCGACCTCCAGCGGCTTTCAAATCTAGCCCTGCACACAGATGGGCATGTTGAGTGCTTCTCAACAGAATCGGGTATTGATTGTGAGGAAGTTAATGGCAGAGTCATATTTTCTTTTTTCGCCGAGCATTTGACTCAACCCTCCTGTCACCCTTTTCTTGCCTCCTGTCTGTTCCTGTGATTCATTAGCCCCACAACGCAAACCTCTGTTTTGTTTATTTCGAACGAGCTGCCAGTTATACCCAGCTCTGCCTTCCTTCATCTTTATCTTCCCACCTATAACGCCACTATTCCCCATTGATCCAATCATGCGCTTCATCTCCTGTTCTGTTTTCACAGGATTTCAAAAACAGCACCTGCTAATTACTCAGTAAACACATCCAAAAAAAAAAACAGTCTGATCCCCAAGGTTATTTTGGATTCTTTTTTTTTATTTTGTCGTGCTTTGTTTCTTTCCCCTATAAAGAAATAGTTAGCTATATATCAACAATGACACATGGACTCTAAAATAAACAAGAGTGAAAGACAGGAGAGAAGACAACTAGGCACAGGAGACGAAGAGAGAGAGAAAGGTAGGAGGAAAAGAGTGAAAAAATGACAGCAATTTCTCTACAGAAGAGCCAAAAACAAAACATGGGAAGTGTACATTTCTTTAACATTTACAATTATAATAATAACAACGGCAATAATAATAATAACAGTAACAACAATCAGAATTGTTCAAATAATAATAATAATAATTAATAAAAAATCCATAAGACCTCTGTTTCCTCATAAAGACAAATGATTTTTTTTATTCTTTTATATATTTTCTTTAAAGATCACTGGACAGTAGTTTGTTCGGCGTTGCACCTCTATAGGCTAGTACTCTGTTAGTATAGTTGTTTCATAATGCATTTCAATAGTAAACAGTTTTTCTCATTTCTTAAAAGTTTAATTTAATTTACGCTGAAGTTCTGTGTTTTTTTTTTATACAAACAAGGAATTCAGAGATATGTATACTGGTTCTGTCAACATGTTTACTGTACGTATGAATGTGTGCATGTATCTGCATATGAGTTTTAGCATTCAGAAGAAAAAAACATCCACCCATTTGACTCTCTCAGTCACTCCTTTTTGCTATCGCTCCTCTTTGCCCTTCTTAAGAGGACTTTTAAACCTTTTTATCCTCTTAATGACATTCTAAAATAATTAAGCTTTTCTTTAATGCCTTAGCAAGTCATATTCCTTTCTTGTTCCTAGGGAACGCAGCCCAACACTAATCCTTTCATTATTAGGAGCCAACAAAGAGGGAGCGATGGGGGGGTGGGGGGGCAGTCAGAGAGAAAGAGAGACATGAGAGTGGAGGGAAGAGGGTGTCAACAGGTGAAGAGCAAGGAAGGAGGATGTGGAGAATAAAGGAATATATAAAGCAGAACCACATCTCTTTTACTATTTAAAGATTAAAAAAAAAAAAGTTTGAACACAGTTTTTTCTTTATATACTGGCAGGCCACCCAGTAAAAGAGCAGTTAGTTTGTTCATAAAAGTAGCATAAAGTTGGAAACAGACTTCCTGGGACTGGCCTTAAAAGCTCCAGCATTGTTAGGGAATTATACGTGACTCGCGCTCTGTAGGAAAGACACATCAGCAATAAATAAGTTTAAAAAAAAAAAAGAACTCTAAGAGTGCTGAAAAACTCCCGGTCAAGCCTGCCTCTCCCTTTTGTCCTCACGCACTGCTCCCACTGCCTCCATCAGTTAACGACCGAGCTTTGTGAAATGGAATCTTCTATTCTCTGGGCAGGGAATTATAGCAGTCATCTGCCTCTAATTCCCTCCCCACTTTGGCGGCTGCACAGGCAGAATGCTGCTTTTCTCTGCGCCTGCCGTTTCCCTCTCAATCAAAATAATTATGGCATCATTACGTTTTTCTCTACGCTCACCTCGCTCTGCCTCTCCCCTCTCTCTCTGAGCCCCCACCCCCCATATCTGTTCTCTCACACTTACAGTATATATGGCACAGTCGTTTAATGGCTGGTGGGTCTAGAGGCTCTCTTTTTCTCTGTCTCCCAGACTATGAGTGTGTGCATGGACGATACGGGGTAGATTGGAGCGGGATGGACTGGGTGTGTGCGGTGTCTGTATACAGTCGTCTTCAGAAGGCTGCCTGTTATGGCGCATTGTAGGTAGGTGTGTGCGTGTGTGTGTGTGTGTGTGTGTATATATACTGTATATAAGGGGGTCACGGGGGACGGGAAGGGAAAGGGTGGGGGTGTGAGGTGAGGAGAAAAGGGAATAGGAAAGTAGAAGGGCTACAGTAGGTACTCCTTCTTGCCCTGGCTAGCGTCGTTCCCATTGAGGAAGGCCTCCTGCACCTCTCCATGTTCATCCAACCCACTGGCCTCATGGGTAAGATAGGAACCTGAATGGAAAGAAAGAGAGGAAGGGATACAGAGAGAGAGAGAGAGAGAGAGAAAGGGAGGGAAAGAGAGGGTGATTAGGGGGGAAGGTTAGGAGGCAAAGCATCGTGATCATTGCAGCGCTATGGAGCATTATCAAATCAATCGAGGCAGATATTGCTGAATCCCTTACCTATGACTGATTAATTCATTAGTTAACTGATTGTTAGGTCAGTACCAGGCAAGAATAGGCTCCCGCGTGCGATATGAGCCTAACAGCGGAAATCAGAGGTGGCGGATGGATGCGTGAATAGAAGAGTCACAAGAGTGGGAGGTAATAGAAAGAGGATAATAGGAGATAATTGAGAAGGAAAGACAGGAGGGAAGGGGAAGAGAGAGTGGCAAAGAGGGGTGGGGAGGACCGTTAGGTACAAGAGAACAACGGCACATTTGTGTCACTCAGAAAACCCATTAAAGTCATTTTAACACCCCTTAGGTTCACATGATTAATTGTTGGTTGTAGAGGGCAAGAAATGCTCAAGCCACCTCCCTGCTGGAGTGTCCCTTCAGCTTGGTGGGTGAGTGACACTCTCATTCTCCTTACTACTGGGTTTGACTGGCACACCGACAGTCACGGGGGACCAAAGACAGAGCCCTAACGACCCCATCTCAACACTGACTGGTTATATTGGATGAAGTCTCTGTGCTGATTGGCGGTTAACCCGCACTGAATGTTGACTGACAGCTGCTCTAGCTCAAAGGTGAGCTGTCCCCGGCTGCAGCCCGCTACACAATTCCTAGATCATTTCTTGGCAGTTTTAGTGCAAAATGTAAGGCTGCCAACAGGGGGCACTTAAAAAGATAGGGAACGCAGGGAGGACGCTTTAATAGATGAGCCTTGATACACTGGCACAGAGTTATAAAACACTGGGGGGCCACACTACATTTTCCACCCCACCCATTCTCATTCACCATCCTGGCCAAGGTTGTTTATCACAGATCATGTCTGGCTAGACAGGGGTATCCAAGTCTGCCAGCTTTCTGCTGACAATTTTTACACCTACGTTTAAAGGACTATTTTCACAGAATCTGGATATAACTGTCCTCCAATCATCATTTCACAGCTTATAATACCAGAAAAAAAGCAGAAAAGGGGAGTGGAAAAAAGGCCTGTAAAAAATGTGGTAATTGGTGGAAAAAAGGTGAAAGAAACTTTTGTGTGACTTGAGGGTTATTTTCCTTCCAGAGAATGTCTTTTGGGTTACCTTTCTGTCGGACGGAGCACCAGATGGTGACAATGAGGACACAGATGACGGTGAAAACCAGCAGCGCCAGAACTCCACCTATCACTGCGTATGGTACCGTGCTGTGAGTCTCCACCACTGCACCGGGGTCTGAGAACGAATGAGAAAAACAAATAAAAGTGTGTGGGCAGAGTGTGGGATTCATACGAGGAAACGTGGAGATAAAGGGAGAGAGAAGTGCAGTCAGAGAAATTGAAAAAAAAAAAAAAAGAGATGGCTCAAAAATGAAAGCAAGAATGATAAGAGGTGAAGAGAGAGCACATTTGACAGCATGGGACAGGGTATGGGTAGAAAGACTGGAGAAAAGTGAAGTCGATATTTCCAACCCAACTTGCATTATCACCTTTCATCACCCCCCCCCCCCACACACACACACACACACAGACACAATGCCAGACAGTCAAAATGGGTGAGAAAAAAAGGTGGGGAAATGAATGGAGTGCAAAAAAAAAAAAAGCGGCCCTCTACAAAACCCCTCCATCCAAGCACCTGTCGAGAGCACAATACATTTCGAACGAGGGAAACTTTGAGTGTGTTTACACCCTGAGTAGCGCAGCCCATAGGAATGAAACACTTTGTCAAAAAAGAGAGAGAGGAGATAAAAAACTTGGAAAAGACAAGTTAAATTATATAGTAAGGAATAAATCATCTTTAGACTAGTTTTACAAACTGTTCAAGTCAAAGAAAATGAAGAAAAAGGAAAGCCAAAGCTGGTTAGTGGTGAAATAACTGATCTGCTCATTAAAAAAATGACATTTTTGATAAACATGTACAAACACAATTCTAGCTTGAGGCATAAATTGTGATTGTAATTCCACCCCCCCCCCCCCCCAACACTTAAATCAATCACTGATGCTTACTTAGCAGGTCAGTTGTTAGGTGCACATGCTGCAGAACATTTGGAAAAACCCAAAGAAAATGCATTTATTTGTTGGTATTCGTCTGTCTACAACTTCAGATATGGGGCAAGAAAACCAAAAGCAGGAACTACTGAGATGCAGACAAAGAAAGTAGAAATAATGTTGCAAAGTATGTTGCAAAAAAAAAATAATGTTAAAATAAAAGTCTACTGAAACTCTTCTCATCCACAGAACAGCTATGCTGGTAAAAATAAACATGTTGTATTGTGTCCCAGATATTCAGGGAAAAGGATCATGTAGTTTTTGTCTGATTGAACACCCACTGCTGGAAATGATGACTAGAGGCCAGTGGATCACTACTGGTGCACACATTTTGCTATATACACTATCGTTCAAAAGTTTGGGGTCACCCAGACAATTATTTTGTGTTTTCCATGAAAAGTCACACTTATTTACCACCATGAGTTGTAAAATGAATAGAAAATATAGTCAAGACATTGACGAGGTTAGAAATAATGATTTGTATTTAATAATATTTTTTTCCAGATACTCAACCTGCTCAAAGGAAGGTCAGTTTTATAGCTTCTCTAACCAGCTAAACTGTTTTCAGCTGTGCTAACATGATTGCACAAGGGTTTTCTAATCATCCATTAGCCTTCTGACGCAATGAGCAAACACATTGTACCATTAGAACACTGGAGTGATAGTTGCTGGAAATGGGCCTCTATACGCCTATGTAGATATTGCACCAAAAACCAGACATTTGCAGCTAGAATAGTCAATTACCACATTAGCAATGTATATTAGATATTGGAGTGTATTTCTGATTAGTTTAAAGTTATCTTCATTGAAAAAAACAGTGCTTTTCTTTCAAAAATAAGGAAATTTCTAAGTGACCCCAAACTTTTGAACGGTAGTGTATGTGCTGAAACTAAAATTTAGTGCATAAAAATAAACCCAAGATAACAAGAAGTGTCGCAATGGTTTGTTGGACAGCACACAAGACAATACAAAAACAGTATGACAACTGGGATGTTTAGTTGTGTCTACAGATGGAAGAGCTTGCTAGTAGTTTGCAAATTTGCCCAATGTTTTATTGGTTTATTGCTAAATTCTTATCTCAGTTAACTTAATTTTATATTTGTGCTTTTATTTTTGTTAGTAATAAGTGCTCTAGTCCAAGTTCTCTTGAGTACAAATGCTCATTTGTTGCTCTAGGAACACATCTCTGAGTCTGCACTCATGGCCAAGTTGCTGACAATAACAAGAAGTCTTTGGCAGCTGAGGGGCCTTGTAGTATAAAAGCTAGAACAGCCAATAGAAGGCAAGGACATCGAGTTATTGATGCAACTCTTGAACCTTGATGGGGAAGATTTAAAACATGAATCATTAATACAGTGCATGAGATGAGGAGGGGATGAGAGAATAATGAAGAAGGTGAAGGAAAAGACGAGGAGGAATAAGAGCAGGGATTAACGCTTGAAGAATTCCTCTATGTGCACTTATTGGGCAGGACTATTACAGAGCATTGTGATTAACTGCATCATGGTCCTGGTTATGTTGATGATCAAGTATTGGCATATGTGTCTGACAAAAAATAATGGTGGTGCATTTGCAGGTACACAACACATAGGATCCAATTGGGATAAGTTTGACCAAAGCACTCCAGCACATCTAATGTTAGCCTGCTTTTATGGTGACTTCCTTTAATGTCTGAGGTTGAAAAGAGGATATGGAATGATGTTCTGAACAAGATGACGGCATTTCAGTCCAATAAGTCATAAACCCTAACTTTTGTCAGCGATTGTTAGCAACGGCCTCTGAAAACAAATGTGGTAAGCTGTAATTTCTGTATAAAAGCACTGCAGCAACATGTTCAGAGATAGACACTGGGGACTACCGTGTCTTGAAAAGACATAAAATAGATGTGCAGATAAATAACCTTCTGAGACTCGGGGGGGGGGCATCTTTATTTTTCTGATATAACTTGACTTTTGGGGTGGTAAAGAACACATCTCAAAGAATTAAAAAAAAAACTTGTCTTTATTAAAAATTCAGAGCATGTCTATTGTAGTGGACAACAGGACTTTATTATAGAAGCCCTAAAAGGCAAACAAACAAACAAATTAGCCTTTGCAAGCCTTCCAGAAACTCTTGCAGAAACTTTTCCTAGTATATTAGCTGCAATACTCAATGTCCAAAAGATATTTTTCCTCACTGCCCTAAAAGGCAAACCAAAAAAGTTTTTTTTTTTGAAGCTGCAATTTTTTGGTCCAATAATGAGCTGCAATACTCAATTCATCCACCAGAGAGCACTGTCCAAAACGTTTTCCCTCCTCACCTGAAAGGGAAAAAAACCCAAAAAACTCTGCAAGCCTTCCAAGAGCTGTTGTGGAGAAGCAGCCTGATGCTTCCACCACCATGCTTCATGGTGGATGGGGTGTTTGTAGCAACGTGCAGTGTTTGGTGTCTGCCAAACACAGGGTCTAGTAGGGGTGGGGGAGGGGATAATACAGCCTAATATCATGATACTTTGTAGTGGAAATACTGTATTGCTTCAGACATTAGTATCATGATACTTTATTGAAAATTATTAATAAATGTTTCATATACAAGCTTATCTATTTAGGTGCCAGAGTAATAAAAGCTAATTGACTTTTCAGTCCACTAGATGATGCTAAATGCTCACTGGTTAAGTCAGCACAGCAAAGATGTGATTCTTGAGATCTAGGCAGGAGTTGAATAAAACAAAGATTGGGATGAAAATCATAATAACAATGACTTTGCAATACTCAGCTTATTTCAAGATTGTGACAATATTGCATCACAGCCCAAATACTGTGAATCCCACCCCTAGTGTCCAGTTGGATGGCCAAGAAGCTCCATTTTGGTTTCATCAGACCAAATAACCTTCCTCCAGTTGACCTGAGAGCTAACTAACTGGACTCTCATCCCTTGATAAATCTATATGTGAATCTCCCTCAATGATTTTGTTAAGGTTTCCCATCCTCTCTAATTGAACTGTCGAACATGTCCACTGCAGAGTACACACATTGATTAGCTGTATTTCTTATGAAAATAAATATGATTAGTTCTAACAACACACTGAAATGTTGATGTTTATTTACTAGAATCAATCAAAAATATTACTTAAAAAAAACTTTTAATCGTGAATATCATGCTTGCCCTTTTTTTCCCATAAAATGCTTATTCAGAGGGTGGCCATTTAAAAAAAAAAAAAAAAAACACCACACAGAGGATGACAAGGTCACACCCGCCATCATGTGATATCATTTTAGAGCTCCACTTGTCTGCTCTAGCGAACAGCAGGACTGAACAGGGTGACATGTATAGAATAAGAGATATAAGCTAAAATATGATGTCCATACAGGGGACAAAAATTAATTGCTGGGTCTGTTGGTGCACAGTGCATGGGTGCAGCTATTTTGGATTTTGATCTTGGGCATTAAGAGGTTCACCTGACTTTATGAGCTGAAAAACAGACTTTTGGGGGTGGAATTTTGGACAATTTTGGAATTTCCAAGTCCAACTTGCGGTCAGAAAGATGGTATAAACAGATGGTATGAAAAATATGTAGTTTGTAGCGGGTCCCTAAAATGGTACACCAACATTGACCAAATATCCAACAGAGTGTTCAAATAAATTCTTTCCTTGACAACAGCCTGCCACAAACCCTCGTATAAGCAACAGAAGAACAAGCAGAATAGCTTTGTTTCCTTTGTTCTATCTCTCAGCAACAGACAAAGAAGAGCTGCAGGTGTGGAACAAAAAGCTAGCAATGAGCATATGTTTGCGTGAGTGATTGAGAATATTTGATTTTGCAGATAAAAAGATGGAAAAATGTGCAAAATAGAATATGTAGTTACCACACATTCAGGGCAGCAGAGTGGTGAAAAACAGCCTTTCTTATACCTCCAGTGTAACAATCTTCAGGGACAATGTGATTACAACCACCTGGATCCCAGACTTTTTTCACTTTGTTGTATATATATCTCAAACATATTTTTCTATCACAGCTTCTGAGCACCCCCAGAGGTCAATGCTAGTCTGTCTAAAGCTGGGTGCGTTCCCAGTATCGAAACTCTTAATGCAGATTCATTAACAGTACCAAGCAAGCACCAAGAGACCCACCCCAGACAACACAAACACACACACAAACACATTGCCCGGTCAGCAATTGTGTACATGTATGCGTGTGTGCGCTGAAAGGTTCAAACAGCCAGTGATAAGTAAAAGAAAGAATTGGTGGTTGGTGCATGGTGCATACCCAAACGTCTGCAGGGACATCTGTTCGTGTAGATGCAGGACAAGAGAAGGTTGCATCAGTAAAGAGCAAGCTTGTGTGCGAGAAAGACAGAGTGAGCGTGTGTGTGTGTGTGTGTGCGCAGGGAATTAGAAGACACCAAAGGAGAGCAGGGAAAGGACAAAAGGAGAGACGGAGGTACGGAGGCTATGACCTGCAAGAGCTGGGTCGCACAATGAGGGGAGAGAGCTGAGGCAGGATAAGCTCTGCTTCATTTAATCGTTCTGTGTATGCATCGGGAATAGTTGTTTTAGACGCATTATGTTCAACTGCCTCCATCTAACAGTCGTTTTTATGTAAGATTAACAGTTTTTCATTTTAAATCACAAAATTACTTCACTGATTTGCATTTTTATAATGTGTAAAAATACACAATTATTGCTTCAACCATAAAAAGTGGTGCATTTAGAGCTAATTAAAACAAAATCAGTCACTTTTATGACTTACTTAAAAACATATATATAGAATCAGGATGGTATTAGCATAACTTTAGTTCATATAATTTCTGCAGTGAACAATCTTGCAGCCTTTTCAACTGGCACATATTAAATGCTATAACATGAGACACTGAAATGGCTGCAATGTAACCCCACAGCATAAGTGTCTGATTAAAAGTGCTCAGAGACTTTGACACCTGAAGGGTAGAGGATCGAACAGCCAACCCTGCGACAAATGTCCAGAGGGATCAGGGCCTACTTGTTAGACAGCTCTTGCTCAGTATTCTACCTACTCCTTTCCCCCCAATTAGGTGAAAAGGCTACAGGTGAGCAGCCATAAATCAAGATTAAAGGTCCCATATTGTGTATTTTCCAGGGATTCATTGTAACATTTGACATCTTCAGGGACATATATGTAGTTTTTAAGATCAAAAACCATGTGTTGTTTTATTGCTCATTAAAAAAAAAAGTTGTCTGTAAGATTATGTCTGACACAGCTGGTTTTCAGCCTTCACGTTATTATTCAGAACCCCCATATCTGATTGGGTAAAGGCTTTTTGAGTGGGCCAATCCCAAGTAAGGAGGCAGTCAGGTGCCTTTGTTTAGCTAACCTATACGGGGGGGCTGAAAAGTTCATAGTGGTCAAATTTGACCAAATGTGGTTTATTTTTCAACATAGTCTCCCCTTCGGTCCATACAGTTCTTCCATTGGTGTTGCAGTGCTTGGATCCCTGCGGTTAAAAAATAAACTAGAAATTCAGGAAGTGTAATCCTCTCTTTCTTTAAAGGGGACATATGATGCACTTTTTCCACATGTTGACACAGTTTCCAGACATCTTAAGGAAATGTCTGTGACATGCTTTGGTCAAAATACATCAGGTTTTAATCATTTCAGCAGGTGGGAACAGGCACTGGTCTATTATGGTCAAAATATAGCAAAATAAACCAGAATGATGCAAGTTATGTTACTGACTGTGGATTAATCAAAAAGATGGGAACACAGATGAGCTAGCAGTAGGTCATCTGATTCATCAGCTTATCCCAGCCAAAAAGATCTCCATGGTGGTATACAGAATGGCACTCATTTATCAAAAGTGCGTAGAAATCGGCACACATTCGGGTGTAAACATGATCATACGAAAAGGTTTGTGTGGTCTTTATGAGACCATGTGTATCTGGTCAATCTCATCATACGATGGTTCACTCATTGATAAATTTCATGGATGGATCTGAGCGTTATTAAATTACAACTTATGGTTCCACTACGTTCATTAATCCACAGTCAATAATACATCTCACATCATTCTGGCTTATTTTGTTACTGTAGATTTTAGTTGTGATAGCACTGTAGATTGAGTCGTTGCCATTGGCTTGGCTAGGTGGCCACAGTCAGGTTTTCGAAATTGCACTTCCTGGGAAAGCCTGACAGATCAGCCTGCTAGCATTAGCTTAGCTAGAGGTCAAGATTGCAGGTTAGAGTTATTATTTTTTTTTTTTAATAATTTTTCCACCTCCACTAAACATTCATGTTCCCAGCCAGACCATCTACCAAAACTCAATCATATATCTTTGTTAGGCAGTATTTCAGCATATTTCACTGTAGTTTACTGTCATCTGGCCAGGCTGGGTCCTCAACCAGTGGTGGTTATCTGCTGTTAGCAGAGTTAAGTGCACGTTATACACCCGTGTAAACCTGACACAGCTGTGACGGCGTCAATGTGCATTCCTATTGCGTCGTCCACGTGCGCCTCTCCAAAGAGGGAGAGGTGCACGTCGGCAATGCAGGCTGTAAGAGCTGTGATTGGTCTGCTTTGTCTCCTCCTTCACATTTCCTGGTTCTCGCCGCTGCTTCGCTCTGCCTGTTCATGATGGCACAACTTCCATAGCGAGTCGGTTAAACAGCGGTCCAAATTCAAAAGAATATTGAGGAAGTGAGCACACACAGAACATTATGTGGCTCGCCATAACCTCAGGAATTACACAGCCTGACAAATAACGGCAGCAGCGGTGGTCGCACGCACCGTTTTCTCTGACTTTTCTTTTTCACTGTGCAATGATTGTATTAAAAGTAGCTTTTTCTTCACATTTTTTGGCTCCAACTCCATCACAATCTGCTCTTGTCCGTTGGTCTTTCATAAACAAAAACACACGACAAACACAAATCACTCTACACATTGGATGAAACCCGTTTTGGTAACGGAACAAAGCATTTCACCCAACACAAGAAAGTCCACTGCGTCTGTGATGGACGTCGGTAATGGCGTCGACGTGATGCGGGTGCATAAATCCACCTTTAGCTACTCATTCACTATCGTTTCTGTGCTTATTTTACTTCAGGGACTGGTCATATTCTACTGAACACTCATACTACACACCCCTGTCCCTCAAAGTGCTTTATTTGCTTTTACATTCTCACATTCTGCCAATTTTATGTTACTTAGCTCAGGGTTTGTTTGCACCAGAGCTAGGAGGTAGTAGTTAGCCAGATACCATTATAAATCGATATGGCATCAACCACAGATGTCAGAAATGATGAGAGACTGAGAGAAGGGTGAAAGTGAGCTCTGTAACTTTTAAAGCAAATGCAGTAAAATGGATCATGTTGAGGAAGGCTGCTTTTAAGCTGGGTGGAAAATAGCACTGCAATATCTGAATCCTGGTGTAGTTTAACCATAGCATTTCACAGACATTTCAGTGAGACCTCTAGGATCTGTGACAACATGTGGAAAACATGTGGAAAATGTGCATAATATGTCCATTTTAATTAATAATAGAGCTGTTAGGTTTTGCAGTCAGTCACAAAGATACTGAATGAAACATGGAGTAGAGTGCCAGACTAACATGTGAGCCCTCCCTTGCAGGTCATAACTATCAGACTTTCTCCCCGGGAGGATAGAAAGCCAGAGGGGAAAAAATGATGTAAGAGTTTGTTACCTTGCTTGTCCAGGGTGTAGCTGGAAGATGGGAGGGTTGGTGTGGCAGGATAGGAGATGATTGGTTGGGTGGTAGAAGGAGTGGGAGAGATCATGGTGGTAGTAGGAGCAGGAGGCACCATGGTGGTAGTAGGAGTGGGAGGGGCCATGGTGGTAGTAGGAGTGGGAGGGACCATGGTGGTAGAGACTGACACATTATCTACAGACAGACAGGGAATGGGATGACACATACACAAAACAGCATGCAGGGAAAGTTCAACATGGATACTACAGGGCTAAAATGACGACATACAAAACAGGAAACATTCTTTGTTACTGGTGAATACAAATGCATTGAATGGCAGCTCTTCTGTCAGTCTCGCTTCCATCCAGTTTTGAGAAGGATGCGATGAATACACAGGAAAAGTGTTATTTCAAGCACACTGGTCAGCATTCATAGTTGCTGTCATTTCAACACTAGATACAAACATTGTTCCCCCATCTGAGCTATGTGTTCAAAATTGAAATTGATTTTGATGCCTGACAAGGACTGAGAAAACACACGAATAACATTTACTGTCAGCTCACTACACCAGCTTAGGGAGTTAAAGACGCTCAGAAAAATGAGGAAAAACGCACATTAAAGCAGGACCTGATGAGGATTACACTTGGCAGACAGACATTCATCTATGAGGCAACTGGAATATATGGAAACACATTCTCTATCACTGACACATTTTCTGTGGCACAATGGCAGGAGAAACGGAGACATTGTGTGTGACAGATGCATTCCCAGTGGAACAGTCCCATGCAGGGACTGTCTCATTCAATGCTTAACAATAGCTTGGATCTTGACACATTCTCCAAATCAGTGGCTACGACACAATGGTAGGTAGGCAAGGTAGAGATGGACAAGTTCATAACACTGTTAAAGACAAAAAAAAAAATAACGGCTGACAAGAAGTTAAAAGGGAGAAGGAGGTGTGTGTGTGTGTGTGTGTGTGTGTGTGTGTGTGTGTGTGTGTGTGTGTGTGTGTGTGTGTGTGTTTTATATGGCACTTCATCAGACAATTTCCACAAAACTGAAACATGCAAGGTAGTCCATGTTCCCAAAGTCTAGGGTGCGCGCATATGCAGTTTTAGCAGTGTGGGCATATGGTACATACACACATTCAAAGCACACGCACTTTAGAAAAAAAAAATTACACCCATACATACACACACAGACGCACAACCCATTCTGCTCTTGAGTAATTTATTGGTAAGTATTCCTCCATCTCTTCTCTCCCTTTCTCCCACTGGCCCTGAGATCATCAATCTCTTTTTGCACTCTTCTTATGTCAGCACAATACCTGCCCCCCCTTGCCTTTTTTCTGTCTTTGAACCCAGCCTTGATCTTCTTCTCTCCTGTACATGATGCATATGTGGGTCTTTTTTAACTGAAAGACAAAGAGTCGTCTGTGGGAAAAAAAATAATTGGGTGAGAAGACTCTAGTGAGTAAAACAGAAACCACCATTCTCTCTTTTATTGGAGTGCATGTGTCATTGTTCCATGTGTCTAATCCTTGCGTATGTGCATGTTGATGTCACTTGAACCTACAAGCTTAAGATTAATGGCTGGAATGGCTGCACCAATTACCTGGATTACCGGCTGAATAATTCCTCTTGACTATCACAATTGACCAGTATTTTCCCCCCTCTATTTCCAGCTTTTTCTAATCATTTCCCAGCATCTCTCACTGCCATTTTCTTCCCTCTTCATCAACCAAACCCTCTTCATTCATTTGCCCCCCCCCCTCCACTTTCCTTCATTTGGCTGCCTCAGCTGGCTCTCTAGTTTCATTCCGCTGCGAGTACGTTCCCTCACTGCCTCTCTTCAACTTAATTAAGGAGAATGCCATACAGCTGTCATTCTCTTGGCCGATAGCGTCCCTTTTTTCCTACATCATATTGTTATTCATTAACACTATATGCCTGCCAATCAGGCACACAGCCCGTGTTATTTCGAGGGATGGATGAGGCGGCACTCGTGATAATGACGTGTCTCCTCGTATCTCATTCTCACAGTGGTGTGCCCGAGGACAACGAGCCACTATTTTGGATGAGGACTGTTATTCTTTCATGTTCAGAGTTCGTTTTTTTTTTTTTTTTTTTTCAGGGCTTTGCTCAAAGCTGGAGTCCTCTGCCTGGTTATTTGAGGTCTCTAAGTGTTAAGCAATGGTCAAAGGGCCACTATCAAAACTGTAAAGAACAACATGGCTAGGTGAAGTCTTATGCAAAATGTACTCGGATGTCAGGTGCAGTAGAGGGAAACCACAATGGCATTTTTTTCCAAACTAAATTGACTCTATATTATCTTGGGCTAGCTTCCTCTGCCCCTTGCCTCTAACCTTTTTTTACCCTCATTCTCATTCTCTGTTTTTTGAACGGCTCACTTCATTAAACGGAGGTCGTGTTTTTCCATTCCAATTATCCTGACGGCTCATTACATCAGCCGAGGAGACAAACTAATCCCTGGTCACCCAATATGTCTCGCTCACTTTTTTTCCCTCTCTCTTTGGACCCATCCTTTCATCTTTTTGTCACTATGCATTCTTAAAACTGCAGAGTCCCACTAGTTTTTGCTCCGTTTTCTTCCTGACACTTTGCCGAAAAAGTAGTCACGCATTTCTATGTGTATGTTACATGTGTTTCATATCTGCAAACTGTTATTACCCAGATCAGTACTTCTTTCTTTCTTTCTCAGGCTACCTCCCATATTCTCTCATGCAGTTCAAGTCTAATAGGCTTTATTGGCTTGGCAATTCATCTGGTAGCAGCAACTAAGTTCAATTACATAAGGGAGGCCTTTGGGCATTCACCAGCCTTTTGTCTCCCAGTCGAATGTATGTGCACCTCTCCATATACACATAAAAAAATCTAATCTCCACTTAACAATGGCAGCACAGAGATGAAACAACCGTCAGAGGCCACAATTTACCGACTCTTGCTGTGTGTCTGTGCACGCTGTGATTCACTCAAAATTCTTCCTACAAGGGCTGTTTCATTAAAGCCATCCCCTGGCTAATTTCCCACGGACTGAGAGGAACAAAACTTGACACAGTTGTTAGTCTCTCTACATAGGTACCACAAAGGGTCACACACTTCTCCCATTGTTTTATGCAGCTGTGGAGACCGCATCTGTAGAAGTCTGCATGAGAAGCCATGCCTTGACCTCAGAAATCAGCGTTTCATCATCTTGGAAGTAGTTGCCCTTCAAAAATGACTTCATGGCTGGAAAAAAGTGGGAGTCAGATGCGTGAGGTCGGGAGAATAAGAGGGTGAGGAAGGATTTCATAGCTGCAGCAGGACTGTGCTTCTGTCTGGGCAAGATGAGAGTTGTGAACTGGAGCGCTATCTTGCAGGACGCGAACACCTTTGGTCAGCATGCCATGCCTCTTAGTTTTGATGGCCTTCCGCAATTTTTGCAGCAGTGAAGTGTCTGAAGTCCTGGTAATTGTGGCACCTGTTGCCAGGAAATCCATAACCGATACTCCATGCTGGTCCCATAAGACTGTGAGCATGACCTTGCCCACCAAGGGTTGAACACCTTCGTTGGAGGTGATGAGTCATAATGCTTCCATTGTTTCGACTGGCTTTGAGTGATTGGACCATAATGATCTACCTGTGTTCCATCCTGCATGATTAGCCTGTTGAAGAGTCTTCCTGGTTTTCTCGGCACATGGCCAAGAGAACCTGGGAGCACGTGATTCGTTCCGGCTTCTGGAAAGATGTGAGCAACCGGGGAACCCATCGTGCAGACAACTTCAGCATGTGCAAATGGTCATGGATGATTTTTTTTTTCCCCCACACACCCCCACACTGATCTATGCCATGATACTCCAAAATGGTGGCCTCCACTTGCCAGATGGTGTCGTCATCAAAAGCACACTGTGGTCGCTTGGGAATGGGTGCCGTCTCCACCAATGTCTGACCACACTTGAACTGTCGATGCCAGTGCTTGACTACGTCATACGATGGAGCGTCCTCCCCATAAGTGTTTCCTGTGGTGTCGGACCTTTCAAATACAGGAACCTGATGACCACTCTGCATTCAGCTGGCTCCATTGTCACACCTTACTCCACCCTAACATTTGTAAAAGAGAAACCCTTAAAGTGTTCAGAGCTGCAAATTACCACATGGCCTACAGAGATACAGTGGGGTAAAAAAGTATTTAGTCAGCCACCAATTGTGCAAGTTCTCCCACTTAAAAGATGAGAGAGGTCTCCAATTTTCATCATAGGCATACCTCAACTATGAGAGACAAAATAAGAAAAAAAAAATCCAGAAAATCACATTGAAGGATTTTTAATGAATTAATTGGTAAATTCCTCAGTAAAATAAGTATTTGGTCAATAACAAAAGTTTATCTCAATACTTTGTTATATACCCTTTGTTGGCAATGACAGAGGTCAAACGTTTTCTGTAAGTTTTCACAAGGTTTTCACACACTGTTGCTGGTATTTTGGCCCATTCCTCCATGCACATCTCTTCTAGCGCAGTGATGTTTTGGGGCTGTCGCTGGGCAACACAGACTTTCAACTCCCTCCAAAGATTTTCTATGGGGTTGAGATCTGGAGACTGGCTAGGCCACTCCAGGACCTTGAAATGCTTCTTACGAAGCCACTCCTTCGTTGCCCGGGCAGTGTGTTTGGGATCATTGTCATGCTGAAAGACCCAGCCACGTTTCATCTTCAATGCCCTTGCTGGTGGAAGGAGGTTTTCACTCAAAATCTCACGATACATGGCCCCATTCATTCTTTCCTTTACACGGATCAGTTGTCCTGGTCCCTTTGCAGAAAAACAGCCCCAAAGTATGATGTTTCCACCCCCATGCTTCACAGTAGGTATGGTGTTCTTTCTCCTCCAAACACGACAAGTTGAGTTTTTACTAAAAAGTTCTATTTTGGTTTCATGTGACCATATGACATTCTCCCAATCCTCTTCTGGATCATCCAAATGCTCTCTAGCAAACTTCAGATGGGCCTGGACATGTACTGGCTTAAGCAGGGGGACACGTCTGGCACTGCAGGATTTGAGTCCCTGGCGGCGTAGTGTGTTTCTGATGTAGCCTTTGTTACTTTGGTCCCAGCTCTCTGCAGGTCATTCACTAGGTCCCCCCGTGTGGTTCTGGGATTTTTGCTCACCGTTCTCGTGATCATTTTGACCCCACGGGGTGAGATCTTGCGTGGAGCCCCAGATCGAGGGAGATTATCAGTGGTCTTGTATGTCTTCCATTTTCTAATAACTGCTCCCACAGTTGATTTCTTCACACCAAGCGGCTTACCTATTGCAGATTCAGTCTTCCCAGCCTGGTGCAGGTCTACAATTTTGTTTCTGGTGTCCTTTGACAGCTCTTTGGTCTTGGCCATAGTGGAGTTTGGAGTCTGACTGTTTGAGGTTGTGGACAGGTGTCTTTTATATTGATAACGAGTTCAAACAGGTGCCATTAATACAGGTAACGAGTGGAGGACAGAGGAGCCTCTTAAAGAAGAAGTTACAGGTCTGTGAGAGCCAGAAATCTTGCTTGTTTGTAGGTGACCAAATACTTATTTTACTGAGGAATTTACCAATTAATTCATTAAAAATCCTTCATCGTGATTTTCTGGATTTTTTTTTTCTCATTTTGTCTCTCATAGTTGAGGTATACCTATGATGAAAATTGGAGACCTCTCTCATCTTTTAAGTGGGAGAACTTGCACAATTGGTGGCTGACTAAATACTTTTTTGCCCCACTGTATTACACATGTACAATTTCAGCCTCCTACAATAACCGGAAGTGGGTCAGGGGAAATCTTTATTGATCAGCCCTTGTATATTGATCATTTCCTTAAAGTGTCACAAAGTTAATTCCATTTCATTGTTTTAGTGCACAATTAAAATCAGGCTCAATGGAAGCACTTTGCTATTAAAGTTATAGGCTCCATGAGCAGCTCAGCTTCAGTGCATCACATCTCTGCTACAGCCAAAGTTCCCTGGAGAGTTTCCCACCTCTCACTCTGTTCTCCCTGGCTAGCACTAAGCCTGCCTCTCTTCATAAACCGACAGTGCCTAAAGTACCTGAGACAAATTTGCTGTTACTTTTTTCCCCAGCTTTTGCTCAGTGTACAGCCCCCGATGGCAAATTTCTTTGCCCCGAAGGAAGGTTGACATGAAATGAGAGGGCAAGACGAGCAAGTTTCATCTGCAATGAAATGGTGTCTTTCCTGCTGACTCATACTTTAAAACACACAACATCCCCTCTTTGCCTGCACTTCCTCCAACCAGAGACTCTCTTTGGGGAGGCTGGGATCCAACAAAACTGACATTCTGTTTATTTGACAAGCTGTGGTCCTGAATGTTAACCTGTATTCAACCTCCACTGTCCTTCATGTCTTCATTTTTTCCCCCATCCCTTCATCACACCCTCCCTCCCTTTCTCCAAATCTCTCCCTCTCCGCTCATTGCCAGGCTCTTCACTCTTTAACACCCACTCCGCTCGGTCCCTTCTCAGAAAAGCTAGGGCCTTCTTTGAGTAAAAAAAGAGTGAACTGCAGCTGAACCTAGAATTAGGAGCAAAGTGGTGGCAAGGTGAGAAATGGAGAATGGAGAAGAGGAGGTGGACAGGAGGCGCAAAACGGGTAGGAGCATTGAACACATCAGGCAAAGAGGAGATATTGCTGAAAGGCGTATGATGAGGTTGGGGGTAAGGAAGGAGAGAACAATAGAAGACCTTCAGGTAGCTGAAATAACGCTATTAAAGACTACATTTATTTTTTATCAGAATATCTTTTAAGGGCAGTGATTGTGTTCAGCATTGTAGGTCTGATTCAGATGATGTGTGGTGTTGTAAGGTCTGCTGATGCATAATTTTAATCTTTTTTTTTTTAAAAAAGTCAGTCAGAGATGTTGCATGAATGTGTCTGTGGCAGTTAGTGTTGTAGTCAAGACCTCGTCAAGACCACAGTCTCCCAAGACCGAGACCAAGATCTACATATACATTAGTCTTGGCCTCGACTTTGTCTTGGTCTTGGGAGACTCTGGTCTTGGTCTAATCTTGGTCTGGTCTCGACTACAACACAAGTAGGAATGTGCAATTTTGGGAATCAAAAATTAATACAAAAAAATTATTAAAATACTACAAAAACATGGTTGCCAGAATGGGGGGAAAAAAGAAAGCCAGACCGTCAATGACAGAGTAGCTCATTCCGGCTTGGTGAAATCATCCCCACAGGGCTCAGACTTTCTGACCAGTGACCACAGACTAGATACAGACCCATTTAGGGTGTGATTAAGGTCCAGGCCAATGGTCTAGGAAGAGTAACGATTTTCGTGATATCATAAATGCCAGATCTCCTGATCTTTGACGATGACCTTGAGCTCAGCCAGGACACAGACAAACCTGAGGATCATTGTGTGTGAGTTTATTGAGAATCAGGGCAATTGGCTAGGAGGAGAAACAATTTTCATAAAATCATATAATCGCTGAGACCTCCTGACCATTGACCCCGACTCTGAACACAACCTGGACGCAGACCCACCTGAGGATCATTGTGTACAAGTTTGGTGAGTATCGGGTAGGGGTGGGAAAAAAGATCAATTCATTGATGGATCGCAATACTTGGCACTGGCGACAATGCATCGATCCATAAGCACACGGATCAATCTTTTATTTTAAAAAAATGCGCACATATATACTTTTGGGTTATCAGTTAATCAATGGCGTTTTCAGTTCACTAGAAGGCACAAAGCAAGTACCCAGTCAAGTGGAGTCATAGCTTGTCTCGGAGACTTGCAGCCAGCTTTGAAAGTTAAGAAGCAGTTAGCTCAACTGTTGGGCATTTTATGGATTTTATAACAAAGATGGAAGGCAAGACCTTGACATGACACACAACCCGCAAAAAGCGCTGCACGAAAAAAAATAGAAAAAACACTCAGAACACGGCGGGGCCAGCACACATCTCCGAGCAGCGTTAGCAACGGCTAAGCTAAAGAGTCACCGGCATGGAGCTTTTTCTCCGATCGCCAAGTAAGTAAAGTTTATTTATGAAGCACTTGTCAGAGACATGTAGTCACAAAGTGCTGTACAAAAAAATGGAATAAAAGGAAGTTGACAGATAAAAATAACTTTAAAAATACAAAAACAAGTTAAAACACAAGATTAAAAAAAAATTAAAAATATCAGACTTACTATTAAAAAGCAGTTGAAACGCCACAGAAATCCTCGTTAAACAAAAAAGTTTTCAGCTACTTTTTAAAAGAGTCCGCAGAGTCAGCTAAACGTAACTGGTGTGGGACTCTATTCCAAACAGTACCGTCCACCACCCTCACTGTGTGCAGAGACGTGTCTCCTCAGAAAATGAAGCCCCGAGAATACTTTATTATATGAAAGAGATGTCAACAGTTTTACTTTGGGACATGATTTGAGGTTGAATAAGGTGAAAAAAATTTGTAATATATGCAATCGTGATAATCGGTTACCATGACAGCGTGATTATCGTTGAATCGTGATAGGATCCAATTGTGACCCAAGTATCGCAATTCGAACTGAATCGCATCTCTCGCGATTCCCACCCCTAGTATTGCAGCAAATGCCTAGGAGGAGTAGCAATTCATGTGAAATGTGGACGGATGGATGGATGGACGAATGGATGTAAGACAGACTCTGTGTCACCGTATTAGCGCCTCTCAACTTTGCTGGAATGAGCTAAAAATATTGCACTGAGTTGGAGTTATGAGTCAATTTTAAATATTTTACAACATTTGCCTAAGTCCAAATAGAAAAGCAGCGATATCACTTTATAGAGGTGTAGCCTTATGCAAGAGTGCATTTGACATTTCCCATGAAAAAATTAACACTGTGTAAGACAGATTATTGGTTGTGACATTAAGGCAAAACCAAGAGCTTTCTACAGATTAATGGAACAGCTGCATCCTCCACCCAGAGCTCTCGGAGATGAGGTTTGAAACAATCTGCCCAGTGGGTGAGTACACTTTTTTTGAAGTACAGCAAACCACCACTGATACAGGGCCAAAGCAGGAGGATTTAAGAAGCTGATTGCTGAAAATCTAGGGTGTAGCACAGAGGAGCTGGAGATAGGCTTATTCTAGTTATGTGGATTTCTGGTATATTATGGATTTTTGTCAAGGCAAGATCTCTTACTTGAAATGGCCCCTCATTCTTTCACTATAAGTGAGGAGGAGAGGAAAAAGGTGCTAAGTCCAATTAATAACCAGCACAGAGTGACAGCATTTAATAAAGAAGATAAATGAGGACATTTGAGGGGAAAAGCAGCACAAAGAACAGCAAATGAAGATGACGGCTGAAAAATGGCGAAGGAGGAAGCTGGGGAGGAGTGAAAGAGACAGAAACATTTTTCTACAGTGGTGGCAACACACTTCAAAGTTCGACACGTCTAACCTTCTCAGATAGAGCCGCAATGAGAAAGCCGGGTGAAAAGAGAGAGAAAGGGATGGGGTGGGGTGGGGTGGGGATGTCACCTTTCATCTTACCACTGTTGCCACCCTTGATGCCTGTGGAAAGCTGCTATTATGTGTGTCGTTTGATGCCTGAACAAGCGTGTGCATGGCGGGTCTATGGGTGTGTGTGAGGAAGAATGCCAGGGTTAGAGAAGGGGATATATGATTTATGAGGGGATACTCAGTAAAGGCAGCCTAAAATGTTGCATAAGATATCATGTCTCAATCCCCTTCATTCATCCCTGCTGCTTCTGATCTTCAAATAAAGTGCTGGATGGAATGACGGGAGGTGCCAGCCGGAGAATGGTGGGGTTAGATCAAAACAGGCAAACATACTCAGTGACAGGGGTGTACATGTAATTAGGCCAAATCACAAAAGCAGCAGATGTGAAGTCATATAAGCCTCTAATGATGAACTTGCTCTGCAATTCAGCCGTCCCATTAAAATTACAACTTGTGTTTTGCCATTCTGCTGCAAGTTTACTCAGTTGTTTCATGTGTGACGCTCATAACATGCATCACATCAAAACTTTCAAATGCTCTTCAAACTCAGACTAAGCTAGCAATTCTGACACATATTGTGGAAAAAAAAGGTATGCGCTGTAAGATTTCCATATACTGTTGTATATATTACCCATCTAGGTCAGCCATCATTAAAAATGTATCACCGAGTAGTGCATCTACTTTAGGGGAAACAAAAAAACCCTCCCTGTTAACATTTTCTCTCACTGCTCAAGCAACAAGAAATAATTATGGAATACTGCAGGAATGAGTCCAAAATACCCTTCAAAAGGTTTTGCTTTTTGCACATTCAAAGTCACTGGGTATTTGGATAAGCTCTGTAAGGCCACTGACAGTTACTTCTGTGTTGGTCCACTTGTTCTGTAGTCATCTAAACTGAAAGTAGAAAACACTCAGACAGTGCACCTGTGGACAAAGAAGGAACGTTTTCCCTCATATTTTTCTATGGAAAGCCATGAACTCATTGTGAACAGACTTGCAGCTCAAGTAGCTCAATACTGAATGCTCTGTGCCTAGGATTGATTCATAATCAACCTGCAAAGATTCTAGTGCAAAACAGATTTGAATTCAGAATTATTGCTGCACATGACAATTTTTGCATATAAACATGGTTTAATCTATAAACTGCTATACATTACTGTAATAACTGTGTTACTAATTATCATTTATTTATAACTATGTATTGTAATTTTTATACATAGACACAAAATTATGCATACATTCTCTATACCAGGGGTGTCCAAACTTTTTCTTTTAGTGGCCGCATACAGAAAAATACAACAAGCCATAGGCCACAGTTTTACAAGCAGCAGTTTTCAGTCGATTAACAGTGGTCAGTTGTGCACAAAAAAGCAGTGCACATGTCATTGATACATGCTGACAAGCCTGAGTTATTTTTATCTGGGCACATTAGTGAAGAACTCTTTCATAAAGTCAAACTCTGATAAAGATTGTCTGTGCCTGGCAGTTTCAATTTATACCTGACTATCATGGCATTTTCACTTATTGTTTTTTGATATAGATTTTTTTCATGAACAAGAAAGCCAAAACGAAAAGAAAAAAAACAAAACAAGAGCTGTAAGCTGGTCACACTGGGTGCAATGCATCTTCAGAAATGCTTAAGATTCCATCATGAAGCATTAGAAACCTCTTTCTCATGGCACAGAAGGGGTCCGCCAAATCTTAATAAGCCACCATTGCCTGACCTCCTTCTTCCTTTGTCCTCATCTGCTATACAGCTCTGCTGATATGTCTATTCAAAATTTATATATATGTATTTTTGTACAGGAAAAAAAACACGTTGAGCTAATATGCAAGCTGCCATTTGCTGTAATTTGTTTTTACTTTGCACTGGTGCACAAAATGAAGGACTGGTGCTGTGTTTGTTCTGGTCCATCATCATTCTCTTTCAAAACAGATTCTTGGAAAATCAAACATACTCAACTTCTAAAGAAAAAAAAAAGAATTCACTGAAGTTGAAAATAACAAGTGCAGCAGGCCATATTTCAGTTTATTTGTTGAGGGCCACTTAAAAATGTCCTGAGGGCCACAATTGTCCCCTGGGCCATAGTTTGGACTCCACTGGTATAGTATACTGTAATAACAGCTACAATACTTTGTGTTTATGTATTTACTTGGTGCTTAACCCCATGACAGGACAAGCCCCGGGCCCGGGCACCTGGGTGTGACGGGGTTAATGTTCTTTATGAACACAGTATGCTTTGCAATGTGAATTAGCCCAGCTTAAATAAATAACATGACATTCTTGGAGGACTCCCTTCTCATGTGACTCAGTCAATAGTTATGTTAGTATGCTTTTTGTTAGTCTTGAGCATTTTAGCTACTAGTGAGGCTACTTTAAAGTTTAAAAGAGGTTAAAAAAAGGCTATATTATGTGGCATTAATTACACGGGGTAAGACTGGACATCCTGGCAGATAAGCTCATCTGTCACAAGGTCTGTGGTGGACTTTTTCCAGTCGGTGCATCGTGACATGCACTACACAAAGAGCAGAAATAAACAAACCTATCATCTGGTCAGTCACTGCAACAGATACTGGAGTCAGTTTGTCTTGGCCTGTCCTTGCCACTGATAATACCTCTATCTGCCAAGAATGTGTCGCTAGTCCAGCAAAAGCTAGCGGTACTCAAATGCTTTGCAAGCAGTTTCATGAAATGGTCAGTCAGATAGCAACTCATACCGGCTCGGACGCCACCCGGGTTAACAAGGTCAGGAGTTCCTGGCACCAGAAGGCGAATTACAGAGCTGCGTGGAGGAATCTGATCAGACCTAAATGAAACAGTCATTGTCGCCCCCGACAGACTGCTATGAAGATGATGATGATGAATCCTTAAAACTGTGTGCTAACTTGTCAATTGTTATTTACATGCCTGTATATATTGTGGAAATCCTTCAGTGGCCAAGTGAACACAGAAACATGTTACTCTAAATTCCTTGAGGATTAGATTGGGTCACAGGGGAGAGAATAAAGTGGTTCTTTCCAAGAGACAGCCTGAATAATAATGTTGGTGACTATCTCAGCACGGTGGTTTAAGTCTTCCTGTGAAATCAATATCACTGTTAAATCAATCGCGCAGGAGGTCTAGCAGAGGTTTCCTGCTGCGTCCGAAGCAGGAAAACAAATAAAGCCGAAACACAGATGAGACAAGCATCAAGATGTAATGGGTCTGTTGCCTGGTGCACACTGGGAGGATAAAAGAATCAATCACATTTAAAAAGACTCCTCAAATTCATATATCATCAAAACACACAAATGGCAAAATCGTCAAACAAAAGATTCATTGAACATAAAATCATCCCAAACGGTTAACAACTTCCTTGGATTCCAAAACCAAAACTGAAAAGAAATTTTGAAATAAATCAATGAAGAAAACTTTTTTAACATCTGTGTAAACTGTAGAGAATCCTGCAACAAATCAACTGCTGGCAGTGATTACTCACCGTAGACTAACAGGGTGTAATGATCAGCCGCGCGTCCATAGTTGTTCTGGGCCTGGCACAAGTACGTCCCATTGTGCGACTGGCTGAGACGGGAGATCTGAAAAGTGTGTCCAGAAATCTCCGCTCGCTCAGGTAAAGTGTCATTAATCTTGGACCACTGGATTTTTTTGGGTCTGGGAAGATAGAAACCAGTAAAAAGGCATTAATTAGGAGGGCAGAAATGATGAAAATAATAGGAAAAAAGTTCAGTTTTTATTATTGACATTTTATTAACTGTTGATTCAAAACATATTTTCAACAGTTTCCTTTTTTCTTTTTTACTTTACAGCATTTTCACACATAACCTAAGGCGATGCTGTGAAAATTAAATTTGGACATTGTCCAAGAGATAGCACACTTGGGAGCCAATCAAAGCAGTGTAAATTTTGGATTTAGGCAAAGTGCTGCACGGGTTGAGTGTTCAGGATGAGGAGGGCACACAATGTTTGCTTAACATCTATCTATAAATTTAAGACATCGCTGTCTGTTTGTGTGTCTGTGTGTGTGTTCCTCAGCTACAGTGGGGCAAAAAAGTATTTAGTCAGCCACCTATTGTGCAAGTTCTCCCACTTTAAAGATGAGAGAGGTCTCCAATTTTCATCACAGGTATACCTCAACTATGAGAGACAAAATGAGGAAAAAAAAATCCAGAAAATCACATTGAAGGATTTTTAATGAATTAATTGGTAAATTCCTTGGTAAAATAAGTATTTGGTCACCTACAAACAAGCAAGATTTCTGGCTCTCACAGACCTGTAACTTCTTCTTTAAGAGGCTCCTCTGTCCTCCACTCGTTACCTGTATTAATGGCACCTGTTTGAACTCGTTATCAGTATAAAAGACACCTGTCCACAACCTCAAACAGTCAGACTCCAAACTCCACTATGGCCAAGACCAAAGAGCTGTCAAAGGACACCAGAAACAAAATTGTAGACCTGCACTAGGCTGGGAAGACTGAATCTGCAATAGGTAAGCCGCTTGGTGTGAAGAAATCAACTGTGGGAGCAATTATTAGAAAATGGGAGACATACAAGACCACTGATAATCTCCCTCGATCTGGGGCTCCATGCAAGATCTCACCGCATGAGGTCAAAATGATCACGAGAACGGTGAGCAAAAATCCCAGAACCACACAGGGGGACCTAGTGAATGACCTGCAGAGAGCTGGAACCAAAGTAACAAAGGCTACCATCAGTAACACACTACGCCGCCAGGGATTCAAATTCTGCAGTGCCAGATGTGTCCCCCTGCTTAAGCCAGTACATGTCCAGGCCCGTCTGAAGTTTGCTAGAGAGCATTTGGATGATCCAGAAGAGGATTGGGAGAATGTCATATGGTCAGATGAAACCAAAATAGAACTTTTTGGTAAAAACTCAACTTGTCGTGTTTGGAGGAGAAAGAACACCATACCTACTGTGAAGCATGGGGGTGAAAACATCATGCTTTGGGGCTGTTTTTCTGCAAAGGGACCAGGACGGCTGATCCGTGTAAAGGAAAGAATGAATGGGGCCATGTATCATGAGATTTTGAGTGAAAACCTCCTTCCATCAGCAAGGGCACTGAAGATGAAACGTGGCTTGGTCTTTCAGCATGACAATGATCCCAAACACACTGCCCGGGCAACGAAGGAGTGGCTTCGTAAGAAGCACTTCAAGGTCCTGGAGTGGCCTAGCCAGTCTCCAGATCTCAACCCCATAGAAAATCTTTGGAGGGAGTTGAAAGTCTGTGTTGTCCAGCGACAGCCCCAAAACATCACTGCTCTAGAGGAGATCTGCATGGAGGAATGGGCCAAAATACCAGCAACAGTGTGTGAAAACCTTGTGAAGACTTACAGAAAACGTTTGACCTCTGTCATTGCCAACAAAGAGTATATAACAAAGTATTGAGATGAACTTTTGTTATTGACCAAATATTTATTTTACCGAGGAATTTACCAATTAATTCATTAAAAATCCTTCAATGTGATTTTCTGGATTTTTTTTTCTCATTTTGTCTCTCATAGTTGAGGTATACCTATGATGAAAATTGGAGACCTCTCTCATCTTTTAAGTGGGAGAACTTGCACAATTGGTGGCTGACTAAATACTTTTTTTCCCCACTGTATCTCGCAAACCGTTCGTCACACTGACCTAAGATTTTAAACGTGCTTTGCTGAAGCTACAAGGGTGAGCATCCCTGAATATGGGGTCACTCAGTAAAAATATGTAATTTTTATCAATAAAGGTTTAGCCACCGCTGTGTTACCGCTCTGTCTTCATCGACTGGCTTCAAGAAGTGTGGGCGGGGTTTCGGATTGACTTTGTGCTCACTGGAGAATACGCCGCATCATGGCCATGGTGATTGGACAATACGCGGCATCACAACCACACTGACTGGATAACACAGCATCATGACCTGTCAGTCACCACAACGCTTTGCAAACAAAGATTTTAGAAGTGCTTTGCTGCTGAGGTGTGATCATCAGATACATCCACAAGTATGGAGCCGCTCAGTCAAAATATAGACCATAAAGTTGCTGTGATTGCGTAGGTGTAATGGATATATTCGGCATAGAGAACACGAGGTACGGGGGGGGGCACTACCGGGGACCTGTGGTGCCGTAAATGACATCACTGGCACACGGGTAAAGCAGCAGCCGACACTCCTGTCCCACCGTGCACTCCACGAACGTTCAGGGGGAGGCATGCTCAGCCTGCCCGGTCAGTGGTAGATGGAAGTCCCAACTGCTGCTTCATTGTGGAGCGGAATGACCAGATCAACTGCATATTACATGCGGACACATGCTTTGACTAAACGACAACAAGACGCAAAAATGTCCAAATAACAAAATAAATCATTTTTACTTAAATATTTACAGACAAATGGGCAACACTGATGCAAAAGTTGCAGCCAAATGGCTCATTCTGCTCTGCGTGTGTGTGTGTGTGAGACAGAGAGAGACAGAAAGAGAGAGAGAGAGAGAGAGAGAGAGAGAGAGAGAGAGAGAGAGAGAGAGACTTTTTTGACTTTTAAAAAAAGCCTTTATTGCACAATTCAAAAAAATGTAAGCGCACCAACATCATTCCACCAAGTGTCTCACATTGGAAAAAGTGCAAACATAAGTCTCCCCCCACCACACACACAACACAGAGTATTCCTTGCAGTCCACCTATTCCACATTGGCAGTGGCAGTAGTGCGAGTCCTCCTCGTAGTCCGTGCAAAGACGAGCCAGAGGCCCCCAGTTCTTAAGCAAGGCCAAGTCCCCTCCCTCCGGCAGCAGAGACAGCGCTGTGTGGCCGCAGCCAGTTCCGTAGCACATCCCAGAGACAGTTTCCTCATCTCAGATGGATTGGAGTCCTTAGACCATGCGGGATTTTCAAGCAAGTCATCTGTGCAGCAGGCTCGTCCAGAGTGTAGAAAGAAAACGGTGGGGCATCCATGCCCTGCAGGTAAAGATCCAGTTCCGTGACAGTCAATTACAGTCAATTAGAAATGTCATATAAAAGTCTGATCAAACAATATCCCAAAAATGTGTAAAACAGGCAGAGGAACAACCGCCATTTATTCCTCCTGTCGGGCGCGCTTGACCCCTGTTCTCCCTGCTGCTTTACGCAGGGCTGTCAAGTGTTTCTTGAGGCGAAAATGTTTCCTTTCATCCAGGAGGTCAAGACCAACCTGCCTTCTTAGCACATCAATAGACTTAATGAACTTATCAGTGTCACTGAAGTAGTCAGTGACTTTAATGGCTTTGTTATAGGTTTCATCCAGAAAAGCATTTATTTCTTCCAGTGAATACAAACTCGTGTTTGTACTGCATGTTGCCCCAACAGACTCAGTATTAGACACAGTGTCGTTATCAGATTCCATTTCTTCGTCAGCACAACTCAGCTGACTGTTTGGTTCTCCTGGGCCAGTGGATTCATCATGGGCCACATTTTCCTGGACGCCACCCACAGCAGCTGACTGTCGCCGTTCCATCCCCTGCTGTGAAACGGTAGCAGGCTCCGGAAGCACAGCCGCTGATGTCACACAGCGAGATTCTGACTCACCATCAGGTCGGTGCGCCGTCTCCTGCTCCGAAACGGTAGCAGCTTCCGGAGGCACAGCCGCTGATGTCACACAGCGAGATGATTGTGACGCACCATCAGTGACATTTTTGGCGCCATCACCAGCAACGCTCCCGGCTGTAAGCTGGGCCGCGGGCGCCACAGCCGGGCCGTCCACAGACACAGCAGCAGGCTCCGGAGCAGGGCCAGCGGAAGGCCCCGCAACGTCGTCCACAGTAGCGGCGGGAGCGGAGGCCGCGCCGCTGTCCGCAGCTGCGGCGTGAGCGGAGGGCTTGCCGCCGGCACCATCCGCGGCTCCATCAGGGCCCTCTGCCCGCTGCCTGTGTGGACAAGCGAACCATTTATGGCCCACGTCTCCACATTCAAAACACTTCATCTGTCCTGAGCTCGCATACACCATATAGGAGCCGTCCCCGAGTTTGACTAGGAAGGACACTTCCAGAGTTTGAGTGGGCGAGTCCAGAAACATGAACACCTGTCGCCTGAGTGATTTCACATGTTTTAACTTGGTCTCCTTGCATCCCAAAGTCAGAGTTGTAAACGGGCCCGCAAACTTCCCAAATCTGCGGAGCTCCGTCGCCAACTGCTCGTCAGTGATGAAAGGTGGAACACCTGAGACAGTGATTCGCGTTGATGGGACAGATAAGGGGGACACCTGTACATACGTTTCCCCGATAACAACACCGCTTACAATCAGGGTGTGGACATCGTCTTCAGCAGCCAGAAACACAACTACAGCTCTATTCATTCGGGACGCAAAGCAGGTCGCGTCATGGCCCACCTGCTCGGCCACAGCCATAAGGACCTCCTCCACAGTAACAGTGCTGTCCGGGGGAACGATCCTCACCCCCTGGTGGATAGATGGAGGTGGCATTTCCAAGGTCGCCATCCTCCACACAAAAAAACAAACACTGAAAATGCGGCCAGTAGTAGAGAGAGAGAGAGAGAGAGAGAGAGAGAATGGTGAAGGGATCGGTGCCGTACGTGGATGCCCTGAATTTCCCTCTGGGGATCAATAAAGTATACAAGATATAAATACAAAAAAATAATATTAATTATGTTTGGTGTTTTGTACTTATAATATTGCTAAAATATAAAAGGATGCACTACAATGGGTCTCAAATATTTGTAAACGTGTCCTGTTACAGTACTGCATGACTTTGTTGACGATAGACTATAAACTACACATATACTGTAAATGGCATTGGCAAATGGCATTCATTTATATAGCGTCTTTTTTTCTCATCTCTAGATGACCAAAGCACTTTACAGATCCTGCTATCCACCCATTCACACACTGATGGTGCGTGTAGCTGCCATACACCGGCGCTGGCCTGACCCACCAGGAGCAACTGCGGGTTCAGTGTCTTGCTCAAGGACATTTCAACATGCAGACAGAGTGGGAATCGAACCGCTGACCCTCCGATCGGTAGTCGGCCACACTACACCTGCACCACAGCCGCCCACATATACACATATAAACTAAATTATAATGGTGACTGAACAACTCCCATTCACCAAAGTGCAACATACAACATTTATGAATATAACTCATAAAAGATCACACAAATAAGTGATCTGACAAAAAAATAAACAGGTGGTTCTTAAACAGTGGCTCATATTGGATGTCCCATTCATTTTCAATTAATCTGTAATTAATATTCACACAATCAATCTCAGTTCAGTCCCTTTCATATTTGTCAAAGTCTAACGTGTGATTGCCTACATATAGGCTGTATTCCACTTTCAAACAGCCTACGTTTGGGCCTGTAAAGCCTGATTTTCCCTCCTGTTTCAGACAGGAATACTTGCTTTCTACGGACATGCACTAGTTATAACAATTGGACACATTTCTCCTCTGTTCTACAAGGACAAATCATTGCAGAATTTATACTAATGGTGCTAGCAAGTAAAAAAAGGCAAATGTATTATGTGCAAATGAGATTACAATGATCAAAAGGCTGACTTCTGCGCTGTTTCCTATGAGATGATTCAGACAATTTACAACCCCGAAGTTCCTCTATTTGTCTAGTTTGTCTCACATGTTTACACATGTAGCTGCAAGAAAAAAAGAAGTTAGCATCTGGTTTGTTGCAGGTGTGATAAAAGAGATTATGAATTCCTCAGCGTCAAGGCGAGAACAGAAGAACTTGAGGACTGCATGCAGTAATTTTAAGATGATTAAGACTTGTATAAAGGCACCTTGGACATAATTGGTTATGTAATGAGTATTGTAAGTTATTAGTGCAGGGATGTAATTAGCAATTTTATTCAATAATAATAAAGCAGTAATTTATCAAATTTCTAGGGTAGCTGCCCTAGTTTTGAATATATTTCATTAATATGAGCTATTCAATGGCGCCAGAGGTGGGTGGTAATGAGTTACATTTACTCAGGTGCATGCACTCACTTTTTCACAAAATTGTGTTTATGAAGGAAAACTGTTACTTTTACTCAGCGACGACACACATTTGAAACCTGTGGGTTAACATGATAATCTAAAATGTCAGAAACACGGGCATTTTACTTCATCCAGCAGAATTAAGCCCTTTATTGTTATGGTCATTCATGAAAACATTTATTACTGTATAGATATTTGCTTTTATACTTTATTCCCCAGTGAGAAATTCCAGGGCATCCAGTGGGCGGGATGAGGCAGCCGCAGTGCGGCACCAATCCTTTAAGGGTCTCCAATTAACCTAACGTGCATGTTTTTGGACTGCGGGAGGAAACCGGAGCACCCAGAGTAAACCCACGCAAGCACGGGGAGAACATGCCAACGCCACACAGTCAGGCCCTGCTGGCTGGTGGATTTCAACCCATGACCTTCTTACTGCGAGGTCATAGTGCTAACCGCCACACCACAATGCTTTAGAGGGCAAGATTTGGATTACATTGTAGGGCACATGTGGAGAGTTGCAAATTTGTTGAATAAAAATAGTAAAAATTTACAATTCTGATTGAAAAACGGTGCACATTTATCACAAAAGATGTGATAATTTATATGACAAAATTAGCAAAGTTGTTAGAAAAAACCCACTAATTTAAGAAAACAAAACTGCAAGTTTGTGAGAAAACAGGTCTTAATTAAAAAAAAGTCACAAATGTACTAGAAATATCTCTTGATTTGAAGTGAAAAATCTCAGATTAAAATGGACCAAAAAAAAAAAAGACCATTAATGATGGAGTAGCTCATTCTGGTGGAAATCAGCCGAGGAGTGCTCAGATGCCCTGACAGTTGACCTGGACCTGGACCACAGCCTACACATTGGGGCAGTTGCTTAGGAGGAGTAATGATTTTTGTGAAGTTATAACTGTCCAGATCTCCTGACCTCTGGCACTGACCTTGACCTTGACCACAATCTGGATGTGGAAAAACCTGAGGATGATTGTGAGTGAGTTTGTTGAGAATCAGGACAGTTGGCTTGGAGGCGTAACGATTTTTATAAAATCATAGAAATGCTCAAATCTCTTGAGCTTTGACCCTGACCCTGAGAAAAAAACCTTGACGCAGACCCACCTGAGGATCAATGTGAATGATTGAGGAAATTGTCTTGGAGAAATAGAGATTCTTGTGAAATGTGGACTGACAGACGGGCTGCATTAGTTCCTTTTGGCTTTGCTGGAATGAGCTAAAAATCACAAAATTTATGAGGAAAAACATCATATATTTACAAGAAAATAGCCCCAAATTTGAGGTAAAAAAAAAATGTTAATTTCTTTTAAGTCACAAATTTAATAGAACAACCACACAAACTGGACAGAGTAAAGCCACCACTCACTATTTCCGTCCCTTTTTCAGTCGATACCTTCTTACTCTCTCAGGTAATTTCTATAGTGTTGCCTTCATGTATACCTGAGTAACTAAGATCATGCTACTTTTACTTGAGCACAGTTCATAGCCACTCCACCCTTGACCGGTGCCAAGGAGAGGAATAGGAACATTTGATTTGAACACAGACAACCAGCGGTGCTATAAAAATGAGAGGTGATGAAGGAGGGTAAAAAAGGCCAAGAGGAGCAGACTGACATGGGAAAGAGAGTATAAAAGACAGTTGGAGAATGAGCCAGTGGCAAGAACAGGCGGCATCCTTATAAATAATCAGGAGATAGATGGTCAAGGGGAAGGAAGCGATGGTGTGAGAGGAGGGCAGACGAGGGAGAGAAGAGATGTCAGATGTGCTGAGAGAAAGAAAACACAAACAGAAGAGGGGGACAGGAGGAACAAGCAGAAGACGGTGGTGGAGTGGAAGGGAGTGGGCAGCAAGAAGAAGATGTACTGGACATGAAAGATGGGCAGGCAGGGAAGACAGGAGGTGCAAGGATTACAAACCCCGGCCAACAAATCAGCATACATGTGTGTGTGTGTGTGTGGCGGGGTTTCACTGCTCATACTGTATCAAATCCCCCTTGGCCAGATTACAATCCTGACTCATCTAGGTTCTAATCCCTCCGGAAGTTTAATTAAACCCTATTCCTTGGCTAGGCACATCTATACACAAACACCCACACACTCAGGCCACATACACCATTTTTTTTTTATAAGTGTGCCCTTCCTTTCCTCTCTTTGTCACCTCAAACTACACACCTACCCTGCCACCACACCGATTATTTGGAAAGGAAAATTATCTCACAAATAAGCAGGCAATCAAGCAAAACGACAGGACACAGTCTGCCTCAGACTCCGTTCCTAATAACAGACAGACAACGAGCAGCCCCCCATCAGCAAAAGGAAGTGGCATATAATTGGTAATTAATGCTTAACAGGCATTTAACGGGGCAAGGGAGCAAGCACGGGGGCGACGAGAGTACTGTAGTGTCTGTGGGTGCATGTGTGTGTGTGTGGGCAGCCCACCGTGAGATGAGGGTCAGAGTCCAGAGCTGCCCGAAGTCCCATCCCTCACTGTCACACAACACGCCCGCACGCACACACTCAGCGTCCCCAGCCAGCCGTTACAGAGCTTTAGCGGGGCTATAGCCAATACGCTCCTCAGCCAGTCCTGACTGTGGGATTTCACCAAATTCATCACACACATACACACAAATACAGAAATACACGTGTGCACGCTTCAGCTGTGTGAAGCTTTTCTGGGGAGCTTTGGTGGACCTGATGCCCACAGACAGAAGGACAATCTAGCAGGGGGGTTTAAGAGCTTAGGACCCAGTACCATTCTGGAAAACGAACAAAAAGCTACGAATGCTCTAGAAGACGGCTTTGTTTCAAGTCTGCCTCTTAAAAGTGTTGAGTGCTTATTTGGTTTAATCTACCTTCACACGGAGCCACATATACTGGCAGTCTGTTTTAAGTCCATATTTACGCTCTATTTCTGCTCACACAATCCCAACAACCTCTCAGACAGATGCACTCTTGAGCTCATTTTTTTTCTTCTTAGTCCTTCATGCAATAAAACGGGGATCAGGTGGTTTTCATCCATCCATCAAATGATAAATGTCAGATGATAGAACTGTTCTGCTTTTGATCAAACTAAGAAGCAATCCGACATGTGCTCTTGGTTCAAATGCATCCTGAATCAGTTAATGAGAGACAGAAATCCAGTTGCAGAAAAAGGTCGCAAATTTTCAAAAGACAAAAACTACAAATTTATGCAAATAATTCTGCAATTCATAGTAAAAAAGGTCACACATTTATTAGAAAGGAGTCACAAATTTATAAGAAACAAGTTGTAAATGTACAAAAGAAAAGGAAAAAAAAAGTCAAATTTTATAAGAAAAAAGTTGCCCATTTACAAAGAGTCATGGGAAAAAAATTGTAACATTTTTTGGAAAATTCAGGCATTTACAAGTCTAAAATTTACTCAAAAAAGTCATAAATGTCCAAGAAAAAAGGTTACAAACAAGTTTTACATTTATGAGAGAGAAAAGCTGCAAATTTATGAGGTAAAATTCCAAGTTTTAGAGTACAACATAACAAGTGTTCAGAAAACTGTAAAAAAAACTTCCAATTTCTGTAAAAAAAAAAGAAAAAAGATCAAGAAATAAATTTACAAAGAAAAATAACTTTATGTTGGGAAAAAAGACACAAATTTGTGAAAAAAGTCACAAATATTAAAGAAAATTTAAACTAGGCCTGTTTCTTCAGCATATCTGCGCCCACAGGACATCACTAGTTTCTCACACTGCTCTGGTTTTGGGGACAGGATTATGCAAAGACTCTCAGTGGGGAACTGGTTCAACACTGCAGCTAGAATTGCTCACCAGTTCACTGTAGAGCTGGGAGATAAAACGATAATTATTGTGAAATAACTTTTCCCCGATAGAGACATAATACATGGCTGATAGAACTCATTTGTTTCGTGTTTTGACAGACAACACAAAAAGTATGTGTGAAATGAGCTTTCTCCGTAGGATTGCTGGACTCACCCTCAGAGATAGGGTGAGGAGCTCAGTCATCCGGGAGAGGCTCAGAGTAGAACCGCTGCTCCTCCACATTGAAAGGAGTCAGTTGAGGTGGTATGGGCATCTGATTAGGATGCCTCCTGGACGCCTCCCACTTGAGGTGTTTCAGGCACGTCCCACTGGGAGGAGACCCCGGGGCAGACCCAGGACACGGTGGAGAGACTATGTATGTCTCCCAGCTGGTCTGGGAACGCCTTTGTATCCTCTCTGAAGAGCTGGAGCAGGTGGCGGGGGAGAGGGAAGTCTGGGCTTCTCTGCTTGAACTGCTGCCTCCGCGACCCGGACCTCCGGAAAAGCGGTAGAAGATGGATGGATGGATATATATCTATCGATCAATATGTAAAAAAATTATCATGACTGGAATTTTTTCATATTGCCCAGCCCTAGTTTACTGCTGAACAGGGCAAGGACTTATCTTGGCACACAGTGTCTCTCCATTTAAGACAACTTGGACTCAAAGCTCACTCTGCAGTGACCAAACCTCTCATCAGTAGAAAGAATAAAAAGGCTAGACCTGTCTTTGCTGAGAAGGATGTTGTGTGGACAGAGGAGAACTGGTCCACAGTGCACTTCAGTGATGAGAGTAAGTTCAGTTTATTTGGGTCTGATGGGAAACAATATGCTTGGCGTCAAACTGGGAAAGACGGGAAAACTGGGGAAAAACATGCTAGTACAGCAGTGATGTAGCTACAACTGATATTCTGGAAAATTCTGAAGAATAACATATGCTAGAATAAATCAAGTATTAATACATTGTTCTCTAATTTGACCTCCACTGTAAGTGAACTGAATTGATATTATAATATGAAGTGCCTGTACTATGCATGGATGGCTTTTTTTTGATCATACATAATTAAAATAGTGCACTTCTAGTTGTTCTTCCTGAACAAGCTAATAGCAAAGTTTTCTGTTGTCTTCCAAGTATCCCTAAAAAAAACAAATCTCAGAGTAACTAGAGAGCTCTCAGAGGGCACACACCTATACCAAAGCTATTTGTCCACTTAATAAATTTGTGATTAAAATGTGTGACTTAACAGAGCACCATAAGTTGTCTGTACCTGTGTATTTTCCAGCCGGTTAGCCCATTTTATGATATTAACAAAAATCTATAATTAAAAATGCATTTCTCACAATTTCAAAAAAGTGAAAAAGATTGACCTAGGAAAAGAGGGTTTTATCCTTGGCCAAAGGGTTTTTGTGTAAAAAAAACTAAAGGGCACCTAGTGATCACATACTTCCCCCAATGCTTTTTGTCCTACAATTAAAATGTGATTAAAATGTTTCATTTGACAGAGCACCATTAGCGGTCTCTGCCTGTGCACTCAGAGTTACTGGGACATTATTTATCATGATATAAGCAACAATCGAAAAAAAAAAGCCCTACAGTTGAAACCAGAAGTTTACATACACTGTATAAAAAGGCAAATAACTTTTTCTTTCTCATTGTCTGACATTAAATCAGACTAAACTTTTCCTGTTACATCAGTTACGATTACCAAAATTATTCCTATTTGCTAAATAATTTTTGAGAGAGTTTTTCTTATTACTTTCTTGAAAATCAACATTTACATATATATCCTTAGTATTCGGGAGCATCATTTGACTTAGATCAAACGTTTTGGGTATCCTTCCACAAGCTTCTTACAATAATTTGCTGGAATTTCCTGACAGAACTAGTGTAACTGAGTCAGGATTGTAGGCCGCCTTCCTCGCACACATCTTTTCAGCTCTGCCCACAAATTTTCTATGGGACTGAGATCAGGACTTTATGATGGCCGCTCCAAAACATTAAATTTGTTGTCTTTAAGCAAGTTTGTAACTAATTTGGCGGTATACTTAGGGTCATTGTCCATTTGGAAGACCCATTTGCGCCAAGCTTTAACTTCCTGGCTGATGTCTTGAGTTTTTGCTTCAATATTTCCACATTAATTAAATTAAATCACCCTTTATTGTCATTCCACCATACAACCAATCATGTACAGTAGAACAAAATTGTGTTTTTCCTATCTACAGTGTTAATCACACACACCCCATATGTAGAATCAGAGGGCTGCTGCCATGCAAGGCGCCGCCACAGATTTCCCTCCTCTATTCCATTATTGCTGAGCACCAAGCTGGACGGCAGGAAGTTCTGCTTTTATATGGTCTTTGGCATGACCTGGCCGGGATTTGAACCCTTGCCTCCTGGGTGTGGGGCGGATGCTCTACACAACTGAGCCATCACTCCGGTGGAATAATATAATGTTATGCATAATGGTCGTTCCACATGATGTCATCTATTTTGTGAAGTGCACCAGTCCCTTTTGCAGAAAAACACTGCCCCAACATGTTGCTACCACCCCCGTACTTCACAGTTAGGATGGTGTTCTCAGGCTTGTAAGCTTTCCCGTTTTTCCTCCAAATGTAACGATGGTCATTATGGCCAAACAGTTCAATTTTAGTTTCATCAGACCACAGGACATGCTTCCAGAAATTAAAGGCTTTGTCCCTGTGTGCATTTGCAAACTGTAATCTGGCTGCTTTTGTTGCTTTTGGAGTAAGGGCTTCTTCCTCGCTGAGTGGCCTTTCAGCCCATGTCAGTACAGGACTTGTTTTACTGTGGATAATGACTCTTTTACCAGCTTTAGCCAGCAGCTTCACAGGGTCTTTTTGCTTTTGTTCTGGGGTTGATACGCACATTTTGCACCAAAACACCTTCATCTCTGGGACACAGAACCCATCTACTGTACTTCCTGAGTGCTGAGATGGCTGGACATTTCCATGGTGTTTATACTTGTGTATAATTGTTTGAACAGAGGAACATGACACCTTCAGGCATCTGGAAATTGTACCCAAGGATGAACCAGACTTGTGGAGGTCCACAATTCTCTTCCTGATGTCTTGCCTGATTTCTTTTGATTTTCCCATGATGTCACACAAGGAAGCAGTGTGTTTGAGGTGTGCCTTAACAGCTGGTCAACGCCGTAGAGTGGTGTGGCTTGCTGAGAGCCGCCAAGAGGACACAGTCCAAGGACGGATAATTTTTTCCACACATGAGGAGTTGTTCAGAACTCCTTATAAGAACTCCTTATACAAAGATATAGAGTGATGATAATCAAGTCAGTGGCCGTAATGCACCTGTAAGCTGGTTGCCAACTGCCAATCAAATCTAAAAGAAGAAGAAGAAGAAGAAGAAGTATTCACAGCGCTTCACTTTTTCCACATTTTGTTATGTTACAGCCTTATTCAAAAAGGGATTAAATTAATTTTTTTCCTAAAAATTCTACACACAATACCCCATAATGACACTGGCCATGGTTACATGGGCAAAACTTCATCAATCTGATTACATTTCAGATCAGAATTTTACTGTTTACATGGAACCTGAAAAAGCTGATCTGATTAGGATGTGTGTTTCCATGTGTCACACGTTGGAACGGAATAAATCATTTTGACATGCGCACGTTGACATTTCGACATTCCGAAAATAGTAGAAGAAGAAGCAACTTCCGGTGTTAGCAAGCCCCGCTTTGTGTCGAAATTGACCTGTATTGTGTTATTCAGACTGTACTTTTGCTTCTGCTGGTCTCCGTAATGAAGCTACAAGTACATACTTCTGCATATGACGAACAGAGGGAGACAGCAGGACGATACAGACCAGTTTTGTTTTACTCCGGCTATGTCTTCCACTACTGCTGCTAAGGCGGAAATACATCACGTCGACATGCGGCTGGTGTACAGACATGTGCAGTAAATATATTTTCTGCCATACGTTCGGAATAAGTGTTTTCATGCGCACCATTCCGATTAACAATCAGCATAATCCACCCCTCTCAATTGGAATGAGATTTTGATCCGAATGAGCGTGATCGGGTTAGAATATTGAGATTGGCATGTTTACATGAAGCATTTTTATTCCGATCAGGCTTTTAATCCGGTTACTTGTGTCCATGTAAACATAGCTAATGTGAAAAAAGTTTTGTTGAAATTTTTGCAAATTTATTAAAAATAAAAAACTAAGAAATCACAGGTACATAAGTATTCACAGCCTTTGCTCAATACTTTGTTGATGCACCTTGGCAGCAATTACAGCCTTAAGTCTTTTTGAATATGATGACACAAGATTGGCACACCTATCTTTGGGCAGTTTCGCCCATTCCTCTTTGCAGCACCTCTCGAGCTCCATCAGGTTGGATGGGAAGTGTCGGTGCACAGCCATTTTCAGATCTCTCCAGAGATGTTCAATTGGATTCAAGTCTGGGCTCTGGCTGGGCCACTCAAGGACATTCACAGAGTTGTCCTGAAGCCACTCCTTCGATATCTTGACTGTGTGCTTAGGGTCGTTGTCCTGCTGAAAGATGAACCATCGCCCCAGCCTGAGGTGAAGAGCGCTATGGAGCAGGTTTTCATCCAGGATGTCTCTGTACATTGCTGCATTCATCTTACCCTCTATCCTGACTAGTCTCCCACTTCCTGCTGCTGAAAAACATCCCCACAGCATGATGCTGCCACCACCATTGGCATGGTTATGAGCGGTGCCTGGTTTCCTACAAACATGACACCTGGCATTCATGCCAAAGTTCAATCTTTGTCTCATCAAGCCAGAGAATTTTGTTTCTCATGGTCTGAGAGTCCTTCAGGTGCCTTTTGACAAACTCCAGGCGGGCTGCCATGTGCCTTTTACTAAGGAGTGGCTTCCGTCCCGCCACTGTACCATATAGGCCTGATTGGTGAATTGCTGCAGAGATGGTTGTCGTTCTGGAAGGTTCTCTTCTCTCCACAGAGGAATGCTGGAGCTCTGACAGAGTGACCATTGGGCTCTTGGTCACCTCCCCAACTAAGGCCCTTCTCCCGCGATCGTTCAGTTTAGATGGCCGGCCAGCTCTAGGAAGAGTCCTGGTGGTTCTGAACTTCCATTTATGAATGATGGAGGCCACTGTGCTCATTGGGACCTTCAAAGCAGCAGAAATGTTTCTGTACCCTTCCCCAGATTTGTGCCTCGAGACAATCCTGTCTCGGAGGTCTACAGGCGATTCCTTTGACTTCATGCTTGGTTTGTACTCTGATATGCACTGTCAACTGTGGGACCTTATATACACAGGTGTGTGACTTTCCAAATCATGTCCAATCAACTGAATTTACCACAGGTGGACTCCAATTAAGCTGTAGAAACATCTCAAGGATGATCAGTGGAAACAGGATGCACCTGAACTCAATTTTGAGCTTCATGGCAAAGGCTGTGAATACTTATGTACATGTGATTTCTTAGTTTTTTATTTTTAATAAGTTTGCAAAAATCTAAAACCTTTTTTTTTCACATTATCATTATGGGGTATTGTGTGTAGAATTTTGAGGGGAAAAATGAATTTAATCCCTTTTGGAATAAGGCTGTAACATAAAATGTGGAAAAAGTGAAGCGCTGTGAATACTTTCCGGATGCACTGTACATCCACAGTTGTGCCTCGAATTAACTCAAATGTTGTCAATTACGTTATCAGAAGCTTCCAAAGCCATGATATCATCATCTGGGCTTTCCCAAAATGTTTAAAAGCATGGTGATCTTAGTGTATGTAAACTTCTGACTTTGAAGAAAGTAATAAGAAATTCTCTAAAAAAAATTAGCAAATATAAAAATTTAACAAATAGAAATAATTTTGGTAATCCTAACTGACCAAAAACAAGAAAAGTTTAGTCTGATTTAATGTCATACAGTGAGGAAAAAAAAAATTACGTGACTAATTAGGTCAATGATTGCATAACCTCCTTGGTGGAGGTAATAAAGATGAAGTAGTGCAGAGCCAGGTACCTCTGCCAAGGAGGTAATGTGATTGGAGTGGTTTGTTTGTTTGTCTGTTTGTTAGCAGTATTACACAAAAACGAGGTGACCCTTGGTCTACGGATGAACCCATCAGATTTTGGAGGTGGTCAACAAGTGGATCCCTCCACCAAGGCCCTATCTCTCAATGGATGGAGGTACAGAGGGACGGAAGACGAAGAGAGGGACTGAGGGAAAGAGCCTTGGCAGAGGTATTCACTCTCTGAGTGGCTTCTAGTTTGAAGCTACAAGTGTAAGGTCTTTGTGTAAACTGTAAAGAAAGATTTTCAAAAGCTTTTTTAAAAAGGCATTTGGAAACTAAACATACTGTAGGCTCCAAGAAAGATTATCCAAATTCTATTTAATATTCATTAGAAATTATAAGTAAAGCTATCAACATTATGTATTAAACACAATGAGTGCAAGACAGCTGTTCATTTGAAGCTTGGGAAAAGTTCTATACCATTATACTGTATATCTTCTTTATAGACTGTATTAATGGTTGATAAAGCACACATATTGTCCTTTCAGTGATGCCCAGTTTCACTCTCATCTGTTAGCGTTCCAGGGAAGCCTGTTTTCTACTCTGAAAGCACCAGTGAAGCACGGAGAGGTTACTCAAGGATATTTTCAGAATGGCAATTAAGGAGGAAATGTTTTTTATACAAGCTCGGTGGTTATCACATAAAAAAATAAAGTAATATATTCCAGGAAAGCTGTGTGATATTCACAGATCACCTACTGTGTACACTTCATCTTTCTAAAGATCACAAACCAAATTTTAAACTAAAAAAAAGTGTTTCCTAGCCATTTGTTTCTCACATTTTCATTAGTCTTTAACTTAACAAAAAAATACAATCTCTTGGTATATCTTTATTTTAAAATTTACCGGAAAGAGAAAATAAACAGATGATTTATTTCAACACAACTCTACGGGATCTGATAAAATGCTGTGGTCAGACTTCCAGCTCTTTTGCATTCCTCCAAAGCTGCTTGGTCAATTTAAACTTATTTAATATTAAGGTGTTGACATATGAACCGTTTGCTCTGATTCATTGTGTAATCTGAGAGGAAAAAAAAAAAAAAGTCAAACCCTCCACGTCTGTCTGTGCAGCTTCTTGCAGTTTGGTGAGACTACAACAGAAATGTAATTTTCATCAAAGCTCAAAACAATCCCCTCAAACTGGGATAACTATAATTCCATCTTTGTTTATTTCTTGTGTTTGCAGGGGCTGACACTGAAGTTGACAAACTGCTGAATGTCTTTGTCAATCAGAAACTTTCTCATTTGCCCAAGCTCACTGCACTACTGAGGAAAACTGTTTTTTTTTTTTTTTTTTATGGTTGCCTTGGTGGATCATCGCTTTATCATGGTGGAGGGGTTTGTGTGCCCCAGTAATCCCAGGCGCAATGTTGCCAGGGGCAACATGCCCCTAGGGCAGTGAACATCGACTGGCGGCTCACGGACCACAGCCGTCCTGCAAGATCTTTCCATCCCCAGAATACTGCTGAATGCAGAAATAGTTTAGTTCAAACTTTGTTTCTTTAACTTATTTATATTTATGAAAAGATTACTCGCCCCCAGAGGAAGAGTGTGACAAGGAGGAGACAGGCTAGCTGTAGCTCTTCTGCTGGTAACCTACACACTGGCTTTTATTATTATTATTATTATTATTATTGTTGTTGTTGTTAATACTACATAAAATGCTGAATATTTTGGGGTCTTTCTGAAATTATTCAGTATAGCAGAGAACGCATACCTACCAATATTTGAGTTTTAAAAAACGAGAGGTTTTCACAGGGGTGGTGGGGAGTTTAGGTATAAAAACTTACATACTGTCACAGAAAGGACTGTATCTTTGGTCATTTTGATTAATTTTATGAATTTAGTTTTATATTATTTATTTTTTTGAGAATTAGAGTTGAAATCATTGCTCTATTCTGGCTCTGCAAATCAAGGAGCCCATTAAAGCAGCTACTCTTGGGGAGGAGGGCACCCTGAGTGAAAACCTCAGCTGCAGAAATCTGAACGCAGCAGTCAAACTGGTGTGGGAAGAAAATCGGCTGCCTACGTAATGACAACTGAGGCTGTCCCTCAGCCTTGAAGGGCCCCACCCTCAGCGAGTGACCGTGGCTCAGTCCCGTACTTGACTGGGGGGAGATATGAGTAGAGCTATCAGTCATCAACTTCACATCATGCACTGGAATGCAGAAGAGCTGGGTAAAAAAAAAAACAGAACTCAAAGCAAGATGAAGCTAGCCTCCTATAGCCACACAAATACAGAGTTGATCCTGACGGGACAACGTTTGTGCTTGTAGGTGAGCTATAGTTTCTCTGATATCTGGAAGAGAAAACAGTCAAGAGTTTCTGAAATCATTTGAGCTGCTTATTTGCCAAATCTGACATCAACCACCGTGACTTTAAATGTATTTACAGAATTGTGCAGTGCCACTATCAGAATGCAACACAAAACGTGTTACAAAGATTCTCAATTGGGAAAGGGTGGCTTGTCCTCTCTGGGTTGGGGATGAGCTCCTGCTCCAAGTGGAGGAGTTTAAGTGTCTTGGGGTCTTATTCAGGAGTGAGGGGAGAATGGAGTGAGAGACTGACAGATGGATTGGAGCAGCATCTGCAGTGATGCGGACGTTGTACCGGTCTGTCGTGGTGACGAGGGAGCTGAGCTCTAAAGCAAAGCTGTCAATTTATCGGTCAATCTACGTTCCAAACCTCACCTATGGTCATGAGCTTCGAGTAATGACTGAAAGAATGAGATCACGGATACAAGCGGCTGAAATGAGCTTTTCTGTAGGATTGCTGGACTCACCCTTAGAGATAGGGTAAGGAGCTTAGTCATCCGCTCAGGGTAGAACCGCAGCTCCTCCACATGGAAAGGAGCTGGGTGAGGTGGTTTGGGCATCTGATTGTCTCCTGGACACCTCCCACTTGAGGTGTTTTGGGCACGTCCCACTGGGAGGAGACCCCGGGGCAGACCCAGGACTCACTGGAAAGAATACATCTCCCAGCTGTCCTGGGAACGCCTTGGTATCCACTCAAAAGAGCCGGAGCAGGTGGCTGGGGAGAGGGAAGTCTGGGCTTCTCTGCTTGAGCTGCTGCCTCTGCGACCCGGATCTCCGGAAAAGCAGTAGAAGATGGGTGGATGGATGGTGTTACAAAGACAGTGAAAAGGGAAGTGGATAAGCCACGCATCCAGTGAACACGTCAGCAATCATTTGATCCAAATGTTTTTTGGATCGACTTTTTTTTAGTTTCTTTTTTGTCACGCCCCTTTATTTATTTATAGCTGTGGGGATGTAAAGAGAAGTTCAATACATTTGACAAAAAATTTTTAAATACATATTACTTACTGTTGCTTTCAGGTACAGTTTGTCAATAATATTTAGCAGATGTACAGAGAGACTTACAGGGGGTTCCCAGTCACAGAGCAGGCGAGGCTTAGCGAGTCGCCCTCTCGCAAAATCCCAGAGGGTGGAACAATTCGCACTGTAGGTGCAACTGTGGAGAGAGGACAAGGGGCAGCGCTGCCTTAGCATGCGTGTGAGAAAATCAACACACAAGAGATCAAAACTATCCAACAGTAACAATGAGTGGCACAAAACAACCACAAACAACAGATCAGGACAAAAAAAATAAATAAAAATGGGGGAACATGAGAAAAGTTCAAGTATAAAAGGTGAAAGGGATTTTAACATCTGTTTCCAAGGCAACCAGCTGACAATCCCACGGTTGAGACACCTGTTATCATCAGCAGCCCACCGCTCTAGCAGCTGCTCTACTGCATTTACTTCAGTAAGAGAGCGATAGGAAGCCAAATCCTCACTGATGGTCGACTGTTATTGCCCATCGTCTGGCTGGGAAAAAATATCAGCCAGCAGATTGACAAAACTGTTGAATATGTATCTCTGGGATCTATCAACAAACATTAATATACAAGTGACAAATTAGTTGCACTGTGAGACTAATGCAGCTGAATGTGAGTGATATCAGCAGGAGTAAATATTTATATGCCCGCGGAATGTTTGGAAATCCCAGAATGTTTCTATCGAGTGGGATGAGAATCGTCGTGAGCTGTCAGGGGTAATAAGCAATTGAATACTGGCAGTGGACAGCAGCAAAAATACCAGCTTTGGCACAGAGGTAGCACGTTCGTTTATCGATGAGAAGATCTGCGATTCGAACCTTTGGTCCCTGGTCTGCAAGCTGAGAAAATACTGAATTACTCTGGAGAAGTTCCCTTATTTTATCTGTCAGAGCATGAGCTAACTCTTGTGAATATAGTAAGGCATTTAGGAGATGCAAATTGTATGCACAAGCAAAAACGCTCACACTCAAATTCTATATGTGCACAGATGATGCTAAGATAAAACTTCCTACTCCACTTTCAACGCCCGCATGAAATTGCACGCTTGCTAGCATCTTGAGTTGACTGTTGCTGTGATTTGGTGGTTTTAGTGTTAAGTTTGATATGATTTGCTTTAATAAGTGCCCACGTCTTGTGACCTCTGGCATTAACCTTGAGCTTAAGCACAACCTGGATGCAGATCTAATTAACTGAGGATCACTGCATGTGAGTTTTATTAAGGGAAACTTCACACAGCATGGAGATCTTTCAGCTGACCACTGAGAGAGCAAAAATTGGCCCAATCTCTCAATGATCCCCTAAAGCCCCCCCCCCCAAAAGACATTTCTGTGTAAATGAGCCTGCTGAGAGCTCATTAGTATATCAATGAGATCTCATCCATTTCCTAATGATCTCTCAGCGATCTTTCAATGAATGCCAAATTTTTCCACCCCGAAGGTAGAGATAACAGAGATCAGTGAAGGATTGCCGAGCGTTCGATGAAAGGCAAACAGAGTTCAATAAAGATCGCTTGAGAGATTGTTCTGGACTGAGTCAAAACTTTGAGGCCGTGAAGATCACTGGAGGAACAGTGAAAGATCTTCTCAAACGCTGGACACTCAAAGAAAGATCTCCATCTCTGTGTGAAGGGGGTATAAGCATCCAGACAACTGCCTAGGAGGAGTAGCAGTACTTGTGAATTATGGACAAATGGACACAGTTCAAAGGCAAAAGCTCATTAAATGAGCCAAAAAAGATTATAAAGAATAGAAATATCTAAAAACTTTACATTAATCCTACTCTAAAACTGCATTAAAACATTAAGATACAAACTTGTTACCCTGATTGAATATTAACCTTAAGCTGATAAGAATCCAAAATCCTTTGCAATACTTTTTCCATCTTTTCATCCACTAAATTGGACATCAGATTGCGTTATACTATCCTGCAGAAATAAGCTGGTAAAGATTAATAAATGCCACAATCTCACTGAGAACTTTCCATACGCTAATACGGACTGATTAACTTTCTGCTGATGCTTAAGAAAACAAGCCGGGAGCAAAACCTTGCCATGGGCCTAGGCTCACTGCCTGCATGACAAGATTTGTACGTATTAGGTTATAATGATCTCAAGTATCACACGGGGTAGCTCTGGATATCCCTCAGTTAAAATACTGGACCAAGGAAAAATGAGCTTCATTCTAAAAATGAGACAGCTACATCTGAAAAATGAGACCGCTACCCAGAAAAAAAAAAAAAATCTATCACTGGCATTAAAATAAAACACTGTAATGGAGAGCACTAAAGCAGCAATTTAGGTGACAGCAATAAAGATGGAATAATGCGCGCCTGGGAAATATTAAGCAACAACCGTTTCTACTTTACACACATATACAGTCCACACAAACACAGACTCACAATACACGTCCAGGCGATAATGCCGGATCCTCTTCTGCCCGCTGAGAGCTGGGTGGGACGCCTCGCAGCTCAGCGCGGCCCCGTTATCTTTCCTCTCCACCGGGATGCGGATGGTGCTGGACACGCTGAACGTCTTCCCGTTGTCCTGCTGGGACACCACACCTGGAAAGAATCAGCGGAAGCCGATAGTACAGGTGAGCTGGTGGAGGAGGGGGTTGGGGGGGGGGTTGAAACACGACTGTTATTACTCGCTTCCTTGCTGGGACATCACCCCTATGGGGGAAGACTGCGAGAGACGGGGGAGTGAGACGAGAGGGGAGAGAAGAGGACGTTTGTTTTGACAGGATGCAGAGGAAGTCAGTAAAGAGAAAAGAGAGATGTGAGCGGCTGATGAATGACTTACCTGTAGAGATGGGGGGGGGCATTGTATGTGAGAGAACGAGTGCTGAGATGGGTGGAAGAGAGAAATTCAACTGAAAAAGGAGTATTAGCTTAGAATATTAAGTAAGTAAGTAAGTAAAATTTATTTATATAGCACTTCTGCATAAAGAGTCACAAAGTGCTTCACAATAAAATAAAACAAACGATCAGAAATACAACAATAAAAGCATTGAAAAAAAATAAAAACATTAAAAATATAAGACATAAGACATATTAATTACTCAGTGCTCATTAAAAAATACCTGAGTGAGAGTAGAAAGCTATCTACTAACTAGTGATAAATTTGCTACAGTTTTGTTGTACATTTGCAGCTTTTTACTCCTAAATTTGCAGCCTTTTTTCTTACACATTTGCAGCTTTTCTCTCTCTCACAACTTTGCAACTTTTCTCCTGTGCAACTGCAACTTTTTACTCCTAAATTCACAACCTTTGTTCTTGTAGCTTCTCTCTCACAACTTTGTGACCTTTTCCTTGTACATTTGCAACTTTTTATTCATAAATAATTTACAATGTATAATTTTGCGGTAAAAAGTTACCTGAGTACACATAACTCTGTAGATGCAACTTCTTACCACTGAACCAGAAAGAGGGCGAGCGGGGGAACTGCAGGTAATTTGCATCTATATTTCATGGCAATTATGAGCAGCGGTACAGTTTGTTTTCAGATGGTAAATCAACTGAATGCTTTGTACGTGCGCGAGTGAAAGGAAACGGGCGATGGGGGAGAGTGAAGGATAAAAGAGGGAATATGCATAACCCAATTGAGATTTTAACTGAGACAGACATGGAGAGAGAGAGAGAGAGAGATGGGGAGAGAGAAAGGGGGTGGAAAAGAAAAAGGGTGAGCGAAGAGAAGAGAAGAAGAGAAGAGAGGGACCTACAGACAGAGAATGAGGGCAGCAAAACAAGCATGATTGATGTGTGTGTGTGTGTGTGTGTGTGTGTGTGTGTGTGTGTGTGTGTGTGTGTGTGTGTGCCTTTGTGAGCATGGCAGGCAAGCATGAAAGGGGGTGATAACAGTACCAAGGCAGATGCAGGGTGGAAGAAAGATGCAAGAAGAGAGGAGGAGGAGGAGCAGCAGGGGGGACAAACTAAAAGGGACTTGACATGGTCACGTAGTGAGAGTTTGTGCTTGTTTAGGCAGAACACAATATTACTTATATTGCACTGAGTTTTCAATTACTGCCCAGGAACAAAATGAGAGTGAGCCTAATCAAAGCATAAGAGGACTGCGGTGTATGTGGAGGAGCACGAGTGAGGGAGTGGCAGGGAAGATAGCGTCTTAATTAAGGAGTGCTTCTGATATCTGTTGGGATCTGCCTCTAACCTTTAGTGTCACAGTTCATTTAACTCAGAGCCAAAGGAGATGAGGAGGGAAGGGGCGCAAGACGCATTGAGAAACCAGACGAGACAAGAGAGGCGGAAGTGCAACCTCTGTCCGCCTCTTAAACCTCTTTGAAACCGCTAACAGCGTAGATGAGTGTCCCGTCTTTGTCACCAGCGAGATGTAAGAAAGAGAAAAAAAGCGAAGAAGAAACCAGATGAAAAGACAGGGAAGGAGCAAAGGGGAAGGACAAAGAATGATGGTGACAGGTGTGCCCCGACAGAGGAGAAAAAAAAAACAAAAAAAAAACGGCAAGACAGGATGAAAGAGGCACAGTGTCAGACAAAAATAGAAGGTAAAGGAGATGACAGCTGACATGAAGTTAAAAAGGGCAAAAAGACTGCTCACGGCATGTCCCCAAAGCTGTTGACACGAGATTATCTCACATTATTTTAACCGCTGTGTAACAAGTTATGTGACAGCAGCCAAAGTGAATCAATGAAGAACAATAACGCAGCACATGACAACAATTTGTACTTTTTCAACAACGTCATCTGTATTTATCAAAAAAAAAACATTAAAAAAAAAAACGACTGACGGAACAATAAAAACAATAGCAGGAAGCCTCAGGGGGGAATACTGGAGCTTTTCTGTTCTGTTCAGTCAATGGAAAATGTTTCTTTTTTTTTTTTTTTTTTTTGGTGGGGGGTTCAAATCAAATGTTAGACTACATGCAAATACTCATGAAAAAACAGTCTTGGGGTTAAACAGTCCGAGGGCCATGGAAGGATGAGTTTCAGATGTATTATTGAGTAAAAGGCTCCTTTAAGATGATGCCGACAGCAAGTTAGAGACAGGGCTAGATCAAGGTAACAGACTGATGGATGGTTCACAGATTCCTCAGAAGCTAAGAAGAAAGGAGAGTCAGAAGAAGTCAAATTAAAAGCTCTTTCTCCACCAGTCTTCAGAATATAGGACGATGAAGGCAGGAAGTCCAGAGTGTATGTAACATTTATAAAAATTTATAGGTGTGTTTGGTAGATTATACGCAAAAAAAAGCTCAATTTATGCCTCTGTGTCAAAGTGATGCAGTAGCTACGGCGTACCCCACTGCATAGCTGGACACGCATCTCTCCAGAAAAAGTAACTACCCGTCTTGGTGATACAGACTGCAAGAGCTGTGATTGGTTCGTCTCCTCCCACACGTTCCCGGTTCTAGTCTGCTCGTTGACCAGTTCCAAAGCAAGCTGAATAAACAATGAATTCAAAAGAATATTGAGTAAGTTAGCAGATAAAGAGCATTTGTTATGACTCGCCCTGACCCCAATGATTGCACAGATTGACAAATGATGACGGTGGCTATTGTTGTACGTACCGTTTCCGTCAATGTTTTCTCTATTTTCTGTTGCAGCGACGGTATGAAAAAGTTGCTTTTTTAACCTTTGTGTGATACTCGTGCCATTTTGTTTTTTTATTTTCAAACCAATTTGGCTGTGTTGAATGAATATAGCTCAAACTTGCCAGAGGATACCCATTTTTAAAAAATTTTAGGACTGTGGTCTCAGTTCCTTAACCTCTTGCACTCCGGGATACCGCGGGCGGTCACGTCTCTGCGTCCTAGGGTGCACTGAAAAAAAAAAGCTGCATTTCTGTTCTTCCACTACAGACACAGCCGTGAAGAGAAAGCCAAAGGAGTGCTTTGATTGGTTTAAATGTGATTGACCTATCATTCGACTAATAAGAGCCTTGAATTGGGTTTCTGAAACCTTGAAGAACCAATGACTGAAAACCTAGCAAGAAGGACCCGCCTACCAACGGCTGCGAATACAGCGAGCCAATTGAAGCACAGAAGTTCGAAAGCGTACGTCCCTTGCGTAAAATCTGTTTTGTGTAAGCCGCTGGGTGACACACACGCGTTCACCAGTTTTTTTTTCTTACTACTGTTCTTTTTGTTTTGAAAAATCGTTCGCCAAAACCGTAATCATGGAAACGAAAAACCGCAATAATGGAATTATGGTTTGACCGGGTCGCGTGACCAGAACCACGAGTCCGTAACAAGCGGACCAGTGTCATGTTCGTCTGACAATGAGGAAGAGAAGTTCGCCAGCAACACTGCTGTTGTGGACAGGTAAGTGCTATAAGCTAAATTATTCTTCATCCCTGAAAATTGTAATCAAAATGACTTTTGATCGATCGGTAAATTACAACTGTGCGTCATCGCAACATGAAGACCGCAGCGCACGGACTGGACAGACACGGTCCGGACGCGGCGCACAGACCGTGTGAACGCCCCCCCCCCGCTACTCTTCTGTAGCGGATTGCAGATATTATTGCAGATATTTTAGTACAACTGTGCGTAGTAGACCAGGGCGCACCGTCCCCACGGTCCGTCATGTAGCGATGGGCGATGTCCGTCCTCTGTAGCGGGGGTGTGTGGGGGGTGAGTTGTTATCTTCTACATTACAGATATTTTAGTATAATTTTTAGTGCACTGTAGGTTATTTTTTCTTGTAAAAAAAGCCACAAATTTTTTACGTGGCATGCTTCTTTGTGTGTGGGGGCTTGTTTGTTCATTCATTCATTCATGAATGAATAAACAACCCCCCCCCCACACACACACACACAGCCCTTCACCTTTCATTAGAGCCCAAGATGAAGCTTCTATATTGAATCATTCAAAAGTTACAGACGTTTTTCCAAACTGTGCCATTTGGCACACTTTGGCACAGTTCAAAAATGCCTGGGAACAACCTGAGAAAAAAGCTGTGTAATATATTCATTTTTTGTGGTATTGTTACAAAATTTTGACCTCAGCTGGATAACACTTGGTTCTACATTTCTGTTACATTTTCCAGCCCGGATCTGACAGCTGTGTGTTATTTGCAAGCATTTGTATCCAAAAAAAACACCCAGGCCAAATTTATTTTCTTCAAGTTCAGTATGTTTAGATGACTGTTACTCAGTGGCCGGAGCACTTAGAGAGATTATGACTGTTTTGCCAAAAAATTCAAAGTGTTTTCTTTTAAATGAGACCAACCCCATGAAGATGCTGCAAAGGGTTGAAGAACAGCTTTTGATTTACTTTGGGTACATTATTTTTTGGCGTTTTTAGGGAAATTGACCAGAGTGCAAGGGGTTAAATTACCTTAAAATTGCTAAGCTACACAAGAAAATGACACATTTGATCCTCGTGACAACTGCCCCATTGAAAACCATTGAAAATGACATTTTTGATCCCAAATTTATCATAACATAAACCAATGCATTCCTTTAAGTTAAGATTTAATTTTGGAGTACTAGCTTTCCATTTTTAATTTTTATATGTGTCCATCAGGTGGCGCTATTTCTCCCCATTCAAACCATGCAACAAAATTTCACACTTTTACTGTTTTCTGCAAAAAAATAAACCATGCATGAAAATCAATGTTGCTGCCAATCACTGACCCATCTCAGGGCCTAATAATAATAATAATCATCAAATGCTCATTGAAATGCATTTTATGGAAATGATTTCATTTTTTTTTGTTTTGTTTTCAATAAAAAACTGTGAAATTTTGTAAACATACTGGCCTTTAAAGGGTTAAAATTTCAAAAATATAATTATTATTTGACATTTATATTTCAAGCTGGACCTGATTTAAAAGACTGACTAATTTAAAGTGGAAAAAAAAATATTTTTACAGCCTATTTGGTGAAGGTGGCAGTTTTTGCCCAGAGGACCACGAGTGAGAGTGTTGCTTTAAATCTGACACTACAAAAAATAAACAATGCATGAAACTCAATGTTGCTGACAATCACTGACCCATCCCAGGGCCTAATAATAATAATAATCAAATACTCATTGAAACATATTTTATGGAAATAATTTTAGTTTTTTGTTTTTTCTATTACAAAACAATGACATTTTGTAAACATACTGCCCTTTAAAGGGTTAAAATTTCAAATATATAATTATTATTTGATACTTATATTTCAGGCTGAAGTAGTTTTGAAAGACTGACTCATTTAAGTGAGAAAAAAAAATATATATATAATATTTTTATGGCAGTTTTTGGGAAGGTGGCAATTTTTGTCCTGAGGGTACAATGAGACATTTTTTTTAAGGATCTCTTAAAGGTTAAACATTTATTGGCTCTAATTCCATCACAATCTTTTCTTGTCTATTGCTATTCAATAAACAACACATTCAGTCCAGCGCACGGTATGAACGTTGACAGGGTCACGCACGAAGGGAATGCCGGGACCTCCACGTAGGGTTAACGGAGGAGCATAAATCAGGCTTAATACAACTGATAAGGGAACAGATGTCCTCAATATGGGTACTTCAGAATTTGTTGATGCCACTGCATTTCCTAACATTTCAGAGTTTCAGAAACCGCTCAAACCCTCAGGATGGTGGGGGATGGCACTAAAAACAAAACACTGTCCTATGCATAGATGCGTTTACTTTCATTTTCGTGCTTTTGTGTCACCTCCAGGTTCACGTCCCACCTACTCTAAACTTGAACATTTTTGAGTGGTTATAGGAAAAGGTCTGCTTTAAACACATTACAGCTTTAACCCTCCACTGTGTCACTTCATGTAGTTATTTTCACAGCCAACAGAGGTGGCCTTCTCACAATAATCACTATAAGCTGTAATAGCTGCTGGTAAAAACTCCATCTATTGTTGCTTTCTGTTGGAGAACTTGATATAATCGAAGCTGAGCTTTCCAAGAGAGTGATGTGAGAGGGGGCACATGTGTTTCATTAACAGCAAAAGGATTTGACAAGTGGAAGTAGAGAGGCAAAAGCATCCAGACTTTCATGACTCACATTTTCTCACTCATCTATTTTCACCTGCTCCTATTAACTGTTCCATCTGCCAGTCCCCCATCAGCCTATCAATCAGCCAATCCTTTCTTTGTTCTTTTATTCAGCACTCAATCTGTATCATCATCCAACCATTTCACCTCACCTGTCCTACACTGTCTGATTAATTTCCTCATTAATCACCCCAAAATCATCTGAACATCATCATCATCATCATTCCATCTGCCAGCAGCACCATGGTACCTGGTATCTCTCGACCATTGCGCATCCAGCGCAGGGTGGCCGCTGGCTTGCTGCGTGGCGACACGCAAGTGAGCTCCACCTCGCCGCCCTCCACCGCCTCCTGCTTCACCTCCACCGTGGGGGTCTCGGGGGGCACGGAGACCGAGAGCGTTGCCACCTGGTGGTGCGTGGCGTCCGTGTAGAGCTGGCAGAAGTAGCCGCCTTCATCCGACACGCTGACGTTGGTCAATGTGATGCGCACCAGCCGTGGCGTGAAGAGCACCATCTGGAAACGATCGTCCTTCAGGGCTGGCGTGGGCAGAGACACAGGAGAGGATATACTGTAAGTGGGATAAAGGTACGGAGGAAGTGGAACTGTTGTGAAGATGGAAGAGAAGAAATGCGAGAAAGAGGAAAGGCAGAAGAAAATATAATGGAAAAACGAAGGTATGGAGTAAGTAACAGGAAGAATCAAGAGCAAGGATGGGGGGAATTCAGCACATCAATGATGTAAAAGATACAGTTAAATGAATACAAATCACTGTATTAATGTTAAAGAGGAATGGTGCAAACAAACGAAAAAAAGTAAAAAAAAAAACCCAAAACATCCTTATTCGTGGGTCAGAGTGGTGTAATTTATTCCAAATCTTCAGACAAAAGCAGAGCATTAAGAACTGGTTTGTCATGGTGCTTTGTTTACTTCAGACAACACACACACACACACACACACACAAGGGCTAAGACTGCATTGTTTTAGAGAACTTATTTTAATATGTTTTACTGGTATGCTTTTACTTGTGTTTTTTCCCATTTGTGTTTAGATTAGATTATGAGAAGCATCCTGGGAAGCATATTTGTTGCTTTCTCCAAAATCTACTTATTCAGCAGGATACAAATTCTCAACAAAGGGGAGATGGTTCAGGATTGACGCAGCAGTTCTAGCTGATTGACTGTTCATCTGTCCTGACAGTTGGATTGCAGGCAGTTGTAGCCTGGCTAAGTTACTTATTGTAATCTCTAAAAAAACAACTTTTTAGAAACACGTGACTTGTAATTCTCCAGTCCTGGCAGACAGCATGCCATTATTTCACCGGGTCTCTGCAAACACCAAACATGATTTTCGGTTTTCAGATTTAGATCAGCTATTTGTTTCTGTTTAGTTGAATTCACAATATCAGCTGTCTCAGGGTGCTTTGAACTGTGTGATTTCAAACACTTTTCATCCAATTTAATATAAACTCTAATGTTAAAAGTCATTATTTGAAGACAAACAAATAGCTTGGGATGACAATTACATTTGATGACAGGAAAAACACTTATGGGGAGGACCCCCCCGCCTCCATCGTATGACATAGTCAAGCACTGGCATCGACAGTTTAAGTGTGGTCGGACAATGGTGGAAATGGCACCCATTCATGGGCAACCACAGTACACCACTGATGAAGAGATCATCTGGCAAGTGGAGCCCACTATTATGGAGGATCGCCACATAGCCGTTTACCAAGTAGCCCAAGATGTCAAAATCAGTGTGGGGTCTGTGGGTAACAAAATCATCCATGACCATCTGCACATGCGGAAGCTGTCTGCGTGATGGATTTCCCTGTTGTTTGCATCTTTCCAGAAGTAAGAATGAATAACATGCTCCTGGGCTCTTATGGCCACGTGCCAACTACACCAGGAGGACTTCTTTGATATACTGATCACACAAGATGAAACATGGGTCCATCACTGTGAACCAGACACTAAAGCCCAGTCCCTGGCCCCTGGCAGGAAAGCTCATGCTCACAGTCTTTTGGGACCAGCATGGAATATTGATGATGGATTTCCTGGCAAAGGGTACCACAATTACTGGGACTAACTATGCTTCACTGCTGCAGAAATTCAACCTGTAGAAAGGCTTCTACAGGCAAGGTCTCCACAGCTGCATAAAGTGATGGGAGAAGTGTGTGACCCTTGGTGGTACCTATGTCGAGAAAGACTAATAACTGCCAAGTTCCGTTCCTCTCAGTCCATAGGAGATGAGTCAAGGGAAATCGTTAATGAACAGCCCTCATATCTCAGGATAGAGTAAGTCATTCAGTAATCAGAAGATCAAGGGTTAGATGCCTGGTCCCCATGGTCTACATGTCATAGAGCCTTTGGGCAAGAAACTGAAAACCAATTAGCCTTCAATGCATGTGTGAGAGAGTGAGGGGAAAAAACTTCATGTGCATGCATTTGTGAATGGGTGAATATGGTTCGATGTATAAAAATACTTTGAGTGGTGTATGATTAGAAATGCCAGTTTGTTTCACTTAAAGCTGACATGTAAATGGAAGGGCAGACAAGTTTTTTCAGTTTGATTATCACGACTGTAGTTAGAAAATCATAAACAACTACAGTATAACACCAAGGTGACCCTAAGATGCCTTAAATCTAGCATTAACCACTGTACCATGCAAGCACATCTTTGTGGATAATTTAAATTGTAATTCGTGTTGTAGCTTGTTGGAGGTCAGGACAGTCATTTCATAGCAAAAAGTACTAAGTTCAAACCCCCTGTCTGACTGGGAGTTTTATTGGCGAAGTGTGTCCTCTCACCACAGCAGCAAAATGACCATACCTTAGGTGTGCAATTAAGAACTGCAGGTGTTAGGGTCTCTCCTGTCACCTACTGATTATCTATTCAGAGGTTGTCTTGCTCTGTCTCATGTCCTCGAGTTAGTAAACTACTGTGTCAACTCTTACATCAGTTTTGTGTAGGTTTTTATTCTGAATAGCTGCTATTGTGCCATAACCACAACATAGAAATGGATATAGGCCTCCCACCAACCCAGTGGTTTTCAAATTCTCTTAACAGCAGCATTTATGACACTATTTGTAATAATCTTATTAAGTCAATGCATCATTTTTTGTGCTTTTTTCTGTTTTGTCCTAAAAACACAAATCCTAATAATAATAATAATAATAATAATACTTTACACTTATGTGGCACTTTTCAAGACACTGAAAGACGCTTTACATACATACAGTGGGGCAAAAAAGTATTTAGTCAGCCACCAATTGTGCAAGTTCTCCCACTTAAAAGATGAGAGAGGTCTCCAATTTTCATCATTGGTATACCTAACTAACTAACTACTAACTAACCTGCACTTATATAGCGCTTTTCTAGTCACAAAGACCACTCAAAGCGCTTTCATTAATACTAACCCTCTATTCTAAGGGCCTATAGGAAACAGATATCTAGGGACAATTTAGAACAGCCAATTAACCTAACATGCATGTCTTTGGCATGTGGGAGGAAACCGGAGAAATCCCGGAGTAAACCCACGCAACACGGGGAGAACATGCAAACTCCACACAGATCACTGTTGGTCGGGGGCTGGGATCGAACCCACGATCCCACGATCCCCACAATCCCCTGGCCAAGGGTAAACTGTGCTGCCGCAGTGCTAACCACTGCGCCACCGTGCAGCCTCAACTATGAGAGACAAAATGAGAAAAAAAAAATCCAGAAAATCACATTGAAGGATTTTTAATGAATTAATTGGTAAATTCCTCAGTAAAAAAAGTATTTGGTCACCTACAAACAAGCAAGATTTCTGGCTCTCACAGACCTGTAACTTCTTCTTTAAGAGGCTCCTCTGTCCTCCACTCGTTACCTGTATTAATGGCACCTGTTTGAACTCGTTATCAGTATAAAAGACACCTGTCCACAACCTCAAACAGTCAGACTCCAAACTCCACTATGGCCAAGACCAAAGAGCTGTCAAAGGACACCAGAAACAAAATTGTAGACCTGCACCAGGCTGGGAAGACTGAATCTGCAATAGGTAAGCAGCTTGGTGTGAAGAAATCAACTGTGGGAGCAATTATTAGAAAATGGAAGACATACAAGACCACTGATAATCTCCCTCAATCTGGGGCTCCACGCAAGATCTCACCCCGTGGGGTCAAAATTATCACGAGAACGGTGAGCAAAAATCCCAGAACCGCATGGGGGCACCTAGTGAATGACCTGCAGAGAGCTGGGACCAAAGTAACAAAGGCTACATCAGAAACACACTATGCCGCCAGGGACTCAAATCCTGCAGTGCCAGATGTGTCCCCCTGCTTAAGCCAGTACATGTCCAGGCCCGTCTGAAGTTTGCTAGAGAGCATTTGGATGATCCAGAAGAGGATTGGGAGAATGTCATATGGTCAGATGAAACCAAAATAGAACTTTTTGGTAAAAACTCAACTTGTCGTGTTTGGAGGAGAAAGAACACCATACCTACTGTGAAGCATGGGGGTGGAAACATCATACTTTGGGGCTGTTTTTCTGCAAAGGGACCAGGACGACCGATCCGTGTAAAGGAAAGAATGAATGGGGCCATGTATCGTGAGATTTTGAGTGAAAACCTCCTTCCACCAGCAAGGGCATTGAAGATGAAACGTGGCTGGGTCTTTCAGCATGACAATGATCCCAAACACACCGCCCGGGCAACAAAGGAGTGGCTTCGTAAGAAGCATTCCAAGGTCCTGGAGTGGCCTAGCCAGTCTCCAGATCTCAAGCCCATAGAAAATCTTTGGAGGGAGTTGAAAGTCTGTGTTGCCTAGCGACAGCCCCAAAACATCATTGTTCTAGAGGAGATCTGCATGGAGGAATGGGCCAAAATACCAGCAACAGTGTGTGAAAACCTTGTGAAAACTTACAGAAAACGTTTGACCTCTGTTATTGCCAACAAAGGGTATATAACAAAGTATTGAGATGAACTTTTGTTATTGACCAAATACTTATTTTACCAAGGAATTTACCAATTAATTCATTAAAAATCCTTCAATGTGATTTTCTGGATTTTTTTTTTTTAATTTTGTCTCTCATAGTTGAGGTATACCTATGATGAAAATTGGAGACCTCTGTCATCTTTTAAGTGGGAGAACTTGCACAATTGGTGGCTGACTAAATACTTTTTTACCCCACTGTACATGCAGTGGTGTGAAAAAGTGTTTGCCCCTTCCTGATTTCGCTTTTTTTTTGTATGTTTGTCACACTTAAATATTTCAGATCATCAAACTAATTTAAATATTAGACAAAGATAACACAAGTAAACACAAAATGCAGTTTTTAAATGAAGGTGTTTATTATTAAGGGTAAAAAAAAAATCCAAACCTACATGGCCCTGTGTGAGAAAGTGATTGCCCCCATTAAAACATAACTTAACTGTGGTTTATCACATCTTTGGAAAGCTGACTTCAATTTCTCTAGCCTCACCCAGGCATGATTACTGCCACACCTGTTCTCAATCAAGAAATCACTTAAATAGGAGCAGCTGGCCGGTCGGCTGGCCGGCACAGCTATTGACGCCGCCGAGGACACAGTCCAAGGACGGATAATTTTTTTCACACATAAGGAGTTGTTCAGAACTCCTTATTAGAACTCCTTATACAAAGATATAGAGTGATGACAATCAAGTCAGTGGCGGTAATGCACCTATAAGCTGGCTGCCAGCTGCCAATCAAATCTAAAAGAAGAAGAAGAAGAAGAAGAAGAAGAAGTGAAGGAGACCAAAAGATCCTCAAAAGCTAGACATCATGCTGCGATCAAAAGAAATTTAGGAACAAATGAGAAACAAAGTAATTGAGATCTATCAGTCTGGAAAAAGTTATAAAGCCATTTCTAAAGCATTGGGACTCCAGTGAACCACAGTAAGAGCCATTATCCACAAATGACGAAAACATGGAACAGTGGTGAACCTTCCCAGGAAGTGGCTGGCCGACCAAAATTACCCCAAGAGCGCAGTGACAACTCATCCAAGAGGTCACAAAAGACCCCACAACAACATCCAAAAAACTGCAGGCCTCACTTGCCTCAGTTAAGGTCAGTGTTCATGACTGCACCATAAGAAAGAGACTGGGCAAAAATGGCCTGCATGGCAGAGTTCCAAGACGAAAACCACTGCTGAGCAAAAAGAACATAATGGCTTGTCTAAGTTTTGCCATAAAACATCTTGATGATCCCCAAGACTTTGGGGAAAATACTCTGTGGACTGACGAGGCAAAAGTTGAGCTTTTTGGAAGATGTGTGCCCCATTACATCCGGCGTAAAAGTAACACAACATTTCAGAAAAGGAACATCATACCAATAGTAAAATATGGTGATGGTAGTGTGATGGTTTGGGGCTGTTTTGCTGCTTCAGGACCTGGAAGACTTGCTGTGGTAAATGGAACCTTGAATTCTGCTGTCTACCAAAAAATCCTGAAGGAGAATGTCTGGCCATCTGTTCGTGACCTCAAGCTGAAGCACACTTAGGTTCTGTAGAAGGACAATGATCCAAAACACACTAGCAAGTCCACCTCTGAATAGAAGACTTTGGAGTGGCCTAGTCAAAGTCCTGACCTGAATCTGATTGAGATGCTGTGGCATGACCTTAAAAAGGTGGTTCACGCTGGAAAACCCTCCAATGTGGCTGAATTACAACAATTCTGCAAAGACGAGTGGACCAAAATTCCTCCACAGTGTGTAAAAGACTCCTTGCCAGTTATCGCAAACGCTTGATTGCAGTTGTTGCTGCTAAGGGTGGCCCAAGCAGTTATTAGGTTTAGTGGGCAATCACTTTTTCACGCAGGGCCATGTAGGTTTGGATTTTTTTTCCCCTTAATAATAAACACCTTCATTCAAAAATTGCATTTTGTGTTTACTCGTGTTTTCTTTGTCTAACATTTAAATTTGTTTGATGATCTGAAACATTTAAGTGCGACAAACATACAAAAAATGAGAAATCAGGACGGGGCAAACACTTTTTCACACCACTGTACATACATACATAAATAAATGTGAGAATGCCTTTAATTGATGTGGTTCTTCAAGGAAAAATAAGTTTACTACTACAAAATTTTTATCTTCCATTTGAGAGGAAATTCAGATCTCTTACCAGCATCACATAGGAATATATATGTTTAAAAAAAAAAAAGGCCAGCAGATGTGGAGAAATTAATGATGCACTCACATGAAAGTAATTGTTGTTAATGCCTATGATTTTAATGCCGGTAAGATTTATGGTTGGTCCTGTATTAAAGGTCTTAAAGTGCTCTTTTTTCCCTCCTCCTTGAGCAGAATGACATTGGCTGACCTGGGTTATGAGAACTTTGCGGATACCATTAAGCATCATTGTTAATTATTGTCTTGAGACTGTACATCTTAGAAAATACAGTACATCTTCCTTTTTTAGCTGCCAGTAATTAGCAAACATCAGACGGTACAAGAGAAGCAAGGCCGCATGAGCGTGAGCGGCATGACCTTTTCAACTTTGTAATTAGTTTTTTATTTATTTTTTTTGGCCTCATGTTAGTTTTCTCTGCTTTACCAAAAAGTCAGTTCTGTCTTGAACAGTTTTTGCTCCCTGTTTGTGAAGTGGCTCCGCAGCTTTGGAGTGAAAATTTTGTAGAACATGAGAGGAATTGTGATAGTATCCCACTTAGTTTGCTGCTCTGGAATTGATGGCTGCTCAATCCAGTGGTTGGTTTGATATTCAAAAAAGTTTATAAAGAGTTTGCAAAGTCAATCTTGATGGGGCAGCTCCAGGGTGTGCATTGATACTACATAACAGATGTCTTGATTCTCTCATTTCCAGCTCTGAGGAGAGAGAGCGGAGTTCATTTTCCCAAGTAATGATCGGACTATCCTAAACTAGAATATATTCATCCATTCTCTTTGTAACAGCTTGCTTCATTCCCCTCCAAGTCTATATCTAATTAGTGCCTGGTATTTTTATTGCTTATCTTATTAGGTTTTAATCATCATTGTTTTACTTGCGCTGAAGAAGTGTGCAACTCTTGGAAAGCGTTATGCAAATAAAATGCACTGCACAGCTTAAATTATATGACGAAACCTATTACTCTGAATGATACAACCATTTGTTTCACAGAGGAATAGGCTACATACTAATACAGCATTAAAACACTGCAATTTCAGATGTTATCATTTAAAAAAAAAACCCTCCTCAGACCAGTGCCACACAATCACTAACCCCATAGAGTGCAAAGAAGAAAAGAAGTCACAGTGACAGGTGCTATGTGAAAGACTAAAGACTGAATAATTTTCCCTTTGTTCCTAAAGAAAGAGAAGAATCAATAGTGAGAAAAATGGTCATAATGACAAATAACTATAATAACAGTCTGTGGGTGACAGTGGCTTGATGTCCATAGATTGCCATAAATACCTCTGAGACTCACTCTGTATTGACTAGACTGCCTTGCTCTCCATTTTTACTTTATTCTTCCTCTCTCTTCTTTCCCTTTGTGCTGGATTTGGCCTGGCCATCTCACAGTGCAATTCACAACACAGCACAAGCTCTATGCCATGGATACTAGGTTTGAGGGCATGTTTGCAGATGAAGGGAACAAACGAGAGAAATGGACTACATAATGTATCACGCGGGATAAAATAATACAAAAAGGAGAAAAAAAATCCACAGGAGACTGAGAGCGGGCTGGGCGAGATGGAGTTGGTCCCCTTTTCTTGGAAGTACACCACGCTAATCTGTCCAGGCCACCTCCAAAAATTTCCCCTCCACTGAACGATAGTGAGAGCAATGCTAGAGAGAGCTATTCCCAACAGACAGGTAAATCTTTTTTCCCCCCTCTGTGCACTAAATGGCAACTAAATGTCAGACTTCTGTTCACGTCCAAGTTCGCCACTATTGTCCTATCTAATTTGCATGCTGAGGAGGGCTGGCAGTAGGATGGGGAAAAGAGATATGGACCACTGAAGAGAAAGGGTTCATTTGCTTAGTTCGACTGCGTCATTATAGCTATCTGCCCCCACAATCTCATAAAACACACCCCTGACTGGTTGCTCGATTGCAAAACAGGGCAGCCTAATTCACACCACTTACTGCAGCAGCCAGTGTGGAGTGGGTCGGCAGAATTGGACCTTAGTTTTGCGGTTGTAATCTGGGTGGCAGATGGGCAATAGACAAGTGATGGAGGAAACATGAAGGTAGAAGGTGCCAGCGGGAGGTATAATTTACACTGCCAGGAATTGTCCCTGACGAGGCTTTTCAGTGGTTACGGGAGCCAAATGAGTCGTGGATCAACATAAATACTTCGCACCTTCCCTAAACTTTGGAACATTTCCTAATGCCCTGTCTCTCTTCCCTCCCTGATCCGCTTCATTTATTCTCTTGGTTGGTGTGTCTCTCTTAATACACCTCCTTCTTTATTCATTCTAATTTTCCCTTTCATTCTCGCCTCTACTCATTTTCTTTCTCCTCATTTTGATTAGGTTTCATCTTACTTTCCAAAGGGTGCAAGTCCATGTCTCGTGGGAGAGCAGACAAGGCAGATCTGTTTAAATACTTAATGGATCTTACCTGCAGTGTGCTGATCCAATAGAATTGGGCTGAGAGCTGAAAGTAAGGTTTCCCGGTGCAGCAACCTCGACCAGTCAAGTATGTCCGTTCCATGATTACAGAGACTAACAAATTGAGGATGAGTGTGCAGAACAAAAGCACCTGGGGACAGAGAAACTAGGTGTGCAACTGTTTGTAGTCAACTGGTATTTTGCACTAATACATGAATTCTAACTGAGAAAATTATCAGCCAGAATGAATATCATACAATAATAGGTCTGCGTAGTTGCAAGCATCCATCATCCATTTTCTACTGCATTTCTGGAGGTCCGGGTCACGGAGGCAGCAGCTCAAGCAGAGAAGCCCAAACTTCCCTCTCCCCAGCCACCTGCTCCAGCTCTTCAGAGACAATACCAAGATGTTCCCAAGCCAACTGGGAGACATAGTCTCTCCAGCGAGAGACTGGAGTCCTGGATCTGCCCCGGGGTCTCCTCCCAGCGGGACGTGCCCAAAACACCTCAAGTGGGAGGCGTCCAAGAGGCATCCTGATCAGATGCCCATACCACCTCAACTGGCTCCTTTCAATGTAGAGGAGCAGCCGTTCTACTCTGAGCCTCTCCCGGATGGCTGAGCTACTCTCCCTATCTCTAAGGGTGAGCCCAGCAATGTTATAGAGAAAGCTCATTTCAGTTGCTTGTATCCGCGATCTCATTCTTTGGGTCATTACACAAAGCTCATGACCACAGGTGAGGGTAGGAACGTAGACTGACTGGTAAATCGACAGCTTTGCTTTAGAGCTCAGCTCCCTCCTCACCACAACAGATCCCCTCACTCATGAATCAGACCTCGAGATACTTAAACTCCTCCACATGGGGAAGGAGCTTGTGTCCAACCCGGAGAGGACAATCCACCTTTTTCCGGCTGAGGACCATGGACTCGGACTTGGAGGTGCCAATTCTCATCCCAGCCGCTTCACACTCAGTAGCAAACCGTTCCAGCAAGGCCTGTAGGTCATTGCTTGATGAAACCAACAGGACAACATCATTCGCAAACAGCAGAGATGAAATCCTGTGGTCACCAAGCATGATACCCTCCAATCCTTGGCAGCACCTAGACATCCTGTCCATAAAAATTATGAACAGGATCGGTGACAAAGGGCAGCCCTGGTGGAGTCCAACTCTCACTGGAAACGAGTTTGACTGGATGTTAGCAATACGAACCAAACTCTTGCAATGGTCGTATAGGGACCAGAAAGCTCGTAACAACGAGCCCGATACCCCATACTCCCAAATCACTCCCCACAAGAGACCATGAGGGACGCGTTCAAATGCTTTCTCCAAGTCCACAAAACACATGTGGACTGGTTGGGCAAACTCCCACAAACCCTTGAGGATTCTCGAGAGGGTAAAGAGCTGGTCCGATGTGCCACAGTAAGGACAAAAACCACATTGCGCCTTCTGAATCCGAGGTTCGACCAGCGGTCGGACTCTCCTCTCCAGTACCCTGGCATAGACCTTCCCAGGGAGGCTGAGAAGTGTGATCCCTCTGAAGTTGGAACACACCCTCAAGCTCCTCTTTTTAAAAAGAGGAACCACCACCCTGGTTTGCCATGCCAAAGGCGCTGTCCCCGACTTCCATGCAACATTGCTGAGGCATGTCAACCATGACAGCCCTACAACATCCAGAGCCTTGAAGTACTCAGGGCGAATCTCATCCACCCCCGGGGCCTGGCCATCAAAGAGTTTTTGAACCATTTCGGCAACCTCAATCCCTGTGATGGGCGAGTTGTCCCCCTCGTCCTCAAGCCCTGCTTCCTCTATGGAAGGTGTATCTGTGGGATTGACGAGATCCTTGAAGTATTCCTTCCACCGCTCGACAATGTTCCCAGTTGAAGTCAGCAATGCCCCATCCACACCATATCCAAGCAGCTCTCTGTGGACAGAGAGCTGCTTCCCCCTCCTGAGTTGCCGGACGGTTTGCCAGAATCTCTTCGAGGCTGACCGAAAGTCTTGTTCCATGACCTCACCAAAAGTTTTTACTTCAGCAACCACCTAAGCTGCACTCCGCTTGGCCTGCCAGTATACCTCAGCTGCTTCAGGAGTCCCACAAGCCAACCAAGCTTGATAGGACTCCTTCTTCAGCTTGATGGCCCCCTCGCCACTGGTGTCCACCACTTGGTTCGGGGGTTGCAACCACGAGATACACCAACAACCTTGCCTCCACAGCTCTGGACAGCTGCTTCAACAATGGAGGTGGAGAAAATGGCCAATTCACACTCCATGGCTCCAGACTCTTTCGGAATGTGGTTGAAGTGACTAAAGCCAGACGTTCCCAGCACACCCTCACTATATGTTTAGGTCTACCAGGTCTGAGTGGCGTCTGCCCCTGCCATTGGAGCCAACTCACCACCAGGTGGTGATCAGTTGACAGCTCTGCACCTCTCTTTACCCAAGTGTCCAAGACATATGGTCGCAGGTCTGATGACACAATAACAAAATTGATCATCGGCCTGTGACCTCAGGTGTCCTTGTGCTAGGTGCACATATGGACACCCTTATGCTTCAACATGGTGTTTGTTATGGACAAACTGTGGTTGGCACAGAAGTCCAATAACTGAACATCACTCGGGTTCAGATTGAGCAAGCCGCTCCTCCCAATCACACCCCTCCAGGTTTCACTGTCATTGTCCACGTGTGCATTGAAGTTGCAAGCATCTGTGGTTAAAACTATACTTCCAGTGCCCAACTATTATTAATAGCCATGATATATAATAATAAGATACCATTTAGACTTAGATCCTCCTGAGTGCATCAACACAATGGGCAACAAGAATTCTCCAACCAGCTCTGTCAGTTGCAGCCATCTCAACTTCTTCCCAGGCAAGTCTTCCTTGAGGGTGGCATGCCAGGTTTTTCTGGGCCACCTTCTTTTTCTCTTTCCATCTCTGATAGTGCATCAGAGTGCTGCCTTTGCATGTCCTCTTTTTAGGACTTCCTGGTTTGTCATGTGGCCACTAAATGTGATGCCCAGGATCTTTGCTCCGATTTAGCTATCATCCTTTATGTCTCCCTAGCATACAGCTGTTGGAAAGACTATGCTTTTATATAGCTTGACCTCTAGTGCAATATTTATTGTAGCGCCAGATACCAGGGCGCTCAGAGAATGCATACCTCTACCAAGGCTCCGTCCCTCCCTCCCTCCCTCCCTTTGTTTGTCCATCTGATATATGTACCTCCATCCGTACAGTGAATATAAAAAGTCTACACACCCCTGTTCAAATGCCAGGTTTTTGTGATGTAAAAAATGAGACCAAGATAAATCATTTCAAAACTTTTTCCATCATTAATGTGACCTATAACCTGTATAACCCAATTGAAAAACAAACAAATCTTTTAAGGGGAAAAACAAAAAAACTTACAATAACCTGTTTGCATAAATATGCACACTATGGCGGATGATAAAATAAAGGCAGCGAAGTGAGGTTTTAAGCAGGTTTATTAAATCATACCGCCATCATAGGAACTCCGCTCCAGCCTTGTGTGAGCCGTGGGGCAGCACAGTGGTGCAGTGGTTAGCACTGTTGCCTTACAGCTAGAACGTTCCTGGTTCAAATCCCCAGGCTGGCAGGGGTAGGAACCTTTCTGTGTGGAGTTTGCATGTTCTCCCTGTGCTGCGTGGGTTTACTCCGGGGGCTCCGGTTTCCTCCCACAATCCAAAGACATGCATGTTAGGTTAATTGGCTGTTCTAAATTGTCCCTAGATATCTGTTTCCTATAGGCCCTTAGAATAGAGGGTTAGTACTAGTGAAAGCGCTTTGAGTGGTCTTTGTGACTAGAAAAGCGCTATATAAGTGCAGGTTAGTTAGTTAGTTAGTTAGATTTAATAAACCTGCTTAAAACCTCACTTCACTGCCTTTATTTTATCATCCGCCATACTGGTGACCCCGAGAAAGCACAAGCTTTGTGCGACGCAACCTTCTGGTCTGGACAGCTAGGCTGGTGACCCGATGCTTCATGGTGAGATCTGCACGCCTGATCTGCACATCCACGCTGGGACCGGCTGAGGGACAAAGATCGTCTATTCCCTCTCATCGCTCCTCCGCATCGACACGAGCCCGGGGGACAAAGATCGTCTATTCCCTCTCACCGCTCCTCCGCATCTACACGAGCCCGAGGAACAAAGATCGTCTCCTCCCTCTTACCGCTCCAACGCATCTGCACGAGCCCGAGGGACAAAGATCGTCTATTTCCTCTCACCGCTCCAAAGCACCATGACCCGGCACGAGCGACGACCAACAGCCCGAACAGGGGAGGCCATCGGCGCCGACTGCGCAGATATCCATCAAGCCCCCTGACCCTTATTCGCCTCGCGACAGCGGACCGACCATGCACAGAAGCCTCGCATCAGAACAGCGCAGCTGGAAGGTACGTGGCCGCAGCGCGGGCCGCGCACCAGAGACAAGCTGGCTCTACAGGCTTATACATCATCCTCCGCCGCTGCACACGGCTCTTCAGGACTACGCACACACCTGAAGCACACACGCAGCCCGCACACAGGATTTTGTGTAAGTCTCAGCCACAGCGCACGACGGGAATTCAGCCGTCAGCTGTCCCCGAGGGCTTTAGGGCCGCGCACGTGCCTAAAGCCAAAATGCCAAGTCCTTCACACAGCTTCAGCTCCTGTTTTTCTTCATTGCCGGACTGAATCGCGAGAGGAATCAGAGACTAATTTTTCTTCTCACAGCCGCTGTGGACCTCCGCCACGTTAACGGACAGCCCCTCAACATCGCGGATCCACATGCAATTTTTGCGCGGCCCAGACAACGGGCCGGCACTTACTACCCCCACCCCCCCTCCCTCCACCACCACCTGCAGCGAGCCTTCCCCGCAGCTCGCTACCAAAGCCGGGCTATCGAGGCCTCAGCTCCCCGCTAAGCCCTCTGGGGGGGAGTGTATGGGTGACCCCCACAGCCACGGACAAGCAGAGCGCACATCTGGAGCAATTAGCAGAACAATGACTGATATCAATAGGCAGCCTCCCTTTGTCTGGTTTCTTCCTGCCTGTAATCTGCTTTGATATGTGTGACTCAAATGCAGGTGTTCATGCCTCCTGTTCTGTAATGTGATGCAAATGTCCTATGTCCCCCTGCAGTTACTTTGATACCAACATGCCTTTCATGTATTGTCTGTGACTGGGTATAAATACCGCATATGTTCTGTAACTCATTCTCTCTTTGACTGCTCAACTAACCACACCATAGCCTGAGAGCCTGAGGACCGGCTCTAGCCCGTCTGCACAGGGCTGGGGTGCGTTCCTATGATGGCGATGACTGATGAATAAACTTCCTTAAAAACTCCAGTTCGCCGTGCCTTATTTTAACATCGCCATACTACCAGTGAAGCGGATGATAAAATAAAGGCAGCGATGTGAGGTTTTAAGCAGGTTTATTAAGTCATACCGCCATCATAGGAACTCCGCTCCAGCCCTAGTGTGAGCAGACTGGAGCGGGTTCCTCAGGCTCTCAGCAGACAGTGGATGCGTCTAGTCAGATGAGCAGTGAGAGGTAGAAGAAGCGGGGCTGTCTGTAGACATTAATACACACATTTCACTGTTCTGTTATTTGCTCTAGCCGAGTGCTGTGTCTGTCCCAGTCTGTTGTGGGGGTTACGCCACACTGTCCCTTTGCTGAGAGCCTGAGGACCCCGCTCCAGTCTGCTCACACAAGGCTGGAGCGAAGTTCCTATGATGGCGGTATGATTCAATAAACCTGCTTAAAACCTTCACTTCGCTGCCTTTATTTCATCATCCGCCATACACACCCTCTTATAACTGAGGAAGTGGCTGTGTTCAGAATTAACCAGTCACATTGAAATTCATGTTAAATGGGAGTCAGCATACACCTGCCACCATTTAAAGTGCCTCTGATTAACCCCAAATAAAGTCCAGCTGTTCTAGTAGGCTTTTCCTGACATTTTTGTAGTCACATCTTACAGCACAAGCCATGGTCTGCAGAGAACTTCCAAAGCATCACAGAGAGCTTATTGTTCAAAGGTATCAGTCAGGAGAAGGGTACAAAAGAATTTCCAAGGCAATAAATATACCATGGAACACAGTGGAGACAGTCATCATCAAGTGGAGAAAATATGGCACAACAGTGACATTACCAAGAACTGGATGTCCCTCCAAAACTGATGAAAGGATGAAAAGAGAACTGGTCAGGGAAGCTGCCAAGAGGTTGACAGCAACACTGAAGGAGCTGCAAGAATCTCTGGCAAGTACTGGCTATTAAGTACATGTGACAACAATCTCCTGTCTACAGTGGCAAGACAGAAGACTTGTGAAGAAAAACATCTAAGCCCGGCTATATTTTGCAAAAACACCTTTGAAATCTCCCAAATGCATGTGGGAAAATGTGTTATGGTCCGATAAAACCAAGTTTGAACTTTTTGGTCATAATTCCAAAAGGTATATTTTGCGCAAACACAACACTGCTCAGCACCAAAAGAACACCTACCTACACTGAAGCATGGTGGTGGCAACATCATGCTTTGGGGTTGTTTTTCTTCAGCTGGAACTGGGGTCTTAGTGAAGGTGGAGGGAATTATGAAGAGTTCCAAATTCCAATCAGTGTTGGCACAAAACCTTCAGGCTTCTGCTAGAAAGCTGAAGATGAAGAAGAACTTCAGCTTTCAGCATGACAATGACCCAAAGCACACATCCAAATCAACAAAAGAATGGCTTCACCAGAAGAAGATTAAGCTTTTGGAATGGCCCAGTCAGATTCCAGACCTGAATCCGATCGTACATCTGTGGGGTGATCTGAAGAGGGCTGTGCACAGGAGATGCTCTCGCAATCTGACAGATTTGAAGCATTTTTTCAAAGAAGAGTGGGCAAATATTGTCACATCAAGATGTGCCATACTGATAGACTCCTACCCAAAAAGACTGAGTGCTGTAATAAAAGCCAAAAGTGTTGCAACAAAGTATTAATTTAAAGGTGTGCATATTTATGCAACCAGGCTATTGTAAGTTTTTAAAAAAAATTATTTTTCCCCTTGCGGTGGCGGAGTGGTTAGCACTGCGGCAGCACAGCAACTCACCCTTGGCCGGGGGATCCTGGGTTCGATCCCAGCCCCCGACCAACAGTGATCTGTGTGGAGTTTGCATGTTCTCCCCGTGTCTGCGTGGGTTTACTCCGGGATTTCTCCGGTTTCCTCCCACATGCCAAAAACATGCAAGTTAGGTTAATTGGCATCCAACTGGGAATTCTAAATTGTCCTTAGGTATGACTGTGAGAGTGAATGGTTGTCTGTCTCTCTGTGTTGGCCCTGTGGTGGACTGGCGATCTGTCCAGGGTGTACCCTGCCTCTCGGCCAAAGATGGTGGGATAGGCTCCAGCCCTCCGAAACCCGAAAAGGATTAAGCGGAAGAAGATGAATGAAAAAAATTAAAAATGAAAAGATTTAAGTTTGTTTTTCAGTTGGGTTGTACAGGTTATAGGTCACATTAATGGTGGAAAAAGTTTTGAAATGATTTATCTTGGTCTCATTTTTTTACATCACAAAAACCTGGCATTTGAACAGGGGTGTGTAGACTTTTTAGATCCACTGTACATTGCGAGATAAGGCCTTAGTGGAGGTATGCGGTCATGAATCACCTCCAAATTCTAATGAGATCATCTGTAGTCCAAGGGCCATCGCCAGCAAAAAAAAAATTAATAAAATCCTGTCAAGAATTTTTTGAGTAATCTTGCTAATGCATTGTCAGTAGATAGGGCCTTGGTAGGGGTATACACTCTAAGATCATCTCCAAAATCTAATGAGTTTATCTGTAGCCCAAAGACCACCTCTGATGAAAATTCCATCAAAAATTTTAAAATTATCCATGGTTCTGCACCCCCACCTCTTAAGACTTTTGTGTACTTAACTTCTAAACAAAATACCGGAATAACAAGGACTTCCTCTAGGTAGCACTGCTGCATCCCCCTACATAAAACTCCTTTCGGACAATCAGCCTTCTCGTACAAAGCTATGACGGAATGGAACAAGCTCCCCATTGCTTTGAAGACCAGAACAAATTGCAGAGATTTTTCCGCAGAGACTAAAAATGGATTTTAAGTAATCAAGCCTGCCAGCACTGACTGTCTCCCTTAAATGGGACTTGAAATTGTACTCTTAAATTGTTTTTATGTGTGTTGTTTTTGTTGCAGGTCCGGTCTAAGGTTCAGACCCACAACAGGAAATTCCTATATAAACAGGGAAAATGATGAGACAGATGGCTACCTGGTGTTGTTGCTGTGCAGTTTCCTCCAAAGAATTTATAAACAAACTGTCACAAAAACATACATTCTGCTTTTAGATACAATTTCTTAAACTTGTGCATCGCCAGATCCAAAATACATAGCAATCTTGCCTTTTTCCAAAGCCATATCCACTAAAATATCATAAACAAAAGCATTATTGCTTCAAAAGGAATATAGTAACCTTACATTTATATTTAAATTATTCTTTAGTATATTCTTTAGATCCCCCTCATGGATCATCACCTTATCGTGGTGGGGGGGTTTGCGTGCCCCAGTGATCCCAGGAGCTATGTTGTCCGGGGCAATTTGCCTCTGATAGGGTCACCCAAGACAAACTGGTCCTGGGTGAAGGGCCAGACTAAGAACGATCCAACAGACTCTCATGATAAATTCTATATCAAGGATTCAGTGTACCCCGCCCGGTATGGGGTTACCGGGGCCCCACCCTGGAGCCAGGCCTGGGGGAGGGGCTCGAAGGCTAGCGTCTGGTGGCCGGGTTTCCACCCATGGGACCCGACTGGGCTCAGCCCGAAGGAGTTACATGGGTCTGCCCTCCAGTGGGCTCACCACCTGCAGGAGGGATCATGGGGGTCTGGTGCTATGTGGATTAGGTGACGGCCAAGGGCGGAGACCTTGGCGGACTGATCCCAAGCTTTCTAAACTGGCTTTTGGTACGTGGAATGTCACCTCTCTGGTGGGGAAGGAGCCTGAGCTGGTGCATGAGGTTGAGAGATACCGGCTAGATATAGTCAGCCTCACCTCAACACACAGCTCCGGTCCGGAACCAGTCTCCTGGAGAGGGGCTGGAGCTTGGCCTTTTCTGGAGTTGCCCCAGGCGAGAGGCGACAAGCAGGGGTGGGTATTCTTGTATCTCCCCACCTTGCTGCCTCTGTGTTGGAGTTTTCCCCAGTGGACGAAAGGGTTGCTTTCCTGCGCCTTCGGGTTGGGAAACGGGTCCTGACCATCATTTGTGCTTATGCACCAAATTATGTTTCAAAGTACCCACCCTTTTTGGAGTCTGTGACTGGGGTGCTGGAGGGTGCTCCTCTTGGAGACTCCATTGTCCTACTGGGGGACTTCAATGTGCACGTGGGCAATGACAGTGAAACCTGGAGGGGGGTGATTGGGAGGAACGGCCTGCCCAATCTAAACCCGAGTGGTGTTCAGTTATTGGACTTCTGTGCTAACCACAGTCTGTCCATAACGAACACCATGTTCAAGCATAAGGGTGTCCATATGTGCACCTGGCACCAGGACACCCTAGGCCACAGGCCGATGATCGATTTTGTTATCGTGTCATCAGACCTGCGACCGTATGTCTTGGACACCCGAGTAAAGAGAGGTGCAGAGCTGTCAACTGATCACCACTTGGTGGTGAGTTGGATCCGAAGGCAGGGGAGGAAGCCATTCAGACCTGGTAGACCCAAACGTATAGTGAGGGTGTGCTGGGAGTGTCTGGCTGAGGCCCCTGTCCGGGACGTCTTCAACTCCCACCTCCGGAAGAACTTCAACCACATTCCGAGGGAGTCTGGAGACATGGAGTCTGAATGGGCCATGCTCTCCACCTCAGTTGAGGTGGTATGGGCATCTGATTAGGATGCCTCCTGGACGCCTCCTACTTGAGGTGTTTTGGGCACGTCCCACTGGGAGGAGACCCCGGGGGAGACCCAGGACTCGGTGGAGAGACTATGTCTCCCAGCTGGTCTGGGAACGCCTTGGTATCCTCTCTGAATAGCTGGAGCAGGTGGCGGGGGAGAGGGAAGTCTGGGCTTCTCTGCTTGAACTGCTGCCTCTGCGACCCGGACCTCCGGAAAAGCGGTAGAAGATGGATGGATGGATGGATATTCTTTAGTAAATTGCCTAGATATGATAGATAGATAGATAGATAGATGGAGATTTTATTGATCCCAGATTGGCAAATTACAGTATAACAACAGCATGACAGTAGACGACCAAAACGGCAGGAACACACACAGCATAAAAGAAAAAGGGATTACTCATGGAAACTAAAATTGCCTAGATAAATTATATACATCGTAGATGAATAGATGATGACCCATATAGATACATGAATCATACTTGCTGTACAATGCAGGAGTATCAGGCGCAGGGTGCAATGTGATCTGTTGTTAACTGAACAAAATACATTCAATAAATGTCTGTGTACAGTGTATCCGGAAAGTATTCACAGCGCTTCACTTTTTCCATATTTTGTTATGTTACAGCCTTATTCCAAAATGGACAAAATTCTTTTTTCCCTCAAAATACTACACACAATAACCCATAATGACAATGCAAGAAATCTGTTTGTGTGTGTGTGTGTGTGTTCCTCACATATCTCTCAAACTGTTTGTCAGACTGGCCTACGATTTTAAATACGCTTTCCTCAGGTTATGAGGGTGTACATCTCCAAATATGGAGCCACACAATCAAAATATGTAATTTTTATCAAAAGATTAGCCACCACTCTGCAACCGCTCTGTGTCTTCATCCCCTGGCTTCAAGAAGTGTGGGCGTGGTTTTGGACTGACTCCGTGCTCATTGGATAATACGCCGCATCACGGCCATGCTGACTGGATAACACACAGCATCATGACCTGTCAGTCACCACAGCACTTCGCAAACAAAGATTTTATAAGTGCTATCCCCAAGTATGGAGTCGCTCAGTCAAAAAATATATACCATAAAGTAGCTATGACTGCGTAGGTCTAATGGATAATTCGGCATGGAGAACACGAGGTGTGTGTGTGTGTGTTGGGGGGGGGCGTTGGCGGAGAGCCATGGTGCCACAAAGGAAATCACTGGCACACAGGTAAAGCAGCAGCCGACACTCCCGTTAATCAGGCAACACCAATGTCCGACAGGGGGCTCCACGATCGTTCACGGGGAGGCACGCTCAGCCTGCCCGGTCACTGGTAGACGACAGTCCCGACTGCTGCTTCATTGTGGAGCGAAATGACCAGATCAACTGCATATTACATGCGGACACATATGCATGCTTTGACTAAATGACAACAAGATGCAAAAATGCCCAAATAACAAAATAAATAATTTTTATTTAAATATTTACAGACAAATGGGAAACACTGATGCACAAGTTAGAGCCAAATGGATTTCTCCTCTGTGTGTGTGTGTGTGTGTGTGTGTGTGTGTGTGTGAATGGTGACGGGATTGGTGCCATACGTGGATGCCCTGAATTGCCTCTGGGGATCAATGAAGTATACAAGACACAAATAGAAAAATAATGTTCGGTGTTTTGTACTTATAATATTGCTAAAACATAAAATGATGCACTACAGTGGGTCTCAAATATTTGTAAACGTGTCCTGTTATAGTACTGCATGAGTTTATTGACGATAGACTATGAACTACACATATAAACCAAATTATAATGTTGACTGAACAACTCCCATTCCCGAAAGTGCAAGACACATTTATGAATATAACTCATAAAAGATCACACAAATAAGCGATCTGACAAAAAAATAAACAAGTGGTTCTTAATCAGTTGCTAATATTGGATGTCCCATTCATTTTTAATTATTCTGTAATTAATATTCACACAATCAAATAAATCTCAGTTCAGTACCTTTCATATTTGTCAAAGTCTAACATGTGATTGCCTACATATAGGCTACACTTCTGTATTCCACTTTCAAACACAGCCTATATTTGGATATTTGGGACTGTAAAGCCTAATTGGGCTACCTGTTTCAGACAGGAATTCTTGTTTTCTACGGGCATGCACTAGTAGTAACAATGTGAAAAAAGTTTTGAGATTTTTGCAAATTTATTAAAAATAAAAAACTAAGAAATCACTTGTTCATAAGTATTCACAGCCTTTGCCATGCAGCTCAAAATCAAGCTCAGGTGCATCCAGTTTCCACTGATCATCCTTGAGATGTTTGTACAGCTTAATTGCAGTCCACCAGTGGTAAATTCAGTTGATTGGACATGATTTGGAAAGGCACACACCTGTCTATATAAGGTCCCACAGTTGACAGTGCATATCAGAGTACAAACCAAGCATGAAGTCAAAGGAATTGCCTGTAGACCTCCGAGACAGGACTGTCTCGAGGCACAAATCTGGAGAAGGGTAAAGAAAATTTTCTGCTGCTTTGAAGGTCCCAGTGAGCACAGTGGCCTCTATCATCTGTGAAAATGGAAGGAGCTCAGAACCACCAAGACTCTTCCTAGAACTGGCCGGCCATCTAAACTGAGCAATCGGGGAGAAGGGCCTTAGTCAGGGAGGTGACCAAGAACCCGATGGTCACTCTGTCAGAGCTCCAGCATTCCTCTGTGGAAAGAGAAGAACCTTCCAGAAGGACAACCATCTCTGCATCAATCCACCAATCAGGCCTATATGGTAGAGTGGCCAGACAGAAGCCACTCCTTAGTAAAAGGCACATGGCAGCCTACCTGGAGTTTGCCAAAAGGCACCTGAAGGACTCTCAGACCATGAGAAACAAAATTCTCTGGTCTAATGAGACAAAGATTGAACTCTTTGGCATAAATGCCAGGTATTATGTTTGGAGGAAACCAGGCACTGCTCATCACCAGGCCAATACCATCCCTACAGTGAAGCATGGTGGTGGCAGCATCATGTTGTGGGGATGTTTTTCAGCGACAGGAACTGGGAGACTAGTAAGAATAGAGGGAAAGATGAATGCAGCAATGTACAGAGACATCCTGGATGAAAACCTGCTCCAGAGCGCTCTTGACCTCAGACTGGGGCGACGGTTCATCTTTCAGCAGGACAGCGACCCTAAGCACACAGCCAAGATATCAAAGGAGTGGCTTCAGGACAACTCTGTGAATGTCCTTGAGTGGCCCAGCCAGAGCTCGGACTTGAATCCAATTGAACATCTCTGGAGAGATCTGAAAATGGCTGTGCATCAACACTTCCCATCCAATCTGATGGAGCTTGAGAGGTGCTGCAAAAAGGAATGGGAGAAACTGCCCAAAGATAGGTGTAGAAAGCTTGTAACATCATATTCAAAAAGAAATGAGGCTGTAATTGCTGCCAAAGGTGTATCAACAAAGTATTGAGCAATGGTTGTGAATACTTATGTACATGTGATTTCTTAAGGTGCGTTCATACCAAACGTGAATGGGCAAATTTTTCGCGCAGCACGATTACATTACAACTCAATGTAAACACGCGAACAGACATGAATTCCCCTTCTGAGTGACATGCAGACAGACGAAGCTGCCTTTATAACTTCTGCAGCTGTGTTCAACCTGCTGTGGAAAATCCCAAAATAACATCATGCTTAGGTTTACATTATCCGACGGGGGCTCACCTGAAATTGTTGTCTCAAGCCTCCAAAACTTCACAAGATGATGGATGATTACGTTGCTAGCTTGCTAGCACATCCGTGGCAGGAAACCGTGGGTAAATAACTCTGAAATCCCGATTCAGCTGAAAAGCTCTCGGTCCTCCTGTCTCCAGGTGAGTGAGTCTCATTTTCAAACTAGTTTACTCTGCAATGGTGATACTTTTACTCCGGTGACGGCAGAATCTCAAAGCTAGCAGCTAGCTAGCTAGCTAGCTTTGGACACAAATGTGCAATTTTGCATGTGCTCACATCTTTCCATTGACTTTGTATAGATTTGCACCATCCGTTCGCGTTTGGTGTGAATGCACCTTCAGTTTTTTATTTTTAATAAATTTGCAAAAATCTCAAAAAAAAAAAAACAAAAAACCTTTTTTCATGCTGTCATTATGGGGTATTGTGTGTAGAATTTTGAGGAAAAAATGAATATACAGTGATCCCTCACTTATCGCAGTTAATGGGTTCCAGAACCGACCGCGAAAAGTGAAAAACCGCAAAGTAGCGTCACCCCTAATGACGTCACCCATAAATAATACGTACGTTCATTCTCTCACTCTCTCTCTCATATGATACGTGTGTGTGTGTGTGTGTACGTGTACATGCATACGTAGATGTAAATAAAGTGTACATAAATATGTTTTTAGAACTCTTTTATTCTTATAACAAGATACGTAACTCAAGATGAAGATGATTTACTGCACAGGTTAATGAGAGCTTTACTGCTCCTCAGGTGACGCCTCATCGTCAGGTGCTAGAGGCGCAGGATCATCGAGGGCAGCTTCCGATAGAGCTGGAGAAGCTGCAGGAGGCGGCGTAGTGGCTCGACGGGAAGACTATTTCGCACAAAATGGCACAAGAGAACAGCAAAAAGTTCCACGCGGCGAGACTAAGCAACACGAGCGATAAAGAGCAATGAATGCGGTCTTCCTTCGTTGCATGGGCGCTCGGCAGGGAGAGGAGGTGGGTGAAACATCTCGGCCAATCAGCTTGCGAGATTTCCGAGCCGAGCCAACACGAGAACAGCGAACAGAGAGGTGGATTTTTTGAGTTGTGCGGCTCTCCGTGTTGATACCTGATGGTCTAATGTAGTCTCCCTGCCTTCTGCTAGCGCCCGCCCATTATTTCTCAATTTTGAATTTTTGATGAATATTTTTGAAAAATCCGCGATGCACTGAGGGCGCGAAAGGTGAAGCGTGAAGTAGCGAGGGATCACTGTAATCCATTTTGGAATAAGGTTGTACCATAACAAAATGTGGAAAAAGTGAAGCACTGTGAATACTTTACAGATGCACTGTATCTATACACTGTAATTGGTGAGTAAAGAAACTAATATTTTACCTGTACAGTCAATCAGGAATTATCTAACATACAGATATGCAGTTTTTTATATTAAAATATTCCCAATGTACCGAAACACAATCACAAACACTTTTAACTAACAAATATGTACAAAAATACAATAAAAAGTAAAACAAAAGATCTAAATGTGAAGGAGCCATTTTAGAAAACAGAAAATATGTGAATAGGGATATGGGATCACAGATAGAACTGTTAGTTACAAGTTAACACTTTTATCACATCACATTTAGTTACTTTTAGGTAAATAACCTTAGCAGAATGGTCTGAGTATTAAAATACTCGTATTTACCAACATGTATATACAACTATGTATTGTTAATTTGTTCTATAACACATTACAAACCTGTATAAACAGGGAAAATGATGAGACAGGTGGCTACTTGGTGTTGTTGCTGTGCAGTTTCCTCCATAGAATGAGGACAGTTACCATCAGTTGGTCAGTTTATTGACAGCTGGACAGAAGGACAGCCAACAGTGCCACCTACTGGCTAATGCCAAAAATAATGTTCTTCTGCATAGGTTACCACAAAACAATTAATTTGTCCTCTTTTGACAGATTATAAAAGCTTTTACATAAAAAAAATTACAATTTAAAGGCATAAATAACTTAAATAAAATTAAATAACTCATAACATGTGACCACACTTTTGTGGGTGCACGCTCCCCGACAATAAAAAATGGCTCCTGACAATTATCAACTTACTTGGTTTTAACCATTTATACCTTATGAACTCATTAACTCTTATAGTCTCTGAGGTAAGTAGTGTCCATATGTGTCTGTCTGCATGTTGTTTATGGATTAATGTAGAAATACTGGGATGGTGTAGGGGGTGGTTGAATGATGGGAAGTACAGGTGATGGGAAATGGGAATGCGTTGAATGGAGTGTGGTACACCACAGGGTTTGTGTCTATTCTCCATATAAGTAAAGCCGATGGTACACAGGCTCCTACTGTGTTGATGTCTGGTGAAAGGGTTGGTATGAAGGCTGGTAAGAGGGGTTGCCCAGTGACTCATACGTGAACATCCGTGTTGGCTTCCTTACTTGAGCTGACCTTTTGGGTTGCAGTGGAACATGCTAGCCATCATTAGGGAATACAGCTGTCAAGTGAGGGATGGTTGACCCATCACCATTCTGGCTTACAGCATCCTCTTCCCCCTGTGTCAGTCCTGGGATGATCAGGATATCCTCTTCTTCTGTCTTGACTGTCATGTTTGTATTGTCTATGTTCTCTTCAGCTGGTTCACTCTTTCTTTGTTGGAGAAAATGATGTTTTCCCTTGTTCCTCTCAGGTGGAAGTGACCTGACTGATTGAGATGTGTGAGTTGTGGCGTTGTGACTGTTTCTCCTAAGTTCAATAACAGGCTGTGTCCTCCTTGTAGTTCCAGGTATTCTTAGTCAATACTGCAACCTGTCATCCTCTTCTGAGTCTGAAGACCCACTGCTTGACCCATCTTGAGGCCATTTTTCAATTTTCAGCTGGCAGTTCGTGGCTCTCGGCTGTTTCTCTCCAGATGTGGGATGACCCTGACGTGAGTGTCTCTTTGTCTCTGCTGGTGATTTCTGGGGGTGTGGAGGAAAGTCTACTGGCAAGTCACTGACGAGAAGCAGGAGGTTGCGGTGTAGTGTTCACACCCTGTTTCCTCCTATTTCTGGGGCAACTTTATAAACATGACCATCGGCAACATTTTCTTTGACAACATAAACAATGTCCTCCCAGAATGACCCGAGTTTCCCTGGGCCTCCTCTTTCACCTAAATTGTGGACCAAGACGAGGTCACCTGATTCAAGTACAGTGTCTTATGTGGTGATCATAACACTTCTTTCCCCAAGTGCTTGAATGTTGGCTGTTCTCAGCTGCGATCTTGTAGGCTTCCTTGATTCTTGCAGTCCACTTTTCTGCATAGCCCTGTGGCGAAGTGGATTCCTCATTAGAAACCAGTCCAAATATCATGTCCACAGGAAGCCGCGGATGACGTCCATATATTAGATAGAAGGGCGACATTCCTGTGGCCTCATGCCTTGTACAGTTATATGCATGAACAGCATGTGGCAGGTGGTCTTTCCATCTCTCTTTGTCCTTTTCTTCTCGAGTTCTTAACATTTGGAGCAGGGTACAACTAAATCTTTCTGCTGGATTGCCCTGGGGATGGTATGGCGCTGTGCGCGAATGACTCACTTTGCTCAGCTGTTACAAGGTTTTGAAGAGTTCATTTTCAAATTCCAGTCGCAGCAGATGACTGCCCCTCCCTGAGCCTGGTTCTGCTGGAGGTTTAAAGGGGGAGTTTTTCCCTCTCCACCGCCGCCAAGTGCTTGCTCACAGGGGATCGCATGATTGCTGGGGTCTTTCTGCAATTGTGGGGGTTTCCTCTACAGTTGAAAGTGCTATGAGATGACTGTTGTTGTGAAATGGCGCTATACAGTGGGGTAAAAAATTATTTAGTCAGCCACCAATTGTGCAAGTTCTCCCACTTTTAAAAAGATGAGAGAGGTCTCCAATTTTCATCATAGGTATACCTCAACTATGAGAGACAAAATGAGAATAAAAAATCCAGAAAATCACATTGTCTGATTTTTAAAGAATTTATTTGCAAATTATGGTGGAAAATAAGTATTTGGTCACCTACAAACAAGCAAGATTTCTGGCTCTCACAGACCTGTAACTTCTTCTTTAAGAGGCTCCTCTGTCCTCCACTCGTTACCTGTATTAATGGCACCTGTTTGAACTCGTTATCAGTATAAAAGACACCTGTCCACAACCTCAAACAGTCAGACTCCAAACTCCACTATGGCCAAGACCAAAGAGCTGTCAAAGGACACCAGAAACAAAATTGTAGACCTGCACCAGGCTGGGAAGACTGAATCTGCAATAGGTAAGCAGCTTGGTGTGAAGAAATCAACTGTGGGAGCAATTATTAGAAAATGGAAGACATACAAGACCACTGATAATCTCCCTCGATCTGGGGCTCCACGCAAGATCTCACACCGTGGGGTCAAAATTATTACGACAACGGTGAGCAAAAATCCCAGAACCACATGGGGGGACCTAGTGAATGACCTGCAGAGAGCTGGGACCAAAGTAACAAAGGCTACATCAGAAACACACTACGCCGCCAGGGACTCAAATCCTGCAGTGCCAGACGTGTCCCCCTGCTTAAGCCAGTACATGTCCAGGCCTGTCTGAAGTTTGCTAGAGAGCATTTGGATGATCCAGAAGAGGACTGGGAGAATGTCATATGGTCAGATGAAACCAAAATAGAACTTTTTGGTAAAAACTCAACTTGTCGTGTTTGGAGGAGAAAGAACACCATACCTACTGTGAAGCATGGGAGTGGAAACATCATACTTTGGGACTGTTTTTCTGCAAAGGGACCAGGACGACTGATCCGTGTAAAGGAAAGAATGAATGGGCCCATGTATCGTGAGATTTTGAGTGAAAACCTCCTTCCACCAGCAAGGGCACTGAAGATGAAACGTGGCTGGGTCTTTCAGCATGACAATGATCCCAAACACACCACCCGGGCAACGAAGGAGTGGCTTTGTAAGAAGCATTTTCAAGGTCCTGGAGTGGCCTAGCCAGTCTCCAGATCTCAACCCCATAGAAAATCTTTGGAGGGAGTTGAAAGTCCGTGTTGCCCAGCGACAGCCCCAAAACATCACTGCTCTAGAGGAGATCTGCATGGAGGAATGGGCCAAAATACCAGCAACAGTGTGTGAAAACCTTGTGAAAACTTACAGAAAACGTTTGACCCCTGTCATTGCCAACAAAAGGTATATAACAAAGTATTGAGATGAACTTTTGTTATTGACCAAATACTTATTTTACCGAGGAATTTACCAATTAATTCATTAAAAATCCTTCAATGTGATTTTCTGGATTTTTTTTTCTTATTTTGTCTCTCATAGTTGAGGTATACCTATGATGAAAATTGGAGACCTCTCTCATCTTTTAAGTGGGAGAACTTGCACAATTGGTGGCTGACTAAATACTTTTTTACCCCACTGTATAAATAAAGTTGAATTGAATTGAACTGAAAATATACTCCGATCCTCCCTTGCTCAGTTCCAGATGAAGATAATCAATCGATACAAGCTCCAGGGGTGAGCTGGTGGTGATGCTCCCCATAGGTGCTCTGATGTGAGAGGTTGTTTTTTCCGCTTGATGCAGGGGCGCGTCCTTGTCACATAAGCCTCAACATCATGTTTCATGTATGGCCAGTAGAAACAGTCTCTGACCAGGGCAAGCACCTTCTCATTTCCCAAGTGACTCATGTCATTATGAAGGAGCTTAAGAACCATGGGTCAATATTGCTCAGGTAGGACAAACTGATCTGTTTGACTGGTTTTCCTATAAAGTAAGCCATTTTCAAGGTGGAGTTTGTCCCATTCATGCAGGAGCTTTCTTGATGGACCACTAACCCTGCTTCTGATGTCAGTGGTTAGTTTGTCAGTTGTCTCTTTTAACAACTGGAGCAATAAGATCATCTTGCTGGGATTTTTGGAGTTCAGCATGAGTGATGGTTGAGAGCAGCTCTGGTAGCTGAAAAGGTGGGCTGTTTTGTCTTTGGCCCAAGACAGCAACATAAGCAACTTCTTTCAGCTTGGGACTTGATTGCCATCCCAGATTGTCTGGATAGTGTCTCTGGACAACTCCTTTGTACATCAGTCAACATATCTGTCAATGTCCAGAGGCATTCTTGATAGCGTGTCAGCATCTCTGTTAGCTCTACCTAGCCTGTATTTAATCTTGAAGCAGAAATCAGCCAGTTCGCTGACCCACCTGTGGCCAACAACATTTAGCTTAGCTGTACTCATTGCATCAGTTAATGGATTGCTATCCATGTAAACGGTGAAGTGCGTGCATAGAAAAGATAGTCCCTGAATTTTATGCATATGGCCCACTTAAGAGCTAAAAACTTGAGTTTACTTTAGTGTAAATTATAATTACGCTCTGCAGGTGTCAGTGTTCTGGATCCATAGGCGATGACTCTGAGCTTTCTTTCTTGACACTGATACAGCACTGTGCCTAGGCCTTGTTTTGAAGCATCAGCGTGTAATACAAAAGGAAGACTGAAGTTGAGATAGGCCAGCACAGATGGATTGGACAAAATGTTTATGAGCTAGCCAAGAGCCCTTTGATGTTCATCAGTCCAATGTATAGGAGTCTTGAAGGCGAGCTCTACTCCTTTTGACTTGTGTTTCCTTGGCTGCTGTGCTGCACTAGGAGAGTTCTTTGCTTCCAGGAGTTCATACACTGGCTTGGCAATTTTTGAGAAATCTTGCATGTAGGATCGACAGTAACTGAGGAATCCAAGAAGTTTGCAAACCTTTCCAACAGTGATAGGAGCTTTATTTCTGAGGGCCTGGATGGCATCCAAGTCCTTGGGGTCAAGCCGAATGCCATCAGCTGAAACCAAGCTTCCAACATAATGAACTTCTTTCTTAAAAAATTCACACTTGGTGGGTCTGAGTTTTACACCATGTTGTCGAAGTACCCTCAGGACATGCCTTAACCCCTCAACATGCTCTTCAAAGGTCTTTGGATAACAGAGAATTTTACCTAAGTATGGTATGCAGCACTCATCTCTCAGAGAGCACAGCATCTCCTCCATACTCCTCTGAAAAGCAGCAGGAGCATTAGACAGGCCAAAGGGCATTCTCACCCACTTGTACAATCCCCATGGAGTGATAAAGGCTGTCATATGTCATGATCCTTTTGCCACAAAGCCTTGGTGATAGGCTTTTCCCTGATTCAAAACTGCGAACCAGCTGAACCCACCTAGCGTGTCGATGAGATCTAGAATTCATGGCAGGGGGTGCCTGTCTGGGTCTTTCTTTTGGTTCAGGAGCCTGTAATCAATGCAAAGCCGTAGACTCCCATCCTTGTTTCTGTACACAGACTGGGGAGCTGCATATGGAGACTGTGATCTAACAATCCACTTCTTGGCAAGCAATTGGTAAGCACTGTACAATGGCTTGGGGACAGCTGCATAGGTTCTCTGTACTGGGATCCATCCATCTTCTACCACTTTTCCAGAGGTCCGGGTCGTGGAGGCAGCAGTTCAAGCAGCGAAGGCCAGACTTCCCTCTCCCCAGCCACCTGCTCCAGCTCTTCAGAGAGGATACCAAGGCGTTCTCAAACCAGCTGGGAGACAGTCTCTCCAGCAAGTCCTGGGTCTGCCCTGGGGTCTCCTCCTAGTGGGACGTGCTCAAAACACCTCAAGTAGGAGGTGTCCAGGAGGCATCCTGATCAGATGCCCAAACCACCTCACCCAGCTCCTTTCCATGTGGAGGAGCAGCGGTTTTACTCTGAGCCTCTTCCGGATGACTGAGCTCCTCACCCTATCTCTGAGGGTGAGTCCAGCAATCCTACAGAGAAAGCTCCTTTCAACCGCTTGTATCAGTGATCTCATTCTTTCGGTCATTACCCAAAGCTCATGACCATAGGTGAGGGTAGGAATGTAGATTGACCAGTAAATCGACAGCTTTGCCTTAGAAACAGCTATGTCTTCACCACGACAGACCGGTACAACATCTGCATTGCTGCAGATGCTCCGATCCCTCTGTCAATCTCTCACTCCATTCTCCCCTCACTCGTGAATAAGACCCCAAGATACTTAAACTCATCCACTTGGGGCAGGATTTAAAGATGATCAGATTTAAAGCATAAATAACTTAAATAAAATTAAAATAACTCATAAAATGTGACCACACTTTTATGGGTGTCACATTTTCTTATCTTTTTATCTTTTAAACTTACTCCCTGCATGTTTCAGGGACAACAAATTTTGAAATCGGACCTGAACTGTTTTTTATATGTGCTGTTTTATTTTAAAATCTTCTTGCTTGCCTCAGGGACTACAGTTGGAAATGAGTGAGAATGCTATAATCTGGTACAGAGCATCTTTACCCTGTATTTAATGGGTTTTTTTGTACATGGTCCCTAACAAATAAACCAATAAACTATAACTATAAATCTGTAAAGCAGCTTATGTACTACACAAAAACAAACAAGGGCCTTGGTGGAGGTATGCACTCTTGGATCACCTCTAAAATGTAATGGTTAATGTCCTGTAGTTTTTGCATAATCCTGCTAACAGACAAATGCTGGCAAAAACATTACTTTTCACCATTCCTTGGTGGAGGTAACAATGCAGGTGAATGTTGCCTAGCATTGTGACGATAGGGGCCCATTGTGTGTGGATTTTGTGTGTTTTTCTTATTTTTGTATGTGGATTGGACCCTCTCTCACAGTCCAGTGCCATCCATTATGCAAAATGTGAGTTCTAAAGTTTAAGAGGCTGGAGATCTGTCCAAACCAACCCAAAATTATATAAGGATTTAGAAAAATAGATGAATGATCTTCTTTTACAATTTCATACAGCTGAATTACAGTAGTCTCTATGCACTTGCACTTTCAGTTTAATTTGTTCAAAAGATTAAAAAAAAACCCACACAAGTAGATGATGATTTCTGCTCACATATTCTATGGATATCATGATGATAATACATGACAATATTTTTAATTCTTTTGTTACCAATAACAGTGTAAGGATTGGATTTTAGCCGTTCAGGGGATAGAAAGGGTTGTTTACTAATTAGAACGTCAGTGGTTTGATCCACAGCTCCCCTGGTTTGCATGTCAGAGTATGTGTAGCTCAAAGTATGAATGAATGAATCCACCTGTGAAATTGTATGAATGCAGCTGTATGAGGTATGCACATGGGAACCCAGAAAGACCAAAAACAAAGGTGAAAAAATGCAGTATGGGCTGACAGGAAAGCTTGTCAAAGCAGCCAGTCACTGCTTTGCCTCGACTCCTGTGGCTCTACAATCGGGCAAATTTGAAAACGTTTAACATTTTTAAAAATTCCACATGCACCACAACAGCACACCATTTGGGTGTGCATGTGCTATACTTCCATCAGACTGTATTTACTGTATGTGATCACCACCTCTACCCGCCTGCACTAAGAGGCAAAGCGCTTAAGCGTGTAGAATAAAGAAGTGAATATACAGTATACAACATACAAGTAACAAGAGCACTCTTGAGGCGAGTGCAATATCCCCAGCCTCCATTTTCTTTGAAGATCCCAACACTTACTAACAGAGAGCAGTTTTCAACTTTCAATATAATTACTGCGGCAGAACCAAGTTATGATAAACTCATCATCCATGAATATACAACAAAGTATACAAATCATAATTGTAGGTCAGGATCCTGAGATGAACCTGTGTAGCAAGTCTGGTGAGCCTAGAGAGCTCTACACGTTCTATATTAAGAGATCATAGGGAGTGCCGACCTTGACCTTTAACCCCAAACCTGTAGTCAGAGATCATGGTGTCCCAGTGAACCTGTGTACAAGGTTTGGTGACCCTAGCTTTCTTTGTTGTTGAGATATAGTTTATAAGCCATTTTGATGTTGACCTTTGACCTTGCAGTCCCAAAACCACAGTCACCCTTCAGAGTCACAGGGTGAACCTATGTACCAAGTTTGGTGACCCTAGCTTTACTTGTTGTACAGTAATAAGGCATAAGGAATGTTAACTTGACCTTTGACCTTTTGGCCCCAAATCCCATAGTCAGAAGTCAGAATCCCAAGGTGAACCTGTATGCCAGGTTTGGTGACCCTAGCTTTACTGGTTTTACAGTAATAGTAAATTTAGCATTTACCATTTATCATAGTGTAACTGGAATGTTAACTTTGATCTTTGACCCTTTGCCCCAAAACCCATAGTCAGGTCAGGGTGTAAGTTGTCCAAGATGTGTATTAGGTACAACTTTTGTATCGATTTGAAAAGCCTACATCATTTCTTTCAGTAGTTATTGTGTTTAGAAGATTTAGGGAAAATCTGACCTCTGACTTCTGACCTCAGGGTCGATGAGAGAGAAATTGCAATATGCGCATCATCAGACTATATCAAATCCTGGTATCAAGTTCCAAAACACTTGGAACAAAACTGTAGGAGGAATTAATTTCACAAAAGTGGGACAGGCAGATGGACGGACGGACGGACTGACTGACTGACCTATAACATAATCCCCCTTTGGTCTTCAACCCCTTTGGGCTTTGACTGGAGGGGGATAAAAATGGGTGAATGTGGCTATTCATTAAGAGCACTCTGAGTGGACAACATGATTATAAAAGCACTATATGTATATAATAATTACAGGTCTATAATACTGTGATGACCTTTCTTTAAAGCCAGATATAGTATGCCTTCCTATGAGCAGATAATGTAAAGGCACTGCAAGAAATTTTCATTTAACACAACCAAATCACAAATACCGTCTACGTAGATTTGACTGCAAGGTCGACTACAGAAGGTCAGCTTTTGATTAAGCAGCATTTATTACATTAACATAAGCACAGCTCTTTTCTTTCAAGCACAGCACAAGAACTGTGGGTGTCTACAAACTCAAGGTAACACACTAAGGCTGCATCTATTGAGTTCATTTGGCTTTTTACATACTGCACAGATGGGTTGGCACAAGAAAATCTTTATTAAAAGCTCCAAACCCTGACTAAAATGCAGACTCTCAAATGTTTTGTAATATGCAGATAGAAATTGTGGCTCACCTAAACTGAATTCAAAGGTGCCCACTTGAGCAAAAAGATTGCCTACACAACAGACAATGAGATTAAAATGAATATATGATATTCTGGAGCAGTCAACTACAGCAGCTTGAGTGGAATTAGCTCAAGAAACAGACTCTTATCACCTGCCATACAGTTACAACAGTGGGGCCATATTTCTTTAAATCAAAGCTTGTCGGGAGTAGTGAGAAACAAAAGAAAGAGAACGCCGCAGGACTAGAGAGAATCCGATCTTGTATGAAGACGTTGAGTGAAAGACAGTGATGAGGAGTTTGCACTGTACCAAGCTCCTTAGATGCAACATGAACAAGTGCTCTTTCATGAGGATTTGGAGTTTCTGGCTGGCTGCTCCGCCAACCGTCTAGAAATGATTTCAGCATCGGATTGCTGCCGACTGTGCTTTTGATTTGATTTGGAGAACATCAGAACTGCTGCGTGTACAACAATATGATGTATGCTGTAAAAGCAGATCGCTGATTTGTTGGTTAATTGGATTTTAGCTCCTGCTCAGGTTGGAAAATATTTGTCTATTAGAGGTTTTATAATGAAGCCGAGCCTATTAAATCCAAGAGTTTGTTCACTAGAAATTTGTCTCTATTGATCATTCAGCCTGTGTTCTTTTCTGTGTTTGTTTGCAGCTGATTTAAAGCATTTCATTCAAGTTCTGTTATGTACAGCATATGCTGTTGGCTTCATAACTTTAAAAAAAGAGTTTTAGAACTAAACTAAGAGCTAAACATGTTCACTAGCCCGGTAGGGTCTGATATTCTTGAAGCACATACGAATTTACCACACTTCCCTTTACTCTGAACACTTACGAATAACAGTATGAAACCATAGCCTTGAACCCAAGCTAACGTTTCCTAACATAGACTATGTAGTGCATAAATAAAGCACATTCTGCTTCAATTAAGCTACAGCACACACAAGTTTTCAAAGGCGGTGTATCCCTGATCTGTGTTCTTTTGCTTAGAGGTTTCCCAACAGCACTCCTGCTGCAAATCTGACTAAGGTGGAAACTTTTGCCCTTAATTACTTCGAAAAAATAGGTGCTGCGTGCCTACCCCGAGGCCCTAAATGAAATCTGTCTTCATTATAATATTGGTTACAATGATTACTTGCTATAATGCTGCCTCTAAAAAAAAAATCCAAAAACATGTGATTGCCAAGGCCATGCCCTAATGAGGACTGTAAAAAGCTCTGATCCAATCACTGGGGTTAATAGTGGATTATGCACAGAGCTATGAACTATGCTTCAGTCAAAGCAGCCACACTGTTGGGGCACATTTCAAACCAATCTCCTAATTTAACTTGGCAGTTCTCTGACTCTTTAACATAAAAACACTTCAAAGGCAGAGGACATTTGCGATGAAAACAAAAAGTAAAATGCACGCAGGTGAATCAGTGCTAATCGCTAACGGGCTTGCTTCAAATGTCACTGAAATGCAAATGCACAGGCTCAGATGACCCAAGTTTGCCTGTCGAGACAAATGTGCGGCACAGGTACACACCTCGCGTGCCGTTGAAGAACAGAGTCTGCCGGCGGGGGTTCTGAATGACCACGATTGATCCGTCGTAGTTCTGCAGGCGGCAGGAGATCTGAGCCGTACCCCCTTCCAGCACTGTCACATTCTCTGCTTGCACCGCCTGACAACATGCTGAGGGAGAGAAAGAGAGAGAGAGAGAGAGAGAGAGAGAGAGAGGGACAAATTTAGTGATATGGAGGTTAGATAATGGGGAGGATAAAAATGAATGGAGGACAGATGCTGAGGATGAAAAAAAAAAACGCTCAAGTCGCATCTCTTTTAAGATTGAATCTTATAAAATATGGCACTTTAAGCGTCCTTCATTTACTTGCCATTCATCATGCAGACACAGTAATGGAAGAAATGGAGGGAGGGAGGAAAAAAAAAGAGGGGCTGACAAAGGCATTGGAAGCGAGAGAAAAGACACCAGAAGACTCACCAGGTAAAAGAAAGCATCCTCATAAGCAGTGTGCTCTTCCAAAAACAATGCGGATCATTATAATTACTGCCATTCATCCATACACATGCAAAAACACGCACATATGAATATCCACATTGCCCCTGGCCTGTCTAACAGAATGCATTACGACACCCATTTGAATACATAATGCCTTATTAAATCGCTAAGTGCCTGTTGGATTTTAGGCGCACGTGAATGCAAACAAGGTCACACTCTCGTCGTCACATCAGTGCTGCAACTGTTGCACGCCACCCTCCTCGTATTGTTGCTGCTACCTCCACCTCCAGAAGAGTCGGGCCAGTGGATGCCAAATCCCTGTGGCACGTGTCCCTCCATCTTTGCCTCTGACAACCTTGTTTCCTTCTTCCATGGATGGCTGTTGGGTCCCATTCATAGATCTTCTTCGGGAGCCTCTGTTTGTCTATCCGTGTCAACTGCCCGAGCCAAAGAAGGAGGTTTCTCCGCAGAAGTGTTGAGGCATATATGGCTGTCCTGTGATCTCTGTACCCTGTGCCACCACTTGATGTTTAGGATTACCCGGTAGCATCTTGAGTCAGAAGCATCAAGTCGCTCCTCCTGACGTCTTGGGGTTGCTCATGTCTTGGCACCATACATCAGGTTAGAGGTAAGATCGTCATCTTCAGTTGTAGATTGAGCTTTGCCTTCCATATGTTTGTCAGGCTTTTAAGGGGCATTTGCAGCTTTACCAACTTGAACCGTGATGTCTCTTTCAATTGAGCTCTCCGCACTGTCAGTGGGGTCATCTCCAGAGATGGTGTGCAGCCAGTAGGCATCGCTTTGGTCTTTTCTTTGAAAACTAGAAGCCCTACTTCTTCTCCCGTTCGACGCAATCTTTCTAGGGCTGTCAAGGCCTCCCTTTCGCTCGATGTTAATAGCATCGTCACGCGAGTATCTACCTTTAAACTAACATAAGTGCATGAACTCTAAACAGCCTCGGCACTAATGTGTGTATATAAATTGCAGGGCTCATGTGCGAGTCTGTTTGGACCACAGTACAGAGCTGTGAGATCTTGGTGGCGGCGTTGAAAAGCCCTTCACAGTCTTAATGCAATTCCTCATCCAGGTGCGAGCCAATTCATTACACCACATTATCCAGAAGTAAAGGTTCTTATTACAGGGCTTTGTAAATTGCGAATAGGCAAACAGAAACAAATGAATGCTTTCATGAACATGTGTGTGCACTAATCGAAGCACACGGTAACAAATGGGGACAGGCGGAGGCGTGCGTGCACAGTCACACTCTCGCGCACGTGAAACTCTCTCGCGTTTCCAGCAAGCTCGGCTGGCTCCTGAGACCAGTATTTTTAGACAAGGGGGCTGAGAAATAGCAGGGGGCCTCTCTGATGTTGCTGACAGCTCAAGAGTCAGTAATGAGGAGGTTGATTAAGCTCTGATTGTTGCACCCCGCATGTTTGTGGGTCAGGCTGTTGACACGGCTCGGCTGAGTCATACACACACACACACACACACACACACACCGCTGAGCACAACGGACACTGAGAGCCGTCGTTTGAATTCGGATGATTTGCAGAGCAATTAGTTATATGGTTCCAGCCAGGAGTGGAGTCTGATTGCCTTGAAGAGCGTACCAGCTTGCTGGGCTTTCCAAACTAGTATTTACCAATTTGCATCACCATTTGCATTCCCTCACTCACTGGCGGAGTGTTGGCCGCGGGGAGGATTCAGAGAAGGAGTGACACCGATATTGAAAACATGGTGACGAAGCACGCAATGAGTAGAGCGGATGAAGACGGCGGTGCTATACATCTATATCACACTGCTGTGTCTAGCGGTGTCTCGGAGCACAGTAAAACACCTTCAGAAGGCAGGGGGGGTGTTGTGAGACAAACAGATGGTGGATGCCATGGCAGGAGTTGCTGACTTCACTGCTTTAAGCCAAAATAAATGTCTGTTTCTGCAAGCGAGCAGGTCTTAAGTTGTGTGTGTCTGCATGATGATTACAAAAACAATAGGGGGGCGGGGGGGGCATACATATGCTGGTGCTGGCATATTGCAATTAAGCTACTCTGATATAATCTGATACCTTCATTTTTATCCAAATCTAATCCCCTTCTTGATTCTAAGCTGTTTTAATAAAAATCAAAGCTTACATATCCGTCACATCAGGGAAACAGACACTGTGGATAGTGAAGTGAGGACAGAAGGAAACCAAGGGGGGGTAAAGACAAAGGAGACTCTAATACTCTATGGAACCGAAAAAAAAAAAAAAAAAATCTTGACAATTACCACTAATTGTAGTCATTACTGCCTCCATTCTCTGCATCAATATTGTGATTCATATCGGGGGCCATCAGGGCCTGCCACCACCATCCCAATTATTTTTCTAATGGCTGTTATTACTCATCACCATGGCAACTGAGCTTGGCCACCATTGTTTTAAACAGTGGTAATTTTACCAGTGCCGCTGTGCATCCTGACGACAGTGCACTGTGCCCGTGCGTATGTGTGCGTGTGTGAGACAGAGATTAGTGACCCATCACAACCAAGACAAAAAAGGAGGCCTTCAAGTGTGAGGGCAACAAAGAAAAGTGGCCAAAAGTTTGCCCATGGTAGGAGGCCAGGAAAACTAATTAGCCGACCATTTGCGCACCTACTTCTCCTGACAGCTGTCACCCCTTCAAAGGAAATTAGCTGTAGTTGCATGGCAGCAAGAAGCAAAAAAAAAAAAAGAGAGAGCGAGAGAAGGGGGAAAAAAAACTATAAATTAAAACTCATTAAAAGGCCGCCGCAACCACAAAGAGTAACATCCGCCGCTGCCGGTTTAGAGATGCTACCCATAAACACCTGCTGGCTGCTGCTCTTTGCCGGGCAAAGAGATTGGAGGAACAGAGCGATGCAGAGACGGTGGGGGAGTGAGGGCTCTAACCAGGAAATGATAGCAGGGAGTTAGGAAGTGATGGTTTGAGTATAATAATGCAGCTGGTGGGGGCTGGACGAAATATGCGGGAGATGGCGCATATTCCTCTCCTCCCGCTCGTAACGCAGCTGGGTACAGCACTTTAGTTTGACTGGAGGTTTTATAGGCTGCCATTCACATCAAGTCTATGAGCCTGTGCCTCTGATCACCGGCATACTACAATGCACAGAGGGAATGAGACGGAGGAGGAGGGAATCAACCCCTGTGACAGAGGTATTAATCTCAGCCCCATTAAAATCTGCGCCCATAATAAAATACTCCAAAAGCGAAGACTCGTATTAAGAGAGAATGCCGTGGGCAATCGATAGCATGGTACTACACTGACGGTTATGATCAACGGACAAATAAAACCAGAGAGGGATCACAAACAATCACTTCTCTCTCCAACCAAGCGGGGGCAGTATTTCATAGCAATGGATTCCTCATCAGCGAGAAGGGCAATAAACCCCACCACCACCACCGCCGCCGCCGCCCCTGTCACCCCCTGGAAAAAAAAAAAAAAAGAGGCCTTTATTTACTATGCCACTGGACATCCAAGAAGGGCCATCATTTCAAAGCACATAAACAAATAAATAAATAATAGGTGCACAAATTCATAAGACAAGGGGGCCCGTCCTAATGGTCTCGCAATGGGATATGGCTGAGTTATTATCCAAGGGAGGCGGGGAACAGCGAGACGCTGGGAAGGGGGGGATGAAAGGAGGCGTGGAGAGTTAAAAGAAGGGGATTTGGGAGGCAGCCAGGTGGACTGCTGGCTCACCCCTTGGTCACGGTAAATTCTAGAAACTGCCTCTCTGGTACAGGGTTAGTGGGCTGAATTACAGCCCTGCTGCATCTCTTTCTCCCTCTCTTTTGCCCCCCCCCCATGTGCCTCGCTGTTGTGTCTCTAGGAGTGAAGAAAGGTGAAGATTGAACAGAAAGACAAGCCACACTGGAGATGAACTGTCTCCATTTGCCCCAAACAAGCCCTCGTGTATCCTTGAAGCAGTGCAGCCACTGTCTCCCTATTCATTATCTGTCATTATCTTTCAATTGGAAGAAGGCCAGGAGCTGGTGTTTTCTTTGTATGCTGGTCACGGATTTACAAGGGAATTGATGCTGCAGAGTACAATGCATAACCCCTTATGCTGTTGCTGCCTTAATTAAAACAATAACAGAAGCTCATAGTTTCCACTCAGAAGGGGTCGTCCTTTGGCAACTTCTCAATCTCTTCCCATCTGGATATACATTTTTTCCCTCTGTTATCCCCAGAGTTTGCAGCGGCAAGCCAGCTTCCACAGTACGTATGCAAATGCAGTTTGCAATGTTTATATGCGTGTGTATGTGTGCGAACACTTGCTCTAGGTTAATCACAGAGTTTTGCGGTGTTCTGACTTGACGAAATAGCTGACTTTGAGGTTCTTCCACTCCACACCTCCCCCGCAGACCCACAACTTCCCCCCCCCATTCCCTCTCCTCTCTTTCTCTTCCAGCTCTAAAATTATCACTCCATCTCTCTCAGGGAGCCAAAACTCTGCCAATCAAATCCAGTTTTGAGAAAAAAATGTTCTCCCTGTATATAAATAATACATAATCCTTTACAAAATCCTCCAGCCATTGCTCTCATTACCTTAGTTCTGTCACTTTCTCCCCCTTTTCTTCGCTCTCCAGGCTTTTGAGTTTTTTTCACTGTGCTAGCTACCCCCCCACACACATTTCCACTTAGCCCACAACTCATAGCTCTCCCCTCCTGCTGTCTTTCTGTCTAATCTCATTCTCACATCTCCTCCTCTTTCTCTTTTTTATTTAAACCTGCAGCCTCTCCATCCCTCTCTTCCCCACCTCCCTCCTGATCTAATCCCCAATTCCTCCTCCATTCATCTTCTATCTCCCTTCTTCTTTCTCCTTCTCATCTCCCTTATCTTTTATTGCATCGTTCATCATGCAACTTCCTCATTAGTGATGTCCTAAAGGTCCTCTTTTCTCTTTCTCTCCTGGGACTCAGGAGAATTGTTGCACCCCCCCCCCCCACCAACCCCGCTATCTGTGGTCTCCCTTTCCTTTCTTCATGTAGTTTTTCTCGCTGCCCTTGCAATAGTTTCCCTCTGAACTCCAATGTGCTTTCATCCCCCTTGCAATCTTTCTCATTCTTTCTCTTTTTGTGACTCGGTGGGAATCTTTTCCTGTCTCTCTGCTGGTTCCATCTCCACACTCTCCTTCCCCAAATGTGATTTGTTCTGCAGCTCAAGTCTGCGGCATAATCATGCTGTTTTTATGGCATGCTGGGAGAGAGAGGAAGAGAGGAAGTGAGGGAAAGGGGTTGGAAAAGTAAGAGGAGTGAATGGGACAAAAGAAGTTAGTGGTGCAAGAGAGTGAATTTCTCAGTTTCTTCTCCTCTTTTTCATCTTCTCTACTTTCATGTCTTTTAATTGCTTGTCATAAAGCTTAGCTCCTTCCCCTCTTTTGGCCTCCTTTTCCCTCTCTCTCTCCCTCTCTCTCTCTCTCCCCCTTTCTCCATCCTTCTTAATCTCCATCTCTCCTCCTTTTTCTCCCAAAAACCTGTCATCCATCACCTAATGGTGCACTGTCAGAACTGCAGTGCTAATCAGAAAATCAGCAACATCTTTTCACTCTTGACCTCATTAGTATTTCATTTATATATTTTTAAAGTTGGTTTTTAACATTCACATTCTGCTCCCTCATCACATTGTGTTGACTTGCTGCATTGAAATGTTATTTTACTTCTCTCATACATTTTATTTTGCACTTCTTTTCAATGAATGTCTAGTTTTGACCTTTGCATCTGTAGGTCTCTCCAGCCCTTCAGCGGATTGCAATCAGCTTGTTCCTCTCTGGCCCCATCCCTTCTTCTTTCAATGCATCTGCCTGAGCACTCTCCTCTCCTCTATGTCCACCCATTCCATCACTCGTTTTGCTCTCTTTTTCACCTCTTCTTACCCTTCACAATCTACCCTCTCCCGCTCTCTTTTCATTCTCTCTCCACTCTTTCCTCCCCTTTTCTCGCAGCCAAAGCTGGTTAGCTCTGTCTAGCATGCAGCGGTTTATGGTCTGGGTCTGTCACAGCCCCAACAACTCTGTGACAATGGCCACCACTATACAGCCCAACAGCAGCTTAAAGGAAATTTACAGGGCTATTACACAGTGGCAACCGCAATGGAGATTCACCACCGCCAAAAGCTCTGCTTTAAAAAAAACCCTTCAAAATCCACCCAATGGCTGCCTGCCTTCCCCTTACAGTGCACATGGTGTGTGTGTTTCTGTACAGCGTGCCTGTATAAACTGGTGGCAAACATGCAAGGCAGCATGTGTACGTGCAGATTTAAAGTCCAGCGTAAAACTTTACTGCTGACAGAAGAGAAAATCATTTTGCTCTGTATTTGCTCCATCATTACCATCCCCCTACTCAGGCAACAACAATAACAACGATAATGAAAGCACCATAGGTGCTATGCCTTGGTGCTTGTGCACTGCCACCTACTAGTTACTGTCACCTACAGTTATTACAACTTTTTCACAGCTTCAGTGAGTCAGTGTGAACCTGTAATGTTTTTGTGTTTATCTTGACAACAAAACCTTATCTCGAAATTCAAGCAAATTAAAAGTCTAGAAAACATGGCGATATGCTGATACAAGCCCTTAGTTCAACTAGATTTTGACCAGGTAATCTAAAGACCTGGTAACAGACACACTCACTCACACATTCACACACACTCACAGACGCATTGTCACACCACTGTATGCCTCGTTTCCCCAAGGCACAATAATAACAATAATAATAATAATAATAATAATAATAATAATAACAAGCTGGAAATATTCCTGCATTAACATAGTATATTACGGTAGTCCAATGAACAAATTTGATCAAATTAAAGCCCACACAGCACTTCCTGTTATTTTCCACCTAAGCCCAGTTGGTAGTACTGATGTGTCTCGAGGGTGGCTTGCAGTCACTCGTGGATGCTGCTTCCTGTGGCTACATGCTAATGATGGAGAAGGAAAAAGACCTTTTAGATTTAACAATAGACCATTTGCTGTGACGTCACATCCTTTTGTTTACGCCGCCATATTGGACGGCAAAAGCGAGTGGACGGCACATTCAGCAGCTGTTCAGCGGCGTACCAGATCTCGATATATTTACCTGATTTCAACCTACATCTTTGTTTTATTTTATGTTGGCATTGAATTAGACTATGGTGTTTCACTGCTGTGCCTTTGGGTGTACAAATCGCCAGAAAAAGGGATCCAACTTGAAGTTTTACCGGTTCCCAGCTGACGAAGACAGGCGCAAGAGGTGGGTGGCAGCGCTGAAGAGGAAAGATCGGTCCCCGTCGCCTTACTCACGGCTATGCAATCAACATTTTATATCGGGTATGTCTGATGTATCAGTGTCTATAGATGTAATGTTATATCATTGTAAACACTGGTAAATGGTAAAGCATGAGGCTGAATGACTCCATGTTTTAATCCTGTACTCCTGGTTATAAATCAGAAACCCGCGGATAGGGTCGAATGGACTCCGGAGCGAGAGCAGGCGTTCTCGGAAGTTAAAGCAGCCCTGGCAAACGCCGCACTGCTGGCACAGCCAGACCCGACGGCCCGCATAGCGCTCACCACCGACGCTTCAGACGTGACCATAGGGGCTGTCGTGGAGCAGTGCGCCGCCGGGGCTTGGCAGCCGCTCGCCTTTTTCAGCAGAACTTTGCGCGACAGCGAACGTAAATACAGCGCGTTCGACAGAGAGTTGCTGGCTCTCCACCTGGCCATTCGCCACTTCCAGTTCTGGCTGGAAGGGCGCAGGTTCACCGCGCTCGTGGACCACAAGCCGCTAACATTCATGATGGCCAAGGTTTCAGAACCGTGGTCGGGCCGGCAGCAGAGACAGCTGGCCGCGATCTCAGAGTTTACTACCGATATTCAGCATGTGTCAGGTAAACTGAATGTAGTGGCGGACTGCCTCTCGCGAGCCGTGGTGGCCCCGGTCTGCGTGGGGATAGATTACGCAGCCATGGCCGCGGAGCAGATTAGCGATGCAGATGTGCGCGCGCTCCAGTCTGGACCAACAGGGTTAACGCTGGAGAGCAGGGTGCTGCAAGACGGCATGCCACCCCTAATCTGCAATGTCAAGAAGCAGTGCCAATCACTACAAGAAGAAGTTTATGCTTTACGTGCCCAGGTCAAGTCGCTGTCTGACACTGAAGAATCACTGACTGGAAATGATGAGAAAGTGACGCCATGCTGAAACGCACTCACACAGCGCCCGAGTTGCCGTCCAATATGCCGGTATCAACAAAAATCACGTGACACGTGACGTCACTTGCAAAACGTCAATTGGCCTTCAAAAGGTTTCCAGCTGGCTCTTTGCAGAAAACAAAAGTTATATGCACGTTCTGCAAGGCTGAATTTCATTATGATATACCTGCCCACTTGACATGAGGGTTGTGGCCAAACAGCAAGAGAAAGTGAAGAACTACAGTGATCTGAAACAAGAAATATCTAAATACCTATCTTCATTGGATCCTTAGGCACAGTGCCAGTGGATCTTATGAGGGGACTAGATGACCTGGAATTGCTATCCTCCCTAGAGCTCCTCCAGAAAGCCCACCTTCTTGGGATTGCTAGAATTTTACGAAACGTGTAAGACAGCTAGAATTTGAGTAGAACTTGGATGGATAGCTTGTGTCTGGACACCTAAAGTCACAGAAAGTGTCCTGATGTCCACAGACTTCCAGTACAAAAGCACTGTGATTTTTCAATTTCATAAAAATAACAATAATAATACATGTATTTTTTTGTCTTTTGGGGTTGCCGCAGCATATCCTTACCTTATACTGATATGATTTGCATGTTGATTTGGCAAGGATTTTTTCGTTGGATGCAACCCCGTCCATTTATCCAGGCTTGGGACCTGCACAAGGAGTACACTGGCTTGTGCTCCCCCATTCCATTGTGCTGAGCACCAAGCTAGAAGGCGGGAAATACCATTTTTATATCGTCATTGGTTTGACCCGGTTGAGGCTTGAACTTACAACCTCCCGGTTGTGGGGTGAGTGGTCTACCTCTAGGTCACCACTTGGGTCAATATCAATAATAATAATAATAATAATAATAATAATAATGACAATAATATATTGCGCAGAGCAGTGCTAGATTTGTTTACCAACGAGTGGCAGGAAAACAACCATTCTCCCTGCATTAAATGCATCACAATAATGACAGGTGGTATTAATAGCACCGAACGAGTCTGTCAGTGATCTCACTTCATGTACTACTTTTTCCTTGTGATCTCTACCCTGTGTTCAATCATTCAACTCTTGGTTTTTTAAAATCTCGATCCTACGCAACTGCATTTGAGGCCTTGTTTCTTGTTTTATCTCTGTACCCATCCGCTCCATCTCGGTCTTTCTTCCATACGCACACATACTACATTGTTCTCCATCTCTGTCTCACTGTTTCTCTTCTTCTTCTCCCACCCTCACTCCCTCACATACAGCACGACTTTCTGTTTGTCCAGATTTTATTTTCTTTGAATTAGACTGTCTCTTACTCATCACAGGTCACTCGCACTTCACTTTTTTCATCATTTTCTCTCTATTTAACAACTTCTCCTTTTGGTCAATAATATCTTGTACACAGAGGATTCTAGATAACTTGAATTATGCCAGTCTTTTTTAAAATTTGGTTTATCAGCATGTTACATGGACCGTTGGATTTTTGAGACTGTCCTCCAATACTGAACATGGTCTTTTTTAATCTGTGGGTAGTATAACCTATGTGTACAGCGATCATGCACAGAATGATATGAAATGACATGGCGGAGGGTCACAGTTGCAGTCTGTGTAAAGTAGAACCTCACCCTTTTCTAACCCTAATGAAAATCAGGTACCATTTAATGCCTAAAGGAAGTAAACTGTGAGACCAAATGTGAGTTGCAAATGACAAAAATTAAAGTTACCATACACTGTAGTGACAAAAAGACAAGGTGCAGACACGGGACTCCAGAATGGGAATGCTACAATGCACGGGTGTCAAACTCATTCAATGGAGGGCCAAGACCCTGCAGCTTTTACCTCCAACCAGTCTTCAACAGATGATTTCAGTGAATTTCTTCCCACTGATCGCTGATCAGTGAAAACACCTGCTGAAGACACTACGTGGAAGTAAAACATGCAGGGTTTTGGCCCTCCATGGAATGAGTTTGACACCCCTGCTATAATGGTTTTGAAACAGGAAAGGCCATGACAGGTGGTGATATTACCAGCTTCCATACTGCACAAGTGGTTGTATTTGGAGGCTGGGAACTCACGGCATTTTTTATGTATTAGTTGGATGACTTGTTGGTCTTTTTTGTCTACTCTTGAATTTGCTAGGTGAGAACATTCTCTGTGTTCAGTCACAAAAGTTAAATGTAAATGGCATTCACTTATATAGTGCTTTTATTCTCATCTCTTGATGACCAAAGCGCTTTACAGATCCTGCTATCCACCCATTCACACACACACACATATTCACACACTGATGGCGGCATGCTACCTAAACATGGTGCTTCCAGACCCACCAGGAGCAATTGGGGTGAAGTGTCTTGCCCAGGGACACAACGGCAGGATACCCGGGGAAAGTGGGATTCGAACCGCCAACCATGTGGTTATTGGACGACCTGCTCTACCTCCTCAGCCACTGCCGCCCCCTATGCTGACTAACAGGCAATATAATTGATACTGTAATGACAGTCTTGGGTAATCTAACATTCATGTTGATATTCTGTATTAAGTTAAAGATAAATTGCTGTTCACCAAGCACTCCACAAATGCAAGGCATCACAAAAACTGATTGAGAATGACAAACAGTCAGAAATGTTGAACCGGCCTCCAAACACCGACAAGTCAAAAAGCATTAAGCATCTGTTGGATGCACATGTGTGACTCTCAATCTTAGAAGAGTGGCAGAATCTACTTTTAATGACCACAGAGCAAGAGTTATGGCAGCACAATGGGCATCTAAGTGATAACTGGCAGGTGACTGATCTGTGAACAATTCATCTGAAGCTCCCCTTTCATGTTTCCTTCACAGATCATCCAGATGCCACATCAGATCTCATCCTTCATCACCACACATCAATAACTATCATATGATCTCATTATATACAACAGAAACATTACAATAGATCATTTAGCGGTATCTGGCAGGGAATGTACTCCTAATTTACAATAACTCAACATGTTAAACCTACAGTATAATGCAACGTTATCATAGTGAATATCATCTGCTTGTTTCTTTGACTTACGTGGTTAAAAGGCTACAAGTCCCCCTCCCCCAAGGCTCAGTAATGTACATTTTATTTAATATGGATGTGTGTGTATACACTATACATGTAAACGAATGCATGAGTGCAAGACTTACGAGTGATGCTGAGCAAGACCAGAACCAGGCTGCGCAGGGCAAGAGAGTAGGGGGCAGGGAATAGGCAGCAGAGGGCAGAGCTTCGGACAGGCCTCATTGTGTATTAAGGTTTCGCGTGTGTGTGTTTGATCAATGGCTCCTCTGTGACCCTGCCTGCACTGCTACTGACAAACTAGTCTGCGCTCACACATGCACGCACTCCGATTTGTTCTCAGCTGCAATGCTGCAGACACGTGCACACGCCGGCTGCTCGGTCTTGCTTCAGTGCAATCAGACAGAAGATGTTGTCTGTGGACGACGGCGCTCGAAGAAAGAACACTTATGTGCAATGCCGAATCCAAACACACCAGAAGAGACCGTTTAAGCTGCAGAGATGCATGGGAATGACTTATAGCCAGAGCTTGAATGCTAAAGAATTTGGACTGAGCTCAGAGCAATAATACAGCCAGAGATTTAGGCACTATATCACAATGCACAGAGAGAGAGAGAGAGAGAGATGAGCTTAGAGCAACTAAGTTCCTCTGTAGACTAGAACTTGTGGTGCTTAGCAAGAACCTATGGCATTTTTTGTCTTAAATCTGCACAATGTGGAAGCTTTGTTGATTCAAAGAGAGGAGCTGAGTCCCATCTAGACAAAATAACATCACTACTTTAATACCTCAGTCTCTCAAGACTTAAGTCCAATATCTACAGTAGCTGAAACAGAATTGCGGCACAAGCAATGACATTCAGTAATGGCAGCAACACTATGCAATTAACTGAATGAGGGACAAGTTAATTAGCCCTTCACCCACTGTACATAGCACAGTAACACTCCAAGCAAAGAAAGTTCTGGGCAAAATGAGCCCTAACATTCAGCTACACCGTTAACCACAACAACAAGAGGGCTACGTGTCTCTTGTAGGTCAAACCACACTGCTCCCAGGAAGAGAAAACATCAATAACACTACACTTCAGTCAGATAAAGCCAGAGAAACCCTTCCAAAGCGAGTCTAATTTATCTCTACTGGTGCTGACTGTAATCTAACTTTTGAAACAGAGCTACCTACACTGCGGTGTCCTCAAGGACATCAAAATCTGGGGCAACAATGCTCATTCTCGAACAGATTGTATTTTAATGAGTCAAACAAGGCTTTCAGCACTCCTCACCCAAGAAATCGGCAGGCAGGAGTCAATGTTCTTTTGAGCAAATACCAAACTGGCCGGGCCTCTGGAGAGACTGAAACACTATTTTACAGCAACTCATCTGAAGATATCTAAGGTTAAATAAAATCTATTGAGCTCAAGTGCCGCTCTGAAAAGACAGTGAAAGTGCTTGCCCTGTGTAGAATAGCCAACTTGCAGAGGGCTGCAGTCAGACACTTTAGTCTCTGATACTACATATTTTGGTCTGCTGTATTACACCAGAGACTTTCACATTGCCCTCACAAGGTGTCTAACCATTACTCGCTTGAACGCTACAACTTTTCTGCAGCGCTATCATGTAACACACTGTAATGTAACATGGTAATTTCAGACTCCCCAAAATAATCACAGGCTATCGGACAGTATAATCACGCGGCACCGGCCTGCCAAACTCTTCCTCTCTAAAATGCTCCACTGGCTGCTAATCGACGCCTGGGTGCACTCCTGACACACTCTCGTACACGCTGCTCTCAAAGCCTGCTGTGCTTAAGGTCTGGACACAGTTCTGCTGATTGCCAGGACTTCATGTGCTGTTGGTCCAGGAAAGCGTGCAAGCCCGGTGAGTATGTATGCGCAGGCGTGAGTGATTAATGTGTGTGTTTGCAGGGTTGAGACAAAAGCGTGACGAGCTGCACCGCACACCTCACTGAGCGCTATCTGATGGAATAAAGTGCAGGTGTCATCCTTAGATTACTACGCTCTGTCGGCCGACTCTCTCACTCTCTGTGGCACTGCAAACATAATGAGATCTAACGGCCACTGCGCCGACACTCCTGGCAATGCGGAAAGCGGATCATCGCCAATCTTCCCTACAGTGCTGACTTCATTGGTCAACTGGCTGACGCTGAGAAAATTACTCGGCGCCGGTGTACACCAGCAGCTCTGGGCCTGGCAGGTCTGAAGGCTGGCAGCGGACAGACGGAAGAGAAGGCTATTCACTTGCTCAAATTGATGTCCTCAAATTGTGTTTAGCTTATCCACTCTGGCTCCCCCTTCCTCTGTCCTCTTCGCTCAGTCATCCAGTTAGTTAGTCCTTGTTTTGTCTCTCTCCGCTTGATCTATGAAAACTGTCATAATCCCAATGCGCTACTGCTGCTCATCAAATCCATCTGTCCGTTTTCTGTCCGTTACTTGTCTATATAAGCCTGGCCACCCTCCCCTTGCTTGCCAGTGGGTCAGAGTGGGATCAGTGTCTGCATATTTTGCATACTATTCTGTGAAGGTTAAAGATGCGAGTGTGTGAGTGAGTGTGTGTGGATGGAAGTAGCGACAATGGTTGTCTTTCAGGTCCACAAACAGTGGCATTGTGTGTGTGTGTGTGTGTGTTTGTGAATGTGCTTGACTGTCCACTGTTGACTGAAGAGGAGTGTACATTTGGTTGACTGTTTGGCCCCTTTGACTATCTGCTACCCATTAATTTATCCGCGCAGGCACACGCAGAGGCATCACAGTGCCTCTTTATCTTAAATGGCTGGTTTTATAGCTGCAGGGATGCACATGGCTGTCTGCTGGCAAGAACTCTGTGTGTGTGTGTGTGTGTGTGTGTGTGTGTGTGTGTGTGTGTGTGTGTGTGGCCTGTGTGTGTTGAAAAACAGAGTTGTGGACCAATCAGTGAGCACAAGTATGGCTGTGTTATACGATATGCATATGTCAGCTATACGCCTATTAAAAAGTTTCATGTTTTTGCGCTGATGAGACGGAAATTATTGTTAACAGCAAGGCCAACCTGTCATTGTACTTCACATCAACATATTGAGCATAAAGCAATTCCTTGGTTTGAGCTCGTATACCAACACTGCTGTGATTGGCAATAAAACTGGCAATACAAAGCCAATAGCGGGAGCTAACCACGGTTGACTCTGTGTCTGACTTTCATTGTCCTGTAAAATAAGGGAAACAACAGCACCTCTCCTTGTTCTTCATCAACTGATCACAAACTCAGTTCACACATCAATTCTAATCTGCCACAAACTGTAATGACAAACATCTTAAAGTATTTAATTTGAAATGTGCCGTTCCCTATCCATCCATCCATCCATCCATCTTCTTCTGCTCAATCCTTTTCAGGTCATGGAGGGGGGGGGGGGGGGCTGGAGCCTATCCTAGAATCTTTGGGGAAGAGGCAGGGTACACCCTGGACAGATCGCCAGTCCATCGCAGGGCCAACAGAGAGAGACAGACAACCATTCACTGTCACAGTCATACCTAAGGACAATTTAGAATCCCCAGTTTGATGCCAATTAACCTAACTTGCATGTTTTTGGCATGTGGGAGGAAACTGGAGAAATCCCGGCGTAAACCCATGCAGACACGGGGAGAACATGCAAACTCCACACAGATCACTGTTGGTCGGGGGCTGGGATCGAACCCAGGATCCCCCGGCCAAGGGTGAGTTGCTGTGCTGTCGCAGTGCTAACCACTCCGTCACTGCGCCGCCCCGTCCCCTATCATCAAGTCAAATAAAGTCAAATTTATTTATCAAGTGCTTTCAACAAAATAGGGTCACCCCCATGTGCTTTATAGAGCAGCTAAGAACATAATTACACACACACACACACACACACACACACACACACACACACACACACAAAAGAAGAACCACTGCAAATCATTGCACAGCTGGTAAGTATGTGTGTATTTTTTTGCGTCTGCTACGTCCCAGTGTGGGCAACCCCCCGATGGGTGTATTTGTTTTTGTCGCAGTGTGTGCGGAAGTAAGGGAAGTAATGGTAAATTGTGTCCCCTATCCCCATTCCTCTTTTTCTCCCTCTCGTTCCTCCCTCTCTCTCATCCAAATCAAATTTTTAATGGGCTTCATTGGTGCCACCGTGGAATAAGTGTTGCCAAAGCACTTAAGGGGCTTAAGTCAGCAGCGTGCTGAAAATATTAAGCACTCAAACAGCCTTACAAGGATCCCTGCCTGCTTAAGTATGCCGAGGAGGTTGCGCTGGCATTTAATACCAATGGTATTAAAGCACTCTGACATGGGGAGGGGAACAGAAATATAGATATACAGAATATGTACCACAACCAGGAAGAGATGAAAAGATGGAAAAGCTCGAGATGGACGAGGCATTTTCAAGAGAAGGAATAGTCAAAGGATAGAGAGATAAAAGGGGTGAATAGTAATCAAGAGAAAGGAGGAAAAAGTAATAAAAGAGAGGAGAGCAGAGATGCAAAAGAGGGCGGAAGAGGAGGAGAGGACATTTTAAAAAAAGCAATGTAGCAGAGGAGAGATGCAAGGGAATTGGGCCAAGGTGTGGGAGGTAAGAGTTGATGGGATAGCTGTGAACCAGCAGCAGAGGGCTAATGCAGAGATTCTATCGGGAGGCTTATCCAAGATTAAATTTCTCTTTGTCCTTAAGGCGCTTCTTGGGTAAGCGGAAGTGTCGAATTTATTTCTTATGTCTCCCTTGAGGTTGTTGCAGGCGAGTGGGTCGGGAGCACGCGTGTGTGAGAGCGTGCTTGCGTCTAAGTGTGCGGCAATGATGGCGGTGCACGCTTGTGTCTATGTAGGCGTTAGAACTTTAGGTTTTATTAGCTGGCGAGGTGTGAACGAGGGCACAGGTCCCCGGGAGGTAAAGATAATTCAAATGCAAAGCTCCTCAAGGTGTTTCAGTACAAGTGAACATAATCAGCATTTACAATAAAGTAGGGTTGTAAAGTCATTAATGTATACATATTCGAGAGACTTTAAAGGTCTTTTATTTGTGGAGTTGCAACAAAGTCTGAGAGGTGATAGAAAAGTAAAACTCTAAAGTGCACTCATGAGTAATATCCTTGGAGATCTAATTTATGAAACAGTACCTAATGAATAGAAAAGATTCTTAATAGACCATTTCTTACATTTCAAAGGCATACCTCAGAAGTCTCTACTTACTACAAGCCATTTTTCTGAGTAAAAAAATATTTTGACCCAGATCTAAGTAAATTCATATTAGGGCTGGCATGCTCAATCAGCATCTCCCTGGCCTTCTGCTCCCTTTCCCCTCTCATCTTTGATTTCTTGTATGGCTGACTTTGTGTTAATAGCTACCCTAGAGCCATGCATTAGTTAATCCAGCTGGGTTTGCTCTGAACTCTAATTAGAAAAGTCACAGCTCCTCAGTCTATGGACACCATCAGTCACTACATTTTTCAGGAGGCAGGGCTCAGGCTACTTCCAGCTCCCCTCACGCTTCTGGGCAAGGGGATCGATACGCCCTGATCATCGGGGCCCGTTTCAAGTGACACCACTGGCCTTTCTTTACACAATTTAGGATTAAAAAGATTTGATTTTCTTTACTTTTGACGTTTGTTGACACAGGAGCCTTGCAAATAAATAAAAAGTCAATATCCAAGACAACACGACGAGCTAATAAGGATGCAAAACAGATAGTGAGCCATGGATCGTCTAGAATGGCATGGGATGGAAGGAGAGTGCATTTCAAAGGAGGTAGGTGTTCATTTGGAAAGATGTTTCCAAAGAGAATCAATAAACCCCGCTAATCTGAGAAACAATTATAGTGGTAGTCCATTGTGACAGGCATTTTTGTTTTGCTTATTGTGGTAATTAAGAAAATTGATAACTGGAACCAATGGACAGTTCCTGAATTTGGTTTAAAATAATCACCTTTAAAATGCTTCAGTCATTTAAATAATAGCAGTCATTCAAAAACAGGCTTAAGTTTCCATGTGCATGTGGACTACCTAAAGTCAGACAGTGGATATAAAAAGTCTACACACCCCTGTTCAAATACCAGGTTTTTGTGATGTAAAAAAAATGATACCAAGATAAATCATTTCAAAACTTTTTACCCCATTAATGTGACCTATAACCTGTACAACCCAATTGAAAAACAAACTGAAATCTTTTAAGGGGAAAAATAAAAAACTTACAATAACTTGGTTGCATAAATATGCACACCCTCTTATAACTGAGGAAGTAAGTGGCTGTGTTCAGAATTAACCAGTCACATTCACACTCATGTTAAATGGGAGTCAGCACACACCTGCCACCATTTAAAGTGCCTCTGATTAACCCCAAATAAAGTTCAGCTGTTCTAGTAGGCTTTTCCTGACATTTTTGTAGTCACATCTTACAGCATAAGCCATGGTTCGCAGAGAGCTTCCAAAGAATCAGAGGGATCTCATTGTTCAAAGGTATGAGTCAGGAGAAGGGTACAAAAGAATTATCAAGGCATTAAATATAGCATGGAACACAGTGAAGACAGTCATCATCAAGTGGAGAAAACATGGCACAACAGTGACATTACCAAGAATTGGACATCAATCCAAAACTGATGAAAAGACGAGAATAAAACTGGTCAGGGAGGCTGCCAAGAGGGCGACAGCAACAATGAAGGCGCTGCAGGAATTTCTGGCAAGCATGTCTATTAGGGTGAGTGAAATCTAAAGAAAACAACAATATAAACACGAGCTTCCCAGTACCACTGTTAGTTCTCAAGCTAACGCCCTTGGCTCCCTGCCCATCAAGGCTAGTAAAGTTTATCTTTTAGTGCTGTTACCCATTTCTTGATGTACAGGAAAATACGCAGAAGAGTTAAAACAGCTCCTTAGAGAGAAAAATGAGATGAAGGCTGTATTTTTTAAGAGAAATGAGTGTTTTGATATTTTTTTCTATAATCACGTGACCAACAGACACAGTTCAGAAGGTTAAAACCTACAAAAACACAATTTTTCAATCAATGACCCCTTTAAAAGTTAGCTTACTTTATCAAGAATCTGTTCAACTGTCATGAATTGTCCTTCGGGGCAGAGGAATGAGACTCAGGTGCTGAACTGCAGTTTGTGGAATTTATTACACAAAAATACAAAATCCCAAAAAGTGCACAAACACAAAATCCAAAAACAGACACTGAGGAAAACTTACAGACTGGAATGAACTTGAGACAAACTCACCAGAGCAGGGTTAGGGCTCTGGTGGCGAGGAGGAAGCGTAATCTTAAGACTGCCGCAGTGAGAAAACAACCTGACAGTCTTTAAATAGCTGGGGAACAAGATGAAACAATGGGTGGCAGGTGCGGGTAACATGAGCGGGCAGGTGGCCAAATTAAACAACAACTCACAGCTGACACGACTAGGGAACAGACAGTGGGATAATGACAGGGTGGGAGTGTCTGGAAGAGGAGGTAAGGCACTCATGTCACAAAGAAACAAAATATAAATCCTAAACTACAGAAACTGACAAAATAATAATAATACTAAAAACATAAATAACTAACAGAACAATAAACCACCAAGGAGACATCATAACTCAATACACAGGAAAATAACAACACTGGAAAAATACAGAAAATACTCAAGAAATAAATTAAGAGCCCGAACCCAATGATACACCGCGCTCAGTCTCATGACAGACCCCCCCCCCACACACACACACTTAAGGGGTTGTAACCCTTACTAACACCCACTCACCCTAGGTGTAGTACCCTTTTTGGTTCTACCTGGGCAAAGGGATAATTGGGCCAGATCAGGTAGACCCTAGGTTCGTAGGAGCCTGGGAGGTGCAACAACAGATCACACACACACAGCCGTATAGAACTTGGAACTATATATATTTCAAAATTATGTATACATAATCAAAAACACAGCGCTTGTCACAATAATAAAAAAATAAAAATAAAATACCCTAAGATATATTTACAATATTCACAGTCCTGCTGTATCAGTTCCAGGTGACCAGTTGGGTCACCTCTAGCAGTTTCTAGGATTCGGGCTTCGGCTCGCCATCCAGATCTGGAGAATCTGTTCTTCTGGTCCAACCAGTCCAAACAAAAAAAACCTGACCTATAAAATAGGTCAGAACACAGCAAATGAGCTAGGCTCTACAGCTTATCGCAAAATATTTCCAATTGTTCAACAAATATATTTTTTAAACACCTTTAAATCACAGGTTCAACATTCACCATTGAATAACAGTCAAAGGTCAGGGAACTGGGACCTTTGCTAACCGCTACAGCTCAGAAAAATGCCTTTTTCCGATAAAAAACTAGCCGAAAATTAGCATCGGCGGTTAGCATGCTAAGCTAGCGATTAGCATTCCCATACACAATAATGGCACTTACCAAGCTAGGTGACATGTGCGTCAATGGGATTCCCGCGCTCACGTGAGTTCACAGCCTTTAGGTTTAAATCTTAAAATTTACAAAAGAGGTATTAGAATTTGGAAATACCGCAATGTCTCATTTCTCGTGTTGGTTTAGGCTTACCAATCTCAAGGGTTTTATCCGGGCAAAGGCTGCTACTAGCACGTTAGCTCACCGTCTCAGTAAGGAGTTGCGTTTCCTCGTCGGTGTCTCTGCCGTGACTGAATTCGTTATGCAGATCACACCAAAACCGAGCGAAGGAGCGCGTGACCCCATTGGCTGTTGCTGCCCAACAAAAGACGCAGCCATTTGTCGCTCAGTATACCCAATGAAAATATCGGGAACGTTATCAAAACTTTCCAGAAAATGTTCTTAACTATTTATGAACATATATTTATTTAAATATTCATATTCAAATTATTTATTCCCATTGTGAAATGGGTGTTTTTCTTTTCTAAAAGCGGCATCAATATTTATAATTTAATCCACGTTTTTAACACTGGGTTACAGGGTGGATTCCAGACACCCCAAGATAACACCAAAAAAGAAAAGAGCCCCCCCCCAAAAAAAAAACAAAAAACAAAAAGTATAACAATGAACCACCCCGGGTGGGAGGTGGGGGGAACAGGCTAGGAGGGAACAAAAACAAAAGCCCCGCACCCACACAAAACCAGGCCCCTAGGCCCCCTAGGCCAAAGAACTAAACAGTTGGGTCGCTGGCCAAAGTCGCAGGCCTGACAGACGGCAAGGTGGTACAAGTCGAGTGGCCTACCGGAGAATATGGGCCACCCGACCCAATGGCACAGTCCGTCAGGCAGTTGACCAGAGTTCTTTAGTCACCTAAACAGAAGGGGTGGCCCAGAAGACGGCTCCCCCATGGGGGGGCCCAATGAAGGGAAGGAGAGCCAAGAGGGGGAACCACGACGGCACCTGGCAGAGGAGGAGGAACCACGATGGCCTCGCGCAGAGGAGAGGAAACTCCAACCACCTCGGGCAGAGGACAGGGAACCAGGACGGCCTCGGGCAGAGAAGAGGGAACTAGGACGGCCTTGGGCAGAAGAGGGGGAACCAGGACGGTGTCAGGCAGAGGAGAGGGGACTATGATGGCATCTGGCAGAGGAAAGGGGACCACGATGGCGTCAGGCAGAGGAGGGGGAACCAGGACAGCATCTGGCAGAGGAGGGGGAACCAGGACGGCGTCTGGCAAGGGGACAGGGGACCACGACGGCATCTGGCAGAGGAAAGGGGACCACGACGGCATCAGGCAAGGGAGGGGGAACCTCGACGCCCTCAGACTGGCCAGTAGCACCCTCGGTGGTTCCGGACTGGGACATAGTTGTACCCACGGTGGCTCCGGGCTGGAGCAAAGCAGCACCCGCAGTGGAGCTGGGCTGGAGCAAAGCAACACCCATGGTGGCTCCGGGCTGGAGAAAAGCAGCACCCGCGGTAGGCCCAGACTGGGCCAATGCTGCACCCACGGTGGGCCCAGACTGGGCCAAAGCTGCACCCTCGGTGGACCCAGACTGTGCCAATGCTGGACCCTCAGAGGCCCCGGGCTGGAACAGAGGATCCGTGACGACCTCCACTAGAAGGGAAGCAGCACCCACGGAGGACCCAGACTGGGCCACAGCTGCACCCTCGATGGACCCGGACTGGGCCAAGGCTGCACCCTCGGAGGACCCAGACTGGGCTAAGGCTCCACCCTCGGAGGCCCCGGGCTGGAGCGGTGCACCCGCGACGACCTCCACAGAAAAGGAAGCAGCACCCTCAAAGACCTCAGCCGGAGGAGGAGCAGCACCCATGGAAGTCCCAGGCTGGGACGGAGCGCCCGCGATGACCTCAGCGAGAGAAGCTGGACCCATGATGACCTCAGGTGGCAGGACCGGACCCACGGAGACCTCTAGCAAAGCTGGATGATCCTCAGTGACCCTGGGGAAAAGCTCAGGCAAGAGAGGCAATGAAACTGGGTCAGGGTCACCGGCAGCAGTGGAGCCCGGCGAGGTGAGCCTTGGCTCTCATCACCAAGAGCCCAACAAGATTTCTCCAAAATTGAAACAATGAAAACAAAGGAGAGCACTTGCCTGAGCTCGAGCCCCAACGCCGTCCAGGCGACGATGACTTGAGTCCGGCCTTCTGGAGGTCCAGCTCAGACTCTGCTGCGGAGGCCCCTGCAGCAGGCATGGTGGGTAATGCATTCCCGGGACCCCCCCCAGTGAGGTGACCCACCCAGGTGGCTCGTCCGGCATGGATTCAGGAGGTTGACTTTCTGCTGGCACTGGATCCTGTACAGCTGAAGGCCGGGGACACTCCTTCGTCGGCGCAGGCGTCAGCTCAGTCTCAGCGCCTTCCTTCCGTCCAGAGCAAAAACCACAAAGGATCTAGAGGTCACTGAGGGAAGCCACATACAGAGGCGCTGCATGCTACCAGGCAAGGCAGGCAAATGCTTGGGGCCCCAGGCCAGGAGGGGGTCCATGAGGGCTGACCAACTTTGAATCACTACAGCAGTGATAATGTGGAGAGTTTGCAATGACAGTAGTAGGCCTGGTGCAGAAATCCCTTAAAGGCCCCAGCCCCACCTCTCACACTTGCAAGTAACAGTGTGTATATTATGTAAACAAATGAGTAGAGCTGCAACTAATGATTATTCTGGTAGTTGACTAATCTAACGACTATTTTTTCAATTAGTTGACGAACTGTGATTATTTTTGTCATGTCCACCAGCTCAGCTTCCTGCTGGCACAGCTCCTGTTCAGGGCTCTAGGTCATGTTTTACCTCACCTGTTTAAAGTGTACCTGTGGTGGTCGTGCAAAAGAAGATATTATATTGAGCCCCTGGCTCACTTTCTAGTTCAATTTCAAGGTAAAATTCAAGTTTAAGGCAATTTGATATAAATCCATTGCTGATCTGCTGATTCAGCTATGTCAGCAAAACATGGGTACAGCCATACTAGCGGCTACAGGGACTTCCAGGACGCTTCCTGTGATGTAATTTCGTTGACACCGCGATCTGGATCAGTATTGGCTGAGCCTCGAGTACCCGGATGTGGAGCGGCTTCGGGGATATTCAAATTCAAACGTTTATTTCAAACTCAGGGTTCATATTAAATGCAGAACTGAAACGAGTAGAAAATAAATAAATAAATGCTTAAATTCAGCGGGTCGTCTTGTCTGATCTGAGGTCGTTAACAGCCGCAACACGGCAGATAACTCAGCTCCTCCCTCTCCGCTATAAAGAGCAGCAGACAGTCGGCGCGTTGCGTTGTGTGTGAGGACCAAAATTCAAACGTTTATTTCAAACTCAGGGTTCATATTAAATGCAGAACTAAAACGAGTAGAAAATAAATAAATAAATGCTTAAATTCAGCGGGTCCTCTCGTCTGATCTGAGGTCGTTAACAGCCGCAACACGGCAGATAATTCGGCTCCTCCACTGGTACGCAGGAGCCACTGCCAGGGACAGACTAAGGCTGCAGCGCGTCGTGCGCACTGCTGAGAAGGTGATCAGCTGCAAGCTCCCATCTCTCCAGGATCTGTACATCTCCAGGACCCGGAGGCGTGCTGGCCGGATCATAGCCGATCCCTCACACCCTGGTCACGTACTGTTTGCCCCCCTCCCCTCTGGTAGAAGACTTCGGTCCATCCAGACTAAAACCTCCCGTCACATGAACAGCTTCTTCCCCTCTGCCATCAGACTGCTGAACACTAAGTGACTTCTTGACTCTCGTGCACTATGTACAGCAGCTCAACCAGACTCATGTCAATCATCACTGTTTTCTTCCTGCATTACCGACTGCACTATATAGTTCTCCACAGTATCTGCTGCTCGCTAATATATTTTAACTGCTGACCAGTATCACTGACTCTTATTCTACACTTTATTGCATGTATAGTTTATTTCTTTTATCTTATCATGTTTAATGTTGCAGCATTGCACCGAGACAAATTCCTAGTTTGTGTACTACATGAACAATGGCAATAGACCTGATTCTGATTCTGATTCCTCCCTCACCGCTATAAAGAGCAGCAGACACTCGGCGCTCTTGTTAAAACAAAAACATACAATGCGATATGGATATCGCAACATGGCGGAATGTAAAGCCTTTGGATGTCTGAATAATAAGTGAAAAAAACAAACATTTTTTTTGTGTACCCAAACCCAGCTCATCTTGTCAGAAGATCAGAGCGGAAATAGGGCACAGATGAATAATTTCAGACGAAATTGCGTTGTGTGTGAGGACCACTTCGTCACTTTAACCCTCATAAGACCTTTCTGGCTCAAACCTGTAGCCATGTTGGACAAATTCTTCCTCAGAGTCCGACAATTCAGCCATAATAGAATAAAAACACTCACAACAGCACCCTAGTCTCTCATACAGGCGGAGCATTGACTGTTGAGTATCAACGAAGTGACGTCACATCCGCATGTGTCATGGCTGCGCCCACAGTTTTCATTGGCTGCCCATGGCCAAGGTCCTATTTGAATATATGTCTGGTGGTATATGGCTGGCAAAAATTATTTACCAAAATAAGAAATACTTTTTCATAATGTTTTCAAGTCAAATGCGTCTTCACGACCACCATAGATACGCTTTAAGCCTGCACAACTGTGAAAATCGCTTTGTTGTCAGTCTCTGCCTTAATATAATGTAGCCTATTAAAAAAACGTTTCCATAGCTAAATAAAATAATGACCCATCAAACATGAGTTTGAAGCTTGAACTTTACAGCTTAATCAAAAATGTTTGTAGCAACACAATTAAATAATAGATGTTAAAGTGTAAATACTTAAATAGCAGCTCTGCTGCTCTGTAAAGGCTGTTGTAACTATGTGTTAAAAACAAACAAGAGTAATATTCAACTCCACTGAAGAAAGAAAATAAAAAGCAAGTCCATCCTGTTTGAAACCTTACTGGGTCTAGAAGTTTAAAAGTTTAATTAGGCTTCAGATGAAAATAAAAAGAACTTCTTCCAGTCAAAAATAAATGAAAAAACCCCACTAAGTATCAGTGTAGGAATGTGAACCTTCACTACACATACAATGAAATCTTTCAGCTGTTTTCAATTTATTTGTGATGATTATAATTATCTTTTTTTCATTACATTACAAATCATGATATTCTAATTTACTGAGATGCACTAATATTCAGAATGAAGGCTGATATTACGGTGACAATAATAGGGAATATGAAAAAGAGTAAGTTGCTCATGGAATTCACCCATAACAGAAGCAGCTCAGCTGTCAGCAACCATCGTAAGTGAGATTACTGTCCGACAACAGGTAAACTATTTAAACGGCCCACACTAATAGTGTGGTCAGTTTTCTAAAGCTGAGAGAGTTGCTCACTGAAAATAAGAAGCGCTAATGTTACTTGCTAACCTTACCGGTGCAGTCTGCTGACAGCTGGCCGGAGACGGAGGAACAGAGAGGAGGAGGGAATGGATGCATCGCTTTAGTGCAGCTGTGATGTGACAACACTGCTTTACAGTCTACATTTAACTTGTTTAATTTATTAATTTTTGGTAAAATCCTCCCATACTGTGGAAACTTTTGGCCTTTTCCGTGATTTTCTCTCCGTGTCGCCATGTGTTCCTCTTCTTCGCTGGAACAGTTAAAATGAACCTTTATGTGGCATGCATATAAACTTCAAAATTGAACAATTTGTCAGCAATAAAAATCTGCGTCAACAAATTTTTATCGACAACGCTGACTAATCACTTCAGCCCTATAAACAAGTGAGAGTTGCTGTATCAAAATGAAGCAAAGTTCTCCATCTGGCAGTGACAAAAGAAAGAAGAAAAAAGAGAAACGGGAGAAAAAGCAAGACAGTGGTAAGAATGCATATGACACAGTTAATGTAGCTCAGAGCAGCTTAGTGCGTCCCGTCACTACTGGTCCTGATGTGACCATGCTGAGTACCTGGGTGTCACGGTCAGGACACTGGTACTTGTCTTGTTTGCTCAGCTAGCAGGCTGAAAATAAAAATAGCTAATTTGGACAATACTTTTTCTTTAGTTAACAACTGAAAGCTGTGTCCATCCAAGCTTAACTGTCAAGCTAAGAATGCTAAGTTATTGAATTTATATGCAAGAAATGTGGATAATGTACTAAGACGCATTGATGGAAGTTATTGTGCACTGTGTGCAAGTGTTGTATTTTATTGTACTTCCCATATGTGTTGAGTAGACTGTGGATTTTTTTTCACATTTTTTGGTAGTGTCAGATTATTTATTATCTAAGGGTGATGAACTCTGGTTGGAGGCACCCTCTGTGAATTTTTGCCTAAGGCTCCAAGAAATTCTAGAATTGCCCTCGGCAACATAACACTAATAATGATGCCACATCAGGGGAAGGTATGAGACAAACATTTATGGTAAGGAGACAATCAAGGGATGGCAAACAGATGAGAACAATCGGGCAGGTGCAGGACTCACACTAACAAGGAAGACAAAGACTGGGAAACCATGCAGAAAAAACAAACAGGAGGGAGCGCAAACATGGAGGGAGATAAACACAAGGAACCACGACCCAAAAGACAAAACACACAAAAAAAGCATCCTACACGGAACCCCCCACCCCCCATAAAACCTAGAATAACATAACTAAAGGGAATTACCAGAAATTAAGCAGAAAAGTAAACTGGAAACAAAGACTAACAGGAAATACTTTCAAAATAAAAGCACCAAAGTGCTGCTGCCTCGGTGCCTGTGTCATGGTCGCATGGGGGGGGGGGGCTGTAAAAAAGTGGCACTCTGACCTCTGCTGGCCTGGCATAGTTATTACAATACCTTTCTTCATGGCTGTATTGATGGAAATGGTGAGTTAAATTTGTGTTTATTTTGAAAACAAAGCCTTATGTCAAAATTCTGGCAAATTAAAAGTCGAGAAAATATGGCGATATAATGATACAAACATTTAGTTCCATTTGATTTTGACCAGGAGCCCTGAACAGCTGGTAACAGACAGACACACACAATCAACCAACCACACACAGATGCACCTACAGACTACCGTATGCCTCCATTGCACCAAAGCATAATAAGACAAAGATCTAGTTAAGCTAAACTAAACCAGAATAACACAGGAAACACTGTCAGAATAAAACTATGATCAATGTGACCTAAACTAAACAAGAATAACACAGGAAATACTTTTCAACCTAACCCTGGAGCTAAACAAGAACAACTCATAATATTGGTAAGTCCAAGAAAACCATAAACAATCCTCAGGGGGTGATAAAATCTTCACCACAAATGTAAAACATTCACATCATACTTATCTAAACGGCTCAGTGTCATCCTACTGTCATTTCTCTGTGACAGCTAAATATTTTTTTTGCATAGAAATAATAAAAAGGCATCATAAAAAATGTGGGCTTACATCAATTTTAAGAATATGATGGGATAGATTGATATTTTCTGCCCTAAGGTGAAAGCTTTATCTGTGTTAAATTCTGTGGAACTATTTTTATTTTTTTTTTTGCTTTTTGCTGCAGATCAAACCTTCCAAAATAACAGTATAAAAGCACAGTTATGTTCTGTGCTTTAGAATGCCACACTTAAAAGCTTAACTTTATTCTTCCGGAGATGTTGGAGTTATTCAGCTTTAAAAAGAAAACCTTGACAGCTAATTGCATTCTTACAACATTTACTTTTTTAACAAAAGTGGTAAAGAAAATTAAATATTTTCATGAGAGACAGAGTTGTGAGTTTGTTAAGTACTTTTTAGAGTACTCAGTATATCTCTTTTGGTAACAAATAATTCAGTGTATTATTTTTGCAATTAAAGTAAGCCATTATTTATAAATGTTCTCAAAGTCCCCTGAGCATTCACAGTGTCTCTTTCCTTGGACTCACTAATTCAACTGTGTATTCTTCCAGTTGTTATGGCAGTGACTGGAGGTAACTCCAGTTCTATTAATCTGTGAGGAGCTTCTGATTGGTTTCAAAACAGAAAAGCAATTGAGCGGGAGAAGTATTCCCTTTATTTTTTGCCAGGGTGACGATAAGTGCATCCGTTAGCCGCTAAGGAGCTCTGCTTAATATCTGAATAAGTACCTGCAAGCTAACATGAGGCAAATGATGCTGCTGCTACAGCTCCAAAACTGCAGCAGTTAGCTTTTAATTCAGCTAAAGTGTCACTCTGAGGGAAATTAACAAGCTTGTTGCTGGTTACAGTAGATGCTACTATATCAGCTCTTTATGTAATATGATAAATTTAACACGTTTAGAAGTGCATTAACAGCAAGTTATACACCATCTGGAAAGTATCAGCTAACCACAAATTAATGTTAATTTTAGGCAAAATAAAAGGACTCTCATGATATACTCTTCCTATACCGGATTTGAGTGACCAGGTATCAACATCAATACCAAGTATTTTGATGATTGTCGCCTGCTATTTTAAATAGCTGTCACCCACCAAGCTGTCATCCCACACACCAAGATTTTTTGTGTTGCACTCATTTATACAGTTTCTATAATAGATCATCCTTTGGGGTCCATGTGTACCCCACCCAGACCTTCCATTCCACTCCATTTTCTGCTGGGGTCTGCCTCGAAGCAGCAGTCCAAGCAAAGAAGCCCAGACTTCCCTCTCCCCAGCCACCATCTTCAGCACTTCAGAAGGGAAACCAAGGCCTTCCCAGGCCAGCTGGGAGACATCGTCTTTCCAGCGTGTCCTGGGTGTGCCCCGGGGTCTCCTCTCAGTGGGGTGTGCCCAAAACATCTCAAGAGGGAGGTGTCTGGAAGGCATCCTAATTAGATGCCCGAACCACCTCAACTGGCTCCTTTTGATGTGGAGGAGCAGCGGCTTTACTCTGAGCCCCTCCCGGAGGACTGAGCGCCTCACCCTATCTCTAAGGGTTAGTCTAGCAAGCCGACGGAGAAAGCTCATTTCAGCCGCTTGTATCAGTGATCTCATTCTTTCAGTCATTACCCAGCATTCATGACCATAGGTGAGGGTAGGAACAAAGACTGAGTGGTGAATCGACAGCTTTCCTTTAGAGCTCAGCTCCCTTTTAACCATGACAGACCGGTACAACATCCGCATCATTGCAGATGCTGCTCCGATTCGTCTGTCAGTCTCCCACTCCATTCTCCCCTCACTTGTGAATAAGACCCCGAGATACTTGGACTCCTCCACTTGGGGTAGGACCTCATCCCCAACCAACAGAGGACAACCCATCCTTTTCCGGCTGAGGACCATGGACATTCTGCCAGACCTTCTAATGCACGTTAATTTTTTTAAAATTTATGTTTGTGATACTAATTTGAAGTTATTTTCAGCCACACTGTATTCAAACAATATATCCCCACTATTTTTGTATATTTTGTTGTAAATAAAGGGTGAAGCACCAAAAAAGAGATCCTGCAGCTCTGGCTCTACACAAGTAGACAAAATTATTGGTACCCCTCTGTTAATGAAAGAAAAACCCAAAATGGTCACAGAAATAACTTGAAGCTGACAAAAGTGGTAATAAATAAAAATTCTATGAAAATTAACCAATGAAAATCAGACAATGCTTTTGAATTGTGGTTCAACAGAATTATTTTAAAAAACAAACTCATGAAACAGGCCTGGACAAAAACGATGGTACCCTTAACTTAATATTTTGTTGCACAACCTTTTGAGGCAATCACTGCAATCAAACGATTTCTGTAACTGTCAATGAGACTTCTGCACCTCTCAGCAAGTATTTTGGCCCACTCCTCATGAGCAAACTGCTCCAGTTGTCTCAGGTTTGAAGGGTGCCTTCTCCAGACGGCATGTTTCAGCTCCTTCCACAGATGTTCAATAGGATTTAGATCAGGGCTCATAGAAGGCCACTTTATAATAGTCCAATGTTTCGCTCTTAGCCATTCTTGGGTGTTTTTAGCTGTGTTTTGGATCATTATCCTGTTGCAAGACCCATGACCTGCGACCGAGACCAAGCTGTCTGACACTGGGCAGCACATTTCTCTCTAGAATACCTTAATAGTCTTGAGATTTCATTGTACCCTGCACAGATTCAAGACACCCTGTACCAGATGCAGCAAAGCAGCCCCAGAAAATAACAGAACTTCCTCCATGTTTCACAGTAGGGACAGTGTTCTTTTCTTGGTATGCTCCATTTTTGCATCTGTGAACATAGAGCTGATGTGCCTTGCCAAAAAGTTCCAGTTTTGTCTCATCTGTCCATAGGACATTCTCTCAGAAGCTTTGTGGCTTGTCAACATGCAGTTTGGCAAATTCCAATCTGGCTTTTTTATGATTTGTTTTCGACAGTGGTGTCCTCCTTGGTCGTCTCCCATGAAGTCCACTTTGGCTCAAACAACGACAGATGGTGCGATCTGACACTGATGTACCTTGACCTTGGAGTTCACCATGAATGTGTTTAGAAGTTGTTCTGGGCTCTTTTGTTACCATTCGTATTATCCGTCTCCTCCTGCGGTCACGTCCAGGGAGGTTGGCTACAGTCTCGTGGATCTTAAATTTCTGAATAATATGTGCAACTGTAGTCACAGGAGCATCAAGCTGCTTGGAGATGGTCTTATAGCCTTTACCTTTAACATGCTTGTCTATAATTTTCTTTCTAATCTCCTGAGACAACTCTCTCCTTTGCTTCCTCTGGTCCATGTTTAGTGTGGTACACACCATGTCACCAAACAGCACAGTGACTACTTGTCACCCTTTAAATAGGCTGACTGACTGATTACAAGTTTGTAGACACCTGTGATGTTAATTAGAGGACACATCTTGGTTGAACATGTCCCTATGGTCACATTATTTTCAATCTTTTCTAGGGGTACCATCATTTTTGTCCAGGCCTGTTTCAAGAGTTTGTTTTTTAAAGTAATTCTGTTGAACCACAATTCAAAAGCATCGTCTGATTTTCATTGGTTAATTTTCATAGAATTTTTATTTATTACCACTTTTGTCAGACTCAAGTTATTTCTGTGACCATTGTGGGTTTTTCTTTCATTAACAGAGGGGTACCAACAATTTTGTCCACGGCTGTATATACACAGGATCCTTATGACTCAGGCCCTACAGATTTGAACAAGTCTTATATTGAACATGATGATGATGACTCCATCCCTGGTTCAGATTAGAGAAACAAAAGAAGAGGAAGATGTAGAAGAATGGGAAGAGAAAGATGCTTCCGTAGTGGCCTCGAATTCACTTGAAGTCGTACCTGAGTGATTTTATGGCTCCAAAAAATGCCCAAATGGCCCTTAAGTTTCCTGCAACAATCATGGGGTCTGCTTTAACCCAAGTGTTCAATACGTTAATTTTGATAAATCAGCCAAAGACATGTCTTGCATGTACATCTTAATTACTGTATATTTTCTTTGATCTTATAATCATAGTAGCACTAGGATGTCACAATACCCTTCTTTAGAGTTGATGTAGCACAACAATTTGTGAAAACGTTAAAAAAAAAAACTGATAATTGTGTAATTCTGTCTTCTCAACTAAAACAACTATAACCAGACCAAACAAATTTTGTCTGTTTTTCACTGCATAGTGACCCCAGGAGTACTGATTAATCAGTCTGTGCATGCTTACTGGTTATTGTTAATGGATTTGTTCCTGCAAACCAAACTGATAAATTCTAAAATAATCAAGGGAAAAAATTCCTGACAGTTGTACAGGCTATGTGTGAAAATACTGTAGCTTCAGAAAAGGCAACAGCCGAGTGTGTGTAACATCTGTCAGTCAGGAAAGGTACAGCTGAGGAAGCCTAAGTGCAGCTGCAGGCCGTCTCGTTTGCTCAGATAAAGAGAACTGCAGGACATAAGATCCTCAAGTGTATCGACAAAAATGGTTGGATGCTCTTCACCACAGGCATGACATTTAAATGTGCCCTTGACCCCTGGTGCTTTCATGCATGCATTAATGAGAGCACTCTGAGGCGAGTGCAATATCCCAGCCTCTGTTTTCTTTGAAGATCTCAATATCTTACTGAAGGAGAGCAGTTTTCAACTTTTCCATGTGCATCATCATGAAAATCAAATCCTGTGCCAAGTTTCAAATCATTTGGAACAAAACTGTAGGGGGAGTTGATTTCACAAGACAGTTACTGTCTATTAACTGATGTGAAATAGGACATCATAAATCAAGGGTTATAACTCCTTCAAAAATCATACGATTGGAGCCAAATTACAATATGTCCATCATCAGTGTACAGTATATCAAGCCCTGGTGCCAAGTTTCAAAATATCTGGAAGAAAACTGTAGGAGGAGTTGATTTCACAAAAACAGGAACACGAACGTACGGACAGATGAACATTGCCATAACATAATCAGCCTTTGGTCTTCAACTGGCAGGGCATAACAAAATGATACAGTTTAGTTATGGGGACACATTACAGGGATATTTTATGCATGACCATGCAAGGCCCTCCCATTGAGATGCAACAGCGTGCTAAGCTCAGTCGTCCCCTCTCCAGTAAGATAAATGCACACAGCACTACCTGCCAAGTTAAAAACAAACTGGCTGAGCTTCCTAACGAGTTTCAGTGTACACGGTGAGTCAAATGCTACCCAGCTACCTGCTGAGAGGAACACTCATTATCCATGTGGCATCGCACCTCCAACTGACAGGGTACGAGTCTCTGCTCACTGTTTTCTCTGCTGCGCTCCATGTGTCAGTCTCTCCTCCTTGTCTTCCAGGTGCATGTGCTAACATTTGTGTATTACATGCAGAACTCTCCTCTGTTCCCCGAGATGTTCAGGCGTTACAAATCATTGTCACAGTATAGGCACAAGTTTGCCATCTTGCACTTTACTTTCCAGGTATATGCATGTAACGCGTTATTGATGTTCACATCAACGTGTCAAGGCTGCAGCTTATGTTTCATTTCTGTGCTCTCCATGGGGGGGGGGGGTGCTTGGAGTGTACCAGTGTGTACATGCAGCTGGGAGCAGGGGCTGGAGCAGGTTAGCTGTGTGCTGCTGTGGCTTTGTGTGTGTGATTAGAATTGAGCAGCTCTGGGCCACCTCACTGGAGGTTGCGGGGGGGGGGGGGGGCTGCCAATGGCCTAGCTCCCATCCGGCCAATTCACCAATGCTTAACAAAGGGATAATTTCTCCCTTGCATGATATAATCTTTCCTTTCACCCTCCTGCCTCAATGGAGCCATTTGTTTTTTTTTTATCTCATTTCTTTCTCCCTCCCTTCGTCTCTTCCCGTCTTTCTCACTCGCTCTGTCACTTTTCAGACCCCTCCCTGCTCATCTGTCTCTCTCTCTCTCCTTGCTTGTCCTCCCTACCTTTATTGCATACTTCCAATCCTTTTCTTTGCTCCACTCTTCTCTAACTCTGACCTTACAGAGGGTCTTTGCACTGGAGTCACCCACACTCATTCATTCTTATTTTCTATTTCCCCCCCCCCCCCTTTCTCTCTGGAGGAAAATCACAAGCTCATCAGTTTGCCGGCTCTGTTCCTGACGAGCGAGCTCGCAAGGAGAATATTAACGAAGCTCCTCAGCCAATTAACACCTAAAGCACATAACAACCTTTTATGCCAACAGACGCACTCGGATGCATGTGCACGCACAATCCTGCAATCAAGCGCATGCAGGAAGACACACAAACCGGCTGGCACGCGCAGAATTTAAGCCTAAAAACAATTAGTACCAGCAAAGTGGCTCACACAAACAGAAACATACACCCGGGCTTCAAAGAACAGCCAAGCTATCGCCCCCATGCACATGCTACACACAACCCACTAATGAATGTGAATGCAGAAGGATGGTGGGGCATTTATAACAGTGAAGGGGGGGGGGGGGGGTAATGCGCATCAAACTAAGATGCAAACAAAGTGATGGGCAGCAGTGGGGGAAAAGAAGAAGAAGAAGAAGAAGAAGAAGAAGAAGAAGAAGAAGAAGTAGGAGGAAGAGGAGGAGGAGGAAGAGGAGGAGGTGTAAAAGAAACATCGAGCTCACAAGCCAGGAGTGTGAAAAAAAGGCATGAAGAAAAGGTGGAAATCAGTCGTAGAAGGTTAACGTGGCTTGGCTGCTCCTGACATAGTTCATGCTAATTTGAAGGCGTTAGTATTGGGTGGGTGTACACAGATGTGTGAGCACACACGCACACACAATGGAAGATGACATACGCATACTTAGCCAGAGCAACGCGATGCATTAAACATAGTAATGAAAGGAGCAGCAGTGCACCTTTCCACATGCTCACACAGGTGCACGCGCGCACACACACACACACACACACGGGAAAGTATCCTCGTATGCATAAAACATGGCGAGAGACATCAGGAGCAGGGGGCGTGAGGGAGATAGGGAGAACAAGCGCGAATGGACAAAAAGCGTATGGTAATGACCCGGATAACGAAAAGCTGCCGCCAGGGGTGGGGAGTCAGACGAGGAGTGAGAGAGGGTCAAGAGTGAGCGAGATAAGAAAGAGAGAGAGAGAGAGAGAGAGAGAGAGAGAGACTTTCCTCATGGGCTGATGCCTTTGGTCAAACAGCGTGCAAATGAAAAATGGAGATGAAATAATTAGACAGGCTGACTAGAAGCGCTCATCTAAATATGTAAATGCACTTAATTTTACTTTGATTTGCTCTAGTGCCTCCCTATCACTCTCCCGCTTCCTTCTTCTCATTTTGTCCCCTCTCATATGATTCCATTCGGCTCTGTTCAGGTTTTTCCATCTCCTTTCCCCCGCTTCCCTCTTTGTCTTTCTGTCACATGCCTCCTCACGTCTGTCCTTCCTTCGTCTCGATTTTGTCTTGCTGCATTAACACTATAATGTGTTTATATCATGGGATGTAAGGGCCTTGCAGCAGTGTGTAGGTCAAAGAAAGAGAAATCAGCGTTTAAATGTTTACTTCCACCTGTCTGCCTCGCTGAGGAATCCGCATGTCTGTGCATGGTTGCCCTCACAGCAATATGGGTGAATGCATAGACACTGGCTGATAAAGGACATGTCCATCAGAGCTGGAATGTTCATGAACGATTTGTTTGACTGTACTAGTTCTTTTGGGTGAACGAACTGTACTGAATCATGTACCGTAACTGAATTAATGACAATAGTCATTAATTCAGTCTGGTAGCTCTCCTAGCCTTCCACAGCCTATTACAGCCTTGCAAACATGGAGTTCTGGAAGGAGCTGCTTTTATTGGACCAATCATTCCCGAAAGGCTCCTCCTGCCTGGCCTGCAGGAACCAGGACGTAAGCAATGGAGAGATTCAACACAACAAAATGAATCGGCAAAAGTGATCTCAGTAAGGAACCTCAGTAAGGAACAGTAGGCAGTAGTGTTTAAACCGGAGGTGGCCTAGTTGAAAGAGCATCCACCCCACAACCGGGAGGTTGGGGGTTCAAGTCCCGGCCAGGTCATACCAAAGACCATATAAAAATTGTACTTCCCACATTCTAGCTTGGAGCTCAGCATAATAGAATGGGGGAAGAAGAAGTTGTTTGTGGCAGCGCCTTGTATGGCAGTGACCCCTCTGATTCTACATGTGATTAACATTGTAGATAGGAGAAATGTAATTTCGTTCTCCTGTACATGATTGGCTGTATGGACTGAATAACAATAAGATGGCTTCTTCTAAACAAGATTTATTACCAATCATTGTCAGGCTATATACAGGAGTGAAGTCAAATTTACAATCACTGTTTTTTTTAAAGTTGTCCTTTAAAAAAAACCATTAAAACACCACAACAAAACATGCAATAATAATAACAACATGCAACAAATCAACCGGTAAAAAAACAGAACAAAAAGAAAAACAGTAAACTCAATTAAAACCAGTAAATTGCATAAACCCCCCAAGTACTAAAATAAAAGGGTTAAATATACTCTTAAAATAATCCAGCATAATAATAATCCATTACATCTGTTTACCATGTTAAAGCGCACAGCATGAATCCAAGCCGTGTTGCCTGCTGCTTCATTTAGCAGCCTCCTGCACGTTGTCAGTACATGAATATGTACTGAGGAGCAGAGACCGGAAACACTACTGATTCGTTTAGCAGCCTCCCGCACAGTTTTCAGTACATGAACGTGTACTGACGTGTACTGACTCAGGAGCAGAGACCGACACACTAGCTGATTCATACAGGTGCTGATTTGGTCAGTTTGGTCAGCAGTTGTGTCCCTCACGGTCTCATCGGTTCAGTCAGTGAACGTAATAAAGAGCAGTGAAGGAGCGAGCCCCACGCGGCTGAACTGAGCGGCTGCTAGCCTTGTTAGCACGTCCATGGTAGGAATCCATGGGTAAATATCTCCGACATCCTGATTCAGCTAAAGAGTTCCCGGTTCTTCTGTATGCAAGTGTCAGTCTCATTTTCAAACTAGTTTACTTTCCAATGTTGATACTTTTACCCCGATGACAGCAGAATATCAAAGCTAGCGCTAGCCCTCAGAGGTGAACATGCGAATGCACAATTTTGTGTGTGCTTGCCTCTTTCCACTGACTTTGTATGCATGGTGTGAATGCACCTTTAGAGCTCCAGTACAGCACTGAGTGATTCGGTGTACGAATCTTTAGAATGGATCTTTTTAGTGAATGAACCGAAGTGATTTGGTACATTTTAGTAAACCGTGGATCCAATCACTAATGTCCATCCCATTTTTTTTTTCCTATGGAGGATTCCCATTTTCTTTCAAGTTGAATCATTTATTAACTTTGATTGATACACATTCAACTCTTTGATACTTCTTTGTGAGTACACTTAAATTCTCTATCAATAATGGTGTATTTCTTGGTAGCACAGGCTATAGAGGTTATTTAGTCAAGTGCCAATGTGTATTCTCTGGTTCATCCTACCATTAATTAACAACTGAATAATGAACATGCTCTTATTTTACAGGTTACACCTAACAACCTCACTACGTATGTTGGACGAAAAATTCCAGAAACCAGATAAAAACACCAGATAATTTGGAGTTAATGTTATGGTTTTCAATCAGCCTATGAATCACATTCGTTTAGCGTACCTTTTGAACTCTCCCAAACTAGCCACTTAATTCAAATCTGTTTTTTTGAAGTCCAGTGATTACAGCAACAGTTCACAGATGGTGTCATAATTAATATAGTACACTGTGCAACAAGTTTCACAAATGACTGGTTTCTGCATTGTGTAATATATTCTCAAAGACTGGTAATAACTGTTTACCTTTTGTTCTTATTAAAGACAAAAATAGAAAGCAGATGTTTTTACCTTCTTTACATGTTTCGACTGTTCACTGCAGCCTTCATCAGAAGTGTCAGCTGATTGCTGCGAGGTGTCATTTTATCAGCTGACTTTCGTAGGTGGAGCCAGCCCAGCAGATCTGTCAGATTCACCTAGCCGGCCCCACTTTCCGCTGTCCGATGGTCTCTGGAGAATGTGGTCCCAGGTGCGGGAAAGCATAAAGGCCCCCTCATCCCGGTTCATGCTATCTTTTCCCCGCTTCCTGGTTTCTATGGCCTCCTTGATCCAGTGTTTTTGTCTGTTGCTCTCCGATTCAATGATTTTTGCGTTGTCCCAGTCCATGATGTGATTATTTCTTTTGCAGTGATCTGATATTGCTGATTTTAATGTTTCTTGTTCTGCCTTTTCTTTTTGTGATCTTGTGAGTCATCCTTGTGTTTCCTTCTCACATTCCTTCTGGTGTTCTTTTTTCCTTGTGGTGAATGATCTTCCGGTTTCTCCAATGTAGCTTTTGTTGCCTGATCTGCATGATACTGTATTTCATATATTACACTGCATTTTTTGTCTTGTTCTATTTTGTCCTTGGGGTGTACTAATAACTGTCTTAATTTTTTGTGTGATTTTACTGCTGTGTTTATTTTGTATTTTTTCATGATCCTTTGAATTGGTTCTGTTATCCCTCGGATGTATGGTATAGTTATGGTGTCCTTGTTTTTGATTTTGGCTTTTGTTCTGTGTCTTGTTTCCTGTTTGTTTTCTTTGTTTTTGACTTGCTGTTTCCCTTTGTTTATGGCCCATACTGGATATTGGCAGCGTGTGAGTGAATGTTTTATGTGGTTTTCCTCCTCCTGTCTGTCTTCTTGGTCTGTGATGATGGTGGCCCGTTCATATAACGTCCTGACAACTGATGGTTTGTGTGCTATGGGGTGTTCTGATGTCCATAGTAGGTATTGATCTGTGTGGGTTGGTTTTCTGTACACTGTGATTTTTATACTGCCGTCATCGTTATGGTGGATTTTCATGTCCAGAAAGGCTATGGTGCCATTTTCTTCCTCTTCGTATGGGAATTTTATATTCCCAGTGCTGTCCGTGCTATTCAGATGGTCAGTGAGTTCTTGCGTGTGTCCTTTCCTTATTTTCTCCAATATGTCGTCCACGTATCTCTTCCATAGAGTGGGTTTACATTGTGTAGGTGCTGTGTTGATGGCTTTATTTTCCAGCTCCTCCATGAAAAAGCTGCTCATGATTGCTGATAGTGGGTCTCCCATTGCAAATCCTTCTTTTTGTCTGTAGATTTTTTTCTCTGTATTGGCTGTATTGTAAAATAGGTGGATTTTGCAACAAATTAAAATAGTTCAGATATGTCGTCAATTGTGAGATTAGTGCGTCTTTTTAGGGTTCTGTCATATCTGAGGCGTTCTTGAACTATGTGTAGTGTGACATCAACAGGGGTCTTTGTGAATAGTGAAATGACATCATGTGAAATGAGGATCTCGTTTGATTCTATTTTCATATTTTTGAGTTGTTGTGCCAGCTCTTTTGAGTTTTTGCAGTGGTATTCTAATAGTCCAAGGAGGGGTTTGATGATTTCAACCAGGGCTTTTGATAAGTTGTACGTAACTGATCCGATACTGTCTATTATTGGTCGCAGTGGGATATCCTTTTTGTGTATTTTTGGGGTTCCATAGATCCGGGGGGTGATGCTGGCTGTGGGTATCAAGTGATCGTATGCGTCCTTTGTGATTTTTTTGCTTTCTTATAGGGGTTTAAGAAGGGCTTTTAGCATTTTTTTTTCTTTTCTTCTGTGGGGTTTGCTTTTATGATTTCATATGTGCTGCTGTCTGCCAACACGGTTTCCATCTGTTTTTCATATGCTTCCGTGTCCACTACTACTGTCATTCTGCCTTTATCTGATGGGAGGATTGTCATTGTTTTATCTGTCTTGAGTGAGTTTAATGCCTTTTTTCTTCTTTTGTAACATTGCTTTGTGGTAATTTGGCCGTTTTGAGGATTCCTGCGACTGTGTTCCAGAGTGATGCTTTTTCCCCTTGGTCCTGGATTTTTTCACATGCAAGTTCTGTTGCGAGGATGTATTCTTCATGCGGTATTTTGGCTGGTGTGATGGTGAAATTCAGTCTTCTGCTCAGCACTTTTTTCTCCGTGGCTGTTAGTGTGCGTTTTGATAATTTTTTTGACCCCCTTAGCGTTCATTTCCGTGTGTGTTCGTCTTCATCTGTTCTTCCTTTCTGTGAGTTTTTTTTAGTTTCTTTAAATGGTGGTTTTTCATTATAGTGAATTCCTGTTCGTGTGCGTGTTTTAATTGTAATTCTATCTGCTCCTGCTTTTCCTGGTCGGTCGGGTAGTGTTTCTTGAAAGTGTCCATTTCCTCCTTGATTTGGTTGTTGATTTTGTCCACTTTGTTTGCCATCATTCTTATCCGTTCTTTGATCAGGTCTTTCCGTGCTTTATTGATAATTTTCTCTGCGTTTTTGGTTGGAATTGGATTTATTATGTTGAGACTTGCTGGTGTGACATCCTCATCTCTGCAACGGAGGTTAAATCTCAGGTGGTTTCTGTAGCGTGCCCGTGTTTTCTCCAATTTCTCCAGCCGGCGGAAGTCTTTGATGTAATTTTGTCCATAACTTTTGTCCATAGCTGACAGCTGCAAGGTGTCATTTTATCAGCTGACTTTTGTAGGCGGGGCCAGCCCAGCAGACCTGTCAGATCCTCCGAGCCGACCCCACTTTTCTATTTTTGTCTTTAATAAGAACAAAAGGTAAATAATTAAATGAAGACAAAATGAACCTACTTGAGCTGGTAATAACTGCTTTTTTAAGTATGGTGACTGGTGACATTAAATCTTTCAGATGGAGATTTCAAATTACAAGAGGCCAGAAAATCTGGGTGGTAGAGAGAAAATAAGAACAAAACTCTATATGTGTATGGATTAAATATTATAAGAGTGACCGTGTAAGAAGACACCTGTCCTTCCTAATGACAATCTGTCAGAGCGCTGTCAAAAATGTCCTTCCTCTTTCCTCCTCTGTCCTCTTCTTCACAGCCCAGTTTATAATAACATCTCTCATTTGGAAATTTATTGACTGTCACAACATGGTGACTACTGGGGTTGGGAAGTCATTTGTTACACTTACTGAAGCACTCAAGAAACATTTTCACCAAATTATACTTTACTGAGTAGCTTTATTGTAAAACACGTTTTGCTTTTACCCACTTTACTTTCACTCAGTTACATTTTGGTTACTTTTGATTTTTCTTTATATGATTTGGGTTATATTAGAAACTGCATGCGGTTGGTTTATATTTTACTTTATTCAGACTAACACATTTGAGAGAAAATCTCACAAACTTGCAATAATAAAGTCACAAATTTACAAGAAAAAGCTCCAAATTATAAATACAAAGCTGCAAATTTACAAAAGTGCCAAATGTATACAACAAAGATTAGTAAATTTTCCAGAAAAAAAGAGACAAACCTCACAAATTGGCAAGAATAAAGTTATTACTCAGTCTACTCAAGTAACTTTTTTGGTGGATGCTCTGAAAGTAATTTTTTTCATGAGTGGCTGCAGTGGTGGCCTAGTGGTAGAACATACTGTATGACTACAGCCGGGAGACTGTGGGTTCACGGCCCAGCCAGGTCATACCAAAGACCAGGTAAAAATGGTACTTTCTGCCTTCTAGCTTGGTGCTCAGCATAATAGAATGGGGGAAGGAATGTTAATTCACATAGCTACCAGAGGACTGACACCCCCACTGCAGCTTTCACCACTTCTAGCAGCTGTGTGGCATGGGGTCATAGAGACGGAGACAGGTGTTGCTCCAATACACCACACGGTGTCCCACTTACTGCGGAAGGTAACTTAATTAACTTATAAATGAGTCATTAATATCATAAGGTGACACTACTTTTATGTGATTACAATTTCTGGCTACTCTACTTATCTCTGGTCAATTATTAGAATTCATCTTTCTTTTCTCAAATTTTCCCATTACCCTGCTCTTTTTCAATTTCCTTGCTCCTTACTGTTTAAAAAAAAAAAAATTTCTGGAGCCTATTTGCAGATCTGCTTTACACTGAGCACCTTCATCAGCAATATTCAGCACAGTCAAACAGCTAAATATGAGTTTCATTAAAACAACAACTCACTCATGTTAGTTTGTTGATTGAAGGTCGAACAACTGGACATGTTTTGTTATTTTATGTGTTTTAACATCCATCCATCTATCCATCCATCCTCAACCACTTATCGAGGTTTGCTTGCCCTCAAGCCCCAGTAACCCCAAAATGGGTGGGGTACCCTGGATCCTAGGTTTAACTTCTCCAGCGGGATTTGCTGGACCACTCTCAGTTGGGCCCTTCACCCAGGACCAGCTTCTCTTAGGAGATCTTACCAGGGACAAGTCGCCCTTGACAACATAGCTCCTGGGATCATTATGGCACACAAACCCCTCCACCACAGTAAGGTGGGGGCAGTAGTGGCTCAGGAGGTACAGTGGGTTCTCCAATAACCAGAGGGTTGGGTGAACCGCCACTGTGTCAGTGGGAAAGGCACGCTACCCTCCTTGCCTCCAGTGTCTATGACACTGGTGTGTGAATGTGAATAAATGCTCAGTGGTGGTCGGAGAGGCTGTTGGCATGGATTGGCAGCCACATTTTCATCAGTCTGCCCCAGAGCAGCTGTGGCTACTGAAGTAGCTTCCCACTACCATAATCTGTGGAGTGAATGAATAATGGACTCATTGTAAAGCACTCTGGGTGTCATGGAAAGTGTTATATAAATAAAATCTATAACAATAATAATAAAATCTATAACAATAATAATTATTTTTATTATTATCATCATTATTATTATTATAAGGTGTCAGTCCATGGAGGGGGTGTTTTAACTGATTTCCTCGTTTCTGCAGAACACTCTGAATTGCTCCTGTAGGCGACTGCACAGCTCACTTTCTACAGTTAAACAATGATGTCAGACAAATGAAGATCAATGCAGACAAATTACTATCTCGCTAATTGTGACACATGATGACGCAATAGTAATTGCAGTTTGATAGGCAATGGCTGATAAACGGATTACTGTAATGATATCTGATAGAAAGTTAAAGTATGATTTATTGGTTTATGACTCTACTTCAGACTGTAACTTCTATCTTTCAGCTCCCTACCTGATAGCATGAGAAGATAATCTGTCGTATTGGTTTCGATTTGAAAGAATTTGCTTCAGCCCTCATTTATTCTATTTTTTTAAAGTTTGGTTGTTTTTCTATTCTTACATTTAGAAAGAAGGCTGACAACTGTCTGTGTTTGAAGCATTTGGTCTTTAAAAGTATCACATGTAATGATTTCTCCGTGTCGCTCCATCACCGACGCCTCACACACTGTGTTAAACAGCTAGTTGGTGAGATCAACGGTACCTATCACGGCCTCCACACGAGTGACCCTGACACAGCACCGTTTCATTATTCATCATGCCCTCTTCTTCAGCTTCATGTCTCTTTTTCACATCCTCCAGCCCCGGCCACCCCGGGGCCCCATTTATACATTCATAACTGGCCACTGCTTCTTTTTTCTACCAACATAATACACTCTTTTGGAGCCGAGTGGTGAACACAAAGCCACAGGAGCGAGTACCCACACAAGGCAGCCGGTGTCACTGCTGTGTGGGAAGTAGTTAGTAGACATATTTACAGTATATTCATCATTCTTTTAATAAGCACCTCACACCCCCACACACATACTCGGCGGCAAAACCTTAAAAAGGCTCTTCAGCGTGCTAATTGTTTTTCAACTTGATCGCTGAGTGATTATTATCTGATTTGGCTAAAAAAGAAAAGTAATGGTGGAAAAAAAACTGCCAAGTATCCACTGTCAGTCATACTCATTAGTTCACAGAAGGGCCAGGAAAATTGGTTTCAGACTTTATCTCTCTCTTGTGGCATGAAAAAAAAATATCAATTTATCTTAAGGGTTTTCTTCCCCTCCTTCATTGTACAGCGGGTGACTGGGCTGTATTTGACTTTAACAAGTAAATACTCGCTCAAACCACTAAGCCAACAGCACCTCTCAGAATGGTGCACAGTCAATTCAGTCCATGCACATTCCTCTATTTACTCCTGGACGAATCAAAGTGAACACGGAGGGTACCCAGCCTCAGCAGAGGGCTCCATTAAACGAGCTGCTCGCAGCAATTAAGGAGCCTAAATTTTATATATCTCTCGCCCCTTTTAAAAAATTCAAGATTTCACTTTTAATTCAGCTTGAGCAACAGCACGGCTGGTTACCTCGCTCGAGGGAACTTGGGGGGATATGAGGCCAACCACACAAGAAGAAGAATTACATCCCAACTAGTATTACTAACACTTGTAATTTGCTACCATGAGCCAGTGTTGTGTGTGTGTGTGTGTGTGTGTGTGTGTGTGTGTGTGTGTGTGTGTGTGTGTGTGTGTGTGTGTGTGGCGGGCGGGGGGCGGGGGCACTCGTATACCTGTTGATAATTCTAATGAAGGGAACAACACCCCCAGCAGGGGACTAAATTAAGCTACAGCAGTCACAAACAGGCCTAATAAGGCACTATGTGGGGCGCGCACCCCCGTACATGCATTCAAAGCTGTTAGCGCCATGCCAGACAAGAGAGTTCGAGTTTTATTACCTGACTTCAGGAAATAATTCAAAACTTAAGGCCTGTTTACAAACATATTCCATATTTATTCATGGGCCCTCTCATGTAAACACGCAAATGCACACACACGCTGCGTTTTGTGATTGCCGAGACTCTTGACGGCAGCCCTGCTTTTATCTCCTTTTTAGTTTTAAATGAGAACTTCAGCCCTTGGCTTGGTAATGACAATTATTACAATGCTCTGCCTGCAGGTGGCCATCACACACACATAGCATTTAACTGATACATATGCACTTGTGCAGTTCAGTCATGGCGTTACTTTGGGGAGGGAAAAAAAGAAGCCCCCACAGAGTCTCTCTCTCTCTCTCTCTCTCACACTCTCACACACACACACACACACACACACACACACACACACACACACACACACACACACACACACACACACCAAAGTACAGCTACACGAAAAATCACCCATTGCAGCTGGTCCTTTCTCCACACCCAGTTGCATACCAACATCCATTGCCTAGCAACCACCTATCAGGAGGCATGGTCACCTCTCGACCACAGTAGCCTGCCCCTGAAAGGCAGCCAATCAGGTGAGCACGTCCCCTGGGACTAACTAGTGTGATCAAGAGAAGGGGGCGGAGGAGGTGGTCAATAAGGTTTCAATGTCATGCTCACTATCCTCCTTCCCTTTTCCCCCCTCTCAGGCTTCTTGCAGTTTTTATGCTCTTTTGACACAGTTATTGATGCCAAAGTACTCGAACCTCATCCTAGTTGCTCTACTCTCATTTACCCCTTCTCTCCGTGAGTAGGAGGCACTGTGCAACTCTAAAGCCTTTTATATTGCAGATATAAAGCATTATATTTACTGTGTCTAAACCCTTTACAACTGTTCATGTTCTCTATCAGCATGCATCTATCTTTAAATGCAACAAATCTGTCTGTGTGTTCCTCAGATATCTCTCAAACCGTTCCTCAGACTGGCTCAGATTTTATGCGATTTGCTGAGGTTACAAGGGTGTGCATCCCCGAGTATGGAGTTGTTTGGTCAAAATATGTAATTTTTATCAATAAAAGTTTAGCCACCACTCCGTTTCTTCATGTTCTGGCTTCTAGAAGTGTGGAAGGGGTTTCGTATCGACTCCGTACCGACTGGATAATACGCAGCATCACAACCAATCACTCACCACAGTGCTCTGTAAACAAAACAAGGAAATGAAAAAGTGACAAATTTGCCTAGAAAAAGAGAATACTGAAGATTTAATGCTTAAAAAATTATACTATAATGTTGTTGAGATTGCATAGGTCTAAAGGATAATTTGGCATATGTGGAGAACACGAGGTGCGCGGTTGTGCGGGGGCAGCCGGACTGCCTTACCGCAGTCCTTCGCAGGGAGCCAAGCCCAGCCTGCCGGGTTAGCGGTGGACAGGAGTCCCGGCTGCTGCTTCACCCATGCGCCACCACTGTCCTTTGCAGGACCGAGGGTTCCCCATGGTGCTCCTCCCGGTGCACAGCTATCTAAAAGTTAATAATAATAATACCATCATGATTGTGGAGCAGAATGGCCAGATCAATTGCATATCATATGTGGACACATATGCACGCTTTGACTAAACGACGATTGTGACCAAACACACAAAAACACCCAATAACAAATAATTTTTTTATTTACTAACAAATGGGCAACACTGATGCAACGGCTGCAGCCAAACTGGTGATTGTGCTGTGTATAATGATGTTCGGTGTTTTGTACTTATAATATTGCTGAAATATAAAAGGATGCACTAGAATGGGTCTCAAATGTTTGTAAATGTGTCCTGTTATAGTACTGCATGAGTTTACTGACGATAGGCTATAAACTACACATATAAACTAAAACAATTATGATGACTGAACAACTCCCATTCCCCAAAGCGCAAGATACACTATTATGAATATAAGTCATAAAAGATCAGACAAATAAGTGATCTGACAAACAAATAAACAAGGGTTCTTAAACAGTCACTAATACTGGATGTCCCATTCATTTTCAATAATTCTGTAATTAATATGCACACAATCAAATAAATCTTAGTGTTCAGTCCCTTTCATATCTGTCAAAGTCTAACGTGTGATTGCCTACATATAGGCTACACCTCTTTGTATTCCACTTTCAAACACAGCCTACATTTGGGCCCGTAAAGCCTAATCGGGCTACCTGTTTTCACACAAAAATACTTGCTTTCTACGGGCACGCACTAGTATTGATAAATTTGGACTAGAGGAATATATAATGATGCTTTATCAAGATAGTCATTTTATCAAGTAACTGCATGTCAATCTCTAAATTTACACTTGTCCTGGCAAATAGAGACGCCTCAAATAAGGAGACATCTCTATGACAATATTCCAGATAGTGGCTTTGTTTGGAGAGCGATGAAGTCCCGGCAGAGAGTATTATTTTTTTTCTTCTTGTAGCGGTGAGGTGATTGACAGTAAGCAGAGCACAATGTTACACGGTGATATGAATGCACTCAACCTGGGGACTCTCTGGCACAATGAGATAATGATAAACCTACGACTATAAGGGGTCCAAATCAAGGTTTCATTTTTACCGTGATGGATTTTCTAGCTTAGGTAATTTTCAAGTGTGTGCAAGTTGTTTTCCAAGTGAGATAAAAAATAGCATAAAAATTGCTTCTTCTACTTAGGGTGGTAAAATTAACTACTTTTTTCTCCTGCCTTGCTCAAACACCATGGGGAAAAATATACAGAAATGAACAAATAAATGACAATATGATTTCTGCCAACTCTTTATATGGTGTAACACTCGCTTTAGAACTTCTAATCTCACAAGAACAGACCTGATCCAATGAAATCTCAGCCAAAACAATGATAGAAGCAAAGGATAAGATTTAGTATGCTCTCCCTCATGCCACACTATAATAAACTTACATGATGCTATTGGATCTGCTGTTGGATAAAATCGGTGCTCCCTGCACAGATTTGGTGGGGATCTTTAGAAAAGCCGGGTTGTAATTATCAGATACATCTTATATTATTGGGGCTGTTTAAATCAATCTAGAAGTTCACAGGGTTAGCTGAAATTGAATCTTAAGGCTATTCAGTCTACCAGACAAAATTTAGTCCAGCCACTAGTCCCGATCAAGCCTTAAATCCAATTGTCCGGATGGGCAAATCTTCCATAAATCAGGCTGATAAGCCCCCAACATATCACCAGCCGTGCTCTGTCTATGTCTTACACCTTTTCCTTCTCATATTTCACACATCTAGGAATTCTGTCATCAGTGGAATGAAGAGTTATTTTGGGTCATGAGATAAATTTACTGCGTACAGTAGGAGACTGGCAATTAGAGCACCTCCAAAAATATATTAAGCAACTCAGTTAAACATCAGGATGAATGACGATAAAGCACAAATGAATGAAGGCTATTCAGATATTTTAAAGTAATAGATGAAAATGGTATACAAATGCATACATTAGGTAATGGGCCAGTTGTGAAGTCTTCCTGTCTTAAATTTAGCATTACTACTTTTTAATTGTTGATCTTTTTTTATGAATTTGGTTATTGCAGCAAATAATATACTGTATGTAACTGATACAGTTCTGATTTATGACCACACACTGAGGGAGTTATAAGATCTAGATCAGCCAATCAACTCAAGAAAATATGGTTAAGGCATTAAAGTTCCCCTCTTTTTTCTGACATTTTAAGGTCACTGCTACCTAGTACTGTGGACATATTTACACATCACTCCCAAATTCCGACATGCAACAAATTTATAAGTGATGAGTCTCAAGGTAAAAATACATAATTAACAGCTTTATAATTACAATTATTTTTTTATGTTTAAACATGCACTCAATAATTATCAGCCTGATAATTCCAATGCTTCCTTTGACCCAAGTAATCTCACATTAATGTTAGTGTTATATCAAGCTGAGTTTCAAAATTTTCTCCAGAGTTTAGTTTAAATGTTTGGGTGGCCAAGATCTTGCCAACACTAGCTGGTCCAGTCTTCCTGTTTATCCTCTCTTACAACAGGATATCTTGATCAGCTACACTATAAAGATATCGGAAAGAGTTGTTGAAGTCAGGCTGAGAAGAGAGGTCACAGTCACTGAGCAGCAGTATGGTTTCATGTCAAGAAAGAGTACTACAGATGTGGCGTTTGCTTTAAGAGTGTTGATGGAGAACTATAGAGAAGATCAGAATGCACTGTGTCTTTGTGGATCTAGAGAAAGCATATGATACGGTGCCAAGAAAGGAAGTGTGGTACTGTATGAGGGAGTCAGGAGTGGCAGAGACGTACGTAAGGTGGCACAGGACATGTGTGAGGACAGTGAGATGTTGGTGAGGTGTGATTCAAGGTGCAGGTGGGATTACATCAGGGATTGGCCCTGAGCCCATTCTTGTTTGTCATGGTGATGGACAGGCTGACAGACGAGGTCAGGGAGGATTCTCTGTAGACCATGGTGTTCGCAGATGACATGGTGATCTGTAGTGAGAGTAGGAAGCAGGTGGAAGAGAACCTGGTGAAGTGGAGGTATGCAGTGGCAAGAAGAGGAATGAAAGTCAGTAGAAGCAAGACAGAATACATGTGTGTGAATGAGAGGGAGGCAGGTGCAACAGTGAAGATGCAAGGAGTAGAGGTAGTGAAGTAGATGAGTTTAAATACCTAAGGTCAACCATCCAAACCAATGGAAAATGTACAAGATAGGTGAAGAAGCGAGTGCAGGGATTTTTTGTGACAGAAGGATAGCAGCTAGAGTGAAACTGAAGATTTACAAGATGGTTGTGAGACTAGCTATGATGTATGGTTTGGAGACGTGGCACTGGCCAAAGAACCAAACAGTGGATTCCGCAGATAGTTTGGTTCATTTGGTGCAGTTTGAACATGCGTTGGAACTCTGGTGCGCACCAAACAAGTGAAGTCTGGTCCTCCTAAAAACGGGGGTCTCGGTTCACTTGCAAATGAAGTCAGGATTGCTTTGCTTGCAGTGTGAATCCAAATGGACTATCCAGCGGACCAAAGAGCGGAAATGCCCCTTGGCATTTGTGTTACCATAGCAACATATAGTCTGAGAAGAGGAAGTGGCGTTTACCGTAGTACATTTTGGGTAGAAAATAACAATAAAGACAACCGTGCAAATCCGAGAAATCCTTTTACCGGAGAAAGCCGAGGAGAAAAGTGAAAAAATGTCTTGTTTGTGGCGGACAAATCACCCGGCTGACAGGAATGGATTTTCGTTTTCGGTCCTGGCTAATCGATGAGCCTGATTTTTCTTCTTCGCCGAGATTTTTTCTTCCTGGTCAGCGGTGGTTTTGGCTACAGCGCCCCAAATGGGCAGTTGTTGTAACTATGTGACGTTGTCCAGGCAGTTTGGTCCATTGCAGTGTGAATGCAAACCAAACCAAGGTGTGAAAATTCTCGGCATTCCTCACCCAGTTGGACTGAGACCCCCAGACTATCCTGGTCTGAATGCAGCCTTGAAGAAGCTAAGATTCTCACTGGGAGTGACTAGGAGGGACAGGATTAGAAATGAGATATCAGAGGGACAGCTCAGGTTGAACAGTTTGGAGACAAAGTAAGAAAGGCAAGGCTGAGATGGTTTGGACATGTGCAGGGGAGGGATAGTGGATATATTGGACAAAGAATGTTGAAGATGGAGCTGCCAGGCAGGAGGAAAAGAGGAAGACCACAGAGAAGATTCATGGATGTAGTGAAGGACGACATCTAGAAAGTTGGTGTGAAAAAGAGGATGCAAGGCATAGGGTGAAATAGAGGCAGATGATCCGCTGCGGCAACCCCTAAAGGGAGCAGCTGAAAGGAGAAGATTTATTCTTTTTTACACACTGACATTTAGAACCTGCCAAGTAAAGATTTCATTGTATAGTGCAGCATTACGCTGTTGCCTGTGCATATGACAAAGTATTCCAACTCTAAGCATTTACAGTTACCTTATAAAAGGTTTTGTATCATCATTCTCTTGGTCCAGACTCACAGAGGGCAGACTCTGATCCATTAAACTGTACGTGTGACGTATTGTATCTATAATTTTACTCACAGCATATATAACATAATAAAAAAAAAGTTCAAAGACTTGATTTCATTCTTTCTCATTCCTAATAATTTAAACGTCCATCAAAATAAGTACAGGTCTTAAATGCTACATTTTGTCTTTATTGTAACACTGAATTGTGTGATCTTAAATGTAGCTGACAAGTAGGATTAGCAGGTCAAAGTCAAACTTTACATAGTATATTTGGCAGCAGTAAAAAGATCCCAATTGCCATAATTGTTTCCTGAAACTGGATTCATTTTCGTACAATGACCCAAAATTAAGAAACATTCAGATATCTGAAATGTTATAAAAAAAAATCGTAGGTGAAGATAAATCAGTGGGAACAGTCTTTGCATTTGAATGGTCCTGTAATTTTACTGTGTAGTGCTTTCCAAATTTCAATGGCAACTCAAAGTGCTTTCAAGTACAGCACCAGCACCAGACACCTGCAGCAGCCAATTTAGGATGGCCAATTAACATAACAGCACCCATTTATACTGTGGTGTGAAAAAAGAGCGCCTGACCGAAGACGAACCCAGACAGGTACAGTGGTGCTTGAAAGTTTGTGAACCCTTTAGAATTTTCTACATTTCGGCATAAATATGACCGAAAACATCATCACATTTTCATGCAAGTTCTAAAAGTAGATAAAGACTTAGACTTAGACTTAGACTTAACTTTATTAATCCCTTTGGGATGACTCCCTCTGGGAAATTTAAAATTTCCAGCAGCACATAAAAGGAACATACAGATCAGAAAAGCAAAAAAGAAAAAAATAAACACTTAATAAACACTTAACATAATATATACAGTATAAATATAAGGCTAAATATGGCTTGTACAATTATGGTTAAGTTAAGGTTATTTCACTATGAATGCGCTACTGTCCTCTGTACTCTATGTCCCCCCCCCCCACCCCCAAGTGAGGAGTTATAGAGCGTGATGGCATGGTGGACAAAAGAGTTCTTGAGCCTGTTGGTCCGACACTTGGGAAGGAGCAGTCTTTCACTGAACATGCTCCTCTGGTCACTGATGACGGTGTGCAGAGGGTGGCTGACATTGTCCATTATATCCAACAGTTTATCCAGAGTCCTCATCTCTGCCACCGTCACCAGGGTGTCCAGCTTCGCGCCGACCACAGAGCCAGCCCGCCTGATCAATTTATCCAGTCTGGACGCATCCTTCTTGGATATACTGTCCCCCCAGCACACCACAGAGTAAAAGAGAACGCTGGCAACCACCGACTGGTAAAACATCCGCAGAAGTTTGCTGCAGATGTTGAAGGACCGCAATCTCCTTAGGAAGTACATCCTACTTTGTGTCTTTCCATACAAGTGGCTAATGTATGTTGTCCAATCCAATTTATTATCCAACCACAACCCAAGATATTTGTATGAATCCACAACCTCCACCTCAGCTCCCTCTAACAGGACTGGTTGAGGTCTTGGTCTAGGCCTCCCAAAATCAATAACCAGCTCCTTCGTCTTAGAGGTGTTGAGCTGTAGGTGGTTAGTGTGGAACCATGCAGCAAAGTCCCCTACCAGTCTCCGATACTCCTCCTCTCTGTCATCCCTGATACACCCAACAATGGCTGTGTCGTCGGCATACTTCTGAATATGACACAGCTCTGAGTTGTAGCAGAAGTCCGAGGTGTACAGGGTGAAGAGAAGAGGGGCCAATACTGTGCCCTGGGGGGCTCCAGTGCTGCAGACAATGGTGTCAGACGTAATATCCTTCAGCCCGACATATTGTGGTCTGCCAGTGAGGTAGTCAGAGATCCAGTCCACCAGGTGGGAGTCCCCTCCCATCTTGCTTAATTTAAAGAGAACCCAGCTAAATAAATGAGATAAAAGTATTTTACTTTGACATTTATTTATTGAGGAAAATGATCAAATATTTCTTGTTTTTGGTCTTTCAGCTGTTCCCTTTCGGGATCTCCACAGCGTATACCGCAATGATTCGCATGTTGATTTGGCAAGGATTTTTATGCCAGATGCGCATCCTGACGAAACTCTGTCCATTTATCCGGGCTTGGGACTGGCACAGGGAGTCCACTGGCGTGTGCACCACCTCTTACTGGGTAACAAACTTTCCTTCCTCCATTCCATTATGCTGAGTACCAAGCTATAAGGTGGGAAGTACCACAATTATATGGTTTTTGGCATGACGCAGTTGGGGCTTGAACTCACCATCTAGGCCACCACTCCAGTATACAGTGGTGTGAAAAAGTGTTTGCCCCCTTCCTAATTTCTCATTTTTTTGTAAGTTTGTCACACTTAAATGTTTCAGATCATCAAACTAATTTAAATATTAGACAAAGAGAACACAAGTAAACACAAAATGCAGTTTATAAATGAAGGTGTTTATTATTAAGGGTAAAAAAAAAATCCAAACCTACATGGCCCTGTGTGAAAAAGTGATTGCCTTCCCCCTGTTAAAACATAAATAAACTGTGGTTTATCACAACTTTGGTTGGAAAGCTGAGTTCAATTTCTCTAGCCACACCCAGGCCTGATGACTGCCACACCTGTTCTCAATCAAGAAAATCACTTAAATAGGACCTGCCTGACAAAGTGAAGTAGACCAAAAGATCCTCAAAGACTAGACATCATGCTGCAATCCAAAGAAATTCAGGAACAAATGAAAAACAAAGTAATTGAGATCTATCAGTCTGGAAAAGGTAATAAAGCCATTTCTAAAGCTTTGGGACTCCAGCAAACCACAGTGAGAGCCACTATCCACAAATGGCAAAAACATGGAACAGTGGTGAACCTTTCCAGGAGTGGTCGGCTCACCACAATTACCCCAAGAGCGCAGAGACGATTCATCCAAGAGGTCACAAAAGACCCCACAACAACATCCAAAGAACTGCAGACCTCACTTGCCTCAGCTAAAGTCAATGTTCATGACTCCACCATAAGAAAAAGACTGGGCAAAAATGGCCTGCATGGCAAAGTTCCAAGACGAAAACTACTGCTGAGCAAAAAGAACATAAAGGCTCGTCTCATTTTGGCCAGAAAACATCTTGATGATCCCCAAGACTTTTGGGAAAATACTCTGTGGACTGACGAGACAAAAGTTGAACTTTTTGGAAGGTGTGTGTCCCATTACATCTGGTGTAAAAACAACACAGCATTTCAGAAAAGGAACATCATACCAACAGTAAAATATGTTGGTGGTAGTGGGATGGTCTGGGGCTGTTTTGCTGCTTCAGGACCTGGACGACTTGCTGTGGTAAATGGAACCATGAATTCTACTGTCTACCAAAAAATCCTGAAGGAGAATGTCCGTCCATCTGTTTGTGACCTCAAGCTGAAGCGCACTTGGGTTCTGTAGCAGGACAATGATCCAAAACACAGCAGCAAGTCCACCTCTGAATGGCTTAAGAAAACCAAATTGAAGACTTTGGAGTGGCCTAGTCAAAGTCCTGACCTGAATCCACTTGAGATGCTGTGGCATGACCTTAAAAAGGCAGTTAATGCTCGAAAACCCTCCAATGTGGCTGAATTACAACAATTCTGTAAAGATGAGTGGGCCAATGTACTCTACCTGCAATCTGACATCTTGAGGATTAATAATCAGCAAACTTTGGATTAAAGTTAGAATTGTGTGGGTGGGCTAAAATTGACCTGGAATTTTAAGCAAAGGTGAACAGTATGAAAACTCTTCACAAGGGTTAAAAGAATTTAAAATAACAAGTCCTCATAAAAGCATGCAGTACATGCACTTATCCATGCAGGAAACTTTTATGCTTCTATATTGAGAAACATTAAGGGTATCATTAAAGCGCCAAGCAGCTTCTATGACTTTGCCAGCTCTGCTATAACTCTAGTCCTTCCTACTAATCAAAACATATGTGCATAAGTGTGGAAAAAGTTTGGCTAGAAGAATCTGTCATCATTTCGGGAGGCGCTAAACACCAAAGACCTGCTGCTTTTTGTCTCGCTCCCTCTTTTCCTCTGTCTTTCTTTGTCGCCGTCTCTGTGCTTCTGTCCCTGTGCCTCAGCTGCGATGCTTCCATCATTTCTATCTCTCCCTGGTGTGCTGTACTTTTTCGCCTCATCGCTTCGCCAGCCCCCTTCCTCACTGCCCTCCTCCCTCTCTCTCTCTCTCTATCTTCCTGCTGTTCTTGTTTCCTTGTACCTCACATCTCCTTCCGATCCCGCTGCCTCCATCGCGCTACCTCTCCTTGACTCCATCCTTCTTCTCCCACACCCAGTCCCTCCTTCACTCCACCCCATCCTTCTTCATGTCACCATGCATCATGCCATTTCTTATCTGAGTGTCACGTCCAGCGCCTTGCTCAGCAATCATGTGTTAGTCTGTCTTCCTTTTTCATGTACCGTTTCATCTCTCCAACATGATGCAATTTAGCTTTCATTGCCGTCCCCGTCTTTCTCTCCACCTCATGTGTGTCAATGTTCCAGTGCGCATTCACTCTTGCACCAATACTCACATCTTAAACATGGCTATACTTTTGTTTATTCTTGATTATTTATACATACAAATTTAAAGGTCCCATTTACTGCACTTTTTTCCACATGCTGATCATTCCAACAGGTCTTAATGAAATGTCTGTGACATAGCCTAGCTAATGCTAATGGTTCATCTACATCACAGCAAAAACATAACAAAATAATCCACAATTACAATTAGTGAACCAGTTCAAATTAAAAGAAAAAAAAAACAATATAAACTGAGCTTTGTAAGATAACTTCATGGCAGCATTGTCAGCTCTATAGATACAGTAAATCCTTGGGCTCACTTTCTGGCCAGGGACTGAATCATCACAGCCAACAGCACGGTTCTTTTTCCCTACGCCACTGATGTAGATTAAAACCCACAAACACCATATTTCAGTGAATGACATCTTTAAAACATAAAATACCAAGAATGTTTTCAAGTTATAAACTAGAGATGAGTCGATACCACTTTTTCAAGTCCGATACTATGACTTTGAGTATCGTCGGATACCGATCCAAACCCGATACCGTCTCTCTCATTTAAAACAATAAAAGCACAGAACATGCTTTGGTAATGATTGGTTGCATTTTGCACACATATAAATCCACAAATCTAAAAGTCAAAGAATATATTAAAAATCTGACACAGTTCAGCAATGCTGCTGCTTTCTTATTTTAAACCTTGGAACAATGGCAGCATTTCACTGGTCAGCCCCATGTAAACATGCATTCTGAAGCTTTAAGTGCAAGTTTATGCAAAACTTTGAAGCTGAATATTTAAGTAAATATTCAAATGAAATTTAACATGCCACTTTATGCATGACGTATCTGAAAATAAAGGAACTGACCCTTTTTAAGTTGTATTTTTGACAATTATTATCATTATTATTATTATTATCATCATAAGTATTCTCCTAGTCTTTGGTTTATTTAGTAGTGTTTCTGATATTATGCTCTTATTTTGAAGTCATTCATGTTCCATTTCCTGTAGCCCTGTTGTTCTAGTCCTGCTTCCAGTTCACCGTTACAATTTGCTATTTATGTTTCCGTCACCTACCTCTCATCAGCTGTAACTCTCTGTTGAAAGGTAAGCCTGTTGTGTGGGAATTTATTGTGAAGTGCGGTGTGATGATGCTGCCTTCCTGTTGTGCCATCACACTGCCCTATATTAAGGGGCAGCTGCCATGAGAACTTCCTCTGGGCCCTGGATGACTCAGCTGGGTGCATTCCATGTACTGTGTTCCTGGTTCTTAATAAAGACACGTTCAGTGTTACATCTCTGTCAGCCTCGTTCATCACCAGGTTTGTGGACATAACATTTGGTGACTGAGGATTAAACCATGGGGGCGCACCTCTACGGCTGTTTCTGGATTACCCAGGAGAACCAGCAATACTGTGGCCGCGGTGGCTCGACGTGTTCGAGCTGCACATTGCAGCGCTGGGCCTGGGTAAACTAAACACAGTGAGGAAATGAGCACTTCTTGTTCACAAACTGGGCATAGAAGGTCAGCGAATTCTCCACACATCAGAACCGACGGAGTCATATGAGCATGCTGTCGAGCTTCTTGCTAATTATTTTGCCGAACACACACATAGCATGAGGCTGATGGTTGAAATGCTATTCCTGCCAAAAGGCACGAAGCTAGCTAGCACGGGGGAGCTAACATTCCAGCTAGCAGCAACAGAGGAATTAGCCACAGGGCTAAATGGGCGCCAAGCACAGAAGTTTCCCGGACAGACGGCATTAGCTGGCACGGTGAACACGGCAGTAAAAGGGGGGCCCGAGCATGTGGAGAGCTCCGAGGCACAGCAGTGCACTTCAGACAATGGAGGGGCAGAAACGGACTGCTCCCGTTCCCTCGCTCGTCAAGCTACGGAGGTTATGACCGAGCTAACAGGTGGAGAGTCCACTTCAACGAGCAACACCGGAGAGGCTCCGGACATCTTCTGTGCCCACGACGACGCCAGACGGAAGGAGAACATGGAGGTGCCCAAAGCACAGCAGCATATCAAACGAAGTACGGTGCCGCTCCAAGTACTGGACTGGGTTTGAGTTCGCGCTGGCAGGAGACCGGGACAGCGACTGACCAGGCTGCAGCCAGTGAAACAACGGGCCCCGCTGAGGATCGTGGCGAAGCTGAGAATAGCAAGCTTTCCGCTGACGGACAATTCAGTTCGGCATGTGAACAGACTATGGCGTGTCCGGGTGGTGACTCCAGACAGCGGGGCTCCGTGGGAGTCGACTGCCGCAGTGTGGGACCCGGGGCCCGGCGTCATGAAGAATGACTCCGGGGGGCCAATGGCTCTGGGATGGCAGCCACCACGAACCTGTTCCAAAGCTCTGGGGGGGAGGCCACAACGAGGCTGCCACAAAAGCCCCTGACTGAATTGTTTTTTTCCCTGCCTGTCCCATCGTTCTCCTAAGTGACTGTGCTGACAGACTCAATGTGTTTATAGTTCTGGTTTGGTTTACTCTTTAGTTTAGGAGCAGGGCAGTTTTTTTTAGTTGTTCAGAAAGACTTTAAGTGTTATCAGTGGCAGAATAACCCACTGTGCGATGCGGGCAGTGTGTCCACCCACCGGTCCTATTTTAGGTTTTTTTTGTGTGTGTGAGAGTGTCAAGTCTTAGCTTTGCTTTAGTTTAGTGTGTGATTGTGGTTCTAAATTAGGGTGGGTTCGATTTGAGAGTGTGGTTTTGGACCTTGTAAAGGGAGGGGAAGGATATTGTGTGGGGATTTATTGTGAAGTGCGGTGTGATGACCCCGCCTTCCTGTTGTATCATGACACCGCCCTATATTATGGGGCAGCCGCCATGAGGACTTCCTCTTGGCCCTGGATGACTTCGGTGGGTGCATTCCATGTACTGTGTTCCTGGTTCTTAATAAAGACACATTCACAGCTGCATCTCTATCGGCCTCATTCATCACCAGGTTTGTGGACATAACAAAGCCCATGTTATGTCTTTCGTTTCCACGCTCCAGTCTGGTTTTTACTTTCAGATTCGTTCTTTTGCTTAGGTTTCACTTTTAGCGTCCAGCTGGAAAAGCACTTCCTTCTGCTCGGTTCTTGACAGAATTCAGTATACAGTGATCCCTCACTTATCGCGGTTAATGGGTTCCAGAACCGACCGCGAAAAGTGAAAAACCGCGAAGTAGCGTCACCCCTAATGACGTCACCCATAAATAACACGTACGTTCATTCTCTCACTCTCTCTCTCATATGATACGTGTGTGTGTGTGTGTGTAAGTGTACATACATACATAGATGTAAATAAAGTGTACATAAATATGTTTTTAGAACTCTTTTATTTTTATAACAAGATACGTAACTCAAGATGAAGATGATTTACTGCACAGGTTAATGAGAGCTTTACTGCTCCTCAGGTGACGCCTCATCGTCAGGTGCTAGAGGCGCAGGATCGTCGAGGGCAGCTGCAGGAGGCGGCATAGTGGCTCGACGGGAAGACTATTTCGCACAAAAAGGCACAAGAGAACAGCGAAAAGTTCCACGCGGCGAGACTAGCGATAAAGAACAATGAATGCGGTCTTCCTTCGCTGGGTATTGGCGCTCGGCAGGGAGAGAAGCTGGGTAAAACGTCTCGGCCAATCAGCTTGCGAGATTCCCGAGCAGTGAAGAGGTGGGCGAAGAGGAGTGGAGCGGTGGTCAGAGAGGTGGATTTTGAGTTGTGCGGCTCTCCGTGTTGATACCTGATGTTCTAATGTAGTCTCCCTGCCTTCTGCTAGCGCCCGCCCATTTTTTCTCAATTTTGAATTTTTGATGAATATTTCTGAAAAATCCGCGATGCACTGAGGGCGCGAAAGGTGAAGCGCGAAGTAGCGAGGGATCACTGTACTCCTTTGCCGTGATACTTTTGCAAGTGTTTTATCAAGTTGCTGGTGTTAAAATTGTAAATGCCGGTACCACACTGCAACATACCGAGGCGAGTCCCATAGACAGGCTCCAGTGACACTCGCTGCCTCTGTGTATGTGAGCTGCACGCAGCGTGGCTAAAAACATGATCACGCCTTCATTTTACTTTAATATTATTAATGTATTGGATTGGTAAATTACTTTTATTCCCTACCGATACCAATCCAGCCATTTAACCTGGATTGAACCTGATACCGATACGGCGGATCAGATCGGCTCATCCCTATTATAAACTGTGCATTTTTTCTCTCATTTCACCTATTTCCTTAGCAGAAGCGTATTTGTAATAGTTTTAAGAAGGATCTCTACGTTAGTGAAACATGCTAAAAAAATCTGTGTGTGTGTGTGTGGGTGGGGGGGGGGATGGGGTGTCATCATTATTAAGTGAAATTGATTGTCCCCAGGTGGATTCGAGTGCTCCCAGAAGCTGATTGGAAAGGTCTTTGTGTCATGCAGTTATTGCGGTGAAGGCTGGAGCCAGAGCAAATGCTGGAGTTCAAAGAGAGGACAGGAGAGAGGAGGAGACACGCACGCGCGCACACACACACACACACACACACACACACAAAGTACTGGTATTATTGGAGCATGGGGACACACACACACACTCACTGACAGATGACACGTAGCACGGGGACATTAACTCACGCACGCGCAGTGTGACGTGTGCCCACATGCATAAAAACGCAAGCTTAGTACATTCGGATAGAGCACTTTGATAATGTCACAGCCCCGAGGCCAAACTTGTCCCTACAGGTTCACCCCCCTCGATGCTTCAAGTCAGCATCTTGCAATCCACGAGGTGTGTGTGCGTGTACACGTGTGAGTGTGCGCTCCTTTAAGGCCAACCGTGATTTAAAAAAAAAAAAAGGAGAGCTGCCTGCAGCGACAAGAAAAGCTTCACCAGGACACCAAACACGCCCCAGAGAACTGTAGACACCCCGCTGCTCATAGAGGAGCCAAAGAGGCGTGAAAGGATAGATACAGAGGAGAAGAAGAAGAAGAAAAAAAAAGCAAGCCAATGGGAGATGGGGACCAATGAGGGAGACATACAAATGGAGGAAAGGCTGTGCTGAGAAGGGGAGACTGAGAGAAGAGGTAATTTGTAATGACAGAATGGGAAAAGGAAAACAAGGAGGTAGCATGACAGAGAAAGAGAGGAGGAGGAGAAAACAGTATATGCAGTATGACAGAAAAAAAAACAGAAACAAGAACGGATGAAAGGGCTGTGAGAGTGATGGAGGGACTCATCATCAGACTGGAGGAAGAGGTAGAAAGAGTATTTATCTAAACCCTTAGGGGGAGGAGGGAAAAAGCAGACTAAGTGGGAGACGGCATATACAAGAAAGAAAGCAAAAATGGGGAGCGAGGGATGAACAAGAGCAACGGGAAAAGCTGAAAAAGAGCCGCCTTTTGAAAGCTATTTGGTCCTGAGTCCCCCATTAATTCAACCCGCATTTAGCTCTCTCTGTGAAGTGCTTTGGTAACAATGGATTCATCAAGCAGACTGCACAATTTGAATCTAACTCTGAGAGGGGAGACAGGGACGAAAAAAGGGCTCGGAGGGAGAGTGTGAGAAGTGAAAGGGAAACAGTTGGGGGGGGGGGACGGGCTGGAACGGGCCAGGCGTGAGTGTGTGGCACTTCTTCACGGCGTCAAGAGCCATTGGTTGTGAGTAGATGCTCATGGGAAGGGTGGAATGTCATCTTTTATTGTCACAAAGATGGCTTATTGTTTATTCATCAGGACAGACAAAGGGGAGGCTGAGGAGATAGGGGCGTCTTTGTGCAAGTTACCATGTTTGCGAGGAAGTGCAAACATCAGCATATAGGCTACTGTATGTCCTCACAAGTGTGCGCCTCTGTGGGCTGAATTATTTAGAAAGAAAAAGGAGGAGAAAAAAAATCACTCTCACTTTCAGACAAGAAATGTCAAAATAATTACACGGAATTTATTTGTACAAGTGTGCGTGAATCACATTCAAATGTCACCCAGAGAAATCACTCCAGTCTCCACACTGAGAGCAGGCGACAGAGCTGCATTTTTAGGAGGCCACACATTTTTAACACGCCACATCCCCTGCCTCAATGACTATCCACGCCTCCACTCTGCTCCACATCACTTCCAGTACCCCCCCCCCCACCCCACCCCGGTCTCTCCCTCTGCTGGGATTATTTACCATTTACACGACTCTGTGGCATCATCTGCCACTTTGGTCGTCAGCTCATCTCTCTTATGCATCCTCCCGTCTCGTCCGTCAAACACGGGTCACTGTGAACTGTAAAATAACAGAGAACCAATTAATTCTCTTCAAACACCCCCTCGGCTCCGTTGTCACTCTCTCCCCTACTTATCCCGATCTCAGAGTTATTCACAGTATTAGGAACACTTTGCTGAGCAGTGAAGGGAACACACTGGTCAACCGGCTCCCCGTGGGCCGGGTTACGAGCACTCAGGTAATGCAGTGGTCCAATCAGCAATAAAGTAAAAGACTCAGCCGAGGCGTTGGCCCGTGTTTATTTTCAGAGCCCCTATAAAGTCCTGGTTTATCCGCTGGGTGTCTTACTATTTTACATACAAATGAGAGGAAGCAATCATTTTGCTTTTAAAAGTAAAACATCCAGAACTGCAAAACAGTACTGGGCTTTTTAGAATATGTACAGACAAGATTTAGAGGCAAAATTTAGGAGGAAAATGGCAACACACTGGAAAAAATGGTTTGAATTAAGATCCTTCAAATATTGGATATATTATGAAATTATGGTCCCCTGGGTATGAATGCTAGAAAAGCTCCACATTTCAAAATAGTACAAGTTTCTTTCTTTGCAGGTTAATTCTCTTCGTAGCATGTTTGGCCACCGCTTCAATACACACATGATTACACGACACCCGAAGACCTGATTTCTTTCAATGGGTTGTCTATTCCTGTATTAATTAAAGTTAATTTCAAGTTTGTTTGTTTTTTTTCCTGGATTCTTAGAGTGCACATTTAAAATTCAAGACTGACTTAAAATTCAATGTCATGGGAGGACAGTGAGCAAATCCTTTAAATGTTAACTTAATCAAAAGACTAGCAGGTTTGTCTGATTTCACGTAAAACAACAGGTTGCTTTTCAGCCCCACGATAATCTCCTGGTGTGTTTCACCTCAAATGTTAGTTTTATTTTATATTCACTGTAGGGATGCCCCGATTTAATCTCAAGTATCAGATCAGGGCCCGATCAAGGCTTTTATGACTTGATCGGTATCAGGGTCACTGGGTTCACCTCTGTTCAGATCGCTGTCGTTTCCATCAGCTGCAGTGGTTTTACATCAGCCTTGCATTAATATGGCAGGTGTACAGAGTTGAGGCAGGGAGGGTGGTGCCAGCAGGCCTGAAGGGTGGAACAACATGACACTGATGTTTTAATAACTTTACTGTACTTAACAGAGAGTAATTTGCAAGAATGTGTTGGAGGGAAATGTAAGTACTGGATTGTGACTCGGTGTCGACCCTTCCTCAGTCTTAAATGGCTGGGATTGGTATCGGGGACAAAAAAAGTCCTTGATCAGGACGTTCCTAATTCACTGTTGTTGATGTTTCATTTTGTACATTAAGACCAATTACTGTATACTAATCAAAAGAAAAGCAATTTTGTTTAAGGTCATTTCTGAATTGCTAACCTACATGAATAGCAATCGGGGTCTTTTTTTTCTAAAGTTTTCTTTTTCAATAAGTAGCATATAAGGTAAAAAAAAAAATGGTTCCCATGGTATCAAGTATGTTCCCATTCACACCACAGCTGACAATGAGATATGTAATTATACCTTCAGCAAGACTAGGGTGTGACCCAGTTTTTCAGCAGATGGCTTAGTTCATGAAAAGACTGACAAGTGAAGTAGTTTAGTTTTGTTGACCACATATCAATTTACAGAAGAAAAGAAGGTACAAAAATGTACTAGAACAGGGGTACTCGAACTTTTTATGAGAGGTCCACGTTTATTTTTTTCCAGTGGTCCAGAGGTTCGGCAGAATGCCAACATGCTGCATGGGCCTATATTTAATTTCCCTGTTGGGGGTAGCAAAAAACAGAACATCCTGTCCAGAGTAAATACTGAGGACACACGACAAGTATTATTGTAGTTTGTTGCAAATTCATGAGGAAAAAAGCTGCAAATTTACAAGAAAAAAGTCACAGGTTTATGTGGAAAAAATATGCAAATTTACATAAAGTCAAATTTTATTAGGAAAAGAGTTGCAGATTTATGAGAAAAAAGATCTAAATTTACCAGAAAAAAATCATAAATTTATTAGAAATAGTTTGTGAATTTATAAGAAAAAACTGCAGATTTAAGATGCAAAAAGCAGAAGATTTACAAGAAAAAAAATGGCAAATTTAAAGGAAAAAGTAAGAAATTCATGGGAAGAATGTGGTAAATTTAAGAAAAAAGTTGCATTTTACAAAAAAGTCAAAAGATGCAAAAAGGAGTTAATTTACAAGAACCCTGGGTGTAGTGGGAGGTGACGGCCCGCCTTTCCGGTTCCGCCATCACCCAGGTTATAAACGGCACACCGGCTCCTCTGAAAGACGGATAATTTTTTCACACATAAGGAGTTGTTCAGAACTCCTTACAAGAACGCCTTATACAAAGATATAGAGTGATGATAATCAAGTCAGTGGCGGTAATGCACCTGTAAGCTGGTTGGCAACCACCAATCAAATCTAAAAGAAGAAGAAGAACATTGTAAACAATAACATTAACATGTAATAACATTGCTCTCTCCTTTTCTCTTCACCTTATTCACCACTGACTTTCAGTACAACGCTGAGTCATGCCACCTGCAGAAATTCTCTGACGACTCAGCTGTTGTGAGGTGTATAAAAGGGGGAGAGGAGGGGGAGTACAGGGCACTGGTAGACAGATTTGTGAAGTGGACTGAGCAGAATCACCTGAGGCTGAACGTCAGCAAGACCAGAGAGATGGTGATTGACTTTAGGAAGAAGAGGACGCCTTCTCCTGTCTTCACAGACATTTTTAACACCTCCCTGAAGTCATGCCACGTGCCGGCCTGCCTCAAAACCTCTACCATCGTCCCTGTCCCCAAGAAGCCACGGATCACTGGACTTAACGACTACAGACCTGTAGCGCTCACCTCTGTAGTCATGAAGTCCTTTGAGCGCCTGGTCCTGCCCCACCTCAAGACCATCACCACTCCCCTCCTGGACCCGCTGCAGTTTGCCTACAGAGCCAACAGGTCTGTGGACGATGCAGTCAACCTGGCCCTCCACTCCATCCTGCAGCACCTGGACTCCCCGGGAACCTACGCCAGGATCCTGTTTGTGGACTTCAGCTCTGCATTCAATACCATCCGCCCCGCTCTGCTCCAGGACAAGCTGTCCCTGCTCAACGTGCCTGACTCCCTCTGCAGGTGGATCACCGACTTCCTGACAGACCGGAGGCAGCATGTGCGGCTGGGAAAGACTGTCTCAGACTCTGTTAGCATCAGCACCGGATCACCCCAGGGCTGTGTACTTTCCCCCCTGCTCTTCTCCCTGTACACCAACTCCTGCACCTCCAGCCACCAGTCTGTCAAGCTGATCAAGTTTGCGGATGACACCACCCTCATTGGGCTCATCTCCAACGGCGACGAGTCCGTCTACAGGAGAGAGGTGGCCCGGCTGGCGTCCTGGTGCAGCCACAACAACCTGCAGCTGAACGCTCTGAAGACAGTGGAGATGATCGTGGACTTCAGAAAAGTCACAGCCCCTCTGCCCCCCCTTACCCTCACAGACTCTCCCATCACCACTGCGGACTCCTTCCGGTTCCTGGGCACCACCATCACCCGGGACCTCAAGTGGGAGCCGACCACCAGCTCCCTCATCAAAAAGGCCCAGCAGAGGATGTTCTTCCTGCAGCAGCTGAGGAAGCTCAAGCTACCCACCAAGATGTTGGTGCAGTTCTACACGGTCATCATCGAGTCCATCCTCACCACCTCCATCACCGTGTGGTACACAGGAGCCACCGCCAGGGACAGACTAAGACTGCAGCGCGTAGTGCGCGCTGCTGAGAAGGTGATCGGCTGCAAGCTCCCATCCCTCCAGGACCTGTACATCTCCAGGACCCGGAGGCGTGCAGGTCGGATCATAGCCGACCCTTCACACCCTGGACACGCACTGTTTGCCCCCCTCCCCTCAGGCAGAAGACTTCGGTCCATTCAGACTAAAACCTCCCGCTACATGAACAGCTTCTTCCCCTCTGCCATTAGACTGCTGAACACTAAGTGACTTATTAGACTCTCGTGCACTATGTACAGCAGCTCAACCGAACTCATGATAATTATCACTGTTTTCTTTTGCACTACCGACTGCACTGTGTGGAACTCCACAATATCTGCTGCCTTTTTTTTTTTCTTTTTTTTTTTTGTTACTTATTTGTACCCGTAGGTAGACTTGGTTTGCAGTCTGGTGACAAGCCACCGGCTGCTGGTCGCTGCGTGCGCGAGCGCCCTAAACCTACATGTTTTTGGTATGCGGGAGGAAACCGGAGAAATCCCGGAGTAAACCCACGCAACACGGGGAGAACATGCAAACTCCACACAGCTCACTGTTGGTCGGGGGCTGGGATCGAACCCACGATCTCATGATCCCCACGATCCCCCGGCCGAGGGTAAAACTGTGCTGCCACAGTGCTAAACCACTGCGCCACCGTGCAGCCCACCGTGCTTGTTAATATATTTAAAAATTGCATAGATTAGTATTACTCATTCATATTCTACATTTTATTGCATGCATAGTTTTTTATTTTTATCTTTAGTGCTACTCCATGTTGAATGTTGCAGCATTGCACAGAGACAAATTCCTAGTTTGTGTACTACATGAACAATGGCAATAAATCTGATTCTGATTCTGATTCTCTTCACAGCCAATGCAGATTAGGGGAGAGGATGTGGAGGTGGTTTAGGACTACAAATATCTGGATGTCATGATCAGCAACGGGCTGGACTGGAGATCCAACGCTGATGCTGTGCTCAAGAAGGGGATGAGCAGACTCCACTTCCTGAGGAAGCTGCGATCCTTCAACATGTGCAACAGGATGCTGGAGCTTTTCTACCAGACCACTGTCACCAGCGCCATCTTCTTTGCTGCTGTCTGTTGGGGTAGCAGTATCAGAGCCAGTGACACCAACACACTTGACAAGATTATCAAGAGGGCTGGCTCTGTAACTGGTCTCAGGTCGGAGACCTTTGAGACAGTGGTGGAGAGGAGGACACTGAACAAACTGCGATCCATCATGGACAATCCTGATCACCCCCTCCACCACACACTGGACAGACAGCAGAGCACTTTCTCCAGCAGACTGCTACAGCTTTGCTGCCAAACGGTTAGGTACAGGAAATCTTTCCTGCCACATGCCATTTCACTGTACAATAACTCACTATGATGTTGAATTCTGGTCATAACTATGCTGCCATACTGCACCTTACAGTGTAATTGGTACCTCACATCTCACTCTGCACCTGATAGTCCTGCACTGTACAGCAGGTATGATTCATGTGTCTATATGGGTCACCATCTATTCATCTATGATGTATACAAGCTTTGTTAGCAGTTTTACTTTCCATGGGTAATCCCTTTGTCTGTTATTCTGTGTGTGTTTCTGTTGTTAGGTTGTCTACTGTCATGCAGCTGTTAAACTGTAATTTCCCAGTTTGAGATCAATAAAGTACATCTGTCTATCTAAATGTAGTAAATTAATGAGAAAAAGTTACACATTTATAATAAAACTGCAAATTTTCAAGAAAAAAATGCATTTATGCTTAGCACTGGTGCTTCAAATGCATTTTGTTCAGTTGTGTCACATGATATGGAGGTATTGGTGATGATTTTGGGGGACAGTTCTCTCTTTTTTCCAGGTTGCCCACCTCCCTGTTTGCGCCTATGGCGTGCTGAGAGGGACGCAGGTCACCAAGCTCTGTGCCATGAGAGAAACTGTGTGAATAAATCAGCTTTTTATGGAGCCTGACTGCTCATTTGGCGGTGGCACAACACGATGGTTTATGTTGGTAGGAGAAACAGCACTGTTTGCTTGTCGCCAACGCATTTGACCTGTGTACGGGGTGTGCGATGGGATTATTTTGTGTCCTCACCTCGGTGCTCTGTGAATGGTGCTGTTCGGGATGTCATGCTTGGTCTCGTGGTGACATTTTGTATCGCTGCCCTCTGTGGTGGCACTGAGCGACGGTGGCAGCACAGCGGCAGTAGTGGCCAGGTGGCTGCGTGCGATGGCCGTGCTTGTGGCCAACCAACGTTGCAGTCAGCGGGTACGCAACGCTGACATGTTCGGTAGCTTGGGCAGAGCAGCAGAGTTGGTGGGCACAGCGAGGCACACATATCTGAAGATTATGCGTGTTTGGGTCCAGACTGTTTTGCGGTTGGGTCTGGATGTGAACTTTGGTGCAGAAATTGAGAAGCCAGGCACTAGAAGGTACAGGTAATTTTTGAGGGTACAGAGCTCGTAAAGACTGTCTATGGTTAATGGTCAAGTCAAGTCAAATCAAACGTCCCTTATTTTAATGAAGTGGCCAATACCTCAATTTCTTTACAGATGAAACACAAACAACTTGATATGACTCTCCTGGAGTAATGGAAGGCACAGAAATACTAAACTCTGTGTGCTTTCATCATAAACCTGATGACCAAACGGCCACCCAAGTGGAAACACTTTCAATTCTGCTGGCTGTACTCCTGTTACGAGACTGCAGAGTAGAAGACCAAACCATCCTACAGAAATCCTGAGGGGACACATGCTCACTAACCCTTTGAAGCCTTCACAATGGCTTCTTTCTTTTTACATCTTCAAAGAGAATATTTGTACCACTTTTTTTTTCCAGTTTGTCTGAAGTACTTTTTTGCCATTTCACTTTGCAATGTGAAATCTTAATATCACTTCACACAGGGCCGTGGCTTTATGGCTCCCCTGCGCCACTGGTCCACCAGGCCCGTAACCAGTCAGCTGGACAGAAAACCCATTCACATTACAGCCAAGTCAAGAGAAACAACAGAAAACACCAAGAGTAGAAATTCCTAAATAGATTTTACCTTCTCGTGTGTTTTTCCAATGTTCTCATATTAATTCATACTTATCTTTAGAGACCCAACAGGCACATCAAAGGAAAATACTAAGACAAGTTAGCAGCTGCTGCACAAATGCATACAGTACAACACATGTAACATAGATGTATGCATCGCCGCGGATGTCAGCAACATCAATAGAGCTTCTGTCCATTAATTTGACTACCAGGACTACCCTGTGTTCCTTCTCATCATTGGGCCTTCTTACGGCAGCCTGTCATCAGCCTTTGTTGACCCTTACACACACACAGACACGACACATCTCTGGGACAAACAGAATTGAGAGACACCCAAGAGACAAGGGGATGAAAAGGCTCCCCCACAAGCAGGCTCATGTATTCAGTCCAGTCCCCCGGTGGATCTGCCCTATATTGACAAAGCAGAATGGTGGAGGCCTTTGTGAGCGTATGAGACAGAGCAGTGTGACACAGTTCTCACACTACCTGAATGACACCCCACATAACACTACACCATATCACAGACTTTAAGGCGCAATTTCACTCAATTGTGAAAATGATCCTATTGTGCACAAGGCCAATGTGATGCTACATTTAAAACTCTCTGAAGGTGAATATATGAGCTCCATTCTGTCGGTGTGGAGAAATGTTTGAAATATAGATGCGTTTTGAAAATAAAATCAATGCAGATAACACGGCGAACGGTGTGGGGGGAAAAAAGCAGAAGAAGCACTGGAGTGTTATTCTTACCTAAACCTTTTATCTAACTTGTCAGCCTTGTGAGGCACGCACAGCGTGTGCATGTGTGTGTTTTCAGCTTAATGAAATGCTGCTGTAATGCCCTTACTTATAGGTAAAACAGTAATCCAATACATACATTTCATGAAGACATATACATTTGTTCCTCTAGGTAAGGTGCCATAAAACACAAAGTGCATTTGTGAAACACATTTTTATTATGGCTGGAGTCCCAAAGTGCCTTTCAAGTCTGCAAAGCAGAACAAATGGCACAGATGTATTTCACACTGTAAACGAACATCTTTTTTTTTTCCTCCTTAGTTCAGATATTTTTTCTTAGTTTAAATAAACAATTAAAAAAACAGGCCTTAGAAAGGCTATGGTTAAGTCTCCCATCATCGAGGGCTAAAAGGGCAGCTAAATGAAACCAGGTGTTACAATGCAAAAACACAGAAATTTAAAAAGGAACATTACGATTGACATCACATATTACCTCCATTCAGAGACACAGAAATCACACACACACACACACACACACACACACACACACACACACACTGTCTGCAGAAGTGAGATGCCGAAGCACACTGTAGTAGTTTTGAAGCAAATACTGTAGGAATCACACTCAAAAATCAAGCAGAGGAAAGATATCATTCATTGCTATTCCAGCTGCAGTGGAGTTCAAGTATAAACAGGCAATATTTCACTGGGAAAAATCCGATGTAAAAGGTGATACTAACCATTCAGCAGATGAGATCTAAAGAAGAACTACACTACTGCACCTAGCCTACTTCCATGGTGCAGAAGAGCATCGGTGTGATGCACCAGCAGGTGTTTGTGTAATGCTGGCTGCTCTACTGTCTACCCCTAAACCAGACCGTGTGCACTTCTCTTCAGACTGCAGACGAAACAGTTTCAGCAGCAGACCGCTTGGGAAATTCCCATCCCAGTGTTGCCACCAGCTACCTATGCTTTCAAAATAAATAAACTGGTGTTTGTGTCTTAATCTTGCCTTCTCCCATGTTCTTCTCAAACACAGTTCTGCAGCAGAGCTTACATGGATACAATAAGTGGGTTATCTGAAAATCATTCATGGACCCCAGGATAAATAGCAGTCGCTCCCACAGCAAATAATGAGGACGTGAATAAAGAATAGGGGAAAAAGCAATTGGTGAGAGGCATTTGTTTGGCCGAATACAAAAAAAGAATAAAAAGAACTCCTAGTTGTAGCTTTAAATTGGTGCTTTAAGTGGCTAAACATTGTATTTGTACCTTTCATTCTAACCAGCATCAGCATGAACAGCGCATTCACCGCCAGTGGATTCACACAATCCTAATAATCCACAGATGGGGCTTGTCTGTCATAGTGTCAGTATATGACTCTTACAGAACCCCACGAGATTCCAGTTGAGAGAGAGAGAGAGAGAGAGAGAGAGAGAGAGAGAGAGAGAGTCCATGCTTTGGTGCTGCCAAATTGAAATGCAGATTGTCCAGCACCATGGTGTTATAATGACTTTGGTAAATAATACACTTGTGCATACAACCCCAATTCCACTGAAATTGGGACATTGTGTAAAATGCAAATAAAAACAAAATACAATGATTTAAAAATCCTTTTTCAGCCTATATTCAGTTGAACACGCTACAAAAACAAGATATTTCATGTTCAAACTGATAAACTTTATTGTTTTGCAAATATTCACTCATTTTGAATTTCATGCCTGCAACACACTCCAAAAAAGCTGGGACAGGGGCCTGTTTACCACTGTGTTACATCACCTTTCCTTTTACCAGCACTCAATAAGCATTTTAGAAACTGAGAACACCAACTGTTAAAGCTATGTAGGTGGAATTCTTTCCCATTCTTGCTTGATGTACAACTGCAGTTGCTCAACAGTCTGGGGTCTGCATTGTCATATTTTGCGCTTCATAATGAGCCACACATTTTCAATGAGAGACCGGTCTGGACTGCAGGCAGGCCAGTCTATGAAGCCACGCTGCTGTAACATGTGCAGAATGTGGCTGAAATAAGAAGGGGCGTCCCTGAAAAAGACATTGCTTGTATGGCAGTATATGTTGCTCCAAAACCTGTATAATATCTTCAAAATATAATAATATATATATATATATATATATATATATATATATACTGTATATATATATATATATATATATATATAATATATCTTCAAAATAGCAGCCTCCCAGGAAGACAGGACAGATGTGGAGGAGTATGCTGATTCGGTCACCAGCTACATCGCGAAGTGCACAGAGGATTTCACTACAGTGAAGACCATCACTATGCGGGGTAATCATAAGCCCTGGATGACTGCAGAGGTGCGCTCGCTGCTTAAAGCCAGAGATGCAGCGTTCAGAGCGAAGGACAGGATTGCCCTCCGCTCAGCCAGGTCTGCACTTTCAAAGGGAATTAAGGCGGCAAAGCGCGCCTATGCGGAGAAAATCCAGGGACACCTCTGTGACACTAGGAACACCAAGCAGATGTGGCAGGGAGTTCGGACACTGACGGGCTTTAAGTCTAGGCAGGGGGTCGATGATGACGACACTTCGCTTCCAGACAGGCTTAACGACTTCTTTGCACGTTTTGAAGCATCAAACTCGACAATCAGAGGGAGGGCCGGCCCACTCCCACCATCGGTCGGACCAGCTTTTACCATTAACACAGCGGACACACGGAGGACCCTATCCAGAATCAACCCACGCAAAGCTGCAGGTCCAGACAACATTCCGGGACGTGTGCTCCGAGACTGCGTGAGCGAGTTGGCGGATGTCCTGACTGACATTTATAACATCTCCCTGAGTCAGGCCATCGTTCCCAGATGCTTCAAGACCTCTATCATTGTACCGGTGGCAAAGAAACCAGTGGTGTCCTGTTTGAATGACTATCGTCCTGTTGCACTTACACCAATTGTGATGAAGTGTTTTGAACGGCTTGTCAAACCACACATCACAGCCTGCCTCCCTGCATCACACGACCCGCTCCAGTTTGCATATCGTTCAAACCGCTCCACGGAGGATGCTATAGTCACCACCCTACACTCTGTCATCACCCACCTGGACCAGAAAGACACCTACGCCAGACTCCTGTACATTGATTTCAGTTCAGCATTCAACACCATTATTCCCCAGAGACTGATAGAGAAATTACTCCTTCTCGGTCTGAACACCGCCACATGTCTCTGGATCCTGGATTTCCTGACTGAGAGACCTCAGTCTGTCCGGGTTGGAAACAACATCTCCAACTCTGTCACGCTGAGTACCGGAACCCCTCAAGGCTGTGTACTCAGTCCACTGTTGTTTACACTTCTAACACATGACTGTGTATCCAAACACGAGGGGAACCAGATTATTAAGTTTGCAGATGACACCACGGTGGTGGGACTTATTCAGAGGGATGAGGAATCAATGTACAGGGAAGAAGTGAGAGACCTGGAGGGCTGGTGCAGGGAGAACAATCTGGTGCTCAACGTGGACAAAACGAAGGAGATGATTATCGACTTCCGGCGGTCACAGCCTGAGCACGTCCCCCTCAGCATCGGCGGCCGTTTAGTGGAGAGAGTAGAGAACATCAAGTTCCTTGGAGTGCAGATCTCGCAGGACCTGACCTGGAGCAAGAATTCCTTGGAGATCAGGAAGCGAGCTCAGCAGAGACTACACTTCTTGAGAAAACTCAAACAGGCCTCTCTCCCCATCTGCATCCTCAGGACCTTCTACAGAGGTGTGGTGGGTGTTCTGACGTACTGCATTGCTACATGGTACTCCAGCTGCAGTATGTCAGACAAAAAAGCCCTGCAGAGGATAGTCAAGGGGGCGGAGAGGGTAATTGGAGTCTCCCTCCCCTCTGTCCAAGAACTTTTTCAGAACCGTTGTAGGAGCAGGGCACTGAACATTGTCAAGGACCGTTCTCACCCTCTGCATAAACACTTTGAACTTCTTCCATCTGGTAAACGATTCCGGAGCATCAGAGGCAGAACCACCAGACTGATCAACAGCTTCCTCCCACAAGCTGTCAGGATGCTGAACAGCTGACCCGGAATCTCACATACACACTACTGCACCTATGGACATTTTGTATATTATAGTTAGTTATTCTTTTTCCCCAAGTATGTCTCAGGGATGTGTGAATGGATGGGAGGGTGGGGGTGGGGTGGGGGGTGGAGCTATGTGGGAGTGTGTCTTAATCATGCTGCTTCTTATATGGATGCCGAGAGAAACACAATTTCATCTTGCCTGCACTACAGTTGTATGTACAGCAATATGACAATAAAGTTTGATTTGATTTGATTTGATAATAATAATGGATTGCATTTATGTAGGGGCAGCTCGGTGGAGCAGTGGTTAGCACTGTGGCAGGCTGCAGCACAGCAAGAAGGTCATGGGTTCAATCCCACTCTTGACCATCAGTAATCCTTCTGTGTGGAGGTTGCATGTTCTCCCCATGTCCATGTGGGTTTTGTCTGGGTACTCTTGCTTCCTCCCACAGGCCAAAGACATGCACATTAGGCTAACTGGCATCAACTAGGGATTCTAAATTGTCCATAAGTATGAATGTGAGAGTGAATGGTTGTCTGTCTCTCTGTGTTGGCCCTGCGGTGGACTGGTGATCTGTCCAGGGTGTACCGTGCCTCTCGCCCAAAGATGCTGGGATGGGCTCCAGCCCCCCTGCAACCCGAAAAGGATTAAGCGGAAGAAGATGGATGAATGAATGAATGCATTTAAATACCACTTTCCATAACACCTAAAGATGATTTACACTGACCCCGTTTACATGGTCATGAGTAAACTAATTATAATCAGCTTTCTGGAGTTACCCGATTATTCAAAATGTTATGTAAACAGAGTAATCCGATTACCTTTATCAGTTAAAGCCCATTATCGGTTTATGAGAAAATGGATTAACACACCTAGTTTATTTGCCCAATAAGCCATTTACTCGGTGCATGTAAACACCATAAGCTGTTTATCACCTTTATACTCCAGTAATCCAGTTTACTCCAGTAATCAGTTTACTCGTGACCATGTAAACAGGGTCAATGATTCCATTATTCCTTCACTCCACAGACAATGGTAGTGGTAAGTTACTTCTGTAGCCACAGCTGCACTAGGGCAGACTGATGTAAACATGACTGCCAGTCTGTGCCAACAGCCTGTCAAACCACTTATTCACATTCACACACCAGTGTCATGAACACACTGGAGGCAAGATGGGTAAAGTGTCTTGCACAAGGACACAACAACAGCAGGGTGGGGGAGCAGGATTAGAACCACCAACCCTCTGATTAATAGATGACCTGATCTACATCCTGAGCCACTACCACCCCATGTATGTATCATTCAGCTTTACTGGTTCCTTGACAGGTATGCAAGTTACCCATGCCATAGGCACTAACACACCCCCATACCATCACATATGCTGGCTTTTGAACTTAATGCTGATAACAATCTGGATGGTTCTTTTCCTCTTTAATCCGGAAGACACAATGTCCATAATTTCCAAAAGCAATTTGAAACGTGGACTAGTGAGATCCCAGCACACTTTCCACTTTGTGTCGAACCATCTTAGATGAGTTTGGGCCCAGAGCAACCGGCGGCATTTCTGGGTGTTGTTGATATATGGCTTTGGCTTTGCATGACAGAGTTTTAACTTGCACTTGCAGATGTAGTGCTGAACTGTGTTAACTGACAATGGTTTTTTAAGTATTCCTGAGCCCACATGGTAATATCCTTTACAGAATGATGTTGGTTTTTAAAGCAGTGCCGCCTGAGGGATCAAAGGTCACGGCCATTCAATGTTGGTTTTTAGTCTTGTCGTTTATGTGCAGAAATTTCTCCAGATTCTCTGAAACTTTTGATGACATTATGGACATTAGATGATGAAATCTCTAAATTTTTTGCAATTGTACATTGAGAAATATTCTTAAACTGTCAGACTATTTACTCACGCAGTTGTTCACAAAGTGGTGAACCTCGCCCCATCCTTGTTTGTGAATGACTGAGCCTTTCGGGGATGCTACTTTTACATCCAATCATGACACTCACTTGATAGCTCAAGTAGGTTCATTTTGTCTTCTTTTAATTATTTACCTTTTGTTCTTATTAAAGACAAAAATAGAAAGATGTTTTTACCTTCTTTACATGCTTCGACTGTTCACTGCAGCCTTCGTCAGAAGTGTCAGCTGATTGTTGCGAGGTGTCATTTTATCAGCTGACTTTCGTAGGCGGGGCCAGCCCAGCAGACCTGTCAGATCCACCGAGCCGGCCCCGCTTTCTGCTGTCCGATGGTCTCTGGAGAATGTGGTCCCAGGTGTGGGAAAGCATAAAGGCAAGAACTCACTGACCATCTGAACAGCATGGACAGCACTGGGAATATAAAATTCACACACGAAGAGGAAGAAAATGGCACCATAGCCTTTCTGGACATGAAAATCCACCATAACGATGACGGCAGTATAAAAATCACAGTGTACAGAAAACCAACCCACATGGATCAATACCTACTATGGACATCAGAACACCCCACAACACACAAACCATCAGTTGTCAGGACGTTATATGAACGGGCCACCATCATCACAGACCAAGAAGACAGACAGCAGGAGGAAAACCACATAAAACATTCACTCACACGCTGCCAATATCCAGTATGGGCCATAAACAAAGGGAAATAGCAAGTCAAAAACCAAAGAAAACAAACAGGAAACAAGACACAGAACAAAACCCAAAATCAAAAACAAGGACACCATAACTATACCATACATCCGAGGGATAACAGAACCAATTCAAAGGATCATGAAAAAATACAAAATAAACACAGCAGTAAAACCACACAAAAAAATTAAGACAGTTATTAGTACACCCCAAGGACAAAACAGAACAAGACAAAAAATGCAATGTAATATATGAAATATCATGCAGATCATGCAACAAAAGCTACATTGGAGAAACAGGAAGATCATTCACCAAAAGGGAAAAAGAACACCAGAAGGAATGTGAGAAGGAAACACAAGGACGACTCACAAGATCACAAAAAGAAAAGGCAGAACAAGAAACATTAAAATCAGCAATATCAGATCACTGCAAAAGAAATAACCACATCATGGACTGGGACAACGCAAAAATTACTGGATCGGAGAGCAACAGACACAAACGCTGGATCAAGGAGGCCATAGAAACCAGGAAGCAGGGAAAAGGTAGTATGAACCTGGATGAGGGGGCCTTTATGCTTTCCCGCACCTGGGACCACATTCTCCAGAGACCATCGGACAGCGGAAAGCGGGGCCGGCTCGGTGGCTCTGCCGGGCTGGCCCCGCCTACGAAAGTCAGCTGATAAAATGACACCTCGCAGCAATCAGCTGACACTTCTGACGAAGGCTGCAGTGAACAGTCGAAACATGTTAAGAAGGTAAAAACATCTCCTTTCAATTTTTGTCTTTAATAAGAATAAAAGGTAAATAAATGACACTCACCTGTTTCCAATTAACCTGTTCACCTGTGGAATGTTCCAAAAAGGTGTTTTTTGATTGTGTTGCAGGCATCAAATTCAAAATGATTGAATATTTTCACAAAAACAATAAAAGTTATCAGTGTGAACATTAAATACATTGTCCTTAATGTTTCAATTGAATATAGGTTGAAAAGGATTTTTAAATCACTGTATTTTGTTTTTTATGTTTCACACAATGTCCCTGATGTGAAGCCACAGATTACAACAGACTGAGAGGACGTGACGACGGATGCACGAGTGACGTCATCATGCCGTGCCTGTGTAAGGGGACTGTTGGCAGGAGACAGCCTCTTTGGCGCTCCGCCTCCGCAACAACACAAGCCTATGTCAGTCCAGCGTTAGCTTATAGATATATTGATGCAACACATGTAACATCTATTGTGTTTGTAATAAAGTTCATGTTCGGTTCGACTCCTGCCTCCGCTGTCCTATTTCCAGACATAACAATGGTGACGAGGAAAAAACTGGCATTCCGAGGGAAAACTCGATGCTTTCCCCGAAGAAGAGTGGCACGTGTTGGGCACCCCGGCTGGAGAGTTTGGCAGTTAAATGAGTCAGATTCTTCCAGCGCTGACAGCAAACAGGTGAGTCGGTCCAGCAGTTTGTCGCCGACCTCCACGGTTTGGCTAGTGTATGTGAGTTTGAAGAGCTGGAGGAAGAGTTTGTGCGAGACAAGTTGGCGGAGGGCACTACAAATACCAAACTGCGGTTGAAGATGTTCAAGATGCTTGTGACGCTAGCTGAAGCACTGGAGGACAGTGTCCCAGCTAGAGCAAAAAGAGGCTGCTCAGTTAGCGGGCCCCAGCCCGCGTTCCCCCCAGTCAGCTCCACTGGCACAGACTGTGGCCCCAGTTGCTGAGCCCGTCCCCAAGGAAGACACCGCGGGACAGCAGGGCACCACAGTGCAACAACCCAGCGGTGAACTCAGCTTGGATGACGACTCGAGTCCGCTGCATGCAGACGTGGACGCGGCCACTCCCTGCCTCGCACTGCATGCCGAACAGAGCCCAGCAGAACCCACCGGTTATACTTGCTTAAGAGCAGAGGTAGGTAGAATATCTAGAAATAAGTGTTGCCTTATGGTATTACAAAATTTGTGGTATTTAGTCACCACAAAAGTTACTTGCTAAAAAGTAAGAAAGTTTCTACTAAAAAAAAAAAAAAAGATTTATTGAGTCGTAAGTAACATTTATTTATTTATTGGCAAATTTATGAGGGGAAACTATACAACAACATGTAATATAAACTAGAGGGTAATCAAAGAACGCATACCTGTGCCATACTTGTATTTTTTTAAAACTGTGAGCAGGATTATGCAAAAACTACTTGACAGATTTTGATGAAATTTTCACCAGAGGTGGCCTTTGTGCTATGGATGACGCCATTAGATTTTGGAGCTGATCTGGGTCAGGATGTGGATTCTGATCACTTTTTCACTTTATCACTGCAAGATTAGTGCCTTAGTGAAGGTATGCACTCGCAGATCACCTCCAAAATCTAACTGGTTTATCTGTAGTGTAAGGGCCACCTCTGGTGAAAATTTCATCAAAATCCATCAAGTAGTTTTTGCATTATCCTGCTAATAAACAGACAGGCAGACAAACAAACCGACATGATCACGTGTTGCAAAAAGTTGCAATTTTTAAAAAAAAATCCCTCAAAAACAAATGTACACCTTAAGTACTGTAAATAAAATATTTGAGATTTATAGGAATAAATTGCAGATAAAAAAAACAAATTTATAGCTAAGAACAGGTTAATTATGATTCAGTGTTTTTCCAAATCATATCATAAAAATAGTACTAAATCAAATATGTCACTGGGCCAAATATGAGAATGATTATTTCAAATGTGATGTGAGAAAAACTGCAGCTTGCACTCAATTTAAATAAATGAAACCAAAAGTAACTCAAAGAATACAACCAAAAGTACGAGACTTAAAGTACAGTTTTTTATTACCTCTGCCAAGGAGGCAGAGTAATTAGGGTGGTTTGTCTGTCTGTCTGTTTGTTAGCAGGATTACACAAAAACTACTGGACAGGTTTTGATGAAATTTTCACCAGAGGTAGCCCTTGGCCCAAGGATGAACCCATTACATTTTGGTGATGATCTGAGACTGCATACCTCCACCAAGGACCTTGACGCAGCCTTGGTGGAGGTATGTGCTCTCTGAGTGCTCTTCTAGCTCATAAATGTACTCAAGGGTAAAAAGTAAGCTACAATAAACCAACGTAGTCAAGTACAATCTTTTAAAAAAAGTTACTTGAGTACATGTGGTTGAGTAAATGTAACTAGTTATTACACACTTAAGATTCATTTCAAGGTCAGAGGCAAGCTTGATAGCTCAGAGAAATGCTCCCCATATTCAACAACAGATAAATCTTAATGAACATTAACTTAATGAATTTGCTTTTTTCCTTTTTGCTAATATAAGTAGGTAAATTGATTGTCTTCAGGATATGCAATTAGCAGTTTGTTTGAATTATAATTCTCTAAAATAAGCGATACAGTGAGCAGGGGGGGGGGGCACACTTTCAGAATTGAATGTGGTTTGACAAATCATCCTGGGCTCAAAGTAATGGACTCAAATTGCCTGGGAGGAGGACATTTTTCTCTTTATGTTTTCAGTCTCCTTCCCCATTTACCGCTGACGGCCACAGTGAACTACGGGGGAGCAGTAATGCTGGGAGGGTGGAAGGACAGTTGTTGGGCAAGAAAGGTGGCGCCACGCTGATGGGACTTTTATGATGTTCTCTGCTGCTGGAGCGTAGAACTGGAAGAGAAGGAGTGAGGGTCGAGAGGAAAGAATGTCAGAGGGGGAAGGACACGCTCCAAAGTTAGCGTCTGGGTCTGGGGTGGGGTGGGGGGTGGGGGGTTAATACACTGTACTCGTTTTTCCCCACATACAGATATGCAGTGTGAGCAACTTCACAGCTTCTTTGAAAGTTTTACATGTGTTGTGGTTTTAGTTTAGAAGCCCCGGGTAGGTACAAGTTCAGTTTAAAGCCCAGAGGGTAAGTAATCCAGCAAGTTTCTAGCGAGAACATAAACTTAATTTCTGATGCACTAAAAAATTTTTTAAGCTGTATCTGAAAAAAAGTACACAAACACTATGTTGAGACTTGCTAAAATAAGGTAGTATTTTGTTAAATCTTAGTTACCTTTGTTAAACCTCCTTCACCATCTGTAGTAAATTGTTATAATCACAGACAAGAATATTAATCAAACGTGAACATTTTCATTTTTATGTAATTGAGGCATGTTACAGTGGCATGCAATAGTGCTTAGCATCAGAGCACATTACAAAATACTGCAAAGGAAGTATTGCAGCACAATTTTCCATCTAAAATATTTCAAGATGTTTCACAAACTCCCAGGATACTATATATAATAAAAGAGGAGATGATGATGTCTATTTTTTTTGGATCAATTTCCGTACTGTTTCTGGGTTTGATTTGGGCATAATGTAAAAAAAAAAAGAAAAAAAAAAGGAATAAACATATAGGGAAAACAGACACAAAACGAAGCTCAGTCAGGAGAGTCTGGTGTATTAAAGCGAACATGTGATGAGTACAGGGTCACGTAGTAAGAAAGGGTTCATTTAACAGACAGTCCAGTTTCCCATCAAACCACGTAGCATGTGTGCATCTCTGATTTTTGTCTTCCTCAATCTCAATCACTGTGTTTCAGTTACATGTGTGTGTGTGTGTGCGCGCGCGCGCGTATTCACCTATGCGTACATGATGAAGTGCTTGGAGGTGCCTAAGTACATCCCTTGCTGTGTGCAATCTGCAGCCCCTCTATAGTTGCCCCCCCCCCCCCGGTTGGCTCATCTCAAATGGCAATTTGTAAAACATGTCCCTCTGTTAGCCCTCTTCCTCTCCGCGCAGCCCTTCCCTGCATGACTGCGCCCCTCCCTCACCTCTCCTCTGCCATCCCTTCTCTTTGCATCACTTATTTTACTTCTTTCCCTTGCTTTCTGTCTTTCTCTCATTCCATTCTATACCTCCAGTATATCCTGCTTCTTTAATAACTCTCTGTCTGCCTGTTTATCACTTTCGCTCCCTCTCTCTCTCTGTCTCATTTACCCTCGTGAGTCCATGTGTTTTTTCTTCTTCATTATCTCTTTTTTTCCTCTGTTCCCCATTGAAGCTGCACTCTCATTACCTCTTCCAGATCACCCTCTTGTTTTAAATTTGTTTGTTTTTTCTCCAAGGAACACCAATAAATGTCTTGCAAATAATGTAATGAAGAGATTGTTTCTGTGCATACTGCATCATATTGATTTGAACAAAAAAATTCCCATTAAAATGAATACTTTATATACTGGTACTCCCCATCTGTTGCTGTGTTTCCTTTTTCCCAAGGGGAAGTGGTTGAGAACAATAAAGAGGGCCCTCGAAGTAACAGACTGAGCTATAGTCCATAAAACAGTTTAGCCTTGACTGAAGGGAACACAGTTCTAGGGGTTGAAATGCTTTCATGTACATATAGCTATTTGGAGTCAAAACATCCGTCATTAACCCAATGCTGCCACCAACTGTCTACTTAGCCTGTCAACCAGTAAAAGGACATGTGGGCTACACTGCACTCTCTGAGTCTTCAAGTCCAGAGCAGCAAACAGCTGCAGGTCAGCCCCAGTTGTGTAGATCCCTACTCAGTCAGAAAGTACACAACAACATTCAAACGTGCTTAAAATCAGAACGATTTTCTTCTATGAATTGAGAACTGCATAGCTGCATCAAAAGGTGCTAGCTCACTGGGAAGGTCTGCATTTCTCCTCAAATATTTCAGACCACATGATGATACTTGTTCACCATTTGTTTCCCACCCCGTGGGAACATGAACAGGTTTTACTAGCAAGGAGCAAGTGTAGGAGCAGCTTCATTTATACCTGCACATCTACATCCATCCATCCATCTTCTTCCGCTTAATCCTTTTCAGTCATGTCAAAAAATTAGGACACCCGATGGAAGCCTGTGTGTGTGGTTTTTTTTACATACACAAAACATATTTGGACATATGGATATTTAATAATATCAATAATATTAATATCAATTTTAACTGGAAGATTCAAGTAATATAACTAAACAATTTAAACTGAAGAAAAGACTAAAATTTTCTGTAAAATGTAATTCTTAAAACATGCCATTTCTGGTGAGGAATAAATTAGGACACCCCCACATTTATTCCCACTTAAAATGGCTAAACTCACACACAAGCGTATCACATCAGGTGTACATGATTAGAACATCGTTACTCAGCATTTTGGAGGAGGCTTGTTCTATTTAAACCTCAGACATTTAGTTTGGTGTGTTCCTGACTGATGAAGTGAGAGTGAACACCATGGTGAGATCAAAAGAGCTGTCTGAGGCCTTCAGAAAGAAGATTGTAGCAGCTTATGAGTCTGGTAAGGGATGTAAAAAGATCTCAAGAGAATTTGGAATCAGTCATTCCACTGTCCGGAAAATAGTCTACAAGTAGAGGACATTCAAAACAACTGCCTACATGCCCAGGTCTGGCTGTTCAAGCAAGTTCACCCTGAGAGCAGACCGCAACATGCTAAAAGAAGTCTCCTAAAAACTCTAAAATGTCATCACGAGACCTACAGCAGGCTCTTGCTAGTGTTGATGTGAAAGTGCATGCCTCTACAATCAGAGACTGCACAAGTTTAACTTGCATGGGAGGCGTGCAAGGAGGAAACCTTTGCTCTCTAAGAGAAACATGAAGGCCAGACTGAAGTTTGCCAGTGAGAACACACACAAAGACCAGGACTTCTGGAATAATATTCTTTGGACAGATGAGTCTAAAATTGAATTATTTGGACACCAGAACAGAGGACGTGTTTGGCGTAGACCAAATACAGTATGGAGGTGGGAGTGTCATGGTTTGGGGATGCTTTGCTGCAGCAGGACCTGGCCAGCGCACCATCAAAGAATCCACCATGAATTCTACCAAGTATCAGAGGGTGCTTGAGGACCAAGTGAGACCATCTGTAAAAAAAATTAAAGCTGAAGCAGAATTGGACCCTGCAACATGACAATGACCCAAAGCATACCAGTAAATCCACGAAGGACTGGCTAAAAACTAAGAAATGGAGAGTCCTGGAATGGCTGAGTCAAAGCCCAGATCTTAATCCCATTGAGATGCTGTGGGGTGACTTGAAATGGGCTGTACATGCAAGAAACCCCTCAAACATCTCACAGCTGAAAGAATTCTGCGTCAAGGAGTGGGGCAAACTTTCTTCAGACCAATGTCAGAGACTGGTAGATGGCTACAAGAAGTGTCTCACTGAAGTTATTTCAGCCAAAGGGTGTAACACTAGCTATTAGGCAGTAGGGCATCCTAACTTTTTCCTGTTAGAATACACATTTTTGTTGTTTTGTTTAATGCGTAAAACAAGGTTAACGTTTGTTATTTACCTGCAATTAAATCACCTTCTTTTCCAGAGATAAATAAAAACAAGATTAGACATCAATATGTGAACATTTCTTAATAAAGAACTGAATATTTAATGAAGTGTCCTAATTTTTTCACATGACTGTAGTTATAGATTGTCTGGGTCCAGACATTTGAAATAGTCACCTTAAGAGAGTGGATTGGTGTGCCTGGCTCATGATTAAGCAATATCACATAAGAAGGAGTACGGTATCAATTAATGTATGCAGTAACTGCGGTGATTCGGTTGTAGGCACGACACAAAATGAAGGGCCAAAGATATCACTGCAGTGACATATTCATGATACTGCATGACCTCGAGTGTAATATTGCTTTAACAACAGTTCCACAAGCACAGTTCATAAAATGACAGAAATATGGGGCAAAATATTACGATTTCTGTTTGCCGAATGTAGCCAGTTAACTCTTACTAAGCACTTCAATGAGCATAATGTAGAAAAGATTAAGCATATTGTCATTTCATGTACAGTACATGCAACCAAATTACATACTGTCCAGTGCACTTTATGTACATACCAGTCACCTGCTGAGTACAGTCTGTGGATTAATCCCACTCTGGCTTGCCTATTTGTTGTAAACAAGTGTGACTAGCCAGATGTTTACCATGGCAGGATTGCCCTGTTACAGAGGTCTTGATTTTTAGGACTGTCTCTTTTCATACAGCACCTCACTGTAGAAACTAAAGTTTCCAACACAGTATTACAATTCTTACATATTATAAGAAGTCACTGATATTAACACAACACCACTGAAACAGAGTGATACATATTCTGTGAAATATCCAAGTGTAATTACTGGGGAATATAATAACTCCTGAAACAACTTAATGTCCAAACAAATTGCCCAGTTGGAACTAACAACAGACAATTTCTTCATTCAAAATCCAGCTGTTCGGTTCTAATGACCATCAACCAGCCAGTGAGAAGGACATCTTTACTTACACTACATGGACAAAAATGCTGGCCAAATTACACCTTACTTGCATGCCATCTTTCTATAAATGCAATTTATTTAAAGTTGGTCCCTTTTTTGCAGCGAAAACACCTTCCACTCTTCTAGGAAGGCTTTCTACAAGATTGTGGAGTGCATCTGTGGGAGTCTTTTCACAAATCCAAGAAGAGCATTTTTGAGCTCCGACGCTGCTGTTGGACCAGAGGGACAGGCTAACAGTCTCTGTTCTAATTCATCCCAAAGGTGATGGATGGGGTTGAGATCAGGGCTCTGTGTGGGCCAGTCAATTTTTCCCCCCCCACACCACACTCATCCAGCCGTGCTTTTATGGACCTGGCTTTGTGAACCAGAACAGAAAAGGACCAGAAACAGAAACTTTCCCTACAAAGGGATAAGGATAAGGGAATAAGGACCTGTACTTATATAGCGCTTTTCTAGTCTCAAAGACCACTCAAAGTGCTTTACTAGTACTAACCCTCTATTCTAAGGGCCTATAGGAGACAGATGTCTAGGGACAATTTAGAACAACCAATTAACCTAACATGCATGTCTTTGGATTGCGGGAGGAAACCGGAGCCCCCGAAGTAAACCCACTCAGCACAGGGAGAACATGCAAACTCCACACAGAAAGGTTCCTACCCCTGCCAGCCTGGGGATTCAAACCTGGAACCTTCTAGCTGTTAGGCAACGATGCTAACCACTGCACCACCATGCTGCCCAAAGCTGGAAGCACAGAGCTGGAAGCACAGAATTCAAAATGTCGAGGTACGCACTACATTTTGTCTGGAATGAAACACCTGAATTTAAGGATTCGCACCGACTCACAGCTGTATTAGGATGTATTACTAACACGTACTTAGATGTATACAACAAATGTTATCTTACATGCATGACCACTAAATGCCTCTAGCATGCATTAAAGCCAGTACCAACAACACCAACCTTAACTGAGCACAGCACAGCTGTTAGAAACACATGCAGCGGCAGCCATCAATAAAGAAGGAAAAGAAGCCCACAGACACGCAGTTCTGTGATTCTGATAGATCAGACATTCTGGAACAAGGACTATATTCCCACCTCTTCACTCTACAAAGACAATCCCTGTAGCTGCCTTCAGAATAACAAAAAAACAGATCTATGATGGACACGAACATGGTTAATGTGTGGGTATGCATTTCACTTACAGTACCTGCCGTGTTCAGCTCTACTTAACAAAGAGGCACAACAGCCGCCAGAGAGCAGACCTTGAAAACTGAAAGAGGAATGGTTGTGAGGTAAGTGTAGAAGGAAAATGAGATGGATTATAATGACTGATGCATAAATTGAGTGGAGGATGAATACCCTGACGGACGAGCACAAACAGAGCGATGGGATGACAGGCAGACTTTCGTCTCTTACCCTCCATTTCAAGCAGTAGTTTACCACGGCCAATTATTCACTTCACTTCAAGTACATTTGTTCCAGGACTTTGGAGTGTTTTTGCATTCATGGAGGGGGGATGCATCGCCCTCCTTTTTCAACTCTGTGGTGAATAGTCTATCTTTTATCTTCGTTAAACTTTTCCACTTTTTGTTTACGGCCCCCTCTAACCCTCTGCCCAATCCATCCGTTTCTCCACCTTCGTGAACACACTCACACAGACACACTCTCCATGCATCCCTGAGACAACATCTATGAGAAACCCACCAGCTCCTCCCCCTCCTCCTCCAGAGGTTTCACTCATTTGTATTTCATTTGCATGTTTCCTGTGCGACCTGCAGCATTTGACTTTGACAGTGGCGGGGAAGCTGGCCTGACCCTGTCTGTTTCAATGCTCCCTCTCAGCGGGTGTCTACTGTACCTCTTTTCGCTTCCGCTCACTCAGCATTGTGTCATTTAACCTCTCAACTCGCTGCTCATCACCCATTTTTATTCTTTCCTCCGTCTCTCTTTGCCTTCTAGTTTGAAAACAGATGCATTTCATTTTATCAAAATTCTCATTCACTTCTTTTTCTTTTTTTGTTTCTCTCATTCTGAAGTGTTTTTCTTGCATCTTGGTCCATTCATCTCCCTTCCTGACACTCGATTGAAAGAAGATGCAACTGTAGGGACTTCCAGCTCTGAATACAAAAAAAAAAAAAATATCACACATTACACCCTATTTTCAGCTGGACAAAAAAGCTCACCACCCATTTCCTTTGCATAAAAACACAGCTGCTGGCAAACATGTCAGCAGCTATTGAGGTTAAAAGACACACATGCTCTATTAAGTAACATTCTGTTAGAAAGAAGTAATGTCACGGTCCCAAAAAATGTGTGCACAAACAGACATATGCAGGGATAGATCCGTGCTAAGACTCCAAATCCAAAACAAACAGAAACACACACAACTTACACTTTCCCGCTCTTTTGAACACACACACGCACGCACGCACACACACACACACACACACACACACACACGTTCAGAGAGATGTCCCCAAGTAACTGTGAAATTAAACTGCTTTTCTCAGATATGACGTGTTGGAAAATCATTTGAGTGGTTAACCAGACACAGAAAGCGGCTGTTTCACCCCCCTCACCCTTTTTTCTTTTTAAGTCTGCCATTATGAGGCTTTCCAATTAAACAAATTCCCCATAACCGAGATTAGCATCGTCAATTTGCTTTTTCCTCTCCACAACAAATTGCAAGCCAGCACCAACAATATGGTGTAAAGTCTCCTCCCACCCCCTATGGGCTCACTAGAGAATTGGAAAAAGTTATAATGATGCGAGTGTGTGACAGAACATGGCAGTCGGACGACACCGTTCAGATCCTTCGCCGTGGAGAATTTAAAAAGCTGCGTTCAGGATGCCTGCTGTAATTGGCTGTGCAGCTGAAGAGTCGAACCCTTCACTGGCTTCATTACTGGCAAGTCTACATGTGGCATGTCAACAGGGTAAAAATTAGACACAATCTACCAGACACCACAGAGCGTATATGTAGCTATATATTGTTAGGCTGCACTTTGCTGTTGTTGTGAGACCCAGACGTGTATGCGTGCATGTAACAGGTACCTATTAGTATGAGTCACCATACTGATAGCTGTGTGCGAGCGTATCTGTCTATGGAGTAGCAGAGGGAAGCATTCATTAATGTTTGAGTGTGCATTTCCCAACTTGTCTGCTACTGTGTGTTTCGAAAAGACACTGTATGTCAAAGAAAATGATTAAAAAGAAAAAAAAAAAAAATCCACACTGCTCTCTGGCTCTCATCTGACATTTTAAAAGCCAGCGAGCTGGGGACAGAGAAACTTTTTATGAAAACCGACTAACTGTCCAGCGGGGGTGACAGACAGAGAGACAGAGTGGCAGGGAGATGAAGAAGAAAAAAAACATATTCAAAGACGGGAAAGAGAGAAGGGAGAAGACACAGCGGGAAGGGAAAGTATTCAGTGGACGGAAGAGGGAACAGTCATTCAGAGAGTCGGGGGGGAGAGGAAGGGCCTGTGCAGTTTCATTTATTTGAAGCGATAGGAGGGGAGAGAACGGGTGGGGGGGGGGGTTTGGAGACAGAGTGGCTACTGTAGGAAAATGGCTTTATAATACAGTTAAAGAGCAGCACAGAAGACACAGAGTCAGACGGACAGAGGGGAGAAAACGAACAGCTCAGGAATCACTGTGTAGAAGGATAAACAGATGGAGGAGATCTCATTTTTTAACTTATGTTCTCAGTCTTCAGTACAAATCAGTAGAACGTCTAGAAAGTAACACTTCCCACACAGAATGGCTAATTAAATTTATCTATCAGCCTTTGTAGTACAACAATCCTGCCTATTAAATACAACAATAAAGGGCATGAGGACATACTGTACAGGGACGTAGTAGGGATCGGGGCTTGACACTAACACCGGCCAATCGGCCAATGGCAGGTGGATTTCAGCAGTGGCCAGTACGGATGTTAATAATTAACTGACTTCTGATTAACTGTTGATAAGAATTTAGTTGACTAAGTTAAATTAGTTGTCAATTAATTGATAACTCAGCAGTCCTTTTCAATGGGAGCTTATTCTATGAAATGTAGTGGTGTCGCTGTCCAGGTGGGGGCACACAAGGTCACCCACTGCCGCATTTCAACAGAAAAAACAGAAGAAGACACTAAGCCCCCACAGCGCATGCGCTGTGCAGGGCGAAAAAAATTCACCCTTCTGGGACAGGAGAGTCACACCAAGTTCCAATGGCACGTTTTTAATGTCCACCCGCCTACTTCAAATCAACACGGCGGACAAATGGACTGCAGCAAGGAAAAAGGCTACACAAGCACAAAAGCCTATCCCCGCTGCCAGCACACCAGACTCAAGTTCCCACTAAGGTAACAGACAACAGAGGGAGCCCAGATCATACCGGGTTTGTCTGGATTTCTCGGGTACTGTGATAATGTTCAACATGCAACAGATGAAGGCACTCACAATTTATTTTCCTGTTAAAACAGTCTACCAGTGCATCTCAGTAAATTAGAACGTGAAAGTTTTTTTTAACATAAAAAGAAAGTTTATATTGATAATAGTTTAAAAAAAAAAATCATGACATTTGTAATTTACTGAGAAGTACCAGCACATAGTACACACTACATACAGTGCAAAATTGTTAAACTACAAAAAAATGCCGTTGTCTGTAGTAAAAAAAAAAAATGCAAATGGTACAGTAAATCGTTGAGGAATATAATGTTAATGTTTTATTCAGCATATGAAAAAACAGCAACTTTTTATGTTAAAGACAGACTGTATTGTACCGAGGGAAATTCAGATTCTCAGGAAAAATGCCGCTTACCAATTAATCATTAAAGGCGAATCAATTATCAATTAATGAATTAACTGATAACTTGCATCCCTACTGGCCAGTAAGACAGCCACTCACACTAGCCACTTTGGCGGGTTGCAGTTTTCTCAAATGGCATCTAAAATAATAAACCTACTGCAATGTGAGACTACGAAACTACAACTCCCGTAAGCACTATCTGCGCACAGTGTGTGCTAATTGGTCCACTGTCGCCGTAGACAGAGTCTGGAGAAGCTGTGGCCAGTCTACTCCATGGGTCGGTCTCCTATCCTGACCCTGTTCAGCCCAGTGGGAAGAAATGCCGTTGTGGGTGGTGGCTTTTCCTGTACCTAGTACGGAGTGGAGCCAGACTCCACCCATGACGAGTTCATTTTGCAGTCAGTCTGGAGAAACGGTGACAAACAGCAGCTGGCAGAACACACCTGTCCCCGCTCTCAGCAATCATATTACCAGGAGAACTGTTCCTGATCCCCATCATCCCAGCAGTGAGTAGCTAATCCCTGTGCCCCCCCCCCCCACACACACACATGAGCTCCTACCTCTGTGGTTAAACGTGTTTATTTTTAGAGGAAAAAGTTGTTGTTTACCCTCTAAATATGTATTTTAAAGGGTTGGTCCAGGGGTGTCAAACATATGACCGGCGAGCCGAAACCAGCCACCAGGGGGTCCAAATTTTTCTCTGTGAATTTACAGATTTCTTTGTAGTAAATTTCTATCCTTTTCCGCTGATTAGAATAGTTCATGTAAATTTGAGACATTCTGTCTCCTAAAGATGAGACTTTTTTTCTCATCAATTTTCTTTTTTCTTTCTCTTCTTTTTTCTGGTGAAAACAGATTAGGTTAAATCCATCCGCAACTACTAATGATGTAGTGCAACCATGAATGGTAAATGGCGTTCACTTATATAGCGCTTTTTCTCATTAACACCCATGCAAATTCATGGGGTAGGAAGTGAAGGGGTAAGGGCAGGAGTAGAGGTACAAATGAGAATTGGGACAGACCCCAAATCTACTGTACCTGTACTTCAGTGTTACATTACAAACATTTTTCTCTACTGTTTAACAGTATTTACTAGTGTTCATAAACAATTAACCAGTGTTTCTATTGATATTTTATGTACATATGAAGGTCAGTTACATTTAAAAAGGTTGTAAATTTAGCTCAAGTAAATTTTAGCATGCCATAATCCAATTTGATCATATTAAACATAATTTTCCAACCACAAAATTGTGGCTAGTGAAAAGGCTGAGTGGATAGTAAGTTGAAAATCACTAGCCACAGTGGCTGGTGAGCAAAAAAGTTAATGTCAAGCCCTACTAGGGATGTAACGATAAAGATTTTTTTAATGTCCAATCCAATGCGATATCTTAAATTTGTGTATCTGCCGATACCAATACAAAACTAATATGCAGCTTGTGGCCTGAATACAGGTACATCTCAAAAAATTAGAATATCATGAAAAAGCTCAATAGTTTTTGTCACTCATTTCAGAAAGTGAAACCATATATTACATACATTCATTACACAGAGAGTGATATATTTTAAGTGTTTATTTATTTCAATTTTGATAATTATGGCTTACAGCCCATGAAAAGCCCAAATTCAGTTTCTCAAAAAATTACAATATTACATAAAATTAATTTAAAAAAAATAGTTTTTTAATACAAATGTGGACCGACTGAAAAGTATGTCCATGTACACACTCAGTACTTGGTCAGGGCTCCTTTTGGACTAATTACAGTATCAATGTGACATGGCATAGAGGTGATCAGCCTGTGGCACTGCTGAGGTGTTATGAAGGTCAGGTTGCTTTGATAGTGACCTTCAGCTCGTCTGCATTGTTGGGTCTGGTGTCTCTCATCTTCCTCTTGATAATACTCCATTGATTCTCTATGGGCTTTAGGTCAGGAGAGTTTGCTGGCCAATCAAACACAGTGATGCCATGGTCATGACATCAGGTTTTGATACTTTTGGCAGTGTGGGGGGTGCCAAGTCCTGCTGGAAAATGAAATCAGCTTCTCCGTAAAGCTTGTCAGCAGAGGGAAGTATGGAGTGTTCTTAAATTTCCTGGTAGACAACTGTGCTGACTTTGGTCTTGATAAAACAGTGGACCAACACCAGCAGATGACCTCTGTTCAGATAAAAGTAAATTTTGCATTTCATTTGGAAATCAAAGTCAAAGAGTCTGGAGAAAGAGTGGAGAGGCACAGAATCTAAGTTGCTTGAGATTTAGTGTGAAGTTTCCACAGTCAGTGATGATTTGAGGAATTTTTTTTTTTTTTTTTTTTTTTTGCTGGTCATTAACATCTGTTTGTTCTCTCCCATAGACTGAGTCCCCATCATGCTGTTTGCTCTCTACATGTCTGTTCTTTATATCTTCTCTATCCCCTCACCCCCCCAGCCAGTCGCAGCAGATGACTGCTCCTCCCTAAGCCTGGTTCTGCTGGAGGTTTCTTCCTGTTAAAAGGGAGTTTTTCCTCTCCACCATTGCCAAGCGCTTGCTCATAGGGAATCACTTTGATTGCTGGGGTCTTTCTGCAATTGTGGGGGTTTCTCCTACAGTTGAAAGTGCTATGAGATGACTGTTGTTGTGAAATGGCACTATATATTAAAGTTGAATTGAATTGAATTGAACCATGTCATCTGCTGGTGTTGGCCCACTGTGTTTTATCAAGACCAAAGTCAGCGCAGTCGTCTACCAGGAAATTTTGGAGCACTTTATGCTTCCCTCTGCTGACAAGCTTTATGGAGAATCTGATTTCATTTTCAAGCAGGACTTGGCACCCCCCCCCCCCCCACACTGCCAAAAGTATCAAAACCTGGTTTAATGACCATGGCATCACTGTGTTTGATTGGCCAGCAAACTTTCCTAACCTAAACCCCATAGAGAATCTATGGAGTATTGTCAAGAGGAAGATGAGAGACACCAGACTCAACAATGCAGATGAGCTGAAGGTCACTATCAAAGCAACCTGGACCTTCATAACACCTCAGCAGTGCCACAGGCTGATCACCTCCATGTCAGGCCACATTGATACAGTAATTAATCCAAAAGGAGCCCCGACCAAGTATTGAGTGTGTACATGGACATACTTTTCAGTCGGTCCACATTTGTATTAAAAAACTATTTTTTTAAAATTAATTTTATGTAATATTGTAATTTTTTGAGAAACTGAATTTGGGCTTTTCATGGGCTGTAAGCCATAATCATCAAAATTAAAATAAATAAACACTTAAAATATATCACTCTCTGTGTAATGAATCTATATAATATATGGGTTTCAATTTCTGAAATGAGTGACAAAAAATATTGAACTTTGTTCATGATATTCTAATTTTTTGAGATGTACCTGTAAATTCAATGTACTCCTTTCCATTAAGTTTTAAGGTTGGAGATGTTAAAGTTGTAAAACTACACTCTTACAACTGAACTTTTAAGGTTTGTTATTTATACATTTTATCATTTATTAAGAATATAAATTCACATTAATCTCTATTTTAATAAAAATAATAATAAAGGATGTTAAGCTGTAACATTTATACATCAGCATAAAAATGTTAACAGCGCAAAGGTCATTGTGTTAATTTTAATACCACCAAACAGCAGCATTAATGTAACTGATTAGAATTTAGATTGATCATTAGAGTATATGTAGTATAGACATTAATACCAAATAACATCTACTAAACTTTATCATTTTTACAATCAGTCAATAAATTGCAAAGGACAGTCTGAACTCTGTGAAAACATCACAGAACAAATAACTGTCATGAATTGCCCGAACAGCAGGGAGGAGAGACCCAGAAGCTGAACTGCTAGTTGTGATATTTAGTGACCAAAACACGAAAGTCCAAAACAGTGCACAACACAAAAGTCCAAACTGAAAACAAAGCAAACTTACGAAGCGAGGAAATGATGTTCACTAGAACAGGGGAAGGGTTCTGGTGGTGAAGAGTAATCTATAAGACTCCGGCAAAGAAGGAGCGAAATAACAGTCTTTAAATAGAGCTAGAAACAAATGAAACAAATGATGGCAGGTGTGGATACCATGAGCGGGCAGGAGGAAACAATGATTACAAACTCGGATCAGCCTGGAGCAATGAGAGGGAGAAGACGGGACTGACAGCTGACAGGAGCACCGCCCACAACAGAGCAAAAAACCCAGAAGTGCCACTGGCAGCTGCAGCCCCGGGAAGAGAGAAAGCACAACAGAATATGAATATAATGAGATAACAAATAAAGACAAGTAAACCCAAACATATAAATAACAAAACTACAATGAACGTAAACAGGAAAATAAATCATACTAAGACACAATACAGAATATATGAAAATTAACCAAAGATAAAATAACAGGAATAAGAACTCAAAAATACAACACCATACAAATATAGAAAAAAAGCAAGGAGACAGAGCACGGTGGGATCCCCCCGTGCTCAGATTGTGACAATAATTGTGTAAAGATGTGTCTACAGTATGTCCAATAAGATTTTCATGAGTCTTACACAGTATTTAGAATAGGAAACCTTACTAAATACATTCACATACATCCGTCCTCCATCACAGCTCTAACATAAAGTTAAATGATATTTTAATTATTTTCTGTAATATGTAATTATGATCGAGGAAATATCGTGGGGGAGAAAATGCCTGCTGTATATGAGATAACATTATGAATGAACACTGACAAAAGACAGCACTTTTTTAGAATAATTCACATCACAGCCAGTGGATGCATGGAAATGCTTGAATCCTACGTTTGAAATTATTTCACAGCATTTTTATCCTCCTGAAGACAAAATTTAGCACTACCAAACTAACAAAGATCTTCTCTATAGCAAAGCATTCACTGTCAGCCTAATGTTTTAGAAAGATTTTATGAAGAGTTAAATATGCAGAGCTGATAAAGTCAGTTATCTCTTTGTCTACAAGTCATCCATTTCAATTATTTATTTATTTTTAATGATGCTTTTTACGTTTGCAATTATATCTTTTATTTAGTTTTCATCTCTTTTTTTTAATCCACAAAAAATGGTTGTTAACAACCACCTTGTCTCTAACATTACATCTTTGACACACAGTCTCTGCTCACAGACCAAAGCCTGTATCACCAACGCACCCACTGCTGTGGGGGAGAGAGAGATGTTTACAGAATGTCACCAGTTTTAAAAAGTGTTTATTGGTTTATTTTATGTTTTAACAGATCAGTTTTTAATTTTTATTGCTCCGCGATACCTGATCCAGTCATTTTGCCTGGATCAAACCAGATACTGATACTAATACATATTGCATCCCTATTTCATAGTGCACATTTATTGTATATGATTTGTAAAGGTATGAATCATTGTTTACTGAACCTACAGTAAAGTGAAATGAACTGATAATGTTATTTGCACTTATGTTTTAGATGCATGTGAAAGATATGGTTGTACAAATAAAGGTATTTCATTTATTTATACAACAGTGAGGCAGTTAAAGAGAGAGAAAAAAACAGTTAAGTGAAAATCATAAAGTGATAAACAGTGTTGATTGAAGAGTATTTTTCACATCTCTTATTTTCAGTTAATTACATTCTATAATTACAGTAAAAAGCAATCCATAAATGAATTAATTTTACTGGGTTTTATTGCCCAGGCTAAAGACTGCTTCCTCCTCTTAGTGTGAGTGAATTAACCTTATTTACAGTATATGGCACAGCTACTTTAATACTTAAAAAAGTATTTGTTCAGCAGTGACTGAAAGTAGTCTCCAGCATATGTGTTGACTGGCTCCCTTTCATTTGATATCCTTAATGTATCTTCTTACAGTTGTATGCCTCACTGACTTGTAAGCTGTTATTCACATTCATATCAGCCAAAACATGATTTTTTTTTTTAACCTTTTAGACCTAAAGAAGACCACTCCTCCTCCAGTCTGGCTATAAGTCTGGATCCGGCTAGCGTGAAGAGGACCCTCTCCAGGATCAACCCATGCAAGGCAGCTGGACCAGACAACATACCAGGTCGCGTTCTGAAGGACTTTGGAGGGGCTCATGAATGGCCTGACTGACATCTTTAACATCTCCCTGAGTCAAGCTGTTTTCCACGCGTTTCAAAACTGCTACCATAATATCAGTCTCAAAGAAGCCCGTCCCATCCAGCTACAATGATTACTGGCGTGTAGCACTGACCTCCATCATAATGAAGTGCTTCGAGCAGCTGGTCATGCAGAACATCAAGTTCATCCTCCCTCCCTCCCTCCTTTCCCCAACCCATCTCAGTTCACATACAGGTCAAACAGATCCACAGAAGATGGTATCTCTGCTGCTCTCCATCCAGCCCTCACCCACTTGGACTCAAAGAACTCCTATGTGCGAATGCTGTTCTTGGACTTCAGTTCAGCATTCAACACAATCATCCCCCAACACCTAATACAAAAACTCAGACACTTGGGACCCAGAACTGGGTGCTGGACTTTCTCACAGGGAGACCACAGAACGTGTGGGTCGGCAGCAACACCTCCAAGACCATCACACTGAGCACAGGGGCCCCACAAGGGTGCATGCTCATCCCACTGCTCTTCACCCTGCTGACCCATGACCAACCTACCAGCACCAACCACATCATCAAGGATAACATGACGATGGTGGGCCTCATCACCAACAATGAAGAGGCCAACTACAGAAATGAGGAGAGCCGACTGGTCCAGTGGTGTAAAGACAATATTCTCTTCCTGAACGTGGGAAAAACCAAGGAGATTGTGGTCGACTTCAGGAGAGGACACACACAGCATCCCCCTCTGGTCATCGATGGAGGGTGAGCAGCACCAAGTCCCTGGGGGTGCACATCTCCAAGGACCTCTCCTGGTCTAACAACACCAAATCACTGTCCAAGAAGGCTCAACCTCACCTCTATTTCCTCCGCAAACTGAGGAGAGCACGAGTCCCACCCACTCATGTGCCCATTCTACCAGGGTATCATTAAGAGCATCCTCACCAGCTGCATCACAGTGTGGTACAGAAGCTGCACCACCTCCTGCCAGAAGACACTGCAATGCACAGTGAAAGCAGCCAGCAAGATTGGTGCCTCTATGCCCTCCCTCTCGGACATCTACTACACCTAGCTCACCCTCAGAGCCATCAACATCGCAGGGGACACCTCCCACCCCTCACACTCCCTCTCCAGCCCCCTGCCCTCAGAGCCTCGGGGCCCACGCCACAAGACTGCTAAACAGCTTTGTTTACCAGGCCATCAGGACCCTGAACTATGCCCGTTCCCCCACCCCCCACCCCTGGACCGTAACACACTCACCCACACAATAACTACCTCAGCTGTTTGCACAGAAAGACTGGCACACCAACAGTAATACATTTGCTGCTGTATGTCTATGCACCTTACTGCAACCATTTGCACAATGCCATACCTGCTATCTGTTATTGCAATACTGATCATGTGCAGTATAATCTGTCACTGTCTGCACCTCCACTACCGCACTGAACTTGCTATTACGGGTATTATGGCTCTACTTTTTTTCCTGTACACAGGATGCTGTGTTTTATCTTTATTTGCACTTTGGGTAGCATTACTATACATACGTAGGCTGCTGTTGTTTTTCCTCCTTATTCCTTCTTTTCTTATATATTGCGCACACCACCAAGAGAGACAGAAAAACGGCATTTCAATTCTCCTGTATGTCCTGTAGGTATAGAAATACTGACAAATAAAAATCTTTGAATCTTTTGAATCTTTGAATCTAAGAAGGTGCTCAACTAAATTTCATCCTATTTAACATTTGCGTGTTACGTTCACATAACTGATAAATTACTGTGTTATGGCAAAAACAAAACATAGCTTTGACCTAGCTTTGTAGCACTTGACATTGCTCTTCGTCTTGAGACCACATTTTCAAGATCTCGGTCTCCTCTTGGAATCAGAACTATTTTCACTCAGTCTTGTCTCGGTCTTGGACAAAAAGGCCTCAGGATTTTAAATCAAAACCATTCAAGACTTAAGCTGTGTTCACACCAAACGTGAACAGGTGGCACAAATCCATAGAAAATCGATGGAAAGACACAAGTACGCACAAATTTTCATCATGGTGCGTTCGTGTCCGCGAGCTAGCGGACGTAGTAAAATTATCACCGTTGCAGAGTAAACTAGTTAGAAAATGAAACTCACTCACCGGGAAACAGGAGGACCGGGAACTCTTTAGCTGAATCGGGTTTTTGAAGTTATTTACCCACGGTTTCTGACCACGGACGTCCTAGCAAGCTAGCAAGCTAGCGAGCAACATAAACACAGGATCATCTGTGAAGTGTTGGAGGCTTGAGACATCATTTTCAGGTGAGCCCCCAGTCGGATAATGTAAACATAAGCATGACGTTATTTTGGGAATTTCCACAGCAGGTTGAACACAGCTGCAGAAGTTTTAAAAACAACTTCGTCTAGTCTGCATCTCACTATTCATGTCTGTTGGCGTGCTTACATGGAGTTATAATGTAATCGTGAAAAATTTGCCTGTTCATGTTTGGTGTGAATGCACCTTAAAACTTGTTTATTTGCCCACACAATTAGCATGATTACAAAGAAACACTTCCCCTTAAATGTAGCCTAAACCTATTTAACCTGAAAGTAAGCATTGATTCAACTTAGAGAATAAAGTTCAAGTTTTTCTCTATGAAAAACTGGTTAGCACCAAGTTACTATAATTGTATCACTGTTTAATATAAACTGTTTTGCCTAACTGAAATGGCATAACCTTCTCTGTATTTTAGTGGCTTAACCCCTCCTCCTACTTACTTCTCTTTTTTAAAGTAGAACTTGTATAAATTAGTTAAAGTAACTCACAACTAGTCAAGACCACAAATCACTAAGTTTAGTGTCTGAAAACATATAAACTTCAGTTCAATATCCACACAGAGGTTGCATTAACTGAACATTGTATGTCAATGGCAGATTACACTAGGGATGAGCCACTGTACATTCCCTACAACTACAAAAATGTCATAGCAGCTGGTATGTAAAAACTTTCTGTAGATGGCCAAACAGTTGTGATGTTGTTGATCAGTGGCGTGGAAAACAAGCAGTGGAGAATGAAGCACAAGCACGTATGGCTGCCACTGTAGCCATGTGTCTCCTTGTGTCATTGAACAACACTGACCCACAGTCTCTGCTCATCATTTCAATAAATAATTAAATGCATAATCAGCATGCTGAATCCTGAAGGTTCACAATTAAAATGGAACATGTGAACAAAAACAAAAGCTATTTGGCATCTTAATATACAAACATTTAAATAATGGATAATGATAGATGATTACAGAATATGTACAACCCTGTCTGTCAAAATAATGGATAGCAAAAAAGTCTGACACAACTTCAGTATCCACAATGTGTCATCATTTACAACTTGAGTTGAAAACGTATCCAATCCTGAGCATGAGCGAGGTCACTAAACAGGAGAAAATTAAGAAGAAATGTGGCAGGTAAGTGTAGCAGAGACACATAGAAAGAGAGAGATGAACAGATGAGTATAGAGCTCCAAAGAGTAAACAAGCTCACACTGCACTCTGTCATGACCTGTAGACCCCGCGACAATGTGACTAATGGCCTTGAAACATAAAAGGACCAGAAGAGCAACAACTGATAGAGACACAACAAATCGCACAGGCAGTGAGCTGCACTCAAGAGTAGCACCGCTTATAAAAGACAACTGTAAAAGACTACTGAAACTGCCAGTGCGATGGGATTTATTTGCGTATTAATTCAAATATGGGTTCACATTTAAGTCATTTTTTTTTCTCAGGTAAACATCAGGTGTGATTTAGAAAGTCTGTGACACCACCACCAAAAGGGATCATGTTTTTACAGCATGAACAGCTTTCAGTGTTTGGCATGGTGGCAGATGGTGGATCACAGCGTAGCGCTATACTGGAGAACATATAATCCACTTACACTTTGTTAAATTATATCACAATGTGAAATTTACATACTTGCTTTCTCACTCAGAGTTAACACGTTACACTAATGATGAATTTATCGTGCATCGGTCTTTGAATTGAATTGTCTTTCCCACATTTTGTATTTTCCCACAGTGTGTTGGACCAAGAAATCTTTTGTGGTTTTTTTTCTGGAGTTTCTGGTATAGTATATTCAAGAAACAACAGTCATCAAAATTCACCTTGAGATAATTGTTCTTCAGAGCTGATTGGAGTGATAAGGATTAAGTTAGCTGTAGAAAGTCAATTAATGTCACACTAATGCTACATTTAGTACAGCTAGAAGAATACCTTTATATTAAATGTTCAGAACATATAACTACCTCAGGCTACAGCGACTTAGGTACTTTGTAACTTTTGACAACTTGGGGCTCAGTCACACAAACTGCACATGTGAATACGTCTATCAAACTACAGGTGTGATTCAGGTGGGAAGAGGCAGTGATGCATAAATGCAAGTATATGGAAGTGTAGCACACACAGACACAAGAGATATGTAGGTGTCGGCAGGTGGAAAAGTTTTAAAAGTTTTTTTGTTTTTTTTAAATTGCCCATCTGCCCACACCTGCATAACACCTGGGGCCTGATCTGCTGCAATTCCATGGACTTGCTTTACTCATCACCACCTGCATCACACATGTATGCAATCTGTGTGACTGAGCCCTTATAACGTTGACTGTATTACTAAGAAATATTATGAAATGCTTTTAGTACTGATTAATTTCAACATGGATATAAGAGCAGGGTGTTTATCATCTTACAAGCCTACGACTCAATAATAGGAATTATCCATTATCCAAAAGAACGCTACTTGTAGTGAAACCACACTAAATTTGTCTAAAAAACCTTCAACATGCAGCACAACTTACTGCCTTGCATCTAAAATATTCCTGATTTGAATCCCCAGGTTGACTGAGGCCTTTCTGTTTGAAGTTGGCATGTTCTCCCTGTGCTTGTGGGTTTACTCTGGATGCTCAGGTTTCCTCCCACAATCCAAAGACATGCGCATCAGGTTCACTAGTGATTCTAAATTGACACTAGAGTTCTGTAGTCCATAGATGAATGTGACTAGTAGCTAAAAGGGCTTTGATTGTCCAGCAAGGTTATAAATGTGCTGTATAAATAGGAGTCGTTTTCTAATTGTGTTTGATATCAGTAAAACAACAGCTGATGAGCTTATTTTAGTGGTGTCAGAGGTAATGGATTAATTGCACGTTCACTCAACACCCAGTTAACTGCAATCAATGAAATTTCTCGCAATTATTCGTAAACACAGGTTTTAGACCTTCTTGGCTTTCCATATGTAAGATGTATGCCTGTTTTTGGGAAATGGCAATGCACATACCCACAGCCACCAAGTGACCCCCTGCCTAGCATCCTTCATGGCTGCCCGTGTGCACACTGCATGGGCTCCAGAAGACACCCCCCACCCCCACCCCCGCCCAACAGACAACATCTACAGCCAGCAGGACCTTTCAAGGAGCGGTCCACAGAGTGAGGCATGTGCCACAGCCGAGCCTCTCCACCTGCACAACGCTCTGGAAGGCTGCTAGGTCCCCGGTCCTTCCATAGGCCAAGTTCCTGGTGACCAGGAGATGGTGGCAGGCACAGAGATGAAGGCAATGTCGGTAGCCACACTAACCACTGCCTCTAAGCGTACTCCCCGTCGAGCCAGCTGGACAAGCCGAAGACACAGACCATGAGGCAAACCACAACAGAGATGCCTGCGCAACCCCACAACCAGCAAACCCTCCACAGCGAGCGCTAAATGGGTAGCCACTGGCTGCAAGCTGACCAGCACCATGGATGATGACCCTGCTGGAGCACCGCAGGTAATTTATACTCTCCTTTCAGTGCATGTATAATTGTTAAAAGCTCCTAATTGAAGTGGTTTTCTCTATTATTGTATTGTTATTGCATATTATTATTTAATTATATTGTTGAAGGAGCAAGTTGCTCTATCATCTGAAATTTAAACAAGCTTGTCTGTTTGGGCAACTGGCTCTAATAATTAATTAATTAATCAATCAATGCAGAGAAGTAATGGGAACCACCCATATATGCTGTAGTTCTGTTCTAATGGAGAGTTAACGAGAGTAAAGTTGGACACTGAAATTGTGCCAGTATTGTTAAGTAATGTCACCAAGAGGTGAGTATGCCCTGCCCATCTTCTGCGGTTTTTGTAGAGAACAGTCTTGGTAGTATTTGTCATCATGTTAACATGTTCAAATAATAATAAACCCGCACTTGCAAAAAGCTAGCACATCTGTCCGCTTCCATGTTAATAAGAGTATGAAAAACTTGAAAATGACCAATTTAAGGTACATTATATAGAAAAAGAGGTTGCGATTAAAGTTTCATTAATCACAATAAACTGTCATGTTCGCTGCGCATAGCAACGAGCAGAGTAAGTAACGTGTTTATTTACAAAGGGTGAATGTAGAGAAAGTCCAAATACAGTCACAGCTGAAGGGAAGACACCCGGCTACAAGCTAGATTGGTCAAGGGAATGCCTAACGTGCTCCAAGCAAACAGGAGCGGAGGGAAAAGGCACAAAAGAAAGACTTACGAAGGTGTTGGAGCGGCAAGACTCAGAGAACAACACACTTTTAGTCCAGGGGAAAACCAACCGAGCCTGGATATCCAGAATTGACATTGCAAAGTTGCCACAACAGCTGGTCACATTCTACCATATAAATACACAAACCCGAAATGAGGGCAAATGGATACAGCTGTGTGGTCACCCGGTGTGTGACTGATTGAACAGTGTGTGTGTGCGTGCGTGCGTGCGTGAGTGTGAGTGTAAGTGTGCATGCGTGCATGAGTGTGTGTGCATGCATGAGTGCGTGAGTGTGTATGTGGTGAACCAGAAAACTGGTGAATGCCTGGTAAGAAGAGGGGCGTGGCTGTGGGACTGATGGAGAGCAAGGCTCAATCCATTAGCTGGAATTAATAAACAATAATTAAACCCAACAGCCACAAGTCATGCTCGGGGTAACGACCTCGAACATGACAGTGCCCCCCCACCCAAGGGGTGGAAACCAGACACCCACCATACCATCAAAGCAAAGAACAACCCCTCCACCCCTACCCAAAAAACCAACACACCAACCAGGGCAGGAGGTGGGGGGAGACAGGTTAGGAGGGCTCAATTAAAGATGGGGAACACCACAAAACAACACAATGGCAACACACTCCCCAACCCCAAAACTAACTAACCCACCCCACCCCCAAGGGTCCCACAGTTCAGGGGGCCGACCAGAGTCCATGGCCCAGCAGGTTGCCATAAGTTTGGGGAGCTGGCCAAAATCCCAGGGCCAGCGGGCGGCCTGCAGAGCAGTGTCCGGCGGTCTGCCAGGGCACACGGGCCACCCGACAAGGGAACCCTGTTTTTCAGGCGGCCTGCCCACACGATTAGGCCACCAGGACCAGAAGGGCAAATGAGGCGGTGGCCTACCCACTGGAAGACTGAGAGGCAGTGACTGAGAGGCGGTGGCCGGGCAGAGGATGAGGAACCCCTGCGGTCACTGGAGGTGGAAAGGAAAGGACCCCGACGGTGACCAGCAGAAAGAGGAGGAACACCCACAGGGCCTCCAAAAGAGAACGGATGGCCCCGGCATCCCCAAACTGTCCTGTGGCACCCTCAGTGGTCCCGACGTAGGACAGGGACTTAGTAGCACCCGCGGTGCACCCGGGCTGGGCCATGGCTGCTCCCGCGGTGGTCCCAACCTGGGACAATGTTGCACCCACGGTGGACCCTGACCGAGCCATGGTTGCACCCACGATGGAGTCGAGCTGGACTCCTGATGCACCCGCGGTGGGACCTGGCTGGGCCACTGCTGACCCCAACGCCATCTTGGCCATGGGCCAGCCGACCTGTATGAGCACCCAAGCAAGGAGGTGATCAATCACGGGCACCCTGGACTGGGACTGGGTGCCCCAGACAACCACCTCGTCCGGAACCTCGGTGGCCTCCGGTTGCAAACCTGGATCCACAGACTCATCCGGCAATGGAAAACCCTCTCCGACGACTTGGAAATGGACTCAGAAAGGGAGGGGGAAGGGTCAGAGTCGCCGGCAGCGACAGAGCCCGGCAAGGCGAGCTCAGGTGCAGCGTTTGGCTGCAGCTGGCTCTCCTCACCTAAAGCTAGGCAAAAATGCTCAATTATGGAAAAGAGACAAAAGAGAGCACTTGCCTTAGCTCAAGCTCTACTTCCGTCCAGGACTTTGGCGAGCTGGGTGATGTCTCCTCAGATTCAGCCTCCACAGGGTTCTGCTCGGGTGCTGACTCTGCTGTGGGGGCCTCCACAGCAGGCGTGATGGTCTCTGTAGTCTTAATTCTCCCAGCTGCCATGATCCACGTCGGTGACTCCTCCGGTGTGGCGGCTGGGACCTGGTTCACCATGGCTGCGAGAGGACATCCCCCCGGACCTCTGGCTCCTCCTGGTCCAGACTGCTTGGCTCCGGTTCCGACAGGCACACCAAGGGAAGAGGAGAGAGGGCTGGTGAACAGTTATAAACAGCAGCAGGTGGGGAGAGCTCAGGAGACTGCTTTCCCTGAGCCTCCCGACCAGGAATCAGGCAAGACATTTCATTATTAATATGAATCGAACGAAAATGTACTCGCCAGCTCTCCCGGTTTGCAGTGTGAATTGCAGCTGCTGCTGTTTGGACGTCTCCACCCATCCGTCCGGGAAAGACGGTGCTAGGCTCCTCCGTAGAAGGTATGGGAGCTGCCCCTCTCACCACAGGAACGGGAGATCCCGGTGAAAAAAACTGGCACCCCACTGCTGCTGATGAACAAACTGAGGAAGAAGACCTCGCAGCAGATACGGAGGGAGATCCTGCAGATGGAACTGCTAGGGACAGATGATCCGATGCAAAGGTAACTGGGCTCGGTGTCGGAGTGGGAGCAGATCATGGGGTGAAATTGTTCTTCCGAGATTCCGGGTGACGTCGACGATGCCGACCTGCTGGCTGCCATCTTGGAACGGTGGACAGAGGAGAGGAGAAGATGGCCGTCGACAGAGGAGAGCGTCTTGGTTTGGGCTTTGTCCGGAGAGCTCTCCTCTTCAGGTTGGGGAAAGCCTGCTCGAGTGTGCAGATGGAGGACAGTAATTTGGCATACTGGGGATAATTCCAGAGGCCCGGGTGAGTTGCCAGAATATCCTGAGCCTCATTGAGGCAGTCCCACTGTTCTCCGGGGCCATAGGCGTCCTTGGCGACGTACAGGAACCCCCAGATAGACGTGGCTGCCCATTTCTCTTCCACACTGGGATGTCCCGTTGGCCATCCACTTCTGCCGGTGTGGAAACAGCTGGACCAGGACATCATGCTCCAAACAGGTTAGTGAAAAAAACACAAAAAATGAGTAACACGTTACTTACTGCTTGGGCTCTTTTTGGTGGCAACTTTCTGTAGCAACAAGCTCAAAACCCAGAGTAAGTAACGTGTTTATTTACAATGGGTGAATGTAGAGAAAGTCCAAATACAGTCACAGCTGAAGGGAAGACACCCGGTTACAAGCTAGATTGGTCAAGGGAATGCTAACGCGCTCCAAACAAACAGGAGCGGAGGGAAAAGGCACAAAAGAAATACTTACGAAGGTGTGGCACAACGCACTTTTAGTCCAGGGGAAAACCAACCGATGCGAGCCTGGATATCCAGAGTTGACATTGCAAAGTTGCCACAACAGCTGGTCACATTCTACCCTATAAATACACAAACCCGAAATGAGGGCAAATGGACACAGCTGTGTGGCCACCCGGTGCATGACTGATTGAACAGTGTGTGGGAGCATGAGTGAGTGTGAGTGCAAGTGTGCGTGCATGCATGAGTGTGTGTGTGTGCATGAGTGCGTGAGTGTCTATGTGGTGAACCAGAAACTGGTGAATGCCTGGTAAGAGGAGGGGCGTGGCTGTGGGACTGATGGAGAGCAAGGCTCAATCCATCAGCTAGAATTAATAAACAATAATTAAACCCAACAGCCACAAGTCATGCTCGGGGTAACGACTCCGAACATGACAATAAACTGGCAATTTCAAAAGATTAATCAGGATTAAATTTTTTAATCGACTGACACCACTAGTTTATTTTAGTCCACATTCCTTGATGGAACCATAGTATGAGCATGTGCTATATTGAATAGATGAGTAGTATATGCTGCATCATGAACCTTGCTGGTTCACTGGCTGGTGACTGTTTTTGAGTGCAATTGCCAGAGCTGTACTAAGCATACAAGTGCTTCAATAAATAATGCCATTTTTGTTGTTGTTTAACATCCATTCAGGTATGTAGAGCTTTTCATTAAAGGAGTGATGAGTTGCCACTGTTTTACCCCCACTCAGTAGAACAGTACAGAAGGAGAGACATCAAACCAAAATGAAGTGTTTTGGGGGCAGAAGGCAGTGATTCAGGGCTAAATTCATGGAAAGATGGGGGCAGGACTGAGATTAATAGAATGATTGATTGCCTTGGCCTAGAGAAAAAAAATATGAGGTGCCCTATTTTTCATCATCTACATTTTTCTCCCTTTCATTTAATTTCATCTTTCATTCTTACGTCTTATCTTTCAATCTTTGCCTCGTTTTGCCACCGGCCCTTCTGGCATCCCGGTGTCTGTGTAACTCTGTCACCGTGACTTTGTGCCTCTGTTTTTCTACCTCACTGTAAATCATTCTCAGATTTTAAACAGCTTTGTCTCCGCACCTCTCTTGGCGTCCCTGTCTCCGTCTTTGTCACATTGCTCCCTCTCACTCTCTTTGTCACTCAAATTACACAGTGCTGTCAGTGTAAGTTAGAGATGTTGTGCTTACCACCCACGCTCACAAGCAGACCATTAGCCGTGGCACCGTCCACACACACACTCATGTAGGTGACACCTCGAAGAGGACACCATTTCAGTCCCCATCACAAGTAATCTGTCACGCCGTCTTGATTCCCTCTCACAGACACCTGCATAGAAGCCGCTGCCGCATCCTGCACACCCCTACATGTCAGAACATACATGGTGGAACATGTTTAAAGTGGCACCACTACTCCTCCCACTTCAAAACTTTTTTTCTCTCTCTCTTTGTCTTTCGCCCACTCCTTTCAACTTTCTCCCCCTTCTCTCTCTTTCCTTTTGTCATCCATCTTTACTCAAGGGAGGCAATTACTGTTTTCCCCTGGACTCAAACTAATTAGCCTAAAAACTCCCACAAATAAATAAAGCATTAGGGGGTGGGTGTGCAGACATGTGTGAGTGCGAGCACACCTTTGTGCGAGCACTTGCGTATAAATGAGTTGAGAATGAAGTTGAATACATAAATACTAATATGGCACAGATTTAGGCGAGGCTGTTGGAGAGTGCCTCCAAAAGAGAAATGGCAGACAGGCTGAAACACAAACGTGAACTCACAGGCGCACGCACGGGCTCATCACAACATGATGCTGATCAAATATATAAGCATGCACATCCGGCATATTATCTTAATCCAACATGAGAGGTGAACATACATACAAATGAGCATACAGAGTAGCCTGGCAGCTCATTTTGCTCAGGATAACAGGGCAGGTGATATGTAAAGGGATGAGTGCTGAAAAGGCATTTCTACCTTTTCAATGATTCACAGTTAAAAATGCTCTTCCTTTCAGTCAAAGGGAGGGAAAAAAAAATACAATACATTATAAGCATTACAAACAGCGACACTCAGACATGTGCAGATTGGTCTGCCTAACAAGACCAACTCACAATCTGGGCGGCTTCCGTAAAAAGCTCGAAATCAGATGCATGCAAGTAGGCAATCACACAACTTGCCTGTGCTGTGGTATGAAAAATTCAAAAGCAAAAAAAAAAAAAAAAAAAAAAAAATGTAATAAAAAGACAGAATCAAGCTCTGATGTAGAGCAATGAGGGGAAACAAGATTTTCGGGGCTATAATAATTTTAGCGCAGTTTGAGCTTTTCTGCAGAATTCAGCCCACGCATAAGAAGAATGCATTCCACAGGTAAACAGAAACACTTAAACACAGCATGCATGGAAAAAGAAGCACATAGTGCTTGTAGCTTACACCCACTTACACACCGATATGCACTTACACAGAGAGATACACAAATAATTCCTGATTCAGTGATTCCTCCAGAGGAACACAGGGTTACTCTTAGTAATAGCACCGTCAAAATGAACATCAACACACAGACTGGAGCATAAAAAACATGCAGCACCCTGGTTTAGGGGAGAGCGTGTCTCATTTTTTAATAACAAAAAAACTCTAGGGAGCCATGTGTGTTGATAGCTAAATGACACTTACAGGTTGATGTGCTGTAGATGTGACAAGAAAAAAAAAACAAAAACTGGCTGCCAAGCGCAAGGGAAGGGAGGCCAGGCCTACGCTGGGAATTCATGCAGCAATGAGGAGCTGATTAAAGTGCCTGGCAGAAAAAAAAAAAAAAAACTGACAGTATTGTGACTGGACACAGTAGATCAGGGCTAGCCGAGGAGTCTCAGCTCACAGAGTAACAATACTAATCCCTGCAGGCACAAATATTGGGTCTTAACAGCCCAAGTTTCCCTTAGGGGCCAAAATAGCATTTAACTTCAACAGTTATGGAGCAGTTTGAATTATTAACCCATTTTAACACAGAGAAAAGGCTTGTTTAACTACCTTGTTGTCTCCTTCAGAGGTTCATCACTCCCTGGAAAAGCTTATAACCACAAATTACATTTTTGGGAAATGCTTACAGGTACAATCATTATCAGCAGCAGGATGTGCCAAGCTCCGTAGGCGATGCAGCCTAATAAACAAACACAAGTCTTAAAAAAATGTTTTTTAATCATCTTCAATGGGTCATTAGCTGAAAAACTGTGTTTTTATAGGTGTTAACCTTCTGAAGTGTGTCTATTGGTCACATGATTACTGAGAATATCAAAACACTAACTTCTTTTAAAAAAAAACACACAGCCTTTATATCATTTGTCTTTCCAAAGAGCTGTTTTAACTTTTCTGGATTTTCTATGGAACTTCATTAACATGGTTAGCCCAGACTCCATACCCTATATCTGCCTGCAAGTGATGTAATGTTCACGAACGATTCATTCAAATATACTAGTTCTTATGGCTGAACGTACCATACTGAATCACTTAAGCTGGATTGATGTTCCACCCAAGAACAAGGCCCGCTCTATTCACCGGTTTCTCAGTTCAGTGAACATACTGTAAGCAGTGAACGAAGCCCACCTGTTCTGTTCAGTTGTGTTTTTCAGTTCAGTGAATGGAAGGCTGTTGGAGCTACAGTACAGCATTGAGTGATCTGTTAAACAAATATTTTGAACAAATCATTTAACCTACAAACAGAATTGAATGAGTATATTTAATGAACTGTGGATCTCATCGCTACCACCCGTTGCTCTATTATCGGCCAGTTCAGCTGTTTTTCTGTCTGCAAATGTGAGTGGGGAGCCCAAGCTTTAAAGCTAACAGTGCAAGGGCGTTAGCTTACCAAGCATGGTTTATATTGTTATTTTCTATAGATTTCAGTCACCCTAATCTGTATCCATATTTCCAACTGGTTCACTAATCCGCAGTTGATTATATATCTCATGTCATTCTGGCTTATTTTGTTATATTTTTGCCATGATGTTTCATCAAACTGAGACCCAAGGCAGCTAGCTGAAGCTAGCAGTTTAGTTACTTATTCACAAATGTTTCTCTGCTTAGTGTACTCCAGCTACCTATCCTATCAACCACTGAAACCACACACCCCTGTCCACCAGTGATGTATTATTTTATTCATTCTTTGACACAAATTTACATTAATTGTCTCAGGCTCAGTAAGATAGGCGCTAGCCAGCTAAGATTAGCAACAGCAATAGTGATGTAAGAGGGAGGGTGGGGTTAACTTGCTTCTTGGGCATTTAAGGAGACATGCACTGAAATGTGCCTTTCTGAGGAGTGCTGTAAAAGGTGATTCACAATCACACTGCAGTAAGTATTTCATTAAGGCATGCGGGAGCTGTTGATATGTGGAAAAGCGCAGTTAATGACCCCTTTCAATCTCACATTTTATAAAAGTGTCAGAAAAAGGGATGGGAAGCTCAGGTTTGCAAATCGCAACAATTTAAACAGCAGACCTTCCTAGTGCTGTATATGAAGGAAGATCTCCTTCACCCAAATTTATAACAGGGAAATTTATGTCTTATATCAAGTGAAACCATAGCCTTCAGGGGTAAAAACAGAGGTGTCATTTTACACAACATAATGCAATATAAATAATAATGAGTGATGCTACTGTGCAGACTTCCTTCGGTTGCTAAATAGATTACAGCAGAGGAGATGCCTCTATATTCCATCACATTTCACTCAACTGACAATGGTAGAACAGGCTGGGACAAGATCTCATTGCTGTTATTGTTATTATTAAATGCACATGGCACAAACACAAATATTCCTTACAGCCAGCAAAAAAATACAGTGGTGTGAAAAAGTGTTTGTCCCCTTCCTGATTTCTCATTTTTTGTATGTTTGTCACACTTAAATGTTTCAGATCATCAAACAAATTTAAATATTAGACAAAGACAACAAGTAAACACAAAATGCAGTTTTTAAATGAAGGTGTTGTCATAAACTCTCCATGTGCTTCACCATAGCGCACGGAGAAGGAGAAGAGATGGAAGGATTTAAATGCAGGAGTTCACCACACACACATTTATTGACAACGCTGTTCACTAATACAGATGAACAAGTTGGTCATAATACAATAAGAATGCGCTTGGAGAGCGGGGAAGACTACGGGGAGTTCAGCTACTCGGGGGAACGCAAACTGGGCAACAGCCTAAGCATAGCGGTTATGCTGCGGGGAGAAACGCCACCAGAAGCGTAGCAGAATTACTGCAAGGGGGGAAACGCTTCTGGTCCAGTGTAGCAGCAACCGCACGGAGAAACGCAAACAGTTTACTCACAAGTAAGAACAGTCCAGAAAGTCCACTTCTCTCAGCAAGCATAATCCACGAGTCCTTCCCGACGTGACGGTCACACCATGGAGAACAGGAGTGACTCGTACAATGACCAAGCAGCGTTTGTCTAGCGAAGATTCGCTAAAATACAAACGCCGCCGGCCACACAAATTGGTAACACCTGGGCGAGGCGCGGTAAAGATAATTACCAGGGCTGGAAACAGCTGATAAAGCTAAGGAAAGCGAGGGGGCATGGTTGGACCGGCAGATTGTCAGCAGCGTGGGAAAAAGTAGATCACAGGAGCTGACTAACAGCTGCCGGTCAGGCAGTGGCTATGGTAGTAGGATAAGTACAGAAATACACAAAATGCACATAAACAGTGAAACCAAACCCACAGAGAAAGCCAAGCCGGGGAAAGCCAAGCCAGCTCGGCTCGTGACAGGGCCCCCCCTTTAAGGGGTGGATTCCCAGACCCCCCGGGTAACATCAAGAAGACCCCCCCCCCCTCCCCAACAGTTGCAACAACAACAAACAACACGAACCCGGGTGGGCGGTAGGGGTAACAGGTTCAGGTTCAGGTTCAGGTTACTTTATTTGTACCCGTAGGTAGATTTGTTTTGCAGTTGGTGACATCCATATTTACAAGCCACTAATTACATTCAACATAGACACAAACACAGGCACACATCTTACAAAATAGGTAAATATAAAATATGTACAATATAATTTTTATAGCTTGTTCAACTCTTTGACAGCAGCAGGGACAAAGCTGTTTTTGTAGCGCTGGGTTCTACTTTTTGGGACAGCAAACCTCCGTCTGGAGGGAAGAAGCTGAAAGTTGCAGTGCAAAGGGTGGGAGTCATCATTTAAAATCGAATCGGCCATCCTCTGTACTTGTCTGGTGTACAGGGATGTCAGGCTCAGCTGTGACTCACCAAGCAAACGACTGGACCATCTGACTACCTGATCCAAGGATTTCCTCTGTTTCAGTTTTATCTGACCAAACCATGACATTAAAGAAAAGGATAAAACAGATTCAATAAAAGCCCGATAGAACATAGTCATTATGGTTCGGTCAATTTGGAAGCGTGCAAGTTTCCTCAAACAATGCAAATTTTGCTGACCCTTTTTGCACACCCTTTCACAGTTCACCTCAAAGTTCAATCCACTATCAATAATTGTCCCAAGATATTTGTACGATTGTACACATTCGGTGGTCTGGCCTTTTAGTATGGTGACTTTGTGCCTGGGAGTTTTCCTCCTAAAGACAATAATCATATCTTTGTTTTTGTTGTATTCAGCTGCAGGTAGGAATCCTCACACCAGTGAACAAAGTCATCAACTACTGGGCCGTGGCCACTCTCACCATCCTGGAGGAGACTGACAATGACTGAGTCATCAGCATACTTTATAATGTGTCTGTTGTCATGTCTGCTCCGACACATGTTTGTGTACAGGATGAAGAGTAGTGGTGACAACACACACCCCTGAGGAGAGCCAGTAGAAGAGCACTTTAGGTCAGACAATGTGCCATTGACCCTTACTCTCTGCGTCCTGTTGGTTAAGAAATCCAGAATCCAACCCACCAGATTATTGCTTAAATCAAATTGCTGCAGGAGCCTTTCAACTAAAATATGAGGTTGGATTGTATTAAAGGCAGAAGAAAAGTCCACAAATAAAAGCCTGGCGTGTGTCCCATTAAAATCCAGATGTTTAAAAAGCATGTCAAACAGAGTGACAGTGGCATCCTCCACTCCTCTGTGAGGCCTATAGGCAAACTGCAGAGGATCCAATGCATGTTCAGTCTGCCTTAGGACAGGAAGGAGGGAACACAATTCCCCACCCAGGGCCCACGATTAACTCCCCCAAGTCCATGGGTGTTGGGGCTCAGGAGGCCGCCCAGAATCCCAGGCCCAGCAGAAGGTCCAGTGGACCGAGTTTGGCGGCCTGCCAGAAAACATGAGCCACCTGACCCAGGGAGTCAATTCTTCTGGCGGTCGGCCTGCGTTGATTAGCCACCAGGACCGAAGGGATGAAGCAGGAGGCAGCCTGCCCACCAGAAGGCTCACTGGTGGATAACAGGACCAGAGAAAGGGGACCTCCACGGCGTAGGGCAGGGATAAGGGGACCACGGCATCCTTAGGGTGGTCTGCAACTGCACCCATGGTGGACCCCGACCGGGCTGGCTTCACTGCCCCCACGATGGCCTCAAACTCGGCCGGCTCCACTGCACCCACGATGGACTCCAGCGAGAGCTTCACTGCACCCGCGGTGACCTCCGGCTGAGGCTCAGCTGCACCCACAGTGACCTCCGGCTGAGGCTCAGCTGCACCCGCGGTGACCTCCGGCTGAGGCTCAGCTGCACCCGTGGTGACCTCCGGCTGAGGCTCAGCTGCACCCGTGGTGACCTCCAGCTAAGGCTCAACTGCACCTGCGGTGGACCCTGATTGGGCCAAAGCTGCACCCACGACGGTCCCGGCCTGGGATGTGGCTGCACCCACGATGGGCTCCAGTTGGGGCACCGTTGCACCAGTGGTGACCCCCATCGGGGGCCTCATTGCTTTCGCGGTGGCCTCCCCAGCGAAGAAGGTGGTGCTTCTAATGCCACCTGGCGCTAGATCCCGATCCTCGGCGGCCTCCGGCGAAGTCAGCTGCTCTCCGGCGACCCTGACAGAGGGCTCTGACCCCGAAGGTAGAGAAAAAGAGACCGAGTCAGGGTCGCCAGCAGCGGCAGAGCCCGGTGAGACGGCCCCGAGGGCTACTACGAGCTGCCTCGGGCCCTCCTTGCCATGAGTAGGGCAATGTGACATTGACATATGAGGTTTTGACATAATGGGGCACACTTGCCTGAACTCGGGCTCCACCGCCGTCCAGGACTCCGGCAATTTGGGGTGCGTAGCCTCCGTTATCGCGCCCGGTGTTGTGCCCCCGTCAACCTCCTCTGGGGCCGCCAACATCCCGTCATTGTCAGTAGGCATCCCCGGTGATGGTAGCTCCTCTCCGGTGACCCTAGTGAGGGGCTCGACATGCAAGGCAGAGGAGAGGTTAGGGTAGCTGGCAGCGGTAGATACCGGCGAGGGGAGCCCAGGTGCGGCCGAGAGCCACACCCGACTCTCCTCCCCAAGAGCCAGACAAGATCTCTCAATCATAGGCAATTGAACTGCAGGAGAGATAACCTGCCTGTGCTCGAGCTCTACCGCTGTCCAGGACTCCGACGCTGTTGATGGTGACGGTCCGGATCCCGTCGGCTGGGGGTCTGGTCCAGGGGATGACTCTGCTGCGGCAGTCCCCATAGCAGGCATGATGGTGGTTACAGTCCTGGTCCTCTGACGCTCCTCCTTGACCCAGCCGTTGACTACAGCGAGCAGATTAGCCCACTCATCTGAAGGTGAATCCGTAGGCTGAGCAGGCATAGGAGGTGGAACCCTCACAGCTTGGTAAGTGCGTTTTCAGACCTCCCTCTCACGGTGCTCCTCCTTGATCCGGCGGTTGATGAAGGCGAACAGATTAACCCACTCCTCGTCCGCCGGTGTGACTGCGGGGAAATGCCTCCGTGCAGGCTCGTGGGCATGATCATCCAGGGCCTCAACCTCCTCCATCGTCAGGTGGCCCGGTTCTTGGACCAGCAGGCCCTCAGAAATTAAAGAAGGAGACACGGAGAGGGGAAAGAAACAATTATTAATTGCAGCCGGAGGAGAGGACCCAGTGGACTGCTGATACTGGGCCTCCCCCTCGGGAGACAGGCAAGGTTCAGTGTTAATGAATGATTTAGAATGAAAAAATACTTGCCTGTCTTCCCGGTTGATGACCTACACAGCTGCAAAGGGCAGAAACTCATCCCTCTCCGTGCCAGCGATGACGTGGACCCCTCCGAAGACTATTGGAGGAGCCGTCTCCCCGACGACGGAGGTAGGTGGGGCCGGGGTGAATCCAGCGGACTTCTCGGCGGCTGAAACGATGATGGCCACTGCTGAAGAGGAGGGCTTCTCCCGGCGTCTCCTCACAGGTTGACACTGCCTATGGGCAGCCGACCCTGATGGCGAAGCGGGGGAAAGAATGGCTGCAGACTGTGGAGCGCGTTCCCGCTTGGGCTCTGCAAGGAATTTTTTTTTTTTTTTTTGTTACTTATTTGTACCCATAGGTAGACTTGATTTGCAGTCTGGTGACAAGCCACCGGCTGCTGGTCGCTGCGTGCGCGAGCGCCCTAAACCTACATGTTTTTTGGTGTGCGGGAGGAAACCGGAGAAATCCCGGAGTAAACCCGCGCAACACGGGGAGAACATGCAAACTCCACACAGCTCACTGTTGGTCGGGGGCTGGGATCGAACCCACGATCTCATGATCCCCGCGATCCCCCGGCCGAGGGTAAAACTGTGCTGCCACAGTGCTAAACCACTGCGCCACCGCTCTCCCCACACCAGGAAACATGTGCTGGAGCGCATAGACCAAATCGATCAGATATGCATACTGAGGGTAATCCCAGAGACCAGGATGCGCTTCCAGAATTCCCTCCGCTGCGTTGAGGCTGCTCCACTTCGCCTTGGGTCCGCGGCCTTTATGGGCCTCATCCATAAAGTCCTGGATGAAGGTCGCCGCCCATTCTTCCTCCACCGTGGAATGCCTCGCCGCTAATTTCCTCCGGCTGGAATGGGAGCGGTGTGCCAAAGGCATAGTGGGGCAAACAAACGGTGGGTGAAAAAACGGTTCAGAAAATGACACAAAAAAAGGAAAAAAGGGATGTGTGGGTGAACCTGCTAAATCCTCTTTTCGGGCTGGGTCATTCTCTCATAAACTTTCCGTGCGCTTTACCGTAGTGCACGGAGAAGGAGAAAGGATGGAAGGATTTAAATGCAGGAGTTCACCACACACACATTTATTGACAACGCTGTTCACTAATACAGACGAACAAGTTGGTCATAATACAAAATGAATGCGCTCAGAGAGCGGGGAAGACTACGGGGAGTTCAACTACTCAGGGGAATGCAAACTGGGCAACAGTCTAAGCGTAGCAGTTATGCTGCGGGAAGAAACACCACCAGAAGCGTAGCAGAATTACTGCAAGGGGGGAAACGCTTCTGGTCCAGCATAGCAGCAACCACATGGAGAAATGCAAACCGTTTACTCACGAGTAAGAACAGTCCAGAAAGTCCACTTCTCTCAGCATGCATAATCCATGAGTCCTTCCCGATATGACGGTCACACCATGGAGAACAGGAGTGACTCATACCATGACCCAGCAGCGTTTGTCTAGCGAAAAGCCGCTAAAATACAAACGCCGCCGGCCACACAAAGTAGGAACACCTGGGTGAGGTGCGGGAAAGATAATTACTGGGGCTGGAAACAGCTGATGAAGCTAAGGAGAGCAAGGGGGCGTGGTTGGACTGGCAGATTGTCAGCAGCATGGGAAAAAATAGATCACAGGTGCTGACTAACAGCTGCCGGTCAGGCAGTGGCTATGGTAGTAGGATAAGTACAGAAATACACAAAATTCACATAAACAGTGAAACCAAACCCACAGAGAGATCGAGCCTGAGCCGGGGAAAGCCAAGCCGGCTCGGCTCGTGACAGGTGTTTATTATTAAGGCTAAAAAAAATCCAAACCTACATGACCCTGCGTGAAAAAGTGATTGCTGTGGCGGCATGGAATAATAAGCGGCGAACTGAGAGTTTTTGAGGGAGTTTATTAATCATACCGCCATCACAACACCCACTCCAGCGCCGTGCAGGCGCACCGGAGCGGGCCCGGAGGCTCTCGTCAGGAGACACGGAATGCGTGTGTCAGAAGCAGTGGTCAGAGAGAGAGAGAGAGAGAGAGAGTTACAGAGCGATCTGCAGTTTAAATACCCCACTACAGACAATACATGAAAGGCACATTAGCATCACAGTACGGAGCAGGAAGCCATGAACACCTGCATTTGAGTCACACATATCAACAGGATACTGGCGCCTGAACTAGACAAAGAGAGGCTGCCTATTGATCTCAATACACACATCTCATTGTTCTGCTAATTGCCCCAGCTGAGCGCTCTGCTTGTCCGTGGCTGTGGGGGTTACCCCACACACTCCCCCCCCAGAGGGCTCAGCAGGAAGCTGAGGCCTTGATAGTCCGGCTTTGGTAGCGAGCAGGGAAAGCTCTGTGCAGGCGGAGGTGGAGGGAGGGGGGTGGGGGTAGCAAGTGCTGGCCCGGGAACGGCGAAGTTGTCTGGGCCGCACAAAAATTGCATGTGGATCCACGGTGTTGAGGGGCTGTCCCATTGAACGTGTGGTGGTCCACAGCGGCTGTGAGAAGAAAAATTTGTCTCTGACTCCTCCCGCGGCTATGAAGAAAAAAAGGAGCTGCAGCAGTGAGGGACTTGGCGTGTTGACTTTAGGTGCGCGCGCAGCCCTAAAGCCCTTGGGGACAGCAGGTGGCTGAATTCCCTTGTGCGCTGTGGCTGAGACCCGTACAAAATCCTGTGAGCGAGCTGCGTACGTGCTTCAGGTGTGTGAGCAGCCCTGAAGGTTCTGTGTGCAGCGGCGAAGGACGATGGCGGTCTGTGGAGCCGTTATCGTCCCGTGCGTGGTGCGCTGTCCTCGTAACCCCCCGGTGTGCGCGCGGGGGTTCGGTGCGTGGGTGGACCGCTGTAGAGGCGAGTCAGGGTCAGGGAGCTTGCTGGAGATCAGCGTCGTCGGCGCCAATGGTCATCCCTGTTGAGCTGTTGCGTCGTTTGCTCGTGGTGCGTTGGAGCGGTGAGAGGAAATAGACGATCTTTGTCCCTCGGGCTCGTGCAGATGTGTTGGAGCGGTGAGAGGGAGTAGACGATCTTTGTCCCTCGGCTCGCGTAGATGCGTAGGAGCGGTGAGAGGAAGGAGACGATCTTTGTTCCTCGGGCTCGTGTAGATGCGTAGGAGCGGTGAGAGGGAGGAGGAGCGGTGAGAGGGAGAAGACGTTCTGTGTCCCTCGGCCGGTCCAGCGTGGATGTCCCGATCTCAGGCGAGGGTCGCACCATGACGCTTTCTGCAGCCTTCACGGTCGTGGGTGATCTCCGAGGGAGTTCGCCTGGTGGTGGCTCTGCGTCGAGGTCTCCCTGTAGCAGAAGGGAGGGCAGATCATTAGCGTCAGGCTGCTGCGTTCGCTTGTCGTCAGAGAGTCACTGCCGGGGGCTGCCAGCATGTTCTTTTCTTGGTCGGGTCACCAGTGTAGATGTCCAGATCAGAAGGTTGCGTTGCACAAAGCGTGTGCTTTCTCGGGGTCACCAATGTGGCGGCATGGAATAATAAGCGGCGAACTGAGAGTTTTTGAGGGAGTTTATTAATCATACCGCCATCACAAGAACTCACCCCAGCGCCGTGTAGGCGCGCCGGAGCGAGATCTTAGAGGCTCTCGTCAGGAGACAAGGAATGCGTGTGTCAGAAGCAGTGGTCAGAGAGAGAGAGAGAGAGAGAGAGAGAGAGTTACAGAGCGATCTGCAGTTTAAATACCCCACTACAGACAATACATGAAAGGCACATTAGCATCACAGTACGGAGCAGGAAGCCGTGAGCACCTGCATTTGAGTCACACATATCAACAGGATACTGGCGCCTGAACTAGACAAAGAGAGGCTGCCTATTGATCTCAATACACACATCTCATTGTTCTGCTAATTGCCCCAGCTGAGCGCTCTGCTCGTCCGTGGCTGTGGGGGTTACCCCACAATTGCCCCCTAAACCTAATAACTGGTTGGGCCACCCTTAGCAGCAACAACTGCAATCAAGCATTTGTGATAACTGGCAATGAGTCTTTTACAGTGCTGTGGAGGAATTTTGGCCCACTCATCTTTGTAGAATTGTTGAAATGCAGCCACACTGGAGGATTTTCAAGCATTAACCGCCTTTTTAAGGTCATGCCACAACATTTCAATCGGATTCAGGTCAGGACTTTGACTAGGCCACTCCAAAGTCTTCAATTTGGTTTTCTTAAGCCATTCAGAGGTGGACTTGCTGGTGTGTTTCGGATCACTGTCCTGCTGCGGAACCCAAGTGTGCTTCAGCTTGAGGTCACGAACAGATGGCCGGACATTCTTCTTCAGGATTTTTTGGTAGACAGTAGAATTCATGGTTCCATTTACCACAGCAAGTCTTCCAGGTCCTGAAACAGCAAAACAGCCCCAGACCATCACACTACCACCACCATATTTTACTGTTGGTATGATGTTCCTTTTCTGAAATGCTGTGTTGCTTTTACACCAGATGTAATGGGACACACACCTTCCAAAAAGTTCAACTTTTGTCTCATCAGTCCACAGAGTATTTTCCCAAAAGTCTTGGGGATCATCAAGATGTTTTCTGGCAAAACTGACACAAGCCTTTATGTTCTTTTTGCTCAGCAGTAGTTTTCGTCTTGGAACTCTGCCATCCAGGCCGTTTTTGCCCAGTCTCTTTCTTATGGTGGAGTCATGAACACTGACCTTAACTGAGGCAAGTGAGGCCTACAGTTTTTTGCATGTTGTTGTGGGGTCTTTTGTGACCTCTTGGATGAGTCGTTGCTGCGCTCTTGGGGTAATTTTGGTTGGCCGGCCACTCCTGGGAAGGTTCACTACTGTTCCATGTTTTTGCCATTTGTTGATAATGGCTCTCACTGTGGTTCGCTGAAGTCCCAAAGCTTTAGAAATGGCTTTATAACCTTTTCCAGACTGATAGACCTCAATTACTTTGTTTCTCATTTGTTCCTGAATTTCTTTTGATCGCAGCATGATGTCTAGCTTTTGAGGATCTTTTGGTGTACTTCACTTTGTCAGGCAGGTCCTATCTAAGTGATTTCTTGATTGAGAACAGGTGTGGCAGTAATCAGGCTTGGGTGTGGCTCGAGAAATTGAACTCAGCTTTCCAGAGATGTGATAAACCACAGTTATTTATGTTTTAAACGGGGGGCACGGGGGTCACTTTTTCACACAGGGCCATGTAGGTTTGGATTTTTTTTAAGCCTTAATAATAAACACCTTCATTTAAAAACTGCATTTTGCGTTTAATTGTGTTATCTTTGTCTAATATTTAAATTTGTTTGATGATCTGAAACATTTAAGTGTGACAAACATACAAAAAAAAAAAGAGAAATCAGGAAGGGGGCAAACACTTTTTCACACCACTATATATTGCACATGTAAAACAACAAAAATAACTCTGTGGACCAAACACTTCACTCATAGTATTACAGAGTATAGAGATAATGCTGATTGCTAGGAAAGTGTGGATACGATGTTTTGATCAGTGCAATTATTCCTTTTCAGGCTTACTTGATATGGATATTTAATTTTTGGAAGAAAGCACACCTACAGTGGTGCTGTGAGGAACAAGGGTAAACAAACTGATTCCACACTGATATGTTATCACACTGCTCTGCATTAAAACAAAAACCATCACAAAGCAGTTTAATCATGTAAATGATACCTTGTAGAACTCTTTTTTTTTTAATTATTTGAGCAGAGATATTTTAGAAGAATAAACACAGTAGGGGAATATATAAAATATACATTGCAATAGATATGAAAAATATGCACATGCAACAGAACTTTTGGTGCTGTTCTTGCACAAGCATATTTGTCTAGAATTATCAGTCCTTACAGATAAGGTTATCTATCCTCTTTCCTATACTTCCTCTTTCTGGCTTTCATATTTTTGTGTATGCAAGAAAACACAAGAGGGGCAACACTAGACTTCATAGTCACGAACAGAGTCCATTAATCACTTTATAGAATCGAGGCCCGATAGGACTGTACAACAGGAGCCTCACCAGAAAATGTCCTCACCTGAAACTATGTCACAGTGTTGTGTATGTGCAATCTAGGGGTGTTGCCGATAACCAAAGATGGATAACTACTACCTCTCCAGTGTCTTTTAAAGCATTTCCATTTCCTGTTCTTGTTTTGCTCCAAGGTGGTAGAAGTCTGTCTTACTGCTGATTGCTACAAAAAAAAAGATACTGCTAATGAGCTACTGTAAGCCAAAAATATTAAGCATCACTATGTAAAATGTTCACCAATTCAATTCATGTTTCCCAAGTCATTTTGACAGTATATTGACCTTTGACCAGGTGAATGCAGCTTCCACCATATAGCCTGAATGCATCAATTGTAACAGCATTACGTATGTAACTTTACTGGTACTAAGCAGAAAAGACAGCTAGTACGTTTTACAGCCTGAATCCCATTAGCCAATATTCGGATACAACTTTAGCCACCAACTAACAAACCACCCTATGACTGGCTATTTAAACCCAGGCCCTGTCAGTCATTTCCTTTACAGTGCACTGACACAGGAAGGGAAAGTTACATAGTGGTCCTTTAATGATGGCGTCAAATTTCGAAAGAGTTGGGGTTGAGGTAATACGGTGACCGACAAAATTGCTAAAGTAAGCTTTGGCAGGGAAATTGTAATTGTACATGTTTCATTAGGTAGGATGGGGTGTCGAAGCATCACTGGTGAGAGACTGGTTCAACATTCGCAGCAAGAGTGGGATTTGGACAGCAGAGGAAGAACACTGCATAACATCCAACCATTGGCTAAACCTGGCACCACAGTCAATATTCCTCTGAAAGATTAGCTCAAATTGTCAAGACCTAAGGTTGGAACACTGCGAACTTGGAAGTTGAATTGAGCTTGTTGGGAAGCACACAGATGACAACTGTGAAGCTTTATTTATGCTCCACCTCTGCTCTGCACGTATATGATGTGTGTACTCTTCAGACAACGCCGGTGCGTACACGGTTGTATATACGCTTCATTTTTTTTTTATCTGCTAGGCCAAGTGTTATCTGCAGTTTCACCCTAGCCCAATAGGTAGCGCAGATGTGCTGCCATGCCAGTTTGTTCACCGGCTATGCAAAACAGAAGAAAAGCAAGTGCTACACACACTAGCAATAACAACAACAACAAGCTAATAAAAAGAAAGAGGAGAAGGTATGATAGTGACTGTATCTCACTTCGGGAGCTGCAGCCTTGTAGAACGTAGCCCAGGAGGCCAGAACACTCAAAGGTTGGGTAGGCTGCATCTAAAGGCTGATTTATGGCTGATAAATGCGACAATCTAGTCTTTGGAGGACGTATGCTTGTCTGGCCATGCACTACCCCGTTACTTAGCAACCATGGCAGCGTCAGTTGAGAAATTATTTTTTTTCCATTGCTGACATTTTTGACAGAGATAGATCTTTTTGTCTTTTTTTTTTTTTTAATTTATTGTATTTTCTTTACCTTTTACTGGAGAATTCTCACCGGACAGAGGACAATCATCAAATAAAATAAGATTTAACTCCTGTTAAAGTCAACAGGTAAACAACAGTTAAATTAAGACAAATTAAAACCACAAAATACATAAGTTCATTTTTATTATTTTAAATATATATATATGAGTTAGAATGAACTCTAAAATATATTTTTCATTACATGATTAGTGGAAAATATGATATTTACTGTTATCATTTCTGATCATTTATTAACATTATGTAGCTAAATAATTAGATGTTCTGCCTTGTATCAGCTCTGACATTTAGTTTTTAATTTTCTAAACCAGACCACAAGTTCTGTACTGTAGGATGATGAATCTCAGTGATTTTCAGCAGCAGTAGAACAGATTCCATCTTTAGTTTTCATCTTGTACTAGTACATCTCAGTAAATTAGAAAATCCTGATTTGTGATTTAATTAAAAAAAAAAAACTATAACCATTATCACTGATATTAAATCAGGTTTAAAGTCTTTCACTCTGCATATAATAAATACATGAAAGTCTCTTTTGGAGTTATCTTGCACAAAAAAACCCAACTTTTACAAAAAACTACTTCATTGAAATGCAGTTTTTCTAAACAGTAACAGTAAACATGCAATATTTTTATTTAGCTTGTTTCAGTTTGCAAACTGCTAAAAAAAAATCACAACCAATAAAAGAATCAAATTGCTTTTATTGTGGTTATTTCAGTCAAATAGTTTTATTATAGTCAAAACAGTTTTATTTTATTAAATCTGGAGTCCAACCCGTTTTTGCCACAGCTGATCCTCGGTGCCTGCAGGTTCATCACCGTGGACCTCAGAAATAAATGAGAAAAGAACATCAGACAAATCTGATTATCTCTTCAGATGTGATGGAACATTTTTAAGATCAACATAATAAAATTATTACAGATGTCCTGTCTGCCCTCGGCTTCATAAAGTGCTGTGTTCTCTCTAAAATAACCTTAAGTGTTTTTTTTTTTTTAACAGCATCACATCATCTTTTTATAAGCAAATAAATAAATAACATCAACTTAAAAATGTCTCTACGGGACTTTAAAAGTTATCTTAGAGCAAGTTATTTCAAACATGTCACGTCGTGGTATTTTTATATTAGTGACATTAGTTAATAAACTGACATTAATGTATAATCAGTTTGACTTCAGAAAAAATAACAGTTCACATGTTAATATTAAATCAAAGCATACAAGACATCAGAAAAAAACATGAGATTAAATAATATGATGTTGCTGTTTTCTGGATCATTGGTGTTTTCACGTTGACACTGCTGCATAATTGAATTGCAAAACTTACTTTGAACTGTTTCCAACTTATGCAGTATGTTAAGTCTTATTCATGCTGCATTCCCCCTCTAGTCCGCTTCGGTCTGCGTGTGCTTTGGACGAGCCCGGCACACACGCGGCGCTGTTCATGCTCACTTTTTTCATCTACCCAGGCCAAGCAGTTGACACATGTGCACAACCATCATTTGTAGTGTCACTCCCGCCATGTAGGTAGCGCCAATGCGCTGACGCGCCAGGATTTTCACCAACAAAGAAACACTGCTTGCTTTCTGCTGCTTGACTTCCCGGTTTTCACTCCTTTTCCACGAAGATGCTACTGCTGCTGCTGCCGAAGTATTTATGCATGATTCATGTATGTTTATTCTTGTCTTCCGCTTCCTCGTTGTCTTCTTTGTCTACTTTGTCTTGGTATGCAGTGCCGATATCACCACCTCGTGAATGGGATGTTCAGTCTTGCGCATGCGCTTTTCAACGCGTTCAGGTCGTGGGCAGGCAGCACGGTCACAAAATTTGGGCTGCATGCAGTCGTCCATGGTCGAGCGCTGCAGACACTAGCGGAGTGGAGACAATTACGTAAATTTCATCACACGAGGTTTCTGGTTACACATACCCGGACAGCAGAGGTGCAGCATGAATCCAGCTTTAGGGCCACAAGGATACTCTCCATGTATCCTTCGTTTTCGGGGTTCTGAAGGCTGCATTTGTCAGCTGGATGTAAAGGAGTCCACAGAATGGGACAGCCATCAATCCAGCACAGTGACATATCTGGCCTAGCAATGCACACTTGGGGGATACAGAACCTGAATTGAGACACAGCCAGTGTGCCTTTACTTCTGTGTCTTCATTTTTGTTTTCCTCATCGTCTACTTTGACTTTTGTACGCTGTGTCGGTAGCACCACCTCATGAATGGGAGATTGGATCTTGTGCATGTGTAGTCAATGTGCACAGCCAATGCAGTCACAAAATTTGGGCTGCATGCGCTCAGGTGTGGAGGGGCTCCGAGGACCCTAGCAGACTGGAGACGATGATGTAATTTTCGTCACACAATCCTCATGCTCAAGTAGATGCACAGAACGAAGGTGGAGCATAAGCCCAGTGTGAAAACTGTAGAGTCCTAGAGTCAGTACAATATCTCTTGATGAATAGCCCCCTCTATGAGGGTTGTTCAAAAAGTTCTAAGCCTCACCCAGAAGGAGTTGGAGAAACAAGACAGTTTTTCACTATTTTTTCAATATAGTCCCTCTTGACACCAATGCACTTGGTCCAGCAATGCTCAAGCATAGCAATCCCTTCACAAAAGAAGGTGGCATCTTGGTCCTCCAAAAACTCACAGCACATATGGCCTCATTATTGTTTCCAAAATGGTGACCACGCAGGAGAGATTTAAGTTTAGGAAACAGGAAGAAGTCAGATGGAGCTAAGTCTGGTGAGTGACGGGGAAGGGGTAGCAATTCAAAGCCACAGTTGGCTACTTCAGCTACTGCAACCTCAGCAGTGTAAATGGGCACGTTATTCTGGAGAAAGAGCACACCTGCCCTCAGCTTCCCTCTGCGTTTTAACCTGATTGCTTCCTTTAGTTGTCTTAATTCTGATGTACAGTACTATCCCTTAATAGTTTTGCCCTTTTCCAGGTAGTCTATCATGATTATGCCCTCAGAATCCCCCCCAAAAAGCCATCACCTTGTCAAGAGACGCTGCCTGCTTGACCTTCTTTGTGGGTGGAGAGCCACAGTGTTTCCCCTGCTTGCTTTGAATCATTGATTCAGTTTCAAAGTGGCGAACTGATTTTGAGTTATTAATCTGTGGTAGAAATTCTCAGGGTCAGCCTGGAAGCAAGTCAGAAGTGTCCTGGAAATGTCAACCCTTTTCAGTTTCTGCTCTGGCGTAAGCATTCTTGGGACCTATCTTGCAGACAGCTTGCTCATCCCCAAGATCTCAGTTAAAACAGTGTGGACCAAACCAGAACTAATGCCTATGGACTTAGCTACTGGCTTGACAGTAAGACATCTGTCATCCAAAACCATGCGGTGAATGGCATCAACTTGTTCATCAGTGGTTGAGGTTCTTGGACAACCTGATCAAGGTCATCTTCTGTTCTGTCCCTGCCCCGCTTGAATTCTGCATCCCACTTCTTCACAGTTGTATATAAAGGGGTCTTCAGCAAGTGTCTGTACCATGTCCTCATGGATTTCCTTGGGTGTCATACCTTTCTTTTGTGGGTACTTTATGACTGCTCGGGCCTCTGTTTTGTCAATTTTTAGATTTGTCACAAACCTCTCACCTTTGTATGAGCCTCACCAGCACAGGAATTAAGACAGAAATCTGAATTAGTTTTCCTAGTTTTATAAGAAGTGGTAGTGTGTTGCTTGGGATCAGTCCGCCAAGGTCTCCGCCTTTGACTGCCACCTAATCCACATAGCACCGGACTTCCATGATCCCTCCTGCCAGGGAATGGAGGGTGTCATGCTTGGTGACCACAGGATCTCATCTCTGTTGTTTGCAGATGATGTTGTCCTGTTGGCTTCATCCAGCAATGACCTACAGCTCTTGCTGGGACGGTTTGCCGCTGAGTGTGAAGCGGCTGGGATGAGAATCAGCACCTCCAAGTCCGAGTCCATGGTCCTCAGCCGGAAAAAGGTGGATTGTCCTCTCCGGGTTGGGGACAGGCTCCTGCCCCAAGTGGAGGAGTTTAAGTATCTTGGGGTCTTGTTCACGAGTGAGGGGAAAATGGAGCGAGAGATCGACAGACGGATTGGAGCAGCATCTGCAGTGATGCGGACGTTGTACCGGTCTGTTGTGGTGAAGAGGGAGCTTAGTTCTAAGGCAAAGCTGTCGATTTACCAGTCAATCTACGTTCCTACTCTCACCTATGGTCACGAGCTTTGGGTAATGACCGAAAGAACGAGATCGCGGATACAAGCGGCTGAAATGAGCTTTCTCCGTAGGATTGCTGGACTCACCCTCAGAGATAGGGTGAGGAGCTCAGTCATCCGGGAGAGGCTCAGAGTAGAACCGCTGCTCCTCCACATTGAAAGGAGTCAGTTGAGGTGGTATGGGCATCTGATTAGGATGCCTCCTGGACGCCTCCCACTTGAGGTGTTTCAGGCACGTCCCACTGGGAGGAGACCCCGGGGCAGACCCAGGACTCGGTGGAGAGACTATGTCTCCCAGCTAGTCTGGGAACGCCTTGGTATCCCCTCTGAAGAGCTGGAGCAGGTGGCTGGGGAGAGGGAAGTCTGGGCTTCTCTGCTTGAACTGCTGCCTCCGCGACCCGGACCTCCGGAAAAGCGGTAGAAGATGGATGGATGGATGGATGGATGGTAGTGTGTTGCCACAACAGCAATGTTCAGCTATGTCTCTTCTTTCTGGGTGAGGCTTCGAACTTTTTGAATAACCCTCGTATGCAGGTAAAAGGAGGACCTTATTTATTGTGCTAGACAATTAGTACATCAATAAGTATGGTGTTGCAGTGATTTTCAACCTTTGTGCCTGGTGTGCTGTAAAAAATTCTCTGGTTCAGGAGGGTTGTCTAGTTTCACTTGAATGGTCCAGAAAAAAAATCTGGTGGCGTTGGACAGTTTTCCTGAATTGGACAATTTTTCTCAGGGCATCTGGGGTCCCTAGGAATCCTGGTTGAAATTCACTGAAATAAGAAATAAGAGACGTTATGTCACCCATGGAAGGCAGCAATGTAGTGCCTAGTCTACCAAGAAGAAGAACATCAACAAGACGAGAGCTTTCTCGTATTGGAGAAACCAGGAGAGAGACAAACTCCATCTGGACTAGGGCTGAGCAACATGGCCTAAAAGTAAAATCCCTGATTTTTCCCATGCCACATTTGATTTTCAATTTTAATCGATATTTTTGATTGAAGACAAGGAATTATTTCAAATAGAATGTTTTCCCAAACAAACATGATTTTCTATTGGAAATTAAGTGCAAACTTGTCTTTAACCAAACTAACCCTTTTTTATAATAAAGGTTTGATCAAACAAAGATGAATCCCCATATTTCTGATTAATAAAGTGCCAACTGTCAGGGCGTGGGTTGGGTCTCATGTCCTCATCCTGATTTATAGTTTGTATTTCTTTTCTCTAGGGCATGGGCTCCAATCCATGTCCTCGCTTTGAGTTGGTATTTTGGGTTTTTCTGTATTTTTTATTATTCATTGTCATGTCTCCTCTTGTGTTCCGTAGGCTTTGCCCCTGCTTGGTCCTTAGTTGTTTATTATTAGTATTATTATCATGGCTTCTGTGTTTTGCATCCTTGGTTGTGATTATCATTATTCAGTCTTGTTTATTAGTATTACTATTATCATAGTCATGTTTATGTTTGCTTGTGGTTATTCCTGTCATGATCTCCTGTTTTGGTTTGGCTTTATTTTGACAGTGTCTCCAGTTTTCTTTTCTGCGCAGCCTGATTTTGCCCCCGTTCTGTTCATTGTCCACACCTGTGTGTAATTATGTTTATTTTATCTAGTTTATTTAAGGGACGCCATTCCCTCACCTGGGCACGGCGTCCTCGTCATCACTGGCATTTACCCACGCTTCTGTCTGCCTGGGCCTGCCTGTTTATTTTTTTCTCCTGCTTGCCTTGCCTGTCTGCCCTTTTGGGAATTATTATTTAGGCCCTCGAGCTGGCCAGGGTTTGACCAGCTCTAAATAAAAACTGTAAACTTCAAGTCCCGCACCTGGGTCCTGCCTCTACAAAGTGTGACACCAACTTAACTTTTATAAAATTAACTTTTAAGGGTGAGGGAGCGGGTTAGGACTGGAGGCTACCATGTTAACCCTCTAACTGCCCCAGGCACCATGTGGCGCCTGGGGCAACACAAGGCCCCTAGTGGTCAAGAGTGGTAAAAAAATTTTGTCAATAAAACAGTTCAGATTTCCAAGGCTATAACTTGAAAGTTACAAGAGATAATGGCTTACTGTCTATTAGAAAGATGTAGAATATGATCCAAAGTTTCAGACAGGAATAAATTTACGCATCTAATTTGCATAATGTTGTGGCAGCTATATAAATTACATAGCTCAGTCAAAAGTGGACTTTGGACACATTTACACAAAGAATGGGTCAGTTTTTTTGACGCCAATTTGTCTACAGTGGTATGTTTTTATCTAATCTTCAAAGTATATGAACCAGAAAAAACAACAGAATGTCAAAAAAACATATTTCTCTCTTACCTGTTGCCGGGAAGAGGGGGGGTGTCGCCCGCCCACATGACCGGTCCGTTTTCGTCCTGTTTTCGTCATGCTCAGCCATTTACACCCGCTTCCACATCTACAAACTCTTATGATTATCCCACGTGAATTTTGTTTGTATTACGCGGCTATTTTCCCCGTTTCATGCAGTTTCAGTCATCATCGCTGCCACGATGACCGATCATGGCGGCATCCACACTGGTGTGTGAGCTCAAAGCGGAAAAAGGAAGAATAATAATGCGGATTTCTTCTTTTTTGCTATACTCCATGTCAGCCGTGATTCCTTCGGCGTGTGTCTGCCACCTTCTAAACTGTCAGATCAATACAGATTAGTACAAATTCTCAGTATAACCAGGGGACGTCAATACATTGACACATGCGGTTGCTGTGCTGTGCCACTGGGGGCGCGCGACCCGTCCATACTATGCGGGCAGTTAGAGGGTTAACTCTTGTCAACAGGAAAATCAATTTTGACGATATTCATTTTTTGACTCTATACAAACCAAAAATTGTGATTTCAGTTTTAAATCAATTTATTCTCAAACCCTAATCTGGACCCAACAACATGTTAATTCACCAGTGTGGGAGTTTTGGGATTTTTAATAGAGTGACTTCTTTAATAGAGTAAAAGTCTTCAGCTGATCCAAAATGCTGCAGCAAGAGTTTTAACAGGTACTAGAAAGAGAGATCATATCTCTCCAGCTCTGGCCTCCCTTCATTGGCTTCCCATAGAGTTTAGAATTAAGTTTAAAATCCTTCTTCTTACTTACAAAGCTCTAAACAATCAGGCCCCTTTTTATTTAAAAGATCTGATACTACCCTATCATCCTAACAGAGCACTGTGCTCCCAAAATGCAGGATTATTTGTAATACGTAGAATCTCCAAAAGTACAATGGGAGGCAGAGCCTTCAGTTATCAAGCTCCTCTCCTGTGGAACCAGCTGCCAATCTGGATTCGGGAGTCAGACTCGATCTCTGTTTTTAAGAATAGGGTTAAAACCTTCCTTTCTGATATAGCCTACAATTAGGGAGGGATCATGTGTTTCTAAACCCTCCCTTAGTTATGCTGCTAATAGGTTTAGTCAGCCGGGGGACCTCCAATAATGCACTGGGCCTCACTCCTTTCTTCACTCTCAATGAAATATTTTTTTTTTTTTTTTTTTTTTTTGCTGGTCATTAACATCTGTTTGTTCTCTCCCATAGATTGAGTCCCCATCGTGCTGTTTGCTCTCTGCATGTCTGTTCTTTTCATCTTCTCTATCCCCTCACCCCCGCCCAGCCAGTCACAGCAGATGACTGCCCCTCCCTGAGCCTGGTTCTGCTGGAGGTTTCTTCCTGTTAAAAGGGAGTTTTTCCTCTCCACCATCGCCAAGCGCTTGCTCACAGGGGATCGCCTGATTGCTGGGGTCTTTCTGCAACTGTGGGGGTTCCCCCTACAGTTGAAAGTGCTATGAGATGACTGTTGTTGTGAAATGGCACTATATAAATAAAGTTTAATTGAATTGACTGGAGGTTGACAACAGATGCCCCAGACAAGAAACCTTGGCCTTGGAATTCATACTCCTGCAGACTTTATTAGAATGAGTAAGTAGATGCTAGCTGAGTCTGTACTCCAAGAGAAAAGGAGAATGACCACACAAAGCATTATTACCCACAGGAATCAACTTTATAGCAACATCTTTGAAAAAAAAAACCCTCTATTGGTTGTGAAAAAAAAATACAGTAAGGAGAGAGGGAGCAAGCTGCAGTGTGGATGAGATTTATAACATGTGTGAGGTTTAGCCCCTCACACTCTCATTCCCCTAACCTTAAAGGGAACATGCTATGTCCCCTTTTGGACACTGTTACACAGATTTTAATGAACTATCCGTGATATGCTTTGGTTAAGTACACTCTCTCAAAAGGCCAATTTCAGTGCATGTTGCTTTACATGCTAAAAAGCCCCACCCCACTTTCTCTCATTCATCACTGCTAAGATGTCACATGATGCCACATTGAGGATAATTTCCCTTGCTTTGGTAGCAAACACAGCCTGAGCTAACTTACATAAAATTGGCTGAATGGTAGAATATAAAAGCAGAAATAAAACATTATCAGGGAGAGTAGTGTGTGGCGGGACTGGCCATATGATACTAAGGTATAATAAGTGCAGACACAACCCTGAATGAGTAAATAATTAACTGCTGACAGCAGCTGATCACCCCGGTGGAGAAGCCATAGGAGTATAATAAACTATTGTAAAATAAGCTAAAAGACATCTAAGAATGAGACAGACTGTCAAGTATTGGTAGGTAATCTGGCTAGAAAACACATGTCCAATAAGGTCAGTAGATTTGACAAAGAAAAGCCATAAAAAACCCCAGTAGACCACTAAGCTAACTGTATAACAGCATTGTTGGCAAGTAGATTTAGACATTGATGGGGACACTCTAATGTCAAATATATAAGCAATCAAATATGTAAATCAGCCATTATACTATCATACAAGGGGGGGCTGAAAAGTTCATGTTGGTCAAACTTGACCAAATGTGGTTTATTTTTCAACCGCAGGGATCCAAGTGCTCCAAGACCAATGGAAGAAGTGTGTAGACCGAAGGGGAGACTATGTTGAAAAATAAACCACATTTGGACAAATTTGACCACTTTGAACTTTTCAGCCCCCCCCCCCCCGCAGTGTGTCAAGTGTTTTTAAACAGTGTAGTAAGGGAGAATTTTAATAATATTTAATTATTTTAATAGAAGATGCTGGGATAGGCTCCAGCCCCCCCGCGACCCGAAAAGGATTGAGCGGAAGAAGATGGATGTTTATTATAGAACACAAAGGAAAAAACGTAATTTTTTAAATTTCTTTTTAGTGACAAACCCTTTCTATAATTTTAATATTAAGAATTCTTTTTTTTAAATAGATTAATAAGCAAAAGATGTGAATCACAAACCCAGAAGAAAAGTGAAACTTATGGTTTGCAGCTGGATCTGGCTGCTGTCTTGGAAGTGGACTTAATCCTACCACCCAACTACAGCCTACCTCTGTATTTTGATTTGACAACTTTTGAAGGAAAATGTGAGGAATTTTTGTGTTGTTTGAAAAAAGTAGACATATGATGACAGGAGGCATATGAGTTGGAGAACAGGTTGGTTACTTTGCTATAGATGAAATTAGGGATGCACAGACATGTTGGCCTAGTATCAGTATGAGCCTATATTCACTTTATTGACTGATACTGTCTATTGGCAAATAAGACAGCAGCCGTGGCCGAAGCAGACGAAAGAAGGCTCTAGCTGCAAATTCAGAAAACATCCAGAACTGATCCATTTTATAGTATTTCAGTTCAGTTATTTTTATGATGCACTTTTTTATGCCTCCCTGGCAATGATGATGAAATAGATAAAAAGAGAAACAACTGGTATTGCCATCTGTTATCTTATTATTTTGAACAGTGGTCTCATATCAGGTCAAGATTTCACAATTGGTGCATCCTTAGTTGATGGAATATAATGTTCTGCAATAATTACCCTTGTACAACAGTTAGTAGTTCCGACCAAGCAATTTGATTGGACAATAGGGATTCCAGGAGCTACTAAAATTATAATTATAACTGCGCTCCAACATTTCACTGGATACTGTATGTATCACTCTGCTTCAAAGGTGTTCATGTAACCATTAATTACAAACACCAATTTACTGTCAACTAACTCTCAGTGACAATTGAAATACTATGTTGAATAATTTAATTTCCACAGAGAGGTGCTATTTGAAAAGATTTTTTACCTGACCTGGAAGTCCCACTCTTTTGAAAAAAAGCTTTATCCAGCTTACAGTCGGCCTTTGTATAAACATTGTGAAGTCATTTCATGTCTGTTTAAAAAAAATAGGCAGTGCTAGAGTTGGATTTATTGTCTTGAGTAAAAAACCACAATACCTTTGTGATGATGGACTCTTTGTTTCATCTGAAAATGCCAAGGAAAGCAAGTGAAGTGTGCCAAATCGTTAGCATGCTAACTACTGCACTGACTGCGTTTTGATCTCGGGTCTTCTGCAGTACCGACTCAACAGGTATATGTTTTATAAACACTTACTTTGCACTTGACAATTCTTAATTTGTTTATATGTGTGTGAAATGATATTTTCTCCAGTATTGCTGTCATTTAATAAATTGTGCTTGGGGAACTGTTGTATCAAAGCAACATTACACTCAAGGTCGTTACAGTATCATGGATATACTAACTACGGGTGTGATATGTCTAAAGCCCTCTACAGTGGCGTAGCCAGGAATTTGTGTGGGGGGTCCTGAACCCCAACCACCATTCTGAATGCCTGGGGCATTCACCCGGGGCGAAGCTTTAGCTTCAGCCCCCTGTCAACTACAGATTTCTTAACAGTGCAAACTACTCAAAACCTGCTCTTTATTTACATTTTTCTTTTCTTTTTTTCTCCCTTTCTTTTTTTGTGCGTCAGCTAAGCCCCTCCACGTAATAGTGCTTAAATCACATATACCAACTCTATATCCCTCGCACAATGCATCAAGAGTAACTTTTACTTTTGCATACTTTTTTAGCTATATGTACACACAACACTTACCCAAAAACTTACATTAAACAAAGTTAAAGTTGACTGATATGATTAGGTGTTTTTCACATTTTCTATAGATGTTGTGACAATATGGTTACAGCGATATTTTCCTGCTAAGATAGCCGTGCAGTGAAAATCTGATACTGTGACAGCCCACGTGTAAGCCTTAGTTTTCACAACTTTGGCTGATAACAAATGTACGGAGCAGTGTCTTGAGCACTGGAGCAGAGCACACAAAGTTTACTGGTGCAATGAGAAATTTGGACTGCCTTCAGCAAAGTAGAACTACGTGTTCGTGTGTGCAAATACAATGTATGTGTTGCTGCTATTTGAAAAAAAAGAAAGGTTGTAGCAACTTTGCTCTGCGGTGACAGTCTGTATTACTCACATCTGATTACAGGATGCTGAGGTGTGCGTATGTGTGTGGAAGGCATGAAGCAGTGAAGTGAGGCGGGGAAGGGGGAACACAATGATGGAATACAGTAGTCGGGGTGTTTTTGTGTACGTGTGTGTTTCTGTGTACGTGTAGCTCCTTAGGCCCTTTTATTTTTCCTCCGTCTCTCACTTTCACCCTCGCCCCCACCATATACATCTCCATGGAGACCGCCGCCTGGCAACAGCTGGAGCAAAGCCAGTTGCCGCGGCGACACTAATGCCCAACAGTAAGTAGCAGTGATGTCACCGGGTGGCCGAAATGGGTGGACTGCTACAGGCAGGCCAGATGATGAGCGGCATGAGAGTTAAAAACTTGTCTTCTTCTTCTTTATCGCTGCCATCTATCAAGTATCGCCCCTCTCCAGTGACAGATTCTCTCTGTTGTTCATCTTCATTAGAGGTGTTTCTGTGCCGTCTTTGTTCATCTCTTTCTCTGCTTCACTCTCCCTCTCTCCCCTTCTCTACTTTACTTTTTTCTGATTTATCATTATCAATCTTTCCTCTCTCTAGTCATTCTCTTTTCTTTAATGGCTTTCAAAGATTATCTTTGCACAGATTTAAACACCAAACACCACATGTCTCATGCTATAAAATCGTCATCAATGGGACAACATGAAAGCATCACAGTCTTAACTGCCTCCCTTCACTGGCCAGAAAACAGCTGTGTGATATATTTATATTCACAGCAAATGGATGTGGATGGATAAGAGACAAAAAGTCAAACATTTTTTACTGTATACACTAGGGGTGGGAACCACCACAGGCTGCACAATTGTCATCGGGGGCATGATTTGTGATCATGCTGCACTGTTTGAGTTACTGTGTTATTTTGGACTTTTGGTTATTATGACTGTCCTTGTCTAGTTCCATGTTTATGTTGAGAGTTTTTCTTGTGTCATCTTTGTCTAGTTTGGTCTCCATTGTCATCCATCCATTCACCCATCTTCCACCGCTTTTCCGGAGGTCTGGGTCGCAGAGGCAGCAGCTCAAGCAGAGAAGTCCAAACTTCCTCCCCCTGGTCACCTGCTCCAGCTTTTCAGAGAGGATACCAAGACGTTCCCAGGCCAGCTGGGAGATGTAGTCTCTCCAGCGTGTCCTGGGTCTGCCCTGGGGTCTTCTCCCAGTGGGACATGCCCGAAACACCTCAAGTGGGAGGTGTCCAGGAGGCATCCTGATCAGATGCCTAAACCATCTCAACTGGCTCCTTTCGATGGGGAGGAGCAGCAGTTCTACTCTGAGGCTCTCACGGATGACTGAGCTCCTCATCCCATCTCTGAGGGTGAGTCCAGCAATCCTACGGAGAAACCTCATTTCAGCTGCTTGTATCCACAATCTCGTTCTTTCGGTCATTACCCAAAGCTCATGACCATAGGTGAGGGTAGGAACGTAGATTGACTGGTAAATCGACAGCTTTGCTTTAGAGCTCAGCTCCCTCTTCACCACAACAGACCGGTACAACGTCCGCATCACTGCAGATGCTGCTCCGATCCGTCTGTCAAGCTCTCGCTCCATTCTCCCCTCACTCGTGAATGAGACCCCGAGATACTTAAACTCCTCCATTTGGGGCAGGAGCTTTCTCCATTGTTCTTAGTTTATTTTCTAAGTCTCTTCTGTGTTACTCTTGTTTTAGTTTAGCTTCTTCTGATCTTAGTTATTCTGTGAGTATCTATATTATTCTTGTCTAGCTTAACTTCCCTGGGTCTTAGGTCTACTTTGAAAGCATCACTTGTTTGGGTTTTGGTTCGTCTTCCTAGAAGAGTAACTTGCGTTCCTGTTATATTTTGTTCAGTGTTTTCCTGTTAGTCCCTGGTCATGATCTTCAGTCTACCTAATGTGTTTTTCTAGCCATCATGCTGTGGTTTGTTTTGTAGTTATGCCTTGGTGCAACGGAGGGATATGGTAATCTGTGTGTGTGTGTGTCTCTCTCTCTCTCTGTCCGTCTGTTTGTTACCAGCTTTTCAGCTCGCCCACTCAAAAATGAAGTGAAATTAAAGGCTTGCATCATTATATCGCTATATTTTCTCAACTTTTAATTTGCCAGAATTTTGCGATAAGCCTTTGTTTTCGAAATAAACATAAATTTAACTCACCATTATACCCTCAATGAAGCCATGAAAAAAAGGTATTTTAATAACTAGGCTGGGCCAGTAGAGGTCGCACCGAGGCAGCTACACTTTGGTGCTTTCATTTATTTCATTGTTTCAGTTGGGGTTTTTTTTTTCTGTGTTTTGCCTCTGCCCATGTTTGATTAATATTCTAATGAATCTCCTCGTGACTGAAAATTGCCTGCACTCTGGGTCCTTCTCTCCCTCTGCCTGCTCTGTGTTCCACATATTGGGACAATGATACTATATAATGGTGATATTGTCACGATGTTGTGATACAGTGAGAACTGAAATATCATATATTGCAATTTCAAATCCCGATCTTTGTCTTGTTCAAGTCCCACTTAGCTCTCAGGAGTCACTCCTTTGCAGTGGTGACCTAACCAGACAGCAAGCATTTAGCACCATTTGGTGGACTGAAAAGTCAACTGGTTTTTATTACTCTGGTACCTAAATAGGTAAGTTTGGATTTCTAACATTTATTAATAATTTTTAATAAAGTATCATGATACTGGTGTCCCTAAATCAATATACCATTGCCACCACAAATGATTAGCAATAGAAGCAATATCAGGCTATATAATTTTTCCCCACTCGTTTCACACAGTATTATTAATTAGTGCTGTTTGCCTACCTAAACGAACAGGTTCCTTTCAAGATTAGTGCAATTCACACATGAATTCATTCATATACAACATGAACTGAAATTTTGGGCCACCAACACATAACTTTCATGCTATCCTATTCAGAACCCTTTTTTGTCCCACATTTAATCAGTCTTTCTTTTGCAGCTAAAACAGCTTCCTCTCTTCTAGGAAGCCTTTCTACAAGATTTTGAAGTGTGTCTGTGGGAATTTTTGCCTATTCATCCATATGAGTATTTTGTAAGGTCAGACACTATGTTGGACCAGAGGGCCTGGCTCACAGTCCCCATTATCATACCAAAGGTGTTAGATGGGGCTGAGATCAGGGTTTTGTGTGGGCCAGCCAAGCTCTTCCATACCAAACTACTGTACATCCAACAATGTCTTTATGGACCCTGCTCAATGCACTCGGGCACAGTCATGCTAGAACAAAAAAGGCCTTCCCCAAACTGTTCTCACAAAGTTGGCAGCATAGAATTATCCAAACTGTCTTGATAACTTAAAGCATTAAGATCGGGGACTGAATTAAACACCTAAATCTCATGATTAATACTTTTGTTGAAATGGTGTAGGCAGCAAGTGGGTCCCATTACATACTTTCCAGTTTACAATTCTGAGACACAAAAATTACATAAAAGTTTGATCTAAGAAATCACCATTTTGTACATCCATCCATCCATCCATCCATCTTCTACCGCTTAATCCTTTCGGGTCGCGGGGGGGCTGGAGCCTATCCCAGCATCTTTTGGGCGAGAGGCAGGGTACACCCTGGACAGATTGCCAGTCTATCGCAGGGCCAACACAGAGAGACAGACAACCATTCACTCTCACACTCATACCTAAGGACAATTTTAGAATCCCCAGTTTTGATGCCAGTTAACCTAACTTGCATGTTTTTGGCATGTGGGAGGAAACCGGAGTGCCCGGAGTAAACCCACGCAGACACGGGGAGAACATGCAAACTCCACACAGAAGGGTCACCGATGGTCTGGGGGTGGGATCGAACCCACGATGGTCAAGGGTGGAATCGATCCCATGACCTTCTTGCTGTGCTGCCACTGTGCTAACCACTGCGCCACCGTGCTGCCCCCATTTTGTACATATTAAGTTAAATGTGCTAAATTAGAAAAGTAATTTGAGGGGAAAAAATCCAATCTTTGTTGGGCGACACAGTTATAAAATAAGAAAACTCACTGAACACTTGACCAGACTGCAAAGTTGCAGTTATGTGGCTCACATACAGCCTTAAATTCCCCAGCCAAATAAAAAGACCTTTCAAGTCTAACTGTTTGCTGGTGACACTGTGGGCTAGCTGTAGAGTAGAAATGGGCATATGTCCCACTCTCACTTCAGTTATTAATTTTTTATTATTAGGGCATAACATCTATTGTTCCAGCAACTATATTTCTGTTGCTGTCTGATCACAGAAATTGTCAGTGTCCATTTTAAGAATAAATTAAACTTCTATTTTCTAACGTAAAGAAACACATTATATATATATATTTCTATTTTCTAACGTAAAGAAACACATTATATATATATATTTCTATTTTCTAACGTAAAGAAACACATTATATATATATATTTCTATTTTCTAATGTAAAGAAACACATTATATATATATATATATATATATATATATATATATATATACAGTATATATATATAAAATGTGTACCACATGCTTAATTAATGTCTTCAGCTCTGTGAAACATATTGTGGTGAAAAATTGAACAATAACTGTAAATGAGATGTCACAGAGACAACAGGTTCACTTTTGAGCCAGATGTTCCAGACTTCAGTCCAGACTGCTCTACAACCATTTTTTTTAACTTAAAAATGTACACACATTAATTAGAGGTTAACTGGAAATTACAAGAGAACAGTTGGAGTCAAAGCCTCCTCTGCAAACTATGGATACTATGGGCCATATTTCAACAGTCTGGTGTGCATTTTTGAACCACATTTTCGGTGCCTTTCGGTGTTGCTTTCATCTGGTTACATGACATTGTCTGGATTTCCATTGTGCGCCCTCACCACCTGAATATGAACTGGCTGTGTGCGTGCCTCGTGCACATAGGAGAAGACACATTTAAAGTGGGTGAGGCTCTGTGCCAAGTTCAGGACATTGCTATTAAGGTGGATTTTATTCCAATGTGCTTTTCATCTGCAGAAAGCAGGTCTGAAATCAGCAGTGCTTATTAAGCACTACTTCAGCAGCATGTTTAAAAAGCATAGATGTGCACTTATGCCTGTTCCTAGACTGGGGCTAGAATTTCTCAATGTCCATAATTTTCCTTGACCTGATCTTTCATTCATTCACTGGTGATCTGTCCACGGTGTACCTCGCCTCTTGTCCAAAGATGCTGGGAAGGCTCCAACCCCCCGTAACACATAAAGGACCATTACGAAGATGAATGAATGTACAAACAGCATTAAGCATTCATTTATTTATTTATCCTCTCCTGAACTGAGAAAAATGTGGGTCAGTTTTTCTGTTTATTTAATCGCAAGACGTCCGTGCTATCGCACAGTGGGACCAGTCTGCTGTACTGCTACTACTACTGTACTGTCACCGTGGCCAGAGGAGAGCTGGCAGGGGCATGGAAAGCCAACATCCAACATTATCTAATTTATGTCAATTTCTGAAATTTTTTCATCCTCATTCACTGTTAATCTTTTGACATAAATGAAAGTATCCCAACAGTTGTTTTGAGTTACAATACTAATAGTTTACATTCAGCAGAGGAAGGAACATAAGTGTACCTCAGGCCACAATGAATGGCTCGCTCTTTCTTGGTTTAAAAGAGAAGTTTGGATGACAGGAAAGCAGGTCTGTTGGCTCTTGCGTGCCCCGTGATAATACAATAGAAGGAACTTTTACAGTTGTCAGTCAAAACATGGAGAGAGAGAAACACCGGCATAACCTCTGAATTGTACAGAAAAAGCTTATTTTAAGCTCCTTCCCCTTAAATGCATTTTCACTTTGTGAACAACCCTGCATTGTCCTCAGCTCAAAACTGATCTGTCCTCCCATTTATGTAAATGCTGTTATATTAGTATTAAGTCTTTCAACTTGCACCCGTTTATTAAAGAGAATGAGAGTAAAGCCAGCAACTGTTTCCTTTGTCTTTGATGTTGATATCAAAAACAGATTCAGCAGCTAAAAGTATTTCCGGCCTCAAATGCTGATTTGTTTTCGAGATATTAGAGAATGTTTACTGCTCAGCCTTAATGTTGTAAAATCCATGTGTACCCACCCATAGGTAAATGTGTCATCCAGTTAGGACCAGCTCTATGTTTATGGGGCTGTAGGAGCCTGTGGAGAGGCTAGGGGAGCGGTCAATCAATTCTCATGACTTTATCAGTCATGTTACTTTATCACTAAACCAACAATGGTGTGCGTCAGCACTGAGTGCTGACTGATGCACACAGTTGTTAGTTTAGTGCCATATGGGGAGATGCACAATCAGTTCTATACCTCAGTTTGTGTGAATGTTTTTGATCTGTTTTTATTTATTTAATGGTCTTTTATAGGTCTTTAACATTTTTTTTTTTACATTGCAGAGGATGCATTTTTAATTTCATTGTTGTGGAAGTGACACTGACAAAGTATCTATCTATCAAGGTTCACCCACCAATCGTACAATATTCAAAAGTGGCTCAATCCCATCTAATAATAAAAAAAAATGCCCCAGTGGACATGTACCATATCTTGCATATCAAAAATCAACTGACTCTGTGTGTATTTCCTTCTTTAAATGTTTATTTATATTCAAGAGAGGCAGTTTATCATGAAACACAGATTTGTGTAAATGGAGTTGTAAATGAAGAGGCACTTGGCCCAAGGCGTTTTCAACTTGAGGAGGGATTTTGCCAGAGGCAAAAGTGACACTGACAGAGCTTCAAACAGAGCTAATGTGTTGTATTACAGACCAATTATGATCACCTCCAACTCATGTTCTCGGGTATACCTAGACATCATCCATCATGCCGTTAACAGCGAAGATGAGACTTTCCCAGGTTGTTGTTTTGACTGGCTATGCCGTAGAAAGTTGAATCATAATAGATAACTGCAACTGTTTGCTTCTTTCTACTCAGTACTCGTGGGTTTTTTTTTTTTCTTTTCAACAGTACCACCACCCACCATCTCTCCACTCTGCTGGACTGCTATTCTGCACGCTGCCTCGATATTCCCTGCTTCTACTTAGTCATGTTATCCACTCCTCAACTCCCTCACACTACTCAACCTCTGCACATAAATCAAAACTGAACCACCACCCAAAATAGATCTTATTCCATTCACATATGCCCACACAGGCAGCACCATGAACAACCCCTGCAGATGAAAATGCAGGAAAAAAAATGACACAGCTTCCCAAAATGGGCTACATGGCATACAGTAAACGACTTTCTCCAAACCTAACCTTATTGTTAGCTCCTCGCTATAACATATCTTCAACTTAACCTCAACCTGCCTCCAATCATAAACCTGAAATGGAGTCACAACCTGAAGACATCTTATGACAAGACTATTATTCGCCTACAGTTCTCACAAGGATAGAAACACACAGCCAAGACGAAATGTCATGGTTGGGCAGTGACCCCAGGAGAAAACGAGAGCAGGGAAGGCAAGGAGTCAAAGAAATAAAGCTTGAGATGGGGAAACAGGCATGTTATGAGAAAGGCAACAAGGCAAGACAGAGTGGTCCTGCTTCAGTTAGCATGCTAACGTGATCTGAAATGCATCACACTCAAAACAGACTTAATTAATAAAGCAGCACGCAGCCTGTAGCCTAGCTAATGCTAAAGGTAACGAAGAAATGAACGTGAAGGCTAATGCTAGGGGGAGTGCTGCAGACAGTGGAATCTAGTTACTGGGGCGGAAGAGATCAGTGCTAAATGGCTTGTGAATTAAGTAATTTGCTCTGGAGTAACTAATGTCCTTGTCTCGGAGCAGCAGTGAAGCTGTTGGGAAAACACATACCAGCACATATTGTCTGTATTTATCATAAGCAGTAAAACATAATGACACAAGCAGAACATTCAGACATGAAGACCAATTTATAAGCAGAAGAAATGAACTGATTTGGGATTTCTTCTTTCAGCATATGCCAATAAGTTGTTTGAAAGTGCTGAAAATTTTATGAAACGAATTAACAATTAACTGTCGCCATGTTTATATAAAAAAAAAAAGGTTCAATAAATATTGTGGGGAAAAAAACAATTAACTGTCAAACAAAAATACACATTCGACAAATGAAATTTTACATATACAGTGGATATAAAAAGTCTACACACCCCTGTTCAAATGCCAGGTTTTTGTGATGCAAAAAATGAGACAAACATAAATCATTTCAAAACTTTTTCCACCATGAATGTGACCTGTAACCTGTACAACCCAGCTGAAAAACAAACTGAAATCTTTTAAGGGGAAAAATAAAAAACAATAACCTGGTTGCATAAATATGCACACCCTTAAACTAATACTTTGTTGCAGCACCTTTGGCTTTTATTACAGCACTCAGTCTTTTTGTGAGTCTATCAGTGTGGCACATCTTGATGTGGCAATATTTGCCCACTCTTCTTTCCAAAAGCGCTCCAAATCTGTCAGACTGCGAGGCCATCTCCTGTGCACAGCCTTCTTCAGATCACCCCACAGATGTTCGATCGGATTCAGGTCTGGATTCTGGCTGGGCCATTCCAAGACCTTAATCTTCTTCTGGTGAAGCCATTCTTTTGTTGATTTGGATGTCTGCTTTGGGTCATTGTTGTGCTGAAAAATGAAGTTCCTCTTCATCTTCAGCTTTCTAGCAGAAGCCTGAAGGTTTTGTGCCAACACTGACTGGTATTTGGAACTGTTCATAATTCCCTCCACCTTGACTAAGGCCCCAGTTCCAGCTGAGGAAAAACAGCCCAAAGCATGATGCTGCCACCACCATGCTTCACTACAGGTATGGTGTTCTTTTGGTGATGAGCAGTGTTGTGTTTGCACCAAATATACTTTTTGGAATTATGGCCAAAAAGTTCAACCTTGGTTTCATCAGACTGTAACACATTTTCCCACATGCGTTTGGGAGATTTCAAATGTGTTTTTGCAAAATGTAGTCAGGCTAGAATGTTTTTCTTCATAAGATAAGGCTTCCGGCTTGCCACCCTACCCCATAGCCCAGACATATGAAGAAGATGAGAGATTGTTGTCACATGTACTAAACAGCCAGTACATGCCAGAAATTAATGCAGCTCCTTCAATGTTGCTGTAGGCCTCTTGGCAGCCTCCCTGACCAGTTTTCTTCTCGTCTTTTCATCAATTTTGGAGGGATGTCTAGTTCTTGGTAATGTCACTGTTGTGCCATATTTTCTCCACTTGATGATAACTGTCTTCACTGTGTTCCATGGTATATTTAATGCCTTGGAAATGTGCAAAGAAGAGTGGGCAAATATTGTCACATCAAGATGTGCTGTGCAACCAGGTTATTTTAAACTTTTTATTTTTCCCCTTAAAAAAATTTCAGTTTGTTTTTCAATTGGGCTGTACAGGTTATAGGTCATATTAATGGTGGAAAAAGTTTTGAAATGATTTATCTTGGTCTAATTTTTTTTTACATCACAAAAACCTGGCATTTGAACAGGGGTGTGTAGACTTTTTATATTCACTGTATATAATTGAGAAAAAATGCAAGCTGTTTTCTTTTTACTAGAACTTTCTAGTTCTCCTTTTTGAGGCATTCCTTGGTGGATTTACTTGAATGTTTTAGGTCACCGTCATGTTGCATCTCCCACCTCCAGTTCAGCTTCAACTGAATCGCAGTTTGAGATCTCACACTTCCTTCACACATAATCTGATACAATAAAAATTTAATAGCAGATTATATGACAGCAAGCAGTCCTAGCCTTGCATCAGCAAAGCAACCACAAGCCATGACATTTCCACCCCCACACTTCACAGTTGGTATGAGGTTCTTTGGTTTATGTCAAACATGCCCTCTATAATGTCCACATAATTCAACTTTAGAGTCATCTGTCCAAAGCCCATTTTAGCACATTATTCCAGAAGTCATGTGTAGTTGTTCTCTGGCAAACTTCAGTCTTGAGACTTCAGTCTTGCCTTCTTGATGTTCTTTTTGACAGTAACAGTTTGAACCTACAGTATCTCACAAAAGTGAGTACACCCTTCACATTTTTGTAAATATTTTACTATATCTTTCCATGGAACAACACTGACGATATGACACTTTGACACAATGTTAAGTAGTCAGTTTCCCTCCCCAGTGTCATGTGACTCATTAGAGTTACAAGGTCTCAGGTGTGAATGGGGAGCAGGTGTGTTAAATTTGGTGTTATCACACTCACACTCTCTCATACTGGTCACTGGAAGTTCAACATGGCACCTCATAGCAAAGAACTCTCTGAGGATCTGAAAGAAAGAATTGTTGCTCTACATAAAGATGGCCTAGGCTATAAGAAGATTGCCAACACCCTGAAACTGAGCTGCAGCACAGTGGCCAAGACCATACAGCGGTTTAACAGGACAGGTTCCACTCACAACAGGCCTCACCATGGTCGACCAAAGAAGTTGAGTGCACGTGCTCAGCGTCATATCCAGAGGTTGTCTTTTGAAAATAGACGTATGAGTGCTGCCAGTATTGCTGCAGAGGTTGAAGGGGTGGGGGGTCAGCCTGTCAGTGCTCAAACCATACGCCGCACACTGCATCAAATTGGTCTGTATGGCTGTCGTCCCAGAAGGAAGCCCCTTTTAAAGATAATGCACAAGAAAGCCCACAAACAGTTTGCTGAAGACAAGCAAACTAAGGACATGGATTACTGGAACCATGTCCTGTGGTCTGATGAGACCAAGATAAACTTATTTGGTTCAGATGGTGTCAAGAGTGTGTGGCGGCAACCAGGTGAGGAGTACAAAGACAAGTGTGTCTTGCCTACATTTAAGCATGGTGGTGGGAGTGCCATGGTTTGGGGCTGCATAAGTGTTGCCGGTGCTGGGGAGCTACAGCTCATTGAATTGAATTGAATTGAGCTCATGAATGCCAACATGTACTGTGACATACTGAAGCAGAGCATGATCCCCTCCCTTAGGAAACTGGGCTGCAGGGCAGTATTCCAACATGATAATGACCCCAAACACACCTCCAAGACGACCACTGCCTTGCTAAAGAAACTGAGGGTAAAGATGATGGACTGGCCAAGCATGTCTCCAGACCTAAACCCTATTGAGCATCTATGGGTCATCCTCAAACAGAAGATGGAGGAGCGCAAGGTCTCCAACACCATGATGTCGTCATGGAGGAGTGGACGAGGATTCCAGTGGAAACCTGTGAAGCTCTAGTGAACTCCATGCCCAAGAGAGTTAAGGCAGTGCTGGAAAATAATGGTGGCCACACAAAATATTGAAATTTTGGGCACAATTTGGACATTTTTACTTAGAGGTGTACTCACTTTTGTTGCCAGCAGTTTAGACATTAATGGCTGTGTGCTGTTATTTTGAGGGGACAGCAAATTTACACTGTTATACAAGCTGTACACTGACTACTTTACATTGTATCAAAGTGTCATATCTTCAGTGTTGCTCTATGAAAAGATATAATAAAGTATTTACAAAAATGTGAGGGGTGTACTCACTTTTGTGACATACTGTATATGCATGAAAATGAAAATCAAACTTGTGCAATCTCTTCTATCAGAGTCAAATACTGTGATAAAAGGTTCTTATGGGTCTTATGATGAGATATTAGAATTACTGGAGATTATTTTAATCCTTTTGCTACCTGTTCTTGAGATGAACTTGCTTGGATGACCTGACCTGGACATGTTGGTAACTGTTTTAAATGTTCTCCACTTTTTATTTTAGAGCCCAGCTGATTAAAATTATTTTATATTCCTTTTCTGACTTTGAGGATATGGATCCACAATCTTCTGCCTCAGAGTGCTCTTTGGACATCACCATAGTAATACCACCATCACGAGCAAATACTGTAAATGTTTAAAGACAAAACAACTTTCTCCAAAATGCAGTGTAACTACCACTTCTAATCATTTGCACCTCATGTAGTGCACCTGAATCAAATCCAGGCATTTTAAACAGTAATCAATATGGTTTGTCTAGACTAACTCTATCTGAGTAAGAACTTATGTTTGTTTATTTCTGTCTTACTTTAGATGATGCAATTATCAATCAATCAATCAATCAATCTTTATTTCGGATAGATTAAAAGTACAGATTAAAAGAAACATAATAATATAACAAAGGGGGAAAGAAAATCCAACAAGGTCAAATTAGACAATGACTCCTCTGATTATGCAGTTCAACATAAGTTATCCGAAATGGGTGATGGCTGAAGCCGCAGCTTATATTGCCCACCCATATTCCATCCAAGAATTCAAAATAAAAACAAACAAGAGCGATTACAATTCAGAACATAGCTAAAACAAAATGTGACAAAAAAAACACACAAAAAAACAAACAAACTAAGCAACAACACAACGCAGACTGGATATGACAATCCTTATGTGATTTTATATGTCATCTATATGTTTGGAGTAATTCTTCCTTTAGTTTTTGTTTAAATTGTCCAAGCGTTGTACATGATTTTAATTCAGGTCCAAAATCGTTCCATAATCTGACTCCTTGCACTGAAACACAGTGTTGCTTGGTGGTAGTTCTCACTGAAGGTTTTTGAAATATACATGTTCCTCTGAAATGATATTGTTTCTCCCTTATTTGGAACAGCTTTTGGATATTTGCGGGCAGTGATAGATTCTTCACTTTAAACATTATTACTGCAGTTTTAAAGTCAACCAAATCTTTCAACTTGAGAACTTTTAATTTAAGAAAAAGTGGGTCTGTTGGTTCCCTGTAAGCTGCTTTGTTTATTATTCTAATAGCTCTCTTCTGAAGCATAATGACTGGATATATGTTTGTTTTATATGTATTTCCCCATACTTCAGTACAATATGTCATGTATGGGAGTATTAATGAATGATACAAGGTATATAGTGTGGGTTGATTCAGCAAATATTTCACTCTGTGTAGTATTGCAATTGATTTGGATATTTTACCTTTAATATAATTAATATGTGACTTCCAACACAGTTTATTATCAATTATTACACCAAGAAATTTAGTTTCGGATACCCTTTCAATCTCTACACCACTTACACTGAGTTTAGATACTAAGTTGTTGTGATGGTTGTTAAAAACTATAAATTTTGTCTTACTTAAATTGAGCGTTAATTTGTTTGAATCAAACCACAATTTAAGCTTTCCTAATTCCTTTCCGAGTGTATCCAAAAGTTGTTCCATATTGCTTCCACTGCATAATAAATTAGTGTCATCGGCAAACAATATTAAATGCATTTTTTCTGAAACTTTACATATATCATTTATATACATATTGAATAACAATGGCCCCAAAACTGAACCCTGTGGGACTCCACAAGTAACCTTCAGTAACTGTGAGTTTTTGTTACCAACACATACATACTGATATCTATTCTTTAAGTAACTACATAACCAGGACAGTGCTACTCCCCTAATACCACAATTTTGTAGTTTCTTTAATAATAAATTATGATCCACTGTATCAAATGCTTTTTTAAGATCCAGGAATACCCCAACTGAATACTCTTTATTTTCAACGGCAGTTGACATTTTTTCTATAAATTCCATTAGAGCAAATGCAGTTGTCCTCTTGTGTCTGAACCCATATTGCTGCTCACACAATAAGTTATTCTTCAGTATGAAGTTGTCAGTTCTCTCATAGAATATTAAATCAGCATTGTCTAGAGATAATTTGAAAGAAGAACTTTTTTTTAAATAAAGAACAGAATTTGTAATGTGTTGTCTTAACTTTTTCACGTGACTTCATCTTCCTGGAGCTGAATGGATGATGTTAATGACTGTAAAACAATGTACAGAATATGGAAGTCTCCATTCCCATGTACTCCAACTTTCAAAGTTACCCTGGAGCCACAAGCAAGGCTGTGTACTTTGATACATAAGTTAATAGTATTTGTTATTCCCAACTGTTTTTCTCTTAGTGGTGCGAGTCATTTTACATTAACTTGCTTGCTTTCCAATTTTAAAATACAATCCAAATCCAAAATAAAAGTGTTGCACCACAGGCACATATCTTCCCCAAATACATTAGCAACCATCACCGGTTTTGGGGTTAAGGCTGGTCAGTCAGTCACTTGTAGGTAAAGTCTCAGTAAAACTGATTTCTACCTCATTCTAAGTTATGTCTGGGATTAAATACTGACACCTCATTCTTGACCTCCTTGACACATTTCTCCTCCCATTTTCTTAGCCATCTAGTCCTTTAACATCTAATCTCTTCCTCTTTCTCTCTGCCACGGGTCTTGTTTTTCCTTCAACTCCATTTGTTTTCTGTCCCTTTTGGTCGCTTCTCCTGCTCATCTCCCCCTCTGCCTCTCTCACTCTGTCTTCTTCTAGCTGTGCTGTGAATGCAAATAGACTTGATACAAATTAACAGAGGACCCCCCCCACACACCCCCACACACCCTCAACCGCCAGAGCACACATATTCCATCTCGAGCTGCTGTTCCTAATGGGATAGTTGTACGACTGATTGCCTCCCATCACCAACATTGGTTATATGTAGATAAGGGTTCACACATTCAGGTGCAAAAGACACACAGAAGTGCATAAACAGGCCTCCCACAGGCACATATTCATCACATTTGTCATATAGTACAAGATGAAAACAGAAAGTATCACACTGAAACAAGTTTGCTTTTTCTCCTTCACAGGATCTTATTTGCTGTCCATGGACTACATCACTGGTAAGCCAGTAAAAAATGCACTTATGTATAAAAAACATCATACATTACATTTCAGTTCTCTTTTTTGCTTAAAGGTCCCATTCACTCAAAAATTGTGTGTCTGTGAGTTTTAACCTTCTAAAATGCTGTCTTGGGTCATATGACTACAGTAAAAACAGTATTAAAATCTCTCTTCACTTAGAAATAATTTACAAGACGGTAGTGAGACCTGCTCCAATGTATGGTTTGGAGACGGTGGCACTGACAAAAAGACAGGAGGTGGAGCTGGAGGTGGCAGAGTTGAAGACGCTAAGATTCTCTTTTGGAGTGACAATATTAGAAATGCGTATATCAGAGGGACAGCTCAGGTTGAGAGGTTTGGAGCCAAAGTAAGAGAGGCAAGGCTGAGATGGTTTGGATATGTGCAGAGGAGAGATAGTGGATACACTGGACAAAGGATGCTGAAGACAGAGCTGCCAGGCAGGAGGAAAAGAGGAAGACCACAGAGAAGATTACATGGATGTAGTGAAGGAGGACATGGAGAAGGTTGGTGTTACAGAGGAAGATGCAAGGGATAGGGTGAGATGAAGGCAGATGATCAACCGTGGCGACCCTTAAAGGGAGCAGCTGAAGGAAGAAGAAGATACTTTAACATTTTGGGAGAATGGTCAGAAGACGGTTTTGCTCTTCTGAGATCTTTTTCCCTACATCACTGACAAATGATCTGGCTGTGATGATTCAGTCCCCACTCAGAGTCTCTGAACCCGAACTTTAGACCCAACAGTGCTACTAGGGAGTTAGCTTATCAAGCACAGTTTATATTATTATTTTCTTTAAATTTCAATCACCATAATAGACACCCCTGTTCCCACCTGGTTCACTAATCTGCAGTCGATAATATACAGTATCTTGCGCCATTCCAGCTTAGCTTGTTATATTTTTGCCATGATGCTACATCAAATCATTAGCATTGTTGTTTTCACTAAATGACACACAAGGTGGCTAGCTGAAACTCACAGTTTAGCCACTTATTCTGGCTCATTCTGTTATATTTTCACCGTGATGGTACATCAAACTGTTAGCATTAACTTGGCTTGGCAGTCGGAATCGGTTTGTTTAACTACATTTGAGCTCAGCCTCAGTGGAGAGAGGGTGACAGACAGACTGCCTGGCATTAGCTTAACTAATTAATCCGACTGTTCCCTCTGCCTGTCTCACCACCATGGAGAGCAAAGCTTTCAGTCGCTCTGCTCCCTGGCTCTGGAACTCACTACCATCTGAACTCAGAAACACTGACTCACTCCCACTTTTCAAATCTCAACTCAAGACCCATCTATTTAAGACTGCTTTCACCCTGTGAAAACACTTGCATTTTAACCTGTTTTTTATTTACTGTATGGTGTCCTTGTGTGTTTTGGAAAGCGCCTATAAATAAAATGTACTATTATTATTATAACTGTTGATCCAGCCAGTTTTGAGCACTATTTTCTATAAATTCTATTCACCCTCACTGGAATCCTTGTTCATACCACCACTTGACCATTTACTGTACATTGTTCTTAGATGTTACTTTAGCTTACTTTATTGTAATTTATCATTTCCAACCAGGACTAAAGGCAGCTAGCTGGCACTAGCAATTTAGCCATTCACTCATTCGCGAATGCTTGTGTTAATATTACTCCAGGGACCAGTCATATCCTATCAACCACTTTAACCACACACTCCTGTTCACCAGTGATGCTTTATTTCATTCATTCTTTAGGACGAATTTAGATTTTTTTTTGATTTTGTATACTTTATTGATCCCCAGAGGGGAAATTGAGGGCATCCACCTAGATGGATGAAGCAGCCACGGTACAGCACTATCCTGAATCCTTAACCATTCACACACACATTCACTCCTAGAGCCACTTTTAGAGTCTCCAATTAACCTAGCCTGCATATTTTTTGGCCTGTGGGAGGAAACTGGAGAACTCCCAGATTAAAGCCCCGCAGACATGGGGAGAACATGCAAACTCCACACAGATCACTGTTGGTCAGGGGCTGGGATCAAACCAGGGATCCCACGGCCAAAGGTGAGTTGCTGTGCTGCCGCAGTGCTAACCACTGCACCACCGCACCGCCCAATTTACGGTAGCTGGTTCAGCTTGCTACTCAAGCTAGGAGCTACACAGCTAAGATTAGCAATACTAATGAAAGAGGGAGGGTGGGGTTAACTGTGGCTCTTGAAAATTTAAAGAGACATGCCATGAAATGAGCCGTTCTGAGGAAGACTGCAAATGATGATTCACAATGATGCTGCAATAATTAAATTATTAAAGGCAGTCTGACCAAAGTATGTCACAAACATTTCATTAAGACCTGTGAGAACTGTCAACAGGGAAAAAGTGCAGTAAATGGGACCTTTAAAAAAGAGAAATCTGTGCTGGTTCTTCTTATGTAATGTGTTTTTTTCATTGCAAGTTGCATTCTTTATATATATATATATATATATTTTTTTTTTTATTTTTTTTATTTTTTTTTTTTCAGTCAACCAACAGGTAAAATGGCAAATAAATGTAATCACCATGGTATAATGAAAACTACATCAAATGACACCAGTTTGTAGGATAGGATTAACATTTAAAATAAGTGATCACAGAGAAGTTTGAAGATGACAAAAAAGTTTTCCTGCCACCACAGAACCTCTGAACACGGCCACTGCTGTTTTTCATCGTCCACTCAAAAATTTAGGGCCAGCACATTTGTAATTATCCACCCTGGGGAACATTTTTAAAAGCTAGGGTCCATAGTGTGAAAACCGTTAAGATTACTGAGAATTAACAGCAAAACGCGCGAGAGAAAATGATTTGGTTGATAAATGGAAGGACGTAAAGGTTTGTTGTGCTGTGCTGTCCCACAGTAACCAAGGCCGAGGACCTCAGAGACCCGGGCCAGACCATCCATTTACTGTGGTCAAACACTGAGACAGTTGACAGAGCACACACATTCCCACCGGGCTCAGTATAGAGAGAGAGTGCACACACGCACACACACACACACACACACAACTTATAAAACATGACTCAGATTCAAGCCCAATTAAAGTATAGTTGTCACCTCGGTGGAGATGCACGGGTATGCTTCGCAGTCCAGTGTACGTGTACATGCATCTATCTGAGTGGGTGGAAACACTGAGTGTGTGTCACTGTGGGGGATTGTGCATGTTGTGTATGTGTGCAGTTAATCTTCAAGTCTGTTAATGTTTGAATTGGTTGAATACACATGGGAGAAGCAGCCTGTGTGTAGGCAGGGTCTGAAGAGCTCATTACTGCATTTGTGTGAATCCAACTATCTTAAAAGGATGTTTGACTCCTGTCTGGATGAGATTTTAGAGCGTGAGACATTGTGTCGTCGTGTCTCATTATTTATGAAGTCATGCATTAGGGTGGCCCTGCGTAAGCCCCTAGCCTTTAGGTGTGGCTGTAGAGCCCATAATTGATAATAAAAACAACACTACTCAGAGGTATCGCTTTTTCACACTGTGTGATCGGCGTGTAAACGGCTGTGGTAAGAGCAGTTGCCGTCTCTGGATTTGTGCTTACTGTTTGTAGCAGGGCCAAAATTTGGACACACAGGCACTGAATGTCTGAACATTTCCTATTACTGCTTCGCAGTCTCTCTCTCTCTCTCTCTCTGCCTCTCTCTCCCCCCTCCCATCGGTTCTTTACTCCGTCTCTTCTCCCACTCTTACCTCCTCTGCTTCGTTCTCTGATGGTCTTGACAGCAAGAGTGATGGATGCACAATGACAGGCAACCCCCTCCGCCCATTTCAAAGAACACACGCACGCACAGACAGACACAAAGGTACAGGCAGCCTCATGCAGACATGAAAACACACACATACTGAGTGCATGTACGATATACTATAAAGCACAGGGAGAGAAATCAACACAACTGGAGCCGACACAAACACAGACACACTCTCACAAAGCCATGTGGTCAGACTGAAGAGTCTTCATGGTCAGTGTGTGGGCGGGCGGGAGAGTCACGATAACTGACCAACATACTTGCTAAGAGAAACCAAATGCTGACCATCTGCATGGTATCATGCACACTTCCTTGTCAGACAGTCCAATGCAATTACTCCTAATTGATTTGTGAAGGCCCTGAACCTGTAATTTCTACCAAAGTTATCCAAATGCATCAAATGGGCCATGGAGTCGAATGAACACCGATCTGACACAGTGTCAATAAAGATCGAGTGGTACAGGCCTCACAGAGGTAATACATTACGTGGTCATTGAACTGGATTGCTTATATTTTAGTGTTTCCACCATGTTTGCTCAGTTGTAGCAGCCCCTGCTTCACCTGACTTTTCAACACCACAGCAAGCTGCAGCACATAATATTGCTTAATATATCACTATTGGCTGCCAATCAGTCAAATTGTCAAGCCAGAAACCCCATTGTTTTCTGTTCTGCTCTGCGCATTTGCTGCAGTAAGCAAATGTTACTTCTGGCACTCCAACTCTTCAACAATGTGCCACACTACAAATCCATTTAAACACAAGAAATGCTCTCAATGTGAAGCCTCTTTATGTGTTAAATCTGCTAGTGTCACTGAAAACTTACTTCGTGAAGCCATGCTTCTGTAAGATCTTAAACATGGCCGCAGTAAAGCTTGGCTCGGCTTGTGGGCAAAGCTCAAAACTGTTAAACGCGTAATGATCTGAGCTGTGGACACACTAGCAAGGGCAGACAGAGCAGAGTTGATCCAGCATTGATTTGAATCACAGCTACTCACAACAGTGTGCTGTTTGTAAGGCCTCTGTCTGTACACAATACCTTCCCTGCTGTAATCTTACAGGAGGAACTGTACGTCTGCCATTGATCGGCCAACGTGAACATGCCTGCCTTCAGCTCAGTATTTATCAGCAGATTTGTCTGCTGCACCTACAATATAAATCATAGTGGAACATTATTTTGTCGGTGCTTATTTGGTTTTATATAGCGATGCTTCACATGCCAACTCCGCCACCATCTCACAATGACGACCTCCTGAAACAGCCTGCTTCAGCTGCATTACTGGTGGCAAAGCTGAACAGGCAGCCATGAAATGTTAAAAACTTATGTCCGCAGGTGCCCAAAGTGGGTCTATTGAAGGTACTGTGTGATGTATCTGGAAACTCATATTAGTGACACCTTGTGCATGCTCAATTTTCTGCATTTCCCATTCATTTCTGAGGCCATGGGCCGGAATCTGGTCAAAAATGTGACTGATCTTCAACCCACGAAAACACAAGTTTATTCAAGGTTCCATACCGGACCTTCAACCACTTCTTAACTTTTCAAATAGCATAAATACTATCACAACAGAGGAGTCGTTTAAATAACATGATCAGCATATGTGCAAAGGCGCCATACCTCAAAGACCCCACGTCTTCCCTCAGGAAAAGCTCATTAAATCTTAAGGCTTTGAGTGTGTCTGTCGCCAAATTGCGACATAACCCCTAGTGGTCAACAGTTTTTAAAGATTTTTTCCAAGAAACTAGTCAGATCAGATGTCACAACTTTCCAAGGCTATAACTTTAAAGTGGTAAGAGATAATGAGCTTACTGTCGATTAGAAAGATGTAAAATATGATCCAAAGTTTCAGATAGGAGTGATTTTACGCATCTAATTTGCATAATACCGCAGCAGCTATACTGAATTATACAGTATAACTCAGTCAAAAGCAGATTTTGGACATATTTACACAAAGAATGGTTCGGTCTTTTGACACCGTTTTTTGTACAGGGGTACATTATCATCTTATCTTCAAAGTATATGAACAAGAAATCATTACAATGTAAAAAAAAAACAAAGAAATTCGTCACTTACTGGCGGCGAAGGGGACTCACTTGCTGCCGTGGTTGGTCCGTTTTCGTCCATCATGGTCGTTATTTTGCGTTCTGTCGGTCATTTATGCTCTCTACCACATCTACAAAGTCTTATGATTATGCCACATAAATTTTGCTTGTATCTCACGGCTATTTCCTGTGTACGAAGCCGCCTAAGTGACGGTGCACAATGATGGATGGCGGCCATACTAGCTTTCTGAGCTAAAAGAAGGTAAAATAGGAAAAGGAAATAAGGAGTTCTTCTTCTTTGGTGTATTACATATCAGCCATGATTCCTCCAATGCGTGTCTGCCACCTTCTGAACTGGCACGATCAGTACAAGTTATCAGTATAGCTGGGGAGTAAGGCGCAGTACCGTGCTCTGCCACTAGGGGCACGCAAACTCTCACACTCAAAGGGTTAAACTGTACCGTCTTAAGGCTTCCTACATTCATAGTGTTATTACACTCCAGAGCTGTAGGTGGCAGTAAAGGCCCCTTTACACCTTTCAATAAACTCTATTGGCATTTCACTGAACGCTTAACAATCCCTCACTGATCTCTAAGTCACCTCTACCTTCAGGGTGGAAAAGTTTGGCATTCATTGAAAGATCATTGAGAGATCATTGGGCAATAGATGAGATCGCAGCACACTCCTTGACTGCTCAATGATCCCATTGATCTCCCTATGATCTCTCACTGATCTCTCAATGATCTCCACCCCTGTGTAAAGGTGGGTTAACACATGCTGGCGCTGGCACTCACTATCAAGTGTAAAAGGAGAGGAAATCATGAAGAGTAGAGAATGGAGCAGCTTTGCCGGTGAACTTTATTTATAAAAAAAAAGTGGAGTTATACTGTGAGTGTAAAGGACACAACTTGAGGTCACAGCCAAAAGTTCAAGGTGGGGAGGTACGTGATTGGCTAGTTTGTTCAAGCTCTGAGTTTGTTTGGTGTTAAAAGACTGTTTACGTTTTAATTTTCACAGGAAAGAAATATCACTAGTTTTTCACTCTTACAGAAGAAACTGTAATTGAAAAATAAAGGCTGATAAAAACTTTGAGAGGCTTGAGCTGACCGGCTGGCCGAGGCTTTTCTGTGTAGAGGTCCCATGTTGAAGGATCTACTTCAGGTACTGCAGTTTCCACCAAAACAGTACAAAAACATGCATGTGACGAATAACTGGTGATTTTAAATTGCCTGCAGATGTGATAATGAATGTTTAACTCTTTGAGATGGGAGCACTAGATGCTCCTAATTCCACAGAGTAGATACCCCTGGGGCCACACCAAAGCCCAGTATAAGGAGCAAAATAATTACTTTTAACTGTGAATCACACAAAACAAATCTAGTGCTCCACAGTCGTTCATTGGAGCAGGAAGTTGGCATTACAAGTGTCGGGGGTTTTTTCCCCCCTTTTTGAATGAATATATTGAGAAATTTGATTAAAGGTTAATGGAAGGTTGCTGGCCTGTGTGGATTCAATTTAAGTGCAGAGCGGCAGCACCTGGCCTTTAAGCCTAGGGAGCTTACAGTGTCATTATTGGCCCATGTTGTATTATGTAAGAATCTCATTTACTGTTGTACTTGAGCGTGCTGGTAGTTATTGAGTAGGCAGGTAATTGATGAGGCAGTGCCGGGAAAATCCTTGAGCACACTGACAGCTTCAGTTGTGCCCTGTGTTAAAGCGGTAACTGAACCGGGCATATGTTTTTGCACCACTATCATGAATGGGACCATTACTGGTGCTATATTTCTTTGAATGGATTCAATGTGTGAGGAAAAAAATGAAAAAAAAAATAATTAAAGGAAAAAAGCACTAAGTAGACTTTTGTGAGAATAATCTAAAACTATTCATGTGGAATCACTGCAAACACAAAGTAATTCTCAAACCATTAACACTAAGTAATCTAATGACACTCATTGTATAGCTGAGTTTACATAAGCACGTGCAGAGCTCTGAATTCTTCACAGGAAGTGGATAATGAATAACAAACACACTTTCTTCCCCGTTTGAGGGCATTACGAGTCTGGATAAGGAGACATTTGGAACAGACGACCTAACAGACGCACCATCCGCGCTGCGGTTCTCAGTGTGCGACTACGTCGAGCCACGTTTGCGAGCCAACGCCGCGCCGCCTCTCCTCGGAGGAGCGCGACGGAGGTGCTGTTACTCATTCTCGCTGGGACGACGCACTAACACGAGAGGGGTACGTGCAAGCAACTGCTCAAGGGGGCACACAAAGTTATCAAAAAAGCTGGCAGTCTCCCTCACACACGCGGCGTTGAATCCACTTATATCCTTATAGTTTCCCATCGAGATACAGTAACGCTACAGCAGCCTCAAATTCCATTTTCTGCACCGACTCTTGCCTGACCCCCCCCTCTTTCCCACACACCCACTGTCCCCCGTCTCTCACTCATTTCCACTTTCTCTCCCCTTGCCTCCTGCCTTTGTATTCCCTCCGTCTCTCATCTCGTACATGCTACCTCTTATTTTCTTTTTTCACTCTCAATCTCAGTCGGTTAACAGCTCCCTTGATGCATTTACTCCCTATTTCACTCTCTCTTTCCATTTTTGTTTTTTGTGTGTATGGTCCAGCGGGGCTGCCGGTGGTAACCACAGCACAGTGGGCTGCAATTAAAGCTTTCAAATAATTCGTTCTCACCACAGACAGTGGACACACTCTCAGTAAGAAAAGGAGACTGGAAGAGTTGAGAGGCAACGGCAGCAAAACAGCCACCAGACTGTTTTTTTAGTCCAATAATATAAAAATATGATGAAAAAGTAAACTTTCTGCCCATGTGCAACTGTAACCCCATTTGTTTTGTTCTCTTCATAATATTCAGACACAGCAGCGGGGCTCAGTGAGGAGGACTGGAGGTGGTGCAGTCTCCTGCTGCCAAAATCTGCTTCAACACGTCACGCTCTCAGAAGGGATAATTAATCAGAGATTGATGCATAAAACATGAAGTCCGCATTTTTAATATACACAACGCCTTCATTTTGACATTCACTGTTTAATACAGCAGCAGCCAATATATTTTGTTGTGCTGTTGGTGAAATAAGACATCCAAGAATGCTTAAATTTGAAACGCCGTCTTCTGCCGCGGAGAAAGGAGTGTGCTGATTGACAAGGACCCAAAAAATTCGAAGGAACAAGCTCTCCACGGCTGTAGCTCTCATCTGTGCTTTCTCTGAGCGAAAATGATCAAAGGTTATTCTACTGTTACTCACACTGTACATCTCTGAATATCAAGTAGATGTTCAATGGAGTGTACTACTACGGTGAACGAGGTACTCGAGTGACATTGTGGTTAGAACAGCACAAGTATGCCCACGCAGTTTTACCTTGTTAGACTTAACTTTGTACAAGTTAAATCTGCTTTCCAACTCATTTGAAATCATCATTTTATTAAAACTCTTCAGAAAATAATAATCCCTAAAGGTCTGTTTAGTTGATATTATGAAGCATTAAATCAGAATTTGTACAGCACATGAAGAAATTCAAAAGTATATTTTAGGGCTGGGACAATTAAAGCATTAACTTTTTGACTAATGTGGTCCAGTTAACACATTTGAAAAAACTGACACTGTCAGGTCACTCCCTGAGGTGGTGTCGGCAGTGGTGACTGGTTTGGCTCAGCAGCTGGCTCGGCCTAAAACAAGAGTAGGTCTTGTTTTTAGCTTTTAAATTTACATAACACTAAATTGGTTCTCCAGTACTTGGGGCAACCTCATCCTGCACACGCACACCCCCTTAAAGCACTCAAAAATATGAAAAGAGGGAGAGTTTCTTTCAGAGTGAGTGCAGAAAAACACGCACTCCAACAGAAAGTGAATAAAAGTCGCGAGCTTTGGACATCAATTAAGAATGGCTCTGTTTGTAATTTTAAGGATTGAGATAATTAGGAAATTTACCTTAAATGGGCTGCACGGTGGCGCAGTGGTTAGCACTGCGGCAGCACAGTTTACCCTTGGCCGGGGGATTGTGGGGATCGTGGGTTCAATCCCAGCCCCCGACCAACAGTGATCTGTGTGGAGTTTGCATGTTCTCCCCGTGTTTGCGTGGGTTTACTCCGGGATTTCTCCGGTTTTCTCCCACATGCCAAAAACATGCAGGTTAGGTTAATTGGAGACTCTAAAGTGGCCCTAGGTGTGAGTGTGTGTGTGAATGGTTAAGGGATAGCGCCGTATCGTGGCTGCTTCATCCATCCAGGTGGTGGATGCCCTCAATTTCCCCTCTGGGGATCAATAAAGTATACTAAATCTAAAAATAAATAAATAAATAAATAAATAAATAAATAAATAAAATAGAAGCATTGACTTCTTTCAAAATAAAACAGGAAATGTGACAACAATATTAAAAAATGGCAGTTTTGCAGAGAAATCGACTCCTCCAATTGTTTCATGTTCCTCTGGCAGTATTTTTGTTGAATATGAGTCACAAGTATATTCAATGAATGAAAATTCAGTGAAAAGTTGCTAAAGTGTAGTTCTTTTTTCATTGATTTTTTAATGCAAGTTTATAGATTAATTACAATTAATTATTAAAAAAGTGCAATTAATTTGTTAGAAAATTTTAATTGATGCACTGCCCTAATATATTTCATTTTAATTTCATAATCTGTGGAAAAACAGCCACATTTGCTTAAGCCTTCTTCTCAGGATGTGCAAACTAGTTTTGCAAACATGTAAAATTGAGGGAAGTTTATCAATACATCCTAACATTTAGCTCTAAAGGCAACAGTATACACCATATGGAATGCTGATTTTACAAGGAGCACAGCATTAGACAACATTCATTCATTCATCTTCTTCCGCTTAATCCTTTTTCGGGTCGCGGGGGGGCTGGAGCCTATCCCAGCATCTTTGGGCGAGAGGCGGGGTACACCCTGGACAGATCGCCAGTCCATCACAGGGCCAACACAGAGAGACAGACAACCATTCACTCTCACAGTCATACCTAAGGACAATTTAGAATCCCCAGTTTTGATGCCAGTTTACCTAACTTGCATGTTTTTGGCATGTTTAATACAATTTAAACTATATATCTGAGTGGCATCCTTGATCCCTAGCTGGCTCCCTATCTGACCTCAAACACTCACTATAGTGAATAGTGATTACAAGTACGAACAGTCATCACCATTTTAAAGGAAAAATTATGCATGTTTGTGACCAACACGTGCAATTGTAAGCTGAACTCTTAAAATCCCAAGTTGATTCTTGTGTTGTAAGATGTGTCTCTTTTATGTATTTAGACAGGACAGCTCAGTGCGTGAACATGAGTGAGTGCGTGCGCGCAGCCGAGGCGCGCCCCGGCGGTGTGTGTGGAACGGCCCCGACGAGTGAACGGTGTGTGTGATTTTGGGCGGATGAGAGACAGAGAGCGAGGCGACCGGAGCAGGTAGATATTATTGCTATCAACAGTGCAGTCTGTAAATAAAGCCCCAACGCTTCAGCAATACACCCTGTGCCTCTGTGTACCGCCATATCCTGTTTAACAAGAGTGAGGTTTTACTCGGGAGTTGACCCCGGAGGAAAAAGCTGCCTCCAGCCCTGGAGAAGACAGATCTCCCCTGCGTCCCCCAGCCACGGTTAGGAGACGAGAAGCAGGAACGGTTAACATTGGCGACCACGAAGGGACTCTCACGTTGTTAAGAGGGTGGTGAGTATCAAACGCAAAGGACAGTGGCAGCTGGGCTGAGTGACTGTTATAGCAGCTAAGCTAGTGCGATATGGCGGCCGCTCGCTATCCCGCCGATATTCATACACAAATAACGAGCTGCTCAAACCCGTTCATGTCGCTAAGCAATGATCAGGAGTGCAAACGAGGTGCTGTGAGGGCTCATGAATGTCGGGCTGAGATGAAGTGTGGGCATTATAACCCATTTTTGTGTGATGAAAGCTGCGCGAGCACACTTGTTGATGGAGAGGATTTGTTTGCGCCATTCGGCAGCCCCGCTCAATTCGCCCCCACAAATCCCTTTTTCAGAGCCGACAATCAAAGCCACGCCCCCGTGGGAGGCGTAGACATTTACGTGCCCCCGAATCCTGCTCCAAACACATCATTAAAGCTGTATTATGCAGATACAAACCCCTTTGCCACGGCTCACATGAGAAGCTTTGTACACAGCACACCAGCTATTTCCAAGCCCAAAGCAGGTTTGCTCCCCATGTCTACTCCTTACATCAATTCAGAGGAGACTGATAAACAGGGGCATTCACCATTGAGTCATTCCTGTCACTCACATACACATAAGAGCCGCTCTGCGCCCCGTCAGCCTCTTACATCAGACAGTGATGAGGACTATGACCCCAAAGAGAGAGTCCCCACTCTACGTCCAGGCCAGTACGACGGCAGCACACCATGGAGAGAGTTCCTGCACAGATTTGAGACCTGCGCAGAGGCAAATCACTGGTCAGAAAAGACAATGGCCATCCAGCTGAAATTCTACCTTGTTGGAGCTGCAGGCGCCATCATCCATAGAAACTCTCGTTCATCCGAATGGGACTACCGCCGCCTGCTGGAAGAACTCGAAACTGCATACGGCCCTTCCTCATATCACTCAGCGGCTGTGGCAGTGGAACTGAGGCAAAGAGTACGCAAATTTGGTGAGGCCCTTCATGTGTTCAGAGATGACATTTATGGAAAAGTAGCTGTAGCTTATGGAAATTGGTCAGAGGCCGAGCAAGATGCTATAGCTGTTGAAGTTTTCACAAATGGCCTGGGCGATGCAGAGCTAATCCAAAAACTATTAGAAGAACGTCCAGCCACACTAGCCAGAGCTTATGAGATAGCCCATCGCCATGAAACCACAAAGAGAGCTGCGTCCTATATCACCAGCGTCATGCAGCCAGGGGCCCGTAACCTCACTGAACGCAGACCCCGGGCCGCTGTTGTCAGAGAAAAAGACGAGAATGAGACTGTAACTGCCACTACACCTGCAACTAGCTCCTCACCCAATCGCTTTGCCCCACACACGTCTGCAAAAACACCAGGGCAACACAAGAACTTTAAAAAGGGTGACATTCGCTGCCATAACTTTAAGGGCTGGGGTCACAAACAGAACCAGTGTTCATCCCCTCAAAGAAATGCAAAGACTTTCATTCCAAGCACTCCCCAGGGAAGCCCACAGGCCACGGTGCTCCACTTTAAAGGCCAGAGTCGTGAAATGAGCATCCACATGCGCATATATGAACTGGAGGTGTGCGCAGTCTTGGACAGTGGAGAACGGAGGAACGTGCTGCCCCTTCACCATTACAATGCCATTCACCAAGACATGAGACCCCCACTACAGTCATCCATCGTCAAGACTCTGCTCGGGGTGGGACCAGGAGACGTGCTTGTGTGTGGTGAGGCCAAAATACCTGTCAGTATTAACAACTGGCAAGTTGAAGTGGACTTCCTCGTGGCGGACATAACGGGCAATGAAGTACTGCTAGGCCACCCATTCCTCACCCAAGCTGAGGCCCGCCTTGATTTTGGTAAGCGCCGCGTAGTTCTGTTTGGAGAAGAAGTGCCATACTTTCACCCAGAGACTGTCCCAAAGTCGCATGCTGTGAGAGTAGCCAGAACTGTCGTGGTTGAACCTGGACAACAGTACCTAGTCAAGGGCACTGTGCCTTGTGGCAAAGCAGCTCAGGGAGACATGATGCTCAGCCCCACAAAAGGTTTTGTTGAGAAGCACAAAATACTCATTGCCAGGGTCCTAGTCAACGCTCAGCCCACTAATGTTGTTCCACTACGTGTCTTTAACCCTGGCAACAAGGCCGTCACTATTAAAGAAGGTGCCATTGCAGGCCTCCTTCAGCCAGCTGAAGCTCTTCCCCCGCCCAGTGCCTCCACAGCGGCAGACTTCCCAGCTAGCTCCCCTCCAGTCCCAGAGCACCTCCAGGAGCTCTATGCCCAGAGTTCCAGCGAGCTTAATGACAATGAAAAACTTGAACTGTCTAACCTGTTGTGTGCCTATGAAAATGTGTTTTCCAGAGGGCCCGGTGACCTGGGAGGGACCAGTCTTGAGCAGCATGACATCATAACCCGGCCTGGAGCTCCTGTGAAGCAGCCCCCTCGTCGCATGGCTGGAGAAAAGCAGCAACACGCAGACCAGCAGATCCGTGAGAACCTCCAGAACGGCCTCGCCACCCGCAGCCACAGCAGTTAGGCCTCACCGATTGTTATGGTACGTAAAAAGGATGGAACTTACCGTCTTTGTATAGACTATAGAACACTCAACGACCGCACCATCACTGACGCATACCCGCTACCCCGCATCCAAGACACATTAGACACCCTCGCCACCGCCAAATGGTTCAGCACCTTGGACCTTGCTTCAGGTTATTGGCAAGTCGAGCTGACTCCAAGAGCTTGCCGCGCAGCCGCCTTTTGCACCCGAAATGGGCTGTTTGAATGGAACGTTATGCCGTTTGGGTTATGCAATGCGCCAGCGACGTTCCAACGCCTTATGAACCGCGTCCTCGCCGGCATGCAGTGGGAGACCTGCCTCGTTTACTTGGATGACATCATCGTGCTGGCCAAGGATGTGTCCGGGATGCTGCAGCGGCTGAGTCAGGTGTTCCAGAGACTTAAACATGCAAACCTCAAACTAAAACCAGCCAAATGCTGCCTCTTCCGCCGCCAAGTGGCTTATCTAGGTCACATTGTGTCCGAGCACGGTGTAGCCACTGACCCCAATAAAGTCCACAAAGTCCAAGCTTGGCCCACTCCCACATCGGTCCAAGAGGTCCGACGTTTCATTGGCCTCACCTCCTACTATCGCAGGTTCGTGAAAGACTTTGCCTCCATTGCCGAACCGTTACACAACCTGACAAGGAAAAACGCACATTTCCAGTGGCACGCTGAACACCAAGCTGCTTTCAACACGCTCAAGCACCGTCTCACCACAGCCCCTGTCTTAGGCTACCCACTGGACCATGGTGAAATGATCTTGGACACCGATGCTAGTGACACAGGCATCGGCGCTGTCCTCTCACAGATGCAGGATGGCGCGGAACGTGTGTTGGCATACGGCAGCCGCAAACTAGCCAAAGCTGAACAGAACTATTGCACTACAAGACGAGAGCTGCTAGCCATTGTCGATTTCACGTCACATTTTCGGCAGTATCTACTTGGGCGGCCTTTCAAAGTACGTACCGACCACAGCAGCCTGCGTTGGTTAACCCGAATGAAAGAGCCAGAAGGTCAGTTAGCCCGGTGGCTTGAGAAGCTAGCAGAGTACGAGTTTGAAATCATTCATTGCCCAGGTCGCTTACACACTAATGCTGACAGTCTTTCCCGCAGGCCCTGCCGCCAGTCCTGTCCTTGTAAAATGCAGGACCCCTCCTCACAGCCGAGAATCACAAACCACCAAGCCATTCAGTGTGAATTGGACTCCGACACCAGCTCCCTGTCACTGAATCCGGTGGGGGTAGAGACATGCCCTACAACCACAGCCGTGAGTCCGGTGGGGGTAAGTGCAGACAGCTTTACCAATACAGACACTTTAAAACAAAAAGAGACAATTTATGTGACGAATACAAATGAGACCACACTGTTTCCTGGCTGGACTATAGAAGAGTTGTGCCAGGCCCAAGCCGCTGATACAGACATTGCACCAATAAAAGCTTGGTTAGAGGCCAGCAGTGAGCGCCCTCCCTGGACCACAGTCGCCCCTTACAGTCCAGCCACCAAAACATACTGGAGCCAATGGAAAAGACTGTATTTCCGAGATGGAGTTCTGGTCCGCCGTTTTTACTGTCTGGACGACACACAGTACTACCCACAAATTGTCCTGCCACGCAAAATGCAACCCGACGTCATGTGCCAGATGCACGAGGGGCCAATAGGTGGACATTTTGGTATTGAACGGACTGTGGCCAGACTTCAAACCAGATATTACTGGTACCACATGAGAGAAAACGTGGCTCTCTGGTGCCGGACTTGTACCAACTGTGCATGCAGAGCCAGACCCCACAAAACGCCACAAGCGCCCATGGGAACTGTCAGGGTCGGAGCCCCCATGGAGTGCATTGCACTGGACATTATGGGCCCACTCAATGAGACGGGACGCAAAAACCGCTATGTGCTCGTAATACAGGAGTATTTCACAAAATGGGCTGAAGCATTTCCTATTCCAGACGAAAAGGCTGTCACCGTGGCACGCGTTGTTGCAACAGAATGGGTGTGCCGCTTCGGAATGCCTCACTCTTTGCACAGCGACCAAGGGCGCAATTTTGAATCAGAGGTGTTTCAAGAAATGTGCCGTCTATTTGGCATTGAGAAAACCCACACTACGCCATTCAGACCACAGTCAGATGGCCAGGTTGAGCGTTTCAATGCCACACTGCAAAAGATCTTGGCCTCTACTGCAGAACGCTGTCACTGGGATTGGGACCTGATGACCCCATATGCAGTTATGGCCCACAGAGCGACCAAGCACAGTGCTACTGGTTTTACCCCCAACTATATGATGTTCGGACGTGAAATAAATGAGCCTGTGGACCTTGTAGCCGGTCTGCCCCCGGACTCTGACCCTGCACCTTCAGCCCCAGAGTATGTGCAACAAATACGCGAGCGGCTGGAGCTGGCTCACAACATTACTCGAGAAGCCCTGGGTGAGTCAGTCACATGTGCAAAAAGACAATATGACAAAAACGCTTGCCACACACAGTACAAAGTCGGAGACGCAGTGTGGTACCTCATCAAAGGAACATGGCATGTCAAAAACAGAGTCAAAAAGTTCCTCCCCTCATACGAAGGACCCTTCTTTGTTATGGGACAGCTGGATGATCTAGTCTACCGGATCCAAAAGAACCCCAGAGCCAAAGTCAAAGTCGTCCATCATGACCAACTGAAACATTACCACAGCCGTGAGCAGCTGGACAACACTTGGGTCCTGGACCAAGCCCAGAACTGGACACCTTCTGAGATCTTGCCACCAGCTGTGGGAGGGGACCCGGCAGACCAGGACCTCAGCCTGTACAACCTGTTTGCTACTGCCTCCAGTGATGGCCCCAGCAGTTCCCGGCCGTCCACTCCACCTACTAATGCTCCCAATGTGATCGGGTCTCTTCCACCCACTCCTTCCCATGTGATATTTGGCCATGGTGGGGGTGCGGTGGGAGAACCACGCCATCAGGCTCAGCACGTGTCACGGCCCAAACGTCGGCGCAGAGGACCGGACCGTTACGGGGACTGGGTTACTGAGTGAGCCAACTGTGGTAGTTCATGTTTGCACTAGAGACTCTCCAGTTTACATTTTAGACTCTAGTCTAGTTGTAATGTTCTATACGTTTGTTTTAAAAAAAAAAAAAGGGGGAAAAAAAAGCTGAAGTAACAATGCTTTCATATACCACATGCACTTTGTTTTAATTGAATGTATTGTATTTTGATTAGTTAGACAGTATTACTCCCGGTCGCCGAGAAATAGATTTCAAAGTATAATGTACTCCTCTTTGTTTAATTAGAGACAATTGCAGTTCAATGCTTTTTTTTTACTCATGTGTTCACTGCTAAATGAGCTAATTTTTATATTGTATGGACACTTGTCATTAATATTAATTGCCAGTCCATGGTGGGGGTAGTGTTGTAAGATGTGTCTCTTTTATGTATTTAGACAGGACAGCTCAGTGCGTGAACGTGAGTGAGTGTGTGCGCGCAGCCAAGGCTCGCCCCGGCGGTGTGTGTGGAATGGCCCCGACAAGTGAACGGTGTGTGTGATTTTGGGCGGATGAGAGACAGAGAGCGAGGCGACCGGAGCAGGTAGATATCATTGCTATCAACAGTGCAGTCTGTAAATAAAGCCCCAACGCTTCAGCAATACGGCCTGTGCCTCTGTGTACCACCATATCCTGTTTAACAAGAGTGAGGTTTTACTCGGGAGTTGACCCCGGAGGAAAAAGCTGCCTCCGGCCCTTGAGAAGACAGATCTCCCCTGCGTCCCCCAACCACGGTTAGGAGACGAGAAGCAGGAACAGTTAACACTTGTAAGGCTTTGTTAAAATATATTTTGGCAAGCTGTGGCATCCTGTCTGGTAGACACAGGACTTCTGGACACTGTTGTGCTGCTTTCTGGGTTTTGTTTTTTTTTTTCTGATTACATAAACAAGACAGATGACGTAATTGAGGCTTTTGCTGAAGCAACGAAAGTGATAAACTTCTATCAGCATTAACAAAAATTATAAGATTATCCTTTACTTCCGTCTGGGGGAGCTACACATGAAAATTCTTCTACACAACTATAGCAGCTATAAACTGATGTTTCAGGGCAACGACCTTCAACGTTTGATGCACTTTTATTTCCTTCAAATAAACATAATGTTTTTTGCTTTCTGCTGAATGCCTGTTTGCTTTCTTCTGACTTGAATAGCCAAGTCAAAAAATAATCATGTAGTCTGTAGCCAACTGTTCCAACTTTTTTTTCCGAAAAAGTTAGTACTCCTTAGATTTTCACAATTTAGTCTTGATATAATTACCTTTTTTGCTTTGATGCTCAGTAGCTGGTACCTAAGTATTGTGATGGTCATGTGGGTTTGAAAATTATGTTAATAATTATACCAGATAATATACCACAATCGATTCTACATACCGTGGGTATGGAAAAGAATCACCCCTTCAAAATAATCATATTTTACTTTACAGCCTGAAATGAAGTTGGAATTTCTTTCAGCTGTATTTACTCAGTTAAACTTAGAACATTCAACTGAATGATATAACAGCAACAGGTCAAGAACATTAAATATATTGGTGAACCTCTTTCAGCTTTAATTACAGCCTTTAGTCTGTTGGGATATGTCTACCTAATTTGCAGGTCTAGAATTAAATTTTATATTATGAGGGACCCATGCTGTGGTATTCATCTCAGACTGAAAGACATGGAGATGCAGTAATTTCCTCTGATGGAAGAGCATGGGGATTAAAGGGCTGGGGGACAAAAGGAATTGCCATGCGGGAATGAGGTCCTGCATTACAATGCAGAACCTCGGGTAGCAGGAACGTGTGAGTGTTGTGATATAAAACAGAGTCTCTGCTACATGAGGTTAATGTTTTCTGATTCTGGAAGATGTGAGAAAGTGAATAAAGTTCATCTGCTCTGAACGCTCGGCCTGGTTATTCCTCTCTCCACACTGGTGACCCTTGACGAGTAATGGAACACGAGGCGAACACCCCGGAGATGACCCGGATGGGAAACCCCAGCAATGCGTGCACTGTTTCGGTCAAACTACCAGACTTTGGGCTGCACGACCCGAAGTCTTGGTTCCTCCACACCGAGGCCCAGTTCGCGCTCCCGGGAATAACGGCAGATGACACCAGATATTATTACGTGGTCGCAGCGCTGGACGCTCGCACGACTCAGCAAGTAGCGAGCCTGCTCCAACAGCCCGCGACAAATACAGGGCTCTCGAAACCGCGCTGACCCGGCGCTACATGCTCTCGGACTGCGAGAGAGTGGAGAGGCTCCTGACGCGGTCGAACTGATGGAGAAGATGTTGGCGTTGATGGGCATAGATGACGGGCATTTTCTATTTGCCCACCTTTTCCTCCGGAACCTCTCAACGGTGGCCAGGGCGGTCCTTGCCAACTCGCCGTTGCTGGCCGCGCGTGACTACTGTGCGCTAGCCCAGGAGGCAGATCAGATCATCCTCACCACCAGAGCCCTCAGAGTGAACGCAGCGGCATCTGAACGCAGCGGCATCGGAACCCAGAGAGACGGCCAGCGGAAGCGAGGAGCCAGCGATGGTAGCGGCAGCAGGAGCCAGGAAGCGCCAGAGAGACACGCTCTGCTCCTACCACCGCCGTTTTGGAGAGGACGCACGCCAATGCGTACCACCATGCCAATTCAAGCGTTCGGGAAACGCCAGGACCAACAGTAGGTAGCGGCTGCGACCGCCTGTGAAGAAAGCAAGCTGCTCTACATGACAGACTCACGCTTGGGGAAACGGTTCCTCGTTGACTCCGGCTCCCAAAAGAGCCTCATCCTGCTGTCCTACGCCAACCGGATAGTGAGAACTAGCGGCCCCGAGCTGACGGCCACAAACGGCTCAGACATCAAGACTTTTGGTGAGAGGACACTGACTGTATCCCTGCACGGCTGTACGTACCAGTCGACATTTGTCATAGCGGCATGCAGTTTCCCAATCTTAGGCGCTGATTTTTTGTGTGCACATGGACTACTAGTCGATGTTGCTAACAGACGCCTGATTAATGCAATGTCTTTTGATTCCCTCCCCTGTACAGCTCGAGGAGCCAGGTCCACAACGCTAGCCAACGTCACAGCTCCAGGTGGTAAGTTCCATACACTGCTCACCCAGTTCCCAGCACTCATGATCCTGTCGTTTTCGGCAGCCATCACCAAACACGGGGTGGAGCACTTTATTACCACCACTGGGCCACCCATTTTCGCACGACCTCGGCGCCTGGACACAGCTAAACTGGCCATAGCGCGCAAGGAGTTTGCCAACTTGGAAAGGCTGGGTACCATCAGATGATCAAACAGCCCATGGGCATCCCCACTACATATGGTCCCTAAGGCCGAGGGATCGTGGCGACCTTGCGGAGATTTAAGCAGATTAAACAATGCCACAGCGCATGATTGCTACCCGATCCCCCATATTCAGGATTTTTCCGTTCACCTCGCCGGGGCACGTATTTTTTCTAAGATAGACCTGGTCCGTGGTTACCACCAGGTCCTGGTGCACGCAGAGAACATACCTAAAACGGCAGTAATAACCCCGTTTGGTCTGTTTGAGTTTTTACGCATGCCTTTCGGGTTAAAAGACACAGCACAGACATTCCAACGAATGATGGATGAGGTGTTGCGCGATCTGCCGTTTGTGTTCGTCTACCTAGATGACATCCTGGTGGCCAGTGCATCCCAGGACGAACACGTAACCCACCTCAGGATGGTTTTCCGGAGGTTAGAGGAGCACGGGTTAATAATCAACCCGGCAAAATGCCAGTTCGGTGTGACGGGGATCGATTTTTTGGGACACCGCATCTCACCAGAGGGAGCGATACCCTTGCCGGACAAGGTGCGCGCAGTAGCGAATTTTCCCCGGCCTCAGACGGTCAGGGCGCTGCAGGAGTTTTTGGGGATGGTTAACTTTTATAACCGTTTCCTCCCCCTCGCAGCCCAGCTCATGCAGCCGTTTTACGCCAGGCTCAAGAAACGGAAACCGTCAGACAGAGTCAACTGGACTCCTGAGCGGGAGCAGGCGTTCTCTGAGGTTAAAACAGCCCTGGCAAACGCCGCACTACTGGCGCACCCGGACCCGGCGGCTCGGATAGCGCTCACTACCGACGCCTCGGATGTGGCCATAGGGGCCGTCGTGGAGCAATGCGTTGCCGGTTCTTGACAGCCGCTCGCCTTTTTTAGCAGGGCTTTGCACGACAGTGAGCATAAATACAGCGCTTTCAACAGAGAGTTACCGGCTCTCCACCTGGACATACGCCACTTCCAGTTCTGGCTGGAAGGGTGCACCTTCACTGCGCTCGTGGCCCACAAGCCGCTAACGTATGCGATGGCCAAGGTTTTGGAACCATGGTTAGGCCAGCAGCAGAGACAGCTGGCCACGATCTCAGAGTTTATGACCGACATTCAGCATGTGGCCGGTAAACTCAACGCGGTGGCAGACTGCCTCTCGCATGCATCCGGTTCCGGTTCCGCCGGACCGGCGGCGCCACACGAGTCGGCTGCGTGTTGCAACAGCCTTTTTTTTTTTATCTTCCTTCTTCTTTCTACACCTTTCACTCTGTATATATATCACGGACGCACGGATCGCCCCGGGGGTCTCCCGGGTCGGCGGACGGAGGGACGGTTTGCAGCGGGAGACGTTACAGCGGGGAGGAGCTAGTGCTAGCTAGCACTTGGCCGCCGCCCGGTGCTAATGGGAAACTCGACATACCGGGAGCTGTAGCGAGAACGACGCGGGTGCCGGGCTGGAGTTTAGGCGGCGTGAAAGAAATATAAGACAGAATAATAAAGAGCGATGGCAAGAACCAAGCAGACCGCCCGTAAAATCTACTGGAGGAAGAAGCCCCCCAGGAGACAGCTAGCCACCAGGGCTGCTCGGAGAGGCGCTCTGGCCACCGGCAGAGTGAAGAAGCCTCGCCGTCACAGGCCCGTGGCTCTGAGAGAGATCCGTCGCTACCAGAAATCCACGGAGCTGCTCATCCGTAAGCTGCCCATCCAGCGCCTGGTGAGGGAGATCGCTCAGGACTTCAAGACCGACCTGCGTTTCCTGAGCTTCGCCGTCATGGCTCTGCAGGAGACCAGCGAGGCCCACCTGGTGGGTCTCTTCTTCGCTAAGGGGGTCACCATCATGCCCAAAGACTTCCAGCTGGCCCGCTGCATCCGCGGAGAGAGAGCTTAGACTTTCTGCTGCACATTCACCAGCCATAATGCTCTGAACTGTGTGTCTATATATATACATTTATAGTAATATGGACATATGTTTACTAGATGTTGTTTTTTCTTGCCTTCTGACTGTTGCTCTGAGTGTTGCTATCCCTGTGCTGTTGCAATCCTGGAATTTCCCCATTGTGGGACTAATAAAGGCTTATCTTATCTTATCTTATCTTATTAGTGGCCCCAGTCTACGTAGGGATAGATTACACGGCCATGGCCGCGGAGCAGATCGGCGATGCGGACGTGTGTGTGCTCCAGTCTGGACCAACAGGGTTAAGGCTGTAGAGCAGGGTACTGCAAGACGGGGGCCCCCCGCAATCTGTGACGTCTCCACAGGACACCTGTGCCCGGTGGTCCCACGCGCTTGGCGCCGCCGCGTTTTAGAGTCGGTTCACTCCCTGGCGCATCCAGGATTGCGCGCATTAGTCAAAACGGTGGGAGTGAAGTTCGTCTGGCTGAGCCTGTGCAAACAGGTGAAAGAGTGGGCTGCAGCCTGCGTAGCATGCCAACGAGCCAAAGTGCACAGGCACACAAAGGCCCCCTTGGAGCCATTCCATATCCCGGCTAAGAGGTTCGACCACGTTCACATGGACCTCGTGGGCCCCCTCCCGCCATCGCAGGGGTTCACGCACCTCCTGACAGTGGTGGACTGCACCACATGATGGCCAGAAGCAGTCCCGCTAGCTTCCACCGCATCTGCAGACGTGGCACACGCTTTTTTGACAACATGGGTGGCACGTTTTGGCACCCCTTCGGACATCACATCCAATCGGGGCCCTCAGTTTGTTTCTGACCTCTGGTCCACGATGGCCAAGAGCATGGGCGTCTCAATTCATCGCACGACCGCGTACAACCCACAGGCCAATGGGTTATGCGAGCGTTTCCATAGGTCACTGAAAGCAGTAATCAGGGCTTCGCTTACGGATGCAAATTGGGTGGACCGGTTGCCGTGGGTTCTATTAGGGTTGCGTTCCGCACCGAAAGAGGATTTGGCGGCTTCCCCAGCAGAGCTGTTTTTTTCTCAGCCGCTGCGGCTCCCCGGGGAATTTTTACCACATAACCCCACGCCAAACACCCATCCGTCCCCGCGTTCACGGCATAGCGCAGACGCAGGGACGCTACCTGGCCCGGCCCACCACTGTTTCCCCCACTCTTTTGTGCCAAAAACCTTGAAGGACGTGACGTTCGTGTTTGTCAGGCACGATGCCCACCAGCCCCCTCTGTGCCCACCCTACAATGGCCCATTTAGAGTGCTGGAACCTGGGGACAAACATTTTGTGTTAGACTTGGGGGGGGGGGGGGGGGGGTCGCCAGGAGAGAATCTGTATAGACAGGCTTAAGCCCGCCTTTGTGGTGGCAGACGAGCAGGTGGTGTTGGCCCGAGCTCCTTGGCACGGAAGACCCCCCCTGAGAACTCCCCAGGTAAACGATTCATCAGAGCAGTCACACAAGCATGCTGAATGTCCCCCCCCACCCTCCATTGTCCACCCACAGATGAACACATCCCCAGGAACCCCCCTCCGGCACAGCAGCGCCGCGGAGCCGAAGACCCCTCGTTACAGCAGCTATGGGCGGAGGCTGAAGCCGAGAGGACGTGAGGGTTAACACTCAGTCTGAGACTCTGGGGGGGGCGGGCGGTATGGGGGATCCATGCTGTGGTATTCATCTCAGCCTGAAAGACATGGAGATGCAGTAATTTCCTTCGACGGAAGAGCATGGGGATTAAAGGGCTGGGGGACAAAAGGAATTGTCATGTGGGAATGAACTGTAATGCAGGACCTCGGGTAGCAGGGACGTGTGAGTGTTGTAATATAAAAGAGAGTCCCTACTACATGAGGTTAATGTTTTCTGATTCTGGAAGATGTGAGAAAGTGAATAAAGCTCATCTGCTTTGAACGCTCAGCCTGGTTATTCCTCTCTCCACAATATATATTTATAGATATTTTCCCACCCTTCTTCACAGAACAGTTTGAGTTCAGTTAAATTTGATGGTGACCAATAGTGGACTGTAGGGGTGGGAATTGCGAGGGACCTTGCGATTTGATTCGAATCACCATACTTGGGTCACAATACGATCCTGTCATGATTCAATGCTAATCACGATATCGCAATATCAAGATCCCATATATTTCAAATTTTTCTCACCTTATTCAACCTCAAATCATGTCCCAAAGTTAAACAGTTGACATCTCTTTCATATAATAAAGTTTTCTTGGGGCTTCATTTTCTGCACATAGGGAGGGCGGTGGACTGTTGTTTGGAATTGACTCCCACTCCAGCTAGGTTTAGCTGACTCTGTGGACTCTTAAAAAGCAGCTGAAAACTTTTTTGTTTAACAAGGGTTTCTGTTGAGTTTCAATTCAACTGCTTTTTAATGGTAAGTCTAATATTTTTTAATTATTTTAATCTTGTGTTTTAACTTGTTTTTGTATTTTTAAAATTATCTTTTATCTATCAACTTCCTTTTATTCCATTTTACTGTACAATGCTTTGTGACTATATGGCTGTGAAAAACGCTTCATAAACTTTACTTACTTGGCACTAAGATAAAAAGCAAGCTCCATGCTTAGCTTAGCCACTGCTAATGCTGCTCCGAGACATGTGCTGGCCCACGTGTTCTGAGTGTTTGTTTGTTTTTCGTACAGCACTTCTTGCTGGTTGTGTGTCATGTCAAGGTCTTTCCTTCCATCTTTGCTACAAACTCCAAAAAAGTCCCGACATTTGAGCAAACTTTGAGCTAACTGCTTCCTAACTTTCAAAGCTGGCTGCAAATCTTGCGAGACAAGCTATGACTTCACTTGACTGGGTGCCCTCTTGGCGCCATCTAGTGGACTAAAAATGCAACTGGTTGACTACCCAAGAGAGTATGCAACGTTTACATGAATATATTCTGTATATAATTAATAAAAGATCATGCGTTTAGGGATCGTACATTGTCGGTAGTGTCAAGTATCACGATCCATCACTGAATCGATTTTTTGTCCCACCCCTAGTGGAGTACAATGGGGTTTAAGACTTGGCTCTGACTATGCTATGCAAAGAAATTCATCTTTTTCTCCTTCAACGACTGTGTGGTCAGTTTTTCTGTGCACTTTGGGTCATTATCAAGTTGGACGGTGAGCCCTCTTCCCCACTGACAACTTTCTGGTGGAGGGCAGCAGGTTTTCCTCAAGAAATTGACAGTATTTTGCCCCATCCTTTTTCATTCTATACTGACAAGTGCTCCAGTCCCTGCTGCAGAGAAACACCCCCTCAACATGATACTACCACCTCCATGCTTTACTGTAGGAATTGTGTTATATGGATGGTGAGTTGTATCGGCTTTCCATCACATACACTGTATATCATCTGGTGTTGAGGCCAAACAGTTTGACTTTAGTCTCCTCTAATCATAACACCTTTTCCCACTTAATTTCAGGATCTTCAAAGTGTATTCTGGCAAAGCTGCATGTCGCCTTTCTTGAGGTTTGGCTTGTTTCTTGAAACCCTCCCAAACTAGCCACCTTTGTGGAGAATTTGTGATATTGTTGTCATGTGTCATAAATTCCTGCAACTTATTTTTTTTTAACATTTCTTTTTTATTATTTTTGCAACAAGCTCATCAACATAATAAGATTGGTTGACAAGAAAAGGGAAAAAAATAATACCATTATCAATACAGTACGTGACAAGCCATTAAAAAATAACTGAATAAATAAATTATCTTTGTATATGGGTAACCATATTTGGACCTTCACAAAGACAAGAAAAAAAGAAAAGAGGGGAAACATTTATTGTCCAATAAGATCCAGATTACACTTTAATAAAGGACTGCATTTATATAGTGCTTTTCATGACATCCAAAGCACTTGAGTCCATTATTCATTCACTCCACAGACAGACAATGGTAGTGGTAAGCTACTGCTGTAGCCACAGCTGCCCTGGGACAGACTGATGGAATTGTGGCTGCCAATCCATACCAACGGCCTCTCCGACCACCACTGAACATTTATTCACATTCATACACCAGTGTCATGGACACTGGAGGCAAGGTGAGTAAATTGCCTTGCCCAAGGACACAAAGGCAGGATGGGGGGAGCAGGATTCCCCTGAGCCACTACTCCCAAAGCTTCCAGTGGAACTTGTTTTGCAAAAAGAGAGCGATCTTTCCAAAAATAGTATTTCGGTCTTACTAGAGTCACAACCTCAGAAATCAGCGACTTCCAAATGGAGATAGAAGGTGGATCAACTCCAACCCCTGTCATCACTTCATGACTTTCCAAGACCTTCAGACAGCACCTTGCCACCCACAGTTGACTGTTTGCTTCAGTTGCACCAAGGACTGAAATGCTCAGGGAATATCTCTTTTTAGGCTGAGTTAATGAAAATGACCACAATGGATCACAGGAAATGACTTGGTGTGCCACCAAGGCTATGACTAGCTACACCTGACTGAGTTAACAAATCATTTGTTGAACTCAGTGATTTTTTTCCTGACCTAGTGCTGCTATATTTTTAGTTGTAAATGAAAGTTGTGAGCAAATACAGATGGATAGAGCAAAAATTGTATCTACAGTATTTCAGGCTGCAAAGCACCAAAATGTGACTGTTTTGTAGGGGGTGATTCTTTTCTCAACCCACCATATCTGTGAAATAAAACATTTTGCCCCCTCAACTGCTGAGTTTTTAAACAAAGCTTTAGACTAAAGTGATACATTTTTTAATGCTTTTACAAATCATTGTGACTTTTATGGTGATGGTATCTAATGTGCACTTTCGTTTTGCAATAGTTTGTGATTATGTTGATTAATGCTTGCTATCTGATTGCACCTTCAGGGAATATAAATGCTATCCACTCCATACCAAACTATTTCATGTTTGTGTTCAATTATGACAACTCAAGTGCAACTTGATATCAAATTTAACTTTTTTGGCAAAACAAGTTCCAGAACGTTGATCTTTTCTCTACACCAAAATGCAACAACTGAAAATTACCAGTGCTGTATACTGAATATTGTGTTTTGTCTCACTGTCAATCACAGAAAACTGAAAACAAACCTGTCAAACGCCTTTTGTGGGATGCCAAGCTGTGCTAAATTGCCCATGACCATCTCCCCCACTTTCCACTGTCTTTTAATTACACTATTTAATTAGTGTTTATCCAGTTAGACATATTGCCCAAGTGTCTTTCCATTCTGTAATACAAATGAAATATGCCCTTGTAACATTAAGTCATTTGCCATGCTTGCTAGAAAAGGGAGAGCAATTAAGGCTAATTTTGATTCATTTACTTTAATTTAAATGGAAAGGTAAACACGCAGACAAAACTAGAATCAGTAAAGGACCGCAGGAGATAAAAAGACAGAGAGGGGTAGTGCAGTGGGGAATGGTAATCTCCTAAAAAGGTCAAGATAGATGGAGGGCGGGATGAAAGCGTGGCATATTTAGAAAGAAAGCAATAGATAAAACAAATGGAACAATAATTAAAGGAGAGGAGAGATCAAGCAGGAAAATGAAACAAGGGGAGCAAGAAAGAAGGGGAAAAAGAAAACCGATTAGCAAAGAAAATGGTGCAAACAAAGAAACCAATTAGGGAGCAGGAGAAGTCGGGAAGAGTGGAAGTGAGAAGCAGGTGTAGATGAGGACACGGACAGATGAGGGATTACAGAGAGATAGTGTGAGACACGGAGATGCTACGAGGGGTCACACTTGGCTCTCATTGTCTGCAGGAGACAATCATGGCTCACAGCAACTCTGCACACATGATGGTGTAATGTGTAAACATCTGTGCAAATGAGGACGTGTTGGCTGACAACTCTGAGTCGGCCACGCGCAGCAGCAGGGGTGAAGGGAAAGGCGAAGAAACCGTGATAAGAAAAAAAAAAAAAGACACCGTAGATTTACATACCAGGCATCTGATCAAGGATATTCAACCAACCTACAGCGAATATGCGTGGAGTGTTGAAATTCAAAACAAGTATAAGCTGGAGGGAGGCCAACAGAGCGAGGCATTGTTTCCTCCGGGTGCCAAACTTTGGCAAAAAAATAGGCAAATGTTCTGCTAAAGCTGGATTTTTTTTTTGTCTTGTGCAATAAAATGAAAGACAGCCCGTGCCAAGCAGAAAGCTTTCCAGGCATCCATAAATTCATCGCTCACATTTTATATAAAGTGCAGAAGCTTGACTTCCCAGAAGGACACAGAAGTATTAAAGTGTGTGTGTGTGGGGGGGGGGGGGGCAAAAAGAGGGATACGTGACTAAAAGATACCACATCTAATAAAAGGGACAGCTCCATGTGGACAGTAGTGTGCAGGGAACAGCAGGAAGTTAGTTTGGATTTAGTCTACTTATCAATACAGTCAGCAGTAGCTGTGCCATGGAGGGAGTTGAGGCGCTTTAAAACCTTTAGTCCTGTAATTTGCATCAAAATTGCTTTCTTCTTTCTTGTCATAAGCCAGTCAAAATTGGCACACGCGTATAAAAACAATTCAGATTCAGTACACAGGCGCAGGTGCTCAGCAGTGTCAAACCTTACACAAAAATAAATACAAATCTAGTATGCATTATGGAGTATTGAACACTTGATGGGTGAATTACCGATTAGTCTTGTGGAACAATGGCCCCAGGAATCAAAGGGGTGAGGTGAGGCTGAAATTACACTTTGTATTTACGTGTAGCCACAAAGGCCCATTCATTTTTGTCGTCATGTTAATATTAGCCGAATTTACTTCAGAAAGGAAGTCTTGGAGCGGCAGATCAACCTGACATTTAAAGAAATTAAATTTCACATTTGAAGAAAAACACTGATGTCTGATTTTAAGCAGAACTAATTAGCCTGGTGAGTAAAAACAATTGTGGCACGACTTCTTTCATCATTTATTCCAATGTATAAATAAAGTAAACTTTCACCCTATTTTTACTGTGGAAATGTCAGTCAGGTGCGTAAGGGCCGAAAGGGTCAGTCCTCACAAAATATGAAAAAAAAAATATTACTGTTGTATTCTTGGAGCAAAGATGAATTATAGAAAAGGGTTGAAAAGGGCATTTTCTACAGCGGCAGCGCCAGAGACATAAGACTGCAAGACACTGTCGGCGACAGTATGTGGATTGATTAATTAAAGATCTTTATCTTTCATTCTACTGACAGAAAGAGAAAGAGGAGACTGCGCTTCCGGGAAAAAAAAAAGGGGGGGGGGGAATGACTGAGTGGAAGATGAGGGAAGCTAGGAAGTAAACCAACAGAGTAATAGAGAGGGAGAAAACGCGGGGAGACGGCTATTCCAGAAGGCGAGATAGATGGAAAGATAGCGGAAAAAAGAAAAGACCCGTGACAACGACAGGGAAGCGAGGAGGGCAGATGCGAGTGGTGAGATGAGGAACTGTGGAAAGATGAAGGAACAAAAGAAGCAGTGGGGGGGGGGGGGGAAACCTGTGAGGAAGGTGTGGGGAAGAAGGGGGAGACAGGCCGAGGAGGTCTTATGGTGTGGTATTTTTACCCCCCTGTGGTGATGGAGTGATGAGAGGTGGGAGGTGGAGAGGAGAACGGAAACTGTAATTAATGGAGGAGACAAGAAGGCAGGAGGTGGGTTGAGGGCTTGAAAGGCTAAAAAAAGAAAAGCAAGTGTACAAATCTTCACCCGTTCTTAACCAATTTTCAAGGCTGCCTACTGTATGGGGATTTTTAAGGAATAATGCCACCTTCTTCCAATTACACAAATACAACCTGCGTGGTTGCTTGCATTTACATCATCATGAAGCGAGTGGTTACAAATTATCCTCATTTGCACGGCACTTTAAAGTGTTCACTGTAATTCTGTTTGCATTAAAGTAAGCTGGCGTTCAGCACGCAGTCAGGTAAACAGCTTCATGAGCAGAGACATGCCATATCATTACTACAATTATCCCCTTCATTACACTGGGATATTATTTTACTCTTTTGCTTTGTAGAATTGGTGTATTTTCCTCTCAGCTTATTTATAGTATAAGCACCTGCTAATGGATGGCTATTCCCTTTTTTTTTGCACATGATCGACGCTTTCATCCATGTTTACCATTATTGTCAGGTGTGTGTGATACAAGCATTGGGCTAATTGCAACATAAAGGATGTAACGTCATCTAACAACTCCTGTCATTTTCTAAACCAGATGTTTATGTGATAAACAGAAGTTAAAAATGCTGGGTTTAGTCTATTGTTTCATATTTTTTTTTCCACATTTATCCATCTCAAAAGTCTGCAAAAGCCATTTCTGACCATTAACATTGTGAATTTACAGTGCTGTGAAGAAGTATTGGCCTCCTTTCTGCTTTCTTATATTTTTGCACATCTGTCACACTTAAATGTTTCAGATCATCAAACAATTTTTAATAATAGACAAAGATAACCCAAGTAGATACAAAATGCAGTTCTGAAATAATGATTTCATTCATCAAGGGGAAAAAAAGCCATCCGAACCTATCTGGCCCTAAGTGGAAAAAGTAAACAAGAGAGTTAAGGTTATCAAGCTAGACACACAGTTCACCTTGGGATCCTGCCCTCTGACTATGGTCTTGGGGTGAAAAGGTCAAAGGTCAATGTTAACATGCCCTTTGCACTATTAGTATACAGCAAGTAAAGATACAGTCACCAAACCTGGTACGCTACACAGCCTAGTTGTCACCGTCTGTACCGTTGTTGATACAGACGGTGACAACTAGGCTGATTCAAATATGAAATATACTGTATGGGTACATATTCATACTATGTGGGGTAACTGAATAGACCGTTATGGTGTTTATTCCACCTAGCTACAATGCTCCGCACTGGGTATATTTCTGTGTACATATGTACATTCACTGCTCTTATTATCTTATTTTTTGAATTATTGCTCTGAGTGTTGCTATCCCTGTGCTGTTGCAATCCTGGAATTTCCCCATTGTGGGACTAATAAAGGCTTATCTTATCTTATCTTATCTTACACAGGCTCACCCTGAGACCCTGACCTCTGACTATGGGTTTGGGGTCAAAAGGTTAAAGGTCAAGGCTAGTATTCCCTATGCCCTATTTCTATGGAACAAGTAAAGGCCTTTGGGGTGAATCTGTGTAACAAGTTTGGTGACTGTAGCTTTCTTTGTTGTTGAGATTTAGTTTATATGGCATTCTGGCGTTGGCCTTTACCTTGTGATTCCAAACCCATAGCACAGTTCAGGGTCATGGCATGAACCTGTGTACCAGGTTTGGTGACTCTAGCATTGCTCGTTCTATAGTAATAGTGCAAATGGTTTCTTAACCTTGACCTTTAACCTTTTGATCCCAAACCTAGTCAAGTAAGGGTGTACAACTACGCTACTGATTTGAAAAGCCTACATCATTTCTTCCAGTAGTTATCACATTTACAAGATTTAAGGAAAAACTGACCTCTGACTTTGACTTCAAGGTCTATAATTCCTGCAAAAATAATCTGATTGGAGCCAAATTGCAATATGCGCATCATCAGCGTATATCAAACCCTGGAACCACGATTCAAAATAATCAGAACAAAACTGTAGGAGGAGTTGATTTCACAAAAGCAGAACAGATGGATGGACAGACGGACGGATCGACCCATACCATAATCCCCCTTTGGTCTTCGACTGGTGGAGTATAAAATAATTGGAAAGCTGAGTTCAATTTCACTAGCCAAATCCAGGACTTATTACTAACACACCTGTTGAATCAAGAAATCACTTAAATGTAACCTGTCTGACAAAGTGAAGTAGGCTAAAGGATCTCAAAAAGCAACACATCATGCACTGATCTAAAGAAATTCAAAAGATGGAAAAAAAACAACAACGAAACAACATGTAAAGAACTGCAGGACTCACTTGCCTCAGTTTGGACACTGGTCCATGATTCAACAATAAAAAAGAGACTGGGTAAAAAATGGCACCTATGGGAGACTTCCAAGGCAAAACCCACTGATGACCGAAAAGAACACAAAGGCTCGTCTCACATTTGCAAAAAAAACCCCAAAACATCTTGATGATCCCCAAGACTTTGGGGAAAATATTCTGTGGACTGATGAGACAAAACATGAACTTTTTGGAAGGCGTGCATTTTGTTACATCTAGCGAAAAACACAGCATTTCATCCAAAGAACATCATTCCAGCAGTCAAACATGGTAGTGAGAGTGTGATGGTCTGGGGCTGCTTTGCTGCTTCAGGATCTGGACAACTTGCTGTAATTGATGGAACCATGAATTCTGCTCTCTACCAGAAAATCATGAAGGCAAATGCCCACCCATCAGTTCATGACCTCAAGCTCAAGCCCTTCAGTGTGGCTGAATTAAAACAAACAAACAAAAAGGCCAAGGGTGGAAGACCAGTTATTTTACTTTTTTAAATGGATTTAACAAGGACATACTTTCAAACAAAGAAAGAATAGAGGACGTATACCTCCACCAAGGCCCCATCTCTCAGAATATTGGTTTGTCTGTTTGTTAGCAAGATTACGCAGAAACTACTGGATGGATTTGGATAAAATTTTCACCAGAGGTGGCCCTTGGTCTAAGGATAAACCCAGTAAATATCAGAGGTGACCTGGGTCAGGATGCAGACTCTGGATTACTTTTACTTTCTTTAACATTGCAAGATAGAGCCCTGGCAGAGCAATGCAGAGGCCCCCGGTAGTTTTTGCGCAAACAGACAAACAGAGACAGGGCCTTGGTGAAAGTATGCATTCTCAGAATGCCATCTAGTTCTTTCTTTGTTCAAAAGTTTGAAATGTTTTTCATATAAATTTGTTACTTTTCCTCCCACTTCACTACGTTTTTTGTAGTCATCGCAATATATGATATCACAATATTCAGCATATCACAAGATCCTGATAATATCGCATCATGGCCCAAGTATCGTGATATCGTATCATGCACCGTCTGGTGATTGCCACCCCTATGAACTACTGCAGCTTTTTCTCCCCGTTTCTCCTCAGATGGCCCTATTATGCCATCCTATGAATCTCCGTGTGTGACTGCTGGCTGACTGTGCTGGCTCATGAGTGATCAGTCAGCAGCCGGAAAGAAGAAGAAAAAAAAAAAACAAGAGTACAATTACAACACTAATCGATGTCCAAACTGATGTTTGACCCTGCTGGCTGGAAGGAGCTCACTCATCAGCCTGGAGAGTTACAGTAACAATCCGAACTGGAACATCTTCCCACAATCTTGTTTTTTTTTGGCTCCACTTGTCTTTGCACTTCTGAACGTTGCACTGTATGAAAATGCAGCCGAGGGAGTACATTCACTCTCAGTCACCCCAAAGCTCTCAGTGTGCTTGGTAATGAATGACTTTAAGAGGTGGGTCCAGAGGTGCAATAAGGTGCTTAGGATTTAGGTCAACATCACTTGACCCATGCGGGCAGACTGGCTGAATAGTGCTGATAATAAGACGGCAGGTTGAATGGGAAAAGTCATTATAAGCAGGTAACTGGCAGGGACAGGGGCATGTTTTGATACAGAGACTCTGAACTTGCTCCCCTCTCACTTTCCCGTCTCCCAGCTCCATCTTCCTCGTTCCCGAGTCTCGCGCTCTCCTCCTCTTCAAGCAACTCTCAACTCACTTTCATCATTTGATCCCACTCTTGCTTTCCTCTCTCGCTCTCATGTTTCTTTACTCCTTGGGCTTGTTTGCGCCTTAAAGGGATTACTTGTTTTGCACACCTCTTCATCTCTGTTTCCATCTTTCATTTCTCCTTTGCTAATTTGTCAATCTCCTACTTTGTCTCTCTCATTACACTTCTCTCTCATCATCTAATTTTTCCCTCCAATGTCTCAATCAGCCTCTTGCCTTGAGCTATTTTCTTCCTCCTTCTGAAGCCGCCCCGCTGACTCCTTCTCTCACTTTCTTCTTCCATCCCCAGCTGTCCCCTCTGTCTGATGATGGTAATGATGTTAAACACTTTTAACTCCAACAAAAGCAGTCATCACATGTAAGATTCTTTATGTCATCTTATTTTTGAATTGCTGTCCTCTCCTCTCCTACCACATTTCTCCCTTGCTGCAGGTTCCAGGTCTCATTAGAAAGTGTTGGCCAACACCGCTGTCTCACTGACCTCACCTGCTGTCCCTTGCTCGCTCTCTTGTTCCATCATATCCTGACCTCTTGCCGGTCGTAGCAAGAGAAAACTCTGCTCATGCACATGCACACACTGCTTTACAGACACTTGTATCAATGTCTAAAAATGTACACAGCTGTTCCAGTCGCAGAACACCCGCTCATAATTCATCTACAAACCACTGTTTGAACCTTCGAGTTCTGATAACGCATCATGCCACCCAGCAGCAGCACCTGCACACCGACAAACTGTAAATCGCACAGGGACTCACCACTCATCCCAGATCACATAAACACACGTGCAATGTGCCCGGCCAAAAACTCACACACGCTGTGCAAAATTTCTCCACACAGCTAATGCTCGACCCTGCAGGCTCGCGCGGTGCACCACCAACAAGCTCATTTTTGAAAACTGGGCTCAGATTCGGAGCCGCTGCCTCTCTCCTAATGCACTCTCACTGTGGGCCATCGACTCAGATTGGATGTCTGCCATTAGCAAGGTCAGTCCAGGTGTAGCATAGCCGTATTTCAGACATGCATTGCAGCACTGAACTTTTCCATACATCATTTGGTGGAGGGGTTTGGGAGAATCGGCTGGATTGGATCAAAGGTCTTTAACCTGCCAGCTCCCCGGCACAAAGCCTAGCTCCTGTCCAATTGAATCCATGTGTGAAAAGCACAGATAATTACTCCAAACACCTTATAATGAATGAGTGGGTGTCAGCCTAGTCAGGAGCTTATGTGTAAAAACAATTTAGAGACAGAACTTGACCGATGTCAGATAGTAACTACTATAGGCAGCCTTTATGGTCAAACCATTTATTTCCCTTTTTTGGCCATGGGGTCATGAGTGTGAGTTGTATCGACACTCCTGCACTAAGTAAACTATAGAACTGTCTCCTTTTAGAACTGTTGGTTTGATTTTCCACGTCAAATGTTGGAATACACTGCCTGGCCATTTTGTTTTGTTGGACTTGAGCCTTTAGTTTTGACTATGGCACACATTCACTGTGGCATTGTTTTGATAAGCCTATGCAATGTTGTAAAACAGATTTCTGTCCAGAACTGCATTAACTTTTTACCAAGCTCTTGTAATGATGATGGGCGTTCTCCACCATCCTTCCAGGTTTCAATAATGCGTTGGACAGTTCTTTACCCAATTTTTGTAATCTCAGAAATCTTCATGAATTTTTTTTCTTTGCAGGATGCAGGCCAATGACTTGATTCTTCTGAAAATGAGTAGCATATATTTTATGACCACGGGATATGACTTCAGACTAATGCTGCAATGAATAGTCGACTAATCGACTAACTGATTAAATCTAGTTGACTAGTTGATTTAATCACAGACTAATTTGATAGTCGACTAATTGCCTGTCTACCATTTTCTGGGAAAAATTCTAAAAAAATGTGATTGTTTCAGGTTCTCAGATATGAAAATCTGCCACTTTTCTTGTTTTTGCACTATAAGGTTTTTTTATAAGGCAGATCTGGGTGGGGCAGATAACATAGCAGTGTTTGCCCACCCTCCTAAACCCCACTGTGGTGCCCTTGAGCAAGGCCCTTATCCCTAGCTGCTCCAGTGGAGCTGCTCAGTGGCCACAGGTCAGTCTGTGGTTGTACTGGGCAGTGGCTGCCTCTCAATGGAACTTGGCTGTTTAAATAAAGGTTAAATAAAATAAAATAAGGTGGGGGGTTTTTCGTTTGTTTGTTTGACAAATCAAGCCATTTGATGAGGTCACTTTGCTCCAGGACATTGTGATGAACACGTTCAACTGTTTTGTTTTTAATTTATATTTATATAACAATTAGTTCCGAGAATTCTAGGAGTTACTATAATCCACGATAATTGCACTCCAATTTCACTGGATATGTATCACTCCGCTTCAAAGGTGTTCTAATAACATTGATTACTAACAGTATTTTATCAACTCTAACTGCAGTACTGTTTTGGATACCTTAATTTCCACAGTGAAGCGCTGTTTGTCAAGAAGTAACGAGTTTGTTATGGGGGGAGTTGAGGGTAAACCCATCCATGACCTGGAAGTCCCACCCTATTGCAAAGGTCTACTTCCATTCCAGTCATTTTAAGATCATTAAACGATTTCACGGCGGCGCAGTGGCGGAGTGGTTAGCACTGCAGCAACACAGCAACTCACCCTTGGCCGGGGGATCCTGGGTTTGATCCCAGCCCCCGACCAACAGTGATCTGTGTGGAGTTTGCATGTTCTACCCGTGTCTGCGTGGGTTTACTCCGGGATTTCTCCGGTTTCCTCCCACATGCCAAAAAACATGCACGTTAGGTTAATTGGCATCAAACTGGGGATTCTAAATTGTCCTTAGGTATGACTGTGAGAGTGAATGGTTGTCTGTCTCTCTGTGTTGGCCCTGCGATGGACTGGTGATCTGTCCAGGGTGTACCCTGCCTCTCGCCCAAAGATGCTGGGATAGGCTCCAGCCCCCCCGCGACCCAAAAAGGATTAAGCACAAGAAGATGAATGAATGAGTGAATGAATAAACGATTTCATGTCTGTTTAAAAAAAAAGAGGCAGTGCTAGAGTTTATTTATTGTCTCGATTAACAAACCAGAATACTTTTGTGATGATGGACTTTTTGTTTCATCTGAAAATGCGAAGAAAAGCGAGCAAAATGTCATAAATTGCTAGCATGTGCTAAATCGCTAGCATGCTAACTACTAGCTTCTTGTGACCGGTATTAGACATGCTTTGATCTGGGATTTTCTAAAGTATCGACTTGACAGGTATGTTTTATAAACACTTATTAGGTTTGCACTTGACAATATTTAACTTGTTTACGTGTGCGAAATAACAACAGACATCTTCATGCTGATTGAGATGTTTAGCAACAGTTACTGGCTAGATTTAGGGACTTCTTTTCTCAGCTGCACAAAATACGTAACTAGTTAAACAAACAAATCATAATATTTTGTCCATTAGTGTTGTCATTTAATAAATTTTGCTTGCCGGAATCGTTGTATAAAAGCAATATTACACTCAAGTTCGTTATGGTATCATGAGCATACAAACTCCAGAAAGGTGTGATTGGTTTGTGCCCTCCACGTATATTCCTGATACTGAACTCACTCTCGTGTAATATTGCTTAAATATACAGTATATATACGTATATACTATATATACTTGTTGACAGCTACCACAGGTCTTAATGAAATGTTTGTGACATATTTTGGTAATTTTTTTTTAATTATTTAATTTTTGCAGCCTCATTATGAATCATCTTGTGCAGCCTTCCTCAGTGACACGTCTCTTTAAAAGCCCAAGAGCAGCAGTTAAGTCCGCCCTCCCTCCAAATGACGTAAATTTATCTGAATGAAATCATGCATCACTGGTGGACAGGGGTGTGTCGTTTCAATGGTCGATAGCAGATGACCGGTCTCTGGAGTACAATAAGCACTGAAACATTCACGAATGAGGGGCTAAACTGCTAGCTTCAGCTACTGGGTCTCGGTTAATGCTTGATGCAGCATCATGGCGAAGATAAAACAAAATAAGCCAGAATGATGTGAGATACATTATCGACGGTGGATTAATGAATGAGGTGGAAACAGGGATGTTTATTAGGGTGACTAAAATTTAATGCAAATAACAATATAAACCACGTTTGGTAAGCTAACTCTTAGTAGCGCTGAAGCTTAGGCTCCCCACTCATCTACACGTTTGCAGACAGACAGCTAAGATGGCCAATAATAGAGCAAGGGGCGGGTATCAAGGCTGGGCTTACCTTTTCTTGATATAGAGGAACAAACCCGGAAAAGGTAAAATGCCTAATTGGAGACAGAAACTATATAAAAGTTGTGTTTTTTAGATGAGTGTTTTGATTTCTATTTTTCTGATAAATATGTGATCAACAGACACATTTCAGAAGGTTAAAACCTACAAAAACACAATTTTTCAGTCAATGACCCCTTTAAGAAATTACAATTTACAGTGCTGTTTTTCTTAATTAAGACTAATTTTGTCCATTTTACATCATCTACAACATAATATCCTTCCGGTTCCGGCGCCACACGAGTTGGCTGCCTTTTGCAACAGCGGCTCAATTCTGAGTCTTTTTATCTTCCTTCTTCTTTCTGACCCGGTGATAACTTTCTGATCCGGCACACCTTTCACTCTATATATATCACGGACACACAGATCGCCCCAAATGTCTCCCGAGTCGGCGGACGGAGCCACTGTTTACAGCAGGTGACGATAAAGCAGGGAAGAGCTAGCTAGCACTCAACCGCCACCTGGTGCTAACGGAGAAACTCGACATACCAGGAGAACTGAAGTGAAAACGACGCGGGTGCCGGGCTGGAGTTTAGGCAGCGTACAAGAAATATAAGACAGAATAATAAAGAGCGATGGCAAGAACCAAGCAGACCGCCCGTAAATCTACTGGAGGAAAGCCCCCAGGAAGCAGCTGGCCACCAAGGCTGCTCGGAAAAGCGCTCCGGCCACCGGTGGAGTGAAGAAGCCTCACCATTACAGGCCTGGTACCGTGGCTCTGAGAGAGATCCTTCGCTACCAGAAATCCACGGAGCTGCTCATCCGTAAGCTGCCCTTCCAGCGCCTGGTGAGGGAGATCGCTCAGGACTTCAAGACCGACCTGCGCTTCCAGAGCTCCGCCGTCATGGCTCTGCAGGAGGCCAGCGAGGCCTACCTGGTGGGTCTCTTCGAGGACACCAACCTGTGCGCCATCCACGCCAAGAGGGTCACCATCATGCCCAAAGACATCCAGCTGGCCCGCCGCATCCGCGGAGAGAGAGCTTAGACTTTCTGCTGCACATCCACCAACCACAATGCTCTGCACTGTGTGTCTGTATATATATATTTATAGTAATATGTACATACGTATACTAGCTGCTCTTGTTTTTTCTTGCCTTCTGATTGTTGCTCTGAGTGTTGCTATCCCTGTGCTGTTGCAATCCTGGAATTTCCCCATTGTGGGACTAATAAAGGCTTATCTTATAATTGTTAATATGTCTTTGTTTGGCTGAGAGCAGACACTATTACTGTATTGGAAACTCAACTCAACTGACTTTAACTCATTGCTATAGAATGTTACAGCTGTCTAAGACTATTTATGCAGTTTATAATTGTTTATTACAATTGTTCTAGTGTTTTCTCCCCCTGAGATTTTCAAATAAAACAATTACACAAAGTTTAATAAAAATCAGATTAAATTTTTTCTTTTCTCTAATTTAGTGTAAATGAGTCTTTTATCGTTTTTACAATATTTCACTAAGCTTATTATACTCTATTTTTTAGCCTGTCCACACTGAAAAAAGATCCTAATTATTCGTTCCCAAGGCAATTTCACTGTAAGATACGAGGGACAAAATTTACTACCTTTGTTCGATGTAGAAATGCATTCTTAATGAAGGTGAGGGTAATAACGGGAACAATATGGACAGGAGGATTTATTACAGCCAACTCAACACTAATATAGGCATGTCAGTATTATTTAGGATGGTTCTAAAAAATGCATGTGGGACTGAGGTATGAGAGCAAGTAAGACTCCTAATGTTAAACAACTTGGTCTCCACCCTTTGCACAGGGCTGGAGATCATCTCAATGGTCTTTCAATTCATCACTGAGAGATCGCTGAGAGATGTTGGTGATTGCTGAGAGATCATCGAAACATTGTTGAGAGACCTGACCATTTTTTCATCACCCCGTGTAAAGGGGGTAGAAGAGCACTATAAAATCTCTATATATATAGATTATTTATCTTTGACTCTCAATGATCCCTCAGCAATCTCTTCTGGTCTCTGAGTGATCTCTCAAGGATCTTTCAAAACTGAATTTTTGATCACACAACAATCTCCCAAACATTTACACAGAAGCAGCTTTTTTGAGGCTTTAGGAGATCATTGAGAGATCAGGCCAATTTTTAATCTCTCAGTGGCCATCCAGTGATCGCCATCTGTGTAAAGGGACCCTTAAGCTGGATTCATGCTGCACCTCCGCTGTCCGCGTACGTGCAACCGGAAACCTCGTGTGATAAAATTTACGTCATCATCTCTATTCCGCTAGCGTACGCAGGGCTCTACTGCTGACGACCGCGTGCAGCTCAAATTTTATGACCGCACGGCCTGCCCACGATCTGAATGCGATGACAGAGCATGCGCAAGACTAAACGTCCCATTCACAAGGTGGCGCTACCAAAACAGCATACAAAGACAAAGTAGACGAGGAAAACAACGAGGACGCGGAAGTCGAGAATAAACATACATTAATCCTTTTGCAGCAGCAGCAGCATGAGCGGAGAAGAGCACTGGAAAACAGTAATTCCTCCTTTTGGCGGGGTGGTGGTGGCGCAGGTGTAGCGTGACCGACTACTGATCGGAGGGTCATGGGTTCAATTCCCGCTCTGTATGCTGTCCACTTGTCGACGTGTCCTTGAGCAAGACATTGAACCCCCAGTTGCTCCTGGTGGCCTGGTTAGCGCCTGTGTGTATGGCGGCTCTGCCGCCATCACTGTGTGAATGTGTGTGTGAATGGGTGAATTGCAGGATCTGTAAAGCGCTTTGGTCATCCTAGATGAGAAGAAAAGCACTATATAAGTGAACGCCATTTACCATTTTCCCTTGAAACAGCGCCAGTGTTGTTGCTACAAAAAAAATGTGCGTCACTCTTGTGTTTATAGCCGGTAAACAAAGTGGCGTGTTAGTGCATTTGCGCCACCCATAGGACTGGGGCGAAACTACAAATAACAGTTGTGCGCATGCGTCAACTGCTTGGCCTGGTAGATGAAAAATGTGAGCACGTACAATGCCGCATGCACACCCAGTTCGTCCAAAGCGCACGCGGAACAAAGCGGACCAGAGGGGAAATGCATCATGAATAAGGCTTTAGGAGCACCATCTCAACTCAAGAGTTTTAGTGACAATAGAAGTACTTCAAAATCCATATATTGTGAATGAAAAAGAATACAAAGTAATCCACATGCATGCAGAAAAATAAATTAATGACAAGTAAACACTTCAAGCACAATCATGAGACAATCTAGAGGCAGATTGAAGCTGGTTATATTTAGAAAGATTCAATAAACCTGCTCCTAAGAACAATGATAAAAGCAGAACGTGTTCATAAAATATACTTCTATGTTCCTTTCTTTCCTATTTGTTGTTTCTTTATTGGTTTTTGATGCACACGTGCCTCCTGATGGACTAAGCTCATGTTTATTTTTCTACCCAAAATGTATTTCATTTTCTGATGTTTCTTCACTGTGATAACCTCGGCTTGTTGATCAAATCACAACTTCACAAAACCCTTTTTCATTTCCTAATTACTACCTTTCTTGCAGTCTCGATTTTCGACTGCATAATGTCTTTATTTGAAAAAGAGATTACAATCAATGGGTTCCGCATTGTTGAAAAGAAAAAAAAAAAAGGACAAATAGGTAACTTTTGAAAAGAATTCTCTCAGTGACGGAATGAGAAGTGGAGTAATTTCTTGTGTGTGATAATTACAGCTGCAAAAATCAAAAAGCCCAAGGCATCAGACTTAAACTTTCGGGACCTGATTGTAATGCAATGAGGTGCTGGTTAGGCAGAAAGGCAGGGTCTGGGTATAGGAACTTGAGGTGTGGGTGGCAGCTCTTTCACGCCGTCCTCTAGCTGTCATCGTCATGCACAGACTCACGCGGACTCCAAATTACAGCAGCATGAAGCCATGTGAACGCATGCATTTGAGCTGCGCGTATGGGAGCGAGAGAGTTATCAGCGTGAATGTGTGTTATCGTGCCTTTTCACGCCAGCGTCTATGCGGCAGAGGACAAGAGTGAGAAAAGAGAGAAAGGTTAGGGCTAAACCACACTGCTAAATTCGGCATGAGCTCAGATCAAAGGACTGCAACGGTGGAGAAAGAGAGAAAGCGACGGGGTAATGATATCTGAACGCCAGAGCTTGGAGTCCTCTGCTCCCACCTCTATCTTCACCATCACTTTTCTCTACTTTTAAATTACTTGTTCTCCACTTTTTAAAGTAAACCCTTCAGCACTCCAGATTTTTAAAGTGCATCTTTTCCCCTTTTGTTTTGCCCCTTGATCCATATTGACACAGCACACTGGAAAAGTGAGAAGAAAAGCTTCAAACTGGACAATCGGGCTTTGTGTCTGAAAGCTGGACATGCTTGCTCTTGCAGAACACACAGGAGTCTTCTGATCTGACTGCTTTTGAGGGCATAAAAGAAACTGTTACAAGATTTTGCAGGAATTGGGAAAATTACTTAAAAAAACCTGTTATTTTCATGCCAAACAGCAAGTTTAATAGAGCTGACTGAGTTGTTACGATATGTTATTTTTGCCATTTACTTTTCTCCCCACTGTCTAGTTTTCCTTTCAACCTTCCCCATCCCAACTCCCAAGTGATTATGTAATTCATCACGCGCCCTCCCTCTCTCTCTCTCTCTCTCTCTCTCTTCCTCTCCGTCTGTCTCTCTCTACAAGGGTGGAACAAATGGAGATCAGTCGGACTAATGCTGAGTTAGGCCCCTTGTTGCTCTGACAAAGCTACAGCATTACCCCTCTCATTTAACCAGCCCTCTGATCCACTGCCTCACACACACACACACACACACACACACACACACACACACACACACACACACACATATATAAAGGGCACACTTTATCTCAGCTTCTTTCTTCCTGTTACACAAACACGGACATAAACACAATGTGCACGTGCACGCATGTCCAGAGCTTTTCAATACATTCTTTTCATGCATTAGTGACATTTCAGCCTTGGAAGCGAGTCGACCATCGGGGTATTCAGAGCTCAGGTCAGCCGGGGCGCTCTTTCACAAATGGTCCTCGGAGCCAAGTGTGCCACAGTCTGTTTGACTTTTCAAGAGAAGGTGGATCACTTTTCTCCAGAGTACAACAACTTTCATCTTGTATTTCCAGGTATAGAAATACCAGCACATTCTCACTCTGGGTGCACAATATATCGCTGCAGGCTTATGCTGTTAGCGTCACTGGCAAACACAGGCAGTGATCACTGGCCAAGGATCCTCGACACTTTGGGTTTGTAATAGAGTCCGGTGAAAATCCATCATGCCAAAATTTGAAGCTGAAGGCAATGAATGGGTAACACGTGCTTATAAAACAGCCGGAAGTCTTCATAAGGAGGCTGGTGTAGTCTTGGGGTGTAAATCAGGTGATCTGTCAGGTAGTAAACGCAAGCTGCTACCAGGTGTTGTTTGCTTTTTCCCCCCTTTTTTTGTCAAGGTTTGGATTCCATTTTTACTTTAACTTTCACTTGTTTAACAGGTTTTAGCACCAACAAACAATTCAATTCAGCGTTATTTATATAGCACTATTTCACAACAACAGTCATCTCATAGCACTGTCAAACTGTAGGGGAAAACCCCACCATTGCAGAAAGACTCCAGCAATCAGGCAATCCGCTGTGAGCAAGCACTTGGTGACGGTGGAGAGGAAAAAAAATCCTTTTAACAGGAAGAAACCTCCAGCAGAACCAGGCTCAGGGAGGGGCAGTCATCTGCTGCGACTGGCTGGGGGGTGAAGGGATAGAGAAACACTATCTTTACGACCACTTTACATAGCATGGAGATTGCTGGGTGACCACTGAGAGATCAAAAATTGTCCCGATCTCTCAACAATAGCCTAAAGCCTGGAAATAGCCATTTCTGTGTAAATGTTTGGGAGATCAAAAATTCAATTTTTGGCAGTTTTCATGGCCATCTATATAGTTCTTTGCAAGATCCTTGAGAGACTATTTAGAGACCAGGAGAGATCACCAAGGGATCATTGAGGAAATTGTTGAGCATTTTAGAGGATTCTCTTGCTCTTCTACCTGCTTTACACAGGGGTGGAGATGACTGAGGGATCGTTCAGTAATGAAAAAAAAATGGCCAAATCTCTCAGTGATGTTTCAGCAATCTCTCAGCAATCACCAAGATCTCTCAATGATCTCTCAATGATTGTACAGTTATCTCCACAGTTGCCACGGTCTCCTCAAAGTTTTGATGTAGTCCAAAACAATCTTTCAATGATCACTCAAGGAGCTGGATTTACACAGACTCTTGATGCGGTCTGCTGCAGATGCATTGTGGATGGAGCCTTGCGTCCATCCCTGCCAGCTCCATTTGTGTTTTGAAGTGGCATGGATAAGAATAAGGCTCAAAATACAAGACTGCACGAGAATTATACAAAATAATGTGAGAGCTCAAGAAAGACCCGAGCGAGACAGAGGAGGACAGATTGCAATCACGTGATGACAACAATGAAGCGTGATGTACCGGCTCTCTACATGGATTTTTGTGCTCTAATAATACGCGAGTTTATTTTAATTCTATGGAGTGTTTGAATGTTATGTCAAAGTTTTTATCCTCTCTGACACAGTGGTGGAGGAGCAGACCTCAGAAAATAACGGACGATCCTTAAATAGTTTTAATGAACAAACATTTATTAAATACAGTAGATACTGGGGCTTCTCCTTGCAGACTGGATCCAGCATCCATCAAAAATAGACTGATCGCGTTTCATAAGTGATCCAAATCCGACGAGCCGGACTCGTTCTGCAGTGGTCTGGACCAGGTGGGTGTTACGTATTCCCACAATAACAACACACAGCACGGATGTGATGGCGCAGGCACGGGCAACATCATCACGCCGTGCCTATAGTAAGGGACTGTTGGTGGCAGCCCACTCTCTAGAAACACACCAGCCTGTACCCAGTTAGCTTGCTAGCTTGTCTGTATGTAACATGTGCTACCAGCTGTCTTTTAATAAAGTTACCATTCAGCACAGCCACCGCCTCCGCTGTTCCTCATTTCCAGACACAACAGTAGTGACAAGGAGAAACCTTTAAAACATTGAAATGGAAGCATGCTTGGCACCCCTACCACCGTTTCTCGGGTCCCCAGGTGAGCCGCCCGTCCCTTGGCCTCATTGGTTTGATTCATTCCGGACATACATACTGTATCAGCTATGGACCTAGCTAGAGTTGCTAAGATGCAGTTGCAGGTGTTCCTGATTCACAGCCTGGGTGCCGAGGGGCAACAGGTGTTTAGTCCATTAGGACCAGCAGACACATACGAGGAGTGTATCACGCTGCTAGCTGGACATTTCACAACGCCCAAGTGTGCTGGTGAGGAGGATAAGGTTCCACCAGCGCCAACAGAGAGTGGGAGAGATGACCCAGCAGTATATTACAGACCTCTGCTTTCTGGTGAGCACGTGCAGGTTTGGGCAACTAGAGGACGAAATGGTGCGGGACCAGCTAGAGGAGCACACCAACAGCCCACGGCTGCGGGCGAAGCTGCTGATGGCACCGGACGAACCTGCCGCTGGCGAAGGTGGTGGAATTAGCATTTCAGCTGGAGGTGCCGACAAACATTGCAACTAGGTGACCCACAACAACGGACCCCGCTAGCATAAGCAGTTACCCCGGCAGAAAAACCCGGTTACACCGCAATCTTCTCGGAGGACGCCGAGGTGAACAACGTGTGGCAATGGAATATCATGAGACACCAAACGTGCAGTAAATGTGGTCCCCTGATGCACTGAGCGTAAGCGCGCTCCTGCCCGGCCAAGTGGCAGCAATGCCAACGCTACAACACGATTAATCATTTCGCCAAAGTGTGTCACGCAACCAAGTTAACAACAAGCCAGCCACCCAGTTCAGCTGAACTACCACTGACAACCACCATCCATACAGTGGACTCCAGTGGAGTGGTGTACAAATGGTGCACGGTGAGGCTCGACGACGTCAGCTTGCCATTACTACTGGACACCGTTGCTGTAAAATCAATAATAAATTGGGTCACAGTTAAGAGATTTTTCCCCTGTCATCCAATCGGGAAAAACAGCTTTATGGTTATAGGCACACTCGTAATGCTGACGGTTCACTACAGGTCAAGAGTCCTCCCAGCCTTCACCTTCCAGGTAGCCACATATGGAGACAACATCCTGGGGTGCAACCTTTTTTATGAATTAGGCTTCACCATTCATGATAACCAGGGAGTCTGTTTGACCGCTGATCACCTGAGTGCATCACACCCGGATGTGGGTACAGCCACTCCAAGCATGATACCACACGGAGAACACAACACGGAGAGAGGGCATAAATCGAACTTGCCTCCAATCCTCGCCCAGCACAAGCCTCAAGGAGCCACCGCAAAGCTGCAGGAGAGGGAGTTCGTGGCCAAAAGGGACCCCAGTGAACAACGGCAACCCAGCATGCGTTGTCATCAGTGAAAGCAACACACCGCCGCAACCACAGCCAGCACCAGGACAGACAGGGCATAAATCGGACTAGTCTCAGATCCTCGCCCGGCATAAGCCTCAGGGAGCCACCGCAAAGCTGCAGGAGAGGGAGTTCATGGCCAAAAGGGACCCCGGTGAACGACGGCAACCCAGCATGCGTTGTCACCAGTGAAAGCAACACACCGCCGCGACCACAGCCAGCACCAGGAGAGACAGGGCATAAATCGGACTAGTCTCAGATCCTCGCCCGGCATAAGCCTCAGGGAGCCGCCGCAACACTGCAGAAGACAGAGTTTGTGGCAGGACCCAGCAGAGCAACGCCAATCCAGAGCGCATCCTGCTGCCAGTGTGAACGGCACGCCACCACAACAGCAACCAACATCCGGGACAAGAGAGCAGCAGCGCCGAGTGCAGCCAAACAGAACACCACTCACAGTGCTTGATTGGGTTCATGTCCGTCAATCCCAACGCCTGGACCCACAAACGTTCCAGTCACCGCCGATGATGATCACTGCACAGTTGGGGCCAGCTACCTTCCAGATAGCCAATGGCTCGAGATGGCATAACAGCCATCTGCGAAAGGTAAGAGCAGCTGCCCCAGATAAAGAAGCGATGCAGGAACTGACCCAGCCAATGTGGGACCCGGACTGGGACTTTGCAAGAGAGCACCCAGGTCCGCTGCAACCAGCACCTCCAGGGGCGCGCCCACTGCAGGCTCACCAGAAGCCCCCTGAAGTTGAACTGTAACAATGATTCTGTTTTAAAATGCTTAAGAAGAGCATGGTTGACTACAGTGGCAGAATCCTCAGGGAGAATCCTCCCACAATTTTGTTGTACTTTATAACTGTACAATGACAATAAAGCCTATTCTATTCTGTTCTATTCTAGAATTACCCACTCAACCATACAGGGTCTACCGGTAGTCCACCCGGTTACCCAGGCTCAGGTTTGTCTTATGTCTGCCATAACGTTCATCATGGTTTTGGGTTTTCCCAGGGGGGAGGTGAATGTTATGTATTTCCATAAATAACAACACGCAGCACGGATGTGATGGCACAGGCACGGGTGATGTCATCATACCATGCCTTTAATAAGAGACTGTTGGCGGCAGCCAGCTCTCTTTGGTGCTCCGCTTCTAGTAACACACCAGCCTGTACCGTGTTATAGTTAGCTTGCTAGCTTGTTCGTATGTAACACGTGTTACCAGCTGTCTTTTAATAAAGCTACTACTGTTCAGCACAGCCACCGCCTCCGCTGTCCCTCATTTCCAGACACAACAGTGGGGATTAGAACATTGACAAGAATGGGAACTATATTCTGTGGAGACCGGATCGCATTCATAGCGGACTGGATCCGGACTCAGTGGAAATCCTGAGTTAAGCACTGTACGTGGACTATGTGCAAAAATGTGTTGCATCCATGGCCATATTTTCCATTTGTGGACTACTTGAGGAAGAAGCATCTGTAATACACTATCACTAAAGCCTTATTCATGCTGCATTTCCCCTCTAGTCCACTTTGGTCCGCGTGCGCTTTGGACGAGCCCGACACGCATGCTCACTTTTTTCATCTACCCAGGCCAAGTGGTTGGCACATGCGCACAACCATCATTTGTAGTTTCACTCCCGCCCGATCGGTAGCGCCAATGCGCTGACGTGCCAGGATTTTCACCAACGAAGAAACGCTGCTTGCTTTCTGCTGCTTGACTTCCCGGTTTTCACTCCTTTTCTACGAAGATGCTGCTGCTGCTGAAGTATTTATGTATGATTCATGTATGTTTATTCTCATCTTCCGCTTCCTCATTGTCTTCTTCGTCTACTTTGTCTTGGTATGCTGTGCTGATATCGTCACCTCGTGAATGGGACATTCAGTCTTGCGCATGCGCTTTTCAACGCGTTCAGGTCGTGGGCAGGCGGCGCCGTCACAAAATTTGGGCTGCACGCGGTCGAGCACTGTGGACACTAGTGGGAGTGGAGACGACGTAAATTTTGTTACAAGAGGTTACACGTACGCAGACAGCAGAGGTGCAGCATGAATCCAGCTTAATTACAGACACATGAGGACCAGACATTGTACAATGTAAAATCCTCCTATGCACAGCTGTCATGAATGTAGAAATAAGCTCCAGAGATTAAAAAAACATCTTGGTAACAAGTTATCAGTTATGATATCTTGTTATCAGTTATATGAATCTATCTAGTTATCTAGTTATATAAATCTAATATCAGTTATATTAATCTATAACCCAATGTTGTTGGGTTATAGATTAAGCCTCTTGATTTCTGGACAAAAGCAGATTTTTTAAAAGTGAGATAACCTGCTCAAATTAACAAATATTCAATGATTCTAAAGCTTAAATGGAAATTCCAACAAATTTCAAGCACAGATTATTTTTTCCAGGTTTTCATCTGGCTTGACTTGATGACTAGATTTAAATAAAGTAGTAGAGGAACTGCTGTGAAGGAGTGTGGCTAATATATCCACTGGTAAGTAAGCGTTAGAGCACCCTGTTTGATTTAACACTTCTGCTTTTTTTTCCCCCCTTGTAGCCTCACACTTGTGGTGAGATTTCCATTTTCCCAGATCTCAGAAGTATTTGTAGGGCAGTGTTTTCATAACCATTAAAAACTGTAGAATAAAACCCAAGTTGAGAAAAATATTTGCATTTAGTGTCCCTGTAGACGGGTAACAGTATTTAACCTTATCACCTCTAGCACTGCTTTCTTGGTTAATGCCCCTTTTTTATGTTACAAATGCGGGGGGGGGGGGGACACCCACACAAACTCTCACACACTGACACACTTCCACTTGCTCGTGCGTATGCTGCGGCACAGTGAAGCATTAGTAGGAGTCTTGTACTTCTATCAGCCAATTAACCTGGAGCAGAGCAGAACAAAACATTTGGCATTTGCCAATAGGGCAGCAACCTTCCAGTGATAATTACTCTTTGGGAGCACGCCCCCCCCTCCCCCAGCGTAGCATCCATCATGTGTCATGTTGGAGACAATGGTGGCTATACTTCCAGCGTAATCAATTATTTATCCTTGTCCGCACTTGAGCGCTTTGGCAATGTCCTGTCCACGTCAACAAACACGGGTGCGTCCACACAGATACTCACCGGACGACTGAATGACTGTTGTCAAAGGCTGGCAGCGGAATGCAGACAATATGAATGGTGTGTTTCTGAGCGCCGCCTTAGGGCGCTGGAGTACTTCACGTAATAGATGGCCCACACGCATTCCTGAATTAAAAAACATGGTTACACACAAACACACACACACACACTCTCTCTCTCTCTCTCTCTCAAGCACATGAATGAGCCCAATTCTGCGGCTACAATTGAGACATTTTTCTTGGGGAGAGCGAGCCTCAGTTTTGAAATGTCAAGATAAGACGTTGTGACAGTGGAGGAAGAAAACATCAGAGGACGTCTGAGAAGGAGAGGAAAGACGGGGAGGCCCGCAAAAGCCCCCATGTATATTTGATTGAGAAAGGAAATGCAGGGAGATGAAAAAGGAAAATGAGGGAGAGAAAAGATGATGGAGAGTTACAGTAAATTGGCAAGGCCGCTTCTGAAAGCACGCTCCAGGGTAGAGCGAGGGGAGCAGAATAGAGTGGAGGACAGAATAACACACAGAGGGACTTGGGGAGAAGTGCAGCAGCCAGAATGGATTGTTAGCTGGTAAACGACTGTCACTTTCTTTAGGGAGATAAACAGATTTGACACCTCCGCATTCTTCCTCTCTCCTCATGTCCCTTCTTTTTTCTGACTCGACATGGCCTGACAACCCTTCAGAAAAAAAAAAAAAATCACTTTCTGACTTTCTCCTTCTTTGTTCCCCGCGCTTCTGTAGCTCCTCTCACTCCTCCGCTCTGTGTTTTTTTTCCTCCCCTACTCATCTTCTCTCTGATATACGTGCGACAAACTCGCCCTTCCGGCAAAAAAGCGGCACACACCAAGAAGAAAGGCTGGGAGTACATGAATAAAGGCCCCATTTTTCACACGCGCCTTTTCTTTTTCCCCTCACTTGCCAGTGCCTTGTGACGAGATTAGATGGGGGGGGGGGGGGGGGTAAAAATCAAATGAAAGACATTTCTTTCCTGACATCTAGAAGCGGTAGAAAGGGGAAAAGAACAAAGAAGAGCATGCCAGACGGTGAGTGTAAACGACACAAAGAGGCGGATAAGAGAGGAGCGAGTCGGAGAAAGGGGGGACCATTGGAGAGATGAAGATTTAAATAAAGACATGCATCAGTGCAAAAGGTTTCTGATCAGACGTCACTAGGGAATTGAGGGCAAAACCTGTAAAGAAAAACAAATCTCAGCATTTATTATTTCCATCATGCGGCACCTTTACGGTGAAAGATTGGTGCTGTGAGCTGGTGTTGACAGGGAAAATCGCATGGAATAAACAGACGCTTGCTTTGGCAGGAGAAACAAAACAGCCATATGAGAAAACTGGAAAAAACAAAAACGGAGATCCAGAGACAGCAGAGTGGAATGACGGAAGAGCACCAATCACCGGAATAAACCAGAGAGCCTGAAAATATGCAATGAAGAGGTTTGAATGCCTTAGCGCAGCTCAGGCTCCGTGTTTTCTCTCCGTGATGAAGGGAGTTGTTCTGCCATGAGAGCGAGGCCTCTGGGGGCAACGTGGAAGACACTAAACAATGCGAAAATCAGGCCACGCAAACACTCACAGGCACGCGGGCGCATGTGCTCCTTCCCTGCGCACAACACATGTTACCCAGTCAAAGGGGACCGCACGGAGCAACAACGCCGGCTCCCACTTGTCGGCACGTCTGTGCACTCTGCGCAAACACACACATACACACGCGCGCATGCACGAGCACACGAATATTTCCACTCCGGCTGTTTACGTAGGCAGTGGCAGGAATAAATAAAAGGCAAGCATCTAACAAATAAAATGAATTTTTAATCAATGGAGCCATTTGAATTAGCTCTGTCATTAAGTAAACAGAAACAAGGCAGAGCTTGAAATATTCATGCCGAGGCCTGAATTCATTAGATTGATGGGAGGTGCACTCCCCCAGGGGCCCATTTCAGAGCCTGGACAACACAGAGGGCAAGATGATATATATACTGTATATACAGTAGTGTTATAATAGAGAGGGTTTTGGCAAAGAGTGGAGCAGAAGAAGGCAAGGGCGAGGAAAACAGAAAGAAAAAAAGCAAAAGGCCTGTTCCATTACACTCGGGCAGCTTTTTATAGATTTTAGGGAGAGTGGGTGGTTAGCGCGAGGATGAAGGGAAAGTGCTGCAGAAGCCCGAAGAAAGCGAATGAATGGCAGGGAGGAATTAAAATGGGGAACAACACCGGGGGGATGAGGGGATTAAAAGATGACAAGACACAAAAGTTAGTTGAAAAGGAGGAAAAAAACAGAGATGAGGGGCAGAGCGGCGAAGAACATAACGAAGAGCCAACAAAAATCAAAGTAGCAGGTGAGAACGGGAAGACAGACAACCAGAGAGGGAAGCAATTCCCAGGGAGATCAAAGGAGGGATGGGTGAACAGGTAGGAGAGTCGCTCCGTGGCTTAATCTGTGGAGAATAAAGAAGGACTCACATGCAGATCCCATGTTAGCTGTGCATAAACGTGGGGAAAGGTGGATAATAGAAAAGATGGGAGCGATTATAATGGGAGGCACTTGGGTGAAAGAAAAGAGACGAAGACGCGGAGGCATCAGAAACAACGTGAATGAAAGGGAAGCTGTGAGTTGGACGAGGGTGACCAAGAGAGATGAAAACGGCGAGAAGAGACTGAAGCAAGAAGGGAAGAGAAAGCCAAAGTGGAGCAAAAATGTTTTAATCTCGTGGTTTTTTTTGGTCTTAAAGCTTGTGACAGGCAGCAGTGAAGAAGAGGAAGGGGAAGAGAGAGGAAGGCGATGAGGCTGGAGAGGAAAGAAAAATGATTTAGAGGGCAAGGGAGCACAGGCGATTGCGTAATGACTTTAATGAAAGCGCTCAGTCCCCAGCGGACACTTTAGATATGACTACTGGGGATTGACAAAAAAAAAAAAAAAAAACAGCAGAAGAAAGAAGATGATGAGGTAAAACAAAGGAAAGTAAGAGGAAGAGAGAAAACACTGGAAAGAAGGGGAAGGGGGATAAAAAACAGAAAAGCAGATATTAGATTGCGTTTTTAGAACGCAAAATGGAGCAATGCTGGAAATACAAGCTGCATGCCTATGATTATGTGCGTACACGCATTTCAGGGAGAGACTGGTGAATACAACAAAACATATTATAGGATTTTAATACGACAAAAGCTCCAGGGGGTTTGGCACTGTGTCTTACAAATAAATCTTCCATCGCCTCAGGCATTTATGGGAGAGTGGTATAGGGTATTCTGTTTTGCCTCAGCTTTGATTTCCAAAAGGGGACAAGAAAGTCTTTCCGTGTCCCTGTGTGTATTCAAAGATGGAAGGACGCGCAAAAACATCTTGTCATCTTATTCTTTTAATCTTACGGCGGCACTCTTTTGATTGCAGTTGGTGTCAAAGGAAGAGACAAAAAAAATGGAATGTCAACAATAAAGAAAACAGAGAAAATCAAAGAAAAACATGGTACAGAAAATGTCTTCTGGTAAGCTGTCAGCAACCTGTAGCTCCTCAAATTCCAGAGCAACCACAAATCAGTCCAAACCTGAACGTGTGTCACATTAAGTTATGCCTGCTTTGCTGTGCTCGCCAACTTTGCTGCACTGCCAAAGTGACTGAACATGTCATTAAGCAGTAGGGCTGCAACGATTACTCGAATAACTGGAATAATTCGGTTACAAAAAATTCTCAATCCAAATTTATGCATCAACGTGTTGTTTAATGTAGCACTTCCGGTCTATATGACCTTCTTCCGGTGCAACTTTCTTCTGGTCACGCTACCTAAACAAAACGCAGATTCGTTTAACGGCATCATGTTAGAATGGCATAGTGACAGGCCAGCAAAGATAAAGAAATTTTTAAAAAATGACAAAAGTATCTCAAGTCTGGAATCATGTCAAGCTCAAATTGAAGGAAAACACTGTGCAGTGTGTATATGGTAAAGCCGAGTGGCGAGCTAGCATGCTACAATGTCGGATGTTACAGTGCCTTGGCAGAAAGCATCCCACATCACGCAGTCAGCACACCCGAGACAAGGTACGTGATTGAGATTTAAAATTAAGATGAACAGAATGTAATCAGCTACGTTAATTATGATTATATGACCAAAGAACATATAGCCACCATCGTTAGCATCTGGATGCTAATGACTAGCGAAAGGAACTTTATGGTACAACATAATGTTTAAAGTTATGTTCTATGCAATAAGCATTGCAATAAATGTGTACCTGTTTTATTGAGTGTTTGGTACAATTACTACTGCTCTTTAGGAAAGAAAGTTCAACAAATGTTGGTCAATACAAGTTTCTTTAAAAAAACAAACAAACAGATTACTTGAGCAATCTTCGATTAGAGTGGGTGATTACCCGAGTCGTAAAACAGTCATTAGCTGCAGCCCTAGTGCTCAGTATAATAGAATGGGGGAAGGGAAAGTCATGGAGGCACCTTGCAGAGCAATTCTAGATGTGACTGATGTAGATAGGAGAAACTTCGCTTCGTTCTACTGTGCATGCTCTGCCATATAGACTGAATGACGATCAAGCTGGCTTTCCAAGCACAGCCACCTGACCACAGCTTCGCTCATGTGAGCACGCCCGTCACTGGAGCACTTACATGTGCCAATGTTAGCCAACTGTTGCTGTCAAGCAAGTTAATACCAGCCATGAGATGTTGCTTTCAGTTAGCGTGAGTAAAAAAAAACAACAGGGGGATGTGGTTGATCAGGGCAATTTAGAATCCCCAGTTTGATGCCAATTAACCTAACTCTGTGAGAGTGAATGGTTGTCTGTGTCTCTGTGTTGGCCCTGCGATGGACTGGTGATCTGTCCAGGGTGTACCCTGCCTCTCACCCAAAGATGCTGGGATAGGCTCCAGCCCCCCCCCCCCCCCCCCCCCCCCGCGACCCAAAAAGGATTAAGTGGAAGAAAATGGATGGATGGTTGATCAGGAGGGAGACCAAGCATGACTGTTTTGAACAGCACTATCCACAGAATACCGAGGTGAGGACACAACATCTCATCACACCTTTTGTTCTTAGGTTTAATGCCTTGCTTACAGGCAAACAATGTCGTTTCTCTCATTAACTTAACACAGGCCTAAACCGGGGGGGGGGGGGGCAGGTGGGACATATGGCTTTTTTCTTCTAAATTTGCAGCTCCCCACCCATAAAGGTACATTTTTTTCTCGTGAATTTGTGACTGACTATAATAATACTTATTGTATTCCCTCAATATTTACTCTGGAGAAAATGTTCTGTTTATTGACCCCCACCCAACAAAGAAATGAAATATCCACCTACTACACAGCATGCTGCCATCATTCCAGACCTCTGGTCTGCGGGAAAAAATAAACGTGAATCTTTCATAAAAAGTTTGAGTACCCCTGATCTAGGCTTTAGTCTGATCTAAACAAGCGTCAGTGTTTCATCCTTCTGCACTTAATAACTGTGACTGAAATGTCAGAAATAAATAACTTGTCATCTTAGCCAAACTCTCGCTGGCCACACATTTCCTCACTGACACAGGTTTTCACATCACACAGGCTCTATACATTTACACCTGTGCTCTAACCACTCTGCAACACAGGAACAGTTTGAAATGATGTCTCCTTCTTCCACTCCGTCTCCCAGTCCTTCCCTTCCTCTGCACTGCCTTGGGGAATGAGACGGGCCGAGGCAGACGGAAGAAGACGGGAGGTGAGACGGGGGTTAATTTAGTCCTTTAAACAGGGCAACCGATTGGATTACTGGCCCTGCAGAACAGGCAGCCACTCTAGGAATTAAAAAGGACATGCCTCACAAAACACGGGCAGCACAAATTAGGCTCTCACCCCTTCACAGTCACAATCACTATGTAGATCATGGAGCCAAGTGTTTGCAGCGGTGTACGGGGGGTCAGAGTGGGTTTAGTTTTGTTTTATCAACCTCCTCCACCTTAAGCAAATACCAAGAGATTTGTTTTTTAAGTGGAAGGGATTGAGCCTCCCCTGAAAAAAAGGAACCAGGGAGAGCACAAAAGAAGCAGGTTGAAAGAATCAGTCCCACCATGCACACACACGCACACAGTCTGAAAAACAAGTCCCAACAAGATGAAAGAGGAGTGGACAGGATGGAGGGCGTGATTGATTTTTATGCAGCTCTAAAGTGGATCCCTCTGGAGGCATGGATAACGTGAAAGAGACAAGGAGACAGAGAAAAGGGAGGAAATTGAGAGAGAAAAAGAAGAAGAAAAGAATGAACCAGAACAAGATACTTTGCTCCAGTCTACTCTGGTTACAAACACGTTCTTTTGTTCTCTCCCTTTCACGCTTTCAATCTGTCATTCTTTCATGTTTCAATTCTTTCTCTTATGAATTGCACACAGATAGCTTTATTTTGACTGGAATTCTAATACAGCTTGACCTCTTCAAGGAAAAATGATAAGGGAAGGAAAAAGGTCAATCAGAGGGAATGATGGATATAATGAAAGCACCATAGGTGCTGATGCCTCAGCGATATGGTAGCATGGGATAGCTAAGTATTGTGCCAGTCCATGCATGCAAGCTTTTGAAAAGCTTGCCATTTGTTCACAATCAATCAATCAAAGCTTTATTTATATAGCACTTTTCATACAAAGAGATGCAACACAAAGTGCTTCACACATTGAAATAAAACACAATTTACCCCCCCCCCACAAACACACACACATACACCTAGACACAAACACAGACTGAGACAGATACACACACACAAAGAAACTTTCATGAGTGTAAAACTTATGGCTTAAGGCTTATGGTTGGGTACCAAGGATCCAAGTGTGGAAGCACCATCACTGGGACCCATCACCGGCAGGGAGAGTGCCAAGTTCACAGCAACAGGAACGCCAACTCTGAGACCGCCCAACTCCAACCCAAGGGGTCGACACCGCAGGCACTGCGCCACAGCGCACAACCCCCCCAGCCAGGCAGACCAGGACAATCACAGGCCAGCATCCCGCAACCAGGAAACAGGCACAACCCCTATGGGAGGGCCCCCCATGAGGAAACACCAGAGCCTGGACAGAGTGACAAAAAGTCACTAATAAACAATAAGATAGTTTGCTGATAAAAAAAAAAGACTAGGCAGTTAAGATGACTAGACGAATAAAACATCTAAATACAGTCAAACAGACATATATTCATAAATATTAATTCGCAGTAAGATAAGTGATTGTGACATAAAATAGATTTAAAATCAGAAATTAAGAGAATTAAAATAGGAAGATAATCAAAAGCAAGGTTAAAATAGTAGGTCTTGAGCCTCCTTTTAAAAACATGAACATTCTCGGTAGCCCTGATGCCCAAGGGGACAGGCCCCATTTTTCCTCCTCCGTGTGCACAGGAGAAAAAGCCAGCAGCACATATGCATTATGTCAATCACGCCCCAACCATGTGCCGATGATGTTGACATCGCTGTTACGACACATACAAGCTGCACCTCACTGGTTGACAAGTCCCTCAGAAGTCTGTTCATCTCCATCCAAGATGGACGCCGGGACGTTAAACTTTCTCATATCTTCTCGCTACTTTTCACTAACAACCGCTAATTTAAAAGATCAGCACGTGATTGACAGGAAATCGTAGGTGGGACTGTAAAAAAAAAAAAAATAAATAAAATTGAAATGTACCTTACTGGCCCGGCACAGTTATTACATCAGCAGTTTTTCACACCTTAGGTGAGTCAACATATGTTGTTTTCTGTAATATAACCATGGCTCATCTTGACAACAAAGCCTTATCTCGAAATTCTGGCAAATTAAAAGTTGGGAAAACATGGCGACGCATCAATACACGCCTTTAGTGCCCCCTGATTTTGACCGGGTGAGCTGAAAACCTGGTAATAGGCAGACAGACACACTGACCATTACCATATGCCTGCGTTGCTTGTGCACTAAGACATAACTAGAAACCACTTGGAGAGTGCAAACCTCCACCAAGGCAGCTAATTTTCTCCCTCATATTTAAATTTCTCCTAACAGCCTGTTAGCTGTCAACCAACAGCGCCCTCTGCTGGTGACCATCACAACTTTCGACAGGGCTGCACAGTGGCGCAGTGGTTAGCACTGTGGCAGCACAGTTTACCCTCGGCCGGGGGATCGCGGGGATCGTGAGATCGTGGGTTTGATCCCTGCCCCCGACCAACAGTGATCTGTGTGGAGTTTGCATGTTCTCCCTGTGTTGCGTGGGTTTACTCCGGGATTTCTCCGGTTTCCTCCCACATGCCAAAAACATGCAAGGTTAGGGATACGGGGTGCTTGCGCACGCAGCGACCGGCAGCTGGTGGCTTGTCACCAGACTGCAAAACAAATCTACCTACGGGTACAAAATAAGTAATTAAAAAAAAAAAAAAAAGGCGCTACAAAAAAAAAAAAATAGCTCAAATCTGCCGATTTTCAATGTCTCTTGAAAATCTGATCAAAATTCATGAAAAAACATTCAGAGTTATGCTGCTAAAACACATGGACAAATAAACTAACTACTAACTAATCTGCACTTATATAGCGCTTTTCTAGTCACAAAGACCACTCAAAGCACTTTCACTAATACTAACCCTCTATTGATTTCGCCATTGTTACATAGTGTCCATAGAATTCACCAAGTGCATGCTGGGTAGGGTAGGAACCGTTCGCTGAGATCACGTAAAAGCTGGAGACATCGTCACAAAGCAGACATGGCGAAGTCTTGCTGTGTTTTAAACTGTAATAGTCGTTCTCACAACCGCCGTGGAGAAAAGATAAACCACGGAATAGGCTTTTTTCGTTTTCCAGCATGGAAGAAGAACAGCACAGCTCACGTTTCGGATGTAACTAAGAGGCGACGCCTGGCCTGGATTGCAGCAGTCAGAAGACCCGACATAACTTTCAAACACGCACCTGTATGGATGTTGGTGTGCTCAAAGCATTTTCATAAAGGTACGTTATGATTTATTGTGTATGTCTGTTGTTAAAACTTGCTTGTGTCGTGGTTAAGACTTGCCTGGTCATCGCTTTTACCCTACGTCAGCAGTGCTAAGCTAAGCAGAGCTAAGCTAAAGAAAGACTCCGATATCCTACTAGCTAGAAAAAGTTACCACTCACACACTTGTGTGAGCGGGTTTAATTTGTTCTACACCAAAGTATTTTCTTACCGTTTCCTTTGCTTTAACAGCAGACCAGCTTATGAAATGCTAGACTGTGATCCTGACTGGGCATCTTCTCTAAACCTTGGGCATGCAGAGCTTCCAGCTGCCACTCCTGACAGGTTTAATCGCTTATGCAGACGGACAAGATTATGACAAAAAGAATCAGCAGGGCATGCAAGAGACCCGTCCAGCACAGACCCCCAACATCACTGGCCCTGTGACTGAGATGGATAATGTAGCTCCTTCAGGTAGTCTTTTTTTTAAAAATTATTTTACCTATGTTTTTCTTTCTAAAATGTGTCTTGGGATTCCTTTTGATTACAAAATATATTAACTACAGTTGTTTATTGTCCTGATCAGCAGCAGATGACACCACACCTCTGGCTGAGATGGAGGAGACGACATCTGATGAAGCAGCACAGATCTGTCAGGCTGATGATGCTCCAGAGGAAAATGCACAAGAGCTACAGAACTGCAGCATGCGTCACCTTAGGCTTAAAGAAATTTTACTCTTGCAAGAGGAGAACAAAGTTAAAGGGAGAGCTCTCCAGAAAGACCCTTTTATAAGAATTTCCTCAAAGATAATGACTCAAAGTTGGGCTGCACGGTGGCGCAGTGGTTTAGCACTGTGGCAGCACAGTTTTACCCTCGGCCGGGGGATCGCGGGGATCATGAGATCGTGGGTTCGATCCCAGCCCCCGACCAACAGTGAGCTGTGTGGAGTTTGCATGTTCTCCCCGTGTTGCGCGGGTTTACTCCGGGATTTCTCCGGTTTCCTCCCGCACACCAAAAACATGTAGGTTTAGGGCGCTCGCGCACGCAGCAACCAGCAGCCAGTGGCTTGTCACCAGACTGCAAACCAAGTCTACCTACGGGTACAAATAAGTAACAAAAAAAAAAAAAAAAAAAGTGGGAGGTGTTTCAGGCACGTCCCACTGGGAGGAGACCCCGGGGCAGACCCAGGACTCGGTGGAGAGACTATAGTTTGCAGGCTAGCACGCCACATCAGTACATTGAAATGTTTGGCAATAAGGTCATAGTTTTTATTGACTGCTTTGAACTTTTTAGTTTTAGAATGTAGGCCATGACATGTTTTTGGTGTGGTTTAGCCCTTTTGACATCATGTCTTTAACTGTGTCAATAATATTGAAGCAGTTAAAGCAGCACCTCTTCAATTTTTCTTATTGCTCAAACATTTTGCTTTCTTTCCTCTTTTTATATATGTAAATCACACTGAGTTGCCCTTGTGTATGAAATGTGCTGTATAAATACACTTGCTTGCTTTGTAACAATTTTTGGAATAAAGTACACGATGGCTTACAAACTCCAGCTCTTTATTTCAAAGATGCAAAACTGTAACCATAACCATGACACAATACAAGAATATAAATTGACATGCATGATCGACATGTATCATTGTTCTACCATGTTATAGCGCATAACTGTCTCATGTTACAGCACTACTCTCAAAACCACGGCTGCTGTGGGGTTGGTGCTTCAGAGTCCCACACATCCTAAATGGAACCACTGAATTTCACAGTTTTGGTTATCACAGGCAACCATGTCACCCAGCTCTTCTGGCTGCCTGCAAGTCCACCACACTTCTGCTGTGTTCTGTGCCTGTCTTCTGGGATTGTGTGTGGGACCTGGCTGTAATGCAGTTAGACGTCTTTTGGGCTTCTGGGTGGGTTTATCAGCTGCAGCTTTCCTCTTTTGTGTTGTGGGGTCAGAGTCAGTAAAGTGACGGGCAACAAGCTCAGGTAGGAAAACTTTATAAAAAAAGTTCTGGGCCACTGGTAAAAGTGTTTGCTCCCACAGGTCAGAATCTGGTGTGACGCGTACAACAACACAACTTTTTGTGGTCCACACAACAAAGTCACAGAAATGTGAGCCTGTCACAAAGATTTGCATTTGTACCTGCTTGTAGTACTTGTGACTGCTTGAGTTCTAGTCTCCCATCAGAGAGTTTCAGGTAAAAATCATTGTCTGCACAGGCCTGCAGGATGTTGTTGTTGCAGTGCTTATATGGGATTTTATTTCCACACAGCCTTTTTCACAACAGGTGCAGGACAATTTATGGCATGCACTTATTTTATTTAGTAAATAAATACTTGTAATCAAGCCAAGAAATTTAAAAAAAAAAAAACACCTTTGTGAGCACAACTGTCCTCAAGTCTACCTTGTACATCTACAAGTCATGCACCCATCCGTCTGTGAACTGCACTTCTGCTTGATTCAAAGACCTAAAGTTACTAAAAACTTCATGTGTGTGTGGACTTATGCTTACAGTCATATAATTATAAATGAAGGCATGGTTGAAGTTTGGCAGAATGTTTACATCCGAACTCCATGTGATATGCTGATACGGATCTAGTCCATTAACCCCTTCAAGCTTTGCCAAATAGCGTGCCTTTGCAGTCCCATTCAGTTTGGCGGAGTATGGTCCCTTTAAATTTTCCTTCGTGGTCCATTTTGTGATTTTTTTTTTTTTTTTTCCATTCATTCACAAGAAATGCCGAGGCGCTGTGTGATTGCAGTCCGTTTACGATCGCTGTTCCTACCCCGCCCAGAATGCATTACGCGTTTGTCACGTGGGCTGGTGAGGTCAATTCTAAGGGCCTATAGGAAACAGATATCTAGGGACAATTTAGAACAGCCAATTAACCTAACATGCATGTCTTTGGATTGTGGGAGGAAACCAGAGACCCCAGAGTAAACCCACGCAGCACAGGGAGAACATGCAAACTCCACACAGAAAGGTTCCAACCCCTGCCAACCAAGGCAGGAAAAACACATAACCTCCTTGGCAGAGGTAAAAATGGGGATGAGCTGCTGCGATGAAAAGTTGTCAGTTAAAAAAGGAATGCAGGCAGATCAGAGAGTTTCCAAAAACTCACCAGTGTGATGGGAAACAACGGCGTGAGTATGAGTAAGTCTTTGGCTGTCTTCCACTTTGTCAGCACGTGTGGTGGAGTTTCTGAGAGTGTGAGCATGGGGGGGGGGGGGTAGAGGATGAAGCATTAGGCAGGGATGTGAGTGGGGGGTTCATACTGAGATAAAGGGCTTTGTAACTATGAGTGTCACACTAATAAATCGCAGTCGGATATTGGGGTTCAGCCTCTGAGCTGAGGACTGACAGGGAAGAAAGAACGGAATGAAAAAAAAGATGGCTTATAGAATAAAGGAGTCCGCAAAAGATCGAGGCGGTAACAAAAAAATAGTCACAGCTTAGGCTAACACCTTCACACTGCTACCCAAACTTTGGGTTGCTACAAAGGAAGTAGGGCAGGGGGGGGCAACAAGAGAGGTGTGAGCAATAGGCATAAGTAAGAGAAGAAGTGAAAATGCATGCGAGTGTGTGGTGTGGAGAAGGAGGATTTACGTAGGAGGAGAGTGGGGAAGATGGAAGCAAAAAGAGAAATGAGAGCAAAGGCAGCAGAAGGTTTGCTGATATCCCATTTTCCACAGAGGAGATGAAAGAGAGAAAGAGGGGATTAGAAAAGAGTGGGCAGAGAAGACGAATGAGCTGATGATATGGGGGGAAAAAAGAGAAAGGTTGAGGGGAAAAAAAGGTGACCAAACAGGAGAACAAGTGAAAGTCAGACTGGAAAAGTAAGACAACAGGAGACGGGAAGGGGGGGGGGGGGGGGGGTTCACTGTTTATAGATGGCAAGGGGAATGTTTGTGATGTGGGTGAGTTATCGCTACTTCCATCTAAAAATAACATTGGCGTTGAACGGCTGTGGTCTGAGAAATGGGGAGAAATGAGAGGATGAAGTAATTACAGAAAGCCTATTAGCATGCAGGCCACCCTCATTAAATATTCACATAGGAAACTGGGACGAGGGAGTAATGTTTCTGGGCAAATGCCAAACAGACATCCTGCCAGCTAGCCCTGAGAACTGTTTGGACATGCAGACAGCGGCAACGACAGGAAGAAGCCACCTATTCATCCGCCTATTCAGTCATCCACAGTGTGGAACACAGAAAGTGAAGAGAGAGAGAGAGAGGGAGGGCGAGACAATCAAGGTTGGGTGCATTTAGTACTTCATGGCTATCCGCAAATGCCCTTCCTTAAAACGATTCCAATGAAAGCCAGCAAAACGAGGCCATTTTCTTATAACAACGCTAGATTATAATTTGGAGCTATGCATTTAGCAATATAAGCAAAGGGACACGAGGGAATTGCTAAAGAACATTAAGCACAATAAGGTTCACTAATGTGGTTACAATTAAAAGGGTGCTTACTGCTTGACTAGTTATTCTGCCTCTTATTCATCCTGCATGGGTGAAAATAGGCTATCTAAACTGTACCAAGGATATTTTCTCCAAGACAATTTAAGTCATTGGGAGCCTTTCAAGCACTCCCAGACTGTATAAGCCAAGCAGCCATAAAGTCTATGAAAACAGCAGACCAGATGGAGACGAGAAGCTCCGATCTGCAAAAACAGCCGACTGACAGTGTCAGCATGCATGCATGCGTGCAACAGGTGGCACCCTCTACATGCACTGTACGAGTCTTTGTCGGTTGACACACGTGCTGACAACATGAGAAACAGAGAAGATACTGCAGTGGCGACGAAGCCAGGGATGGTAGCTACGTTTCTGATGGCATTCAACCATGAGTGGGAATTCAGAGTATGATTATGTGTGTATGGTGCAGTGATATGGAGATACAATGATAGAGACTTCTTAGATGAGTACACAGTAAGATTTGGTGGGAAATGTTGAATCTTTTTTGCAAATTCTTATCATACATGACGCTAGTGTTGTAGTCAAGACCAGATGGAGACTGAGACCAGAGTGAAGGAAGACCGAGACTTTTAACGGGTGGAGACCCAGACCTACAGTACATACACAGTGGTCTAGATCTCAGCTTGGTCTCTGCCTGGCCTTGTCTTGACCTGTCGTTGAGGTCCTTACTACAACACTGCATGACACATTGACAGTTTCTCAATTAAAAGCATATCCTATGCATCACAATGGCCAGGGTTACATGGGCAAAATTTCATCAATCTGATTACAATTCAGATCAGAATTTTACTGTTTACATGGATCGTGAAAAAGCTGATCCGATTAGGACGTGCGTTTCCATGTGTCACACGTTTGGACGGAATAAATCATTTTGACATGTGCACGTCGACATTCCGAAAATAGTTGAAGAAGAAGCAGCTTCCGGTGTTAGCAAGCCCCGCTTTGTGTCGAAATGGACCTGTATTGTGTTATTCAGACTGTACTTTTGCTTCTGCTGGTCTCCGTAATGAAGCTACAAGTACATACTTCTGCATATGATGAACAGAGGGAGACAGCAGGACAATACAGACCAGTTTTGTTTTACTCCTGCTATGTTTTCTGCTAGCTGCTGCTAAGGCGGATATACATCACGTCGACGTGCGGCTGGTGTACAGACATGCACAGTAAACATATTTTCTGCCCCACATTCGGAATAAGTGTTTTCATGCGCACCATTTGGATTAACAATCAGCATAACCCACGCCTCTCAATCGGAATGAAATTTTGATCCGAATGAGCGTGATCGGGTTAGAACATTCAGATTGGCGTGTTTACATGAAGCATTTTTATTCCGATCAGGCTTTTAATCCGGTTACTTGTGTCCATGTAAACATAGCCAATATAAGTACATTGTAACCTTAAATGCACCATAAATACAAAAATACTCTGGATAATCATCAAACATTATATACAGCTGAAATACCAAGTGTAACCAAAACACCAAGGTGCAGCTGTCTCGGTGCAACCTCTAGTTATTACAATGTCTTTTTTTCGCAGCTCCATTGAGGGTATAATGGTGAGTTAGGGTCTTTTCACACCTAAATTTGTTTAATTTGGTCTGAATCAGCTGACAAGTTTGTTATTTTGTATCATTTCCCTGGTTTGGTCCCCTTTCACACAGGCAAAAATTCAAGCAGATCAAACTGTGTCACGTTAAATCCTGCGAGACTTATGTCAAAACGTTCTCTGTTCTTATTGATCAGATATTTTTTGCTGCAAGAACAGGAAAGGTAAATACAGGAAGTAGGATGACTACTGTGTATTTATGCATTTCTGGGGAGAAAATAATACAAATAGTAGCGTAATCTACGGGGGTTTTCATTGCCCTGGTTATCGTTTATTACATACGTGCATATACCACGTAATAATATCTACATATTATTCCATCTAGCTACATTGCTCCGCACTGTGTGTGTTTATATACTTGTATATTTATTCCACCTAGCTGCAATGCTCCGTACTGTGGGTGTTTATATATTTACATATTTATTCCATCTAGCTACAATGCTCTGCACTGTGTGTTCATATATTCATATATTTATTCCATCCAGCTACAATGCTCTGCACTGTGTGTCTGTGTGTGTGTGTATATATATATATTTTATAGTAATACGTACATATGTATATTAGCTGCTCTTGCTTGCTTGTTTTTTCTTGCCTTCTGATTGTTGCTCTGAGTGTTGCTATCCCTGTGCTGTTGCAATCCTGGAATTTCCCCGTTGTGGGACTAATAAAGGCTTATCTTATCTTATCTTATCTTATACCACTTTTGGCAAATCGTACAGTTTGAAAATGAAGCCCGGCTACGGATGGGAAATAACATGTTAATGTTCATTAATCCTCCAGAACAGTGATGTGCTCAGCCACAGATATTTTCAAAGCTCTCTCAGGTATGTACAGTGACATAAAATGTTTTACCGTTTGCCGCTGGTCCTGTTTTAATGCAGTCACTTTCGCACCTGCAGGACCGCACCAAAGTTTGCCATTTGGTTTGGTGCGCACTTGAGTGTGATTACCGTGTTCTCACCAGACAAAACGAACCACACCAACGGAGAAAACAAACTCGAGTTTGACTGAAATGAACTAAAGCCGGTAGGTGTGAAAGCACCCTTAAATTTATATTTATTTTGAAAACAAAGCCTTATCTCAAAATTCTGGCAAATTAAAAGTCAAGAAAATATGGTGATACCTTGATACAAGCCTTTAGTTCCACTTGATTTTGAGCAGGTGAGCTGAAAAGCTGGTAACACGGACACACACACACAACCACACACAGACACACTGAGTGATTATTGTATGCCTCCGTTGCACCGTCATGTTATAATTAATGCCATCCTATGACCTTGATTTTTGACCTCTTGACCTCAAAATAACTGCACGTTTGGTGTTCATATCTGCAGCCGTTCTTGTCTTAGTCATGAAAAAGAACAATGTGGTGATCTTGTGACCTTGACCTCTGACCTTAAAACAACTGCATGTGCTGAAGTTTGTTTGCAATCTTCCTGCACCAGATTTGGTGTTGACATGCACAACAATCCAGAGAAAAACATGAAGCAAGCACACTCACTCTCCCGAAGTGTCCTGAAATCCAGTAACATTAATGCTGGCTGGCATCCTGACACAAATGCAGAGTAACAGAAGTAAGCATATGTCCATAACAAATCTCGCACATAACATAACACCTCTGGCACTGGCGCAAGCAGACAGTATGACACAGAGACACACTTTCAACTCCGTCCTCGACTCCACAAGCAGCACCATCACACATAGGCACGCATACACACTGAGACATGCAGACGAGCACACGCCGGCAAACAGTTATGTAAAGTGTCTCGGGGTGCTTTCTCACATTCTGGCCTCACAGCGTGTGTAAAAATATGACAGCAGCATTTGGTCATAATTATCAACACAATCTCATGATGCACAGCTAAAGTTTTTTTTTTTCTTTTTTTAAGGCATATGCTACAACACATCCATCCATCCATCTCCTTACGCTTAATCTTTTCGGGTCGGTGGGGGGGGGGGGGCTAGAGCTATCCCAGCATCTTTGGGCAAGAGGCAGGGCACACCCTGGACAGATCGCCAGTCCATCGCAGGGCCAACACAGAGAGACAGACAACCATTCACTCTCACAGTCATACCTAAGGACAATTTAGAATCCCCAGTTTGATGCCAATTAACCTAACACATGTTTTTGGCATGTGGGAGGAAACCGGAGAAATCCCGGAGTAAACCCACGCAGACACGGGGAAAACATGCAAACTCCACACAGATCACTGTTGGTCGGGGGCTGGGATCGAACCCAGGATCCCCCGGCCAAGGGTGAGTTGCTGTGCTGCCGCAGTGCTAACCACTCCGCCACCGCACTGCCCTGCCACAGCACAATGATTCACAATCATATAAGTACACAATGATAACAGTGCATTTACACGGGGGTTGAAATTGTTGAGAGATCAGTGAGTTACGAAAAAATGGCCAGCTCTCTTAACAATCTTTCAACAACCTCTCAGTGATCGCCAAGCTCTCTCAACAATCTTCAGTGATCTCCACGGTCGCCACAGTTTTGACTCAGTCCAAAACAATCTCTCAACATTCACCAAAGGGAGGCGATCTCTCAACAATCACTCATGGAGCACTCAAAGATTTGATCAATCTCCCAGTGATCTTCCAATGATCAGTCAGCAATCCTTCAGTGAGCTCTATTGGGCTTTCACCAAATGCTCAACAACCTCTCACTGATCTCTCAGCCATCTCTACATTCGGGGCGGAAAAATTGCCCATTCATTGAAAGATCATTGAAATTTTTTTGTATTTTGTATACTTTATTAATTCCAGTGGGAAATTACCTGGCATCCACCTGGCTGGATGAAGCAGCCACGGTGCGGCGCCAATCCCTTCACTATTTACACACACATTCACACCTAGGGCCACTTTAGAGTCTCCAGTTAACCTAACTTACATGTTTTTGGCCTGTGGGAGGAAACTGGAGTACCCGGGGTAAACCCACACAGACACGGGGAGAACATGCAAACTCCACATTGGGAGATTGATGAGATTATTGAGCAATGAAGGAGCGCTCCTCAACTTCTCAATGGTCTCTCAGCCATCTTTCAATGAACACCAAATTTTTCCACCCCAAAGGTGTTGAGGAATCACTGAGAGATCGCTGAGATTTCATTTTTCATCTTTCAACAATCTCTTAACTATCTCCACCATTGAGTAAAAGGGGTAGAACAGCACTAGAAACCACTCAAATATATATATATATATTTATTTATTTATTTATTTATTTATTTATTCACACACCTCGTTGGTCACCCAAGAAACTCAATTGTCACCCAATGACCTCCATCTGTGTAAAGGGGCCCTAAATAGCCATGCATTGCAATGGTAGGAGGGATGAAAGAATGAAAAAAGTGTCAAACTGCAATGGTCCTTTCCTTCCAGTAAAACAGGGACTGTTTTAGCTTTTCAGCTCACTGTGTGGGTCACAAACTATCTGTTGAAATCACAGTACCTGACAGACCACCAAGGAAGTGATGTGAAATGAGGGACTTGCATTGACCAATACTGTAAAAGACCAACATTTCCTTCAGAAGTTGGCCAATACCACAACGGGTGGCTGGCCTGCACTATAAAACCAGTATTAGTTAAATGTGGATTTGGTGAGTGATTCACTCTGAGACAAACAAGCAGTGCAACACAAAACAATACCGATGCAAAGTGCAATAGACTCTTAACAGGTAGCAAAAAGATATACAGTTTCATCCAGTTTTATTAAATCAGTTATTCCAGTAAACCAAGACAGAAAATAATGGGCCTAGGCTTGCTGGGCCATCATTTATGTTGCTAATTACACCTGTATACGCTGCAATGACATGTCAAAAGTTTTGCAGTAAAAAGGACTGAAAAGGGTGTCTCAGGGACAATGCATAGAGTAGTTTGGTTTTTTTTTTAACACAGCAAGTGTTTCTGTATGCTAACATATACATTCACTGTAGCAGGACCAGGGTGTGCTGCAGACCAAGCAGCTCATTAAGACGGCACAAATATAAAAGTCCCACATCTAACAACACATTATTCGTCGTCTAGCTTGGATGAAACTGAAACACTCAAAGGGATTTAGATACGCCACGCAGACAGAAACGCATGATGAGGCTTGGACGGACCCAAGCAGGCCAGCCGATGATGAGCTCTTGTGGACAGACACCCTGAGGAGGTTCTGTTCCCGCTGGATGCATTTTTGTGGGGTTGCATCATATGGTTAGTGAGAAAGACAATGTTTTGACAGGGCCATACCTTCTGGGAGTGTTTTTTTCTTGGTCTGCCGGGTATTAGATGTGCTCAAAACATAATGAGACACAGCATGCACCAGGCAGCCAGTGAGAGACCTCATCTGATTTCCCATTTTTGAATAAGGGATAAAAAACACCTGCAGCGAGGCAACCCTAAAGAGCCGTTCAGAAACTTAGATGTAAAAGGGGGATTTGGCTGTAAGGGAGCTTCACTGGTGTCTTCTCTCACTGTAAGCCAGAAGTGCAAAATTGTTAACACACTCAAGTCACCTACTTATCCCCCCCAAAAATCAGGGTTATGAGGAACACGGTTTTTAAAGACAGCATCTTATTTAAAAATTTAGCTTTCAGCTCAAACTTGAGAGATTCCTAGAGCACATTATGTGGATACAAGAGCACTCTGAGGCAAAGCAATATCCTCAGACTGTTTACTCTGAAGATCCCAATATCTTACAGAAGGAGGGCAGTTTTCTACTCCTCCATGTAATTATTTGGAGAGAACCAAACTATAACAGACAACAAAAAACAGTTTTACAATTCAACAGACTTTCATTAGTCAATTCAAGTCGTTTCTGTCAAACAAAGTGAAATAAGCATATCAAGTTGGAGCAAAACTGTTAACAGAGGTACAAACATAACAAAAATCAGGGGCTAGAACTCCTGCAAAAATTATCCAATCGGAGCCAAATTGCAAAATGTGCATCATCAGTGTATATCAAACCCCGGGGCGGCAGTGGCTCAGGAGGTACAGCAGGTTGTCTAATAACCGCATGGTTGGCAGTTCAAATCCCACTCTCCCCAGATATCCTGCCGTTGTGTCCCTGGGCAAGACACTTTACCCCAGTTGCTCCTGGTGGGTCTGGAAGCGCCATGTTAGGCAGCATGTCGCCATCAGTGTGTGAATGTGTGTGTGTGAATGGGTGGATAGCAGAATCTGTAAAGCGCTTTGGTCATCAAGAGATGAGAATAAAAGCGCTATATAAGTGAATGCCATTTACCATTTACCCAGTACGAAGTTTCAAAAGATTTGGACAAAAACCGTAGGAGGAGTCATCATCCCCCTTTGTTCTTCCGACTGATGGGGGACCAAAAAAAAAAAAAAAAAAAAACCTGCTAAAGGACACACAACAGGTTTGAGTTTTCCAATTCCATTCACAGATGACATGCCGGATGTGGATTTTGAGATGCACAAGTTTATTGGGGTTTAATATAGTTCTTCCCATGTAGGACCACTGGAAAGCAATTTTCCCTTGGTGTATATATATATACACTGGGGCAAGTTTTACACTGCGGCAAACTGGTTGAGGAGCCAGACTCAGCTGTAAGCTGGTCACCAGGAGAGGGAAGATCAGTGGTGTCTGTTTTTGAGCCAACGCCGCTGCCACGCCACACCTCCCCATCAGCTCAGCCATGTTAGGAAATGACGAATTCCAAGAGAAGCCATAGTTCCTGTCACTGTAGGACCTTCTCTGATTTATTTGTTTTTACATTCTTTTTACTTTAGCTTTTACTAGAAATAAACTAAACCAATGAACTTGACTGTGTCACCAAAGGGGCCTTCAAAAGCTTTCATATGTGACCAGGTGGAAATAACTAGCCCGACTTTCTGTTGCCGCAATGCTGCAGAAGGACACCTTGGGTGTGAATGTGCCAAACCAGCAACTTTGACAACAGGGCAACATTTGGCACCGCAGTAATGAGAACAGGCTGGGAATGAGGCGAACCAAGGGAAAGAAAGCAAAGTTTTGGGCCGCACGCAGGGTGAAAGGGCATGTGCTCCCAGAGGAAGGTCGCGTCGGGTGTCAGCAGCGGACCACAGCAGACACTGAGTATTCTGTCCACAGCTGAACTCACCCACCTCCACCTTTCCCATGTGTGTACCACAAAAAATTGCACCAGTTTGGAGGTGTGAGGCAGGAAAAATCAAAGTGTGAAGGGTAATGTTGGTCTGTGTCATCAGTGTCTTGTCACTGTTCTTTCAGTTGCACCGAATGAGCAAAGAAACTCTTTGCATGCATGTCTTTTGTGTTTTGCAAATGTTAAACACAAACCTTTTTACACTTTCAGTCCAGAATCTAACTAAAACATATTTGCATATTTCTATGCCTAATAAATTTCACTTTTCAAACTTCTGTTATGACATATTGAGTGAAAAGCAGCCCTACATTGCTGCTACTGGCACATACACTGCATTATAATATACAGCACATGCATTACCCCTGATGTACTGCCATGCTTTCAGCAGCAAGTATTTTCGTGGATCAGGTGCTAATATATGAATGGCCTCATCATGATGAATTACCGTGGAGATTTTCACAATTTTAAATGTCATCCGTATTTATGAAAATCAATTTTCAGATTCATGCAGTGGTGGCTGAGACAGATAGAGACGAACACAGAGGAGGCAACATCAGGGAGGCAGGAACAGGTTGTCAATAAGAGAGACAGGCTCACATTCCAAATTGCCCACAGTCACACCTTGGCACACACTCACAGCCGGCTACCCGAAACTAACAAGTACAAACATGACCTAGCCTTGTCCCCGAGAAAATCACACTGGCAAGCTGGCATACAGTGAAACAGCTCTGTGCCAAATGTGAACGCCCACACGGAGAGTACCTGCAGCACAGCGACACGGACATGCAAACACACAGCTCCGGCGGATGCTGGATCTGAATTAGAAATTGCTGAGAGCCGTTAAGAGTTGAAATCGTCGGCATGCCATCTGGACCTTACTGCCAGCAGTATCACTCAGCTGCACACGTGCACATCTCAACCATACTGAGAATGAGTGTTCACACAGACAATCTGGTATATCTATTGGATGAGTTTTTTTAATAGCATGTGACACAGTACCCTTTTGATGTCACTTTCAGCCCTCGAGCACCATCGCTGACATCTAAATACTTTCACCATCAGGGTCTGTGCACATGTAAAGGCCCTGTCACACCTACACAATTTAGGCAGCGTTTGCCAAACGTATGAAAAATTTGGAGAATACGCTGGCATACAGTGGGGAAAAAAAGTATTTAGTCAGCCACCAATTGTGCAAGTTCTCCCACTTAAAAGATGAGAGAGGTCTCCAATTTTCATCATAGGTATACCTCAACTGTGAGAGACAAAATGAGAAAAAAAAAATCCAGAAAATCACATTGAAGGATTTTTAATGAATTAAGTTGTAGGGAAGTTATGCTTTTGTTCACACACGTTGCTTGTAAGCGACTCATAAGTTACTCGTAAGTCAAAATACGTTGAGATTAATGTCTAGCGTACCCAAAACTTATTTCTAACATATGAGTAATGCTCTTGAATCTATGTGCAACTTACTGAATGGGTTTCTAACTTACAGCTACCCTATAATGGCGTACTGGCATATTTGCAGCATTAGTTCACAGGAAAAGCCCGTACAGAGCTAAGCTGCTGCCTGCAGCGCATACACAAAACAGAGAGCTAAACACACGTACTTTTTTTAAAATTTTATTTTAAACTTTATACAAAAAAAAACAAAGTTCACAAAACAATACAGGACCAGTCAGACATATTCACAGCTGCTTAAGGAAAAAGAAAGAGCCACCAAACAAACGTTTTTTTGTACATGGGTTTTCGTTTACACATCCACTTACAGTCCACTTGATTCCAAACCACCATTCAATCCCAATGTTTCCAACGGCTTCGTCCATTTTTGTAGATAGACTCTAGCTTTCCCATCAATATGATATCCCAGTCTTATTAAAGTCTGGTTTCCAGGATCAACGATTTCCATATAGCAATGGAGGGAGGTTCATCTCCAACCCACTTCACCATAATGACTTTTCTAGCCAACATTAGAAGTGTTTGAATAACATCCTCATATTGCATCAAAGAGTCAGCAACATTTCCAAGTAAACATAGTAGAGGATTGATTGGTATCTGTTTACCTACTGCTTTACTAATGTTTGTGCATACTGCCCTCCAGAATGCCTGAATGATAATACATTCCCACAGACAATGAAATCTTGTACCAACTTGACTGTTACATTTAGGACAATTTGATGAAATTCCTGTTTTATATTTACTGTAAATATATGGCGAAATATAAACAATGTGCAATATATTATACTGTAGTTCTTTAAATCTGTTACATACTGAAATTCTGGAAGGCAGCAACAGCATTTTATCCCAGACATGATTTCCTATGGCACATTTGAGTAGAGTACACCAGGATTTTCTTAACCATGCAAGTTTATCTAAACTCAAACTATACATTTCGGAACACACATACTTTTTTGTATAACGGGACCTGTCGAGGATGTGTCCAAGCACTCTCAAGCTACAGGATAAAGATCCAAATCACTGTTTAGCCCCCCCCCCCATGTTTTTTTACCTTTGCAGTCTGCACCATCAGCTGTCCAGCGCTGTTCTGATAGATATGCCAAAATGTCAGAACACTGGAGGAGGCGGATCCAATCAGCTGATCACCTGAAGCGCGGAGCTCAGCTGTTTTCCATGATAAATTACACTTTGTTGTTCCTTGGCTGTGGCTCCCAGCAAAAGCACACTCCATGCATTATCTTGTTTTTTTTTTCACTTTATTGAAAATAATTTTTTTTTATCCCCATCAGTTAGCATGCCTTTGAGCCAGGTTGTGACAACTGTCATCTGGTGTTCCTGATGTGTCCCATCAAATGTTTTAGGTGTGACCGACCTGACAGATTTGACAGCTCTGCCAGGTTGGTCACACCCCTCACCATGGTCTTTGGAGGCGAGAATCATCTTGGTTAAACAGGGATGATCTCTCGCACACCTAGGATTCATGGATCGGAAGGCAATGGCAGTTTGGCATGACTGTGCTATGCAGAAGTTATAAGCTATGCAGAAGTTAGACTATTGTTGGGCATAAGTTGTGAACATCAGTAACACGCTAAGCATTAGTTGGTTTAGGTTACATATAAGTTATGGAAATATTCTAAACAAGTTATTAATATGTTATGTATACGTCCAACTCATTATGGATAAGTGATGCATATGGCCAAAAGTGAAAATTTCGATGTATGCCAGCGTTTTAGACCAATTTCTGTACGTTTGACAAACGCTGCTTACATCGTCAAGGTGTGACAGGGCCTTAAGTGGTAATTCCTTCTCTAGATCATGGCTCATTAGCTTTGATCCATCCGTTAGAAACCTGACATGTATATTTTGTTTATTTTTTTTTATCATTTGCAAGTAGTCAAATCAAGATTAGGTTTGGAAAAACATGCTCTATCACTGTCAATCATATTACAGTGCATCCGGAAAGTATTCACAGCACTTCACTTTTTCCACATTTTGTTATGTTACAGCCTTATTGCAAAAGGGATTTAATTAATTCTTTCCTCAGAATTCTACACACAATACCCCATAATGACAATGTGAAAAAAGGTTTTTTGAGATTTTTGCAAATTTATTAAAAATACAAAACTGAGAAATCACATGTACATAAGTATTCACAGCCTTTGTTCAATAAGATAAGATAAGATAAGCCTTTATTAGTCCCACAATGGGGAAATTCCAGGATTGCAACAGCACAGGGATAGCAACACTCAGAGCAACAATCAGAAGGCAAGAAAAAACAACATCTAGTAAACATATGTCCATATTACTATAAATGTATATATATAGACACACAGTGCAGAGCATTATGGTTGGTTGGTGAATGTGCAGCAGAAAGTCTAAGCTCTCTCTCCGCGGATGCGGCGGGCCAGCTGGAAGTCTTTGGGCATGATGGTGACCCCCTTAGCGAAGAAGAGACCACCAGGTGGGCCTCGCTGGTCTCCTGCAGAGCCATGACGGCGAAGCTCAGGAAACGCAGGACGGTCTTGAAGTCTTGAGCGATCTCCCTCACCAGGCACTGGACGGGCAGCTTACGGATGAGTAGCTCCGTGGATTTCTGGCAGCGACGGATCTCTCTCAGAGCCACGGGCCTGTGACGGCGAGGCCTCTTCACTCTGCCGGTGGCCGGAGCGCCTCTCCGAGCAGCCCTGGTGGCTAGCTGTCTCCTGGGGGGCTTCTTCCTCCAGTAGATTTTACGGGCGGTCTGCTTGGTTCTTGCCATCGCTCTTTATTATTCTGTCTTATATTTCTTGCACGCCGCCTAAACTCCAGCCCGGCACCCGCGTCGTTTTCGCTACAGCTCCCGGTATGTCGAGTTTCCCATTAGCACCGGGCGGCGGCCAAGTGCTAGCTAGCACTAGCTCCTCCCCGCTGTAGCGTCTCCCGCTGCAAACCATGGCTCCGTCCGCCGACCCGGGAGACCCCCGGGGCGATCCGTGCGTCCGTGATATATATACAGAGTGAAAGGTGTAGAAAGAAGAAGGAAGATAAAAAAAAAGGCTGTTGCAACGGGCAGCCTACTCGTGTGGCGCCACCGCTCCGGCGGAACCGGAACCGGAATACTGTGCTGATGCACCTTTGACAGCAATTACAGCCTCAAGTCTTTTTGAATATGATGCCACAAGCTTGGCACGCCTATCTTTGGGCAGTTTCGCCCATTCCTCTTTGCAGCACTTCTCAAGCTCCATCAGGATGGATGGGAAGCATCGGTGGACAGCCATTTTCAGATCTCTCCAGAGATGTTCAATTGGATTCAAGTCTGGGCTCTGGCTGGGCCACTCAAGGACATTCACAGAGTTGTCCTGAAGCCACTCCTTTGATATCTTGGCTGTGTGCTTAGGATTGCTGTTCCGCTGAAAGATGAACCATCGCCCCAGTCTGAGGTCAAGAGCACTCTGGAGCAGGTTTTCATCCAGGATGTCTCTGTACATTGCTGCATTTATCTTTCCCTCTATCCTGACTTGTCTCCCAGTTCCTGCCACTGAAAAACATCAACACAGCATGATGCTTCTACCAACATTGGCGTGGTTATGAACAGTACCTGGTTTCCTCCAAACATGATGCCTGGCATTCATGCCAAAGAGTTCAATCTTTGTCTCATCAGACCAGAGAATTTTGTTTCTCATGGTCTGAGAGTCCTTCAGGTGCCTTTTGGCAGACACCAGGTGGGCTGCCATGTGCCTTTTACTAAGGAGTGGTTTCTGTCTGGCCACTCTACCATACAGGCCTGATTGGTGGATCGCTGCAGAGATGGTTGTCCTTCTGGAAGGTTCTCCTCTCTTTACAGAGCAATGCTGGAGCTCTGACAGAGTGACTATCGGGTTCTTGGTCACCTCCCTGACTAAGGCCCTTCTCCCCCGATCACTCAGTTTAGACAGCTGGCCAGCTCTAGGAAGAGTCCCGGTGGTTCCGAACTTCTTCCATTTATGGATGATGGAGCTTTTGGACCTTTAATGCAGCAGAAATTTTTCTGTACCCTTCCCCAGATTCGTGCCTCGAGACAACCCTGTCTCAGAGGTCTACAGATAATTCCTTTGACTTCATGCTCGGTTTGTGCTCTGACATGCACTGTCAGCTGTGGGACCTTAGGCAGGTGTGTGCCTTTCCAAATCATGTCCAATCAACTGAATTTACCACAGGGGGACTCCAATTAAACTGTAGAAACATCTCAAGGATGATCAGTGGAAAAATGAGCTCAATTTTGAGCTTCATGGCAAAGGCTATGAACACTTATATACATGTGATTTCTTAATATTTTATTTATAATAAATTAGCAAAAATCTCAAAAAAACCAACTTTTTTCACGTTGTCATTATGGGGTATTGTGTGTAGAATTTTGAGGGAAAAATTAATTTAATCCCTTTTGGAATAAGGCTGTAACATAACAAAATTTGGAAAAAGTGTAGCGTTGTGAATACTTTCCAGATGCACTGTAAGTGAAGATCTGAATGGAATTTCCTGTTTATCAGAATCAGTTAACTATCGGTTATTTAAAGACACACCCCAGTAGATATAAATCCTCTATAAAAACAAATCAGCATTGTCTAAAATGGTATCTTATGCCATCTGTCCAGGGTGTACCCTGCCTCTCGCCCAAAGATGCTGGGATAGGCTCCAGCCCCCCACAACCCGAAAAGGATTAAGTGGTAGAAGATGAATGAATGGATGGTATCTTATGCCCTTTTTTCTACAAAAAAACTTTCATTGACTTAGTTTCATGTCAAAATCTTTTCATTTTTCCTCCTCCTTCAAACACCAGGTTCTGTGAATAATCCCACCCACATCCCACAGGGCTAATAGGACATGCCCAGTTGTATGCACGGTGGCCCAGGACAATGACTGAAACTGCATCGGTCCTTAAAAGCAGTTTAATGGTAAAGCCCATCTTAGTTTGGGTCAAGTTTTCAAAGCAGCTTTCCAAAAATGCTTACTGACCCTGGAGGCTAACTTTAGTTAGGCCAGAGAGTCCCCATTGGCTCAACACTATGAGCCTGCTATCGTTATGTCACCAAAAACACTCCATCTAAACTCAATTTTTTCAGGGGGCGGAGCTTAATCAAAATTTCACAGCAAAAAAAGAGAGACATCACAGATTTGTGTGATTGCACTTTTAATATGTCTTGTAACTCATAAAACACGTTAGACATGTCAAGAAAAAATATAGAATATAAAAAGGAATAGTCCTATTGTCACACATGCAACCAAATTAAATGTAAATACATACGTCACCTGTTGAGTAGGTTTTGTGGGTCACATTTTCTCACTGGTGACTAGTTTGTTGTTAGCTTGTTAGCTTCAGTGGATAGCCGTGTTAGCTTCCATACACTTCACTCACTTTTTCTTGGCATTTTCAATAATAACAATAATGGTTTGCACTTTTCATGACACCCAAAGACACTTTACAATAAGTCCATATTCATTCACACCACAGACAGACAAGAGTAGTGGTAAGCTACTTCTGTAGCCACAGCTGCCCTGGGGCAAGCTGAGAAACATGGCTGCCAATCCCCGCCAATAGCCTCTCAGACCACCACTGAACCTTTATTCACATTGATACGCCAGTGTCATGAACACACTGGAGGCAAGGTGGGTAAAGTGTCTTGCTCAAGGACACAACGGCAGGGTCGGGGAAGCGGGATTCAAACCACCAACCCTCCAGTCATTGGACGGCCTTCCCTACCTCCTGAGCCACTAGATGAAACGAGTTCATCACCACAACAGTATTATCGCTTGCTAATGAAGACAATAAATCCATCTCTAAATTGTCTATTTTGTTGTAAACAAATGTGACTAGCAGACATTTACAAGGGTGGGACTCATGGGTCACAGAGGGCTGGAGTGTTAGGACCGTCTCTTTTCAAACAGCGCCTCACCATGGAAATTAAGGTATTCAGCACACTGTTACAGTTCTCACATAAGAAGACACTGATATTAACTTTAATTTAAATATTATTAAAAGACAGCTGGAGTGGAGTGATTCGTCCAAGTGCAATTATCGGGGAGTATATTAACTCCTGGAATCCCTATTGTCCAATCAAACAGCTCAGTCGGAAGTAACTGTTGTAGAAAATTAGTTAATCTTAAAATCTCAGAATAACAGAACCCCTCACAGAGCAATCATTTCACCTCTACCTTTAACTCAAACAAATACATACAGTATATAGACAAAATAAACAAATTAAATCCTGCCACCCAACTCAGCAATTTAAACCATTTATTGACAGTAAAAACCCGTTTAAATAAAGGTCAGCATGACATTATCAGCAAACTTACATTTGTTTTTTTTCTTTTTTCTGTGTTTATGTTCACTATTTTCCATCCATATATCCCTCCAGTTATCACGATCCCACCAGTGCCTATGGTGACCGAGCAGTGAACCATGCCCTATACTTGAAGAACCCTAGGCTGCTAACTGTGAAAAGTTTGCAGTTTGAGTTCATTAGAAGCTATCCAAACACTGTGTGCTGCATTTAGTGCAAAAAGGAGTTTCAGCTTTGGTTCAGAAAAAAAGGCCAACTCGCTGCCTCGTAATCTCATCACTGCAGAGTTGTTACAAACGTAAAGGTTGCCATCAAGCAAGCAAAGTCACAATAAAGACAGAGGAAAACTTAGGGAAAGTCTAGTCAATTACACAGTCTGTCACAGCACAAAACTCACCAAAGGCCCTTTATTTTTTGGCATTTTTTATTAAACAGTTGGGGTCCTTAACTGCCTGGTGCAAGCTAAATTCTTTCCTCCAAATATTTATTATGATAAAAATATGAAAAAAAACATATGAAACTGTTTGCATCTTTACATGAAAATACAGAAAAAAAAAACTTATCAAGTCCAAGAGCTACGAGAATCCTAAAAAATAACTACCAACTCTTATCTGAACAGACACTGGCCCGAAATATCTTCAGCTGACACTCACTGACATCAGTCCAGTTAGGCTAAAGGAGGTCAGGTCCCACTTCTGTCTGCCTTTTCAGTGCAACAATGTGTCTACAATCTCCACTGCTCCACGGGCCAAACAAAGACTGACAGTACAGCCACAGCCTCAGACATTGATTACGTAAAATCTCCTTACATAAGAATTCTACAAGGATAAGTGCTTGTTTGTGCATCGGCTGAATGTGTAAATGTATGAGTCTCGTCCATGACTGCCTATAGCGGTATGCATTATCCTTTTTTCTGTGGTGTGTTTTATTTTTGCATGGGTTGGATGTCTGTGCTTTTGAATCTGTAAATGTCTTTTCACAGACTGCGAGGCAGTGTCTCAAATGTCGAGCCAATTAATGCCACAACTAGAGGTGGTTAAATTGGAGGGGTGACAAAGGTCCCCGAGACATTTTTGAGAAGTAACAAACAACAAAAATATCTCTAAATGAATTTCCCATTCTTTGTAGTTCATGAAGCCCCAGAGAGCCAAAAATGCAATACGTTCTTTCAGTCTAAAGAACAACACTGTGGCTTGTTCCCTCCAGTACGTGCAGATGCACGCAATGTCTGACTGATGGTTTGAAAGGACAATGTAATTGGGTTTTGGAAGCGTCACTCTCTTGGGGAACAGCTCTATGCTTGCTTCTGTGATATTTGTGACAAAGAAAGACTTTCCTGTTGTGAAATCACTGACATTTGAGAAGTGGAAAAACACCATACACTGCTGTACACCCTAATAAGCACAGGGAAATATTGTTATTTGGATATCAGTGTATCAATGTATTTCTATAGAGTATGTCATATTGTTTTTATTACCTCTTCTAAGAGGTAAGAAGAAAATCATGACATAAAAATGGTCTAACAGAAATGCTGTTATTGGACTTGTCCCTTTGGTTCACTGCCAAGAAGCTCCTAGTGTCAGATCCTCACGTAGACAAGTCACCGCATGCATCTCGAAACATGAAACACAATAGCTCGGTGAACGCTCTCTCACAGTTAAACGTGTCCTTGTATTCACTCACAATCGCAGCTGCACGCAGCCATGCTGAGGAGCTCCCCAGTCCAAATGCAGTCTTCTGGTATTGAACACCAAGCAACTCCACTGGAGCAGCTAAGGGGATAGAACCTTGGTGAAGGTTTTCACAAAGCGAGGAGAGGATTCTGTAAGTCGTAGTTACTGTGTGGATTTTGCCTGAAAGTCGGGTGAAGAAGAGCATACTCTGAAACACATTGTTATTTCAGTATGAGCTCAGGTTAGAGCAAAATATCCCATCGGGGGAATAATTAAGACTTTCTTAATCTGAAACAATATCATAAATCCTCACCTACTTGTTGCACCAATACATGCAATATAGCTTGTGTTGTTCACTTTATATTGCGAGTTTAGGACAGAAAGAAGGCACTCATAAGGACTACGAACTATGGTATCATATGCAAAATTACTGTATGTATGTTTACTAATAAGAAAAGCCCAAAAATGTTTCACTGTTGTAAATGATCAGCTAATCTTCCCTTTGAATTCATTGAATGAACTCATTACCAGATTAAAGGGTGCCCCACGATACAATATTATTACAATACTTCCTCAGGAAGCTCTGTCAAGCCCATCTACCACAACCCCTGCTGATTAACTTCTACCGCTCCACCAATGACAGCCTCCTGACCTACTGCTGTTCACTGTGGTTCAGCTGCTGTACTGCAGAGGACAGAAAAGACCTGCAGCGGGTGGTGAGAGCAGCAGAGCGGGTGATCGGGACAGCACTACCCCTCGTCAGTGACATTTACACTGGCAGACTCCAGAGGAAAGCCGGCAGTATAATCAGAGACCCCTCACACCTTGGACACTCCCTTTTCTCCCCCCTCCCCTCCAGTAGAAGATACAGGATGCTCAAGACAAAGACAAACAAACAAGAACAGCTTCTACCCACAAGTTGTTCAATCCACCCCCACCCCCCCTACTGGCTAGATCTCAAGAGAAACTCCTTTGCTGTGCTGACCTTACCAGACAGTGAGATTTACCATCATCTAGTGCAGTGTTTTTCAACCTTTTTTAAGCCACGGCACATTTTTTACATTGACAAAATCCTGGGGCACACCACCAACCAAAATGACAATTTTTATTTTTTTTTTTTTATTACTTATTTGTACCCGTAGGTAGATTTGGTTTGCAGTCTGGTGACAAGCCACCGGCTGCCGGTCGCTGCGTGTGCGAGCGCCCTAAACCTACATGTTTTTGGTATGCGGGAGGAAACCGGAGAAATCCCGGAGTAAACCCACGCAACACGGGGAGAACATGCAAACTCCACACAGCTCACTGTTGGTCGGGGGCTGGGATCGAACCCACGATCTCATGATCCCCGCGATCCCCCGGCCGAGGGTAAACTGTGCTGCCACAGTGCTAAACCACTGCGCCACCGTGCAGCCCAAAATGACACTCTATAGCCTAACACAGTAAAAATAATAAAATATAGTTAGCAATACAGTTTCTAAATGTATTTATACTCACTCAGTGTGAACCCTGGGCCTGTTTAGATGAACACAAAGCTGATATCCTGGCAGGAATGGAAGAAAGACACACACGGAGCTCTTCCTCAACAGCTCTCAGTCTCTCTCTGTTTTTAGTTTTTATCACAGTCAAGCTTGAAAAGCTCAGCTCACACAGATATGTCGTGGAAAATGGGAGCAATGTTGAAATAGCTTTGTTGGCCAGAATGGGGAACTCCTTGGCAGCAGTCAGCCAAAAACTGTCCAAAGGAAGATCAACAAAATTTAGCTTTAAACCATGATCTTGTTTCAGTTCAATGAGTTCCTCTTGCACCTGTATGGGTTCCTAACCCAGTCAAGGCATTGTGTGAAGTCTGAAGAGAAATAAAATAACTTCTCCTCAAGAGTTTTCAAATGTGTGCCAATCACCTGGCACAGTGCAGCAGTGTTACCATCATGCCGTTTCTCGGTGAGTGGGAACATCTCAAGGTTGCCACGCTGCACATATTGTTGCCAGAGCTGCACCTTTAAATTCATTCACTTAGCCTTTCCCCTTGTCAAAAACTTCTCCATCACTGTCACTGTGACCTGTCACGTGCAGCTCTAATTCTATTGTCTTTTGACAGGCAATTAGCCGTCTGCTGCCATCCAGTGACATAAAAGAGTATTACTCTGACACTGGCCACAGTTACATGGGCAAAATTTCTTCAATCTGATTACAATTCAGATCAGAATTTTACTGTTTACATGGATCCTGAAAAAGCTGATCTGATTAGGACGTGCGTTTTCATGTGTCACAGATTTGAACGGAATAAATCATTTTGACATGCGCAGGTCGACATTTTGACATTCAAAAAATAGTAGAAGATGAAGCAACTTCCGGTGTTAGCGAGCCCCGCTTCGTGTCGAAATTGACCTGTATCGTGTTAGTCAGACTGTACTTTTGCTTCTGCTAGTCTCCGTAATGAAGCTACAAGTACATACTTCTGCATATGACGAACAGAGGGAGACAGCAGGACAATACAGACCAGTTTTGCTTTACTCCCGCTATGTTTTCCGCTAGCTGCTGCTAAGGCGGAAATACGTCACGTCGACGTGCGGCTGGTGTACAGACATGCGCAGTAAACATATTTTCTGCCCTGTGTTCGGAATAAGTGTTTTTATGCGCACCATTCAGATTAACAATCGGCATAACCCACCCCTCTCAATCGGAATGAAATTTTGATCCGAATGAGCGTGATCGGGTTAGAATATTCAGATTGCCATCTTTACATGAAGCATTTTTATTCTGATCAGGCTTTTAATCCGGTTACTTGTGTCCATGTAAACATAGCCACTCACTCGAGTAATTAAGTTAAATTGGATAATTTCCCACGGCACACCTAACGATCTCTCATGGCACACTAGTGTGCCGCGGCACATAGGTTGAAAATCACTGATCTAGTGGACTGAAAAGGCAATTGATTTTTATTACTCTGGTACCTACATAAAAGTTTGGATTTGCAAGATTTATTAATACTTTTTAATAAAGTATCACAATACTGATATCTCTAAATCGATACAGTATCACCACCACAAAGTATCATGATATTATGCTGTATTGATTTTTTGGCGTTTTTGAGCCAAGGAACTCTTTTCACATTGAAAATATCTTGTGGCAGCCCACCAACCAAAAATGTTACAACATGACACATTGTAGCCTATTACAGCAATTAGTAACTAGGGTATAGTCACTCTGAAAACTGGGCCTGTTTAGACGAACACAAAGCTGATATCCTGGCAGGAACTGAAGAAAGGCATAAGTGATGGGTGTTTTGTTTGGAGATGATGTTTAAGCTTGCATGAGGTCATGGCACTGTTGGATAGCTTTTCCCACACACACCAAGCATAACAGCTTGGGGCAGTGGGATCCCCCATGGAAGTAAATCCTAAGGAAAGGTAACTTTTGCTGGACTGCCTTGTCTTCACTGTCTAAGCTTTCTTTTGACAACCACTCAGCCATTCACCTGGGTTAGAATTTTGTTCAGAGCCCAGTTCAGAGTCTGAATCTTTCCAATTCAAATATTTATCTGTCACTATTTTTCATCTAGTCCATCCATCCTCTTCCACTTAATCCTTTTCGGGTCGTGGGGGGGCTGGAGCCTATCCCAGCATCTTTAGGCAAGAGGCAGGGTACACCCTGGACAGATTGCCAGTCCATCGCAGGGCCAACACAGAGAGACAGACAACCATTCACTCTCACAGTCATACCTAAGGACAATTTAGAATCCCCAGTTTTGATGCCAATTAACCTAACTTGCATGTTTTTGGCATGTGGGAGGAAACCGGAGAAATCCCGGAGTAAACCCACGCAGACACGGGGAGAACATGCAAACTCCACACAGATCACTGTTGATCGGGGGCTGGGATCGAACCCAGGATCCCCCGGCCAAGGGTGAGTTGCTGTGCTGCTGCAGTGCTAACCACTCCGCCACCGCACTGCCCCGTTTTTTAATCCAATTACCATAAATGTTGTTAACAATGACCAACAACAGATTCTTGGTTTTCTGACTTCTACTTGAACGTAGTCAACATGGAAGTGACATCATTTTGGCCATCAAGTTCTGACTTCTGACGTACCTGGAACTTGCAGATTTCTTGGTATGGATGTGCCGAGTGTCATGTGTGTCAGTATAACAGACACATTATTACATGGGGTTATTTCTTCAGTTTTATAGGTGTCGCATAAAAAAGTCACCACTCCCAACCTCTAGAGTAATATGTGAAGTTCTACTTAATGTTGGAAAAAGTACCAACTTGATGCATAAACTTGATACAGTACATTCAGTAAGCTTAAGCTATTCAATTTGGCATGACAGTGTAAAATTCAAACACTAAAGCTGCAGGTTATTTTTAAGCTATGAGAACATTTACGAATCCTGCTACTGTACCTGCTGCTCATTAGATAAAGGGTTAACAGTGGCCTGCACCAGTGTAATGGCAAAATGCGACACTTATCATATCTAGTCATAAAACACCTGTTGTTGTCACCTTTTAACATTATTTCGATAAAGCCGTGGGCCGTTGCAATGGCCAGCAGTGTGGGCGGAAGGAGAGCGAGCCATGCATAAGGGGCCCCACCAAAAAAAGCTGAGAAAGAAAGCAAGAGAGAAGCCCCCAGATATAGAGAGAAGTGGTTGTGTTTGCACGAGATAAGGCCAAGGAGCTAAATCACATAGTGAGCGAGGTGGTATGCTATTAAGCAGGACAAATATGCCTATTCAAACAGCAACTTTCACAGCCCAAATGAAAATACGTTAGGGCAAGGAATGGAGGGACAGAGGAGGGAGATGTGGGGGAGAATGAAACGGGGAAGGAAGGAGGGGAGAGAAACAAGGCAAGGAAGACAGCGAAGGGTAAAAGGGGCGTCGGAAGGAAAGAGCCAGAGATGGATTATGCCCAACAGAGGGAGATAAAACAGGAAAGGCGCTATTTTATTTGTCTAATTATATTTATCTATCTCTCGCTCACAAACAAACAAAAGAGACAAATGGAGCTGACTGAATAAACTAAAGCGGCATCGATGAAAACAGGCACTCAAACGCACGGGCACATACACACAATGACCAAAGGCACGTGGCGACAACAAGAAGACTAATCCAAAGGAAAGAAGCGGTGGGAGTAAGGTGAAAAACTACGGGAACCGGGAAACGTGGCAAAGAAATGAGAAAAGCCGAGAGTGAAGAAGATAGTGCAGGGCTAAGGGCACAAGCCAGATTGACACTGAAAAATTAATGCGCAATTGCAAAGAGGGATGCGTGCGAGACCGAGATGGCAAGTGAATGTGTGACTGACACAAGGACGCGGGGTGGGGGGTGGGGGTGTAATATTGGTCCCAGCGCTGGCAGATTTAAGGTTATGGTCCGTGCGCTCGCTCTCAGCCGCACACCTTCACTTTCTCCCACTTGCTCTTCTCTCATTTCCTCTTTCAGCTTTGACACCCCCCCCTCCAAATCCACCCTGCTGTACATTCCCATTTCTCACATCCTCTTCTTTTTCGTCGGTGCATGTGTGTGGCGACATGGCTGGTTGTGCTCTGTAAGACGGGCACAAGCACACACACACACACAGAGCCTCCAATGACTGTTCATCTTCGTAGATCTGATTGTGTCAATTTGTCTCAGTGTCACGCCACTCTCCAATTTGCCAGCTGCCTGACAGGATCTTATTGATTGGCCTGCACACTTGTCATCCGTCCAGTCTCTCGCTCTCCTGTCCAATATCCACATCTCCATTTGTGAATAGTTTTCCCTCCACCTCCATACATATGCCTACTTCTATTCTTGCCTTATAACACCTCCACCAACACTTATATCTCTCCATCTCTTCACCCTTCGCAACACCATTCCCACATCCCACTTCACTTTTTTTTTTTACCCCCTTTCATTTCACTCCCTGGGTTTTATAGCGTGCACAAATCAGAACTATGGGCATTTATGCTGTGATCAGTAACTCAAATGGAAACACGGGCGTAATAGTGATTACCTGTCATAGCCCAGCTTTGCTTATAAGCAGAGTGGGAGCATTCATCGCCTGACTTGAAACGGCAGACTAACAGTCTTAACAGGCTCTGTAATTCAGCAAAGGTTCTCCACCGTCAAAAAACGCGTTGCTTTCTCGTGCGGCTATGAATGCCCGCAGAAAAGTTTACAGTCACTAAGAGGCCTTAACTTCAAAAGATGAACGTGCAGGAAAAGAAAATTCAACTGATGGAAAAACATTGGGCTTATTGAGATTTCTTTTCCTGTTTATCTCTAACATTTTTCCCCGCTACCTTTCACCAAACTACACTGCCATTCAGTTTCAGACGGTTCCTTATTTTTTCAGGCATCTTTGTAAGCAACTGTTTGCATGTGTGGGCGTGTGTGTGTGTGTGTGTATTTCAGTCTCCAAGGAATACACACCAGAGTTGGAACGCCATCAAATATCCTGCTGACAGACTATCTTGTCAATCTGCAGCTGCAATCCATCAATGTAAATGCGGTAAAATTTATTCGGGAGGAAAAAGCGTCCTTATGCAGCTGATCATTTCAGGCAATGACTTTGATAACTAGCAGCACAGACTCCAGATAAGAGTTGTTCAAAACAATACACCCAGGGGGAAAATCTTTACATTTCACATCGTTCACTCTCAAGTATGAATTAGGCTTTTGTAAAGTTCCCATACTGTTATTCCCTCTTAAAGAGATCACTGGCTGACAAATTGTGTTTCTGTAGGTTTTAACCTTCTGAAATATGTCTATTGGTCACATTATTATCAAAAAACAGATCAAAATCCTCATTTCCCTTAAAAAACACACAACCTTTATACTGTTTTTGTGTCCAATTAGACATTTTAACTCTTAACGTTCCGCTTTCATAAGATATCAGCATCACCTGCTGTCCCTGGCGCAGTTCTGAGCCTGTCATGTGATGTGTCCCAAAAGCACAGAAACCCAGTTGTAACAAGCATTTCACATCACAAGATGTCAGACATGTATAGCTTACTGCTCTTCACTGGAGCACTGGAGGACTTCACCCAACGAACTGTCGCAAACATCATTTCCGGTAACGCGAAGAACAGAATCTAAACAAAGGCTCCATCTCAACATATATTTCCACACGGAGGAAGCGTTTGCTCCAAACTTTGCCAACAATGATTCTAAAAAGAGATTATTTAGCTTCTGGAGGGAAATATCTACCTTTTGTGACAGGAGAAGACAGTCTGGAGTGTGTACACTTTCGTCTGCCATCGACAGAACTGCACGTGACGACAGAGAACAATAGCGCCGGTTCAGCAGCGTAATGTAACCGAAATTGAGGTGGAATAATTCATAACATAGATGTGACAGTTTCTGAATGTGGGAGAGAAAGCAAAAATGACTGACAGAAGATGAAATCAGGACCATGGATGATGAAAATGGAAGAATGAAGACACGATGAGTGGTAGGTCTGATTGGTTTTTATCGGTTTGTGTACATTCTACTGATTTTCTGGTTCATATACTTTGAAGATAAGATAACAAAAAACAAAAAACAAAAATGAAGACAAAAAAAACCCCCAAAACCATCCTTTGTGTAAATATGTCCAAAGTCCACTGTTGACCAAAAGTTATGTAATTCGATACTGCTGCCATCGCATTATGCAAATTAGATGCAAAAATTTACTCCCATCTCAAACTCTGGATCATATTCTACATCTTTCTAATTGACAAAAAGCCATCATCTTTTACCACTTTCAAGTTACAGCCTTTGGAATGTCTGATATCCAAACTGAATATTTTCTTGAAAAAAACCTGGCCACCAGAGGGGGGACACTGATGGGCGCACCGTTGCGCCACAGAATTTTAAGAGGTTAACTCTTCTGGATTTTCCATTGGATGTCATAAAATGGCAAACCCAGCCCAGCACCATCCTTGATACCCACCCGCTGCTCTATTATTGGCCACCCTTGCTGTCAGTCATGCACAGAACAGTCAGCTAATAATGTTACTGGAAGTTTGCCTACCAAGCACAGTTTATGTTGTTATTTTGTTTAGTTTTCCATCACCCTAATAGACCTAAGAGACACCTGGATCACTAACCCACAGTCGATAATATAGCTTGCATCATTCTGGCTTATTTTATTATACGGTATTTTCACCAGGATGCTACACCAAACTGTTAGCATTAGCTTGGCTAGGTGGTCAGACAGACCACCCGGTATTAGCTTACTTGCCAATCCAGCTGCTTTTGACCTCCATTTTCCATAAATTCTATTCACCCCCCGCTGGAATCCTGGCATTTAAAGAGACAGGCACTGAAATGGGTTGTTGTGAGTAAGGCTGCAAAAGATGATTCACAAATATGCTGCAATGATTGCAATGAGGGGCAAAATTTGACTAAGATATGTGGGAGCTGTCAACAAGTGGGAAAAAAGCACTCGATGACCCCTGTAAAACACAATTAAGGGAATATACATAACATATGAAAAGAATATTTGTCTAGTTTACACTTGTAGTCCATATTTTATAGTCCATTAATAGCTGAGTAGGCTTTGTTTACAAGTTAATGTTTGTGAAGAACAAAAGTATTGTGCTAAAATTGTTGCAATGCATTTTTTTTGCATCCAAGTTGCCCAGGCGTCAACCCGTGCATCCTACTGACACACATACTCCTAAGAATTTGAAAAATTCAAACTAAACCCTTATTCACATTACATGAGAAATTATAAACAAGCTTTAGTGAAGATATGATGAATTAGTCCCCTCCACCGATCACCATCTTATCATGGCGGAGGGCTATATGTGCTCTACAGATCCCAGGGGCAAGACCAAGAGGGGTCCAGTAGATCCCTATGAAAAATGTTATGTCAAGGACCCAGGTACCCAAAGCGGCCACATGGGTCCGCCCTCCAGTGGGCTCACCACTTGCAGGAGGGATCTTGGGGATCTAATGTGAACCGGGCATTTCTGCCTGGACTGCTGCCCCCACAACCTGGAACCTCTGATAAGCAGTAGAAGATGGATAGACGGATGGATAATAAATTAGTCACACACATTGAGGATTTTTATTGCTTTCTGCAGTCTTGTTGAACATGCAAAAACATTGTAATTGTGTTAAAAATACACAGTTTTTATTGACTGTTATTTAGTTTCTTTTACCCAGTTCAGCCATTTCCACCATTTGGCTTGTTTGGTCCATTACTTTTGGAGTGTGTCATTTTATAAGCCCTTTAACTTTTATTATTTTCTTTTTCTGGGAAACGCTACATCTCCAAACCTTTTACTGCTGTGTACCCTGTGCTCTGTCATATTTATCTGCTGAAATAAAGTATACCTCGCTGAAGCTATTTCCAGGAATACTGGGCTTTATGAAAAAGGGGGTAAAAAAAAATCCCCCGACATGATGCAAGCCTGCACCCTTTGACTCTGACTGCAGCTGCCAGAAAGCACAATGTAACCACATAGAGATGCGCAGTGGAAGACATGTCGTCATGATCAATAGGAGCTGGGTAAAACATGCGGGAGAAAAACCAATGTAGGCCCACATGAGGCTGTCGAGACGGTGGCGTCAGATGAGCGCAAGCTCTGTTTGCCGTCAGCACCGTGGAGCTGTCCATAGACTCTTTAGGCCCGCACTGAATAACCTGCCAGCACTCTTCTGCTTCGCTCTGACCAGTCAATGCACCCTCAAAGCAGTGGAATCATCACTGCGTCTGATGGCACTGTGCATTTCCATTTCACATGCATATAAATATACTGTTTTACGTTTTAAGGCCTTTCTTTTCACTTGCCCTCTTTATATGAATCCTGCTTCAGTTAATGTCCCTATTAAACAGGGAAAGAACTCAATAAGCCCTGTGTGTATGAGCAAAAAGGTCAGGCTTCGTACTCCCCCATATGCTCAGTTTCAAACAGTCATTTCATACTCTCAAATCTGAAGGAAGTCAGAGAGGATATTCATAATAGTCATCTTGGGCTCACAGTTCTGTCTGTGAGCACAGCAGTGCCACCCAGCTACTGTTCTCTCCAGGTTTTTTTTTTGGAGGAGGACAGCCAATGAGAATAAATTAGGCTTAAAAGGAGGGTGGCTTTAAAGGGAGAAGAACAAGAAAGGCTCGTCTCGGAGAGAGAATGAACTGAGAGGCTGCACCAAGGCCAAGCGTATGATAAACCAGAAACTTTTCAAAGAGCACATAGTTCTGCCAAAACGGAACCACCAGATCCTCAGTTGTATTTAAACCCACACAATGTTCTTCACACTCATCCCATCCCAGGTAACAAGGAGCCAGGATGCACACGTGGGCCATCCAGCATCGATATGGGCTCTGGTGGCCTCCTGTAACATGGACACAACAGATGAGCCTCAAGTGGGCCATGTGTAAGACACCAAATTTGTCCCAGATATCCCAAAACAAATGTGGGCCAATTCTGGCCGTGATGAGGCACATTTGGCATTGATCTGGCTTGCTATGGTCCAGATCCAGCAAACGGGAGCAGGCTACCCCAATGCCATCATTCCATGTGATATGAGGGCCAGATGAAATGACGGGCTTGGACCACACCAACTTTCCTATGTGGGATATCTTCTTCCTTCAGCTGCTCCGTTTAGGGGTCGCCACAGCGGAGCATCTGCCTCCATCTCCCCCTATCCTATGTCACCCATTATTATGTGGGATATAAGCCTGCAAATTGTTTTTTTTTTCCATCAGGTTCCATGCATACTTCTTCCAGAAATTAATGAAAATGTCAAAAAATGCTCTATTTTTTTCAATGTTAAAATGAAAAAAATCCTGGACTTGTTCCATTTATTCAAATCAGCAACACATTTTAAACACACACAGATACCCATCTCCCACACATGAATAATTCTCAAAGAAATTAACAACCAAGGCTCCTTCTGTCCCTCATGGATCATCTCCAAAAATGTAATGGGTTCGTGTGTAGCACAAGAGCCGCCTCTGGTGAAAAATGCATCACGCTCTGTCCAGTAATTTTGGAGGATTCTTGCTAACACACTGTGAGAAGATAAGAGCCTTGGTGGAGGTATGCATTCTCGGATCATCACCAGAATGCAATGGGTTCCTCTCTAGCCCAAAGACCACCTCTGGTTAAAATTTCATCCAAATCCATCCAGTAGTTTTTGTGTAATCTTGCTGCACAAATACAAATAAGGCCCTCGATGGAGGTATGCGCTCTCAGATCATCACCAAAATCTAATGAGTTCACCTTTGGTGAAAAATTTCATCCAAATCTGTCTAGTAGTTTTTGCATAATCCTCCTGACAGACAGACAAACAAACAAATAAACAAACACAGATGAAGCCAAAACCTCCTTGGCGGAGGCAATCATGCAAAAAAAAAAAAATAATAATAATAATAATTCTGGATCTGCTTCTTGATTCCAAAATCTACTGGGTTCCTCTGTGGCCAAAGCTCTAATCTCTACACCACATTTCAGTGAAATTGAGTCAGTAGTTTTAGATAGTAGAAAAAACAGCACCAAAAACACCTTCATGGTGGACTTAATCATTACCTCCACCAAGGAGGCGATGGGACTGGAGCAGTTTGTTGAACACATTAGATTTTGGAGATGATCGGAGAACGCAAATAACAATAATAATAATAATGCATCAAATTTATATAGCACTTTATCATAGACACTCAAAGATGCTTTACGAATAGATACATTATTCATTCATTCCAGACAGACAATGGTAGTGGTAAGCTACTACTGTAGTCACAGCTGCCCTGGGGCAGACTGATGGAAACGTGGCTGCCAAGCCGCGCCAACGGCCTGTCCGGCCACCACCAAATGTACTCCAAGGAACTACCTTCTCACAATGTGCAGGATTACACAAAAGCCACTGGACGGATTTTGATGAAATTTTCATCAAAGGTGGCCCTTGGGCAACGGATGAGCGCATACCTACGCCAAGCTGCTATTTTGCAATGTAATGTGATCATCCATCTGTCTGACCATCAGCAGGATTACACAAGAACTACGAATTTGAAGGTATGGACAGACAGAGGTATGGAGGAACACAGATATGGACAGATACGGATGGGTGGGTGGACGGACGGGGATGGGGGGGCAGACACACAGACGTACGGCGGCGCGTTTGCGGAGTGTTACGACCCCGCTCCTCTTTGGGAGTGGGTCCTCTCAGTGTGTTTTTTTTCCCCCATGCTGTAGGTGGAGCCACGATGGACCACCCCTGGCTGAGAGGTGCCTATAAAAGCCATCTCTGCGTGCCTCTTAGGAGCGTTCTGCTCTCGCTGGAGGCCGGTTGTCCTCAGTGTCTGTGCTCTGCCTGCTGCCTGGTTTGCTGCCTGTCATCTGGTCGGGGTTGCATTGGCGGCTCCCTGGTTGTGGTTTGTAGCCCAGAGGCTTTCTGGGTTTTGGGTGTGCCGCCGGGCATCATTGCAGCCTCGACAGAGGCGTGTAATCGCTGGGTTGGCCAGTGACTCGTTTTTCTTTGTTTGTTTCACGCATCCATTCGCACACACCACTGATTCTACAGACACTTTCTTTTACCCTTTATCTTTAAATAAATAAATTACTGTTTAAATTGGCACTTCTGTGTGGTCTCTCTTCTTTGTCAAAGCCTGTGAGCCAAGGCTTATGACAAATGGGGGCTCGTCCGGGATAGGACAGGAGGTTTGCATTCTCTGTGCCCTCTTGTTTTTCCCAGCAAAACCAACAGCTGAAGGCTCTAAAAATAAAAATGAGAACAACAGTCTCCTATAAAATAAACTACAGTACACTGGGTATTGGTACATATCATTGGTTCATAAACTAAAATGATTTTCAACAACGATGCACTGTTTTCTATAATTTTGCCTCATCAGAATTAAAGAAAGATAAGTAGAGTTAGTTACTAATAATTCTCCCTCTACTACCAACTTAGGCACAGTATAAAACTGTAAATCATTGTCAGCCTATAAAGTCCAGCAGGAATTATATTTTATCTACAATCTGTAATCCTAAGAGTCTTCCTTTTCTCTATACAATAATTCAGTAGTCAAGCTGCAGTTTAAAGGTGAAATAAGTAAGTTTTTCCTAATCAGAGTGACGAAATTAAAATACACTAGTGCAGGGATTCATTGGGGTTGCTGATCGATACGTATGTCTCAAAGTTCCTTTGCCAGATCAGGTTTTCCCTTTCTCTGATTTAAAATATAAATAAGACCTTGTACATTTCAAGCTACAACACAACCAATTATTTTGTTCGGTTAGACCCTACCTGGATTTTAATGAAAATCCTTTACAGTACCCTTAATTTGTGCCTGGGGTGTAATGGAGGAAACACTGGCTTTAGCTACAGAGAAACAGACGCAGCTGTGCATCTCCATTGCGCTCTATCAGCTGCATGTGGTGAACTACACTTGATTGGAGAGTGGAGATAATCACAGATCCTTCAGTGAAAAGCGGGAGAAAAATCTTCAAACATGTCTGGGGGTGTTGAGGTCAGTTGGTATGAAAAAGGAGGGCTGGGAGACAGTGGGAGGGAAAAAGATTAACTTCATCATAATCAATCACTCTTGTTCTCTACCATTAATCAGCTCTTCTCTGCTCCTCAAGTACCTCATTTTCCCTTCTAGATTCATTTCACAATCTTTGTTGTGCATGAGATGCTCTGCCTTTTGGCTCACACAAATCAAACCTTTTCATTACATTTCATGATCTGCTATATTTCATCACATCTCATGAAAGCAAAAACCCAGAATAGCCAGACATATAATAAATTGTTTCCTCCCAGCTCCTGCCAGATCTGATCAGCTGTTATAACAGGTATTTCAAATCAAAAGGGGCCCTACAGAGAATGAATATGCTGTATACTGTATACTCGGCAATAATCAAAGCCAATGTGCTAAAATACAGCTCACTGCTGTGAAAACATCAGAAATAGCCAGAAGTGGTTATTTATAAATTATGTTTGCATCAATGTCCAGCAGCGCTCTCATCTAATAAGGAATATACTACGGCAATCTAACCTTAAACATCAGCTTTATGTGGAAAACTGAATCCATAATTGATAATCTAAACCGTAAAGATGCTGCAGCCCTACAAAGAAATAACCCTCACCCACACACCCAGAGTATAAAAGAAAACTCCTGTTTCACTGAACAAAATCCTTCTTTCCCTTAGTTATCAATATTAAATCTAGAAATCTATAAAACCACCTTTCCTTTAAAAATCCCCTGAAGGTTTCCGTTGTCAAATCTGCAGCTTCTTGTTTCTCCCAAGACAAACAGGAGTTGACTTGGATAAAATTGGCTTGGAGCTGTTTGCAGCCGATTTCATCTCACTGTTAGTGGAAGGAATGTTGCCCAGGGCAAGGCGGGTGATCAATATTATCAAAATGTATCGTCCAATGGAATCAATCACATCTGACAGCTTTCCAATACAAAGGCAGAAATGAAATGTGCGTGTCTCCTGTCAGGAAGTAATGAGAAACTCAGTGGTCACCAATGTGGAAAGTGCATGGCTTTTCAGCTCACAAAGTTGAACCTGAATCAGGGATTAACTGGGCAGCATTTACAACAATAATTGAGACGGTCCTCCAGCAGAAATAGCCTAAATGTTGACTTTTACAGGCAGTGATTAGGACCTATATGACTGCTCTGACATTAAGAACCTCTAGTGAATATGGAAGTGATATGAGGTAATAGGGAATGTTACACTTGGAACATGTGTGAATTAAGCACTCACCTTTTCTAAACCTACCTACCTATTCATATTTAAGTAGTTTTCAAACAGAGAAAAGCTGTGAAAGTTAGTGGCACCACTGTTTTTGATACATACTGTATGGCTGTATTCCAAAATAGGGAAGATATAATACATTTTTAAGTGTTAGAAGGATTGTCCAGGGCAGGCCAGAGGGAGGACCCAATTGCAGGCAGAGGTCAGGGCAAAGGAGATTTATTTAAATAAAGTGCAAAAACCTGAGGTACAAGGACTGGAAATACATACAGTGGTGTGAAAAAGTGTTGTCCCACTTCCTGATTTCTCCTTTTTTGTATGTTTGTCACACTTAAATGTTTCAGATAATCAAACAGATTTAAATATTAGACAAAGAAAACACAAGTAAACACAAAATGCAGTTTTTAAATGAAGGTATTTATTATTAAGGAGGAAAAGAAAATCCAAATATACATGGCCCTGTGTGGAAAAAGTGATTGCCCCTAAACCTAATAACTGGTTGGGCCACCCTTAGCAGTAACAACTGCAATCAAGTGTTTGCGATAACTGACAATGAGTCTTTTACAGCACTGTGGAGGAATTTTGGCCCACTCAACTTTGCAAAATTGTTGTAAATCAGCCACACTGGAGGGTTTTCCAGCATGAACTGCCCTTTTAAAGTCATGTGACAGCATCTCAATCGGATTCAGGTCAGGACTTTCACTAGGTCACTCCAAAGTCTTCATTTCGTTTTTCTTAACCCTTTGATGTTCCGCTTTCATAAGATATCAGCATCACCTGCTGTCCCTGGCGCAGTTCTGAGCCTGTCACGTGATGTGTCCCAAAAGCACAGAAAACCTAGTTGTAACAAGCATTTCACATCACAAGATGTCAGACACGTATAGCTTACTGCTCTTCACTGGAGGACTGGAGGACTTCACCCAATGAACCGTCGCAAACATCATTTCCGGTAACGCAAAGAAGAGAATGTAAACAAAGGCTCCATCTCAACATATATTTCCACACGGAGGAAGCGTTTGCTCCAAATTTTGCCAACAATGATTCTAAAAAGAGATTATTTAGCTTCTGAAGGGAAATATTTACCTTTTGTGACAGAAGAAGACGGTCTGGAGTGTGTACACTTTCGTCTGCCATTGACGGAGCTGCACGTGATGACAGAGAACAATAGCGCCGATTCGGCAGCATAATGTAACCGAAATTGAGGTAGAATAATTCATAACATAGATGTGACAGTTTCTGGATGTGGGAGAGAAAGCAAAAATGACTGGCAGAAGACAAAATAAGGACCGCGGATGACGAAAATGGACAAATAAAGACACGACAAGTGGTAGGTCTGACCAGTTTTTATCGCTTTGTGTACATTCTACTGATTTTCTGGGTCATATACTTGGAAGATAAGATAACAAAAACCCAAAAACAAATACAAAAAAAACCCAAAACCATCCTTTGTGTAAATATGTCCAAAGTCCACTTTTGACCAAAAGTTATGTAATTCGATATGGCTGCCATCGCATTATGCAAATTAGATGCATAAATTTACTCCTATCTCAAACTTTGGATCATATTCTACATCTTTCTAATTGACAGTAAACCATTATCTCTTACCACTTTCAAGTTACAGCCTTTGGAATGATATCCAAACTGAACATTTTCTTCAAAAAAAAACCTGGCCACCAGAGGGGGGACGCCAATGGGAGCACTGTTGCGCCACAGAATTTTAAGAGGTTAAGCCATTCAGAGGTGGACTTGAGGTGTGTTTTGGATCACTGTCCTGTTGCAGAACCCAAGTGTGCTTCAGCTTGAGGTCACCAACAGATGGCCGGACATTCTCCTTCAGGATTTTTTGGCAGACAGCAGAATTCATGGTTCTATTTACCACAGCAAGTCTTCCAGGTCCTGAAGCAGCAAAACAGCCACAGACCATCACACTATCACCACCATATTTCACTGTTGGTATGATGTTCCTTTTCTGAAATGTTGTATTACTTTTACACTGGATGTAATCGGACATACACCTTTCATAAAGCTCAACTTTTGGCTCGCCAGTCCACAGAGTATTTTCCCAAAAGTCTTGGGGATCATCAAAATGTTTTCTGGAAAACTGACAAAAGCCTTTATGTTCTTTTTGCTCAGCAGTGGTTTTCGTCTTGGAACTCTGCCATGCAGGCCATTTTTGCCCAGTCGCTTTCTTATAGTGGAGTCGTGAACACTGATCTTAACTGAAGCAAGTGAGGCCTGCAGTTCTTTGGATGTTGTTGTGGGGTCTTTTGTGATCTCTTGGATGAGTCGTTGCTGTGCTTTTGGGGTAATTTTGGTCGGCCAGCCTCTCCTGGGAAGGTTCACCACTGTGCCATGTTTTCACCATTTGTGGATAATGGCTCCCAATGTGGTTCGCTGGAGTCCCAAAGCTTTAGAAATGGCTTTATAACCTTTTCCTGACTGATAGAGCTCAGTTACTTTTTCTCATTTGTTCCCGAATTTCTTTGGATTGCAGCATGATGTCTAGCTTTTGAGGATCTTTTGGTCTACTTCACTTTGTCAGGCAGGTCTTATTTAAGTGATTTCTTGAATGAGAACAGGTGTGGCAGTAATCAGGCCTGAGTGTGGCTAGAGAAATTGAGCTCAGCTTTCCAAAGGTCTGATAAACCACAGTTAACTTATGTTTTAACGGGGGGGGGATCACTTTTTCACATGGGGCCATGTAGGTTGGCTCTTTTTTTAACCATTAATAATAAACACCTTTATTTAAAAACTGCATTTTGTGTTTACTCATGTTGTTTTTGTCTAATATTTAAATTTGTTTGATGATCTGAAACATTTACGTGTGACAGACAAAAAAAAATGAGAATAAAAATGAGAAATCAGGAAGGGGGCAAACACTTTTTCACACCACTGTACAACTAAACACTGAGATAACTGGAAACAAAACTGTGGCCCGTGGGCTGCAGAAATTAACAACTGATGACAACACTGAGAAAATAAAAACAAAAACACTGCACATGTGCCATCCATCCATCTTCTACCGCTTTTCCGGAGGTCCGGGTCGCGGAGGAAGCAGTTCAAGCAGAGAAGCCCAGACTTCCCTCTCCTCAGCCACCTGCTCCAGCTCTTCAGAGAGGATACCATGGCGTTCCCAGACAAGCTGGGAGACATAGTCTCTCCACCGAGTCCTGGGTCTGCCCCGGGGTCTCCTCCCAGTGGGACATGCCCAAACACCTCAAGTGGGAGGCATCCAGGAGGCATCCTAATCAGATGCCCATACCACCTCAACTGACTCCTTTCAATGTGGAGGAGCAGCGGTTCTACTCTGAGCCTCTCACGGATGACTGAGCTCCTCACCCTATCTCTGAGGATGAGTCCAGCAATCCTACGGAGAAAGCTCATTTCAGCCACTTGTATCCGTGATCTCGTTCTTTTGGTCATTACCCAAAGCTTGTGACCATAGGTGAGGGTAGGAACATAGGCAAAGCTGTCGATTTACCAGTCAATCTTAGAACTCAGCTCCCTCTTCACCACAACAGACCGGTACAACGTCCACATCACTGCAGATGCTGCTCCAATCCGTCTGTCAATCTCTCGCTCCATTCTCCCCTCACTCGTGAATAAGACCCCAAGATACTTAAACTCCTCCACTTGGGGAAGGAGCCTGTCCCCAACCCGGAGGGGACAATCCACCTTTTTCCGGCTGAGGACCATGGATTCGGACTTGGAGGTGCTGATTCTCATCCCAGCCGCATCACACTCAGCGGCAAACCGTCCCAGCAAGACCTGTGGGTCATTGCTGGATGAAGCCAACAGGACAACATCATCTGCAAACAACAGAGATGAGATCCTGTGGTCACAGTGATTTTAGTGTGACCACAGCGTGATTCAGTGTGATTTTATTTCCAAAATCCAAATACTAACCCGAGTGGGAGATGGGGAACGTGGAACACAGGAGACAAGTATGAGAGAGACTGTACAATGACACGACACCAGAGAGACAAACCAAACAGAATATAAAGGCGAAGAAGACAATCAAGGAATGAGAAACAGCTGAGAACAATAAGACAGATGAGGTGAATAACACTAACGAGGGAGACAGAGATTGGGAGATGAACAGACAAAAATAAAACAACCTGAAGGTAACACACATATGGAGGGAGCCAAGCACACACAAAGAAACAGAACCTAATGAAACATAAATTCAGCTAAGGAGAATACATACCTAAAAAACAAGACTAAACAACAAGACTGTGGAAAGGAATCAAAAAAGAAACCGTAAACTGAGTCATAACTCAGGACTGACCAGAAGTTTGTTCAAAAAATAAAACAAAAACCAAGTTAAATTAAACAAAAACAGGAAGTACTTTCAAGATAAACTGAATCCAAACTAAACAAGAGCCGATGCAACATTAAAAAAAGTTTGATCATGCCCATGATGACACCTATTGTAATATCTTATGAAAAAGACTATGTATATTGGCCTTTCTTAACCATTCCTTTTGCTAAACAAGAATACTCTTCTCATTATCCATGCATTATTCATACAAACATATTAAGTGTACCAAGAGCACCACCAGCAGCCCCTAGGAACAACGCCGGCTTTAAGAAAAACTCATATTAAAAGCTCATCTCCTTACTTTTCAGAGTTATATTATAATAAACTTCGGAATAATGTCAGTGTTGATGTGCAGATGTTTTTGTGCAACACAATTCACATTCTAAGCTCTTGATTTTAAAATGTGTACACTGAAATTAACTGTATGGCTCCACATCAAAATGGACCCTGTGCAAGCATGAATACAATGTTTGCCTTCTGCACAGATTAGCATGTGCTGACCCATTTTATTTTGACACTTTTACAGCCACAGCACCTCTGATGAGTGCAATACTTGGTGAGCAGTGTATTTTTTCACTATAAACATGAATACAATAAAAAATGTATATGCAGAATTTAGCGCTTTTGGCTAGGGCCCTCCAACATCCCAATATATAGATATTCTGGAAAAGAAACATGGGGATTATTAAATCATTAGCAAGAAAGTGATTAAATAAAAAAAGTTAGGAAACTTTGAAGTGATAGGATAAAGCACATACCTTTGGGGTCGGTGGCTAAAGTACAGGTACATCTCAAAAAATTAGAATATCATGAAAAAGTTCAATATTTGCAGCATTTATAAGCATAAAGTGCTCTAAAATTTCCTGGTATACGACTGCACTGACTTTGGTCTTGATAAAACACAGTGGACAAACACCAGCAGATGACCTCTGTTCAGGTAAAAGTAAATTTTGCATTTCATTTGGAAATCAAAGTCCCGGAATCTGGAGAAAGAGTAGAGAGGCACAGAATCTAAGTTGCGTGAGGTTTAGTGTGAAGTTTCCACAGTCAGTGATGATTTGAGGAATCATGTCATCTGCTGGTGTTGGTCCACTGTCTTTAATCAAGACCAAAGTAAGCGCAAAGTAAACGCCTGTCGCACCAGGAAATTTTAGAGCGCTTTATGCTTCCCTCTGCTGACAAGCTTTATGGAGAAGCTGATTTCATTTTCCAGCAGGACCTGGCACCCTCCGACACACTGCTAAAAGTATCAAAACCTGGTTTAATGACGATGGAATCACTGTGCTTGATTGGCCAGCAAACTCTCCTGACCTAAACCCCATAGAGAATCTATGGAATATTGTCAAGAGGAAGATGAGAGACACCAGACCCAACAATGCAGACGAGCTGAAGGTCACTATCAAAGAAACCTGGACCTTCATAACACCTCAGCAGTGCCACAGGCTGATCACCTCCATGCCACGCCACATTGATACAGTAATGAATCCAAAAGGAGCCCCGACCAAGTATTGAGTGTGTACATGGACATACTTTTCAGTCGGCCAACATTTCTATTAAAAAACTATTTTTTTTAAATAAATTTTATGTAATATTTCCATTTTTTGAGAAACTGAATTTGGGATTTTCATGGGCTGTAAGCCATAATCATCAAAGTTAAAATAAACAAACACTTGAAATATATCTCTCTGTGTCATGAATCTATATAATAAATGGGTTTCACTTTCTGAAATGAGTGACAAAAAATATTGAACTTTTTCATGATATTCTAATTTTTTGAGATGTACCTGTGGTGTGTAGGATTACGGTTAAATCAAAGTGTGCAATACAAATAATATCTACTTTACCCTCAGCCCAAAACATATTTAATATTTCACATAAGCGGAGTCAAGAATTATTAGCATTTCAGATTTTAATTCTTCAGTTCAGCTCAGGACAGGATCACCACATGGTTTCCACTGCTCTCTGTGATCAGCTCTGAGTTCCTACTGAACAAATGTCATACTCCGAGCCTTCTGATGAAACAAGGCTTTCTAATTTGGCATTTATGGTGCCAGCATGTGGCAAATGAGTCTCAAAGCCCAGGACAGGAGCTCCAACAGCATGACCACCCACTCTGAAAGAAAGACCATCTTTGATGCAGCCAGCCACAGGCATTGCTATTGACCTGTTCTGTGTGAAGGGTGGCCAAGACTGGCTGGTTCTTGATGGGAGCCTCGTTTGATGACAGCAGCACCACTAAATGGGTGCAGCTCCAAATTATGCCTTAACTACCTTCTTTATCACTACCCAACCATCCATATCCCATTCCTCTCTCTACCCACAGGGATCAGTAGAGGTGAGAAAAGAGACGGGCAAAACGGGACACTCAAGCATGTCAGGATTGTGCATTTCCGTGTGTGTTTCAATGCATGCAGGTGTGCGTTTCTGTCATCGCTGCCGCAAGGGCAAGGCAAGAGACATAAGTTGGCTCAGAGGACACCGATTGGCTCAGCAGGGGACAATGAGTCCGAGGTAGATGAGGTGGAAATGAACTTAACTTGACCTGTCATGCAAGCACATATAGTCAAAATTCATGCTTTTATTCCCACACAGAAAACTAGACACACACTTGTAGAGATAAAAGGTTCAAGCATACGCTTTGATACAACATTTCATTTACACTTAAATTGAACGCACAGGCCCACTTCATCAGAGAGTAAATGTATCTCACAGCTTGACGAAATCATATGATGGCTCACCGCTCTCTTGTTTGTATTCCCTCTGGCCCTGCAATGTCTCTGTATTTTTGTGTCTGATGTTGGTACATTCTTTTCTTAATTTTCTACATCCCACTGTGTACACACACAGCAGGTTCACGTTCCCCCATGTATTTGCGTATTTCACTGGCTTCATACATGTGTGAGAAAGGTTTTATCTTTAGGTCCCAGAGTGTATGTTCTCATTTTTTATGCATCTGTGTTTGGATGGAGATATGGAAATCTTTCATCCTTTAAGCATGCAAAACTGTTATTTCAAATAAAATGTCTACCTCTTGTATGTTTCACCTGTACCCTATTCACACCACCGTGGATTTATGTTTATGCCTTTTTTTCTTATTTCCCTGGTGCTTTGCATATGTTGGGTAGGTTACTTCTTTGTCCAAGAGGATATTCTTCAGGATAAATCTGGGTACCTTGGTACCATAGCATCTCCTCATGAAATAAATTTGCACATCTACTTCAGCCCAGCAAAAATCCATATAAGAATGATCATGTCCTACTTAACCAGGTCAGACTTTAAGTAGTCATTTCACAAAGTCTGCACAAGTCAAGTTGTGCTCAAGAAAGAGTAGAGCAAGTAAGTAAGTTCTATCAACGGAACATCATGGCTTGAAAAACTGAATTTTCAGAAGAAAAAAATGCATCTGAAATGAACTCCGTGATACAGTAGGTGAGAAGGAGCAGATTATTCCTGAAACTGATTATATTGACATATAATAGCCAATCATAGGGCTAGGTGATTAACCGAAATTAAACCCAAACAGACATTCGGTCACATGGCTCAGCACCCTGGAAGCTGTGCAGTTAGCACTGTTTGGAAGCAGCAAAACATAGCAAAAAAAAAAAAAAAACAGCTTGTATCAAAAAGAAATATGGAGTCTGTCCAGATAGTATGTCATAATTGACTCTTTAGCTCATCTGAAGATGCCAAGGAAAAGCAAACTAAATGCACTTAAACTAGCAGGGACTGCCATGAAGCAAAATCACTGTTAGACGCTAATGGCTATCCACATCAGCTGAACTGGCACAGTGGAAAAGGAATGGCAAAATGGACAAGATGAGGTTGCATTTAAGAACACGATCATCTATGTGGTGATAATATAATCGCAAGGCAATCATAAAGGACTCCACCAGTGCAGGTAACAAGTTAATTAGCCATCACCACGAGTCACATGACCCACAAACCCTGAAGAGGTATATATATATATAAACACTGACTTTTGAATGAACATTATTTAATTTGGTTACATGTGTATGAAATTAATATATTATGCTCATTTACTACCAAATTACCACAGTGATATATTCACTGACACCATACTCTTGTGTAATATTGCTTAATTACAAGCCTTGTCAGTGAACTATGGGGGGGGGGGGGGACTAACACAAAACTACACACAATGGAGGCTCGAGCCTTCACAGCAGCTGCTCCGTGGCGCTGAAATGCCTTGCCAGACAACCTGAGGGCACCTCAGATTGTGGACTGCATCAAAAGGCAGTTAAAGACTTTCTTGTTGAGAAAAGCTTTTTAATGTTCTGGTGTGACATCCTATGTAACATCTTTTAATTGTCTTCTTCTTCTTTCGGCTGCTCCCTTTAGGGGTCGCCACAGCGGATCATCTGCCTCCATCTCACCCTGTCCCCCACATCTTCCGCTGTAACATCAACCCTCACCATGTCTTCCTTCACTACATCCATGAATCTTTATGGTCTTCCTCTTTTTTCTCCTGCCTGGCAGCTCCATCTTCAACATCCTTTGTCCAATATATCCACTATCCCTCCTCTGCACATGTCCAAACCATCTCAGCCTTGCCTCTCTTACTTTGTCTCCAAACTGCTCAACCTGAGTTGTCCCTCTGGTATACTCATTTCTAATCCTGTCCCTCCTAGTCACTCCCAATGAGAATCTTAGCATCTTCAACTCTGCCACCTCCAACTCCACCTCCTGTCTTTTTGTCAACACCACCATCTCCAAACCATACATCATAGCAGGTCTCACTACTGTCTGGTAAAGCTTCCCTTTCACTCTTGCTGCTATCCTGTCACAAATCACCCCTGACACGCATCTCCACCCACTCCACCCTGCCTGTATTCTCTTCTTCACCTCTTTTGTGCATTTTCTGTTGCATTGGATGGTTGACCCCAGGTATTTAAACTGATCTACCTTCATTACTGCTACTCCTTCCATCTTCACCATTGCACCTGCCTCCCTCTCATTCACACTCATATATTCTGTCTTGCTTCTACCGACTTTCATTCCTCTTCTCTCCAGAGCATACCTCCCCCTCTCCAGGTTCTCGTCCACCTGCTCCCTATTCTCACTGCAGATCACCATGTCATCTGCAAACATCATGGTCCACGGAGACCCCTGCCTGACCTTGTCCGTCAGCCTGTCCATCACCATGGCAAACAAGAAGGGGCTCAGAGCCAATCTCTGATGTAATCCCACCCCCATCTTGAATCCATCTGTCACTCCTACAGCACACCTCACCACCGTCTCTCTGTCCTCATACATGTCCTGCACAACCCTCACAAACTTTGCCACTTCTGACTTTCTCATACAATACCACACTTCCTCTCTTGGCACCCTATCATATGCTTTCTCGAGATTCAAAAAAACACAGTGAGCTCCTGACCTTCTCTATACTTCTCCATCAACACTCTTAGAGCAAACATTGCATCTGTATTACTCTTTCTTGGTATGAAACCGTACTGCTGCTCACTGATTGTCACCTCTCCTCTTAACTAACTAACTACTAACTAACCTGCACTTATATAGCGCTTTTCTAGTCACAAAGACCACTCAAAGCGCTTTCACTAGTACTAACCCTCTATTCTAAGGGCCTATAGGAAACAGATATCTAGGGACAATTTAGAACAGCCAATTAACCTAACATGCATGTCTTTGGGTTGTGGGAGGAAACCGGAGCCCCCGGAGTAAACCCACGCAGCACAGGGAGAACATGCAAACTCCACACAGAAAGGTTCCAACCCCTGCCACCCTGGGGATTTGAACCAGCAACCTTCTAGCTGTAAGGCAACAGTGCTAACCACTGCACCACTGTGCTGCTACTTAACCTGGCTTCAACAACTCTTTCCCATATCTTCATAGTGTGGCTGATCAACTTTATACCTCTGTAGTTACTACAGCTCCGAGCATCACTTTTGTTCTTTAAAATTAGTACCAAAACACTTCTTCTCCACTCCTCGGGCATCATCTCCCTCGCCAAGATCGTGTTAAACAGTCTGGTTAAACAGTCCACTGCCATCTCTCCTAAACAGCTCCATACCTCCACAGGTATGTCATCTAGATCAACCGCCTTTCCATTCTTCATCCTCTTCAAAGCTGCCCTCACTTCCACCTTGCTAATCCTCGGGACTTCCTTGCTCATTATCTTTCCCTCATCCATCCTCCTCACTCTCATTTTCTTCATTCATCAGCTCTTCAAAGTACTCCTTCCACCTTCTCAACACACTCTCGTCATTTGTTAGTACAGTATCATTTCTGTCCTTAATCAGCCTAACCTGCAGCACATCCTTTCCTGTTCGAGCTCTCTGCCTAGCCAATCACTACAAGTCCTTTTCTCCTTCCTTAGTGTTTAGCCTCTCATACAACTCACTATATGCCTTTGCCACCTCTTTCTTTGCCATGTGCCGAGACTCCAAATACTCCTGTCTACTTTCTTCATCTCCCTTACTATCCCACTTTTTTTTTACTAACCTCTTCCTTTGAATACTTTCCTGTGCCTCCTCATTCCACCAAGTCTCCTTGTCTTCCTTCCTCTGTCCACTGGATACACCACGTACCTTTCTACCCATTTCCCTCAATACTTTTGCTGTACTTTCCCAGTCATCTGGTAATTTTCCCTACCACCCAGAACCTGTATCAACTCCTTCCTGAACTCTGTGTGACCTTCTTCCTTCTGTAACTTCCCCCACTTAATCTTTGGCTTTGCCTTCACTCTCTTCCTCTTCTTGCTTTCCAAAGTCATCCTACAGACTACCATCCAATGCTGTCTAGCTACGTTCTCCCCTGCCACCACCTTGCAGTCTCCCATCTCTTTCAGATTTCTCCTTCAGCATGAGACGTAGCAGATGCAACATCTTTTAATGTTTGTTTTTACTGTTGTTCTTAATCCTATTTGTGTAGCACTTTAAGGTTTTGCCCTGAAATGTAAATTAAACAAATTATTCTTATTATCATTATTACAAAACCGAAACAATGTGAAAGGTTCAAATAACCATGATACTGATTTAAGGTCAAATTGCCCAGTTCTACCCAATCACCTTCATTTTATGATTCAGTCAGCTGTGAGAGGACTTTGCTTCAATGTAAAGATTTTAATAATTACAGGGCCACACCAGTGTTGCATCTGTACACCAGGATTTCTGAAATTCTGAGAATGTGCAGTTAAGTTACACTTAAAGATTTAGTCCCTTTCATAATGCCCAGTGATAAATGAAGAGCCAGTATACAAGTTAAATAAATGCTTTATGCAGTCACAATTTGTGCCATAATGGAGCAGATATTTTTCTTCTCTTTCTCTCTCTTCTTCCTCCCTCTCTGCATGAAAGTCTCAAGAGAATTTTTATTTTTATGTCTCCCCTCTGGTTACTCCAGTGGCTGATTTATTCTCACTGTGAAATGCAGGAATTCCTTGTGGCTATTCGATCAGCTACAAGACACACAGAAACTGGAGAATTTAGATATTTGTGGATGCATTAAAGCTTAGCCCTGTGGATCAGTCACTTCTTGTCTGCAGATCAACAAGTAAACAAGCAGCACAGTTTTTTTTCCTCAACAGTTTTAATAAGCTCAACAGCAAGCGAAACCAGAGCTTTATATTGGGAGAGTCAGTGATTGGGAAATATTGTAACAGATATATATATATAAAAGCCAACTTTATTGTCATTCAATCCATACAGCCAATCATGTACAGTACAACGAAATTATGTTTCTCTTATCTACAATGTCAATCACATCTAGAATCAGAGGGGTAGCTGCCATGCAAGACGCCGCCACAAATTCCCTCCTCCCTTCCGCTGGATGGCAGGAAGTTCCACTTTTATATGGTCTTTGGCATGACCCAGCCGAGATTTGGACCCCGGCCTCCCGGGTGTGGGGCGGATGCTTGACCAACTAGGCTACCACTCCGGTGTGTGTGTGTGTGTATGACACTGAAGCATATATTACAATTGCCAGTTGATATGCTGCATTTGGTAATATGACCATACTTTTAAAAAAAATGAAAATCTGAATCTGAAAATTAATATTTCATTATGAAAACAAACATCCAAAGTAGAGCCGGCTGTATTAACAGCCTCCTTGACCTTGGAAAAGGACCAAAAAGCATACCCATATAACAGTCCTTCAGGCTAAAAATACCTAGTGATTTGGTTGATGCAAAAATATTTAAATAAAATGCACCCAGAATATGGTCTGATGTCCAGAGCTCCATCCAAATAAATGGGCTTGTATCCAAGTAGACACTTATAATTAGCTAATTGTTATTTTATGTTATTTTATGTGTTTCAATTCATCAGTACTCTTTGGTTCACAAAACATAAATTACTGGTTAATTTATCTTCTTCTTCTTCTTTTGGCTTCTCCTTTTAGCAGATCATCTGCCTCCATCTCACCCTATCCCTTGCATTTTCCTCTGTAACACCAACCCTCTCCATGTCCTCCTTCACTACGTCCATGAATCTTTGTGGTCTTCCTCTTTTTCTCCTGCCTGGCAGCTCCATCTTCAACATCCTTTGTCCAATATACCCACTATCCCTCCTCTGCACATGTCCAAACCATCTCAGCCTTGCCTCTCTTACTTCGTCTCCAAACTGCTCAACGTGAGCTATTCCTCTGATAAACTCATTTCTAATCTTGTCCCTCCTAGTCACTCCCAATGAAAATTTTAGCATCTTCAACTCTGCCATCTCCAGCTCCATCTCCTGTCTTTTTGTCAGCACCACTGTCTCCAAACCATACATCATAGCAGGTCTCACTACCATCCTGTAAATCTTCCCTTTCACTCTTGCTGCAACCTTTCTGTCACAAATCACCTCTGACACTCATCTCCGCCTACTCCACCCTGTCTGCAGTCTCTTCTTCACCTCTCGTGCATTTTCCATTGCTTTGGATGGTTGACCCCAGGTATTTAAACTGATCTATTTTCACAATCACTATTCCCTCCATCTTTACTATTGCACCTGCCTCCCTCTCATTCACACTCATGTATTCTGTCTTGCTTCTACTGACTTTCATTCCTCTTCTCTCCACAGCATACCTCCCCCTCTCCAAGTTCTCTTCCACCTGCTCCCTACTCTCACTGCAGATCACAATGTCATCTGCAAACATCATGGTGCACGGCCATCACCATGGCAAACAAGAAGGGGCTCAGAGCTGATCTTTGATGTAATCTCACTCCCACCTTGAATCCATCCATCACTCCTACAGCGCATTTCATCACCGTCTCGCTGTCCTCATACATGTCCTGCACCACCCTCACATACTTCTCTGCCACTCCTGACTTTCTCAAACAGTACCACACTTCCTCTCTTGGCACCCTATCATATGCTTTCTCTAGATCCACAAAGACACAGTGCAACTCCTTCTGACCTTCTCTATACTTCTCCATCAGCACTCAGAGCAAACATTGCATCTGTAGTACTCTTTCTTGACATGAAACTGTACTGCTGCTCACTGATTGTCACCTCTCCTCTTAACCTGGCTTCAACAACTCTTTCCTACATCTTCACAGTGTGGCAGAGCAACTTTATGCCTTTGTAGTTACTTCAGCTCTGAGCATCACCTTTGTTCTTTAAAATTGGTACCAAAACACTTCTTCTCCACTCCCACACCACGTACCTTTCTACCCGTTTCCCTCAATACTTCTGGTCTACTTTCCCAGTCATCTGGTAATTCTTCCCTACCACACAGAGCCTGTATCAACTCCTTCCTGAACTCTGTGCAACCTTCTTCCTTCTGTATCTTTCCCCATGTAGTCTTTGGCTCTGCCTTCACTGTTTTCCTCTTCTTGCTTTGAAAAATCCTCCTACAGACTACCATCCAATGCTGTCAAGCTACATTGTCCCCTGCCAAAACCTTACAGTCTCCTATTGCTTTCAGAATTCTCCTTCTGCATAAGATGTAGTTCGCCTGTGAGCACCCTCCTCCACTCTTGTAAGTCACCCTATGTTCCTCTCTCTTCTTGAAGTATCTGTTCACCACAGCCATTTCCATCCTTTTAGCAAAATCCACAACCATCTGTCCTTCCACATTTCTCTCCTTAAGACCATACCTACCCAGAACCTCCTCATCACCTCTGTTCCCTTCACCTACATGTCCATTAAATTCCACTCCAATCACCAGTCTCTCCCCCTGGGAACACCCTCTACCGCTTCATCCAACTTACTCCGGAATTCCTCTTTCTCTTCTGCCTGATATTCAACTTGTGGGGCATACACACTGACAACATTCAACATCACACCTCTGACATCTAGCTTCAAACTCATGATTCTGTCTGACCACCTCTTTACCTCCTGAACACTCTTCACATACTCTTCCTTCAAGATTACTCCTACTCCATTAATCTTCCTATCTACACCATGGTAGAACAGTTTAAATCCACCTCCAGTGCTCCTAGCCTTGCTTCCCTTCCATCTGGTTTCTCACACAGTATATCTACCTTTCTTCTCTCCATCATATCAGCCAACTCTCTGCCTTTACCAGTCATAGTCCCTACATTTAACGTCCCTACTCTCACCTCCACACTTCTACATTTCCTTTTTTCTCTCTCCCTCCAAACATGTATTCCCCCTCTCCTCCTCCTCGATCTTCAACCAACAGCAGCCCAATTTCCACCGGCACCCTGTCAGTTATCAGCACCGGTGGCAGTCGTTGCTAACCTGGGCCTCGACCGATCCGGTATGAAAGTCTCGTTCGTCATGAACCACATGTCTGATTTGGCAAAGGTTTTACATCGGATGCCCTTCCTGACACAATCCTTCTCATTTACCCGGGCTTGGGACCGGCACTAGGAGTACACTGGCTTGTGCACCCCCTGTGGCTGGGTTTACTGGTTAATTTATGTGTCTGTTAAATAAATTTTGTTTAGATTTAATTTTGTGTGTTGTGAATGGTGAAGTTCAACTCCTATTCGTGAGCCAAAGTTAGCTCCCACCCCCTCATGTACAGAGCACAGCAGAGCTGAGACCAGAAGCACATGGAGAGCAGAGGGAGTAAGTGAGTGAAATCCCCCGTTACCCTTCAACTGGTTCGGAAGTGACAACAGAAACAACTGAGGTGACCAGAAACGTGTGTTATGGTTTAGCATCTTTGGATTAGCAGCTCTGAATCCTGGAATCTCTCCTTAACCAAGGGGATGGTGAGCTGTCTGAAATGAGGAGACACTCATCCCCTCCTTTCTTGCCCAGGTGAAATCTCTCTGGTGTGGTAGGAATAACTAAGCCACACACTGTTGCTGACTATTAAAGGGTGCAACCAACAAGACAACAACTCTTCAAAAAGAAGCTTAAGTTCTGACTGAAGTTTGACTAAAGGCATTAGTACCGTTGACCAGAACAAGGAACAATATTGAACTTAATGTTGGTGAGGGTAGTATCTTACGGAATGGCGAATCCTGACGGACATGGCAATTTTTGGATTCGCAAACTTTTCTGACAAATGTTGGCGAATATCAAGCAAAAATAAAGCTAGTATGTCATGGTGCAGCAAATGCTGAGGAGAGTTCACAAACACAACGCTTTTTGGGTTTTGTCAGGGCTTGCAAAAGGCTGCACACAGTTCGGACATAGCTTTTAGGGTCACCAACAGGGGAAAAAAACAAAAGAATTTCAGTGACATGCTTTACAACTGTTTATAAATGCACAGAACTACTTTGCAGCTGTTTGTGGAAAAATGCATCCAAACAAGAAAAACTGTTGACAACCTTAAAAAATGTTGGCAAAGTGCTTGGCAACCTTTTACGAACTCTGAAGAGACCAAAAAGTGCATTGCTTGTGAAGGTTCCTCAGCAGTCGTCACTCTGTGAGATATAGGGGTTATACATGAGACCAAGCGAACTTTAGTTTAGTTTATTTTGGTCACATAAACAGAAAATATTTTGAACATTCTTACATATTAACACAAAAAAGCCAATGGCTTACGTACTGTCTTTTTATGCATTTGTTCACTATTTACTTCCTGAAAAGTCATAGGTTGAAGAATGAGCCTATTCTACCTATTTAAACATATATGGTGTTCACATTCTTGATGGTCAAATGACTGTAAGTAGGTGTGTTTGTTTACAGAGAAGCCGACTACTGTCAAGCTTTTATTTTTCTCTTTTTTTTATTTCAACACCGTGAAATCTCCTCAACTCCTCTGGCTCCAGCTAATTATTCCGGCCTTCACTTAAGCATTATCTACCTATCAAACCTAGACACTGGTCTATTATTCTATTACAAAATCTTGGACTGGCTCTGAGAAGTACTGGTTACAGGTTAATCATACATCATTTATGCATGAAGACCTTTAAATGCATAGTTTTCATTTTATGTCAAGGAGAAAGAAATTAGTGTTCATTAGTTTTGACAGTGCATCTCTGTTCTGTGCATTCTCTGTTCTGTCAGTGTATGTGGAAAAAGGCACATTTAAGATGAACTAATAAGGTGCATAAGCAATTATGTCAATTGTTATTGTATTAGATTACTCTCAAGTGGGCATATTGGGCATCATTCAAATGTATTGAATCTGTGTTCCTTGTTTTGAAATATCATCTTAGGACCATTTTTCACCTCTACAGTAGCTTACTGTATAAATGTAACTAATTAGTATAATTAAATTATCCTCAAAACATCTCAAGGAACAAGTGACATGTTGTTTTGCAGGTTTCTCTTGTCTTTTTGGCTGCATTTGCATACTACCTTGTTCATCCTGCTCTGTTGGAATGAGCAACCAGCAATCTGTGCTGACCTCTGCATGACCCACTGAACCTGTACAGGGCTATCTACATGCTGCCTGCTGCTGCTGTGTATTGTCTGTTACTACAGCTACCCTTCGATCCAGGAACATCAATTATATCAATAAGCTACTTCCTCTGCCAAGATTTCACATGCATTATGGAGTGTTGACACATCACTTTACACCCTATTGCAACTGTAGCAGGAGACTTGGTATTCACACAAAAAAGAAAAAGGCAACAGAAAGATGAAGCTCACACAGATCATTAAAGGGATGACTGTTGCTGACTTCACCGTATTCTCTATATTAGGTCCCATCAAAAAGACATCTCCTTCAATAAAAGGACGTAAACTGAAGAAAAACTTTAGAATGGATATTCATTAGTTTTACCCTGTGGATTACATGCCACAATGGTCCACTAAGGAGAACAGATGTGTCAGACTCAGTCAAGTAGAGGCCAAAACTAAAAGGGTGAAACCATACTGAGGGCCAAATGCACCAACATTCATTGAAAACAAGAGCACTCTGAGGCGAGTGTAATATCCCCCACCTCCGTCTTCTTTGAAGATATGTCACTAAAGGAGAACAGTTTTGAACTTTTTCATATAATTATTGGGGCAGAACCCAATTAAGATAAGATAAGATAAGATAAGATAAGATAAGCCTTTATTAGTCCCACAACGGGGAAATTCCAGGATTGCAACAGCACAGGGATAGCAACACTCAGAGCAACAATCAGAAGGCAAGAAAAAAAAGCAAGGGCAGCTAATATACATATGTACATATTACTATATATACATATACACTCACCGGCCACTTTATTAGGTACACCATGCTAGTAACGGGTTGGACACCCTTTTGCCTTCAGAACTGCCTCAATTCTTCGTGGCATAGATTCAACAAGGTGCTGGAAGCATTCCTCAGAGAGTTTGGTCCATATTGACATGATGGCATCACACAGTTGGCGCAGATTTGTCGGCTGCACATCCATGATGCGAATCTCCCGTTCCACCACATCCCAAAGATGCTCTATTGGATTGAGATCTGGTGACTGTGGAGGCCATTTGAGTACAGTGAACTCACTGTCATGTTCAAGAAACCAGTCTGAGATGATTCCAGCTTTATGACATGGCGCATTATCCTGCTGAAAGTAGCCATCAGAAGTTGGGTACATTGTGGTCATAAAGGGATGGACATGGTCAGCAACAATACTCAGGTAGGCTGTAGCGTTGCAACGATGCTCAATTGGTACCAAGGGGCCCAAAGAGTGCCAAGAAAATATTCCCCACACCATTACACCACCACCACCAGCCTGAACCATTGATACAAGGCAGGATGGATCCATGCTTTCATGTTGTTGACGCCAAATTCTGACCCTACCATCCGAATGTCGCAGCAGAAATCGAGACTCATCAGACCAGGCAACGTTTTTCCAATCTTCTATTGTCCAATTTCGATGAGCTTGTGCAAATTGTAGCCTCAGTTTCCTGTTCTTAGCTGAAAGGAGTGGCACCCGGCGTGGTCTTCTGCTGCTGTAGCCCATCTGCCTCAAAGTTCGACGTACTGTGCGTTCAGAGATGCTCTTCTGCCTACCTTGGTTGTAACGGGTGGTTATTTGAGTCACTGTTGCCTTTCTATCAGCTCGAACCAGTCTGGCCATTCTCCTCTGACCTCTGGCATCAACAAGGCATTTCCGCCCACAGAACTGCCGCTCACTGGATATTTTTTCTTTTTCGGACCATTCTCTGTAAACCCTAGAGATGGTTGTGCGTGAAAATCCCAGTAGATCAGCAGTTTCTGAAATACTCAGACCAGCCCTTCTGGCACCAACAACCATGCCACGTTCAAAGTCACTCAAATCACCTTTCTTCCCCATACTGATGCTCGGTTTGAACTGCAGGAGATTGTCTTGACCATGTCTACATGCCTAAATGCACTGAGTTGCCGCCATGTGATTGGCTGATTAGAAATTAAGTGTTAACGAGCAGTTGGACAGGTGTACCTAATAAAGTGGCCGGTGAGTGTATACACAGACACACAGTGCAGAGCATTGTAGCTGGATGGAATAAATATACGAGTATAAAAACACAGTGCGGAGCATTGTAGCTAGATGGAATAAATATGTAGATATATAAACACCCACAGTATGGAGCATTGCAGCTAGGTGGAATAAAATATGTAAATATATAAACACACACAGTGCGGAGCAATGTAGCTAGATGGAATAATATGTAGATATATAAACACACAGTGCGGAGCATTGTAGCTTGATGGAATAAATATATAGATATATAAATATAAACACACCCAGTGCGGAGCATTGTAGCTAAGCCTATCATCCATGAATATACAGTACAACATACTGTAAACTGTCATATACAACCCATAGTTGTGGATCAGGATCCCAGGTGAACCTGTGCAGGAAGTGTGGTGACTCTAGAGCACTTCAACAGTAAGAGGGCACAGGGAATGCTAACCTTGACCTTATGACCTCTTGACCCCAAATCCACAGTCAGTGGTCAGGGCGTAAGCCTTCCAAGACTTGTCTTAGATGCAACTATGGTATGGATTTGAAAAGCCTACATAATTTTTGTTTTCAGTAGTTATTGGGTTTACAAGATTTAGAGAAAAACTGACCTCTGACCTTGACCTCAAGGTCATCCGATCAGAATCAAATTGCAATATGTGCATAATCAGCATATATCAAACCCTGGTACCAAGTTTCAAAATAATTGGAACAAAACTGTAGGAGTAGTTGATTTCACAGAAGTGGGACAGACGGACGGACAGACGGATGGATGGACCGCCCCATAACATAACCCCCCTTTGGTCTTTGACCGGCGGGGATAAAAAATATGTCAGTAGTAAGACACCTGTATCTCGACAAATAATTAAGATAAGATGATCTGAACTGCCCTAAGACATCATCATCATTATTTTTACAAGTTTCCTTCTTTACTTTATTGGTCTGTATTGTATACTATTAGGATTGTGTATGTATTTTGTACAGTTTTTATCTTGTCTTTTGTGTATTTTAAAAGCCCAGTGAGAGACTGGCATTGCAAATTAGCCTAGGCTACAAATGCTTTGGTCTGTAGCAATGATCTATGTTACATACTTGTCCCTATACAAATAAACAATAAATGAATAAAACATCAGCAGTTGTACTGAATTATTTTTTAATGAAAATGTCAAGCAGTCTAAAACTAGCAAAAACTTTTGTTCTCAAGGATTTTTTTCATTAACATGAGCAATAAGCAAAATGAGAATATTTCAAAAGTGAGGAATGTGTGCAAATATTTCAAACACAAAGCTATTAACACTCACCTTGTGATTACATTAAAAAGAGTAAAAAGAGGACTTTAGGTCCTTTTTTCTGACAGTCTAGCCTAAAGTTAATTAACAGTATCTGCTGTAGATACGCACCACTGTTGAATGTGTCATAAGCAGCATTCACACTACAATTGATGAGCTGAAATCATGTGTCCATTAGCATAAATTGACACCTAAACAGCTCTGGATGTCTTTTTCAAACTACCAGCAGACCATGGTCTGATCCCCTGCAGATAACGGTCCATTTCTCCGGTGTGTCCTCATGCAATGTCATGTCCTCATGCCATGATGTCAAACAAACAACAGTCAGCCTGGAAGCTGGAGGTGCTGTGTGTGGTCATTGGCTACTGATCAATATTACAATATTAATGAGTATCACCGGTGTTTTTAACAAGTCTTTTAATTTTGTCACTCTTTCAAACTCAGCACAGATCAGTGGTTGATTGGAATGCACCAATCTTTAGTTAAATGGTTGCTGTTCTTTGCCCTCCATTTTAACAGAGTTGAAAAATGCACCCGATTTTACATAATTATTGTCATTTTTTTTACATATTGACACTGAATAGCAAACAGACACAGGCTGTGTGGCTGTGTGTGTGCTGCTTTTTGCATTTTTTTTTTCAGAAGGGGCTGTCACATACTGTAGAAAAAGAGGAGCAGAAGATCACATGGTGCACATTAACGAGCGGCAAATCAGGATGCATGAATGAGCATGAAGTGAAGGACTGCACAGTGCATGTATGTGCAGGCTGAACAGGGAGGCTGTCTGGGGCCGAACCAACATGTCTCCGACAGCGTTCAGTCCAGGACAGGCTGGTCTCACCTCGACAGCAGCTGGGAAGGGTCACAGCCACTGTAAACTCCAAGGAGATTTGAAAGAAACTTTTCGCTCTCTGCCACTGTGATATTTGTGTAATGGTGGCACATGCAGTTGTCTGCTGCAGCTTCAAAATTAATATTGATGGGCTGGGTGTTGCAATACATTCTAAGATTTGTAGTATCTGTCGTGTTTATACAATATAACAGTTGCCCAGTTATTATCAACATTGAGTTATATTATTGTATACCAAATATAACTGGGCCACGGGCCATACAGTTTTTCATACAGCTGATACACACACCTAATCGATAATTAATAGATTATATTGTAGATTATTTGTTTTATAAACTGTATTTTGATACAACCCAATCCCTGGGCCAAGGCCAGAACCACCTTTCTCTCAGCCTGGGAACAGCAAGTTCACCTCCACCCCACATCAAGGTGGCCCAATTCACTAACACATACTGTACATGGTCTCTTTTGCTCACAGCCAGGATGACCAACACCTACCTATGTGCCAGGCTGGGATTCAAACCCATGACACCGTGATCTCAAAACCTCTCACTCTACCACTGAGCCAAAGAGGAATTCCTCACCAGCTCTCAGCTAGTAACGGAGGTGTACTCTGACAGTGTCATGAACTGCACCACTGACTACTTCCCCATGGAGGGGTGTGTAACACCTTTTCCCTTAAGGAAGTAGTGCAGGTGTCCAATCCCAGACAAGCCCCCATTTCTGTTACAACCCAATCCGTGGGCCAAGGCCACAACCACCTTTCTCCCAGCCTGGGAACACCAAGTCCGTCTCAACCCCATGTCAAGGTAGCCCAATTCACTAACACCCTTGGCCCAAGGGAAACTGACACATACATCGTCTCTTTCGCTCACAGCCAGGCAGACCAACACCTACATCCCAGGCTGGGATTCGAACCCATGCCACCATGATCCCAAAACCTCTCACTCTACCACTGAGCCAAGGAGGAATTTCTCACTAGCGCTTAGCTAGTAACGGAGGTGTACTCTAACAGTGTCATGAACTGCACCAATAACTAATTCCCCATGGAGGGGTGCATAACAATTTCGATAAATGGTCTGTGATCTAATGCTATGTGTTTTCTATTTCCTGCCCAATGAAAAAGAGATATCCAGGATTAACACCCAGGATGTTAAAAATATTATTCTACTTAATTAATATAGCTGTTTAAATACATTTTTTTTTCTAAAAAAAAAAAGTGTCCACATTCAGTTTCTGCTTCTACTCTGGTATAAAAATTGCAATCATAGACAGGAATACTATCAGAAAACTGGACCCCGTGAAAAGATAAGCCATCCATTGGCCTCAGTAACCATCAACAGCAATAGCCACTAGCACCTTGCTGCATTTAAAATCCCCCTGAAAGTGCTGCTCACACCAACTGCAGAAAAGCGGAAGAGTGACAGCATGTGCAGATATAAGGAACTGCTGTAGGTAAAATCTTAGCTAAGACGGAAAAATCTAGGAGAAAGGTGTAAGAAAAGGTCACGGTATAGAGAAAAATAAATAAGCAGCAATCAAATTGACAAAGTAGGTAATGAACCAACAGAAAGATCAATTCAAATCCCAGTAAAGCCCAGGAAGCCACATGGGAGGGTGACAAAGAGGGATGGTGCCACAGTATATAGAGGAAAGGTTAAAAAATGATGGGTTGAGACAATGATGCTTATATTGCAGACTTAGGCATGGGAAGAGAGATGCCGTCAGGCACTGAAGGAGAGAGCAATTAGATTTATCTGCTCATTAACAGAAGGGATAATTGACTACAAGAGTCTGCAGTGATACACTAAGAGACAGGGGGAGAGGGAGAAAATGAGCCAGGGAGAGAGAAGTGAGAGCAGGTGGAAGGAGAAAAGACAAGAGCCAGGCAGGGAGGGATTGGGATGAAAGGGGAACAAGGCAGGGGAAATAAACAAGGGAGAGGTGAAAAATGAAATGGATGGGGAGAAAGGAGAAAGAAGGATCGGGGAGGGAGAAAATCAGCCCACAGAGAATGATGTAAAAAAAGGATTAGTTAGTGGAGAGGGAGTAGGAGGGAAGGCAGGAGGAGCAAATGAGGATAAATGTACAGAATGGTGTTAGTGCAAGTGCGTGCACATGTGTGTTTGTACCCTATTCGCACTCGGTTCCCACACAGATTCATTTGTGTGCAGCATTATAATTTGTGATGTCACGGAATTGTCAGGACTTTCATTTTGGCAAACGAGGGTCGCCAAAGTATGCATGAACACATGCGTGCAGAGACACACACAGGCACACACACAGACCGAGGTATAAATGCTGCAACTGAAAGCCAACTAACACCGCATTATTGTCCACCCGCTGAGACAATTTTCAACAATAGTTTCAATCAAGTCCTGGCACTGAGCTCTGAAAAAGGTACGGCAACCTCCAGATTGGCATGTGTGTCATTACTGCTTTATGTTTGCCAATCAGTCACTCACACAGCCATGCATTAGTCACTGAAGTTGGAGGTGCAGCTATGATGATGGATAATGCCGTCATTACTCTGTCCTGAAGGGCCTAAAACATTTCCTTTAGATATAAAAATACTGACAGATTAAAATGTGGCAGTTTTATTTAGATTTGATTAAATGTCTAAATTTATTTAAGTGACTCAATCACGCAAACTTGTAGAAGTTTCATTGCCAAGGCTGTAACTGCTGCACGGATTCTAATCAGTGATATATTTTTCTAACTCTGGATGGAAGTCATGATGGAGAGTATATGGGAATAAAAATGTCCTTTATCAAGAGGCAAAACTGCTCCGTTAGCAAGTCCATTTATCCACTATTTTGGTCTTGACTGCAATATTGCTATTGACTGTGATGAACTTTTTATACTGGTTTATTGGCTTCCAAGCACTGCTGTAGTCTCAGGGTCAACTCAGTCCGTCCTTTGATATGCTCTTATCATGCCAAATTCTCGTTAGTTGGGCAGCTGTCGTTAATCCAATAAAGAAAACGTGCAAACTCATTAGCCTTGCTAGATTTATACATTATGTTTGCCAATGGAAGGAACAGATTACCTTTAAAAAACAAAACACAACTTTGTTTTACCATTGGTTGATGCAATCAAACGTAAGAGCTGACATAATGTGTACAACCATCAGATTTGTATTCGGTGTTAAAGCTAAATGACACAGACAGCCAAAAAGTTAAATTACTAGCAAGGCATATCATCTAAAAATAGTAAGCTCTCAGTTTATTACGCCAATTTTTGTATTTACTTAAATACAGGCACTTCAGTCCCTTTAGATTTCTTTGGCTGATGAGCTAGAATTTCCTGAGGAAGAATCTGAATGACCAACCTTAATCTGATGTTGCAGTTTTGACCATTTTGCTTGCATTTTGGTTTAGAGCCATATACCAGAAACAATTACACCAATGCTCCAGTCTTTTGTTAGTGCTAATCAGATCCTGACATTAGCACTGAACTGAACTAATAAATCCACTGCATTTACAATAAATCATAAACAAGAACACCCTGGAGTGAGTGCAATATCCCCCGTCTCTGTTTTCTTTGAAGATCCCAATATCTTTCTAAAGGAGAGCAGTCAGCTTTTCCATGTAATTATTGAGGTAGAACCAAATCATGATCATAATCAGCTATGGCTATACAACAAAAATAGTTTTACAACATCTGTGAATATCAAACACTGGCACCAAATTTCAAAATATTTGGAACAAAATTGTAGAAGGAGTTGATTTCACAAAACAGGTACTGTCTATTAACTGAGGTGAAATAGGACATCATGAATCAGGGGCTATAACTCATGCAAGAATCATCCAATTGGAGCCAAACTGCACGACGCACATTATCACTGCCTATCAAACCCTGGTACCAAGTTTCAAAACACTTGGAACAAAATAGTAGGAGGAGTTGATTTCACAAAACCGTTACAGATGGACAGGAGAAGGACAGACAGACGGTCATCACCATACCATAATTCCGTTTGGTCTTCAACCAGTGGGGATAATAAATAGCATGATAAAGTCACCAATTTATTAAATAGAATTCACAAACTATAATACCAGCAGCACAGATAACATTGGTGCAAACACATGTTTGTTGGGTCTTGATCCAGACATCTTTTAGATGCATCACATTGCCAGTAAAAGCAAGAAAAAGATTCTGAATTGATGCACAAAATGTTAAAGAATCAATTTTTAAATGTTCAGAATTCACCAGAAACCCATGTCTGTCTATGCCAGAGCTGAAGAGAAAGTAACCAGGTACTGTAGCAGGATATATGTCGGTTAAATGTAACATTCTAGTGAATGTGTCACATCTCTGTTCCCCCTGCAAGATATTCATTATGAGCCATTACAAATACTTTACTTTGAATGTACCAAGTAGTCTCAAAGTGAGGAAAAAAGAAATACTGAACAGAAGATGCACTGATAACCATTTCATCATCTCATCACTGTAATTGAATTAAACTGTGATGTACCTTGATTCCCACGCCAACTTCTCAGCACCAGTGATCCATAAAAACTTCTAGCCCAACCTGATTATTTGTATTTCTAAGTCCGAAAAGAAGATCAAATGAAGTGCAATGTCAAAGTGCAAATTCTATCCATAACTTTACAGACCAATCAAATTTACATTAACAATACTAGTGTATACTCGTGCATGCCCGTAGAAACCCGTGCGTGCCCGTAGAGGGGATGCATTGGAACAGAATTCTTGCCAGTTACAGGACAGTTGGTATAGCAACACAGCACTAAGTGGCAATCACATGTGACGGCTTTTGTATGCAGCAAAACATAAAAATCACACAAAATATGCCCTGCCATCTGGGGCAGTTTGCCCCTGCTTGTTACTTCTTCTCCTGCCTGTCACTGTTCTGTGTTATGTTGCTTACCTGTGTCTATATACTGTATATGTCTTGTAGGGAGTCATGTGCTCTGTCTATGTGCCGTCATATAGACATCATCTGGTGGGTCTTCTTCTTCTTCTTCGTTCAGACCACTGAAGGGTCTCCTCCTGTCTCAGATGGCTATGTTGTTCACAGTCACGCCTGTGGCGTACTGGTGGAACCTGAGGTGTTTCATGTTCACGGCATCCTTTCTGACGTGCAGCAGTTCTCATTCTATTGTTCTTCATCTGGTGGGTCTTCTTCTTCTTCGTTCAGACCACTGGTTGAGGGATAGGTGCATCGTAATTCTAGTTCATGGGCACAATCCTGAAAAAGTGGCTTTCGACTCTGTTCAGGAAGGCCCATGCATGCCTGTGGAAACCAAGAAACTGGAGCATCCGGAGAAAATCAGTGCTTTGCTTGGCATTTTACACATTTGGAGTGTAGACTGGCATTCATCAAGGTTACATATTTGCCGTCATGTAGGCATGGTGAGTCGTCCTATGATGCCTGAGTTCATAGGACGCGCTACGATGATGAGACAGAGATCATAGGCCATCCTATGATGTCCTAGAAATGTGCTTTAAAGTCTGTCGTACATCTCAGATGTTTCATCTTTATGGCATCTTTTCTGACATGCAGCAGTTGTCATTCTATTGCTCTCCATCTGGTGGGTCTTCTCTTCTTCGTTGAGACTACTGGTTGAGGGGATAGGTGCGTCGTAATTCCAGTTCATGGACAGGATCATGAAAATAGATCTGAGCCAAAAGAGGCTTTCCGGCATGGACTCACTGTATATGACATCATAAAGACATGAAGGCAGCCTTGATGTATATGACATCATAAAGACATGTTGCCTGATGTCTGTCACTGTATATGACATCATAAAGACACGAAGGCAGGCTTGATGTATATGACATTATAAAGACACATTTGTCTATGTGAAGTCATATAGGCATCGCGAGTTGTCCTATGATGCCTGACTCCAAGGTCTATATGACATCATAAAGACACATTTGTGTACGTGTTCTATGATGCCTGAGTTCAAAGACACATGGTCTATATGACATCATAAAGACACATTTGTCTATGTGTCCTATGATGCCTGAGTTCATAGGACGTCCTATGATGTTCAGGCAGAGATCACAAGCCGTCCTATGATGTCCTATAAACGTCACAGACAGACACACACACAGAGATTTCTTGCTTTTATAGTGATAAACTGGATCCTTACATTTACTAGTGAATAACAGTCATCCATAAATACTTTTCACCTGCACCTAACATTTTCCCACAGTGCTCATACAGACAACACCAGGTTGCACGTATAAGCTCACCCCTTGGTTGTGAATTTACAGTGCATTTGGAAAGTAGTCACAGTGCTTCACTTTTCCACATTTGGTTATGTTACAGCCTTATTTCAAATGGGATTAAATTATTTTTTTTCCTCAAAATTCTACAAACAATACCCCTTAATGACAATGTGAAAAAAAATTTTTTTTTAATTTTTGCAAATTTATTAAAAACAAAAAACTAAGAAATCACATGTACATAAGTATTCACAGCCTTTGCTCAATACTTTGTTGATGCACCTTTGGCAGCAATTACGGCCTCAAGTCTTTTTGAATGTGATGCCACAAGCTTGGCACACCTATCTTTGGGCAGTTTCGCCCATTCCTCTTTGTAGCACCTCTCAAGCTCCATCAGGTTGGATGGGAAGCGTCGGTGCACAGCCATTTTCAGATCTCTCCAGAGATGTTCAATTGGATTTAAGTCTGGGTTCTGGCTGAGCCTCTCAAGAACATTCACAGAGTTGTCCTGAAGCCACTCCTTTGATATCTTGGCTGTGTGCTTAGGGTCGCTGTCCTGCTGAAAGATGAACCGTCACCCCTGTCAGAGGTCAAGAGCACTCTGGAATCCTGAGTAGTCTCCCAGTTCCTGCCGCTGAAAAACATACCCACAGCATGATGCTGCCACTACCATTGGCGTGGTTATGAACGGTGCCTGGTTTTCTTCAAACATGACGCACGGCATTCACGCTAAAGAGTTCAATCGTTGTCTCATCAGACCAGAGAATTTTGTTTCTCATGGTCTGAGAGTCCTTCAGGTGCCTTTTGGCAAACTCCAGGTGGGGTGCCATGTGCCTTTTACTAAAGAGTGCCTTCCGTCTGGCCACTCTACCATACAGGCCAGATTGGTGGATTGCTGCAGAGATGGTTGTCCTTCTGGAAAGTTCTCCTCTCTCCCCAGAGGAACGCTGGAGCTCTGACAGAGTGACCATCGAGTTCTTGTTTCAGCCAGTTTAGATGGCCGGTCAACTCTAGGAAGAGTCTTGGTGGTTCCGAACTTCTTCCATTTATGGATGATGGAGGCCACTGTGTCTATTGGGACCTTCAAAGCAGCAGAAATTTTTCTGTACCCTTCCCCAGATTTGTGTCTCAAGACAATCCTGTCTCGGAGGTCTACAGACAATTCCTTTGACTTCATGCTTGGTTTGTGCTCTGAAATGCACTGTCAACTGAGGGACCTTATATAGACAGGTGTGTGCCTTTCCAAATCATGTCCAATCAACTGAATTTACCACAGGTGGACTCCAATTAAGCTGTAGAAACATCTCAAGGATGATCAGTGGAAACAGGATGCACCTGAGCTCAATTTTGAGCTTCACGGCAAAGGCTGTGAATACTTATGTACATGTGATTTCATTCATTCATCTTCTTCCGCTTAATCCTTTTCGGGTCGCAAGGGGGCTGGAGCCTATCCCAGCATCTTTTGGGTGAGAGGCAAGGTACACCCTGGACAGATCACCAGTCCATCGCAGGGCCAACACAGAGAGACAGACAACCATTCACTCTCACAGTCATACCTAAGGACAATTTAGAATCCCCAGTTTTGATGCCAATTAACCTAACTTGCATGTTTTTGGCATGTGGCAGGAAACCGGAGAAATCCCGGAGTAAACCCACGCAGACACAGGGAGAACATGCAAACTCCACACAGATCACTGCTGGTCGGGGGCTGGGATCGAACCCAGGATCCCCTGGCCAAGGGTGAGTTGCTGTGCTGCCGCAGTGCTAACCACTCCGCCACTTTGTTTTTTATTTTTAATAAATTTGCAAAAATCTCAAAAACAATTTTTTTCACGGTGTCATTATGGGGTATTGTGTGTAGAATTTTGAGGGGAAAATGAATTTAATGCCTTTTGGAATAAGGCTGTAACATAACAAAATGTGGAAAAAGTGAAGCGCTGTGAATATTCCAAATGCACTGTATGAGAAAAACACACAAGTGCAAGAAAATCTAAATTTAAAAGAAAAAACTTGCAAACAAGAATGAAGTCACAAAAACTCCTAAATTTCAGAGGGGAAAAAGGTAAATGCACAAGTATAAGCAGCTGCAAATTTATGAGAAAACACTAATCTGCAAGAAAAAAATTCAAGATAAATATATGGGGGAAAAAATGAAGACACAAGTGTCTTTTGGCAAGTCAAAGGGCTGAGTAGGTATTAATTTTTGAAGAACTTTTAGCCACAGTGGCTGGTGAACACAAAAGTTAACGTTAAGCCCTTGCGCTAATCACAAAAGGCTGTATATGCATTATGTTTTATGTATGGGAATCAAATTAAATATATGCACTATTTGGTTACAATAAAAAAAAACTGAAAATATCTGCTGACACATGGCAGTCAGTGCTCAGTCGTGTTCAGTATTAAAGACATATTTATCATTCCTTTACCATGTATTAAAATTCCATGCTATGTTATCTGAGATAAAATTAAAGGCACATTTACATATGCCCCCTTCTAAAGTCATTTATACATTTATCCATCTGCTTGTCCCTAAATTAGAATGCACCCTTCAAATTCTACTCTAGCACATGGACACCCGTGTTCTACATAAAGCTCTGTGGGATTTGGGATTTAAGAGACAAAGGCTTCTAAAATACAACTCCGCAAAGTAGCAGCCTAACTCTGAGCCAGACACACAAGAGTTTCTTGGGTGGCGAGACACGGGTTGACGTGTGATGCACCATTAATACAGCATCACGCCTTTGATTCTACAAAGGTGGACTCGAGCTGCACAATGTGGGAAACGGAGAACAGAGAAAAATGGTAAGAGTGGGAGAGCAATCCACACGTTGTCACCAACCTCATCAGACATTTTTTTTTCTGTTTATGATCCAACGAATCTCCAAGTAAAGAAGTCATTGCCCCCAGTTGCATCATGGATACATTAAAGATGAGAAGGAAATAAAACACATGGGGAAGGTGAGAGCAAGGAGTGAAAACTCTCGACTCCTCACCGCTGCCCTACTTGCATGACTCCCCCCATCCTGCTGCTGTTGCTCCATCTCTTAATGCTTTCCCTCCTTTAGGCATTTAATCTGTGATGAACTGTGTTCTCGTCTACCGTTTTATTGTTCGCAATGGTGCATCATTCAACAGCAGTAATGACACCTTGTCAATGTGGTGCTTGTAAATTTTAATTATTAAACTAATGCAATCAGACAGTACACATCTTTAATTACTTGTTGTGGGGTTTGAAGAAGATTCCACCTTTTAATGAAATCAATTTACTGGCTTTTCACATCAATTTTTATGTGGACTAGCCGTGTATATTTGAGGCTGCTCAAGCATATTTTGACCCTTTCACTGGTAGACAATTGCCTTGCTCTTATTTTAAAAGGTCAGTTGCTGCTAAACCAGGTGTGCTGTAGGAGTGACAGGTGGATTCAAGGTGGGGGTGGGATTACATCACTTCTTGTTTGCTATGGTGATGGACAGGCTGACAGAGGAGATCAGGCAAGAGTCTCCGTGGACCATGATGTTTTCAGACAACACTGTGATCTGTAGTGAGAGTAGGGAGCAGGTGGAAGAGAACCTGGAGAGGTGGAGGTATACACTGGAGAGATGAGGAATGAAAGTTAGAAGGAAGACAGAATACATGAGTGTAAATTAGAGGGAAGCAGGTGTAAGCGTAAAGATGCAAGGAGTAGAGGTAATGAAGGTAGATGAGTTTAAATACCTGGGGTCAATCACTCAAAGCAATGGACAGTGCACAGGAAATGTGAAGAAGAGCGTGATGGCCAGGTGGAGACAAGAGTCAGGGTGATTTGTGAAAGAAGAATAGCAGCTAGTGTGAAAGGGAAGATTTACAAGATGGTAGTGAAGCCTGCTATGATGTATGGTTTGGAGACAGAGACACTGACAAAAAGACAGGAGGTGGAGCTGGAGGTGGAAGAGTTGAAGATGCAAAGATTCTAATTGGGAGTCACTAGGAGGAACAGGAATAGAAATGAGTTTATCAGAGGGACAGCTCAGGTTTGGAAACAAAGTAAGAGAGGCAAGGCTGAGATGGTTTGGACATGTGCAGAGGAGGGATAGTGGATATATTGGACAAAGGATGTTGAAGATGGGGCTGCCAGGCAGGAGGAAAGGAGGAAGACCACAGAGAAGATTCATGGACGTAGTGAAGGAGGACATGGAGAGGGTTGGGGTGAGAGAAGAAGATGCAAGGGATAGGGTGAGATGGAGGCAGAAGATCCGCTGTAGCAACTCCTAAAGGGAGCAGCTGAAAGAAGACGAAGAAGAAGTTGCTGCTAGTCCCTTCCTATCTTGTGCTCCCTTGCTCACAGGTCGAGTGCCTTTAGAGGAGTTTGTTTTTGGTTAGGGGGACTATGTTGGACTGTGCAGCTGGCAACTCTGTTTTGCTCTAGAAATGATCTAAGACCTGAAAGGCACAATATAAGAGCCATAACAACTTAGTGTATTATTTATTAAGTCTGTCAGTCCACCCACTTTTGCATGCATACACACAAACACAGGCCCTGCACCCTCTAATGCTGCAAATATGATCCAATTCTGTGGGAAAGGCTACATACATATTGCGTTTTAATTACATTTGAGCCACAGTTGTGCACATAAAAGCTCTGAAAATTCAAAGAGCCCTTGTGTTTTGTTCTTTAAAGGTCACTAGTAACAAAATAGTTGTGCTTGCTTTTCCTCCTTGTCGTTTATTGAATCTTTTCCAAGTGATCTTTATGTAATGTAATTTATTTCTTTACTCCATAGCTTTGGTAGTGTTTAAGTCAGCCAGCGCAGATGAAGCGCAGAGCTCATTACACATGCTTCGGAAGAATTACTACTGGAACAAATTTCAACTTGTGTTTTTGTTTTTTCCCCTTTTTGTTTAATTAACGAGTATTCGCACAAAAGCAATTGTTAAAAAGTGTATGAGCTCAAAGAGTCCCACTCTCCCAGATTCTCATTTCTCTTTCTGATGCTGCCTTTGATGCTGCATTACTGCATTCCCCCACTTTCACCCAGCAGTGCTGCAGCTGGAGACTTTTTCACGATAAGTGTGACTGTGAAAGTGGAAGCAAGGCTGAGCTTCCAACAGTTGGGCTGCTCTCAGCCAATAAGACTGTGCAACTGCTCAACAATGCAAGACCCCATCCAAACACAAGTGCACAACATGGGCGTGCGCGCACAAACACATGCTTGCATCAGCTAGTATACCTCCATGCTTGACGGCAAGAGGAAATGGCTTTTCTCCATTTGGAGAGCCACAAACAAGAGGTGCTGCCGGCCCATTTCAGATAGCAGTCCTCTTAAAGAGCCCCTCTGTCTATGAATATGGAGATGAGGATTTGGGAAAGAGGGAGAGGAGGAAGGAGGGCGAAATTCAAGGGAGAAAGAGAGATCAAAGAGTGAAAAAGAGAGAGCAAAAGAGAGATTCTCTGTCTCTGAGGTGCTTTGCCTGCCTGCCCCGTGGCCCTTGGCTGGATTTATGCAGTGGATTTAGAAGAGTGTGGATGTGTGTGGCGCAAATGAGAGGGTCTATGCAGACACAAAGCCAGAGGCGACAGGTCAGGGAGTAATCACACACAAACAGTTAAAAGGGACAAAGAAACACACACTAGAACTCCTAATCAGCTCCTTTCTCCTCATCGTTTTTCTTTTTACCTTCACTTTCATGCAACTCCCCCTCCATAGCTGCTCTGCTGATAAACCCACCAGCAATCCGATACGGACACTTACAGGGCGCCCACTCCACACACCCATGGATCAGCTGAGCCAGACTCCTCCACCTGGCTCGCTCTCATCCCCTGTGTTCATCTTCCCCTTCACTCACTGCAAAGTCAGTAGCCATAACACACTAGATAAGCCTATACACTCCTCCTTCCCGCCTGCGTTCATTTATATGCAGCTCTCCAGCAAAACAAACAGCCGTCTGTGTACAGATAGCATCTGGGTATCACCATCCAGCCGTCACCGCACAGCACATGAATTATGGATTGGTGTAAGTGTGAGGAGGAGGTCGTACAGGAACAACAAAGGGCAACCCCAGGGGTCCTGTTAAATTATTGACGGCAACAAATATAACAGATGATTTTCTGTCATTACAGTTTGAACTGAAGAAGCACTTTCAATGTCACTGTCAACTCATGGGGGGGGGGGGGCGGCAATGAATTCCACACTGATGAGTCAAAGTTTCGACACTAATGTCACTGCTTGTCATACAGCACATATACTGAGGCTTCACTCTTTTATATGAAAACTGTGACAAGTATACCGTTTAAATATTAAAATGTTCACTTCATAAAGAAAGTGACATGCTGCATGTTTTAGTTAGTATAGTTAGGTGTAGCTTTCTACAATTATGGAGACTATGAGCCTATAATAGAAAGATCATTAATTGCCAGTTACTGCAAACGCTTGATTGCAGTTGTTGCTGCTAAGAGTGGCCCAACCAGTTATTGGGTTTAGGGGGCAATCACTTTTTCACACAGGGCCATGTAGGTTTGGATTTTTTTTACCCTTAATAATAAACATCTTCATTTAAAAACTGCATTTTGTGTTTACTTGTGTTATCTTTGTCTAATATTTAAATTTGTTTGATGATCTGAGGGCAGTGTGGTGGCGGAGTGGTTAGCACTGCGGCAGCACAGTAATTCACCCTTGGCCAGGGGATCCTGGGTTCGATCCCAGCCCCCGACCAACAGTGATCTGTGTGGAGTTTGCATGTTCTCCCCGTGTCTGTGTGGGTTTACTCTGGGATTTCTCCGGTTTCCTCCCACATTCCAAAAACATGCAAGTTAGGTTAACTGGCATCAAAACTGGGGATTCTAAATTGTCCATAGGTATGACTGTGAGAGTGAATGGTTGTCTGTCTCTCTGTGTTGGCCCTGCGATGCACTGGCGATCTGTCCAGGGTGTACCCTGTCTCTCACCCAAAAGATGCTGGGATAGGCTCCAGCCCCCCCGTGACCCGAAAAGGATTAAGCGGAAGAAAATGGATGGATGGATCTGAAACATTTAAGTGTGACAAACAAACAAAAAAAAAAAGAGAAATCAGGAAGGGGGTAAACACTATTTCACACCACTGTATGTCTTTGAGGAAGTCAAAAACTAAAATTAATCCCTGGGAAATGCAGAAGATGGGACCTTAAAGATTAATCTACTGGCAGGACATCCCCACTTAGTAAAGAACAGCTGTAAATACATCCACCCCCAGGTTGCATTAACTGAAAATTATCCATCAATGACAGAAAAATCCTGAAGGCTGCCTGTCATTTTGAGGAATTACACTGAGCTATTGTAACTTTTACTTGTAATTCCCACCTGTCCACTTTATGGCACATATTACAACACTGACCCACAGTCTCTGTTCATCAGTTCAATTAATGAAGAAATAAATGCATAATCTGCATGCTGTACCCTGTAGGTTCATGATTAGAACTGAAAATGTGAACAAATACAAAACCTATTCACCATCTTATATGAAAATGAAAATGACAGGTTGATTACGACAGAATTTTCACAACGCTGTCAAACTGACAGATAATGAGAAAGTGTAGCACAACCTGGGATTCCACCACAACACCAAGTGATGACCAGAGCAGCAGGCATCCATCTTCAGAAGAAAAAGAACATCTTCCAGAGTTATAGTCTATTTAGTATGAACCTCCCTCTAGAGAACACTTGTGGCTTAAAGGTTTAAAAGCATTGGCCATGAAGTGCAACATCCCCGATTTGTATCTGGCCAGAGGACTTCAGTTGCATGTCATCCCCCATATCTCTTTTCTTCTATCAGCTATCAAATAGAGAGAAAATAATCCCAAAATGTCCTCTTTTTGTTGCACCTTTACTCTGCTTTGCCACAGGAGAAAAACCATCTAAGGGTACACACCAAAAAACAAACTTGATATGAAAAAGGCTGGTGAAACCAGACTGCAGAACATTAGGACATTGTGAGATTTCCCATCCTTCGTTTTAAGCCAGAAGTACAACTGTGGATTTTGATTCTTTTTTCTATTGTAATCACTTCAGAAAAAGACTTATTCAGTCCTAGCAGGCAGAAGACACATGCTGACAAATAAGTCTTCCAAAGGGCACCTTGTATTAAGAATGGTTGCCATTTTATTTCTAATCCATCTTTGGTGTGTAACACATTCCTCTGTGCTGAAATGATTTGCCAGATATTGCAGATACTTCTGGCGCCACACGAGTAGGCTGTCTTTTGCAACAGCGGATCAATTTCTGCCTATTTCTGTTACTATCTGGCTCTCTTGCCAATCTTTATGATCCAGCGTCACCTTTATTCCATCCGAACACATAGATCGCCCAAATGTCTCCTGAGTCAGCGGACGGAGCCACTGTTTCTGGCAGGAGGCAGTATAACAGGGACCAGCTATTAGCACTCAACCGGCCCATGATGCTAACGCAAAAACTCGACATACCGGGAGAATTAAGACAAAAACGACGTGGGTGTCGTGCTGGTGTAAGACGGTGGGCAAGGAATATAAGGTACAGACCCGCCCTCCCATCTGTCATTATGGGGAATGTACGATCTATACTCGGAAAGACAGATGAACTAGCGGCTATCTCCCGCTACGATAGCATATACCGGGAGTGTAGTCTGATGCTATTCTCAGAGACGTGGCTATCAGGACTAGCAGCAGATGCTAACATTGAACTGGACGGTTTCCACGTAATACAGGCAGACCGAACACCAGACAGTGGGAAGGCACGGGGCGGTGGGGTGATGATGTACGTCAATAACAACTGGTGCAGACCGGGAATCACGGTTAAGGAACAGCACTGTAGCAAAGACACTGAGATGCTAGCTGTTAGCATGCGGCCTACATATCTCCCGAGGGAATACTCACACGTGATCTGCATTGTTATTTATGCAAATCCGACGGCGAACGCAGGGACAGCGCGTGACGTCATCCACTCAGTAACTGGCAGGCTGCAGAGAGAACACCCAGATGCTCTTCTCCTCATCTCAGGCGATTTCAACCATATTTCACTGTTCCCCATTCAACCCACGTTCACCCAGTGTGTCACATGCCACACTAGAGACAATAAAACACTGGACTTATTCTACGCAAACACTAAGGAGGCGTACACCTCATCACAACTCCCCCCCACTCGGGAAATTGGACCACAACTTGGTTCATCTACTGCCGGTGTACAAACCCCTAGTGCACAGACAACCTCCGGTCATGCGCACAGTGAAGTTATGCTCTAAAGGATTGCTTTGAAACCACTGCCTGGGAGCAGCTCTGTGATCTACATGGTGAGGACATCGATGGCCTCACTCACACCATCACGGACTACATCAGCTTCTGTGTGGACAACACCGTACCCACCAAGACCATACGGTGTTGCTCAAACAACAAACCCTGGATCAACCCTGAGATAAAAACACTTCTGAGAGAGAAGAAGAGGATCTTCAGGTCGGGGAACAGGGAGATGCTGAAGTCCGTACAGAGGGAGCTGAGGAGGAAGATCAGAGAAGGCAAGGACAGCTTCAGGAAGAAGATGGAGGACAAGCTGCAACAGAGCGACATCGGTGGGGTCTGGAGAAACCTTAAAACCATCTCTGGGCTCTAGAATACCTCCTCCCAGGCCATGGGGGGCAGGGAGTGGGCGAACAATCTGAACCTGTTTTTTAATAGGTTTGACCAACCGCCCTCCCCCCCGACTGCACAACAACCACTGCTGCCTCTAAAGACATCAAGTCCTGCTGCCCACACCCCACTCCACCAACACCCCCCGACTCCCAACACACAGCCCCCCAACATGACCCTCACTAAGACCCAGGTGAGGACGGAGCTGAGAAAGATCAAGGCGAGGAAGGCGTCGGGACCGGACGGCATCAGCGCAAAGCTCCTCAAGTCCTGTGCAGATCAGCTGTGTGGGATTGTGGAGCTCATCTTCAACCTGAGCCTGAAGCTGGGGAGGGTACCACAGTTGTGGAAAACATCTTGTGTGGTACCTGTACCAAAGACCTCCCGCCCCAAAGACCTGAACAGCTACAGACCAGTGGCCCTGACGTCCCACATGATGAAGACCCTGGAGAGACTGCTCCTTGCTCACCTCCGCCCCCTGGTGGGACCAGCGATGGATCCACTCCAGTTCGCCTACCAGCATGGCATTGGGGTGGAGGATGCAGTGATCTTTCTCCTTCACCGTTCTCTGTCCCACCTGGAGAAGCCCGGGAATGTGTTGAGGATCATGTTCTTTGACTTCTCCAGTGCTTTCAACACCATCCAACCGATGATCCTGAAGGACAAGCTGCTGTGCGCAGGGGTGGACCAGCATCTGTCATCATGGATCCTGGACTACCTCACTAACTGGCCACAGTTTGTGAGAACCCGGGACTGTGTGTCCGACACGATCATCGGTAGCACGGGGGCCCCCCAGGGAACGGTTTTGGCTCCCTTCCTGTTCACCCTTTATACTGCGGACTTCTCACACAACACAACACACTGCCATCTACAGAAGTTCTCTGACGACTCTGCAATCGTCGGCCTCATCTCCACCGGAGATGAAGCTGAGTACAGAGGACTTATCCAGGACTTCGTGGACTGGTGCCATAGGAACTGCCTCCAGATCAACGCGAGGAAAACTAAGGAGCTGGTGGTGGACTGCCGCAGGCAAGGACAACCCCTCACAGCACCAGTAAACATACAGGGAACAGACATCGAGATGGTGACATTCTACAAGTACCTGGGTGTTCATCTGAACAATAAACTAGACTGGTCACACAATACTGACGCACCCTACAAGAAGGGACAGCGCAGGCTGTTCCTACTGAGGAGACTCAGGTCTTTTGGTGTACAAGGGGCACTGCTGAAGACATCCTATGACACGGTGGTGGCATCAGCCATCACTTTTGGAGTGGTCTGCTGGGGCAGTGGCATTACAGCAGCCGATAGGAAGAGACTGAACAAACTGATCAAGAAAGCTAGCTCTGTTCTGGGGCAGCGCCCTGACCCAGTGGAGGAGATAGGAGAGAGAAGGATGGTGGCTAAACTGTCATCTCTGCTGGAGGCCGAGTCCCACCCTATGCAGGACATTCTGAATGCACTGAGGAGCTCATTTAACAGCAGACTACATCATCCTAGGTGCGCAACAGAGAGGTTTCGCAGGTCCTTCCTACCTACGGCTGTCAGACTGCATAACCTAAGATGGGATGCTCGCAGAGATAGCAAAAAAACCCAAAAAAAACGTGACGACCTAATAGTACTGAATTCAAAAGACGCAATAGACTTACACAATGGTCCCCTCCAGTATATACAACTAGGACATTATCGGTCGCTACGGAGGGTGACAATATGTATGGGTACATATTCATACTATGTAGGATAACTAAGTAGACTGTTATGCTGTTTATTCCATCTTGCTACAATGCTCCGCACTTTGTATATATATTTATATATTTATGTGTATGTATGTATATCCACTGCTCTTATTTATATCTTCCGTATCTTCTTAATTATTGCTTTGAGTGTTGCTATCCCTGTGCTGTTGAAATCCTGGAATTTCCCCATTGTGGGACTAATAAAGGCTTATCTTATCTTATCTTAATCCATGTACTCTTCATTCTTTTAATATTTCGTTTGTGAAGTGAAAACAGAACGACCGAAAATAGCCGTTATATCGTTCTCGCCTTGTCAAAATAAAATCTAAATTGAACAAAAACAACATAACAGATCTGATTCCGTTTGGTGTCATTTTCCTTTTATTTTGTCAGTCACAGTTGGAGTGGTGATGGCAGCCGCAGAGTGCCACCATTTTCAAACAAGCCTGAAAGACTAGTTGCTAAATCTCACTTTAAAATCGTGAAAACTCCAAAAGTTGCAGCATAGACTCATGCCGACATCACCATCTGATGAAAGATGAGAAGGACTGCCAGAAATATACATTTATAGAATTCCCACCAGCCAGCAAAGGAGGACATTGTGGGCAAATGGATACCGAAGGCCTCGGGAGTCCTGAGAGGTTGACGTGACCGACCTCTGGTAGGTCTACTGGGAGACATATTATTAAGGTCCATTGATCCTAAAATTAGGACCAAATTAATTAGGCCTAAATTAATAACTATTTTTCTTTGAAAATTAAGGTTGCATTTATGTCTCACCCCTCATAGGGATAAATTAGTTAATTAAACATGCTATTTATGACAGACGTAACAGTTTAATTTTTATTGACCATATTATTAAGTATATATACATTAATACACTAAATGAAAAGTGTGTAGCCATGGTGGATGAGAAGGGAGGATGTCATGTTGGATCGTTGAGTTGTAGTAAACTTATTCATTTGAGGGTTGGTTTGAACTGCATATAACTATTTTTAACAATTAGACTTTAGGACCAATGAGCATTCAGAATATTGACTAGTCACCCAAATTGTGCTTTCTATTATTAGTATAAAATGGTCACTAATTTACTGAATTGTGTTTCTACTATTGATGAACAATGAGTTAAAAAAAAAAATCAAAAAATAATAAACCAATAAAGGAAAATTTTGAAGTCCTTCACTGTCCAACAGCCACACAAGTCAGTAAAGGTTATTTTCTACTGTAAACATTCAACTGAGCAGAGGTAATGGACGTTAATCACTGTGAACTTTTTTAATCCAGCAAACGTCTGTGTGATCCGTGACGACGTCATCTGATGTGGAGCTGAGAGCTGCAAAGACCAGGGGACCAGTCTGGTGTGAATGGTGTCCACATCCACTGGGTCTGAGATGGAAGCACCTTCTCCTTTCTTCTTAAGACCTACATTAATGTTTTACATAGCTACAATTTAAATCCATAAAAAAGTCTAATTTAACTGTGTTAACCTTTTTAAATAACCAGTCATTCACATGTTTCCACAACTGTGAGCTGCACTTCAGTTCATGCATTCTTTATGCATTTATTTATGACAAGACATACTATAATAAGATAAGTTAAGATAAGCCTTTATTAGTCCCACAATGGTCTGGTATTTCAAAAAATTGTTCTTTTAAATTATTAAATAAAATGTTTATCTCAACTACTTTATCTGTATTCACTTATTTATAAACATTAATATCCACTGTAGGTTTGGGTAGAATACAAGTTATATTTGTTCAGAACAGTCAGACATTGGCAGTGATGCGGAAACATGTTGCCAGAGAAGGTTCTTCTACTTGTAGATACTTTGACAGAACAGTACTTTGATGAGTAGCTTTACTGCAGGATATTTTCTATTCAAGTACCTCTGAGGATAAAACTACTTCTACTCAAGTAGCTTTGGTCACAGCCACTAAATTTTAATTTTACTGATTTGAAAACTGATTAGAAATGTGCTTGTTTAAAATGACTAATTAGTCTCACTAGAAATTACTGCATCTTTGGTCATTTTCATAAATTTATAATCTCATTTAGCTGAGATGGGGCCTGATATTATTGTTCTTCTATTCCAGCTACAAAGAACAAGTAATTTAAACAAGTTACATTTAAAAAGTTACAAATTTATGTGAAAAGTTTATATGTAAAATGCTACAAATTCATATTTCAAAAAATATATAAAACAGTCACAAATTTGACAGACAACATGATACATTTAAAAGAAAAATGTTTGAGCTGTCAAACTGCTATTTTTTTTTTTAAGTAAGAAGTCAAAAATGTATGTTACAAAAATCTAATTTATGTAGAAAAACTCAGATTTATAGGATTAAAAGTTGTATATTCAAAAAAGACAAATTATATGAAAAGACTCACAAATTTCTGAGAAAAAGTCTGCAAATTTAGAACCGTCATGACTACTCCAGTAACTTTTTTATTGAATACTTTCATCCTCACCTTTTCTGGCAACGACTCTGATACAGTGGGGCAAAAAAGTATTTAGTCAGCCACCAATTGTGCAAGTTCTCCCACTTAAAGGATGAGAGAGGTCTCCAGTTTTCATCATAGGTATACCTCAACTATGAGAGACAAAATGAGAAAAAAAAATCCAGAAAATCACATTGAAGGATTTTTAATGAATTAATTGGTAAATTCCTCAGTAAAATAAGTATTTGGTCACCTACAAACAAGCAAGATTTCTGGCTCTCACAGACCTGTAACTTCATCTTTAAGAGTCTCCTCTGTCCTCCACTCGTTACCTGTATTAATGGCACCTGTTTGAACTCATCAGTATAAAAGACATCTGTCCACAACCTCAAACAGTCAGACTCCAAACTCCACTATGGCCAAGACCAAAGAGCTGTCAAAGGACACCAGAAACAAAATTGTAGACCTGCACCAGGCTGGGAAGACTGAATCTGCAATAGGTAAGCAACTTGGTGTGAAGAAATCAACTGTGGGAGCAATTATTAGAAAATGGAAGACATACAAGACCACTGATAATCTCCCTTGATCTGGGGCTCCATGCAAGATCTCACCCCGTGGGGTCAAAATGATCACGAGAACGGTGAGCAAAAATCACAGAACCACATGGGGGGACCTAGTGAATGACCTGCAGACAGCTGGGACCAAAGTAACAAAGGCTACATCAGAAACACACTACGCCGCCAGGGACTCAAATCCTGCAGTGCCAGACGTGTCCCCCTGCTTAAGCCAGTACATGTCCAGGCCCGTCTGAAGTTTGCTAGAGAGCATTTGGATGATACAGAAAAGGATTGGGAGAATGTCATATGGTCAGATGAAACCAAAATAGAACTTTTTGGTAAAAACTCAACTTGTCGTGTTTGGAGGAGAAAGAACACCATACCTACTGTGAAGCATGGGAGTGGAAACATCATACTTTGGGGCTGTTTTTCTGCAAAGGGACCAGGACGACTGATCCGTGTAAAGGAAAGAATGTATCGTGAGATTTTGAGTGAAATCCTCCTTCCACCAGCAAGGGCATTGAAGATGAAACGTGGGTGGGTCTTTCAGCATGACAATGATCCCAAACACACCGCCCGGGCAACAAAGGAGTGGCTTCGTAAGAAGCATTTGAAGGTCCTGGAGTGGCCTAGCCAGTCTCCAGATCTCAACCCCATAGAAAATCTTTGGAGGGAGTTGAAAGTCTGTGTTGCCTAGCGACAGCCCCAAAACATCACTGCTCTAGAGGAGATCTGCATGGAGGAATGGGCCAAAATACCAGCAACATTGTGTGAAAACCTTGCGAAAACTTACAGAAAGCGTTTGACCTCTGTCATTACCAACAAAGAGTATATAACAAAGTATTGAGATGAACTTTTGTTATTGACCAAATACTTATTTTACCGAGGAATTTACCAATTAATTCATTAAAAATCCTTCAATGTGATTTTCTGGATTTTTTTTTTCTTGTTTTGTCTCTCATAGTTGAGGTATACCTATGTTGAAAATTAGAGACCTCTCTCATCTTTTAAGTGGGAGAACTTGCACAATTGGTGGCTGACTAAATACTTTTTTACCCCACTGTACATGAACAATTCCAATAACAGTAATATTACTTGAGAACAATTTCTGGCTTCTCTACCCACCTCTGGTTTTAAACAAAGATGTAGACAGAAAATTAACAAATAAATAAGAAACTATATTTTGCTGTCCTGTTAAATTTTATTATAACAATTAAAACAGGGAGAAGAGTGCATGGTGGTGGTGATGACAGTGCGAGTCCTGGTCACTCCTGGTTGGTGTGAAACATCCTGAACAGGATGAAGTGAAGGACCAGCGATCTTCTCTGCTGTCCTCTGGAAACAGAAGTGATTTTAGGTCCCAGCATGGCCTCTTTCCTGTACTGTAACTTGAACATTTAAGACACTGAATTTGACCTGTGATGGTTGGGGTCATGAACTGGTTCTCATTAATCTGGGACAAGTAGTCCACACTGTCTTCAGGTTCCACATTATGAAGATCTTTTATCAGACACACAAAGAAATAGAACTTTAGACCGTAGTACACTAGGAAGTCTCTTTTTCAGAGTTTATTACTTTGTATGTTAAAGTTTGTGAAGAGATTATAATAAACTAGAAAAGCACTCGGAGAGCGCAGACCTCCGCCAAGCGCCACAGTTCCCCCCCCATACAGTGTTTGTGTGTACGTTTTCAGATTCCTTGACCATGAAAACATATGACTAGCAACTGGATTCACAATGATAGGATTAGTGGTTCAGTAGTAAAAGCATTACTTCCTTGGCGGAGGTAATAAACTGAAGTGTTGCTGTTGTGTCCATCTCCTCCATCATCAAACTCCCAGGCTGCGGGCGTTGCAATTCATCGCACAACCGCGTACAACCCACAGGCCAATGGGTTATGCGAGCGTTTTCATAGATCACTGAAAGCAGCACTCAGGGCTTCACTGACGGATGCAAATTGGGTAGACAGGTTGCCGTGGGTTTTATATTAGGGTTGCGCTCCGCGGCAAAAGAGGATTTGGAAGCTTCCCCAGCAGAGAGCTTGTTTTTGCGCAGCCCCTATGGCTGCCCGGGAAATTTCTGCCAAATAATCCCGCGCCGGACAGCTGCCCGTCTCAGCTTTTGCAGCGTAGCGTAAATACAGGCACACTGCCGGGCCCTGCCCACCACAGTTTTCCGCGTGCTTTTGTGCCTAAAACTTTGAAGAACGCGGAGTTCGTGTTCGTCAGACACGACGACCAGCGCCCTCCATTGCGCCTGCACACATGTTGAAAATGGCCGTATGTCACAATGTTAAAGAATCCTTTAAAAAATTCCTGTATCCAGACGGTGATCCGGACCATCCCCAAAATTTAATCAGTTCTTCCGTGTACCATTTCCAACAACGCCTGAAAGTTTCATCGAAGTCCGTCCAAAACTTTTTGAGTTATCTTGCTAACCAACAGACAGACAAACAGACAAACGCTGGCAAAAACATAACCTCCTGCAGCCTGCGGCCTGGCGGAGGTAATAGAGCTGTTTATTGTGGAGACAGATATAAGGTAGTCATACGCTGGCCTGACACCATCAGCAACGTAGACCTGTGGCAGCGTACCAACCAGCTGCCAGCCGAGGACGAGATCCGGCGTAGAAGATGGGGACGGATTGGGCACACCCTGAGGAAGCCAGCCAGTAACACCACAAGGCAAGCACTCAAGTGGAACCCCCAAGGGAAGCGGAAGAGAGGAAGGCCAAGAAACACCTGGCGACAAGACCTCGATGCTGACATTAAGAAGATGGGAAAGACCTGGAGACAGCTGGAGAGAGCAGCCCAGGACAGAGCACTCTGGCGGACTGTTGTCAGCGGCCTATGCTCCAGGAGGAGTGATGGGCCTAACTACCACTATATAAAAATGATTACTTGTATATTAAATTAGTTTTATGGAAGAAAATAATTAAAGCTGCAACACTTGGAGGAAAAGACAAAAACATCACTTTCTAAAGTGGGACATATTAAAATACAAAAGACAATCAAGTACAAATACCTTAGAATCACCCAGAATGTAAATATCAACACTAAATATCACATAAAATCAAAGAGACTCCAGTCATATTAAAACTGCTGGAAACCTGCATCATCTCAGTAATCACTGAGCCGACATGTGGACCCCAAACTAATCCGAAAAGAGAAAAAAGTATCCATCCATCCATCCATCCATCTTCTACCGCTTTTCCGGAGGTCCGGGTCGCGGAGGCAGCAGTTCAAGCAGAGAAGCCCAGACTTCCCTCTCCCCAGCCACCTGCTCCAGCTCTTCAGAGGGGATACCAAGGCGTTCCCAGACTAGCTGGGAGACATAGTCTCTCCACCGAGTCCTGGGTCTGCCCCGGGGTCTCCTCCCAGTGGGACGTGCCTGAAACACCTCAAGTGGGAGGCGTCCAGGAGGCATCCTAATCAGATGCCCATACCACCTCAACTGACTCCTTTCAATGTGGAGGAGCAGCGGTTCTACTCTGAGCCTCTCCCGGATGACTGAGCTCCTCACCCTATCTCTGAGGGTGAGTCCAGCAATCCTACGGAGAAAGCTCATTTCAGCCGCTTGTATCCGCGATCTCGTTCTTTCGGTCATTACCCAAAGCTCGTGACCATAGGTGAGAGTAGGAACGTAGATTGACTGGTAAATCGACAGCTTTGCCTTAGAACTAAGCTCCCTCTTCACCACAACAGACCGGTACAACGTCCGCATCACTGCAGATGCTGCTCCAATCCGTCTGTCGATCTCTCGCTCCATTTTCCCCTCACTCGTGAACAAGACCCCAAGATACTTAAACTCCTCCACTTGGGGCAGGAGCCTGTCCCCAACCCGGAGAGGACAATCCACCTTTTTCCGGCTGAGGACCATGGACTCGGACTTGGAGGTGCTGATTCTCATCCCAGCCGCTTCACACTCAGCGGCAAACCGTCCCAGCAAGAGCTGTAGGTCATTGCTGGATGAAGCCAACAGGACAACATCATCTGCAAACAACAGAGATGAGATCCTGTGGTCACCAAGCATGACACCCTCCATTCCCTGGCTGCGCCTAGAAATCCTGTCCATAAAAATTATGAACAGGACCGGTGACAAAGGGCAGCCCTGGCGGAGTCCAACTCTCACTGGGAATGACTCCGACCGAGTGTTGGCAATGCGAACTAAACTCTCACAACGGTCGTACAGAGACCGAATAGCTCGTAACAACAAGCCCGATACCCCATACTCCCGAAGCACCCCCCACAAAAATCCACGAGGGACGCGGTCAAATGCCTTCTCCAAGTCCACAAAACACATGTAAACTGGTTGGGCAAACTCCCACGAACCCTCAAGAATTCTCGAGAGGGTAAAGAGCTGGTCCGATGTGCCACGGCCAGGACGAAAACCACATTGCTCCTCCTGAATCCGAGGTTCGACCAACGGCCGGACTCTCCTCTCCAATACCTTGGCATAGACCTTCCCAGGGAGGCTGAGGAGTGTGATCCCTCTAAAGTTGGAGCACACCCTCCGGTCCCCTTTTTTGAAGAGAGGAACCACCACCCCGGTTTGCCATGCCAAAGGCACTGCCCCCGACCTCCACGCAATGTTGCAGAGGCGTGTCAACCATGACAACCCAACAACATCCAGGGCCTTGAGGTACTCGGGGCGAATCTCGTCCACCCCCGGGGCCCGGCCACCAAGGAGATTTTTAACCACCTTGGCGACCTCAGCCCCTGTGATAGGCGAGTCATCCCCCTCGTCCCCAAACCCTGCTTCCTCTGTGGAAGGCGTATCAGTGGGATTGAGGAGATCCTCGAAGTATTCCTTCCACCGCCCGACGATATCCCCAGTTGAAGTCAACAGTGTCCCATCCGCACCATACACAGTGTGGACGGGGAGCTGCTTTCCCCTCCTGAGCCGCCGAACAGTTTGCCAGAATCTCTTTGAAGCCGACCGAAAGTCTTGTTCCATGGCCTCACCGAACTCCTCCCATACCCGGGTTTTTGCTTCAGCAACCACCCGAGCTGCACTCCGCTTGGCCTGCCGGTACACCTCAGCTGCTTCGGGAGTCCCACAAGCCAACCAAGCTTGATAGGACTCCTTCTTCAGCTTAATGGCCCCCCTCACCACTGGTGTCCACCACTTGGTTCGGGGGTTGCCACCACGAGATGCACCGACCACCTTGCGGCCGCAGCTCTGGGCTGCCGCTTCAACAACAGAGGTGGAGAACATGGCCCATTCAGACTCCATGTCTCCAGACTCCCTCGGAATGTGGTTGAAGTTCTTCCGGAGGTGGGAGTTGAAGACCTCCCGGACAGGGGCCTCAGCCAGACGCTCCCAGCACACCCTCACTATACGTTTGGGTCTACCAGGTCTGAATGGCTTCCTCCCCTGCCATCGGATCCAACTCACCACCAGGTGGTGATCAGTTGACAGCTCTGCACCTCTCTTTACTCGGGTGTCCAAGACATACGGTCGCAGGTCTGATGATACGATAACAAAATCGATCATCGACCTGCGGCCTAGGGTGTCCTGGTGCCAGGTGCACATATGGACACCCTTATGCTTGAACATGGTGTTCGTTATAGACAGACTGTGGTTAGCACAGAAGTCCAATAACTGAACACCACTCGGGTTCAGATCGGGCAGGCCGTTCCTCCCAATCACCCCCCTCCAGGTTTCACTGTCGTTGCCCACGTGCGCATTGAAGTCCCCCAGTAGGACAATGGAGTCTCCAGGAGGAGCACCCTCCAGCACCCCAGTCACAGACTCCAAAAAGGGTGGGTACTCTGAAACATCATTTGGTGCATAGGCACAAATGATGGTCAGGACCCGTTTCCCAACCCGAAGGCGCAGGGAAGCAACCCTTTCGTCCACCGGGGAAAACTCCAATATAGAGGCAGCAAGGTGGGGCGATACAAGAATACCTACCCCTGCTCGTCGCCTCTCGCCCGGGGCAACTCCAGAAAAGGCCAAGCTCCAGCCCCTCTCCAGGAGACTGGTTCCGGAACCGGAGCTGTGTGTTGAGGTGAGGCCAACTATATCTAGCCGGTATCGCTCAATCTCGTACACCAGCTCAGGCTCCTTCCCCACCAGAGAGGTGACATTCCACGTACCAAAAGCCAGTTTAGAAAGCTTGGGATCAGTCCGCCAAGGTCTCCGCCTTTGACTGCCACCTAATCCACATAGCACCGGACTTCCATGATCCCTCCTGCAGGTGGTGAACCTACTGGAGGGCGGACCCATGTAACTCCTTCGGGCTGAGCCCGGCCGGGTCCCATGGGTGGAAACCCGGCCACCAGACGCTAGCCTTCGAGCCCCTCCCCCAGGCCTGGCTCCAGGGTGGGGCCCCGGTAACCCCATACCGGGCGGGGTACACTGAATCCTTGATATACAATTTATCATGAGAGTCTGTTGGATCGTTCTTCGTCTGGCCCTTCACCCAGGACCAGTTTGTCTTGGGAGACCCTATCAGAGGCAAATTGCCCCGGACAACATAGCTCCTGGGATCACTGGGGCACGCAAACCCCCCCCACCACGATAAGGTGACGATCCATGAGGGGGGGAGAAAAAAGTAATAGAAGCATAATTTATAAGTATACCTTACCTGTTGTAAAATGGTCAAAAAAGAGGTCAGTCACGTCAACCTTTCATGACTCCCGAGGCCTTCGGTATCCACAACGTCCTCCTTTCGTCCTCATTGCTGGCTGATGGGAATTCTATAAACGTCTATTTCTGGCAGTACTTCTTATCTTTCATCAGATGGTGATGTCTGCATGAGTCTATGCTGCAACTTTGGGCATTTTCACAATTTTAAAGTGAGATTTAGCCGCTAGTCTTTCAGGCTTGTTTGAAAATGGCGGCGCTCTGCGGCTGCGATCACCACTTACGGCTGTGACGGACAAAATAAAAGGAAAATGACACCAAACGGAATCAGATCCGTTATGTCATTTTTGCTCAATTTCGATTTTATTTTGACAAGGCGAGAACGAACGGCTATTTTTGCCACAAACTGTTCTCAAGTAAAAAATAGACCACGTTAACATGGACACAAATAATCCGGTTATGACTGGATTTCTGGAGTTATCGGATTATTCAAGTGGCCATATAACCGGGGTCATGGTCAATTATAAGGGCCCCTTCACACAACATGGAGATCGTCGGGTGACCATTGAGAGATCTAAAATTAGCCCGCTCCCTCGAAAAAGCCATTTTTGTGCAAATATTTATGAGATCTTGGCACAATCAAAAAATGTAACTTTTGGCAACTCTGGTGGTGATCTATAGAGACTTTTGAAAGATCCTTGCGAGACCAGGAGAGTTCTCTGAGGAATCTCTGAAAGATTGCTGAGAGATCATCAATCTCCCCAAATTTTTCCACACTGAGGGTAGAGCTCACTGAGAGATCAATGAGGGATCGCTGAGCATTTGATGAAAGACCAGTAGAATTCAGTGAAAGATCACTGAAAGATCCTTGAGTGTTCCTTGAGAAGCTGCTGAGAGATCGCTTCAGTTAGGTGATGGTTGGGAGATCGTTTTGGACTGAATCAAAACTTTGACGACCATTGAGCTCACTGAACGCCATTGAGAGATCGGGCATGTTTTTCTATCACTCAATGATCTCTCAATGATCTCCCCCGTGTAAAGGTGGTATAGGTTAAATAGTCACAAAAAAAAAAAATTACTTGAGTAAGAATGTATCTAACAACTTGCAAATTTGTGATTTTTTTTTCTCATAAATTTGTGACTTTGCCCTTATAAATTTACTGCTTTCTTATAAATTTGGGACTTTTGGCTTTTGTGGTAAACTTGACATTTTTCTTGTAAATTTATTACTTTTTTCAGATAAATATGCAATTTTTCCTTCATAAACTTGAGATATTTTTTAATCAATTTATTATGCTTTTGCTATAAATGTGACCTTTTCACACTAACAACTTTTTAATCATAAATTTGCAACCTTTTTTCTGATAAATTTGTGATTGTTTTGCATTCATAGTTTTTTTTCTGGTACATTTGCAGCTTTGCTCTCACCAGTGTGTGATGTTTTTCCCTTAAATGTGCTAGCCTGAGGAAAAACAAATATAAACAGCCTAATAAAGGTGCAATATAAAGGATTCTGACCTCCTGGCCAGTAGGTGTCACACACACTGTTGACGCACTATAATCTTGTACTGGTTGCCAGGTAGAGATTAAACAGCACTTCCTGGAGGCTAACATCAACATACTGCAGACTGCTAACATCTCAGGTCTTTGGTTATTATGAGCCAGACAGCGTGTCAAGCGAGGACTCTTGTGGTATAGAATCGTTTATTTAACATAATCCTCTCTGATGCACATCTCTGGTAAACCTTTTTTAAATAACCATATGGTATAGAGGGGATGCATTGGAACAGAACTCTTGGCAGTTGCAGGGCAGTTACCATAGTTACCCAGCACTGAGTGGCAAACACGTGGCAGCTTTAGTTTGTATGCAGCAAAACATAAAAATCACACAAAATATTTAGTCATAGTAGTACCCAGAGTTCCTTTTTTAACTTCAGATGTTAATACCACACTGTTTACTTGGCTGTAATGGTGTGTCTGTAAGAGCACACATAAGGGGAGGCCTGGTTCTGAGCCTTTAATATTTATTTAGCCATTTTTTGTCAATTAATACAAAATGGAATGATAAGATTAGCTCTCCACAATGCAAACAGGTACTCTGTGTACTGCTGTGACTGAATAATGTGTGTATTTTTTGTGTTTTACTGCATACACCCTAATGCGCCACTCATTTTTGCCACTCAGTGTTTTGTAACTGCCATGAGTTCTGTTTGGTGACATCATACGCATACCCTCTATAGTGTTATTGACAGTTATGCTAATTTAGCACAGTTATGCTCAAACCCGATAGCTCTCTAGTTTTGACAGCGTAATTATGACAACACTTTAGATCAGATTATAAGGACTTTGACTGCTGGTGGTTGTTCTGTGGTTTTTGTAAATATGCTGAATCACACTTTTATGGTCTGTTTAAGTTCATCCGTTTTAGCTATGCATGCTTTAAAAAAACAAAACAAAAAAAAAAACGGCTATTGTTATTAAGCTCCAGCAGTTATTTAGGTCAGTTCCAGTTAATTTTACGTTGTAAATATGTTTTGTTTTTATTGTTTTAAAATATATAAATAAATGTGGTGACACATTGGATCACTGAATTCATTTGTGCCCTTTCAGTTACTGTAGAAGATGAAATCTTTTGTTTATTCAGTGTGACAGTCACAAAGTAATGGTTTACTTCACCTCTGCAAAACTAAAGTATTTCCAACTTTTTTATAACAAAGTGATAAACAAGAACCTAAAATACACTGTACATATTAGATATATACACAACATTGTAATCAATAATCCTTAGTGAAGTTAGAAATAATTTATGGTGGAACAATAATCTTTTTTTCAAATAATATTGTGTAAAAACAATACTGCAGCTCCAAAAATGAGTACATCACCATTCAGATCTATATCAAATAGCTGACATATTCATCCAAATTTCAAACAAAAAAAATCTTAAAATGACTAAATTTATATGAGATTATTGTAAAATATTAAAGTTTTACTTTTTAGATTTGAGTTATTTCTAAAAAATAAATTCTCCACAATATTCAACTTTTGGAGGTGCATGAGTAGAATGTAAAAGAAAATCAACCTCAAATCAAGTCAGTCAACATATAACAAACAGGAATTTATTTGGGGGGAAATATTTATTAAAAAATAAACAGTCCAGATGCAGGGTCCATGGGGCAGATCTGGGAGAGCAATAGAGAAATTAATGAAATCAGGATTAGGACTCTGGAAAGTTTTCGTTGTCCCCATTGTCAGTGTTGACCATTGTTACTACAGTCAGGTACAATTTGTTGATGTAAAAAAGGACAGTCTCTAAGAAAGTGTCATCAAAGACTAACAGCATTAAAAACATGACAGTATGTGAACTACTAGACAGTTTTAGGACTACAGCAGTGCTGCAATGAGTTTGCTTGGTCTACATAATGTGAATTACAATATACTGTGGGTAAAGGAGAGAGCAGGTACAGAAATGGAATTACTTTCTATGTGTGTGTTGTGGGAGGAGGGGGGAGACCCCGGGGCAGACCCAGGACATGTTAGAGAGACTATGTCTCCCAGCTGGTCTGGGAACATCTTAGTGTCCTCTCTGAAGACCTGAAGGAGGTGGCTGCGGAGAGGGAAGTCTGGGCTTCTCTGATTAGACTGCTCCCTCCACAACCTGGACCCCCAGAAAAGCCACAGAAGATGGATGGATGGCTGTGTTGTATATTCATTCCTGCTGCAAGACTGGACCTGATTAAAGAAGAGGAACAACATTTTTTCTAATTCCACATTCTTGGAACACCAAGTGCACAGGCAGGTTGTGGTTTAAAAAAAAAAAGTCCAAGACATTTCAGCTGCCAAATTTTAACTATTGTTTTGAGAAGTTTTTCCAAAAAAAAAAAAAAGAAACATCTGTTGCATCTACTTTTGGCAAAATAATCCATAAATATGATTGGTTTGACCAGGTTACTCACTAAATATTAAAAAAAAAAAAACACTCCTTAACATTTCAAAAACAGTTAAAAAAAAATCTCCTAAACAAATACATTTAAAAATTCAAAATAAAGGATTTGGCTTTATACATTACTGTGTGTAAAATGTTTTGATAAGACTAAACTTACATTGGTGTGCCGCTGACTGTCTTCCTCACTGGACAATCCCTCTGGTGGTTGTTGTCCTGAGCTGCTAATGGAGTCCAGGCCACATACACAGGTGCGGTGGAGGAGAAGCTTCTGCTGACATCATCAGAATGTGGTTTTTAAATGTTGATCTATGAGAACACAGTCATATTAATAGTCCTTTTTGTGACTTTTTACATGTAAAACTTTGCAGCATACTCACCTAAAGATCAGATATTGATGTTCTGTCCTTAACCCTCACTGGTCCATCACATCAGTGAGGTCTTCAGAAGCTGTTGACCCTCTCTCCAGTCACTGTTTGGTGGAGCTCTTCTCTGCTGTATCATGATGACACTGTCCACACACCCATCTGTCCTTATTCACCTCATGATGGAGGAAATCCTTACACAGGGTGAAAAAATGTTATGGTTTATTACTTGGATAGTCAAAAATCTGACATAAATTTCTACATGCATAATCCCGAGTCTGATGCTATGCAGTAACATTAGTTAGTAAGAAAATAAATTAAGACCTGTTTATTCTACTATTAGAACTTAAAACTATTTTTAACCTCAATTTCCACCATGGTGATCAATAAAGTTTGACATTATCTTAATCTGTAACAACAATAAACAACTGTAACTTTTTTCACTGTACACCAAATTATTAGACTGAGCAGCTGCACATCAAAGCTGATAATTAAAAAAAATATTTATGTAAAACATGACTGCTGCACAATTAGTATGTGCTGTTACATTCATAGATGCAAATGCTGATCATATCATGAACCTGTCATATGTGTTAGCTTGGTAAGGAGCAGTTAATGGGGTCTATTTCAAGCCATATATTGGCTGATATTATTATACACTCATAATTATAAAGTGAACATGTCAGAAATAAAATTTAGCTGGTTACATAGACTTTAGACTGCCCCCCCCGTGCCCCTAACCACCAGATTAGCAGCAGAAGATGAATGAGCTAGTTAGCACCACAGCTAGCACTGGATAGCTTACCTGTCAGAAGAAAAAAGGTCACCTCTCTGTGACTTTTCTGCCCTTTCAGACTCTTCAGCAGACATTAGCCATCAAAAGCAGAACCCATACTTATCCTGCTCCTTTGTCATGCCATACTTGAGAACGATTGGGAAACTGACGTTTGCCTTGAGACTCAGGTATTTAGCTGAAAAAGTCAAAATCTGGCAACCCAACAACCCAAGACAAGACGTGGCACATAACATCAAGCTAGCAATGCTATTGGCTGTGACATCCTCACTGGACTTCCGTGTTTGTCTTACTCCAGCTGCTGAATATAAATATTTCTATTATTGTTGGTCCACCAAAAATTACAAAAAAATTTTTTCATCAATATACTAATTTTTAGAAGAGCATTAAGACTTACATTGTGCACGTTTCTAAATGCTTTGTTGATGTATTATTTTTTTAAAAATCTTTGTTTTCATGAAAACCTTCTATATTTCACCTTTAATTAAGGTTAGCTACAGAGCATCACCCCAGAGGTGATCGGGTCAGGAGGATCGGACGGTTTGTGCCACTGTTGTAATATACCTACTGCCTGCTTGGAAGGACTCCATCTCTCCGTGACCCTGCTGCATGATACACCAGTATAGACACTGGACTAGATGGATAATTACTGAGACTGGCGGTAGTGACAGCACTGATATCGTCATCAGATTTATCATCATTTCTATCACTGCTGCAATCCTAATCCCAACCTCCATCATCATCATTACACCTGTACCTCCACCGCCATCATCGCCCACTGACGGAAGCGCCATCTTCAATTCTATATAGCTCCTGTCACTGCTAGAGCTGTGTCATCCCGTCGAAGCTTCACAGATGCTGTCAGGTGCTGTTTACTGGTCATGGCACCTCATAATGAGAGCCATAACCATTATTGTCCAAAGGTCTCGCGTTCCAGTCCCTTACTTTACCAAATGACTTTCCCTTGCCCCGGCGCACTCTCACTCTCTCCTTCCCCATTCCCCCGCTCTAATTACACCCTGTTTGTTTGGCCTACTGGCTTCCCCCTAATGCAGACGAGAGGCATCATTAAAATGATTTACAGAAACACCACCCACCACCGCCACCACCCTCGCTCCCCTCTCTCCCTCAACTCCTGCCCCTCTGGCACCCCTCAAATATAACCCAGTCAAATCGCATGCGGGATTTAAACCAGTTTTTATTAATCCCTTTTGCTCGCCGCCTCTCTCTTATTGCCCTTTTCCACCTCTTCCAGCGTTCTCCCTCGCCTCGCCACCATGCATATAACTCCCAAACGGTTTTTTTTAGGTTAAAACTGTGCTGACATTCTGTTGCTTTCATTTCCCCCCCTTCCCTATTCCTCACCCTTGCCCTGTTTCTCTTCTTTTTTGCTTTCAGACACACAGACGAACATTATTCTTCTCTTGAATTATGAGACGGTAGGAGACTGTAATCATTTCAGATGCCTGACTCAAATGTTATCTCCTTTCATTTACTCTGCAGCCGACATGAAGAAGGGAAGTGCGGCAGATAGTTTCCTTCCTCCATTTTTAAAAAAAATCTGGCATCATCTTTTCACTTTTTCCAAGTTTCGCTTTGCCTTATTTGACCCTCCCGGATCAAGTTGGTGACAACACACACACACACACACGCACACAAACCACTGCTAAAAGTGAAATATAAAACACATGCATCAAGCAAACACAAACAGCAGGATTAAAATCGGATTCAATTAATCCCCTATTCCCATTGCCACCTACTCAGCAATGCTCCCTTTCTTGCACTTTCCGCATCGCTAACTTGCTCATTTTATTCCTCAACCTCCATCTTCTTGGGTTAAAGTGTGTGTGTGTGTGTGTGTGTGTGTGTGTGTGTGTGTGTGTGTGTGTGTGTGTGTGTGTTCGTGTGTGCGCACTCGTGTGTGGGCAGGTAAATAATTTTGCATTCAGCTTTCTGACTCCACGTTATCTCTCTTACCTGATTTTCCCACACCCCCACTCTTGCTTTTAATTAACGCTCTTTATTTCATAGCTCTTTCTGCTAATCTCTCCATCGAAGGCCCGAAGCACTTGAGGCTGAGCTTTGACTCCCACCGCAGGCTCTTTGTACTCTTTCAAAACACCAACGGCAACAAACATCAGCCTGGCCGTGCACGCACAGATAATAAATCACACAAACACACACATACACACTGGCGCACCCCCCCCCCCACACACACACACAAGCATCTCTTGAAATGCATTAGCACATTCAAAAAAAATAGCAAAAGTAAAAGATGCACTGGCAAAAATATCTCTTATCTCATTAGAAACACAGAACTTCAGCTGCTGCATAATGAAGATGTATAAATAGTTGGATGATGATTGGTGCATTTCAGCTTGGATTTGCATGAGCGATATAAGGTAAAGAGTCAGACCTATGCTGGTTAGTAACAAAGTTATCAAGAAAAAGGAAGTAATAACTGTGTGGGGGACTATTACACAATCATTATGTGCACACAGTATTTGTGATAGGGACGTAGTCAGCAAAATAAAACTGACAATGTCATAGCTATGTATACCTGCAACAATATTCAGACTGGTTACCTCCTGCTACCTCCGCCTGGGACTTACAAATACTATAAACGCATCCATAGCAAGTTAAAGAGGAGCCATAACAGTATACTTATAGAACTTCAAATTCTGGTGTCCATAGTGAAAACTGCAGGTGTGTGATAAAACTTTTGTGTTTTGGACAGCCATTTCAATGGGTTGTATCCTACGTCCTCAGCCCAAGGAACAGCTGTACAGCAAACAGAAATGCTGTTCAGTCAGCATCTAGACATGTGACACAGGGTAGGGAGCTGGTAGCTCGGTGGTTAACACTGCTGCCTCACAGAAAGAGGATCTGGGATTGAACTCAGGTTTGATTCTAGGTCAAGACCATCATGTGCCCTTCAGTGCGGATATGGTGTGTTCTCCACATGTTGTATGAGTTTCCTCCAGGTCCTCCTTTTTCCCTCCCACAATTCAGTTCAGTGCTTTGATTGTCATTGTACAATGTACAATGAGATTTACATTACTCCAGCAGATCACAAGGGACATATGCCTAAAGAACTCAAACATAAAAAAAACCTATACAAAGTATAAAAACCTATAAGAATATGAAAATTTATTGTGCATGGTATAACAAGAGCACTCTAAGGCAAGTTAAATATCCTCCGCATGCGTTTTCAATGTCACTGAAGGAGAGCAGTTTTCAACTTTTCGATATAATTATTGGGGCAGAACCAAACTATGATAAGCCTATCATCCATAAATATGCAACAAAAACAGTTGTATACAACTCATAGTTGTAGGGCAGGATCCCAAGGTGAACCTGTGTAGCAAGGTTGGTGACGCTAGAGAGATTTATGTGTTATATAGTAAGCGGGCATAGGGAATCCTAACCTTGACTTTTAACCTTTTGACCCGTAGTCAGATGTCATGGTCTCAGGGTGAACCTGTGTACTTGGTTTGATGACCCTAGCATTGTTTGTTGTTTAGATATAGTTTACATGCCATTTGAGGTTGACCGTTGACCTTGCAATCAAAAAACTACACTTCAGGGTCACAGGGTGAACCTGTGTACAAAGTTTGGTTATCCTACCTTTAGTCGTATGTAATAGGGCACAGGTAAAAGCAACCTTGACCTTTGAACTTTTGACCCCAGACCTATAGTCACGGTTCAGGGTCACAGGGTGTGCCTGTGTACCAGGTTTGATGACCCTAGCTTTACTCATTCTATAGTAATGGTGCAAATGGAATGGTAACCTTGACCTTTGACCTTTTGACCCCAAACCCATAGCTAGGTCAGGGTGTAAGCCATCCAAGATTTGTCTTAGAGACAACTACTGTATCTCCTACTACAATCTACTGCTCTCCACAGAGCACTGAGCCACCTGGAGAACCCAAGGAGCTACGTGAGGATGCTCTTTGTGGATGACAGCTCAGCTTTCAACACTATCATCCCGGACATCCTGATCAACAAACTGCACCTCCTCCAGCACCCCCCCCCCCCCCCGCCTGCTCCTGGATAAATAAAACTTTCTCACCAACTGCCCACAAACAGTCACACTTGGCCCCCACCACTCCTCCACACCGTCTCTTAGCACTGGCTTCCCCCCCAGGGCTGCATGCTAAGCCCTCTACTGTACTCCTTGTACACCTGTGACTGTATTCCAACCCACCCAACCACTGTCATCATGAAATACGCGGACGACACCACCTTGGTTGGGCTCATCACTGATGACGATGAGAAGGCATACAGATTAGATTATTTGTTTATTTGACAGGGACAGTGCAATAAACATAAACAATTAATCAAATGACAATCAAATGACAATCAATCTGATGTGTTGCACAAAGAGTGTATAGCTATTAGCTAATTTGCAACTCTTGTCCCTGGATGGGCTGAGGTAGCGAATCTGCTGCTGTGGTGCCAAGCAAACAACCTGAAACTGAATGTCCTAAAAACCAAAGAACTCACACTGGACTTCAGAAAGATCAGACAGGACCACCCCCACTTCCTCATAAATCCGCGTGGAAAACGTCCCCACCTTCAGGTTCCTGGGCACCCACATCTCCTCTGACCTCTCCTGGACTGTCAGCACCAAGGCCCTGGTGAAGAAACCCCAGCAGCGGCTGCATTTCCTCCGTGTCCTGAGGAAGAAACCTGGACCAGAAGCTGCTGCTGGCCTGCTACTGCTGCTCAGTGGAGAGCACGCTCACCTACTGTCTGGGTGTGTGATACGCCGGCTCCACGGCCGAGAACAGGAAGGCTGTGAAGGTCATCAGCACCACCCAAAAAATTGTTGGCAGCCCTCTGCCCTCCCTGGAAGACATCTCCAGATCCTCCTGTCTCAGAAAGATCAAAGCCATCACAGGAGACCCCCTCACATCCCGCCCACCACCTGTTTGACCTGCTTCCCTCTGGACGACGGTTCACATCAATCAGGTCCCACACCTCCAGACTGACAAACAGTTTCTTCCCCTGGGTCATCCGAACTGCAAACAGTCAGAGCCCCCACCCCCACCCCCGGAACGCTCACATGTACAGAAGTGAGGACATTTTTAATTATCACAATAACACACCTGTATTTGCACTCCGCACTTTCATGTATATTGATCCCTCCATGAAACCACTACTATGTACATTTTCAATAATCCTTGACCTTAAGGTCTATAATTCCTGCAAAGATCATTTGATCAGAGTCAAATTGCAATACGCACATCATCAGTGTATATCAAACCCTGGTACCAGTTTCAAAATAATCGGAACAAAACTGTAGGAAGAGCTGATTTCACAAAAGTGGGCCAGATGGACGGACGGACGGACGAACTGTCATATAACATAAAAAACCAATTGCACATAATATGAAACATATTGCACATAATATAAAAACCTACTACACATAATACAAAATATATTGCACATAACATATTCCACAAAATAAGACAAATCCTATTGCACATAATATAAAAAACGAATGCACTTAATATAAAACATATTGTGCATAATATAACAGCCTATCGCACATAAAAAACCTACTGCACATAATAAAAAACTCTATTGCACATAATATAAAACCGATTGCATAAATATAAAAACCTACTGCACATATCACATTGCACATACCCAGCACTATTACAGGAATCCACTGAAGGGTGTGGTTCATAGTTAAGAGTTAAGTTCATTCAAAGGCATGCTTGTGGCAGCGTTCTGTATGGCGGATCTAGGCTGTGGTGAGCATTGTAGATAGGAGACACAAAATTTCATTTGACTGTACACGCCTTGCTGTGCGGCTCTAATGACAATAAAGTTGGCCTTGGCTTTAAAACTTAAAGGAGAAGTGCTCTTTTACCATTACTGAAACATACAAAAATTGGGGAGAATGCCCTATGCCAAGTGTTAAATGGAACTTAATAATGTGAAAATCAGCTACCCATCTAGATCCCCTGAAATCCCATAAGCAACTTCAAATATCAAATAATTTTCCCCTGGTGATTTTAATCTGGGAACAGACTAAGCTATTACATCTGAGGAGGAGCTGCTGCTCCTGACAGATGTAGTATGATGGTGCAGAGGGGTTGGGCTCTTATAAAATGATCACACCAAACATTTATATTGAAATATGCTAATTCCGATTTGTTCACACTCAAAGCCTAGAGCAAGGAAGACGAAGAGCCCCAAAACATCCTAAAGCAGACGAGTGAGCTTATGGTTTTTAAATGATAAGCCTCGACTCACATGTGAAGTCTTCACGCTAGTTTCTGACCAACAATCCTGACAAAATAAAGCAACACCAGCGACTTTTTTTGATGTGAAATCAAGTAGCTGAGCTGTAAACTGTACTTAAACTCGTTCTAAGGAGCGACATCTCAGTGGGCTTATTCTGTACACCTAAAATTTTAATTTAAAGTTCATATACAAAAATGTCAACTTTTCATATTTGGATCTCTGGGTTATTGTTATTGATGTCGTTGCTCAAAGTGGCACCCAAAGGTCAGCGCAATCATCATGATTCAAACAATTCAACTTGTATAATGTCTTCAGTGGCTGTGGAGGAGCTTTGTCAAGTCTAAGAAAATTACACCCGACGAGGCAACAGTGATGTCATCAGGGTTGTCATGGCAAACAGACACCCTCTGTTACACGCTGGGAAGAAAAGTCAGTTTCTCCTTTCTTCTCCCACATTGATTTCTTTTTAATCCATCTCTCCTGAGTCTTGCAACTTTACAGGAGTAAAAACACAGAATCCCCAGAGCACCCCTATAAAGGCTTAATTAATTACTAAAGATAATCATCAATACACATTCTGTCCATTCTAATCATGTCCTCGCTTCAAAGTTTTCCTTCAGCCATGCTTTATACCGTCCCTGCAAAGATCTCCATGAGTGCACCGAGCTGAGACTGAAAATGCAATGTGGCAACGAGAAAGATAACATCAAAGTGGGAAATTGGGCTTTGGGCGACATTTTATTTAGAGTCCTAATCTTTCCAGCACTTCGTGATGTCAGTCTTAGATTCTCAAAAGAGCACCACATAAAATTAAAACATGGCTGTATTAACATCCTTTAACTGCTGCGGTGTTTTTATTCTTGGACGTGTGTGCTTTATTTTCACCTAAACCGCCCTTTAAAGTGAGGATGACTTCCACAAGATCGCAACACCAGACGCATACTGTATGAGCGATGGATGGAGAGCTCAGGCGCATGGAATCGGAGCGTAATGAATCGGTGTAATTACAGAAATGACTGCTATGGAGCTGACGGAGGATGCTGCCAGCGCCACATTAAGGAAAAAAACAAGGCTGGTTCCAGTCCAAATAAGGTCAAACATTGATGGGTTGACATCTGTTATTGGTTAATCATGTAAACAGGCATTACAAGACTGTCCTTGCACAAAATTTTACATCGACTTGAGATAAATAAGACACCCAACTGGGTACTGTGCTTGATAAATCTGTCAACAAACTTAAAGATGCATATACCTGCCTTTTGGTTTACTTGCAGACTTTGTCTGAGCTTTCTGACATCTGGAGGTTTTACCCCACACTTTTGCAAACCTGCAAATACCCGGAGGGAACACTGTCAGTGCTACGAGGGCTTTATTCTGCTTTCCCTAGAAAGGAATGGGTGCACATGGGCCTTAGCTCAAAAAGAGGAGCGGAGGGAAAATACTCAGAGAATCGCTCCCACATGTACTTGACAAATTCTGTTATTAAGGTTGAGATTAGACTATTACTCACCGCAGACATTTACGCTTCATACAAGAGGCTTGTGTTGGCAAACTGTGAGAGTAATGTTTTTAAACTTTAAAAATAACTTGGCTCACTGCAACTCAAAGACTGTACAGTGATTAGTTTCATTTATAATGAAACAAAAAAAATTCATGAATCTGTCTCACAGAGTAGCATAATCCCCTCTCTCTCTTCCAAAAAAAAAACTGACTATGCATGCATAGTACATTGTGTTGCAGTGTTTCTATTGCTTCAGTTAGTGGGACTGGGTTTTAATCAAAAGCAATTGAGCTTTACTAAGAAGGAAATTAAAGTGTCTGCTTGCAACAGTCTTTAACAAATGATTATCAAAATGAGGGATGATCATTTTGGATTGTTGTTTTAAAAGATTTTCCCTGTTGTAAATATGCTAGATGCAAAATGGTTTAAACTCCACATACTGCAAAAAAAAACAAACAAACTAAACTTGATTTCAGGTTTTTACTAAAATGTACTTCATCATGACATCCAACTGCAGCTATATGAAATCAAGTTAATTTTTTTAGATGCAGTACACCACTATTTTTTAAGGTACCATTCACTGAAAAATTGTGTTTTTGTAGGTTATAACCTTTTGAAATGTGTCTATTGGTCACATGATTATCAAAAAAACCATCAAAACACTCACTTCTCTTTAAAAAAACAAAACAAAAAGAAAACAGCCTTTATATCATTTTTGTGTCCATTTGGCCATTTTAACTCTTCCAGGTTTTTCCCTTGATATCAAGAAAAGGTAAGTCCAGCTCTGCCAGTGTTCTGTTATTGGCTAGCATAGCTGTCTATCAGCAGCAAGGCCAGCTATGGCCCTAGCTTCCAAGCTACGGAGTTGGCTTACCCAGCGTAGTTTATGTTGTTATTTTCTTTAGAATTAAGTCACCATAATGAACATCCCTGTTTCCACCCGGTTCACTAATCCACAGTCAGTATATCTCACTTCATTGTGTCTTACATTTTTATGTTTTTGCCATGATGCTACATTGATCTGTTAGCATTAGCCTGGCTAGGCGGTCGGTGGCTTGTTGAAGCTAGCAGTTTAGCCACTCATTCACAAATGTTTCTGTGCTTACTGGACTCCACAGACTGGTCATAACCTATTGACCACTGAAACCACACACTCCTGTCCACCAGTGATGCATTATTTCATTCATTCTTTAAGACAAATTTACGTTAGTTGGCACAGGTAAGATTAGCAATAGTGACACAAGAGAGAGGGCGGAGTTAAATGCGGACTTTAGGATTTAAAGAGGCATGCGCTGAAATGAGCCGTTTTGAGAAAGGCTGCAAAAGATGATTCACAATGATGCTGCAATAATTAAATAATTTAAGGCAATCTGACCAAAATATGTCACAAACGTTTCATTAAGACCTGTGGGATCTGTCAAAATGTGGGAAAAGAGCAGTGATGGGACCTTGAACATGTCATTGCCTTTCGTCTATTACAGTATCAGTCAACAGCTTTCATTACATTGACAAATTCATAATTCATAAGTTACTGGCTGATACAGGCGCACCTTTGAGATGGTTTATGGAAAATGGTTTCTGGTTATGGACACATTTTTTAAAAAGCCAATACCACGCACAGTCAGCCTGGTAGTCTCTGTGTGTGTGTGTGTGTGTGTGTGTGTGTGTGTGTTTGTGTGTGTGTGTGTGTGTGTGTAGGTGTGAAAGAGTGAAGAACTGTCAATAAGGGCAGGAAGTAAAACTGAAATAAAAGTTGCGACCGACAAAGCAGGCTGAACACAGTGCTGCTGATGTTCTGCGACTTAAGCACTCTCGCGCCATCAATCACTTACAGCCACCTTCATGTTGCCTTTATTATGCTCGATCACATTATGCTGTGGCGCTATGTTTACACGGGGGGAGAAACATTACACAACTGAACGAGTGTCACATACGGATCCAGACGATATTTAAATGTAAATATGGCATCGCCAAAGTGTCTCTGAAATCAATGCTGTAGTCATACCAGCCTCAGAATAGCTTTATATTTGCACCGCAGGCTGAGTGCAGCAGTTAAGTAAAAATGATTTTCTCCAACTCTCAACGACAATAGCGTTAAAAAAAAAAAACTATGTCTATCACAGGCGCTGTGATATGATACTGAGGGGTGAGCAGCAGTGCAAAGAGAATCAGTGCTACCGCCTTTGAGTGAAGACATCAGGTGTGTAACACCATCACACATTCTCGCTGCCTCTTGCTTTGCCTTTCAGCACGCTGTTCTTGAAGGATGGTCCACTCTTTCCAATCGGGCCTTTCCTGTGCTACAGTGAAAACATTTCCTATGAAAGAAACCACTGTGGGAACTAGGAGAGAGGCAGGAAGGGAGATTTTTTTTTTTGAGGAAAAAAAAAAGGAGAGGTAAATGCGGATCAACACGGTCCAAACAACAAACCTAAGCAACACGGACTGTGGGGGGATTTAAGAGGGACCACGGTGGGGATTTCTGGCCAAGTTTAAGACTTTTCCGGCACATTCATATTTCACCAGCATTGTTTTCATTTCAGTAGAAAAGAAGTTTTGCCAGACTTTGGTTTGCACTTGCAGTCACAAATCAGCATTCACTTTGTTGGCCGCTGTGTGTCCCTGTGTTCTGGCCCGTTAAATAACCCTCATTAAAGGGCAGCAGCAACTAATAACAATGTCTGAGCCGCACCGAGCTTGTCCCCGTACCCTGTCCCCCTTTCTCCTTGTTTAATTTCCCTTTCAGGCTCCTTATTGATTCCAGCCCTTCCATTCTGTAACTCTTTTTTATTAATAACACCAAGCAATAACAAGAGTGTCACAACCTCGACTTTCACACAAGCAATTAATAAGATTAATCTAAATTTGGCGGATGTGTGTTTCCAGTGTTCGTTAAAGTATGGCTCTCTGCCTGGCTGTATGAATTTGTTATATTAAGAGTGTAAGAGTTCGGAATAAAGACACAATTTATAATGTGAGCTTCCAAAGTCTCGTGTTGTTTTTTTGGCCTTGTCTTTTCCTTGCTGCGACATGCTCGTCCACCCCCCACCGCCCACCCATGAACAGAACTCCCTGACACTGCTGCTGAGCTCTCATTAGTAAGGCGTAGATACTGTAAACGTTAAATGCAGCAACTCATAAGTAAATTCACAGAAAATAACAAAAAAATGGAGCCATCACAAGGACACTTGTGGCAGGCTACTAACATGCTATTCTCTTTTTTTAAGGCAAGCTTTTGTGTTGGTGTTAATGCCATATTTTTAAATTAATGAATACATATAATCAGATTTTATGGTTTGCATTAGGGGTGCAGGAAAAAAATCAATACAGTGTAGCATCACGATACTTGGTGTTGATGATATTGTATAAATTCAGAAAAAAAAACAGTATTACGGTACTTAAAAATATTGATAAATATTGCAAATACAAATTGATTTTTTTTGGGGGGGGGGGTAATATGGTAACAAAAACCAATTGACTTTTCAATTCACTAGATGCCGCTAAATGCTCACTGTCTGGTTAGGTCAGCACAGCAAAGAAGTGACTCCTGAGATCTAGTCGTTAGTTGAACAAAACAAAATCAGGATGGGAAAAAGCAATATATCGCAACACTCAATATATCACAAGATTGCGATAACACGAATCATGGCTAAAGTATTGGGCTAAAATTGTATCGTGACGCATTAATCTTGACTAATCGTGATTAACTGCAATTATCTTGGCCCTGTCTCTTTCTTGCCCATATGCTGCAAAGAGCAGAGTTGCTCAACATGAATTAATCACAATGTGTTTGATAATGATTAACGCATCCACCACTAGTTTAAATACCAGAGTGGTGGCCTAGTTGGTAGAGCATCTGCCTCACAATCAGGAGGTTGTGGGTTCAAATCTTGGCCGGGTCATACCAAAGACCATATAAAAATGGTACTTTCTAGCTTGGTGCTCAGCATAATGGAATGGGGAAAGGAAAGTTAACGCACAGAGCTACCAGAAGGACTGACCCCCCACCCCCACCACTGTAACTTTCACCACTTACAGTAGCTGTGTGGCCTTGGGTCTGTGAAACAGAGATATGTGCTGCCCATATGCTACAAGTTGTGGCATGGGATCAACTTAACTAGTTTAAATTAATTTTGATGTGATTTTTAGGCAAAAACCCATGCTTGGTGTGAAACAGCTTTAAGACTTTGGAAAACAAGTGGAAAGAAGAAAGTGGAATATGTTTGGGTCTTTTATAAAAGAATGAAGTTTGATGCCAAGTCCAAGTAAAATAAACTACTTCTGTATTTCAAATCACATACTTCCATTAGTGTACGTACAGTACATGTAGTACACTAGGTACACTTCAAACTTGGTTGCCTAAAGTGCAAAATTCACGTTGATAGAGTTGTCCAATTAAAAAAACAAAACTGCACTGCACGCTTACCCTCAATGCCATTTTTTAATCTTGTTGTTGACTCTCATTTTCATTTACCAATTAACCATAAAAGAAAACACCTGTTGGCTGCGTATCGATTTCCTTTGCAAAATGAGCTTACGACCCTCATTTAAAATGAAAATGAAATTACAGGACAAAACATAAAAAAATATTGGAGTGATGATATTTATTGTTGGTGAAAGCTTTAAGGGTGCATTAGTGGCCCTCTCCCTTGCTCCATGTTGTTAATACAGTGACCGCTGAATCTGAGAAGTGTCCAGCGAGCCACACTTAACTTTTCAGCTGTTATGGGTGCACTGTCCTAGTGCTTTAAGTGCACTTCATGTGGCCATACTTGTCAGTGTGAATGTGCTAGCGTGCTCAAAATAACATGTGTACTACCAGAAGTACACGGATAATAGCATAATAAGCATAATAAATGGAAAAAGAGGCAGGCCCAGAGAATCAGGAGGAAAAAAGACACACACGGGTAATGAAGACCAGGGCAACAGAATTGGTGGAGAAACTGCCAAAAGGCAAGCTTTGGTGGTAAATTCAGAGACGGACAAGGTGGACTGAGACCGAGACAGAGGAGGAGGAGGTAGCAAGAAACACGGATGTGCTGAGGGGAACAGAAATGAATAAAAGATGGAGACAGACAGATAGGATCGAAAGGTAGGTGAGGTGAGTGAGAAAGCTGCTGGAGCTATTAGATTCTCAGTAGGTAGTTGCTCCCTCTCTCCATCTCAGCTGTAGTTATCAGGTCTAGGTTTGTGTGATGCAGTTAATACAACTACTAAATTGACACAGTATGAAGTGTATGAGCGAGTGTGATTGCTAGAGAGAGAGAGAGAGAGAGATCAAACGAGGGCCTGTTTACCTGCATTTGTTTAAGGTACAAGAATGTACAGCAAATACGTGCACAACTCCATCTGTTGGGCTGAATCTTTAAGTGTGCGTGGGAATGTGAAGGAAACATTTGTGAGCATGTACTATACGTGGCGTGTGGGAGGGTGTATGGCAGAACATCACCTATTACAAGTATGTGGAAATCTGTTCAATCCACTAAGAATTGCAGTCCGAGCTTTTTCTGGATTATACAGACACATTTTAAACATTTTAAATGCAAAGCTGGAATGCATTGCCGGCAAATCACCATACCTGTGGGATTTCAATATTTAAAGAAGTTATCTGCATTCCTTTGACACATGGGTGAAAAAATGTCACCGGTGCCAGACAAGGTACCCGTTACTGCTGAGACGGAGTAGAATGTTGTCACCTGTCTAGTTGTTTTTTTTAGTTTTTCTCTCTGCTAGCCTGCCAGGTGTGAGGCACTAACTGTCATTTTATGAACCTGCCCAAGGCTGCAAAATATCAAAATCCACAACACAACACACGGCTGTCCTGGCTAAGATGGATCTGCAACAAAGGACTGCAGGATTTATGAGACATTTCCAATTTAGATTGTGTTTATTTATTAATTTTGTTGATTGGGCTAGTGGTGATTTTACATACAACCCCAATTCCAATGAAGTTAGGATGATGTGTAAAACTTAAATAAAAACTAAATATAATGACTTAAAAATCAAGACAAGATATTTGATTTTCAAAATGATAAATTTTATTGTTTTGGGGGTTTTTTTTGCAAATATTCACTCATTTTGAATTTGACCTCTGCATCACGTTCCAAAAAAACTGGGACAGGGGCAACAAAAGACTAGGAAAGTTGAGGAATGCTCAAAAACGCCTTTTTGGAACATTCCACAGGTGAACGGGTTAATTGGAAACAGGTAAGTGTCATGACTGGGTATAAAAGGAGCACGCCCAAAAGGCTCAGTCGAGGTTCACCACTTTGTCAGCAACTGCGTGGGCAAATAGTCTAACGGTTTAAGAAAAATGTTTCTCAATGTACAAGTGCAAGGAATTTAGGGATTTCTTCATCTACAGTCCATAATATCATCAAAAGATTCAGAGAATCTGGAGAAATTTTTGCACAAAAGCGTTAAGGCTAAAAAACCAACACTGAATGCCCGTAACCTTTGATGCCTGAGGCAGCACCGCTTTAAAAACTGACATCATTCTCTAAAGGATATTACCACGTGGGCTTGGGAACACTTCGAAAAACCACTGTTAGTTAACACAGTTTGTCACTACATCATACAAGTTAAAACTCGACCATGCAAAGCAAAAGCCATCTATCATCAACACCCAGAAATGCTGCTGGTTTCTCTGGGACTGAGCTCATCTGAGATGGACTGATGCGAATTGAAAAAGCGTGCAGTTGTCTAACCAGTCCACATTTGAAACTGTTTTCGGAAATCATTGACATTGTGTCCTCCAGGCTAAAGTGGAAAAAGACTATTCAGATTGGTATCGGTGTTAAATTCAAAAGCCAGCATCTGTGTTGGTATGGGGGGGTGTTAGTGCCCATGGCATGGTTAATTTGCACATCTGTGACAACACTATTAATGATGAACGGTACATACAGGTTATGGAGTGACATACGCTGCCATCCAAGCAACGTCTTTTTCAGGGACATCCCTGCTTATTTCTCCAAGACAATACCAAACCACATTTTACACACATTGCAACAGCATGGCTTCACAGTAAAAGAGTGCAGGTACTGGACTGACCTCCCCACAGTCCAGACCTGTCTCCCATTGAAAAGGTGTGGCATATTATGAAGTGCAAAATATAACAATGGAGAACCCAGACTGTTGAGCAACTGAAGTCATGCATCAAGCATCAAGCAGTGCTAGGCCCTATTCTTTTTAGTTTATATATGCTTCCACTAGGCAACATTATTAGAAAGCACTGTATACATTTTCATTGTTATGCAGATGACAATTATACTTGTCAATGAAGCCAGATGATAGTAATCAATTAGCCAAATTAGAGGCTTGTCTTAAGGAATCAAAGCTTGGCTGACTTGTAAATTTTTGCTATTAAATTCTGATAAGACTGAAGTCATTCTAGTTGGTCTAAAACACCTTCAAAATACCTTCCCAAATCAAAGTCTTAGTTTGGATGCGGTTACGCTTTCTCTTAATGATTCTGTGAGGAACCCTGGAGTTATTTTTGATCAAGATCTGTTCTTTAATTCACATATTAAATTTGTTTCTAAGACTGCCTTCTATCATTTGCGTAATATTGCCAAGATTAGGAGCATCTTGTCTCAGAGTGATGCTGAGAAACTAATCCGCGCTTTTGTTAGCTCTACATTAGATTACTGTAACTTTTTATTATCAGGTTGTCCTAAAACCTCTTTAAAAAGTCTTCAGATGATCTAAAACTCTGCAGCAAGAGTTTTAACAGGTACTAGAAAGAGGGATCACATCTCTCCGGTTCTGGCCTCCCTTCATTGGCTTCCCATAGAATTTAGAATTAAGTTAAAAATCCTTCTATTCACTTACAAAGCTCTAAATAATCAGGCCCCTTTTTATTTAAAAGATCTGATACTACCCTATCATCCTAACAGAGCACTACGCTCCTAAAATGCAGGATTACTTGTAATACCTAGAATCTCCAAAAGTACAATGGGAGGCAGAGCTTTCATTTATCAAGCTCTTCTCCTTTGGAACCAGCTACCAACCTGGATTCGGGAGTCAGGCTCAATCTCTGTTTTTAAGCAGAGGGTTAAAACCTTCCTTTTTGATATAGCCTATAGTTAGGGTGGGATCAGGTGCCCCTGAACCCTGTCTTAGTTATGCTGCTAATAGGTTTAGACAGCCGGGGGCCCTCCAACAATGCACTGGGCTTCACTGCTTTCTTCACTCTCAATGAAATATTTTTGCTGGTCATTAACATGTTTGTTCTCTCCCACAGATTGAGTCCCCATCGTGCTGTTTGCTCTCTATATGTCTGTTCTTTTCTTCTTCTTCTCTATCCCATCACTCCCCAACCAGTCGCAGCAGATGACTGCCCCTCCCCGAGCCCGGTTCTGCTGGAGGTTTCTTCCTGTTAAAAGGGAGTTTTTCCTCTCCACCATCACCAAGCGCTTGCTCACAGGAGATCGCCTGATTGCTGGGGTCTTTCTGTAGTTGGGGGGGTTTTCCCTACAGTTGAAAGTGCTATGAGATGACCGTTGTTGTGAAATGGGGGGTATATAAATAAATAAAGTTAAATCAAGCAAGAATGGGAAAAAAATTTCACCAACAAAGCTTCAGCAATTAACTGTCCTCAGTTCTTAAATGCTTATTGAGTGTTGGTAAAAGGAAAGGTGATGTAACATAGTGTTCCAGGCATCAAATTCAAAATGAGTGAATATTTGCAAAAAACCGTTTGAACATTAAATATCTTGTCTCTGTAGTGTATTCAGCTGAATATAGCTTGAAAAGGATTGTTAAATCATTTTGTCTGTGAAGGGCCAGACTAAGAGCGGTCCAGTGGACCTCCATGAAAAATATTACATCAAGGACCCAGTGTCCCCAAAGGAGGCACATGGATCTGCCCTCCAGTGGGCTCACCACCTGCAGGAGGGATCACTGGGATCATGGTGCTGTGTAAACTGGGCGGAAGTCTGGACTACTCTACCTGGACTGATGCCCCCGCAACCCAGATCCCTGGATGGGCAGTAGAGGATGGATGGATGGATTTTTGCTTTTATTTACATTTTACACAATGTCCCAACTTCACCAGAATTGGGATTTTACATATACAATTAAAATATAGTTTAATTTCTTTAAAGCCACACACCCAAAAATAATTGCCAAAGGAATAAACAGGGGCGGCGCGGTGGCGGAGTGGTTAGCACTGTGGCAGCACAGCAACTCACCCTTGGCCGGGGGATCCTGGATTCGATCCCAGCCTCCGACCAACAGTGATCTGTGTGGAGTTTGCATGTTCTCCCCGTGTCTGCATGGGTTTACTCCGGGATTTCTCCGGTTTCCTCCCACATGCCTAAAACATGCAGGTTAGGTTAACTGGCATCAAACTGGGGATTCTAAATTGTCCTTAGGTATGACTGTGAGAGTGAATGGTTGTCTGTCTCTGTGTGTTGGCCCTGCGATGGACCGGCAATCTGTCCAGGGTGTACCCTGCCGCTCGCCCAGAGATGCTGGGATAGGCTCCAGCCCCACCCTACCCCGCGACCCGAAAAGGATTAAGCGGAAGAAGATGGATGGATGGATGGAATAAACAGGACTTGTTATTTGATCTCTCTCTGGTAAAAGTACATTCAATTAAAATGGCTACAGCTCTGGTACTTTTTAACAACCCTTAACCTTTACTGTGACAGATTTTTATTTCTGTAATCAATTTGATTTATGTTCCTTTTCTGATGCTTCTACCATCATTTTTGCTGCCAATGATAATTTACTGTTCGTCTAAAAGGAAGAAACACTAGACAGTAGGAAAGTAGTAAATATGCCAAGAGTTTATTAAATTTAAATCTGTTAATTGAGATATAAAAACTGAAGTGGGTGCAGCTAAAATATTAGAATTCCTCAATAAACAGTGTCCTTACAAAATTCCAATAAGCCTAGAAGGTCTTACTGGTAGTGTTAAGATGAGTTCTGTTAGACTTTTTAGAAAGACAGATGAGTTTAAGGACCTTGGCTGTTAACTTTTTACAAACAGTGCTACAGTAAGTACCAACAGAAATCATGTTGGGGACACAATAATAACACCCACTTGTAAAAGCATATAAATATCCTTAATGTAGTTTAGCAATGCATAAATACTATAAATCCAAGCTTAGGTCAAAAGCGCCACCTGCCCACTCTAAAACACAAACATGTCATTGACCTTCATTTAGAAAATGACAGCACTCTCGTGAATTTAGAGCTGTTTTTATTTAAGACTTATTGTGTCAATAGCTAATGCCCGGGCACATGAGCAGAATACATTCAACCCCTGCCATCTTAATAGTGGCATTAATAGCAGTTAAATCAGTTGTTTGTTTTATCAGCCTAACACAAACCCACACACACACACAAAAAGGGAAAAAGGGAACAGATGCAATCTGTGCAAATGATGCATTATTTCTGCGAATGTGCCGTTAGTCCTCTGGTGTGGGTGGGTGACAAAATCACGCAGCCGGGCTGCTCTGCCAGCGATGGTCAGGAGTGTGTGTGTGTGTTTGTTTGTGTGCATGTGTGAGGACAGAATATGCGTATGAGGGCTGAAATAAAAGGTGGGCAGCGGTTACCATCTCCTGCTGCCTCCCACCTTCCATTCATCCATCCCACCTCTCTGTCCTCTCAGCGGCAGGTCCATGTAAGCCGGTTACAGCCACATAATTTTCGGGCGGGTCGGATGGCATCGCTTTGCACCCATTCCACCAGCCAGTCTCTCTCTCTCTCCCCCTGCCTTTATCCATCCACCACTTCTTGCCAATGCCAGAACTTTACAAGTGGATGAGCAAAGCATCAGCGGCTACCTACCTGGCTCTGTGATTGACTGCAGCGTGGCCGTGCGCGCGCTTCACTGTATCTGTGCCATGTTTATTGCTTCTTTCACCTTCGCCGTAATTGAGTCCCTCCCCATGCGAAATATGTACCGTCAGACGGGAGGATGTGTGTGTGTGCAAGGAATCTGTCAGAGCTGTGTGTGTGTGTGGGGGGGGGGGAGTAAGCCTGGAGTTGACTGACAGGCTACATAACTCAATTCAGAAACTCGGAGAGAACCTGATGGCTGTTTTCCTGTGTGTTTATGTGCAAGTGTATGCAAATCTGTGGCCGTCTATTTGATAGGGTGAACGGTATATGAGTAATATACAGTATATGTATGTGGGTTCCTATATGGTGCTGCAGAATTTTAAAGATCGGAAACTGGCATATATGTAAAATTAAAGGTCACATTTGCTGCAGTTTTTCCACATGTTGACTGCTCCCACAGGTCTTAATGTAATGTTTGTGATATATTTTGGCCCAATTGCTTTCAATTGTTATTTATTGCAGCATCATTGTGAATCAGCCTTAGCCTCCCTCAGAATGGTTTGTTTAGGTGCATTTCTCTTTAAATGCCCAATAGCCACAGTTAACTCTGTCTTACCTCTGTCGTCGCTATTGCTAGTCTTAGCTGGCTAGCTCCAAGCTCAGGTAGCGATCCTGAACCATTTAACGTAAATTCATCTTAAAGAATGAAAGAAAAAAAGAGGATGCTGAGGTGAGTGCGATACCCTCCGCCTCAGTTTTCTTTGAAGATCACCCATCTGTCACTGAAGGAGAGCAGTTTTCAACTTTTCCCTTTAATTATTGGGGAAGATCCAAATTATGATAAGCCTATCATTCGTGAATAGACAACAAAAATAGTACAACCCATAGTTGTAGAGCAGGATCCCAAGACGGACCTGTGCAGCAAGTTTGGCGAACCTAGCTTTCGTTGTTGTTGATATAGTTAATATGGCATTTCGACCTTGGACTTTTGCCACAAAAGTCCTGCAAAAATCATCCAATTGAAGCCAAATTGTAATATGCACATCATCAGTGTATAACAAACCCTGGTACCAATTTTCAAAACAATCGGAACAAAACTGTAGGAGGATTTGATTTCACAAAAGTGGAACAGATGGATGGACAGACCCATGACATAATCCCCCTTTGGTCTTCGCACAAAGGGGTCTTCAACCGGCAGGGGATAAAAATGCATCCCTGGTTGACAGCGATGTGTGGTTTCAGTGGTCGATAGGATATGACTGGTCCCTGGAGTACAGTAAGCACAGAAACATGAATGAGAAAATGGCTAAACTGTTAGCATCAGCTATCCATCTTTGGTCTCAGATAAATAAACTATCATAAAATCAGCTAAAATAATGTCTAAGGACTTCATATATGGTCAAGTGTCAGTAGATAAACAAGGATTCCAGTGGAGGTGAATGGAATTTATCGAAAATAGTCAAAACCAGCCAGACTGACAGTTGCTGTGGCCTGTCTGTCAGCATCTCCCCACTAAGGCAAGCTGTAATGTGATTAGACTGACTGATTTGCCCTGTCAAGCTAATGCTAATGGTTCAATGTAGCATCAAGGGGAAAATAAGCCAGGATGACACAAGACATATCATCAACTGTGGATTAGTGAACCAGTTGGAAACAGGGATGTCTATTAGGATGACTGAAATTTGAAGAAAATAATATAAACTGTGCTTGGTAAGCTAACTCCCTAGTAGCAATGTTAGCTCAGAAGGTAATGCATTGGGCTCCCCGCTCATCTGACTGAATCCTCACAGCCAATAGCATGGCGATGGGTTGCAACCCAGGACCGGATCAGACACCAGGGACTTAGGGAAAAAGATCACAGAAGAGCAAAACCAGCTTCTGACCATTCTGCCAAAAAGTAAAATATAATTATTTCGAAATGAAGTTTTAATATTTTTACTGTAGTCATGTGACCTAAGAAAGTATTTTAGAATGTTAAAAAACACAAACACACCATGTTTGAGTGAATGGGAGCTTCAAAGTCTTTAGATTTGTATACGGAATACAAGAATTAGCATTTCGAGCAGCACTTTTTTCAGTTTTGCTCATTTCATCATCATCAGTCTGAGCCAGTCAGAGCTGTGTTAAGCAAGACAAAAACGGCTGGGCAATGATGCATGTGTATGGATGCATGTATGGATGTGTGAGCAGAATGCTACTTAACCTCTCTTCTAATACGTACATGCAGAGAACCGTAAAATGGCCACTATGTCAAGAGCAGGTCAGGCAGAAGAAGTCTGAATCATGATATGAAACTGCTAAGTGAGCAGAAGTGGCAAAGAGGTCAAGGATGGAAGATGGAAAAAAGTCGATGGGGGGAGGGTGATAACAAGGGCATGGGAGTTTGTATGAAACTGGTAGAGGAAGTAGAGGGAATTACAGTAAATATGGGGGAGCTCATCTCCATTTTGCCATTTATGCTAAAGTTTTGAAAGAAATACTGTAAAAGAAGCTGAGAGAAAGGTTAGCCAAAAACAGTCATAGGAGGAGGAGGAGGCAGTTGAGCGGGAGATGAATGGAGGTGGTTTGGGGGACTGCATGGTCTCTGAAGGGCATGTATGTAGAAAATAAACCTCCACCTCCAGAATATCACAGTGCAGCATAAAAGTAAAATGCACACTTCAGCAAACCCAGAGCAAAAGAGATAGAGAAGGGAGAAGGTAGGTCTGAAGGTAAATAAAAATGAAAATGGCAATTGACCGTAAAAAAAGAAAACACTGAGGAAGTATAAGTTATTTTGAGAGATGGATAAAGCATAAGAGAAGATCGAAATAATACAGGGGGGAAAATGGATGCGGAGTGTAGATGAAATGGAGATTGATGAAAAATAAAGAGTCAGATGGACGGAAGGAACATTTTGTATATGCAAATCAAAAATGGGAAATCAGAAACACGATCACTCAGTCTGACCACCTGGTCCTGTCAGTCCACTCTAGCCATCGTTTTCTCTTTCCTTCCATTTCTCTGTGTCTCTCTCCCTCTCCACACCTGGACTAGCCTGCCTACGGCTGCAGCATAGTTAGATCAGAAGATGAAGCAGGAATGGGGTGCAAACAGCAGGGAGTCAAAAGTAAAACTGCCAAAATATCAGTCAGCAAGCAGTCCTGGCAACAAAAAGTCTCCATTCCCCTTTACCAAAAAAAAAAAAAGAAGTAAAACCTGGCTTTCCAACTATCACTGAGTCTCCCTCTTGCTGCAAACTCTGAGTAACAGCTGGAGCAGATGCATGCAGACGCAGGACCTGGAGCACAAAATTGGAGCGTGTGCGGGAGCATGGGCATTGGTATTTAAGTAGCAACAAGGATAGGTGTAGAGACAGCCACACAGGGATGGATAAAAAGCTTTTTTCAGCGATCATGGCGAATACAGTCACTGCTGAGGCCGTTGAACCAGTTTCACACTACGTGAGAATTAGGAATGAAGGATCCGAATGCAGGAGGAGAAGGAGGAGGAGGCTGAGAGAAAGAAAGGCAGATGAGGGAGACAAAAAAAAGTGGCATAAAAAGGCACTGAGAAAAGAAGTGTAACAATCAAAACAGAAAAACAGGATCTGTTTGAGAACAAAAGGCAGGCAAAAGTGCTGCATGGATAGAAAACTAAGACAGTGTACTGTGAATATGTTTGGTTGTTTGAAGGACAGTCACCAGGTGCTTTCCTGCATTTGTCTGCTATATCCTAGAAACTGATAAAAGGGGGACATGCGCATGGCATTTTAAAAAGCACCCAACACAGCAGTGAAGAAGTTTGAAAACTTCCAAAGGTCTCTCCTGAGTGCAGTGCAATGTTTGTATTCGTGCATATGCAAATTGCTGTGTGTAAATGAGTACCAGTGCATTAGCCAACTTCTCAGCCTGTCTTCTTGTGCTATGCTGCAGATTTGTGCACATTTCTGTATCACAGCCAGGGGTTTATACATCAGTCATCATTTGGGATCAACCTGCTTTTTAATTACCAATGGTTTATGTTTGTTTTTAATTTTCCTCCATAAGCCCATAAATTGCTTTCCTCATCATAACTCAAATCAATTCTATCGTAAAAAAACAGCAGTTACAGAATAAAATTTGACCCCCTCCACCCTTGCACTTTTTAGCTTTTACTATGCATGATATCTTAAAGTTATTGCAATATATATAAATAATGAAATGAAAAATTTTTGTGCCACTAATAGTTTTAACTATAGACAGACAGACAGAGTGGTGTGAAAAAGTGTTTGCCCCTTCCTTATTTCTCATTTTTTTGTACATTTATCACACTTAAATGTTTCAGATCATCAAACAAATTTAAATATTAGACAAAGATAACACAAGTAAACACAAAATGCAGTTTTTAAATGAAGATGCTTATTATTAAGGGTAAAAAAAAATAAATCCAAACCTACATGGCCCTGTGTGAAAAAGTAATCCCACCCCCCACCCCCTCCACCCGTTAAAACATAAATTAACTGTGGTTTATCGCATCTTCGGAAAGCTGAATTCAATTCCTGTAGCCACACCCAGGCCTGATTACTACCACACCTATTCTCAATCAAGAAACCACTTAAATAGGACCTGTCTGACTAAAGGCCCTTTTCCACTAGCCTCACTTAGCCCTACACCGCACCACTCAGCCCGCGTTTGAGCATTTTCCATTAGCCCCAGCACCGGTTAGCAGGTGCTTTTTTAGTACCTGATCCAGGGCAGGGTCTAACCGAGCTGAGTAGGGCTGAGTATGGCTGTGATATGACTTTAAGAGACTGGTCGCCGCTGATTGGTCAGGTCGTAACGTCACAAAAGCGACTTTTTCTGCTGAATCTACTCCACGACCGCCATTTGTAGTTGTTCAGCCAGTGAACACAGTGCGCCCCTTTAATACAGTATATTATATTAATATACTGTATAAATATACTTATACAATAATATACTCCTAATATTATATATTAGGAGGTGCGCAATTTTCTTTCTATATTAGCCGACGATCGCATCCAGCGCGAGTTGGACAGATCTACTCGAAATGAAAAAATATACCAGCAGGTGTCCGAGCAGATGGGTTCCCAAGGGCACATCCGTACTGCCAAACAGTGTCGGGAGAAGCTGAAAAAGCTGAAAAGCGATTACCGAGCAGTGAAGGACCACAATGCTTGAAGTGCAGCGGATCGGAAGGAGTGGAAGTGGTTTGCTGAGATGGACGCGATCTATGGACATAGGCCCTCGACACGGCCACGGCCTTGGAAACCATGGATGTTGAGTGTTGTTTTGATATTGCGCGTCTTTTCGCCAATTTATCCTTTCTGTGCCAAGCTCACTGTTTTTAAGAAATAGGAAGGTTGTTAGATTGTGGGTAATGGTTGTTACTGAGGCTTGCCTATTGTTTTGCAGCCAACTGCAGATTCACGCTTGCTTTGTGTTAAGTATTAGCGCGAACAAAACACTGAATTACGCTTATTGTATTCCGGTTAAAAACTTGAGTGTTGTGTACATGTTGCACTTTGGTGTTAAGTTTTAAATTGCGTGCATTTTCTTTCTAGAATCGCAGTTCATATCACAGGGGTCCACCTCAGTGGACATGGACACAGCGGACTCTCCTGGCGCTGCGTCTGCGTCTGGCGGAGCGCCAGCTGGATCGACTCCACATCACCAGCTCCATCTGGATCATGTTCAAGTGCCGGTAAGGCACAATAACCACAATTTTTTTTTTTTGGTGAAACAGGTCCAGCAGCGGAAACCAGGGTCGAAAATCCATCCATCCCTCCATCCATCTTCTACCGCTTAATCCTTTACAGGCCGCGGGGGGGCTGGAGCCTAACAAGTTATGTACCAAATTGATTAATGCAATTTCCTGTAGCTGCATATTAATTAATTGAAAATATCTTTTTAAATGTACAAAAAGGTTATTCTTTGGTCTTCACTTATCGGTGTTCCACAACGCGGTCCCATTTTTAGGTGTGGTGATTGAAGTGCTGTTGTAACTCCTGTTTTAGAAAAACAAATAAAGCTCATGAACTGCCGTTGAAATCAACATGCTTCATTGAAATGCTTCGCGTCAGCTGACTGTATTAACCCATTCAGATTTCTGCGGCCACACTACAAGCAACTATTTTAAACATTACCCATCCATCCATCCATATTCTTAATCTTAATCCTTTTTAGTTTTGCAGGGGGGCTGCAGCCGAAGACAGCACCCTGCGTGTTGCAAAATCCGCTCTACTGAGGGGCAGCAACATGACAGTTCAGCTTATATACAGCATTGAAGCATAATATAATAGTGACATTCCACCACAGACTTTCACCAGTGTAATTCCATAATATATGTAGTGATCCAGCTTTAACGACCATGCCTTTCTGTCTTTCCATCTAGGCAAGAGGAAAACGGACAACTCCATCACTGACCTTACATCAGCGATGGTCAACATGCATGACGAAGAGATGTGACTCTTGGAACAGCAACATGACCAGCGGCAAGAACACCATCAGGAGTACATGCAGCATTTGCGACAGGTGGCTGCAGATGTGCGGGCAGATGCGCGTGAAGCCCTGGAGCAGGACGCTGTGTTACGAAGGGAAGAGCTCGCAGAGATGTCAACATTCAACAGAGATTTCCTGACCCTATCTGGCAGGCTTGTGGACGCATTTAGCAGTCGGCGTGTCTAACCATGTCTCCCCACGCTCAGTCTGTTTTTTCGTTTGTAAATTTTGCTTCTGGAATAAAATTGTATTGTTTGCATCAAAAGTCTGGTTTATCTGTTATGACACCGTATGAGAAAAGCCAATAATTACATACACATTCCATTCTCTGTTCACTCCACATGCTGCTGTTCATCAGGTCAGGTGTATAGCCTTCTAATGGTAATTTAATTTTTAACAACACAACGAAATGTAATGTCTTGGTAGGTTTTTTTTTTTAATTTTAAACAAATTTGAAATGCTGAATCCATTTCTCTTGAACGGGTACATTTTTTATGTTATAAGCAGTTGTACAGGTGTGCTTTAACTTGTACAGTAGACACTGATAAAGGTAAGTACATGTAAGTTGAATGTTGCATCACCAGTCAAAATTTAATAAATTAGGAAGGAATCTAGCAAAAATTTGGCACTAATGACATTAGACACAACTGTGTTTTTGTTGCACACAACTGTTGTTACCAACAAGTTGTGCAAAATTTATATTCCCTTTTCCCAAAAATTAAAAATCAATTTGTAAGTAAAAGTGGGAGACCTTTACATGGGAATATGACATGTATCAGCACATGATTTATAGTTCAATTTGCATTTCCACCTAAGCAAAAGTGGCTTGTCGAGCTGGATTTTTGTGAAGATGGCCTGTGCGGTGTTTCTGCATGTAATTACATACCTGTCAAATGATACGGTTTCGCCGTATTTTAATACGGGGAAAATGCAATTTTAGCAGATACGGGCGTATTGCCATTTCTGTACGCCAAAAAGAAAAATATACGGGGAAAAAAATGAGAGTGTGGAGGAACACGTCATGTGTGTGACCCCCACAGCGGGGCTGGAAGAGCGCTCAGCGTGAGCAATTATCACAACAGTGAGAAGTGTGGACTCATCATTAGGCTGATGGCTTCGCACCTTCTTAACAGATAAGCATTATGAACAACAGAGGACAGGTAGATGGAACATGCACAACATTTTATTTACAAAAAACATTTTTGAAATATGTATGCACATAAATGTGGGCGAAATTACATTTCTACCTATTGCTAGGCAAGTACTGCATTCACAGCATCTCGTATATCGGCACCCTGCTCCTCTGCTCCCTGTGCCGCTGCCACCACTGGTTCATCTACTGCATCATCCAATGTAGTGTCATACGTCTCTCCATGACTCTCATACAGATTGTGCAGAGCACAACAAGTCAGCACCATAGATTTCACCAGTTTCATGTCACAGTCATTCCTCTCTCCTTCCTCCTTCCTTCTCTCCTCGTCATCAGCCATTTTCTTTGTTGTGGAGGATTCGGTCGCGTGTTTCACGTCACGAGAGTGTGGCGCCGCCTCACTGTTCAAGAAATCCCACCCACCGCAGGTGTGCCAGCAGGTGTGCCAGCAGTAATGTTGAAAAGCAACCGAGGCAGAACCGAATCGAAGTGAGTCGAGTCGGGTTTTCTAATTGGGGCTAATGGAAAAGCGCCTTAAGTGAAGAAGACCAAAAGATCATCAAAAGCTAGACATCATGCAGCGGTCCAAAGAAATTCAGGAACAAATGAGAAACAAAGTAATTGAGATCTATCAGTCTGGAAAAGGTTATAAAGCCATTTCTAAAGCTTTGGGACTCCAGCAAACCACAGTGAGCGCTACTATCCACAAATGGCGAAAACATGGAACAGTGGTGAACCTTCCCAGGAGTGGCCAGCCGACCAAAATTACCCCAAGAGCGCAGTGATGACTCATCCAAGAGATCACAAAAGACCCCACAACAACATCCAAAGAACTGCAGGCCTCACTTGCCTCAGTTAAGGTCAGTGTTCATGACTCCACCATAAGAAAAAGACTGGGCAAAAATGGCCTGCATGGCAGAGTTCCAAGATGAAAACCACTGCTGAGCAAAAAGAACATAAAGGCTTGTGTCAGTTTTGTCAGAAAACCTCTTGATGATCCCCAAGACTTTTGGGAAAATACTCTGTGGACTGATGAGACAAAAGTTGAACTTTTTGGAAGGTGTGTGTCCCATTACATCTGGCATAAAAGTAACAGCATTTCAAAAAAGGAACATCATACCAACAGTAAAATATGTTGGTGGTAGTGTGATGGTCTGGGGCTGTTTTGCTGTTTCAGGACCTGGAAGACTTGCTGTGGTAAATGGAACTATGAATTCTGCTGTCTACCAAAAAATCCTTAAGGAGAATGTCCGGCCATCTGTTTGTGACCTCAAACTGAAGCGCACTTGGGTTCTGCAGCAGGACAATGATCCAAAACAAACCAGCAAGTCCACCTCTGAATGGATTAAGAAAAACAAAATGAAGACTTTGGAGCGGCCTAGTCAAAGTCCTGATCTGAATCCGATTGAGATGCTGTGACATGACCTTAAAAAAGCGGTTCATGCTTGAAAACCCTCCAATGTGGCTAAATTACAACAATTCTGCAAGGATGAGTGGGCCAAAATTCCTCCACAGCGCTGTAAAAGACTAATTGCCAGCTATCGCAAATGCCTGATTGCAGTTGTTGCTGCTAAGGGTGGCCCAACCAGTTATTAGGTTTAGGGTGCAATCACTTTTTCACACAGGGCCATGTAGGTTTGGATGTTTTCCCTTAATAACACCTTCATTTAAAAACTGCATTTTGTGTTTACTTCTCTCATCTTTGTCAAATATTTAAATTTGTTTGATGATCTGAAACATGCAAGTGTGACATACAAAAAAAAAAAAGAGAAATCTGGAAGGGAGCAAACACTTTTTCACAGACAGACAGACAGACTTATTGATCTCAAGCTGGGAAATTACAGTGTAACAGCAGCATGACAGTAGACAACCAAATAACAGAAACACACACAGCATAGCAAAGGGATTACCCCTAGGAAGTAAAGCTGCTAAAAAAAAAGCTTGTATACATCATAAATGAATAGATGGTGACCCATATAGATACATGAATCATACTCACTGTACAATGCAGGATTATCAGGTGCAGAGTGAGATGTGAGGTACCAATTACACTGTAAGGTGCAGTATGGCAGCATAGTTACGACCAGAATTCAACATCAGAGTGAGTTATTGTACAGTGAAATGGCATGTGGCAGGAAAGATTTCCTGTACCTAACCGTTTGGCAGCGAAGTTGTAGTAGTTTGCTGGAGAAAGTGCTCTGCTGTCTGTCCAGTGTGTGGTGGAGGGGGTGATCAGGATTGTCCATGATGGATCGCAGTTTGTTCAGTGTCCTCCTCTCCACCACAGTCTCAAAGAGTCTCCGGTCTGAGACCAATTACAGAGCCAGCCCTCTTGATAATCTTGTCAAGTCTGTTGGTGTCGCTGGCTCTGATACTGCTACCCCAACAGACAGCAGCAAAGAAGATAGTGCTGGCAACAACGGTCTGGTAGAAAAGCTCCAGCATCCTGTTACACACATTGAAGGATCTCAGGTTCCTCAGGAAGTGGAATCTGCTCATCCCCTTCTGGTGTGCAGCATTGGTGTTGGATCTCCAGTCCAGCCCGTTGCTGATCATGACACCCAGGTATCTGTAGTACTCAACCACCTCCACACACACCCTAATCTGCATTGGCTGAGAAGGTGTCCTCTTCTTCCTAAAGTCAATCACCATCTCTTTGGTCTTGTTGACGTTCAGCCTCAGGTGATTCTGCTCAGTCCACTCCACAAAGCTGTCTACCAGTGCCCTGTACGCCCCCTCCTCTCCCCCTCCTATACACCCAACAACAGCTGAGTCGTCAGAGAATTTTTGCAGGTGGTATGACTCGGTGTTGTACTGAAAGTCAGTGGTGTGTAAGGTGAAGAGAAAAGGCGAGAGCACAGTTGCCTGTGGAGCTTCCGTATCACTAACCACCACGTCAGACAAGACACTGCCCAGCCGGACAAACTGTGGCCTGCCTGTCAGGTAGTCAGTAATCCAGGAGATCACAGAGCTGTCGATCCCTATCACCCACAGCTTCTCACCCAGCAGTAGTGGCTGGGTAGTGTTAAAGGCACTGAAAAAATCAAAAAATGTGATTCTCACAGTGTCTCCTCCACCATCCAGGTGCAAATGGGCTCGTTGCAGCAGGTAGATGACAGTGTCTTCCTCCTAAATGGGGCTGATATGCAAACTGCAGAAGGTCCAGCCACATCTTCACCTGCAGCCTCAGGTGTTTAATTTTTTTTTTTTTTTAATTCATTTATTTATCAGGGACAATGCAGTGAAACATAGTGGTCATATAGAACATCTGATGTTCTGCACAAAGAGTATATAGCATTAAGCTAGTTTGCAACTCCTGTCTCCGGTTGGACTTTTCAAAAAGAAATACAAGTAGAAAGAAAAAATACTAGTAAAGCAACAACAAATAAAGACAGTATAAACAAGCAGCATAGGAGCCTAATACACATTCACCCAACACAACACAAACAAACACCAAATAACACATTAAAAGTCTGACCTTGCTAACATCACAAGTCCTAGGTGTGGGTACATTCTTGTTTTGCCTTCAGCTAGTTCTTAACTTTTACTGTGAATGTTTCGAAATCTGTCATTAGCTTAATTTCATTTGGCATTGTGTTCTAGATGTGAGTACCTTTTATAGAAGAAGTTGTCTGTCCAAATGTGGTTCTGCAGTGGGATATTTCACAGTTATTGCTGTTAGAACTCCTGGTGACTCTGCTGCCATCCTGTCTTTGGATGAAACCACAGAGGGCTCTGGTGCTGATTTATTCTTACATCTTTAGATTAATTTCAGAAAGTAGAGATTGGTGAAACTTTCAAAACTCAATAAATTATATTTTTTTAGTATATGACAATGATGCCAGCAAACTGGCTTTTTATCCATGATTTTCAAGGCTTGATTATATAATGAACCTATGTGTTTTATTGTAAAGGGAGCTCCCTGAGCTCAAACTGTCACAGACAGTATGAAATATGGGAGAAGATCATTGCATGCATGTACAATAGAGCTGCCTGTTTTGGTATGTAATTTCTGATTAATTTAAAAGAGTTCAGACTTTTTTTGATCATTTTTGAAATGTTCTTTATGTGTTGACTGAAATTGAGTTGAGGGTCTAGTACAACTCCAAGGTATTTGAATTCTGTCACTGAAGTAATTTCTTGATTACATGTGTTAACTTTTAAACATTGCTGGTTACATTTCCTAATTGAGAAACACACAGACACTGTTTTTTAAGGTTCAACAGTAAATGATTTTGAAAGAGCCACTCTTGGACATCAACCATACACTTAGGACGTCAGCAGCCTGTGTTGGTGTCTTGCAGCTGTATTATATATACCTGCATCATCTGCATAAAGCTGGCATGTTGCAGGTGAGCAGTTTAACGGCAAGTCATTAGTGAAGAGGCTGAAAGGCAGCAGACCTAGAATAGACCCTTGTGGAATGCCCATGTTGTTATTTAAAAAGGAGGATGTGTCCTGATCAACTTTGACAGACTGTTCCCTATTCTGGAGATAAGATGTAAACCATTCTATTGCTTCACTAGAAAAATCAAAAGCTGACAATGTGGACAGAAGCAAACTGTGGTTGACAGTGTCAAACGCTTTTTAAAGGTCAAGAAAAACAGCTCCCACCACATTACCCCTATCCAAAGACTTTAATATTTTCAGTGAGGCAACAATTTGCTGTTTCTGTTGAATATCCTGGCCAAAAAAAACAAACTTTTGTGGGTGGAGAAGTTGATTGGCCTGTAAGTGGTCTATCAGCTGTGTAGCTACAACTTTTTCAAGAACTTTAGACAGAACAAGTAAAATTGAGATTGGGCGATAGTTATTTATTTTAGTTTTAGAATTTGATAATTTTTTAATGACACCGGCAATTAATTCCTCGTTTACCTCACTGATATGAAAAGAACAACTGGATATCATTGCTTTTGGATAATTTAAGACATTTAGCAGCACAAAATTTTTTGTTAATTCTTCCACCAATTCCACAAAATATGAGTTAAATTTGTTTGCCCAAATGGCATTGTTACTGATGGTCTTTTCATTAATTATAATCCCCTTTACTCCCTTGCGATTATTTGTGTTGTTGATCAAGTTGTTTAAGTGCTTCCATAGGGAAGTGTTGTTACCCCTTGCATAGTCTATTAATTTACCGTAGTAGGATACTTGAGATTTACGTAATTCCCCTACTACTTTATTCCTTAGGCTTTTGTAAATTGTGATCAGTCTGAAGTTTAGAGGGTAATGACATTTTCAAAGCAGAATCTCGCTTTTTCATAAGTTTCTTTATTTCATTGTTTAACCACGTTAAGTTGGACTTTTTTTTGTCTATATTTCATTTGCTTTGTAACTTTTTCTACGGATTTTGTTATTGTTGCAGTTATAGAATTACAACACTCCTCTACATCACATATTGACATGAGCTGCTCCCAATTTTGATTCTTTAGGTCATATTCAAACTGCATCATTTCAGATTTGGGAATAATCAGTTTTATTTGTCAGCATCAACACCTCCAAGATACTGGAGCAGTTTTTTAGTAAGCGTTCTGACTGTGAGAATCATATTGTAATCTGAAAGACCAGTTACCAGATTATAGGTTCTTGTTATACGTTCTGGCTTACTGGTAAATGCCATGTCAATGAGTGTTTTAGAAAGTGTGGTTTTCCTGGTGGGTCCTTTGATCATTTGTTGGTAATTAAATTTTGTCATGATGTTTTTTAATTTCTGTTTGTTATTTTTATCAATCCAGTTGATGTTAAAGTCATCATACCATAAAGTTTCTTTGTGACCCTCAAGTAGTTTAACCAAATCACTTAATTCATTATAGAAGGAGACACTGTGTGAATGTGGATTGTTACAATACTGCAATATTAAAATTCATTACAGGTAAGAGAATGACATTGACAGCTAGGCATTCCAGGGGGGTATTCAATTCAACCAGTTGACATTTGAATTTTTCTTTAATAAATATCAGCACTCCTCCTCCCTTCCCTACCTGCCTATCTTTTCTATAACATTGATAACCTGGAATGTCTATCATATTAGTGGGTATGTTACTGTGTAACCAAGTTTCTGTTAAACAAAGATAGTCCAGATTTGAGTCCAGCAGTAGGGGAGATATCTCATCTCTTTTGGGAATTAAACTGCATATGTTTAAATGTCCAACTAAAAATCCCTTTTGGTTTAGACTTTGCGTCCCACAAAACTTGAGCATGATTGAGTTCGGAAGAATAGATACTGTTTTTGTTTTTTTTGTAGCTTGACTTTCAGGTCTTACTGCTTTTATGCGTTGTTTAACCGTTTCTGCTTCCAAAAGTTTGTGTGAATCAGTTCCATTCAGTGCAACTGTAGCACTGCTGTTTACAATGTAGTCTGACAGATGACGCAATCCAGAGTAAATTAACTCACCAAACTGGCTACGGCTGGCTGTACCGGGGTGAATACCGGCATTATGCTACTCCACCAGATGCTTTGATGCAGCGCTGAGCAGCCCCAATTTTAGCCGGGTAGGTGACATTAGAGCCACTCCAGTTGGTCTAGGTGTTAGCTGGGGTCTTGACAACAGCAGCTGATCAGTTGGTCTAGGTGTTAGTCGGGAGCTAGCCAATCCAGGTGTGAGCTGAGGTCTTAAAAGCAGCAGTTGATCAACTGGTCCAGGTGATAGATGGGGCCCGGCAGATCCAGGTGTTGGCCAGGGCCTTGATATCAGCAACTGATCAGTTGGTCCAGGTGTTAGCCAGGATCCAACAGACCCAGGTGTTAGTCGGGATCCAGATCCAAGTGTTAGTTGGGGTCTTGACATCAACAGCTTATCAGTTGGTCCAAGTGTTAGCCAGGACCAAATCCAGGTGTTAGCCGGGGCCTTGACAATAACAGCTGATTAGCTGGTTCAGGTATTGGCCAGGAATCAACCAATCCAGGCATTAGCTGGGGATTTGTCAGTAGCAGCTGATCAGTCAATCCAGGTGTTAACCAGGATCCAACAAATCCAGGTATTAGTCGGGGCCTTGACAGCAGCAACTGATCAGTTAATCCAGGTGTTAGCCTGACTATTTGACTCATAGCATTTTGTCCTAACACAGAGCAGGCCTGGTGTTCAAACGTGGCAGGTCCAGGATTAAGGTGAATGTCCCCAACCAGAAGTAGCAGTACCAACAGCATTTTAGCAGAGTAGGCTCTGCCATGCTGTGACGTTAACTTGACAACCTTGTTTTTGCTGCTTTTACACAGGCCTTTTGAGGACCAGATAGAGTGCAGGATAAAATGTCCATTTCCAAACATATATAGCTTTATAGATTCACCTTTGATTAAGTTGGCTGAATTACCCTTCTTGTAGTAGGTCCAGACACACAATAAGAATAAAAAAATAAGAGTAGACAAATATTAAAATATAGAGGCTAGAAGTGGAGCCCAACCAACCACTTGTTTTAGCCCACTTGGGGGCTAAAACAAGTCTCTTCAGGACCTTCATCACTTGGGATGTGAGGGCAAGCCACATGATGAAGGTGAGCACATAAGCAAAGCTGCAGAGCCTTTTTTCCCCCAAGCTTTGGGAATTATTTTTGATGGGCGTATGGTTGCTCTTATCAGGTATATTTAGTTAATGTTCAGTTTTGGAGAAATTTGCACAATTCTTGTATAGTGCACCATGAGATGGTTAACCTACTAGAACCTTGACAAATGTTTGGACACGAGTGTGTTTCTATATCATCCATCCATCCATCTTCTACCACTTTTCCAGAGGTCTGGGTCGCAGAGGCAGCATTCAATAAACAGTGAAGCTATACAACAGTGATTTGAAATCAATGACATCACAGCTTTGTCATGGAATGGAGCTAAGACAGGCAAGAGAGGACTCAGATGCAGGCAGGAACCAGGAGGAGCAGGGATTTATTTATAAACAGAAAACCAAGGTACAAAACTGGGAATAAACTAATAACTGAAGACTGAGAACAAGACAGGAAACACCACTAAGAAACAAAACACTGAAAATAGCAAAACAACAAGAATCTAAACAAACTTGGAAACTGGGAACAAAGAGCAGGAATGGGGGGGCACAGGGGGCACTCACAGGAGACTGAGGAGGGAGACTGGACAGAATATAAAGGGAAGGAGACAATCGGGGAATGGGTTAACAGGTGGAGACAATCAGGCAGGTGAGGGGAATGACACTAATGAGGAAGACAGAGAAACATTCACAAGAAAAAAGGAGACTATTGCTACCCCGCTGGTCGTTTTACTCAGAGTTCAAGAACTGGTAAACTGAAGGTAAAGTCTTGCTTTTGATGCTTTTATGCTACACTCTGCCAGAAGTTACTGACCAATAGGGCTGCAGGATTTGAGAAAACTGTGTTTACCAGTGTTGGGCAAGTTACTAAAAAATAGTAACTAGTTAGTTACTTCTTTTCAAAAGTAACTGAGTTACTTTTGAGTTACTGCATGATTAAAGTAACTAGTTACTTGGAAAAGTAACTTTCACAATACTTTTAAATGCATACTTAAATCATCTTGCACACACAGCAAGATCAAGAGCCCCTTGTTCTCAGAAAAAAGAAGAAAAAGAAAACTGATGAAAAAAAAAGTCTCCTCTTACAGAGAAAAAAAATGCTTCAGATTTACACAAACTATTGTAATAGGGGATTTTCATGTGACGTCACGGATCTAGGTTACAGGCCGGCGCCGCCATGCTGGCGGTCAAGCGCTGGCGGGCATAGTACACAAGCTTGTGTAAACAAACCACTTTCACACGTTTTCTAAGCCCTGTCATCGCCGTTTTTATTGTTGTTGTCATGCCGGAGATGTGTTGTGTTGTTCACTGCCATAATAGGCGTGGACAGAAGGAGAATTTTTTTTTTTTTGTTACTTATTTGTACCCGTAGGTAGATTTGGTTTGCAGTCTGGTGACAAGCCACCGGCTGCCAGTCGCTGCGTGCGCGACCGCCCTAAACCTACATGTTTTTGGTATGCGGGAGGAAACCGGAGAAATCCCGGAGTAAACCCATGCAACATGGGGAGAACATGCAAACTCCACACTGCTCACTGTTGGTCGGGATCGAACCCACGATCTCATGATCCCCGCGATCCCCCGGCCGAGGGTAAACTGTGCTGCCGCAGTGCTAAACCACTGCGCCACCGTGCAGCCCAGAGAATGTGAACTTCTACAGGATTCCTGCACTGAGTCATGAGCCTGACCGTAGAAACATGTGGATTGCTGCAATAGACAGGAAAGGCTGGACTCCCACAGAGTACACTCGCTTGTGAGTCTCGCTTGGTCTTGTGAGCCTCAAAATTCTCCAGACTGTATGGTGAAGGATGCACAATCAGGTAAATCATCAAGTCACTGAACTCAAAGTCTGGCAGTGTGACATCCTCAGCTGTGATGGGGGAGAACAACACGCCAGGTGCAATGTAAGGATCACAGCCTCCTAGAATGGCTATTTTATCCTGATACCGCTTCAATTCGATGCCAGAGAGGTGTTTGGTCTGTTCACTCAGACCTCCTTCACGTTCAGACATGATAAATAGTGATAAACTACCAGCTAACCTGTCCCACACTTCCAGAAGACTCAGAAGTTTGCAACACTCACGATCTTTGTTATGTAAACAAGCCTGGCGGGCGTCGCGCTTGACCGCCAGTATGGCCGCCGGCTGCATCACTGGGCGCGCGGGTCACGTGACTGAAAAACCTCTATCAGGAGAAAGTTAGAAACTTACTACAAATAAAGCTGTGAATTCACAGAAAATTTTGGACTCCCTGGTGGCCCGTTTTTGGCCCACGAACCATATATTTGACACCCCTGGACCAGCCCTTTAAAAATGCATATTTAGAGGATTTACTTCCATAAAATAGTTGCATATCACAACAGCATGTAAATGAATGAGATAAAATAAAATGGAAAGCACAGATAAATGAAAGGTCACCGCTTAGAAGAAGCTGTTCTTTACTGCAACAAATCAGAGTCACTTTTTCTCTGTGCCTAAGAAAACTTTAAATGCACTTAATGCGGACATTAAATGTGAGCTTCTTGCTCAAAAAATACTCATGTTTAACCCCAGAGGTAGGAGCTGTTAGGGGCTACTTACCGCTCGGACAACAGGTGATCAGGGCTCGATAAGAGAAGTTGTCACAGCATTTCTTCCCACAGGGTTGTGATGTGAACTGGGGCAGGACAGGAAACAGACCCGCGGAGGAGACTGTGTGATGGCTGCATCAATTACGGTAGGGTCAGTTTATATTTATTTGCTTGCCTTTGCCTTTGACATGACAACCTCCAGTGGCTTGAGGCCGCTGGGGATAGCAGTTGTCCCGCCAATAGCCACCGAAACTGTGTATTCATCCCCAGTTGGCAGCTGATGAGGAGGGTGTCTAGCAACTGCAAGTTGTATGATCGTCTGTTTGCGCTAAAATATCTATCCATATTAATAAAACAAGTAACGGATCTGATCAAATTTAAGTAACTGTAACACATTACTGAATTTTTAAACAGTAATTTCGTTACACAGCACATTACTGCAAAAGTAGTGGCGCTACAGTAATGTGTTACTCCAACACTGGGGTTTACGACTATGGCCCCAATATTACGATGTGATTACATACATAAGGTTTGTTACCAAGGAAAATGCAGAGTAATTTAATCATTTTTAAATGTTTATTTGTAAACTCAAATGTCCTGTTATATAAAAAAAATAAAAAATCCAAGTTTGTATGGTACTTTGTACAAAATAATGTACATGAACTAAATCACAAGTGTAGCATTTTGTGCCATTACATAATTATAGGGGCTGAAAACTCAAATTTGATTCAATTAATTGTGCAGTCCTACTGATCACAGCAGATTTTGATATCCTTGAGATTTTAAGTAAGAACTAGAGGGAATTCAGAGAATGCATACCTCCAAGGTCAGTCAGTTGGTCTGTCTATTTGTAAGCAGGATTACAGAAAAAGTACTGGACAGATTTCAATGAAATTTTCAGTAGAGGTGGTCCTTGGGCTACGGATGAACCCATTAAAGATTCAAAGATTCAAAGATTTTATTTGTTAATGCTACTATACATACAGGACATACAGGAGAAATAAAATGGCGTTTCTCTCTCTCTTCAGTGGTGTGTACAATATAAAAAAGAAAAAGGTATAAGGCTGAAAAACAACAACAGCAGTCTGTGTACAGTAATGCTACCCATAGTGCAAATGGCATCAAAAGATAGACCCTGACCTCCCATAGTGCAAATAAAGATAAACGATAAATGATGATAAAACCCAGCAATCCTATATACAGAAAAGTAGAGCTGCAATACCCGTAGTTGCAAGTTCAGTGCGGTAGTCTAGGTGCAGACAGTGACAGATAGGACTGCACATCATCAGTATTGCAATAACAGACAGTAGCAAATATGGCATTTGTGCAAATGGTTGCAGTAAAGTGCAGAGACATACAGCAGCAAACGTGGACACTGGATCACTTTTTCCACTTTCGTTAAAGGAAACCAGTACTGGTCATTATAACAACATTAATTGTGCTTTAGGTTTTACTTATGAATCAAAAATGCATTTATTCAGTAAAAATAACCCCCTAGAGTCAGTATACTGAATCAGTTTATCCCATGAAAACTGCTCGGTCAAAACCAATGGGTGCAGCCATTGCCGGCCGGAAGTGATGTACAATCGTTGTTTCCGGCTTTACCATGGATAAGTAAACGTGTTCAGTAGATGCTAAGTGGGTTGAGATCCAAGTTGAAAACAGCACAAAATCTGCATGAATATATACTGCACAAACCGTCCTTGGAAATGGCCTTCATTGACAGTATGATCCACAGGTACCTCTGGGGACTAGCAGCTGAAGAGGACCTGACGAACAGGCAAGTTTCCAGTCCAGTAACTTCAAAACACAAATGAATCTTGATATACTAGAATTTTATTTCATTAAATTATATGCGGGTAGATTTGCTTGTACATGGTTGTAAAAAATGACATAAAATTCTGATGTTAAAACTTTATTGACTGCTATACTGCAGCCCAGGCAATCGCACAAAGCAACGACTGCGCGTCACTACTGTGCTGAAACAGCCCATGGAGGAGACAAGATGTCCCTGACCATGACTGACTGACAGAGCAGTGACTTGAAACTCGCGCGTATTTGAGAGGGAATCATGACCAAAATTACCAGATGGAACCACTAGTATCATATTTGATCCTTTGAAATAGCTACTGATTAAAATTCACTACAGGTACCCTTTAACTTTGCGAGATAGGGCCTTGGCATTATGCGCTCACAAATTACCTCCAAAATCGAATGGGTTCATCCGTAGCCCAAGGGCCACCTCTGGTGAAAATTTAATCAGAATCCATAGAGTAGTTTTTGTGTAATCCTGCTAACAGTGACAAAAACTGCCCTGATCACATTATCTCCTTGAAGGAGGTAAAAAATTATGTGTTAACTGGCTGTAGCACAATATCAACAACAAAAGTAAGTGCAAACCAACAAGCTTGAACAGAGTATAAATGAGTCATTATCTAACTAAAATCAACATGACACACCCTCCATTCTATAAAAATTAGTTTTGTCACTCCTGCATACCACTTTCTCTCAGACAGCTATGCCTCTGTCCTTTTTTAAAATCAGGCCACTAGCATGAGTCGGACAGTTTTTCCCCCTTACAAGTTCACCCCAATGCTATGCATAGCACAGATGGGTTCCAGTGCCGAAAGACTTAGATTTATATTTTATTTTAAAAATCGTTTATTGATCAATTGAATCAATAGTTCTGCAAAGTTGAATTTTGGTGACTAGATGAGATCATTCTCCTCAGATAAAGGGAGGAGAGACAGTAACCACTGTGGCCTTTGTGAGGGGAAAAAATAATCAAGAATGAAAGAACGTTCCCCACAGCTCTCCTTTATTAGTTTCTCCAGCAATAAACTATGTTACTCTATATGCATTCAGGAGGCAACAGCGTCTTGCTGTTTGTATTGTGCCACTCCGCAGACTGTACACTACAGTATATTGCAGACACAAAAACCACTAGCTGTTCAAAGCTACATGGATCAAAAAAAGCTAAAAATGTATTTGGTCCATCCACAGAACCCCAGTGGCCCTTGCAAGCTGCTGCACAGCTCAATTCACCAGTATGGCCCAGCAGGAAGCAGTAGCTATGAAGCGCTGCTTTTCTGGAACTCCGTCCAGAGCCCAAGGCCTGTGTCAGACTCATTCAGTATCACAGGCTGTGCGTCTGTTCTACTCCTCCAACAGCCAGAAAGGAGAGCCATGGTTCTCCTGTGGTCTGCGATAAAAACCATTTATCCAACAGATGGACACAAAGATAGGAACACGAGTGAGTCAAACACCACTTCAATCTTCCCCTGATGCTTAATGGAGGGAGTGCACCTGTTAACGGCCAAAGGTAAATCAGCAGTCACGCAATAGAATGCCCTTTCAGCTGCACGGGAGGAAATGAATCCTGGGAGAGCATCAGCCAGAGCTTTCCTCAAGGTCAGTGGTGCCTGGCCACTTTTTAAGTGGCCTTGCCAACTCTAACAATCTTTGCAGAAACAATCGCAGCACCAATCCAATTTGGCCCCGCTTCTTTTCTCCTTACTTCACTGCAGACGGCTGCATAGCCTCACCATTGTTTTGGCTTTTGAAAGCATGAATTGATGACCTTATGAATCTCAAAAGAGCCCAGCAAATCATTGCGGTAAATCTCGCACCAGCACATTAAGCATAACCACAGGCTTCCCCCCCCCCCTCATTTTTTCTCCTTTTCCTTTTTACGTCCATCTCTCACATGGGCTTTCCTTCTTACAAGCACTTGGAGGTCTTTGAGAGCAGCCATTTTTTTAGCATTGTTTTCATGTGCTACTAATTAATTACCTCTAATTAATGGATGTTTACAGTTTGTTAATGAAGTGGATCAAAGCTCACCTCTCCTGATGTTGAGGTTTCTGTCTCAAGCAGGAGAAAGTAACGAGGAAAAAAATAAAAGACAAACCAGCAGTGAAGAAAGTAAAGAACTGCCTTGAGGAAGTGTACAGATTTAACTGAATTTCAGCAGCATTATCAACAATCATTTGGCTTCTGTCCAGAATACAGCCCAGCAATCTTGAGTTTTATCTACTGGCAGCTGCTATCAGCACTCTTTAGTTAGATAGCATTTGGTCTTTAAAGTGCAGTACAGTAAACCAGAGTGCTTGTTTCTGTAACATGTGGAGGATTATCTTTGCTTCCTTACTCAATACATTACTTCCAAATATTCACTTTTAACACGCAATTTCAAATGCATTAAAGATTCATTAAAGTGATGAAGACTTGATTGTTTTTTTAAATAAAAAGGAATGCCACTCTCAAGGTTTTCGCCACCGCATCTGACACTACCACTTCATCTAAGTCAGATGCAGCCACAGCTCGAATAAATCTGACACTCGTAGGAGTCGCATCTCGCGACACGGCTAAGATAGAAAACTCATCTGAGACCTCTTCAACATTGTTGTGTCCTCCTTCTGAAAAATCTCCATCTGATTTCCCTGCAGATTGTGCACTGCTTTGGCTCGCAATTTTCGGCAATCCGACAATCTCATCAAAGCAAACCTATTAATGTTGACGATATGGAGAAAGATTCCAAGTGGCAGACGGATGAATAGCCCTGTGCTTGTGTGGGTGTTTAATACTCTGAGTTGAAGCACCATGTAGGTTCCCTGGAAGTGGGAAGACTGGCCATGAGCCGCTGGGAAACAAGATTCAGTACGTGTTTGTGTGTGTGTGTGCACGCGTGAGGGTATAGGAGTGTGCATGCAAACTGTGACCTCATCGATCATGACACCTTGTCTCTCAGGTGTGGTCACCTACACAGTGCTTGCCCTCTCTCCGTCTTTTTCCCTGCATTTCGTCATCAATCTCTCTTTCTCTCCTCGTCTTCCCACACCAGTACCCTGTACTTTTCTGCTCCGGCCACTCCTCCATAATCCCACACTTGCCCCCTCCCTCACTTTTTTGGCCTTATAAATCAGCATTCGGCATCGTAGGGATGCCTTCCCTCACTCTTTTGCTTTTTTTTTTCCTTCTAAATGCACTCCCATTTTAGCTGAAATCCAGCAATCATTAGACTCCTCTTCACCCGACTTTCTCCTCTGCTTCGTTCCTCCCTGCTCCACTGATCTGTAATGCAGGCGCTTTCCCTCCCCTCCTTGCTTTCTTCCTCTATTCTTTTATACACTGTGCAGCCAGCCATCGCTCCCTCTCTCCCTGTGTCCTTTTCACTCTCCGTCTGTGACCCCATCAGTCCCTCGGTGCCCCAGCTAAGGCTGGTCACTCTTCATCAGCCAGCCTCCACTGGGCACACAGACCTCCCAAGGGTAAAGGGGAAAAAGGGGGCCTTGTTGGCAGTGTCTCAGTCCATCCTGATGGTTTCACCCGGGTTTAAGTTCATTTCTTATCCCACTTACGCCCAAATAGGCACCTAATTTTCAGCCTCCGTTCCTTCCTCTTGTATCTAAATCAAGTCTTGCCAACAGGATGTGTATTTGCCCCTTGCATTGAAAGAGTACACAATTTCCAGCTCTTCAGTTTTAGGTGATTGCCCTTTTCAACTAAATCAGCCCTCTCTCTCGTCCAATCAAGGCTGGTGAGGGATCCGATGCGGTGCCTGAGCGGGGATAATCACCTTGGTTATTGCGTTATCACAGGCCGCTGTCTGGCCACGTTAGTGCTGCACCTTGCAGGAGCCGCTGAGACAGGTGTCACAGCAGCATGGGAGGGTGTTAAACAAGCCGAGGGCCAAGTGGGAGGTAAAAACGTTTACTCTTAGTCATGGAAACTGTGTCACCAATAGCGAGGAATGCTCACCCCACAGTTTCCTTTAGACTCAGGGTGCTCTACTTGAAACTCACTCATTTCCCTGACGACAACTCAGCGATGGCTTGCTCTGACCTGGGTACACCCTGTGCCCCAGGGAAAAGCACACATGGCATCTGTCATTGTGTGCAATGCCAAGAATTCATGCAGAGGCAATCGAAGTTTAGCAATTTCACAGTCTCACTACAAAGACAAGTTTAAAGGGAGAGGGGTCAGCAGCTGGAGAGAAGCTGCTGGCTCAGGTGGACACGAGGTCATAGTGTATGGAAAGCTCAATTCAGCCGGGACGTTCTGCTTTAGCACCGAGCCAGTGAGATCCACAGGGAGTCAAGAGTACAAGATTGATTGGCAGGCTTCGAATGCCAGCAAATGGAGGAGACGTCCTTGATATCCTAGTCAGCATTAAAAACTTCAGCAGCAAAGTTGGTGAAACGCCAGTTGTTCTCAAAGAGCGACACATAAGGACGACATAGATCACCATTATGATAATCACAAGCTGCACTGTCTGGGGAATAGTAATGGGAAGGAGATGAGGTGGCAGCTATAAAGAGTGTTTCTACATTAACGCCGGCCTTATTAGATTGACAGAAAGTTTCGCTAATGGACAATTAAACAAATGGTCAAATGAGATATAAGGATTCAATTACCAGTTGGTGTCTTTGTGTGCCCCCATTCAATCACTGTGCCACATGCATTCTGTTTGTATGAACTTCTAGATGAGGACCAAACACAGGCTGATGCACTGCATTCTGCACAAGATGCAAAGGGCATACATAAAGGATATTCCCTATTCAGTAGGAGGAAAATATAAGTGGTTATTTGACTTTTGGCAGTCTATTTCTTCTTGAATAGATACAAAATCCCTTCCTGCTGCTGGATGACGTTATTGTGATGCAACTGTTGCGTGAAACAACAGCAGTCCAAAACAAAGGAGTTGTGATTTTCACCGAAGACTGAAGGGCAGATTAGAAGATAATTACCATGAAATACATCACCTTCTTTAAACAACAAGTGGAGAAAAATTCAGCTTCTGAATAATGGACCCATAAAAGCGAGAATAAAACCAGGTCACACTACGCTCAGTAAATCTTTCAGTCATGACTTTCCCAAAAAGTGTCATGCTTGAATTTGTTTATGGCGCTTACGCCAAAGCCAGTTGCTTGGCTGAGATAGTGGGCCATCCTGTCAGGACCCTTTAAGACCGCATCAGCTGATCAAACAGGCGACAGCAACAGGTGGCATATATTTTGAAAAGGCTCATTTTAGCTTGTTTAGCGTCGACAGGCACAGTCTTCCGTGTTCAGGTCGTCCAGTTATTCAGACATACACAAGAAACAGAGGCAGTGGGGGGTAAAAAGTATTCAACACTGATTTGCGGTTGTGCACAGGGCTCACATTTATACAGTGAGCCAGCAGGTGGCAGGGCAAGGAGCAATAAAAGCTTCTCATAATTAAGCCGTCTACAGGTTCATTTCATTTGTGGGGAAGAATTATCCTCCAAGGCTGGGATCAAAGGATGAAACGTAGCTTACAGAGAAGATGTTTTTTTTCTGCACATTAAAGAACAAAGAAAGATGCTGAAATAGCAAGACCAGCTCAACGGTGGAGAAAGCAGGAAGGCAATCTTAAGTGTGGCATGACACAAACTGTGCCTGACAAGCATCAAAAGCTGCAAACTTTTGCATGAGAAGCAAAACAACTATGCTCAAAAGAAACTAATGTACTATGTAAACTATCCGTGAATGCCTATACATCTCTGAAACTATAGGAGTGCCTATAAAGAATGTGTCCATATATTAAGGTTTTGTGTGCACTGCATTTCCCTTGATATTTCTTTTTTTTTGTGTGTGTGTTTATACGCCAAGCCTGCCTTCTGTGACTCACGGCGACATTGATTTATGCATGGCTTCTCTGTGTGAGTGTGCTTATGCTCTGTGTGTGTGTGTGTGTGTGTGTCCATGCACTCTCGCGCGCACACACACACGCCAGCTATAATTGGTATTCAAATCTCCTCCCACAAGTACATCCAACTGCTGCCGTTTTTCAACCACTAGAGCCCCAGCCAAGGTCCAAACAGGATGATGGGGAACAAGCTTAAACGGATGGTTCTCATTGCGCACCCTCAAATAAACAAATGGAGGTGATTTAATGCGCATGGTGATAAGGCAGGTGGTAATGGAGGCACGGGAGAGAAATGGGGGATGAGGTTTGAGAAGAGGAGTGATGGAAGGTAGCGATTAAGGATGGGCGAGCAGCAGAGGTGGAGTTACCAGCATTTGTTACTGTACGTGCTTTGCAAGTTTGGCCTGCAGCTGCTGTTGATCAACCACCTCCACAAAGCTGTGCAATCTGCACACATGCATAGTGCTGACTCTGTGTGTGTGTGTGTGTGTGTGTGTGCACGTGCACATGTGCATGTCCCTCAGGCCTGCCCGTCAGACACACTATGAAGTCTTTATGCCTTTCTTCTCCAAATTCCCCCTTCTCCTTCGCTCTTTTCTGCCTTTCTTGCTCACTCCACCCTTCCATCCCTCCATCTCTGCCTCGTCCTTCAAAGGCGGGCCAAGTCTTCCTAGTTCTCCATGTTCACAGCATCCATCCATCCACTGGCGTAACAACTGACAAGCCCCATCTCCTCCCACCTTTTCCCTCTCCTTTAGATTGGCGGAGGGAAAATAAGCAGAAATTGTTTCTTTTTTTTTTTTTTTTTGATACACAGGGAATACAGTACGTGCATGTGAGCAAGGTGTTCAGAAACAGGCTGCCTTTACAATTCCTCCTCCTCATCCCTCCCTCCGCCGACCTCCTGCCTGTAACACCCCCCAAACTCCCCAGCCTCCTGTCTCTCTCAGCCCCTGTCAGAGGCTAGATTAATGACAGTGATCAGCGAGCAGCCCCCAGCTGAGGGTGCCTGCAGCTCAGGCAAAACCCCGCACTGTAACTGGAGGACCGTGCTCGGGGCTTGTGCATGTGTGTTGCAAATAATGTGTGCTTGCTTTGTGCTGGCAACGCGTGCATGCTGCGCGTATGCCACTTAGACTTGCACACGAAGGCATGTGGCTGAAACAACACAGGCATTCTGCACTCCTGGAGCAAACATACAAATAAATTCACACACACAGAGAGACACACACTCCACGGTAGAAATCAATAAACAGGCCATGGTGAGGTTGGTATTTGTGCAGCAGGAAAATTGGCTATGGAGCAACGGAGAGCTCTCTATACAGCAGGCATCATCACAACAGCACAGGTCTGGCCGTGGCAATGCCCAGCCCAGCTCTTCACCTCTCACCGCCTCAGGTCCACGCAAACAGAAGTGTCACAACAGAGCACCACAGCCAGGAGACGCAAACCAGTGGGGCAACATCAGCGGGCGCTTAGAAGCACTGACGCGTTGGGTGGAATGTAATAAGGCTTGCCATGAGTTTGGATTCCAGTTCACATCGAAGACAACGAGGCCGAATTGTCAGGCTGGAGTTGTTGGGAGTCATAATGGGGCCTAATCCAAATCCCCATTTTGCAGATGCTGCACTTGTTTGGAGGGCAGTGTGTGCCCGTGAGCTGGCTTATATTTGAGCCTCTAGAGAAAGTGGCAGGGCCATCCCAGGCTGTGGTGTTCCAGTGGGGTGGGGTGGGGTGGGGGGTGTGTGTGCTGGGGCATGAAAGCACTACAGCCAGTGCAGCTGCAGTTACACGCTTTGCAATACACTGTTAGCCATTACTGTATCTGATAAGGTGAGGTATCAAAGGTCTTTTTTTTCTCTCTCACGCACACACACCAAAGTACTGCTGCTTCTGGTGGCTGACACACGTCTTGCCCACTGCGGGCATTTGATGTGAGCGCTCTCGTGGCCGCATGCGTAAAAACCACGGGCTCCCATCACAGCTCACCGCTGCGGCTCCCCCGGGGGGGGGGGGATTACCCGGGGGGGGGGATTAACCGGATCATAATACCGAGACGCACCACGGTCAACGGAACATGGGATGGTTTCACAGAACACTTCCTCTGGTGGTGGGGAAGGAGAGGGGGGGAGACCACGAGGTAACATGGGGACTGCCTTTCACTTTTGGTTTTTTTTTGTCATTTCTTTTAACCTGAACAGTTTCGCGAAACGGGGCCACGCAGTGACTCACAGCCAGGCAGCATTACGACACAGGCTCTGGTTCTAATTACCCACTGGGAACCATTGGCAGTGGTCCTCAAAAAAAAAACAACGTATTTATGCACGGAAATATCAGCACGTGTCTTTATATTCTGTCGCGCGCTCCTCCCCCGGTGAACGGAGCCGGTGCGCATCCGCGCGTTCCGTCCCGCTCCCGCCACCTGGAGCACTTTTGAGCAAAGTTGCACGGGAAAGCTGTCGCCGCGCGGACGCCCCGGACGCGGCTCGGCACTCTCCCCATTCACACCACACTCATCCGGTGTCGCGTGAGCCTTACCGGTGCTCGCCAGGCAGGCGACGGCGACGATGGTCAGAGGGACGCAGTAGTTCCACACGCTCGGGACGGCCATGGCTGGTATCCCCCACTGTGAAATCTTCCGTAATATTCCTCTTCCTCGGAGAAATCAGAGTGACATGAACCCGCAGGTCCACTCTCCGCCGTGCGCGCGCGTCTCTGTGTTTGTGTGTGCGCGTGTGAAAGAGAGGGCGTGCGCGGGGAGAGAGAGAGAGAGTGTTGACAAGCGTTGCGAGCGTAATGGCAAGTCTTTACATAGTAATGCTCGTTCGCATACACACCCACTTTCTGCCCTCTGGATGCCTCAATACGATCCGGTTTTTCTTGGTTATTTTACATTGTAAATTTATTGTTAAGGCTTGCCAGATTGGGCGGGGCTGTGAGGATTTCTGACCAATCGGCAGCGCGCAGGAGCAGGTGGAGGAGGGCGCGGATGGGAGCGAGGGGAGGAGGAGGAGGAGGAGGGGGGCTGCATCTTCCATCCATCCAGTTAATTCAAATCAATTCGCTCTAAAATGTGATTGATAAAGAAACATTAATTTTCCGGCTCAAGTAACCAATTTATTTCAAATTCCGCCTCATGGACTGAAAAAAAAAAAAAGATGCGAAGCGCAATGATTAAGATGACAAAAATGAGTGTTTTTTTATTGTCTGAATTAAGAGGCACGAATGTCACAGTTAATTGTTTTCTAAAGCCAGTTGGGAACAAATAATGATTCGCGAGATGGCTATCCTCATATAAGCACTTTCCAAAACTTAGAGGAAGTCGCAGTCAAACGGTTCATTTTGCAGCCTGTGGCTGTTTTGAATTTCAATCCAGCTGCAGAAACTGCCCTTTTTCCCCCCTAAATACTGTGTGCAGGAGGAGAGTGAATGAGACCAGGGTGTTTTTAGTGAAATCACTTTTCACAGTGACGGTAATGGCTCGGAACAAAAACTGGTGCTAAGGATGGACCAGTATTTCTGATCATCTGTAGTCAGGGCCTATTAGGTCCTGCTAAAGGGGCTCTTTAACTTTACCCTCATGCTGAGGCCACAGTTTGCCCATAATTGTGTTTTCCAGTCAGAGAGTGCTGCTCCATTATGAAAATTGTTTCTCTCTCCACATCTCCTTTTCCCTCCCTAATCTAGTATTATACCATGGACCATAGCTGGAAGGCATCCTTTTCAAACTGTATCTTTGGCGCCCCTCTCAGGCAACATTGGGGATCGCAGCTGAAGTCTCGTCTACTTCAGTGCCACGGCTCTTCCAGCACACAGTTTGGTCAGTTTGGGTTAAACAGTCTGGTAAGTTCAAACAGACAACAAAGCTTCTGAGCAGCCAGTATTAATATTAATATCCCTACTCCTGACTTTCATAACTTTGCTTTGAACCGCTGCCTCAGATCTGACCCGCGCTAATGATCCCGTGTGAGATCTCGGCGTCCGTGCTTCGGGGTCTGTTCACTCACAGATCTCATTTCTACTTTAAACCACGTCGTTCCGCGAGGATAACATCGGCCCCGTTCATTTCCAGATTCCCATCCCTTCCCATTCTTTCCCCGTCAGGCTCACTGCGAGTGTTTGTTCCTGGGTTGGCAGGGAGTCCGTGGCAGCGGCTCCCCCGCACCAGATGGGGCATTGTCAGCGAGTAATGAGGGGAAAACACCTGCTTCTCTTGCAAACTCCGTTCCTTCATTTCCAGCCATGTGACGCAGTGTAAGCGGGACGCGCGCACGAACCCAAGTGACCGTGACGGGAACAGCGATAGGCGACTGCATACGGTCACAAATGCCTGTCATTGCAATGCATCAGGGGCGATGCCATGTTTGGTGTATCTTGCCTTTATGTGTCATGGTTTGTTTGGGTTTTTTTTTTTTTTGCAGAGTGGTTTTAATGCCACAGTACAGACCTGCATCCTTACCAGATGAGACCGTGGCCAGCAGACAAAAGTTCTCCTTTGCTCTGTATGCACTGCACAACTGCTGCACCAGCCTCAGCTGTTGGCCTTTGGTTTATTCATCGAGACAAAACCAAGGTCAAAATGTCACTGTAAACTGCACTCCTTTCTCTCCCAACCAGAGCCTCGTACCTCGGCGAAACCTTCACCGTCTGAAATTCCTGATACATAATGTTGTCTTTTTCTGGCCATCCGTCTGAGGCCCCGAGACCAAAGCCCACCAGGGAGCACACCATGATTTACTCATGACTGACTCAAAGGCCAAAACAAAATGGTGCTCGCTGGCATTTAGCATGCAGGAGGGTATTTTAAATTTACAACGCTGTGTTATTCGCCCCCCGGAGCGTGACCATTTTTCTAACAGTCTCTTTGTTTTGGTAATTCTTTCTACATGCCTTGGTTTGACCTCAGACGTAAAGCAAGTGGAAGTTTGTGGAGTTGGTCAAGGAATCCAGAGTCTGTAAAATGCTAAACAAAGGGATGGCTGCAGCAAAGCTGAGCTGTACGGAGGGGGCTTGAATAATCAGTTTAATAACATTATCCTGGCTGTGCTCTGTGGCGCATGCACCCGTTAATGGAGTGTCAGTGTTAAAACTGCCGCTTCGCCCATTATTAACAACGGCCTACGGTCAACCACACACGATAATAAAAACCACATAAAACCCAACATAACTTCAACAGACAAGCGTAATGAAATTCTCTGTATTATGAGCACGGTTATGGTAATAAGCAGTGGTGGTGAGGCACAGCGTTACGGGTTACAAGGCAACAGAGGAGAAAATTAAAAAGATGAAGTTGTAGTCCATGATGCTTATTGTTTTCCTTTTTCCCTTATTGGAGAGGATGTCAGATCCAGACTAATCAAGCCAATTTAAAGTAGAAGGTGCAAATGCAAACCCTGTCAGCCTTTGCCGAGGATGAAAAGTTCCAAGGTGACCTGCTTGCACAATTATTATAATTCCGAGTGTATTAATGCACAAATGTGATTTCCACGGGGTCTGAGTTGAATGCAGGATGGGTTAAGTGCTTACAGGTGGATGTAGAAAAAAGATGTAGGAACGCACTCTCCTAGCACTCAGAGAAAAGGTCACGGCTTCAAAGGAAGGTCCTTCAGACTGAAGGGAAAGGTTGGTAAACAAGCCGATGCAAGCCTGAGATGGCACAGGATCGAGGTGATGTGCAGCCAAGCAGGCAGGCATGTATGGCTCTCGCCGTGTTGTCAATACTCCTCAATTTCCTTGGTGTCTCTAAAACGGAACAAAATCAATGGCACACTGGAGGACAGTAGATCTGAAAAGCCATTTAATATGAAATAAACTGCATTGGATTACATGTGAGTGCAATGTGCTCAAGTGCCGTTACAGTAAGGAGATTAGAGCGGCCTTCTCTAGGACACTCTGAACGAGCTGTTCTTTGGAAATGTCAGAAAGGAAACAAATTAACAAACCAAAACCTTGCCCTATCACCCAAATGGTTCATTCATAATATACAGCCGAGTAATTATTATGTTTTCAACTGAAAGGAAAGAAGAGCATGTGGAATCTTTAAAGGAAAAATATTCTCATCTTCATTTCACTGCAATTGTAGCTCACTACATTTCACACAGCAGAATATATGAAAAGAAAAATACCTATCTTTTTGTCAAAGGCTCATAACTGCAGCCTTGCACACACAAGGAAAGCTATTTAGGCATCTATAAAGCAAGAATTTTCCCTTCAGTTTTGTGCACCCTGCTGTTACTGATCTTGCTCTCTATACAATCTCCAAACATCTCTAGTTACCTCGCTTGTCTCCCCCCCCATCCCCCCTTTACGTATCCTTAGTGTGCAATTCTTTATTTCCCTGCCATCTTCTCCATCTTCTGTATCTCTCCATCCACCTTCCACTCTCATTCTTCCCCCGGCCCGTGCAGTCACACCAGAGGTTGATTGTCTGTGGAGACGGAGGGTAGGGACTCCACACTTGTTTTGTAGATGGGTTTTTTCTGAGACCGGTCATCACTATAGCGGGGAAGAGCAGGGAAGACCGACAAGGGTGATTATCTGTGTATCGATCGTTCAGTAGGCATTCACAAAATATAGTACAAGTGAAGAAATTATAGATTAGAGCACAGCACCGGAACCACGCCTGGTTGTTAATATGAAACTGTGGTTTTGCCATCTGTATTTGTATGGAAACATATATGCTTGTATTCATTGCCATGAATATACATCAGTGGAAATCTTTGCACTACAAATACTAATTTGCTGTTTAAAAAAAAAAAGATCTTATTAACATTCCATCTTAAAAATTAGTCAAGAAAGATGACAAGTTAATGAGTAAAGCTGCAGCAGGTCATGGTATGCATTATCCTTCTGTCAGTTTACAGGATTAATGAGAGTTCCACTAATTTCGTCATAATTGCAGTGGACTTTTTTTTAAATGATTCATATGCTATACAGAGATTTGGACCTTCTGCCATAAGACCAGGCTTTTCGCAAGCAAAAAAAGGGTGAATGCATACGGGAGAGGTGGGAGCATGGAAAAGATCAAGGATCAGGTCAAGTAGGTCAGACCTACAGAGACTAAATTTAATATTCAGTGTGGATATTTCATTTTCAAACACAGGCAGGAGTTGGACCACACAGAAAAATTCTCTGCAGAAATGCTCAGACAGTCCAGTATACGTCAAGGTGAAGACTGGCACATGCACATGGTGACCTGGTGAAACAGCCTTGGCTGTATACTGTGAAACAGAAGTGGACAAATCTCTCCCCCCCCCCCCAAGTAAATTAAACTGTATAAACAGAAGATGGTGAATTAAGGTGAATCCACAATTATGCCGACATGCGTTTTAAAGGCACTTAATGCATCTAATTCTGATGGCTTTATAATGTCGCGCCCGCAAATACGAGAGCAGGTATCGTGTCATCCAAAGGGGGCGTGGCTTACCTGTAACAACAGAAACTTCTGATTGGCTGCACAGTGACTAAAGGAAGTCAAGTCACTGGCAGAAAGAGGACGTAAATGGAAGGCCATGGGGGAAGCTAGACACTGATGGTACTCTTAGTTTGGATTTACTTGTTATGTCAAAGGGCGCGTCCCAATTCACCCCACCACTCAGTTTTGCACAGTCATGGTGAATGTGCAAAGCGGGGGTAGGGCAAAGTATAAACTGAACAGCTAGCTGCAAGGAGATACTGCTGACAGAACTAGCAGTTAAGCATGCCAGAAGCCAAGGAAGCTGTAGGCCAGGGGTGTCCAATCATGTGCCATGGAGGGCCAAGACCCTGCAGGTTTTCTTAACAGCCGGCAGGTGTTTTCACTGATCAGCAATCAGTGGGAAGGAATTCAATGAAGTTATCTGTTGAAGAAAGTGATTTGAAGGAAAACCCACAGGGTCTCCGCCCTCCATGGCACGAGATTGGACACCCCTGATCTAGTGGGACCTGGAGCCATCCAGGTTGCAGCAACAGGCCCCCAAACCTGTAGAGAATGAAGCTGAGGCTAGAGCAGAAGTGTGGCAAGCCTGCACTCCAACGCGCTCATGGGGCAGTTGAGCGGAGTAATTGTTTATAATGTGCACAGTATAGTTGTTTATAATGTTTATAATGTGCACTGGATGCCCCGAGACAGCTAAGTGTCTAGTTTCAAAGTAAATAATGCTGAACGCTGCATTGTGGATTGATGGATCTGACAAGAAGAAGATTGTGTGCATATTTTAACTTATTACCCGTTAGTGAACATAAACACACACAAAAACTAATTTCTTACATGGGTCCCTTGCTGCTGGTGGCCTCCTTGCTCCTGCGGCACATGAACACACTCATGGAGATGATGAACAGCAAAAGAGCCCCAGCCGCAGCCGCGGTTGTCAACAGGACATAGCCGTTACTGGTGTCATACCAGGCAGCTTCTTCTGTGGGTCGAAAAAGGCGGACATGAAGGGAAATGTTCATCACACAGAATTTAAAATCAGTAAAACTACGAGGTTGCCGCCTCCAGGCAATGCTCCACAAGGCAACCTCTTGTTTGTTTGCAGAGGAGAAAGAGGGTTTACATGGAGTTCAGATACTTATAATCCCATACAGACCACTGATCTTAAAGAAGCCTGCCTGAACAATTTAAAAAAGGAAACTGGCTGGTTAATTCACTCATACGCATGCATTTCCAATTTATACACTGCATTTGAAAGTGGGGATTTTGAGAACCTGGTCTTCAGAGTTCTGGACAAAGTAAACACAGAAGAATTAAAGTTACAAGTTTCTGAGGTAGCAAAAAATATACACTTACACACACAGCACTTCTTTATGTTAAGAGGATTTCTTGGAAGCTGAATTCACAAAGGTTTCTTCCAGAATATGTTTAAGATTTCCAAAGCTATTATCGTGCAACTTTAAAGCAGCCGTAGTGACATGCAACATTTTCTCACCATACCTCTAAGGATGAGAAAACACCACTCCAGTATCTAGAAAGTATTACAGTCTTAATTAGTAAATGTGCCTCTGAGAAGACACTTGAGACCCTCTGGACCATAGTGACCTATGAGCCAACTGCAATAGTAGTATGATAATGCTACCATGAATAATATGCTTTGGCTTAATTGCATTTTTTTTAAGTTGCATAATTTTAACTATTGAAACAACAAGGCTTTTGAATCCTACTGGGTGACAGACCAGTGTTTAAAAACTAACACTTTGTAATCGTCACTCGGATCACTGATCAAGATGAAGACAAATGAAGTGCTGTTAATTAGATTAACCGCAACGTCATAATGAAATTAGAAGGCAACCATTGTGTTTTGTGAGAAATCTCTCAGTCGTAAAGATTTGAGCATAGAGGAAACATTACTCCTAAGACACAAAAAGATTCAATGATCTGCAGAATTAAAACCTATTTTAAACAGAGGGGGAAAAGGCACAAAGACAACCTGTTCAACGTTAAAATGTCTATGCATTCTTTGTGGAAATTATTTAACAATAAATCATTAAAAGGTATATAATATGTCAAATGTTTTCAGTGGGTGGAAGGGCTGGGATGTAGGAAAACCTGCTAAAATGGAATCATGCTTTTTATAGAAGTTACACAAGTGCGGTACAGTATCAGTAAGTCAGGAGTGGCAGAGAAGTATGTGAGGGGGGAGCAGGACATTTGAGGACAGTGAGATAGTGGTGAGGTGTGCTGTAGGAGTGGCAGATGGATTCAAGGTGGGGGTGGGATTACGTCAGGGATCACCTCTGAGCCCATTCTTGTTTGCCATGGCAAACAAAGACATGGACAGGATGATGACAGACAATGTCAGGCAGGAGTCTCCATCAACTATGATGTGTACAGACAACATTTTGATCTGTAGTGAGAGTAGGGAGCAAATGAAGAGAACCTGGAGAAGCAGAGGTATGCGCTCGAGAGAAGAGGAATGAAAGTCAGTAGAAGACAGAGACAGACAGAATACATGTGTGTGAATGAGAGGGAGGCAGGTGCAATGGTAAAGATGCAAGGAGTAGAGGTAGTGAAGGTAGATCAATTTAAATACCTGGGGTCAACCATCCAAAGCAATGGAAAAGGCACAAGAGAGGTGAAGAAGAGAGTGCAGCCAGGGTGGAATGGGTGGAGACGAGTGTCAGGGGTGATTTGTGACAGAAGGACAGCAGCTAGAGTGAAAGGGAAGATTTACAAGATGGTAATGAGACCTGCTATGATGTATGGTTTGGAGATGGTGGCACTGACAAAAAGACAGGAGGGGGAGCTAGAGGTGAAGATGCTAAGATTCTCACTGGGGGTGACTAGGAGGGCCAGGATTAGAAATGAGTATGTCAGAGGGACAGCTCAGGTTGAAGATTTTGGAGACAAAGTAAGAGAGGCAAGGTTGAGATAGTTTGGACATGTGCAGTGGGGGACGGGGGGGGTGGTGGTAGTGGATGTACTGGACACAGGATGTTTAAGATGGAGCTGCCAGGCAGGAGGAAAAGAGGAAGACCACAGAGAAGATTCATGGATGTAATTAAAGGGGGCATGGAGAGGGTTGGTGGGAGAGAAGAGGACGGGTGAGATGGAGGCAGATGATCCACTGTGGCGACCCCTAAAGGGAGCAGCTGGAAGAAGAAGACAATGACAACGGTGGATAGTGATAGTCTTCAATAAAATACACAGTATGTAATCCAGCTTTAATAAACCCTTTACAGATATCAAATATGAAATGTACTGCTCATATCATAATCATAACATCATGTAGGTTTTCTGATGATGTTGGAGAGACACAGCTGTAGCTAAACTATAAGGGACGACACAACTATCGTAGGGAAGAATTGAAAATAATTTGACTTTCTAGTGGCTCATTTGTGTTAGAAATTCTGTGGTGCTCATTGGAGTACACTTATGTTTGACTTGACATTTCTAGCAAAAGAAAGAAGGAAACCGAGGTCAATTAAACTATTGCTTCTTTTACATCTCATAATTATCCTCTTATCCTTTAAAGTTGCACAATTTTGCCATTTCCATTTGTTTATGATTTTTAAAATGTATTATATCCTCCAGTATGAGCACCTTACATGTTTGACATTTAAGAGGTAATTTCATTTTTCACCTTGTGTGTGTCAGGTGTTTTATTAAATGCCCTCACACCTCTTTGCTGGAGAGACTACAGGCTCCCATTTCTTTGTCATTTCTATAACAGATACATTAAATCCCAACTTTGTCACATTTCTCATAAATTTCAGGTATTAAAGGTTGCACACTTCAGACAACTTCCGCTCCTGATGATGTAATAAAACCCAAATATGTGACCTTTCTATTGACATTTGAGTGGCTGCTAGAAGAGGGAATAAGAACACTGCACTTCTTTTTTTTTTTTGATTGTTTGCTTTTGCTTATGGGAAGTTGAACGTTAAAATAGAAATTTCCCCACAGAAAGTCCAGACTCGGGGTTTCTGAAAGGACCATCAAATGTTACATAATGCCTTTTAGTGCCGTTTTATAAGTTTGTAATTTTATACCCCCTTCCCCCCCGTTTGTGATTCCACACATACATAGTATGTTTTTGAGGTGTAACTGACTTTAAATGCTGCTTTTTAATATTTTTAGGCACATCTTATTGACAAAATATAGAATGGTTAAACGTGGGAATTAAATTTAATGCTTTAAACCCACTGTAAGGCCTTAAATTTTGATTTTTAATGCATGGCAGAAACCCTGACACCAGTTTCCAGAAAGGAGAAAGTGGAATAAAATGTAATCTGTAAACTTCAGAACAAAGAACAAATGGCCTTGTGCGGTTAGACCAAAAAGTCTTTTCTTACCAGGCAATAAGACGATGCTTATGGTACGGTTCTTGCTCAGGGACTTCACAGTAGGATGCTCAGCCATGCAAGTGTACTGTCCTTCATCCATCTCATTCACGTTTTCCACCGTCAGCTTAGCGGAAGGCAGCATCCAGTCGTTACCCTGTGAGGAGAAGTACAAAAAAAAAAAAGAAAAAAGGTTTTATGTGCCAGATTGTTTGCAGCCCTAAGAGAATTCATGAACTCATACAAATTAAAGTTGTTCTTAGCTGAGCGGATGGGAGAAAAGGAGAACAGATGCTGCCATACAGGAAGAAGCAGAAACACAGAGACAATCAGCTGCAAAACATGCAAGAAGAGAGGAGGGAAGGAGATAAAAAAAAAATGGGTCAGAACTCAGAAAGTGGTATTTTGGCTGACTTGTTAAAGAAGAATGAGAGAAAGGGAAACTGAGAAAATCAGGATGGAACAGATTGACTGGGAGTGAGACGGGATGGACAATAGTATCTGCAGGTGTGCAGCCCAACGGGGGCTACGACTGAAGTCCCAGATGAAGTGTATTTACCTGAGCTGTAATCCCAACGAAAGAACAGACATCGACACAAGTCAATAACCCAGATAACGCCATCATCCGCAAAGAATGATGTGGCAGAAACACACTGTTAACACAACACGTAATGAGATAGCAAGGGAACAGGATGAATTGTTGACACAGAAATCGCAGCGCTATTATGAGATACAGCCCAACATGGGAGGATACAAATAATAGGCCAAACACAAGGACTGGAAAACAAAATGAACGCAGAGGAGAAAAAAAAAAAACATTACACCATGCAAATGATTTGGCTCCTGGGAGCGGCAGTTCCTGCCAAGAAAGTCTATTTCAATTTGAATGGATCGGAATTAAGAGGATTTCCCATAAAGGCCAGGTCTGGCCAAAGCAGCATTTTGTATGCAAATCCACTGGCTCCCAAAGCAGTGGCCTGGTTCTGCCTCTGTCCTGCTGTCATTACCGGGGGCCAATGTGCCCACGGCGGCTGTCTGTCAAATTTGGCCATTCTGGTGCCACTTTCTGCCCCACATCCACACAGATAAAAATTACAACACACCCTTCGTCAGACAGGAATAACCTTTGAGACTGATCGTTTCCTTGAATGTGTCAGTCTTTTTTTTTTTTTTTTCCTTGGCTCCGACTCATGTCAAGAGGCTGTTCAACAGGTGGGGCAGGGGAGTGTTGGGCTACACTTTAAAAGACTCATGAGCAATACAGAAAAAGCCACAATGTCGTACACTGAGCAAACTGTGACAGGAACTTCTTTATTTAATATGATCGTGGGAGGACAAACGGCATTAGAAGCATAAAATGGCCACTCAATTGGATTTGGACTTGTAAGCCGGATTAGCAATGACCCCTTAACAAGCATATTAACCCTACGCCAACTTATCAAACAGAGTAACACAAAGGAAAACTTGTCCTGTTCCACAATATCTTAATAGCTACATGGCTTCAACGCAATTCTTAAAAGCTTGTAGCAATATTATAGATTTTGACGACATCTTTAAAGTGTAACATGGCTTTCTCACCATATGGGCACCGCATCACCCGACTCATCAACTTTGTCGGCATGCCACTTGTCATTGTGGCGTTGTACACCGAGATGTCTTAATTTCCCTTGGGTGCAAGTGTCTTTTCACTAAGTAAAGAGCCCAGTTGAATAATTCAATGCCGATTAACCAAACACTAAAAAAAAAATCATTACAAATCTATCCACATAATTGTTTTCAGGTTGACTGGCTCTTGTCTAGACCTCATTAAACTATTAATCCTCTGTAAGTGGGCAAGCTGCAATCCCCAGCGAGTGGTGTGCCTAAGCCAAGCGGTCACTTAAACACAGAGCACTTCGTTTGCGGCGAGGATGGAAGGGATGACGGGCAAAGGGGAAACGAGTGGTTTGAGAAAGTTGGGGGAGAGAAACAGAGGTGTGCCAACAGGAGGGGGAAGAGAGAAAGCCTCAAGCCAAGAGCCCAGTAGAGACGTGATGGGAAGACAGAAGGAAGAGGAAAAACTAAAGAGAGATAACAGAGAGGAGGGGAGTGGGAAGCAAAAAGCTCATTAGGACATTTCCACCATGCACATCTGGATAGAAATGATGGATGCCGCTTTTTGTCTCAGGGAGAATTACAAGGAAACCATTTTAATCTGCACTTGTACTTTATCCCAGCAGGTGGCAGCATACATGACTTCAAGAGGCATCCTGTCCTTAGAAGTCTAGTGAACAAATCCCAGATTTCAGCCATTATAACATTTTTATGGATTAGATGCATCATATTAAATTAAAACAATGACATAATTCATTTTCTTTTGTTTTTTGTTTTTTTTTTAGAAATCATGATCTTAAAGATCACTTCCACTCATCTTGAGGCTTCATGTCAGAACCCAGAAAACCCAACAGATAACATCACGGCTGCCGTGTCCACTTCCATGGCCCCAGTGCTGCCTCACCTGTTTGTACCAGAAGTAGGTTGGCGTCTCTGATGCGCTGACATTGCAGTTCAACACCAGATTATCTCCACGTTGCACCTTCACGACATTTGGGGCAGTCCGGTAGGTGAAGTGCAGCTCCCTGTTTATCATCACATTGTTCATGTCTAGTGCACAGAGTGAGTTAAAAGAGGGGAAAAACAAGGCAAGCATTTAGAATGTGACTGGATATATGCTTGCAGTGGTAGCAGCTGGTCCACATGGATCTTTTAAGGATATTTGAGTATAATAGCTTAAACACAAACGCACCAAGCGGTCAATAATAATGATAACAGGCGTCATCTTATCGGAGTCTTTAGAGAGGCAATGTTGTGAATAATGGCTCATTTTCTCTTCCATCTCAATAGATGGCCCACGCCCATCCAGCTCCTGGCTTCTCTCCTGCTCCGTCTCCTTCAGTCCTATAGTCCATTCTAATCTTTTCCTCATATTGATTACCCCCGTGGGGCTGAGGAGCCTATCAAACAGCATTACGGTCGATTTGACGGCCACTGAGAAGATGGAGGACACTGAAAATCTGAGAAGCTACGCACACCATGGATGGCGTTTCATGAAACTATGCACTGGATGGTGAAGGCTTCAGTTGAAACTCACCGGGGGATCGTGTCTGAGGTGAAAAAATAATGACCGTCCTAAACCCATCATAGGTAACAGAATGTATTTTGCACTGGATTTGTACTTTTGTCAGGTTGTTTTTTCCCTTCTGCATCTTCTGCAGCCCACTTGTATACATATGCCTTGTCTTATTAATAATTAATATGTTTTTCTATCCCTCACTGTGAAGAAAGCTGTGTCCACATATCTGAAAAAAAACAGTCTTTACCTCCTGCTGGTTGAATAATACGAAGAAAAAAAAATTGGTTTCACAGCCTGTCTGTTCACTCTCCTTTGACTATTTACCAGGGTGTATTCATGTGCTCGGATGCTTCATTCTTTGACAGTTACTGAAGCCAATGTGAGTCACATATTTTCTAGCTCGTGATTAGATTTTTGCAGGGGTCTCTGACATCAGCAGCGTGCACACAACATGGAAATGTTTGTCGAGAGGAAAACACACCGGCCCTCATTTATCAAACTGACTTGTGCTATATTTAGATGAGAGTTTTAATAATTAACAAGGCTGCTTTTACCAATTATAAACATTCTTTACACATTTATGTCACTGTGGCAAATAAAATAGATTTAAGCAGAAATTTAAAAAAACAAAACAAAACTGTAGTCATTTGATGGAATGGAGAAAACTTAACCTTTCAGCTTCCGAGACTTTTTATGGTTGTGCTTGAGCTCAGGGTTTTTCAAGGAGTCGCCTTGTTATTTTTATATAATATCTTTGCATTGCAAACATAAGAATTTATTACTTACATTAAAGAAGTGCAGAAGTCTCACTTCTCTCTGGGACACCTGGGTGCTCTGCGCATTGGCTCAACCACACACACACACACACACACCTCTGGCACCCGGCATCATTGTGCAAAAGCGCACAGGGGAAATAAATTCATTTCCCCACATTTTGTAGCGCATCACGGCCCGCTTCTGTGCTCTTTAAAGTTTAACCAGTGGAGTTAACAAAAATATGAGGGACAGCCATTATAAAACACTACACAAGGCATATCTTAGTCAAATAAATACTTTTCTAGAGCGTTAACATAGTACTCCCTTGACAATGCAAAGATATTAATATAGCCTATATATAAAAAAAAAATCACTAATAAAACAACTTTTTGAAAAACCCTGAGCTCAATCACAACCATAAAAAATATCTTGGAAGCTAAAATGTTAATTAAATTTTCTCCACTCCATCAAATAACTAGGTTTTTTTTTCCATTTCTGCTTAAATCTGTTTTATTTGCCACAGTGACATAAGAATGTTTATAATTAGTAAAAGCGCCTAGTTAATCAATAAAACTCTCATCTAAATATAACACAAGTCAAACATATCATCTGAATGGTTGCACTGCTCAATAATCCCATCAAATAATTCTCCCACACAGCCAGGGTTCTCTGCTGCACTGCGCTTATACACAGACTTGTAAAACTGCGTAGGGTACACGATCTCAGACCTGTCGTGACATCTGAGCATATCCTACAATCACGTCCAGACTGATAAACACCGACCTTGGCTTTGAAATGATCATACGACCACTTTTCTGTCTTACGCATGTTTGATAAATGAGGACCAGTGTCACCAATCTATTGCTTCTCAGCGTTCCTACACAACTCCCACCCATATAAACCCAGGCACTTACATTCCACCTTTATGGTGAAAGGCAGGGAGGCGTTGTCTGGCGCAGCTGAATAGGAGTTTGCCGTACAACGGTAGGACCCCGCGTTCTTCTTCTGGATTTGAAGAAAAGACAGGACTACACTGTCCTCTGTCCGGTTAAGCCACCCTGAAGAATAATCCCAGTATCCGTCCAAGTCTGAGTTCTGGCTGTACCTGGAATTGTACCTGGAATTGTACCTGTACCGGTACCTGTTCCTGTACCTGGAACTGCCATAGTCGTCGTAGTCATACCGGTTGTACTGGTGGAGAGGAAGAAATTTTTGGAAAAAAAAAATACATAAATCAAATAATACACTTTTTAAAAATGGAAATACATAGCTGTAAAGTTCAACAATAATACATCACTTCTGAAAACTTAAAAAAAGGGCCTAAATTAAATAGCTATTCAGTCATAATTATCTAACATTTAGTTTGTAGACAAATACAAACTGAAAACAGAAATCTTTAACCAATATTGTCTTCAATGACAGCTTAGTTTTTTGTCCAAAAACAGTTAAAGTGACACTCCATCAAAAAAAAAAAAAATCAAGTTCTTCTTCTTGTTAAAGCTGGGTTCACACTATAACATTTGGACTGACTTTTACTGATGTTTTGAAAAATCAGAGAAATCAGTCCCAACGTTGGTGAAATTACATTTGTCAGCACACACCAACTTTTACGAACTTTTCCTAGCATTTGCCAGCGTTGCATTCAGCGTTGTCAAACTTTTGCCAACTTAAGCTAGCAGATGTGTAGCAGTTCCCAGCTTAGGTTAACTTAAGCAAAGGAGTACTCGGCGCAGTTCAGCTGACATCAGCGTCAGGTGACGCTCACATAAAGATCAGCGTTTGTGGTGGAGGCTTCCTGCCATCCTGGACCTGCTTTTTTGGGTGGATTCGCACTACAACGTTTGGACCAACTCTTACTGACGTTTTGGCATCAGTAAGAGTTGGCTCTGCTGACAAAAGTTGATAAAAGTTAATGGTGGTTGGTGTTTGTTGGCAAACACTGGCAAAAGTTGTATTTGTTGAGAATTTTCAGCATGCTGAAAATTTGCCGATGTTTGGAAATAAATGTTGGTGAAAGTTATTCTGATATCAATATGTAAATGTGCCTTGCATTCTCTTTAGTCCTATTGTTATACATCCCCGGGGCAAAGAGAGGAATTCCGGCGCCAGTAATCAAGCAATTCTCAATTTGTAAACGTTCCTTCGCTGGGCTAAGTTATGCAGAGTTCGCCTAAGTCAGCCTAAGTGAAGCTCCTTTGGCAAATGTTGACTGAAATGCAGGTGGAAGCAGTTTTTAGATCAAAACTCAGTTCAGACATGCAGGAACGAAAGAGAAATAGAGAGAAGGTGGAGTTAAAAAAAAAAAAGAAAATATATATGTAAGAGGACAATGTAGAATGTTTGGTGATAACATGGTGTGTATGATACTGTATATACACTGCTCAAAAAAATTAAAGGAACACTTTGAAAACCCATCAGATTTTAATGGGAAAAAATAAGCTGGATATCTACACTGATATGGACTGGATAATGTGTTAAGAATGAAAAGATGCCACGTCTTTTGATGGAAATGAAAACACTCCAAAACTTAAAAGTGAAGAAACTGTGGCAGGCTACTCCAGCTTACTCAGATTGAAAAGTGTTCCTTTAATTTTTTTTGAGCAGTATATATAACAGACATTTGTGGGTTTGTTTGCAGGTGATGGGTGTGATTTCGTGTCTTTGCAATGTTATTTTTCTACCACTAGGCTGTGCTGTTGCGCAAACGTGTCTTTTGCCAGTAGAGATTACTGGTTTCCATGGAAACAGATGTTTTTTTGTTGTTTTTTTTGCTGTCTGGAAAAAAACATTTTCTTGGTCCGTGGAATAAAGGTTTGTCGTGAAATTTTAAGTCAGAGTCTGTCTACTCTGCCTGCTACATACATACATATAATCTCCCAAAAATGTGACAGCCCAAAAGAAAAAAAAAAAAAAAAAATCTCATTGAGAAATTTACTGTTCTTAATTTTCTGCTCCATGCGTAATTATTCTCCAGGATTTATTAGTTCACTTCCATTGTGGGAATCAAACAGCACTGATGTGGTGTCAAAAAGTAAGTGACATTTCATGGGATTTTATGTTATTTTAATGGAGAGAGGTGCAACAGTCAAAATATAATCACCCGTCATTTTATTTTTATGATGATTCACTAAATAGTTTTTTATTCCATCCACATTTTAATTGCAGACTTAGTGTTGGCGTTTACAGCATTATTTTATTATTTTTTTTAGATGAATGAATGAACAAACAAACGGGAAAAGGGTATGCAGAACTACATAGGAATATCAAATAAAAATAAACACTGAAACGTATGCCCAAGGGAGATGTGTTCACTCCAGAAGCAGAACGGCAGGAAGCCTCCACAAACACTGATCTTTATATGAGCATCACCTGACGCTGATGTCAGCTGACCTGTGCTGAGTATTTTTCAAAACATTTGCAAGTCGGTCCAAACACTATAGTGTGGACCCAGCTTTGACTTAGGCTGACTTAGGTAAACTCTGCATAACTTATAGCTCAGCACTCAGGAACTTTTACAAAATGAGCACAACGTTCATCAATGTGCATTTCCAAACGTCGGTAAATTTTCAGCAGGCTGAAAATTTTCAAAGAACACAACTTTTGCCAGCGCTTGCCAACAAACACCAGCAATCACTAACTTTTGCCAGCAGAGCCAGACGTTTGCCAAAATGCCAGTAAACGTCGGTCCAAACGTTGTAGTGTGAATCCACCTTAACATGTCCGTAAGATGGTTTTTTTTATGACCTACAAGACATATCAAGAGCAAAATCACTCAAATGTCTCATATGTTTTGTTTCTGTAGAGTTTCACTTAAGCCCTGCCCCCTGAGAAAAGACAGTTGAGACGGAGCATTTTTTAGTGACGTAACTGTGATATAGTTACCTCCGCCAGGCCGAAAAGGCCAGGAGGAGGTTATGTTTTTGCCGGAGTTTCTGTGTCTGTCTGTCTGTCTGTCTGTCTGTTGGTTAGCAAGATAACTCAAAAAGTCTTGGACGGATTTCCATGAAACTTTCAGGCGTTGTTGGAAATGGTACAAGGAAGAACTGATTAAATTTTGGGGGTGATCCGGTTCACCGTCTGGATACAGGAATTTTTTAAAGCATTTTTCAATACTGTGACATACAGCCATTTTCAACATGTGCGCAGGCGCAATAGAGGGCGCTGGTCGTCGTGTCTGATGAACACAAACTCCGCCTTCTTCAAAGTTTTAGGCACAAAAGCACACAGAAAACAGGGCTCGCCAGAGTGCCTGTGTTTGCACTACGCTGCAAAAGCTGACACGGGCAGCTGTCCGGCGCCGGATTATTTGGCAGAAATTCCCCGGCCAGCCATAGGGGCTGCGCAAAAACCAGCTCTCTGCCGGGGGAGGCTTCCAAATCCTCTTTTTTTCCGCGGACCGCAAACCCAATAAAACCCACGGCAACCATTATCGCACCTTCTTTTGTCCTGCGGCTCCGCAACAGAGAGGAATCCCGGCGCCAGTAATGCTGCGCCTGATATGTGTCACTCTAATGCTAAAAGTGATGGCAGAAATTCCCCGGCCAGCCATACGCGCTGCGCAATAACGAGCTCTCTGCCGGCGAAGCTTCTAAATTCTCGTTTGCCGCGGAGCGAAACCCCAACATAATATAATATAAAACCCACGGCAACCTGTCTACCCAATTTGCATCCGTCAGTGAAGGAGATGGACACAACAGCAACACTTCAGTTTATTACCTCCGCCAAGGAGGCAATGCTTTTACTACTGAACCACTAATCCTATCACTATCAGATTGATTGTCATTGATTAATTGTGTGTTTATTGCACTGTCCCTGTCAAATAATCATTGTGAATCCAATTGCTAGTCATATGTTTACATGCTCAAGGAATCTGAAAACGTACACACAAACACTGTATGGGGGGAATTGTGGCGCTTGGCGGAGGTCTGCGCTCTTCGAGTGCTTTTCTAGTTATTTATATGGTTTATGTCCTGTACTTTATTTGTGAGGCACGGGGTGGTGGCTCCGCCCTCCTGGTCACGCCACTACCCGTGACTATAAAAGGGCTGCAGGCAGGAGGGGTGGTCTCTTTGCCATCCTCTGCCTGGCGGCTGTGTGTTGTACCTATGCCCCTTTAAACGTGTGTTCGGTTCTACACCTGGCCTCATCCTTGGCTCCATATCAGACATAACATTTTGGCAACGAGGAGAAGAAAGGATTAAGAAGGTATGGAAGCGTGTGGGTTTGGAGTTCGGCTGTTTCTGGAGCTCCCGAGCAGACCACCTGTTTCCTGCCCAAGACGGTGCACCGCCTTCCTGGCTTACACGATGGCACTGAACCAGTAAGCACGTTGTTGGTGCACAATTTGGGAACTGGAGGCCAGCGGATACTGAGCACGTTTGACAGCTTGGACAGATTTGAGGACATGGCTGAGCTGATGGTGTGTAATTTTCGCGTCCTGGAAGACGTCACCGTCCGGAGGAGCAGGTTTCAACAGCGCTGCCAACAGATAGGCGAGCACATTCAGCGGCTCATAGCCAACTTGAAACTACTGGTTAGTGTGTGTCAGTTCAGACTGTTGGAGGAGGAGTTTGTTTGCGACTTGCAGAGCAAGAGTTTATCATGTCAACAGCTGGAGTTTCCCGTTACCAGACGAGTAGCAGACCCGGACAGCGATGGGAGCATGAAAGAAGACACGGGAGATGCCAAAGCTGTGGATTTGAGGTCTGCCCCGGGTAAGCCTATGCGTATGGGCTGCGGGTCCGTAAAGTGCCATTTCAAAGCCAGAGACTGTTCGCAAGAGCGAAGCGTTGCGGCAAGTGTGGCCACTTGCATCATTTCGCCAGGGTATGCCACAGATCCGACCGAGGAAGTCCATGGCGCAAAGAGGACTCTCTCACCCCCCTGTTGTCCATGCTGTGTCCCTGAGCACCAACAGACACGTACTGTATGGTGCAGTTGGATGGGATGAAGGCACCTTTATGGACTGACACGGGAGCGGTGAGCTCCGTGCTGGATTGGACGACTGTGAGATGTTTTTTGCCACACTTCAGGATTGGGAGTGACCCGGCACCACTTTATGGTTGTGGAGGAGGACGGCTGGCCACAGTGGGAATGCTGAGACTGACGGCTCGGTACAAGTCGGCCGAGATGTGTGACCCAGAATTCACCGTGACAGCCTGTGGAGAAAACCTAATGGGCTGCGACCTGTTCTATGGTCTGGGCTTCGCCATTAAAAGCAGTGCTGGAGAGGAGTGGCCGGCTGTGGATTGTGGAACCGACTGATCCCGAGAGTGGTAGACAGCGCAGTGCAGGATGAGGATCTGCCTGGTACCCTGGAGAGTGAGCAAGACCAATATTGCCCAGGGTCATCACAGGAGGGTGCCTGTGCCAGAGCCCAAGTCGCCCTGGACGAGGGTATTGGACGGCACAGCGGGACGCCTGTGACAACGGGTGACGTTGAGAGGCTGGTTTCACCTGTTCCTGGAGCTCGGCTGAAGTGGGCTGGTGAACAGGGGAACATAACGGCAATGGCAGCAGCAAATTTAGAAGAGGTCAGGGCCGGACCGTTAGGCACAGTGGAGTGACATGCTAAGCAGAGACCCTGCAAGCCAAGCATGACCCCGCTAAGAGTCACAGACTGGATTCAGGAGGAGGGAGTGACCACGGCAGGTACGGGCCGGTCAGCAGTTGGAGGAGCACCAGAGACGGTTACGCGTCGTGGCCAAATGGGAGGACGCTCATCTCCAGCTGCCAGACGGTTCGTGGGGGCACCCGAACGAGCTGTGGCATGCCCGGGAGGGGACTGAGAGACGTGGGCCTGGACAAGCGGAGCAGCCAGTGGTGATGAAGAGGAGGCGCACTGGTGCTGTGGCCCGGGAGACTGGCTGCCTCCAGGGGCGGACTGATGACAGGGCGGTCCAGGGGGCCCACGGACTCGTTTTCTCCGGCCGTATGTATATAGGTTGATTAATGTGCATGTATTTGGAATGTTTTATTGTGTGTATATTATAAGTTGATCGTTATGCTGGTGTTCAGAATGTTGTTTGTTTCTATGCATGCAGTTTTGGGATCGTTTTATTTTAGTTTAGGAGACACGGCAGTATTTTAATTTTACATGGACTCATTCAGTTTAAGCGGCAGAATAATCCGCTTTGCCGTGTGGGGTGGGACAGCAGTCCACCTGTCTCCCCTAGTTTTAGTTGTTATGGTATGAATGCGTTAGGCCACTTTTAGCTCATTGTTTACATTATGTTAGTGCATGATTTGGGTCCTAAATTGGGGTGGGTCTGGATTGTGTGTGTGTTTTTGGACTTTTGAGAGGGGGGATGGAAATGTGATATAGTTATTTATATGGTTTATGTTCTGTACTTTATTTGTGTGGCATTGGGTGGTGGCTCCGCCCTTCTGGTCACGCCACTACCCGTGACTATAAAAGGGCTGCAGGCAGGAGGGGCGGTCTTTGTTTTATAGTGGATTTATAGCTACTTGAGTGAGTCTTTAAATAGTTAATTCAGCTACCTACAAAGCTAGCTGCTGAGAGTAGTAAGATAACGTCAGTGTGCACTTTGGTGAATTTCCTCTAGTGTGTTACAGGTAAGGACGCACCAGTACTGGTACTGCTCACAACTTTGCACCGACACTCTGTACTGATACCACACTGATGCACAACATGAAGAGGGCTATGATGCACTTGTTCTGAAAACAAAAGTTACACCTCATAACAACTCTTTGAGTGGAGCAGAGTAATAAACGTGTCAGAAGGTTGGTTGGAAGCACTTTACAGTAGAAGTAAAACTTTGCAATATCAGTGAATTTTCATGCTTAAGTTTTGGTAGTTGCAGCCAATCTGCATCTCTAATTACAGATTCTGTAAAATCCCCTGCAGCAATAGACCATCATCTAGGACATTTACATAGTGAGGTAACTGTCCTACCAGGATAGGGAGTGCAAATTAGCTTGGGCAATAAGTGTTCAGACAATCTACACTGTTTTGGAAACCATATGCTTGTGTACAGTACCTGTCAGTTTGTTTTCAGATAAGATAAGATAAGCCTTTGTTAGTCCCACAATGGGGAAATTCTTCAACTAATATAAATGATACCAAAAGCCTTTTAACAGTTTTACTGGAATTCCAGAAAACACCTGACCCCTTTAGAAGCTTGTACTGTATTGCCATTGTTGTTTCAATGAAAAGTTAAATGGTCAGATCAGCATTAAAGCGTACACTTGAACAACGGTGCTCCGCTTTCCTCCCATACCAACCCACTCATTTTCTTTGTCAACTCACCTGATAGAACTTCTGAAAGATGACCCTGCTGATGCTGGCGTTCGTGTCTACGTACTGGCACTCCAGGTTGACCGTCTGTCCCTCAAGGATTGGCCCAGTTGGCCCTTTGATGACCAAAGTTGCTGCGGAAGCACATTACAGATGTGAATTAAAGCCCGCTTTACGCGGCACAGAGATGGTTGGGTGACCACTGAGAGATCAAAAATTGGCCCCATCTCTGAATGACCTCCTAAAGCCTCGAAAAAGCTGTTTCCGTGCAAATGTTTGGAAGATCCTTGTGTGTTTCAAACAAGAGTCAACACTTTGAGGAGACCGTGGAGATCACTTTAAGATCACTGAGAGACCTTGACTGGGTTCTGGCACTGAAAGATTTGGCCATTCCCCCCCCCCAATTGCTCAACGATCTCCACTCCTGTGTAAAAGGGCGTATAATCTAGGAGTTGAATGTGTGTTCGCCTGTGCTTGGTGACTGAAGTTCCTTCTTCCTGATATTTGTTACAGGATCCCGTAACACCGAGGCCTCATAAAAACATCACGTGACCAACGGGTTCTTCACTTTTTACTCAGTTCCAAACAGTTTACTGTAAACACACACACACACACACACACACACACACACACACACACACACAGAGGAGCTGACTGTAGTTTGGGGCTTCGACATACATTCATATAAATATGTTAATATTTAACCATTCTCATCTTGGTCTCGGGATAATTCCACCAACGCTTCCTGCTTTTAGTCAGGGAAATCCACCAGTGTGGCAGAGGCGAAGACGAACCGTTTCCTCGTGAGAACGGCAGACAAACGGGCACGAGACGAGGCCCGGGAGCTCCAGCTGTTTGAATATATTCACGGAAACACAAGACCGCAACTCGCACTGACGATGAAGCCAATATGTCATTACAGCGGAGCAAATGATATCAAGCTCTCCGTGACGACCGTAGAACAGCCCATGAGAAACACGAAACATATTTACCATAAGTGGCGTGAATCAGGGCGAAAAGCAGGAGAGCCTTCATGGCTGTTCCGGGAGGACGACGTCTGCGGCTCCTACGCACTTTCTGCTCTGAAATGAGAATTCCACGCCAGAGTATTTAACGGCAACAGTGTGGAGGTGTGGCTTTTTTTTTGCGGCCCTTTTGACCAGGAAGAGCTCCCGAGATACATCATGGGGGATCTCTATCGGCGTTATGAAAGAAAGAGTCCCATGCTTGTCTTTGCTGATGACTGGACGCTAGAAATGTGTTTTCACCGGTAAACGAAAGACACCCTGTTGCTTCTCCGTTACTGACGTTAATGACTGGCAGCGCGTGACAGTCCAGCGCAAGCCTGCTGTTGAGGCGCGTGTGCCTGAACGTGAAAGCGGCGACACGCTGCCGTGGAGCGTCGCCGTTCCGCGGCGTGATCTCCCACCGCCGAGCAAGCGTTTGTTGGATTCGCGTTTCATTTTCCTTCACCTTCTGACTGGTTTGCTGCTAACCTGAGCTGCAAACGGACACACGCAGCTGGGGTCAAATGCGTCGAGAGACAGGCTATAGGTTTCCTTATTTTTTTTTTTTTTATTAATGGTGTGGAGATTGAGTTGTTGTAGATGAATAAATTCTATCGAAAGTGTAAATACCAATAAATTAAAACTTCGTTCAGAACACAAAAATAGATGGCCCACGGCGTGATAAAAACACAAAAACAGATAAAATTCAAATTCAAATGTTTATTTCAAACTCAGGGTTCATATTATATGCAGAACATGTGTAAAAAGAAAAAAAAAGTATATAAAACGTGTAGAAAATAAATGTATATACAGTTCAGCAGTCGCTCAGCGCTCTTGTAACAACAATAGCATACAATGTTGAACTCAGTATAAAATAGAACGCCACCACTTCCAAATGCTGGAGTGAAGTGTGAGTGATGATAAAAATGCATCAAAATTTGAAGTCTTGCTGATTTATTCATCATTTAAATAACACTATATAAAAATACAACATACATTAAAACAATGGGATACCACAAAAAGTGCACGCATGTGGGACACGTGGGTTTCATATGCACAAATGTATATCACCTTATGCTTCATGTGTATATCACTGTATGCTTACTGTATGCTTCACGTCTCAGATGAACAAAGGACTGAGCCTCCTCGGAGATAACAGGAGGATGTGAAATGTGGTCTTTGGTATGCAAAGAGATGGCCGTGGGGGATTTCCTGGCTGCCAGTGACTTTGGGTGGAGGTGATAAGATCTGAAAGGGATGCATTGTTACTTGGGATTAAATGCAATGTGACTGGAGCTTTGAAGCTCCTGGGGTATAAAAAGGGATGAAGGTCTGGGTTTCTTCCTCTTTCTATATTACTGATGTTGGAGAATGTGAATAAACCTCACTCGTGAGATAAGCTCTGCCTCGTCCTTTCACATTTCCACACTGGTGACCCTAAGACGATGAGTGAAAGAAATTCCCCCGAACCAGTCGGGTCAGGAGCTCCCAGCCAGGCGTATGCCGCTACCGTCCAGCTACCGGACTTTTGGCGAGACAACCCGTGCTCCTGGTTCCTCTTGGTCGAAGCACAGTTCGCCCTCCGGGGGATAACGGTAGATGAGACAAAATTCTACCATGTAATTGCCAAGCTCGACAACCGCACGGCTCGGCATGTGCAGAGCCTTTTGGAGAAGCCACTGGCTGACGACAAATACGGTGTGTTGAAGGCTGCGCTCATCCAGCACTTCACTCTCTCAGTCCAGGAGAGAGCGGAGAGACTCCTGGCTCTGAACGACTTGGGAGATGGCACGCCCGTTGACCTGATGGAGGACATGCTGAGGTTGAGGGGCTCAGACGGCAACGACTTCCTCTTCACCCACATTTTCCTAAGAACCCTACCGTCGGCCACGAGAGCGACCCTGGCCGGTTCGCCGTTGTTGGCCCAGCGGGACTTCCCCGCGCTGGCCCAGGAGGCGCACCGGATTCTCAACGCCAGCAAACAGCGCGCGGCCACCGCAGCAGCGACGGAGTGCGGCGCGACGGCTGGAGAGGGTGAGGGGCCAGAGACGGCGGTAGCAGACCCACCAGCGGCGGCGGGGGCCAAGGATCGCGGAGGAGACACCCTCTGTTTCTACCATCGCCGCTTTGCAGAGAAGGCACGCAAATGTATACCACCGTGCCATTTCAAGCGCTCGGGAAACGCCAAGACCGGGGGTCGGTAGCAGCTGCGGCCCTCGGGGAGGAGAACAAGCTGCTCTACTTGAAGGATGCGCGCTCGGGGAGGCATTTCCTCGTGGACACAGGCTCCCAGTTGAGTTTCATCACACCTTCCTCCACTGACCGGCTGGCGCTTTCCAGTGGTCCCGGGGTGTCAGCAGCGAACGGCTCGGCGATTAAGACCTTTGGTGAGAGGACTCTGCTTCTGTCCCTACACGGCCGTACATTTGAGTGGACTTTTGTCATAGCTGCAGTGAATTTCAATATGTTAGGGGCTGATTTTCTGTGCTCACATGGTTTGTTGGTTGATCTTGCTAACAGGCGCCTGGTTAATGCACTCTCTTTTTATTCTATTCCCTGTACAGCTCGAGTGGCCCCGCCAACAGCACAAGCCAACGTCACAGCTGCAAGTGGTAAGTTCCACACACTGCTCACTCAGTTCCCAGCACTCACGGTCCCAACATTTTCGGCGGCCGTGGCTAAACACGGGGTGGAACATTTTATTACTACCACCGGACCGCCTGTTTTTGCAAAAGCCCGGCGCTTGGATTCAGCTAAACTGACCATAGCGCGCGAGGAGTTCGCCAACCTGGAAAAGTTGGGCATCATCAGGCGTTCGAAAAGCCCATGGGCATCACCGCTTCACATGGTCCCGAAAGCTGATGGCTCGTGGCGACCTTGCGGAGATTTCCGCAGGTTGAACAACGCTACAGCACACGACCGCTACCCAATCCCGCATATCCAAGATTTTTCAGTTCATTTGGCGGGGGCGCGCGTTTTTTCTAAGATAGACTTGGTACGCGGTTACCACCAGGTCCCAGTACGCGCTGAGGACATACCCAAAACAGCGGTAATAACTCTGTTCGGTCTATTCGAGTTTTTGCACATGTCGTTTGGGCTTAAAGGCACGGCGCAGATGTTCCAACGCACGATGGACGCGGTGTTGCGCGATCTCCCCTTCGTGTTCGTCTACCTGGACGATATTTTGGTAGCCAGCGCGTCCAAAGACGAACACGAAAACCACCTCACGGCAGTTTTCCGGAGGTTGGGAGAGCACGGGTTAATAATCAACCCAGCAAAGTGTCAGTTCGGGGTGACGCAGATTGATTTTTTGGGGCATCGCGTCTCTCCAGAAGGAGCGGTTCCTCTGCCTGACAAAGTGTGCACGGTAACAAATTTTCCCCAGCCACAAATGGTCAAAGCGTTACAGGAGTTTTTGGGAATGGTGAATTTTTATAACCGTTTCCTCCCCCGCGCAGCGCAGCTCATGCAACCATTATATGCTGCACTAAAAAAACAAAAACCCACAAATAAAATCGAATGGTCTCCGGAGCGAGAGCGAGCATTCTCGGAAGTCAAAACAGCCCTGGAAAACGCTGCGTTGTTAGCACATCCAGATCCAACGGCCCGCATAGCGCTCACTACTGACGCGTCAGATGTGGCCATAGGGGCGGTCGTGGAGCAGCATGTAGCCGGTGCTTGGCATCCGCTCGCCTTTTTCAGCAGGACCTTGCGCGATAGTCAACGAAAATACAGCGCATTCGACAGGGAGTTGTTAGCTCTCCACTTGACCATCCGCCACTTCCAGTTCTGGCTGGAGTGACGCCGTTTCACCGCGTTCGTTGATCACAAGCCGCTGACTTTTGCGATGGCCAAGGTTTCAGAACCGTGGTCAGGCCGGCAGCAGAGACAGCTGGCTGCAATCTCAGAGTTTACTACCAATATCCAGCATGTGGCGGGTAAACTTAATGTAGTGGCAGACTGCCTCTCCCGCGCCGTGGCGGCTCCAGTCCGCATGGGGGTAGATTATGCAGCCATGGCCGCGGATCAGGTTAGCGACGCGGACGTGCGTGCGCTCCAGTCTGGACCAACAGGGTTAAGACTGGAGAACAGGGTGCTGCAAGACGGTATGCCCCCCCCTAATCTGCGATGTCTCCACTGGGCGACCGCGTCCTGTGGTACCCGCCGCGTGGCGCCGCCGCGTTTTTGACTCGATTCATTCTCTGGCGCACCCGGGAGTGCGCGCTTCGGTCAAAATGGTGGGAGAGAAATTTGTATGGTTGAGCCTGTGCAAACAAGTTAGGGAGTGGGCAGCAGCCTGCATGGCCTGTCAACGAGCCAAGGTACACAGGCACACGAGAGCTCCTTTGGAGCCGTTTCACATCCCGGCTAAGAGGTTCGATCATGTTCACGTGGACCTCGTAGGCCCCCTTCCGCCAACACAGGGGTGCACACACCTTCTGACAATGGTAGACCATACCACACGCTGGCTGGATGTGGTGCCACTTGAGTCAACCACAGCCGAGGAGGTGGCGCGCGCGTTTTTAACAGCATGGGTAGCGCGTTTTGGAGTCCCGTTGGACGTTACGTCCGACAGAGGCCCTCAATTTGTTTCAGAACTTTGGTCAGCGATGGCCCGCAGCCTGGGGGTAACGATCCACCGCACAACCGCGTACAATCCGCAGGCTAACGGGTTATGCGAACGTTTTCACAGGTCATTGAAAGCGGCTCTCAGAGCGTCGCTTACGGATGCAAATTGGGTGGACAGGCTACCATGGGTTTTATTGGGGTTGCGTTCTGCACCTAAAGAGGATTTAGAAGCCTCCCCGGCGGAGCTAGTTTTTGCGCAGCCACTTCGGCTGCCCAGGGAGTTTCTCCCAGATAATCCTGTGCCAGAATGTTCCCCGGCTCAGCGGTTGCAGCATGGCACGGAATCGGGTGCGCTACCTGGTCCCGTTCACCACAGTTTTCCGCGCGTTCTTGTACCTAAGACTTTAAAAAATGCGGAGTTTGTTTTTGTCAGACACGATGCCCATCGCCCGCCGCTACAACCACCTTATGATGGGCCATTTAGAGTGCTGGAAACAGGGGATAAGCATTTTTTGCTAGATTTGGGGGGCAGGAAGGAGAAGATTGGCATTAACAGGCTCAAACCCGCCTTTGTGGTGGCGGACGACGATGTGCTGTTGGCCAGGGCTCCTCGGTGCGGCAGAGCCCCTAGAGAACGTCCCCCAGAACACCCACAGGGATTGACTAACAATACTCACCCTCAGACAGCAGCCCCCCAGCAGGATGGCGCCACAGAAGTGTTGAAGCCAGCTTACAGCAGATACGGGAGGAGACTGAGGCCCAAGCAACACGTGGGCTGATGTGTAATGATTTTATCATGACAGGCTGACTGTTATTCCGTTGTTACATCTTAGACGTTTTGGGGGGGTCATGTGGGACACATATGTGGGTTTCATATGCACAAATGTATATCACCTTATGCTTCATATGTATATCACTGTATGCTTACTGTATGCTTCACATCTCAGATGAACAAAGGACTGAGCCTCCTCGGAGATGACAGGAGGATGTGAAATATGGTCTTTGGTATGCAAAGAGATGGCCGTGGGGGATTTCCTGGCTGCCAGTGACTTTGGGTGGAGGTGATAAGATCTGAAAGGGATGCATTGTTACTTGGGATTAAATGCAATGTGACTGGAGCTTTGAAGCTCCTGGGGTATAAAAAGGGATGAAGGTCTGGGTTTCTTCCTCTTTCTGTATTGCTGATGTTGGAGAATGTGAATAAACCTGACTCATGAGATAAACTCTGCCTCGTCCTTTCACATTTCCACACGCACTTATTTCCATTATGGTCCCTTAAAGTGCTGATGACACGTTTTTGACTTCCTGTAATTTTTCAACACATAATTTTTTCAACACTCAATCTCAAGATTGAGCAACTAGAAACCAAGCATGATGGTTATGCCTCTTTCAAAATTACATGTCCTGCCAGTTGCAGCAAGAAGTTGCTTAAAAAAAATGTGTGGCCATCTGGTTTATTCTATCAACAGTTTTTTGAGAGGAAATGAACTACATGTGATTGTCATTATTGTGTTTGTCATCATATTCATTCAGTAGTAGGACCAACCTAAGAATATGTTCATTCAACTGCCAGAATGTAAAAACTTCAACTAATGAGATCTCCAGTTTATGTGATAACCATGACATTGTGTTGTTGCAGGAACATTGGTTGTTCGAACACGAATTGTCTCTTCTGAGCAGAACTGATAACCGCGAGGCAACGTCACAGTCACGTGACGGCTGCTGCCAAAAATAGACCGCAGTGAAAACAAACCCACGTGTCCGCTATCACCACTTGCTTTCCATGCTACCATGGCGCACGAGTACAGCAATACGCTCGATCCTACGGCGAAATCACGCTACAACGCCAAACTACAGACATCATGATGATAACAGTATTTCAAAACATTATATATACAGGAGTTGGTAAGGCCATGAACACACATGGAAAATAAAAACAGGTGATTTTACCAGTATTGTCTTCAAGTTTTCTCCTCTTTTGTGTCCTCTCATACCTCTGCAGTTGTTGTTTGGCATGCTCATAGCTACCTTTTTGTGATGGCAATATACAGGGAATGTAGTCAGGATGCTCCATGTCCTTCTTGACTGGCTTCCCTGGAATATATTATTAGTAAAAAAAAAGGGTAGGATTGATGCATCTATATTACGCTTCCAGGTATCAACTTTAAAATGTGATGTATTTCTGGCTAATGCAATGATTGCATTCTTCACAGATTACACACACGCACAAAATAAAAACTAAGATTTTGTGATTAAAGTGGTCACAACACACAACCCTGCTTTTGGCTGGAGACCACTTGCTCCCATCATCATTCTGTTGTTTGCATGATGCTATCCATTTGTTTTTCCTCTCAGGGCTTCTGTCTCGACTGGGAAGCTTGTAGAAACTCAACTTTCTGTCTTTCATCATGTTGTGGTTGGTGCAGCCGTATATCCCGCATGATGACGGCATTTTAACGCAGAAATCGACCCAATCCAACTAACTTATCACACCTCCGACGCTGCAACGTGGGTTTGTTTTCACTGCGCTATGACTTTTCCGCGCCACGTGACCACGCAGTTACCCGGATGTGCCGCGGTTATCAATACATGGTGATTTTATAGGACAAGGTGTTTCTTTTATGGATACGGAAGAACGTGTTATCTTAGGTCGCCCCTATGGCGGCGTTGGTATCCTATGGCGGAAGTCACTTGCGAACAGTTGTGTTGTGAAAACTTACGAGTGCGTAAGAGTTACAGGTATTGAAGTCAATCTGGGTGACTTTCACTGTCTTATATTGTGTGTATATTTCCCCTGTGACAGTGTTGAAAACTTGGATGAATACTTGCACTGCATGAGTCTTGTTAAACGTATCACTGAGGATTTTCCAACTCCATATGTGTATACACTTGGTGACTTCAATGCTAATACATCATGTTCAAGTTGTTTTGGAAATGAACTGGTGTCTTTTTGTGAGAGATACTCTTTACACATCTCGGACAGGATTATCTTACCAGGTGATACCTTTACTCATGTTAGCATGGCTCATGGCTCTACATCATGGCTTGATCACTGTGTGACCACATCCTCAGGCCATGATAACGTGTCCAATATCAGAGTTCTGTATGGTTATGTGAGTTCCAATCATGTTCCTTTATCTATGGATATTGAGGTATCAAGTGCTGTAAGTGGCCCCCGGGGAGCTCCCTCGGCCACAACGGGCAGTAGGACATACAAATGGTGTGATGCCACAGCGTCAGACCTGTCCAGATATAAGAAACTTACTCGTAGGAAACTCTGTAACATCTGTGCTCCTACGGACGCCATCAGGTGTCACGACCGTAATTGTGCGGCACACAGGGATGATATTGACAGGTTTTACAGCGATATTGTTGATGCTTTAAATTTTTGTGTGAGTGAATGCATTCCTAGTCACAGTGTGGCCACCCAATATAACGTCCCAGGCTGGAATGATGTTGTTAGCGAGGCTCACACAGCTGCTCGGGATGCTTTTTTGTGGTGGAGGAGTAATAGCAAACCACGTTCTGGTCCAATATTTGATAACATGAAAAGTTGTAGGGCTAGGTTCAAATATGCTCTTCGAGCATGTAGGCACAATGAAGAAAATATCAAATGTGACCAGTTAGCTAGTCATATGAGTGAACTGAACATGGTAGAATTCTGGAAACAAATGAAGGCTATGAGCTCCCACCGGTCTGTTAGATCAGACACTATATGATTGTGTGACTGGTGATGTTAATATTGCTGAAAGGTGGAAATGTCAATATGAAGCTATTTTCAACTCAGTCAAGAATGTTTCAATGAAGGATTCTGTTATGCTTGATATTCGCCTGTATAATGACATGTTTGATACCTCTGATATTTCTGCTGTTACTCCTGTTGAAGTTGCTTCACTGATCAAAGTTCTCAAGAAAGGCAAATCATCTGGCCCTGATTGTCTCACCAGTGAATGCCTCATCAATGCTGATTTCAATTTGTATATTCTGTTGTCATTGTGTTTTAACTGTATGTTTGTTCATGGTTACATGCCAGATATGTTGATGGACTCTGTTATTATTCCCTTGGTGAAAAACAAGTGTGCCAGTCTGTCTGATATGAACAACTACAGATCTATAGCTATTGCAAATGTTATATCTAAATTGTTAGAGGGTTTAATTCTGAACAGAAGTGAGGATTATCTGTGGACAAACGACAATCAGTTTGGTTTCAAGTCAGCCCATTCAACTGATAAGGCTGTTTACCTACTCCATGAATTTGTTGACTACTTCAGAAGCCAATCCACTAGTGTCTATGCTACGTTTTTAGATGCTAGCAAAGCTTTTGACAGGATTAACCACTGGTGTTTGTTTAGAAAACTGATCGATCGAGGTATTCCTATTTACATTGTTAGCATCCTGTTATACTGGTACAGAAGGCAGTCTATGGTTGTTAGGTGGGGCAATGTTACCTCATCCAAATTTCATGTGACCAGCGGTGTTAAACAAGGTGGTATACTGTCACCCTTGTTGTTTAATGTCTATGTTGATGATCTCAGTGTACTGTTGAACAACACTAATGTGGGCGGCTCCAATAACGGTGCACTGTTAAATCACATTTTCTATGCTGATGATCTCTGTTTGTTAAGTTTGTCTACTGCAGCGATGCAACATCTCCTTTCGGAATGTGAAAAATTTGGTGAAAAAAATGACATCTTGTTCAACTGTACTAAATCTATGTGTATGGCTTTCAAACCGAAGGGTGTCAATACTTCAAATCCTGTTATGCCACTTTGTGGTAATAGCTTGAACTTTGTTGAAAAAGTCAAATACCTAGGTGTGTGGATTGAATCTGATAAGACCAATGTTGATTGTAACAGGCAACTCAGGAAACTCTATGCTCAAACAAATTTACTGTTGCGAAATTTCCATAGATGTTCTTCTGATGTTAAATGTATGTTGTTCAAGACCTTCTGTACCTCAATGTATTGCTCGCCTTTATGGTTTAATAGCAATGTTGCTGTTAGGAACAAAATCCGCATTGGATATAATAACTCCCTAAGAAGGTTGTTAGATATACCACGTAGGTCGAGAACAAGCAAGATGTTTGTGTCCTTGAACATTCCGTCTTTTGGTGAGTTGATACGAAAGAATGACGAAAGAGTGTTTACAGTTTTATGAGAAGGTTGCTGGCATGTAACAATCATCTTATATCAGCAATTGTCAACTCGTCACTCACACTTCACTCCAGCATTTGGAAGTGGTGGCGTTCTATTTTATACTGAGTTCAATATTGTATGTTATTGTGTTACAAGAGCGCTGAGTGACTGCTGGTCTGTATATACTTTTATTTATTTATTTATTTTCTACTCGTTTTAGTTCTGCATTTAATATGAACCCTGAGTTTGAAATAAACGTTTGAATTTGAATTTGAATTTGAATAATACAATATGACAGAATAAGCTGGTCTGTGCAGTTCTAAGTCAAACAGGCTTTTTTTCACGCAAATTTCCAACGTTTTCAAGAGCACCACGTCACCAATTACGTCAGTGGCTGGAAAACCCCGCTGCTATGTAGTCAGGTCATTGACAGAACACAGCGCTTGGCTGCTCATTGTACACACAGGATGGAAGCGGCTGAAAACATCGACGATAGTTCCAGCACATGTAGTCTGGAACTGGTTTGTGTTGTCCAATCTTCAGACGATTAAAGTTCAGAAGAATGGGATGATAATGAAGAATCTGGGGGCATCAGACCGTATAGGTTTGAGCCATGCCAAGCGGGCATCGTGCCAAGCGAGTCAGACTCAGAGAGTGACAGTGGAGAGGCACACATGCCCGCCGCAGCAGCAGCAACAAACACACAGCAGGGGAACACCAGTGTTGTTCTTTTGTTACAGATATTGCAACAAATTATTTGTTCATAAATATAATTTATTTAAACCCGATTTTTCAATAAAATCATAGCAGTGTATTCTCTGTGGCTCAGGCATCGGGTTTATTGTGGATTATATTTTGAGTTCTTGTTGTTTTTGTTTTCTACATGTGTTTTATGTGTGTTTTGAGCCACTTTCAGGTGGGCACTGTCCAAGATTTGCCATTCCGAACACACATGCTCTCTCTCTTTGACAGTCAGCTGTTCATGGTTTGTGTGCATCATCTGCTGTGTTGTCAGCCAGCCAATATTGCCAACATTATCACGACGTGTTAGCCACTCCACACAGCTGTGGTTCTGTTGCGCACTTTGAAGCAATGTCGGCCCTGGGGCGCAAGTGTGGTTAACACGTCTCCTCTCCATGCATTCGCTGGGCGATGTCAGCCCCAAACGCCAACTGTAAGTGTTTCTGTTTATTTTTGCAAGTCTTCACCTTTTTGGGAACTGTTGTCTTCATTCTTATGTTCAATACATGTGCTGTGGTGAATTCTGCACGTAAATCCATTCATCATGACCCTCCTTGCGCTCTTACGCAGGGCAGGGAGAGGGAGGATGAAATATCGAGGATTGACATGCAGGGTTCACCACAGCACATTTAAGACAGAAAGACGGACAATTCCCTAAAAGGTGAAGACGTACAAAAAACACAAAACACACTTACTGATGGCGTTTGGGGGCCGGCATCGCCCAGCGAACGAATGAGAGGAGACGTGTTAGCCACAGGTGCGCCCCAGAGCCGACATCACTTCAAGGACACACGAGAACCACGGCAAACATGGAGTGACTAACATGTCGTGAGAGTGTTGAAAATACTGGCAGACAAATGGCACAGATTGATATGACCAGAGTGTCGGTTCTGATCGCGCTCGGGTTAAAGTTATGTCTCGCTGCCGGCCTTGACAGCTGCGGGCGGTATTTTGGCCTCTCCGGGCTCTTATTGTGAAAGTGCTCGGAGGGGTTTCCGCCTGTCAACGGTCGGTCAGCTGTGTGTCATCTGTCATCAGTCCCTGGGTTATTTAAGCTGTGTGCTAGCGTCATTAAGACGCAGCAGTGTCTGATCGCTAATGGTCACGTATCTGATCGCATGGATCGTTAAACTGATCGTTATTGTGTTCACTCATCATCACAGATGCCTGGACTATATTCACCTTGGCTGCTTAAGGGCTTGACCGTCTTTTCACCGGCACTAGTAAGTGAGCTGTATTAGCCTTATTCCCTCCGGTGTAATTTGTGCTGTAAGTCCCTGCTTTAGCAGTCCGAGTGCATTCATTACCTAGCTTGTCTGTGTGTGACTGTTTCCTGCCCTGGACCTGTAGTGTGCTTAATTGCCTATGCTTCCTGTTCTGCAAGGACTCTGTCATTTAGCTCAGCAGCTTGTGTAAACACCTTTTCACCGTAATAAAACTCACTAAAAACTCACTGGTGGACTTGTGTGCGTCTTATAGGTGGCTCGCGAGGGCCACCGTGACAGTACACTGCTGCCCAAACAGCGTTTTACGGTGACACCATTTTGAGACGCTTTTTCACCAGTGAGTTGAGTTTTTGACGTTGTTTTCCCTGTCTGGGACCTGTGTATGTGAGGAATGCCGTCACCGAAGAGTCACGTGCTGACGTGTGTTTTGGAAGCGGTAGATGAGTTACTCATCTCCACTTCCATGTTGGACTACGACCACGGCATACATTGGTACCTGGACGCCGCCGAAGATGTGCTCCGTAATCTCTCTCCCTGCTTCACCAACCACCCGGAAGTCGACGCTAGGAGGGAGGACATCGCCGCCCAACGCGAACTATTCCTGATGATGGAGGAGGAACGCGGCATGGAGCAGGTGAAGAGGCACACCTGCTCTTCGCCTAGGGATCCATTTCGGGAGTTCGCACCATCTGGGGGCCGGCGAAGGCGTCGGCGTCACGGCCGGGCGCATCTTCGGCAAGCTCCAGCTCCGGATCCAGTTCCGGGCCGCCGGGATGACCCCCTCAACCAGCCAGCTGCTGAGAGTGAGCTGAGTCCTGTGCCGGTGGGCTCCGTCCTTGGATCCTGTTCCATCCAGCAAGCGAGGGAAGGAGCAACGCCCGCTACAGCTGACAACATCCTCCCCCCGGGAGACAGGCAAGTCCAAGTTCACTTTTCCAGTAATAATAGTGATCTGTCTTGTCTGACTCCTGGGGGTGAAGCTCAGGGTTTGCAGCTCCCTGAGTTTCTTTCCCCAGCTGTAGCCAGTTATTTTAAACCTGCTGCCTCTGTGTCTCCTCCTGCGGAGCGGTCCTCGGCGTCAGTCCCACGCCGGCGAACGAGAGGGAGGCCTACAGCTCTGGGAGATATCCCGGTCTTGCAACCTTGTTTTGGACAGAGGAGGAGAACGGACTGCAGTGAGGAGCCAGAGCCGACGAGAGAGCGTCCCCAAGGTTCTTCAGGGATGCAGCCCGAGTCAGCAGGTCCAGGGTCCTCTGCCTCCACGCCATGCAGGTTATTGGCATGGACGTCTGCGCATGAGGATCCAGCTGCAGAGACCATCAGGCCGGTTGTGGAACCCGACACAGCCGAGTGGGAGCCTGACGACAAGCGTCTTCCTGAACCTGGATCGGCGAAGTCCTGGACGGCTCCAGAGCCCGAGTGCAGGCAAGTGCTCTTTCTTGTTTTCCTGTATGGCGTGTTAGAGCATTTTTGCCTGCCTCATGGGGAGGCGAGTGAGGGGCAGCCGGCCGCTGCACCCGAGCTCGTCTCGCTGGGCTCTGGCGCTGCCGGTGGAACTGATCCCGGTTCTTCCTTGTGTTCTGAGCACCTCCACAGCGTTGCCGGTCCGGAGCCAGTCAAGGTCACGGGACCGGGGGTTCCAGGTTCGGAGATGGAGGTCGTCGCCGGAGCAGTCCTGACCCAGTCGGGGTCCGACGTGTGGGCCGAGTTGACCCAGTCGGGGTCCGATGTGTGGGCTGAGTTGACCCAGTCGGGGTCCGACGTGTGGGCCGTGGTGACCCGGTCGGGGTCCGACGTGTGGTCCGAGGGGACCCAGTCGGGGTCCAACGTGGGTGCAGCGGTGACCCAATCTGGGCCCGTCCTGACCCAGTTGGGGTCCGATGCATGGGCCGAGGTGACCCAGTCGGGGTCCAACGTGGGTGCAGCGGTGACCCAATCGGGGCTCGTCCTGACCCAGTCAGGGTCCGACGCTTGGGCCAAGGTGACCCAGTCGGGGTCCAACGTGGGTGCAGCGGTGACCCAATCGGGGCTCGTCCTGACCCAGTCGGGGTCCGACGCTTGGGCCAAGGTGACCCGGTCAGGGTCCAACGTGGGTGCAGCGGTGACCCAATCTGGGCCCGTCCTGACCCAGTCGGGGTCAGACGCATGGACGGAGGTGACCCAATCGGGGTCCGACGAGGTCCAGTGGGGGTCCAGCGCTGGTGCGGCTGCGACCCAATCAGGATTCGAGGGGGCCCAGGGTTTTGGTTGTCCCCCTCTCAGGAGCCACCAGCTGGGGGCCATTAGTGGGTTTTGTTTGACAGATCGGCGCTCTCCTGTTTTGTTGTTTTCAGGTGAGCGGCTGCACACAATCCCTCCACGTTCCTGCTGGTTGTGGTATGCGGGTCGGCCACCCGAGGAACTGCTTGGAGCGTTCGGCATCTTGGGTTGGTCACCCAATATACTGTGTGGGTTACGGGGTGACCTGGTTCGGCCACCAGAGGACGTATTCCTGGGGGCATGGGACTGGGGCAGGCCACCACCGTTCATGTACTGTGGGATTTTCTGTGGGCCCATTTGGTGCCAAATCTTGTCTTGTACATCTAGTAATTTTTTGTTGTGTTTCCAAGTCATAGTCTTAGTCTGGTCTGAGCAATTTTAGATTGCCTCTTGTTTTTTCTTGTTTCCAAGTCATAGTCTTAGTCAGGTCTGAGCAATTTTAGATTGCCTCTTGTTTTTTGTTGTTTCCAAGTCATAGTCTTAGTCAGGTCTGAGCAATTTTAGATTGCCTCTTGTTTTTTGTTGTGTTTCCAAGTCATAGTCTTAGTCTGGTCTGAGCAATTTTAGATTGCCTCTTGTTTTTTCTTGTTTTTCAAAGTCTTAGTCTTGGTCAGGTCTGAGCAATTTTAGATTGCCTCTTGTTTTTCTTGTTTTCAAAGTCATAGTCTTAGTCTGGTCTGAGCAATTTTAGATTGCCTCTTGTTTTTTTTTTCTTGTTTCCAAAGTCTTAGTCAGGTCTGAGCAATTTTAGATTGCCTCTTGTTTTTTGTTGTAGCCAAAGTCACAGTCTTGATCACGGTTAAGTCCGAGCAATTTTTGTTTACCCCTTGTTTCTTTGTATGTCATAGTCTTAGTTAAGTCCGAGCAATTTTTTGATTACCTCTTGTTACCTTGTAAATCATTGTCTTTGTCTAGTCTGAACAATTTGTGTTTGCCTCTTGTTACCTTGTGAGTCTTTGCCATAGTCAAGTTAGAGCATTTTTTTTTGTCTCTTGTTTTTTTTTCCCTTGTGAGTCTCAGTCTTGTCATAGTCTTGTTTAGTCATGTGTTTTCTTTTGTCTTTGTTTTTTTTTCCCCAGAGTCATGTATTTCCTGTATGGGTTTTTTTGTCTGGTCTTTGTCTTGTTTTTTTTTCCCTGAGTCATGTGTTTGTATGTATTTCTTGTTTTGGTCTTTGTCTTGTTTTTGTTGGTTGGTTTCTCTCCCTCCGTACCTGTGCCCCTACCTCCCACCCTGGGGGGGCGGGGGGGGCAGGGTGGTCCCTTGGGGCGTCCGGAGTCCATCCGTGGAGGGAGGGTACTGTTATGACCCGAGCGTCGGTTCTGATCGCGCTCGGGTTAAAGTTATGTCTCGCTGCCGGCCTTGACAGCTGCGGGCGGTATTTTGGCCTCTCCGGGCTCTTATTGTGAAAGTGCTCGGAGGGGTTTCCGCCTGTCAACGGTCGGTCAGCTGCATGTCATCTGTCATCAGTCCCTGGGTTATTTAAGCTGTGTGCTAGCGTCATTAAGACGCAGCAGTGTCTGATCGCTAATGGTCACGTATCTGATCGCATGGATCGTTAAACTGATCGTTATTCTGTTCACTCATCATCACGGATGCCTGGACTATATTCACTTCGGCTGCTTAAGGGCTTGACCGTCTTTTCACCGGCACTAGTAAGTGAGCTGTATTAGCCTTATTCCCTCCGGTGTAATTTGTGCTGTAAGTCCCTGCTTTAGCAGTCCGAGTGCATTCATTACCTAGCTTGTCTGTGTGTGACTGTTTCCTGCCCTGGACCTGTAGTGTGCTTAATTGCCTATGCTTCCTGTTCTGCAAGGACTCTGTCATTTAGCTCAGCAGCTTGTGTAAACACCTTTTCACCGTAATAAAACTCACTAAAAACTCACTGGTGGACTTGTGTGTGTCTTATAGGTGGCTCGTGAGGGCCACCGTGACACAGATGACAATACTATGGACCAGCAGTGCATGACTGGCAAATGGCTGCGAAGTACACGCACTGCTGGTGATAGTGTGATGAGAAGCACCTGTGCGAGGACCGGGAAAGATGATCAGCAGGAGTTTAAATCAGCTGGTGATAATGAGAGACCGGCGAGACGTCAGCATGCGATCACAGAAAGTAGGTCAAAGCTGCATGTAAATCCATTAATCCTCCCCCTCCTCGTGCACTACTCCTGCATAAAAGCGCACGAGGAGCACATGAGGAAGCTTATGACAGTTGGAGCTGAAGCGTGTGATGTGGTCTTTCACGGCTTGCTGTTTATCTAAGCCCACAACACAACGCGAAGGCACAGCTGTAAAATTAAAACAAGAAACCAGAGAAACTGTGAGCTACAAAGCTGCTGACATTCCAGTCAACAACACCGGAGTCCATTCTCCCGCTTACGTCATGGGGGTGAAGCCATTAATTCAGTGGGTGCCACCACAGTCCAGTCAGCGGCTGCTGTTTTTTGATGATAACTAGTTTATGCAGGTGCGGTTGTAAATGTTATATTGATCATCGACAATGACTTTTGGGTTTACACAACATCCTAAAAAATGTCACAATCGTGTCATCAGCCCTTTAAAAAAGTCCACTACAAACAAAATGTTCAAATATTTAAACCAGGGGTGTCTGTGGTGTACCAATATGGCGTCAACTGTACCCTGGGTGTAGTGAGGGTGACGGCTCCGCCTTTCCGGTTCCGCCGTCACCAGGAGTATAAAGGGCTTGGGCGGAAGAGCTCAGTCTCTTTTGCCGTCGACCCCTTGGCCTGTACGGAGCACCTGTTATTGTTGTGATTCGTTATAATAAAGTTACGTTCACTGCACCTCCATCCTGGTTATTTGTCAGTACGAGTTATGGACATAACATTTGGCCACAAGGAAAAAGGTATGGAGCGAGCTGTTTCTGCTTTCCGGCCATTTTTGGAGGTTCCGGGCGAGCCAACTGTCCCCTGGGCTAGGTGGTACGTGGCTTTCCAGAATTATCTGGTGGCCCTTAACCTTGGTGAGCTTGAGAAACTGCGTGTGAGAGCTATACTGGTCCATAATCTTGGCATGGAGGGTCACAGAATCCTCAGCACGTTAGGAGGGGCCGATACTTTTGAAGACGTGGTTGGGCTAATGGTGCGCTACTTTCACGCTCCGGAAAATGTCATAGTCCGGAGAATTCAGTTTTGGCAGCACCACCAGCGGACAGGAGAGTCGGTGCGGTGCTACGTTGCAGACCTACATCAGCTGGCAGGGGAGAGCCAATTTGGAGCCCTAGAGGAAGAGATGGTTCGTGATCAACTGGCGGAGCACATTCTTTGTTCTGCAACACGATTGAGGCTCCTGATTTACCCGGGTGAACTGACGTTAGCCATGGCTATTGAGATAGCGCAGGAGTTTGAAGCAGCAGAAAAGACAGCAAAGGATCTCAGTGAGAGAACCACGCTGACACACACTGAACCATGTTTAAAGGTGCTGGCTGCGGACTCGGACAGCGAAGACAGCGTGAATGAAGAGGGATACGCTGCCACTGTGAAAATTCCGTCCACCTCAGGGACACCAAGATGTTATGGCTGCAGGTCCGCCAGGAACCGGTACAAGGCAAGGGAGTGGAGCGAAGGGCAAACGCTGTGGCAAGTGTGGTCTTCTGCACCAATTCGCCAGGGCCTGCAAGAATTTTGATCGAGGGGACCGAAGACACAAGGCAGATTCCCCTGCAGCAACTCCTACGGTTATTCATACCGTTTCCCGAGCACAGGTGGACAAATTTACTGCAACATTTTCCTGGATGGCATGGAAGTGCCGTTGATGGTAGACACGGGAGCAGTAGCTTCGGTATTGAACTGGTCCACTGTGAGGAGTCTGTTCCCACACCACCGCGTGAGTAACCTGTCGACGCCTTACTTTGGTTACGGACGAATCAAGTTGGCAGATGTGGGTTCACTGGAATTGACGGCGAGGTACAAGTTGGTGATGATGGCAAGTGTCCATTTCGTGGTGACCGCCACCGGTTCGAACATCATGGCATGCAATATGTTCTCATCTAGAGGTGGCAAGGACAGGCCAAGACAAACTGACTCCAGTATCTGTTGCAGTAACTGACTAGATGATAGGTTTGTTTATCTCTGCTCTTTGTGTAGTGCATATCACGATGCACCGACTGGCAAAAGTCCACCACAGACCTTGCGACAGATGTGCTTATCTGCCAGGATGTCCAGTCTCACCCCGTGTAACTGGGAGTGGTCCACCACAGACCTGGTTTTATCCACGAGGCGTTTTTCTAAATAAGGTATTAGCAGAGACAGCATGCTACGGCTTGGAATTCACAATCGTCTGCGGCATTGGAGAAGAGTGGTCGGGCTGCGGTTTGTGGGACCAGCCTGCTCCGCACGTGGAGGACGATGTGGTTTGGGACAGTGACTAACCTGGTATTATGGGAGGTGTGCAAGACCAGCACCATGGAGCACCATCTCGGGAGGGTTCCGATGCCAGTGTCCAAGTTGCTTTGGATGTGGGAACTGGATGGCACAGTGGAACGCCCGGGACAGTGGATGGAGCCAAGACGCTAGCCCCCTTGACTTCCGTTTGTCCGAGTGATACCAAGAAGCGAGGAGCTGCAGGGGCTGTGCCAGCGTTTAGGAGGAAGAAGAGCGGAGCAGAACCAGCTGGCGCGATTTCACAATGCGCCGCCGATCAACAACGCTTGAGGAGGGCTTCAGACCAGGTCGGCAGAATGGTTCGACCCAGGAAGGAAGCCTGGTCACGACATGGTGGACGTCAGAAGCTGAGTCGAGCTCCTCTGCGCATCAATGACGAGGTCCGGGCCAGGGGGGAGGCTCGGCTGAAGGGGGTCCATGAGAAAAGAAGACGACTGGACGAGCAGGGGCGGCTGTGGGTGGTGGCTGCCCAGGAGGATGGTTACCTGAGACTGTCCGATGAATTGTGGAGACACCCTAATGAGCTGCGGCGAGTGGATGAGAAGAAACACCGACGTGGCTCATCCCCAGAGACAAAGAGGCGAAGGCACTCTGGGAGGGATCTGCCAGACGGAAATCCATGGGATGGGTCTCCTATTGGGACTGTAAGGTGACGGGGGGGGGGGGGGGAAGCTATTGGCATGGTGTGGTGGTGTTAGTCAAGTCAAGACCCAAGTTTCTGTTAGTCCATGATCTGTTAATTGATCATCAGATTGATTTAATATCCCTTACAGAGACTTGGTTAGGGCAAGAGGATTATGTTGGTTTAAATGAATCAACTCCCTCTGGTTATTTAAACTGTCAAAATCCCAGAAGTTCTGGTCATGGAGGAGGAGTAGCAACAATTTACCGTTCCAAATTACTAGTTAATCTTAAGCAAAAAACATGTTATAATTCCTTTGAGGGCCTGGTCCTAAGTATTGGGCACTTTAGCAATTTTAGGTTAAACCCAATTTTATTTGCCATAGTTTATCGTCCCCCATCAACCTACTCAGAACTTTTATCTGAATTTGCTGAGTTCTTAGCTGATTTAGTGCTGAAATCTGATAGAATAATTATAGTAGGGGACTTTAATATACATGTGGATGTAGATAGTGACTGCCTTAATGTGGCATTTAATTCAATATTAGACTCAATTGGGTTTTCTCAGAAAGTAGGAAATTCTACTCATTACCTCCACCATGCATTGGACCTTGTTCTGACATATGGCATAGAAATAGAAACTCTTGTAGTGTCTCCTCATAACACTGTACTGTCAGACCATTGTCTGTTAACCTTTGATTTTACTATTTCTGACTATTTGGCTCCTAAAGAAAAATATTATTACAGTAGATCCCTCTCAGATGATGCTGTTACTAAATTTATGCAGATTGTTTCCTCTATGCCATGTGTCAACACAACGGAAATAAGCTATAGACAGCTTGCTCCTTCTGTAATTGATAACATGGTGGATAGTGTTACAGCTTCTCTGCATCAGACTCTAGACTTGGTGGCCCCCTTAAAAAAGAAAAATTCTAATCAGAGATTTCTAACTCCTTGGTTCAACACAGAAACTCGTAGCTTAAAACAGAAGACTTGTCAATTAGAAAGAAAATGGCGCTCCACTAATTTAGATGAAATCTATTTAGCTTGGAGAAATCATCTTTTAATTTATAAAAAATCTCTTAGAAAAGCTAGAACGAGTTATTATTCTGCATTAATAGAAGAGAACAAGAATAATCCCAGGTTTCTTTTCAGCACTGTAGCCAGGTTGACAAAGAGTCAGGACTCTGTCAATCCTAGCATTCCCTTAGAGCTTACTAGTCAGGACTTTATGAACTTTTTCAATAATAAAATTTCATCCATCAGAGATAAAATCAATCAGATTCTTCCCACAGTTAACTTAAATACTGTAACTACTACAACTCCTTCAACCGATGTCTGTCTTGATGAGTTTACTCCAATCGACCTTTGTGAGTTAGACAAAATAGTTTCCTCATCCAAACCTTCAACTTGTCTTTTAGACCCTATTCCTACCAGGTTATTTAAAGAAGTCTTCCCACTTATTGGTAGCTTTATTCTTCATATAATCAATTCTTCATTAACTTTAGGCCATGTACCGCAGGCTTTTAAAACGGCTGTAATTAAACCCTTACTCAAAAAGCCAACGCTAGATCCAGGAGCTTTAGCTAACTATAGACCAATCTCTAATCTCCCTTTCATTTCAAAAATCTTCGAAAGAGTTGTTGCTATGCAATTATTTGACCACCTGCAGGGAAATGGTTTATTTGAAGAGTTTCAATCTGGGTTTAGAATCCATCATAGTACTGAAACAGCTTTAGCGAAGGTCACTAACGACCTCCTCACCGCATCTGATAATGGACTGGTTTCTGTACTTGTCCTTTTAGACCTTAGTGCAGCTTTTGATACTATTGATCATAATATTCTACTTGATAGATCAGAACACTATGTTGGACTTAATGGAACTTTGTTGCAGTGGTTTAGATCTCATTTATCTGATAGGTTCCAGTTTGTTCATGTAAATAATGAGTTTTCTTTCAACTCAAAGCTTAGTCATGGAGTTCCACAGGGATCTGTGCTAGGCCCTACTCTTTTTAGTTTATATATGCTTCCGTTAGGCAACATTATTAGAAAGCACTGTATACATTTTCATTGTTATGCAGATGACACACAATTATACCTGTCAATGAAGCCAGATGATAGTAATCAATTAGCCAAGTTAGAAGCCTGTCTTAAGGAAATCAAAGCTTGGATGACTTGTAATTTCCTGCTATTAAATTCAGATAAGACTGAAGTCATTCTTGTTGGTCCAAAAAACCTTAGAAATACCTTTCCAAATCAAACTTTCAGTTTGGATGTGGTTACTCTTTCTCTTAATAGCTCTGTGAGGAACCTTGGAATTATTTTTGATCAAGATCTGTCCTTCAATTCACATATTAAATTTGTTTCTAAGACTGTCTTCTATCATTTGCGTAATATTGCCAAGATTAGGAGCATCTTGTCTCAGAGTGATGCTGAGAAACTGATCCACGCTTTTGTTAGCTCGAGATTAAATTATTGTAATTCTTTATTATCAGGCTGTCCTAAAACATCTTTAAAAAGTCTTCAGCTGATCCAAAATGCTGCAGCAAGAGTTTTAACAGGTACTAGAAAGAGAGATCATATCTCTCCAGTTCTGGCCTCCCTTCATTGGCTTCCCATAGAGTTTAGAATTAAGTTTAAAATCCTTCTTCTTACTTACAAAGCTCTAAACAATCAGGCTCCTTTTTATTTAAAAGATCTGATACTACCATATTATCCTAACAGAGCACTACGCTCCCAAAATGCAGGATTACTTGCAATACCTAGTATCTCCAAAAGTACAATGGGAGGCAGAGCCTTTAGTTACCAAGCTCCTCTCCTGTGGAACCAGCTGCCAATCTGGATTCGGGAGTCAGACTCGATCTCTGTTTTTAAGAATAGGGATAAAACCTACCTTTTTGATATAGCCTGCAATTAGGGAGGAATCATGTGTTTCTGACCCCTCCCTTAGTTATGCTTGCTAATAGGTTTAGTCAGCCAGGGGACCTCCAATAATGCACTAGGCCTCACTCCTTTCTTCACTCTCAATGAAATTTTTTTTTTGCTGGTCATTAACATCTGTTTGTTCTCTCCCATAGATTGAGTCCCCATCGTGCTGTTTGCTCTCTACATGTCTGTTCTTTTCATCTTCTCTGTCCCCTCACCCCCCAGCCAGTCACAGCAGATGACTGCCCCTCTCTGAGCCTGGTTCTGATGGAGGTTTCTTCCTGTTAAAAGGGAGTTTTTCCTCTCCACCGTCGCCAAGTGCTTGCTCACAGGGGATCGCCTGATTGCTGGGGTCTTTCTGCAACTGTGGGGGTTCCCCCTACAGTTGATAGGGCTATGAGATGACTGTTGTTGTGAAATGGCACTATATAAATAAAGTTGAATTGAATTGAATTGAATATGCCATTTTACCCTAAAGTCACATAGTTAATATGTACTGATTGCATTTTGCCCTGTGTTGTTTTTTTAAAAAAATCCTCAACACTGTGTTATGTTTGATATGTTGTTTGTGTGAATTGCCCAAGTTGTGGGGCGGGTGTGTTGGGGTGGGGGCTGGCAACAAGTTATGAGTATACATATTGACTGTTTGTGTTTTGTTATGAGAGTTCTGATTGTGTATATATACGTTTTGGGATTGTTTTAGTTTTTAGGAACACAACCATTTTGTTTTATGGACTCTGTTATTTCAAAGACGGCAGAATAACCCATCTAGCTGTGTTGAGGTGAGTCGGCAGTCTACCTGGCCCCCTTTAGTTTATGTTGTGTGAATGGATAGGCCTGTATATAGTATATATATATTTTGTACATAGGTATTATTGTGATTAGCGCTCGAGTCGGGTTTAAATTTGGGAGGGTCTAACTGGTGTGTCTGGCATTTTTCTACGGGGGGTGGGGTGGGGTGTAGTGTACCAATATGGCGTCGACTGTACCCTGGGTGTAGTGGGAGTGACGGCCCCGCCTTTCCAGTTCCGCCGTCACTAGGGGTATAAAGGGCTAGGGCGGAAGAGCTCAGTCTCTTTCACCGTCGACCCCTTGGCCTGTATGGAGCACCTGTTATTGTTGTGATTCATTATAATAAAGTTACGTTCACTGCACCTCCAGCCTGGTTATTTGTCAGTGCAAGTTATGGACATAATAGTGTCCAATCATGTGCCATGGAGGGTCAAGACCCTGCAGGTTTTCTCTTCTACCTGGTCTCTTCAGCAGGTGTTTTCATTAATCAGCAATCAGTGGGAAGAAGTTCAGTGAAACCTGGAGTTGAAAACACTGGTTGGAGGTAGTGATGGTGAAACTGAGGCCTTATGAAACAATGAGCAACTTTGAGACAATAGCTTCATGATCGACACAGTGTTATGAAACATTTAATAAAGAGTTCCATCTGCTGACTGAGTGTCAGAACTACATCTCAGTGGAAGACCTGAAAAAAATCTCGATACTTTTTTTTTGAGCATTTGGTCATCCGAGGTCTATTCAAAATTGGATGGCAGGAACAAACAATAACAACGCAAACAACAACAACAACAAAAAAAACTAATTCGTTCTTAAACTTCCCGCAAACCTTCAAGTCACGTGATGTGACCAACATGATGAGGCCTCACTTGCTACAGTCTGTGGACATGCTGAAACGGCGCTCGATGCACTGCCTATGACACTTCCGCTTTATATTGCTCAAATCACTGTCGAGTATGCGGTGTCGAGAATAACATTACTAATTGGAGGTAAAGCCCGCAGGGTCTTGGCCCTCCATGGCACACGATTGATTTTTGATTTGATTTTGTATAGTTTATTGATCCCCAGAGGGGAAATTGAGGGCATCCACCTGGATGGCCTCCCACAGGCAACCGGAGAAATCCCGGAGTAAACCCTCGCAGATATGGGGATTGGACACCCCTGACTTAAACTAAAATGCCAGTGGCTTCACAGTCTTGAGGTGAACCTGACCTCAAGACTTACTGTAATGAGTAAAATAAACACACTACTCACACAAAGTTAGGGATAGTCGGCTTTTGGGTGAAATTTCAGGATGCACCTAAAATGCACTAGAACCTTTACAGGTGAACTTAATTTGACCTTCTCTAACCTTTTGAATGCACATGTCCAACTGTTCAGTGTTTCAGTACTTTTTGCATAACTTGCTGTTCTCTAGCAAGGTGCTTAACAGCAAAATTCACAACAGGTGTTTGATCCATGAATTGACCAATACATTTTCTGGTTCGCTTAGAATTGGTATGTAAACAGTCCTCTTCGTCATGCTGTTCACATTTTGACATCATGAGACCAAGACGACACCAAACAATTGAGCAACAGTACCTTGCCATTGCAAGGCTTCAAACAGGATGTTCTCAGAGCGAAGTGGCCACTGAGCTTAAAGTGTCACAGAGTGTCATCAGCAGGTTGCAACAGAGATACAGAGACTGGAAGAGTCACAGAAAGGCATAGAAATGGACGTCCTTTGGCCACATCTCACACTGATGACCGCTTCATTGTGAACGCTGCCCTGAGGAATCCGATGATGAATGCCACTCAACTCCAGGCACATCTAAGGGAGGTGAGAGACACCCAAGTGTCACGTCAGACCATTTGAAACCGTTTACATCAGCGTGGTCGGCCTGCTAGACGATCTGCAAGGTTACCTGACTACACCACCAGGCACAGGCATCATCATTTGCATGGGCCAGGGAGCATTTACACTGGACAAGGGACCAGTGGGCCTCAGTGCTGTTCTCTGATGAAAGTTGATTCACGCTGAGCAGAAATGATGGCCGCCAACAATGTTGGAGACGTCAAGGAGAGCGCTATGCATCAGCCACTGTTGTCACCATGTTATAGTCTGGGCAGGTGTGTCTAGTCAATACAGAACTGCCCTACACCTTGTGAATGGTACAGAAACAAGCCGATATGACCTGAATAACACCATTAATCCAGCCATTGTGCCCCTGCATGAACAACACAGGCCAAATTTTATCATCACGGACAGCAATGCTCCAGTTCATTGAGGTCACATTATTAGGGAACGGCTGCGTGAGGCTGGGGTACCTCAAATGGGGTGGCCTGCACTTTATCCAGACCTGAATCCCATAGAAAACCTATGGGATCAGCTGAGTCACCATGTAGAGGCTTGTAACTCTGCACCCCACAACTTCAATGACCTGAGGGCCACCCTTCAAGAAGAATGGAATGCCATACCTCAGCAGACAATAAGTCAACTTGTGAACAGCATGAGACGTCGTTGTCAAGCTGTAATTGATGCTCAAGAGCACATGACAAGTTACTGAGACTTTGACATGTTTTCTTGTGGTATACCCAGCACTGTTGTTGGCTTTTGTTTCAATAAATTGTTTGAGATGAGGAAATCACCATTGCATGCTTATACATAAATGTCCTACTTTCACGTTATAATATCTCTGTAGTGTGAACGTTTTACATTTTCCATAAATTTCACCAAAAGCCAAATATCCCAATCTTTTTGCGAATTGTGTAAGTTGTTGTGCTTGAGTTTGTTTTCATATTTGAATAAGTTGGAGTTAACATTTCCAGGATGAATGAATGAATGAATAAATATTCATGCATTTTTGTATTATTCATGTATTAATGTATTTATCAGATGCCCAAACCACCTCAACTGGTCTCTTTCGATGAGGAGCAGTGGCTCTACTCCGAGCCCCTCTCAGATAACCGAACATCATTTTTTTTTTATTAGAATTTTATATATTTTTGAATGAAGTAGCCTATTTTTTCAATTTTTAATATTTGCTAGAACTACATATTTTACATTGCCTTTATATCTGGAGAAATGATTATTGGTAACACAGTGGTTAGCACTGTCACCTCACAGCAAGAAAGTCATAGGCTCAAACCAAAGAGCTGGTCTGCAGTCGAGCTTGTATGTTCTCTGGGCACTCCTGTGTCCTCCGCAGTCCAAAGACATGCATGTTACTTTAATTGGCACCAACTGGGGATTCTAAATTGGTATTTAGGTATGAATGAAAGAGCAAATGGTTGTCTGCCTCTCTGTTTTGGCCCTGCGATGGACAGTCGAACTGTACAGGGTGTACCTATCTCTTGCTGAAAGACGCTGGGATAGTAGAGTTGGAACGTTCATGAACGATTTGTTCAAGTGTACTAGTTCTTTTGGGTGAACGAACTGTACTGAATCATTTACCGTAACTGAACGAATCACTTAGGAAATAGTGGCCATTTTATCCCCGCTTCCGAATCACATACACGTCATTGACTGGTAGCTCTCCTAGCCTTCTACAGCCTATTATAGCCTCGCAAACCTGGAGCTCCAGAAGGAGCTGCTCTTATTGGATGAGTCATTCACGAAAGGCTCCTCCTGCCTGGCCTGCAGGAACCAGGAAGTAAACAATGGATGGATTCAAGACTACAAAATGAAACAGCGAAAGTGATTTTGAAGTGATAAATATATCATTCAGTTGCCGAATTTATATGACACACATCTGCTCCTTTAAAAGGTTTTAGTTGACTCAACAGCTGAAAAAATCGTGACCTACCCAGAATGTGCCACAAAGCTTTCCACACAGACAATGAATGGGGAGCGCCGGAGTGGAAAAAAAAACAAAAACCAAGAGTGGTTTTCTTTCAGTCATTATTTAAACTTAAAAAGTATGCACTCTCTGATTGCACCCCATTCCCTGTTTACAAATTTTGCCTGTTTACACTATAAGGCAAAATTTCAGTATCTCTCTGATATTATTTCTAGCAGCAGTCACTGTCCTAGAGTGCTATTTAACACAATTAACTCTTTTATAAACCCATGCACTCGGACTGTAACAGACGATTCGTTTACAACAGGAGACTTTTCTTCACTTTTTTGTTGATAAAGTGGACTCTGTCAGACGAGTTATTAATAACAGTTTTAATGGAAGCTTGTCTATTGTCCCAGGTTACTCTGCTGTGTTTGAACAGTTTGAGTTGGTTTCTTTATCATCACTTGCTGATACAGTGACGTCTCTGAAGCCTACAAATTGCTCACTGGATGTTGTTCCCGCTGGAATACTGAAAAGGGTTTTTAATACTGTAGGGCCTGGTCTTTTGGTTTTTATTAATTCCTGTTTTAGTTCAGGATTTGTCCCACCTGCTTTTAAACATGCTGTGGTTAGGACCCTCCTTAAAAAAAACCTCACCTTGACCCTTCAGTTTTATCTAATTTTAGACCCATTTCTCATTTGCCCTTTTTATCTAAAGTTTTAGAAAAAGCTGTTTTTATACAGTTGCAATCTTTTTTAGAAGACAATTCTATTTTTGAGAAGTTTCAATCTGGGTTTAGATCTTGTCACAGCACTGAGTCTGCCCTGCTTAAGGTGTACAATGATATTATGATGCCTGTTGATGCCAAATGCCCTGTGGTCTTAGTGCTGCTAGATCTTACAGCAGCCTTTGACACTGTGGGCCATACTATCCTTTTGTCACGCCTGAATCACCATGTTGGCATCCATGGCACTGCACTTAAGTGGTTTGAATCCTACCTATCTAATAGAACTTTTTCTGTAATGATTGGTGACATGTGTTGAAGAGCTTGAAATAACGAGGCGATGTGATTTATAAACCAAAGTTTATTATCAGCTCCTCTAACAAGTCTCATCTAGGTCCAGCAGCAGAAGAAGTGAGAGAGCGAACACCTTCGGCTCTACGAACTTATACTCGCACATAACAAAAGACATGCATATCAAAAGCTGACATCCCTCACTATCTTAATCCCCTCTTTTGTCTCCGTACTCCTCCACCTGGCCCTGGGGGGTCAGGGCGACCTATCTGGTCTCCACCGCAGCGCCTCGGATGCTCTTTGATCTTCACTGGCGGTTGAGACCTTTTGTCCTGTTCTGAGGTGTGAAGTCGCTTTACATATGTAATCACCAAACATTCTCACATGCTTATACATATGTAGGTTATGGGATATATGATTAATATAGACCACAGCCCCCCCCCCAAACGACTAAGAAAAGGACAATAGAAAAATTCACAGTTTAAGATAATTATTATGACATACTAACTGCTACACCTCTTGACACAGAAGAAACTTTCCAGCAGCCATGCTCCTAAGAGAGTTCAGTGGTAATCATAACAGCATAGTAATATCACAAGTCAGTCCTAAACTGTTACAGCACAATTAGTGAACAACTGTTGAGTAGTTTGCATCAGTCCCTGTGCTGTCTGGGTTTTAATCTTCTCCCGAATCTGCTGTGGGTCCGCTTGGGTGTCCTGGTGGGGCCTTCCTGTAAGGAATCTGCAGCTTGGGGAGGAGAGTGATTATTTGTTCCCTGCAGGGGGGCTGAGTCTTTTCTCTTGGGGGGTCTACCCCGCCGAGGTGCTCTCGCCAACTGTGCAGGCTCGTCTCTCAACAAGAAGGCAGGTTTAAGTCTGTCAATGCTGACTGTTTCTTTTCTATCCCCAAAATCAAGCACAAAATGTTTATCACCAGGTTCCAGCACTCTGAATGGTCCATCGTATGGTGGGCGGAAGGTTGGTTTTAAAGCTTCATGCCTAACAAAAATGAATTCAGCGTTTTTTAAAGCTTGGGGGACAAAAACCCGTGGAAAAGAGTGATGTGCCGGTCCGGGGAGAGAGTCCGGTCCGTTGCTGCCTAAAAACCTCGGGGCTGGAAGATGCCCTGGCTCTGGGTTCTCTGGTAAAAATTCACCTGGGAGCCTGAGAGGTTGTGCAAAAACTAATTCTGCTGGGGAGGCGTCTAGATCCTCTTTAGGTGCAGCACGTAACCCCAATAAAACCCAGGGAAGTTTATTTACCCAATTTGTATCCGTTAGTGAGGCTCTGAGGGCGGCCTTTAAAGATCTGTGAAAACGCTCGCATAACCCATTAGCCTGAGGGTGATAAGCGGTGGTGCGGTGAATTGTCGCCCCTAAGCTGCTGGCCATGGCTGACCAAAGCTCCGAGACAAATTGAGGCCCCCTATCGGACGTGATGTCCGATGGGACGCCGAAACGTGCCACCCAGTTTGTCAAAAAAACGCGAGCGACTTCCTCCGCTGTGGTTGACGCCAGAGGGACTGCCTCCGGCCAGCGCGTGGTGCGGTCTATCATTGTTAACAGATGTGTGAAACCTTGGGAGGAAGGTAGTGGCCCCACGAGGTCGACATGAACGTGGTCGAACCTTCTAGCAGGGATTCGAAAAGGCTCTAGAGGGGCTTTTGTGTGTTTGTGTACTTTGGCGCGCTGACAAGAAATGCAAGTCTTTGCCCATTCTTTTACGTTTTTGCGCAGGCCAGGCCACACAAACTTTTCGGCGACCATTTTAACCGAAGCGCGCACACCTGGGTGCGCGAGGGAGTGAATCGAGTCGAAAATACGGCGGCGCCATGCAGCTGGGACTAACGGGCGAGGTCGGCCGGTTGAGATGTCGCATATTAGGGGGGGCACACCGTCGCGTAAACCCCTTTCCTCCAGCCTTAACCCTGTTGGTCCAGACAGGAGTGCGCGCACGTCCGCGTCACTACTTTGCTCCTCCGCCATGGCTGCATAATCTATCCCTGCGTGGATTGGGGCTGCGTATGTGTTCACGTTGGCGAGGAGTTCTGCGGCTGAGGTAGTATAATCTGTCTCTTCGTGCTCTGGCGATGTCACAGCGCGAGAGAGGCAGTCTGCTACCACGTTAAGTTTGCCTGCCACATGTCGAATGTCTGTGGTGAACTCTGAAATCGCAGCTAGCTGTCTTTGTTGCCTGCCTGACCACAGTTCGGAAATTTTAGCCATCGCAAAGGTGAGCGGTTTGTGGTCTACAAAAGCCGTGAAACGCCGCCCTTCCAACCAGAACTGGAAGTGGCGGATGGATAAATGAAGCGCTAGCAGCTCCCTGTCAAAAGTGCTGTATTTACACTCAGTTTGGTTTAGCGATTTGCTGAAAAATGCCAAAGGTTGCCAGATTCCGCTGACGTGTTGTTCTACAACCGCCCCTATGGCCAGGTCTGAAGCGTCTGTGGTTAGCGCAATGCGGGCCGAGGGATCAGGGTGAACCAACAATGTGGCATTAGCTAGGGCACTTTTTACTTCCGCGAAGGCGCGTTCGCGCTCCGGGGTCCATTCAACCTCGTTGGAAGGTTTTTGTTTTCTGAGCGCGTCATACATGTGTAATGACAATAAAGTTGAATCTCATCTCATCTCATCTCATCTCATATAGGGGCTGCATGAGCTGAGCTGCGTGGGGGAGGAAACGGTTGTAAAAATTAACCATTCCCAAAAATTCTTGCAGTGATTTGACCGTTTGTGGCCGTGGGAAACTTTTTACTGCGTGAACTTTGTCCGGCAGTGGGACTGCCCCCTTCGGAGAAACTCTGTGTCCTAAAAAATCAATTTGTGACACGCCGAATTTGCATTTGGCTGGATTGATTATTAACCCGTGCTCTTCTAGTCTCTGAAAAACCATAGTGAGATGCTGCTCGTGTTCTTCCTCAGACGAGCTGGCTACCAGCATATCGTCGAGGTAGACGAACACGAAGGGGAGGTCGCGTAATACCGCGTCCATCATCCGCTGAAAGGTTTGAGCGGCGCCTTTGAGGCCGAAGGGCATCCGCAAAAATTCAAAAAGACCGAAGGGGGTTATTACAGCTGTTTTAGGAATGTCCTCTGCTCAAACTGGGACTTGATGATAGCCGCAGACCAGGTCTATTTTTGAAAAAATGCGCGCACCCGCCAGATGTAGTGAAAAATCTTGAATGTGAGGAATTGGGTAGCGGTCATGCGCTGTCGCATTGTTTAATCTGCGGTAATCGCCGCACGGTCTCCAAGAACCATCGGATTTCGGGACCATGTGAAGTGGTGATGCCCAGGGGCTTTTCGAGCGCCTGATAATGCCTAATTTTTCAAGGGTGGTAAACTCGTCCCGAGCTATGGCGAGCTTGGTCGCGTCTAAGCACCGAGCTTTGGCGAATACGGGTGGGCCCGTTGTGGGAATAAAGTGTTCGACCCTTTACTGCTCTCCCATCGAGTTTCCCAGTTTCGACTAGTAAACAGCAAGCTAACACGGTACTCCCCGCCATGATCCGTCTCAGCTTCCTGAGGCTCCATGGGAGGAGGAGAGGGGCCAGGATGTAGTGCTGTTACATGTCTATCACTACCACAGTCAGAACACTGGATTGACTGTTTACAGTCTTTTGCCAGATGCTGAGTGGAGCCACAACACTTAAAGCAAATGTGATTCTCTCTCAAGAACAGTTTGCGTTCTTCTATTGGTTTGGCTCTAAACGTTTTACATTTCTTTAATGGGTGTGGCCTTCTGTGTATGGGACATTGTTTATCTGGGCTTTCTGTTCTTTCACGTGTGTGGTTACCTGTAGCTGCGGGTGAAGCTGGTGGGATGTCTGTTTTGTGGACGCTGATGAGGTGCTCCCTGGCGAACTTGGGGGCCTTTTCAACTCTGGTGTTCATGTGGGCCAGTGGAGAGAAACTGAAACTTGGGTCGTTTCTTATTTTGGCTTGTCGTCTGACGTAGCTGGAAAAAAAGCTGAAAGGAGGAAAGGCGACTTTGTGTGTTTCTTTGTATTTGGCGCCTGCTGCAATCCACTTCTCCTGTAGGCTGTAGGGCAGTTTCTCAACAACAGGATTCACTCCACGGTCTGTGTCCAGGTATGCGAGCCCAGGTAGGTATCCGCCATCCTTTGCACATTCGAGCTCCTGTAGAATGTCACCAAGTTCTCTCAGCTTGAGTGCATCTTTGTCGCTGATTTTGGGAAAATCATCAAGCTTTTTTAGCAGTGCATTTTCTATTGCTTCGGGTGACCCATAACACTCTTCTAGCCTTTCCCAGACTAAGTTGAGGGCTGCCTTTGGGTTGAAGACATGTGCAGAGCGGATCCTCTTTGCTTGTTCTGCTGATTCTGTGCTGAGCCGTTTTATCATCAGATCAATTGCTCGTGGTGTGAGAGGCTGAGGTCTTGAATGGCGTTCTGGAAAGACGCTTTCCATGCCCAGTAATTCTCTGGGAGGTCATCAAACTGTAGGAGTCCCGTGCTCAACATCTCCCAGCGTGTGAGATATTTGGTCAGATCCTGAATGCTTTGTGCTTCGGCATAATGTGTTGCGGGGGCATAATAGGGTTGTAACGTCGGGGGATTAATTGTCTCTGTAGCTCCCTGCTCCTCCTTCATGTTGACGCTGACCCTACTCTTACCATCTACAGCATTAGATGGGATGAATGGTACATTTGTGGCCATTTCAAACTGTTCACACTGGACCTTAGAGGGGGTGGCTGGATCAGTTTCAAATGGAGTTTCCTCAAAGCGCATATTAAGGTGCTTCTGTACATACTCAGATGTGTGTTGTGCTGAGCCAACTGGCAAGTCCATTAATGCTTGGCTGAATTCACTTCTTGCACATTCCTCTGCTTCTTCATAGGCCGCGGCTTCAGCTTCTGCAGCTGCAACAGCCTTCTGATGGTTCAAAATGTGCATTTGTGCTTCAAGATTAGCTTTCTGTGTGATGAGGGCTGCTTCTTTCTCTGAATAAGCTAATTCAGCTCATGCAGCATCTGCTTTGGCTCTAGCTCTTATGGCTGAGGAGGTAGCTGAAGAAGCCTTGCTTGACTTGAGGCTACGTGAGTATAATGAGCTAGCTCGTGCAGCTGTAGCCAAGGGAGCTGTGTGTTCCGTCTCCATAACTCCACTTCTGAGTTGGGGAGTTGACTGGTGCTGCTCTCCTGCCCTGAGGCTCATTTGCTGTTTGTTGATTGTTTATCGGGCCCGCCGCGCTTCTAGTCTTTTTACTTTACTGCTCTCCCATCGAGTTTCCCAGTTTCGACTAGTAAACAGCAAGCTAACACGTGTGGTGCAGGCCTCAATGATGACAAGATGTTTCCTTTTATCTCGTTTATTGAAGCTACCCCACAAGGAACTCAACGTGATGTACACTCGTCTTTTGGGTTTTACATCCGTTTACATTTGTTCCTACATCCGTGTAAAACTGCAACAAAGTAAGCATATACACGCCGTCAATGATATGGTCACCGTATTTAGCTTAGCACATATTAGCGTTAGCTCTAGTTTAGCTTGGTAACAATGATGGCAACAGACTAGTCAGATCGCTTAAAATACACCAATGCAACCATGCAGTTCTCATTGTAGCGGTTAACACTGTCAAACCATGCACATACTCACAGACTAATGATGTCCAAGGCGCTGATAATTAACAACATCAACAGCGCTCGTACAATGAGTGGCGTTCTGCTCCGTCCTCTGGTTATATCATTACTGCGCATGTGCAGTACTTTGTGTATCAGTTCAAAACGATGCTTTCCCTACACCACTAGAGGGAGCCAAACTCTCTTACATGAAATGCTGTAATGGGAACTCTTAACTTGATACATGGGGGCAGCATAGACCCCATGTTTAGCCACTGTGGCTGAGAATTTGGGAATTGTGAGTGCTGGAAATTGGTTGAGGAGTTGATCAAACTTACCTCCTGCTGTGGTGACGCTGGCTTGCACGGGTGGTGGAGAAACTCGAGCTGAGCAGGGAATAGAAGCAAAGGACAGTGCATTAACCAAGCGTCTGTTCGCTAGATCAACTAATAACCCATGTGCACACAAAAAATCTGCGCCCAACAAGTTAAAACTCACCATCGCTACAACAAATGTCCATCTGTAGTTGCGGCCGTAGATGCGGAGGGGCAGGCTCTTTTTGCCAAAAGTGTCGATGATGGAGCCGTTGGCTGCCACCGCTCCATTGCCCCGGGGGCCCATGGCCCGGTCTGCTTGGGAGGGCATGACAAAACTTAGTTGAGCTCCCGTGTCGATAAGGAACTGCTTGCCGGTGTGTCCGTCCGTCACATATAAAAGCTTGCTTTTTTCGCCGAGAACCGCCACTGTTAACGGTTCTCGGCTTTGGCGTTTCTCGAAATCGTGAATTTGCAGGGGGGGAACGCATTTGTAAGCCTTCTCGGCGAAGCGGTGGGGGTAATAACAAACGTCACTCCGTCTGTTACGTCTTGGCCGTGTCGCTGTCACCGTGGGCTGATTCTGCTCGGTGGTTTGTGGCTCCCCATGGCTCCGGACATCAGCGTTGAGGTCTGCGGATGCTGCTGTGGGTGTCTGTTTCTTGCAGGCGTTGACGAGCCGTTGAGCTTCGTGAGCCAGCGAGCGGAAGTCCTGCTGGGTGCTGCATCGCCTGTTGGCAAGCGTCCCTCTCATGTGTGGCGGCAGCGTACTGAGGAATATGAATTGGAAGAGGAAGTTGTCATTGTCCTCTTCTTTAAGTTGCAGCAAGTCCTCCATGAGGGCCTTGGGTCTGCATCCTCTGTGGCCGTAGACCGCCAGGATCCTCTCGGCTCTCTCCTCGGCTGAGGGGACGAAATTTGCCACGATGGTCGCTTTCAGTTCTTTATATTTGTCCTGGGCCGGCGGCCGCTGGATTATGCTCCGCGCACATCTCGAAGTGGCGGTGTCGAGTTTGGCGACGATGTGATAGAACTTTGTATCGTCAGCCGTGATGCCCGCAAGTGCAAACTGGGCTTCAGCTTGCTGAAACCACGAGGCGGGATCTTCCTGCCAGAAGTCCGGCAGCTTGACGGTGACGGCGTTTGTGTGGACCGTCACTGATGTGTCCGCAGGGTGAGAGTGCCTTCCTTTGGCTCTCTCAGCGGCGCTGGTGCTCGGTTGAGCCCTCTCTATCACTTCTGCCGTGGGGGAACGTCGTCCATCTGTTCCCCTGTCTGCATGGGCGCTGGCGTCTGCTTGGGTCGCCACAGATGAGTCGATCGCCGGGGAACGCCTCTGGTCCATCCTCGCGTCAGGGTCACCAGTGTAGAAGAGCTTGAAATAACGAGGCGATGTGATTTATAAACCAAAGTTTATTATCAGCTCCTCTAACAAGTCTCATCTAGGTGCAGCAGCAGAAGAAGTGAGAGAGCGAACACCTTCGGCTCTACGAACTTATACTCGCACATAACAAAAGGCATGCATATCAAAAGCTGACATCCCTCACTATCTTAATCCCCTCTTTTGTCTTCGTACCCCTCCACCTGGCCCTGGGGGGTCAGGGCGACCTATCTGGTCTCCACCGCAGCGCCTCGGATGCTCTTTGATCTTCACTGGCGGTTGAGACCTTTTGTCCTGTTCTGAGGTGTGAAGTCGCTTTACATATGTAATCACCAAACATTCTCACATGCTTATACATATGTAAGTTATGGGATATATGATTAATATAGACCACAACATGTCTTCTTCTCATGCCTCTCTCTCCTGTGGAGTCCCACAGGGCTCTATCCTTGGCCCTATTCTGTTTTCATTATATATGCTGCCACTTGGGTCAATAATAGCCAGGCACAACATGTCTTTCCACTGTTATGCAGATGATTTGCAGCTTTATTTACCTTTGAACCCAGAACAAACTAACTCACAAAGTGTTCTGTTGGATTGCATCACTGACATTAAGTTGTGGTTAAGCCAAAATTTTTTCCACTTAAATGAAGAAAAAAACAGAATGTATTGCATTTGAGGATACTGTAATGAATCAGAATCAGAATCAGAATCAGGTTTATTGCCATTGTTCATGTAGTACACAAACTAGGAATTTGTCTCGGTACAATGCTGCAACATTAAACATGATAAGATAAGAGAAATAAACTATACATGTAATAAAGTGTAGGATAAGATTAAGTGATACTGGTCAACAGTTAAAATATATATTAGCCAGCAGCAGATACTGTGGAGAACTATATAGTGCAGTCGGTAATGCAGGAAGAAAACAGTGATGATTGACATGAGTCTGGTTGAGCTGCTGTACATGGTGCACGAGAGTCAATAAGTCACTTAGTGTTCAGCAGTCTAATGGCAGAGGGGAAGAAGCTGTTCATGTGACGGGAGGTTTTAGTCTGGATGGACCGAAGTCTTCTACCAGAGGGGAGGGGGGCAAACAGTACGTGACCAGGGTGTGAGGGATCGGCTATGATCCGGCCAGCACGCCTCCGGGTCCTGGAGATGTACAGATCCTGGAGAGATGGGAGCTTGCAGCCGATCACCTTCTCAGCAGTGCGCACGACGCGCTGCAGCCTTAGTCTGTCCCTGGCAGTGGCTCCTGCGTACCACACGGTTATGGAGGTGGTGAGGATGGACTCGATGATGGCTGTGTAGAACTGCACTAACATCTTGGTGGGTAGCTTGAGCTTCCTCAGCTGCCGCAGGAAGAACATCCTCTGCTGGGCTTTGGGCTAATGGCTGGCTTTGGTACCCTCTTTAAGGCTCAGTTCAGCTGTCAGAAATTTGGAGGTGATTTTTGACAGCCATTTAAAATTTGATAAACAGATTGACAATGTAGTTAAGATGAGCTTTTATCAATTACGTCTGTTATCCAAAGCCAAACCTTTCCTGAGCCATCATGATCTTGAGATAGCCATCCATGCTTTAATCACGTCTCGACTTGATTACTGCAATGCACTTTATGTTGGCATCTCTCAGTCTTCTCTCTGCCGCCTTCAGCTTGTGCAAAATGCAGTGGCCCGTCTTTTGACCAACACACCTAGGCAAGAGCGCATTACGCCGATCCTTTTTTCACTTCACTGGCTTCCAGTCCATTTTAGAATTAATTTTAAACTTTTGCTTTTTGTTTTTAAAGCTCTTAATGGCCTTGCTCCGGTTTATATGTCTGAGATTTTGACTGTCTGTGACCAAGGCAGGGCTTTGAAGTCATCCAATCAGCTTTTGCTGGATGTGCCTAGGTCAAGGTATAAACACTAGGGTGACCGAGCCTTTTCTGTTGTCGCCCCCAGGCTCTGGAATAATCTCCCTCGTGACCTATGTGCTATCTCTGACCTGGCCCTTTTTAAATCAGAACTTAAAACATATTTGTTTAGGATGGCTTTTAATACCCAGTAGTGGTGATATTTGTCTTGGCATTTGTTTTTATTTTATTCCAATTTTTAGGTATTTATTCTTATTTCTTTGTTTATGTTATTTGTTTTTAATGCTGTGTGTGTTTTTAATGCTGTTTAAATTTCTGTAAAGCACTTTGGTCACCTACGGGTTGTTTTAAAGGGCTATATAAATAAAGTACATTACATTACATTACATTACACTCCATGGTAAAATCTGTAATATGACAATAAGAGGAACTATGAGAAAACTTAAATGTGAGGTAACGGCATACTGTGTGATGTATGGGAAATGGCATGACGCACCACGCTGCTGTCGTACATACGTACGCATGACGTCACTATGCCACAAGGTATAATAACGGGCTACCGAGGGCTAGCCGGTCTCTTGCTCTCCATGTTTGGTGCCGCCCATTTGCCTCACTGTGTGTTCCCTCCTAGCATGTTATGCTAATTGTTCAATAAAGTTAACCTCAGCACCTGCCTGCAGACCCATTATTTCCAGACATAACATACTGTATGTGAGCTCTGACTGACATAGCTGCTGCTGGAATCGGACTTAGCAAGTCTAAGAACATGATCCAGATCAGTTAAAAAGACTTAAAAATCATAATAAAACCTGTGGTCATTGTGATGTGGGGTTTTATTATGAAGTGCGGTGTAGTGGCGGCAAAGAGGCCGGAACAAGATGCCCACTGGTATTTATAGGGCGGTGTAGTGGTGGTCACTTCTTCTTCCGCCACTGCACCGCCCTATAAATACCAGTGGGCATCTTGTTCCGGCCTCTTAGCCAATACCCCTGCCTGGTGGCTGTGTTGTGTGTGTCACCACCCCTTTAGTAAAGCTGAGTTCTATCGTGCACCTGGCCTCGTCATTCAAAGGTAATTCCATACATAACATTTTGGAGACGAGAATAAAAAATGGAGGCGTGTGTTTCACCGCTTCGGCCCTTCCTGGAGCTCCTGGGCAAGCCACCTGTGCCCTGGCCGAGATGGTTTGCCTCCTTTCAGGGCTACATCGCGGCATTCAACCTGGGTAAGCTAGATAAATGGAGGGCACGTGTGCTTCTGGTGCATAATTTGGGGTTTGAGGGCCAGCGTATCCTATGTACACTCGGAGCTACCGACTCGTATGAGGATGTGGTCGAGTTGCTAGTGCGCCATTTCCACACCCTGGACAACGTCACCGTCCGGATTCGGTTCCGACAATGACACCAGCGAGTGGGTGAGACAGTTTGACGCTGACCTGCAGCAGCTGGCTAGCGAGTGTTGTTTCAGGCCATTGGAGGAGGGAATGGTACATGACCAGCTGGCGGAGCACACAACAACTAATGCTTTACGAGCTAGGCTGCTCTCGGCGCTGACCTGATGTTAGTCAAGGCTATTGAGCTAGCCCTCCAAGTGGAGACCACAGACAAGCTAGGTTCGGAGCTAAAGTGGCGCCAATCACAACGACAGTTGGGGCCTACCACCGCAGCATTAGTAGTGGACCCTGACAGCGAGGTTAGCGTGACTGGCGACAACGCGGAAACCAACACTATCAACCTGAGGTCTGCCCTGAGAAAACCCTTGTGTATGGGTTGTGGGTCCACGAAGCACCAATACAAGGCTGGGAAATGCCCGGCTAAAGGGAAGCGCTGTGGCAAGTGTGGTCGCTTGAACCATTATGCCAGGGTGTGTCGTTTGTCTGAGCCGGAGAGCCCACGGAGAAAAACAACTTTACCTGCCCCAACAGCTGTCCATGCTGTGTCCCCGAGTGCCAACGGATTCAACTTCTGCAAGGTGATGCTGGATGGCGAGGAGGTACCGCTGCTGATCAACATGGGGGCGGAGGGATCGTTATTGAATTGGGCCACGGTGAGGAAATTTTTCCTCCACTACAAGATGAGAGGTAACCCAGCGCTGCTTTATGGATATGGAGGTGGCAGACTGCGCACGGTTGGAACACAATGCAAACTGAAGTAGAACAAAAACAACAACAAAATTTTAAAAGTATAATTCTTGAGTTTTGTTCATTTGCATCCTTCCTTATTGTGTTTATATTGTTGTCATGGCGATAGTGCATCATGTCATCATGTACTCACATTCCCGGGCTTTCTGCCCTTACTGAGCATGCACAGTGTGAATAAGCCAGAATCAGAATCAGAATCAGAATGAGATTTATTGCCATTGTTCATGTAGTACACAAACTAGGAATTTGTCTCGGTGCAATGCTGCAACATTAAACATAGAGTAACACTAAAGATAAAAACTGTGCATGCAATAAAAGGTAGAATAAGAATAAGTAATGCTAATCTATGCAATTTTAAAAATATTAACAAGAGCCACTTCCAGTTTAGCCTCTGTACGGTAAACGGCTCAATGTTCCTGAAGACAAGCGAGTCCAGCTTCACTTATTCCTCTATACACCAGAAGAAAGACCGCTGTGCACCAACTCAGCTTTCAGCAATAATCAATTAAAACCTAACATAAGCAACTAAAAGATTAAAAGATTTTTTTTTAAATTGGCATTACTCTAAAGCAGAAACTGAGACAGTCCAGTTCTGTTTCAATTGATCATTTTTATAATTTCTAATTATTATTTTTTTTTAATGTTATGCTGTAATAATGAGGCATTTGCTCTTAATTTATTGCAGAGTACGGCTATAATTATCTGAAAAAGTCGGGTGTTTTATTTCTTGATGTAATTCCAGAAAATATCCGAAAGGGGGCAGAAGAGAGGCGGCGGTCTGCCACCGGAAATAAAACTGTAGCAAACGGAAGAAGTGGTAAACGGCTCTGGTGATTTTGTTTAGCCGTGTGCGGGAAACCAGCGGTGTCTTCTCTGTGAACTCACTTTTGTATCAGCATAGTGATTGTGAAGGATGGGCTTATAGGGGCTTTCGAGCTGGGTAAGTCACCAAATTCCTGCTCAGTTTGAGAATACATCCAGAGTTGAGCTTCTCGGCCAGCTTAGCTGCTAATGTTAGCCTGTGTGACTAGTGTTTGCTGTTGTTTTTAGCGTGTAGCGTTTTGTTGGCGTCAGTGTTTTACTTACTTGCTTTGTTTAGCTAAGCTGCACATCAACACAACACAAGCTACAAACACTAGTCTGCCTCCTTTATATTGCTTGTCTAGTTGTATTGTGCTGTTAACTGGTACTATTATTGTTCACCGCAGTTTGGGGGGATTGTGGAGTCTCGGGTCTTAGCATCGTCTCTTTTAAACTGTGGAAGTTGTACAAATACTCACTGATGAGATATACGCCACGATTAAAAGTAAAGCTGCAAACAGTGTTATGAGAAAAGTCAGACATACATGAAGTGAGAAATTATTGTTTTTAACACAAGTGTCTGTGGTCTCTTGAGGAAGATCATTCATCCCATCTGATCCTGACTTGAGCTGACACAGAGGATCACAACCATTTTGTCATCTGTGAAACCTTCAAAGATCCCCTCCTCCACCTGAGCCTGACAGCATGGCTAACAGCACCATGACAGTAGTAAAAGGTCTTCCCCCGGGACCTGCAGGCAGAAGTAGTCCAGAGGGATCTCAGGTCAGTTGGTGGTTTTTTTTCTTCTCTCTCATGGAGTCTGCCTTATTCTGGCTCCCATAAACACCAAAACTTTGCATCCCTTATAAGCTCTTGTGTCTGAGTAGATTATTTTTTTTTTCCCCCCTCAGGTACTCAGTAAGAAGAAGCTGCAAGACCTGGTGAGAGAGATTGACCCAAATGAGCAGCTGGATGAGGATGTTGAGGAGGTTTGTCATTTTCAAAATAAATGTACTTGAAATGTGTGTAGTAGCACATAATAAACATTTGACCATAGTCCACATTTACTGTAGATTTCATTGTCAAAGTCCATATTTCTGTGAACATGATATCACAGGGCCCTACACATGTATAAATACTCTTTATTCTTAATATGCACTATTCACTGGTAAAGTCAAATGTTGTGTGTATATATATATATAATCTGATCTTCAAGTTTTTAATTAAAATATACGCTGTCGGTTCCACAGGGTTCTAATAAATGGTATCAACTCTTTTGCTTATGGTTTTAAAGTAATTTTCTCTTTTCAGATGCTGCTTCAAATTGCAGATGACTTCATAGAAAGCGTAGTGACAGCAGCATGTCAACTAGCACGTCATCGCAAGTCCAACACCTTGGAAGTTAAAGATGTTCAGTTACATCTAGGTAAGTTGCTCGTGAAACAAAAGTGGAGCAGTCAGAATTCAAGTGCTTTTTGAGAAATGGGCACTTTTGCTGTGATTGGTTTCTAACACATACAGAATATTACAGTGTATGGAAAGTGTAAACATTTAATGCTTTAACTTTGAGCACATGGTTGACAATCTGGAAATGAGTATCAAAACCTATGCTGGCATTGTGTCATATCATCTGTTTGTAGTTTGCGATAAAGATGATAACTGCCATAGTAACCTGCATGCTGAGGAAGTAAATCTTCTGTCTTCTCTCAGAGCGCCAGTGGAACATGTGGATTCCTGGTTATGGCTCAGACGAGATTCGGCCTTTCAAGAAGGCCTGCACCACAGAGGCTCACAAACAGGTAAAAACTAGAAATCTTTACATTTGTTGACCATTTTCTCTCTAAATCATACAGTTTGAGTTAGCACAGGTAAATTGACAAAATGCCAGCTAATGTCATACTTCATTCAGTTTGTTTTATTGTGATGGATAAAAATATATTCTGATTATGTGTATTTTTTTTAACATTTTATTTCAGAGAATGGCGCTGATTCGCAAGACAACCAAAAAGTGATATACCCACTTTGTTTTTTTTCTTTCTGTTAATTTTATTTTTTCCTTATGGGCTAAATAAGGGGATCGTTTTGGTGGGACTGTGTTTCTTTTGGACATTACAGTGTTTTCTCGTCTCAAGCTTTTGAGTTTTTTGGCAGAACTGTCACACTTTATTGATAATTGTATGATTGATTCTAATTTGTTGCCATTAAGCTAAGCCTGCCAGATCTCCACTGCATTCTTGTCAATAAATGTCTTCTGAAACACTCCTTTTGAATTATGACTGATGCTCTGTTTATGATGCCTAACATTTTCATCAGCAGTTTGTTCAAAATGTTCTTCCAGTAAGATATAATTAGGGCTGGGCAATTGACTGAAATACAATCAAATCTGACGTTGAGGATGTAAAACTGACGTAATCTTGCTCATGTCAGGGTTTTTTTTTGTTTTGTTTTTTTCCTCTCTCCCTGTTGTGCTTTTGTCTCCTTGAAAAAGGGACCAGCGTGACTCCACACCCCAGAAGCAGCGCAGTTAGCGCTGTTTGGAAAGAACAGAAGACAGCGGAGAAATGAAAACGGCTTGTACTGAAAAGAAATGTGGCGTCCGTCTACATATTGTGATTGACTGTTTTGTCTGGGGATGCCGGGAAGGATGAACAAGGTACACTTAAGCTGGCGCAGGGTTGCGCCGGGGCTGGATTGCTGTTAGCCACTGTTTGCGTCGGCCATTTTGTAGTAGGGACCCCGGTCAGAGACTCATGGCCATTATAGCCACTTTTCTACTAGCTCCTGCTCGGACTGACACGGTTTAGGTCACTTTCTATTACATCTGAGTACCACCTCAAGGTTGGTGGGTTCATTAAAGGAAGGCGGCCCGTTATGCTGTTGACGTGCTGATGTTTCCAGTGATAAATAACATAAAAGATGCTTAAAATCACAAAACACTCACCGTCTTCCTCGTGAGCAGCCATCAGCTTGGAGACTTCGTGGTATACTTTTTCATTTTGGATCGCTCCACCGGTGACGGGGGTGGAAAGTTCATAGTTGTCAAATTTGACCAAATGTAGTTTATTTTTCAGGGGCAGGGATCCAAGAGATGCAACACCAGTGAAAGAACTGCATATCGATGGGGAGACTGTTGACTGTTTGGTCAAATTTGACCACTATATGAACTTTTCAGCCCCGCAGCTCCCTCCAGATTCTCTCGTCAGCCAGCAAGTACAGAAGAGTTTTCATCTTGTCATTGGTCCACGGTGTTGATTTGTGTGTAATCATTTATCTCATTGATTATCACAGGAATAATAAAAACTCACGGCCGAATTTACAAATACCAGTTTTGAATCTTGTGACGACATTGCTCTCATCCACTGACATTACACCCCGGCCAATCAGTGGCTAGCAATCTGTTGACGTCACATTTTCAGCTCGACTCAGCACGGTTGGAGCCTCACTGAAGTAGGTCCCAAAAAAGCACCTGGAACTAATGGAAAACCCTACAAACTAAGTAGAGTTGAGGCGGGTAGGGCCGAGTAGGTACTAGTGGAAAAGGGTGTGGTGGCGGCGTGGTCGTAGCTGTGTGGAGGGCTCCCCCTCCACAGGTTTCTAAATACTTCACTGGATGGTGTGTGGCTCAGTTGCATGAGTGTGGAATGACAATAAGCCTGTTCATATATTGTGTTCTTTTACTACCGAATCACAGCAGCGATATACTGACGCCACCCTTTTGTGTAATATTGCTTAATTACAAGCCTCGTCAGTGAACTATAAGTGAGAAGAAAGGAGAGGGAAAAAAAAACAAAACCAACATGAAAGATTGAATTAACTGTGACGCTGATTTAATGCCAAATTGCCCAGCCCTAGATATAACATTTTAGATTCTCCCGCATCAGTTTACACCAGAGGCTGTGCTAGGATTTATTGCTGTCCATCGGAATGATGGAGGGTTGTAAAAATTCTGTCATGACCCATTGTAATCCATCATTTGAAAAAAAAAAAAAAAAGTGTGTGTGTTTAAGTCCTTATACTCAAAGTTGCCAACTAGAAAATAAACAGAATGTTATATTTAAATATTTTTTGTCTTTTTTTAAAAATAAAAAGTCTTAAATCACCACAGGAGCACAGTGTCCACTGAATTACAACTACCTCTAGCTATTCAGTTAACAAAATGATAACTGATACAAACAAAATTATTTGATTTCATTGTAATATCTTTTCTGACAAAAACGTGTTTTTCTAATGAAAGAAATACTCAAATACGCCCCCAAAAACCACACAGGGCTCACCTAGATTGGTGATTAATTTCAGTCATGCAGAGAAAAACAATGCCCAGAAGGGAAAAGAAATTTCCTTTGGATATAGAGGATGTTTATTTGGGCAAGTTTGACCGGATTCATCCCAGTTTGTGCTGGGTCAGAGCAGCTGTAGAAGGGTGAGTGTGCACAGCAGCAGCAGGTTCAGCAGTTTTTGCCTGCAGTGGTCCAAGCCAAAGATGGGTACCAGCCAGGAGTCAGTGGGGGCCACTGAGCACCGCTAAGCAAAGAGGATAGGAAGTGATCCGTGCTGTGACGGGAGCCGGACAAGCAGGCCTTCAACAAGCCTCCCTGCTTGCATATCCCGGCTTGGAAGGCAAACCAGTATTATTTAAGATACTAGCAAGGGCAAAGATTCTTGTTTTTTGTGGTCCAGTCAGCAAACAGATGAAGCCCCAAAATTACAGTTAGGAGCCAAATCACAATCCATCAGAATGACAGAGCCTTGAGAATTTTCTGTCACTGCTAAAAATAACCTGTCAGTGAAGGAGAATTCTCAGTTAACGCGACCATTGGTACACTGGTGCTCATGCACTAGATTAGACATAACTCCTCGTCAGTAAGTTTATAATATAAAATCCTCACCACGGACAATGGCGGTATGTGCAGTGCACTGTTGTGTTTTTTTAATAAGGCATTTAACTTTTAATTTTTGTCTATTATAGTGTTTGACAACCCCCCCCCCCCCCCCCCCCCCCAAGATGTTGACTTTTCTCAGTACTGGCTTAAACTACAAAACAAACATCACACACTGATAAACTGTCACCTAGAATTAAGATTTAAATACCGTTTACTAAATAATTCTAAACACACCAATGGATTTAACTTAGTTGAAATAGGCTTCTCATTGCTATTAGTCATACTTGCTCATAAATGTACTAAAACACATTACCATGAGTTATTACAGATTAGAACAGTCAGTTATGAAGTAAAATATTTTAATGAATGTAACATCATCTTCCTGCATAATTTCAGAGAACCAAGGACGGAAACAACGTGGACAAAAATGACTTTTTAGGGGCTTACTTTAACAGTGATCACTGGCCATTAGCACGGTGAATGAAAATGTATATAGAAAAAAAGCATAAAAAAAAAACTTTATCCAAATACTCGAAGGTTGAAACTGAATGAACTCTAACAACAGTGCTTGAAATGTAAACACTTAAAATGATGTGCATTTACTTTCAAGCTATTAAATACAGCAGCTCCAACCCAAAGGTGTTTGTAATTAGTCCAAAAGACCCAGTCCAGACAGAATCGGGGCCAAACTGGGACGAGGGGGAGGGGTGGCATTTTGAGAAATAAAGAAGTCAAAATTTTGAGGAAAAAAAGTCGAGTACTTTGAGAAACACGTCCAAATGTAGAGAAACTGTTCTTAACTACAACAATCAAATGTTTACATGAGCCATTAAGTTTAACATGATGACAAGCAGAGGACTTCTATCTTGCTCCAAGTGTAGTTATGACTCCAGTTTGACTTCAGAAAGGATGGAGAGGCCTCTGGATGCACCTCCAACGGCCAACATGTGCCCACAATTTTTCTTCTTAAAAAAAACCCCCAAAACACCTTTTTTCTCGAAATTTTGACTTTTTCCCTCAAAAACTTTTTTTTCTTCCATTTTTAATGTGACCCTAATACACCCTCGTAAGACAGCAACACTGACTCTGGAGTAACGGATTTATATTCTGAAATGTGTTGAGGATAAAGGACCTCCCTGTAAGTGCAGCGGGATCAAAGTTTTGCTTGTCACCCTTTGTAAATGAACAGTGGGCAGCTATACTAAAGACTAATTCTCTTTTTTAAGAGAAAAGGCAATCTAAATGGAAAAACAAAAGTGTCATACCTTTAATGGTGTTCTCTTTGATAAATGTTGCGTGTCCTGCCCCCCAGGTTAGGAGACACTTTTCCAGTGTACTGGTCTTGAGGAACAAAAATCAATAGCTGAGGTGATTTATTATGCTCTAACCTTTGATGGAATGTGGTTGTCACACATTTACATCTTTATCACCTATTACACTAATTAGGAAAGAAACTCAAAGTAAAGGACATTACATTACTGCCCCTGCCCCTACAGGACTAAGTTAAGTAATGACCTCATAACTCCATTAGTGTGATATGCTGTGGGTCTGAGAAAATGAACCAATATTTCTTATAAATACAGAAATCTATAGCCAAGGATAAAAAGTGAATGAATGACTTTTAAAATGCTTTTCTAATTTTACTGACCAGTAAAAAATACTTCAGAATAGCAGCTTTTTTTAGCCAGCACTTTATTCTACGTGCCTAAGTCCTTATAAAATCAGACAAGGTTCCTTTAGTATCGCTACAATCATGTCTCTGATTTGGGGGCTTTCCAAATGAGAACCTGCAAAGCTGCTTTGCATCAGAGATCACACAGGGTTTTAAGCAACAGTGAAATCCTGAGAAATCAGACATGCATTCATTTGCATTCAATAGGCAGTTTAGTTGCAGTCAAGAGAATTCACACAAAAGTTTTGGGGAAAAGCACAGGAACAGCAAAGTCTTAAGATAGTGTGTGGTGCATCCTTCCAGCTTGTGGAATCTCACAAGAGATTATCCATGTCATCAGGAGTTTCTACAATAACTTTACCTGCAGTATAAGGGATGGTGACATCAACTTTGAGGTCAAGCCTGGTGTACAGCAGGGATGTGTGATGTTGGCATTTCTCTTTAATATAGTCGTTGACTGGGTGATGCAACGTACCGCAGAAGATCAGCCAAGAGGCATCAAGTGGACTCTCTCCTCTACCCTGGATTACATGGATGACATTGGGCTGCTCTCTCACACCCACAGACACATGTAGGAGAAGACCAGCCAACTTGGCTCCTATGTGCATCAGCCTTAAGAAGACAAACAACATGAACACCCCCACAGCACACCCCAATCCGGCTCCCATCAACGTAGAGATAGAAGACATCCCCTCAACCGAATGGTTCACCTACCTAGGCAGAATTGTCAGACATGATGGAGGAGCCAGCGATGACATTCAGAGCTGACTTAAAGCTAGGAACGCCTTCAGGATGCTCAGTAACGTGTGGTGGCCCACCCACTAAAGTAACTGCACCAAGCTCAAACTATACCAGAGCTGTGTTTTGTCAACACTCCTGGTGAATTAGAGTGACCTGACAAAACTGTCCACCTTTCACACCAAAAGCTTACAGAAAATTCTTCACATTTTCTGGCCATCAACCATCTCAAACAAGGATCTCCTTAAGCACTGTAGTCAGGAAAGTATGAGCACCATCATCATGTAAAGATGCTGGAGGTGGCTGGGCCAAGTCATTAGATAGGAGAAGGGTTCGATCACAAAGGCTGCCCTTAACTGGACCATGGAAGGTAAGCATAGACAAAGTAGACCCAAGATGATGTGGAAGAGAATGGTCGAAGCAGAAATGGAGATCTGGAATCAGAGCTCCATGTTGCTGCCCTGCATGCCGGTGGGTAGAATGGGTAGAAGGAAGGAAGGAAAATCTTAAAAATAAGTTACACCACAAAAAAAATCTGTTCAAAAAGGCACATTTTCAGTCTCTCAGTTTAACATCTAAGGCTGTATCTTCCCAACAGCAAAGGTGCAAAATTCTTCTTAAAACTGTCATTGTGGTCACACATCACAGCAAGATGATTGCTGGCAGCCATTTTTTATCCTACAGCAACATGAGTGGACATGGTTGGCCAATGCCAGCCCACTGCTCAACCACAGCACTTCTTTTTGCTCTTGGGTGCCGTCTCGGACTGAGACATGCTGGCTTGCTGCAACTGCAGTGCTTGCGGGGCAGCACATTTGACTCCATCCCAGCCCTCCTGCAGCTGCACCTTTCCACTCAGCAGACCACGATAGATTTGTTGAGTGATGAGCTCGAAGGACTTTTTCACATTTTGGCCCGTCTTTGCGGAGGCCTCCACATAGGGCATCCCCAGCTGTCTAGCCAGTTCCTCAGCCTCTTCTCTGCTCACCGCCCTTTCCATCGGACCAGCTAGGTCGCACTTTTGACCCACTAGGATGAACAGAACCTTATACGGCTGCACACGCTCCCTCATTTCAGCATGCCACTCCTTAATGTTGTCAAAGGTGTCCCGGTTGGTCACGTCAAACACTAGCATCCCTCCAACTGAGTTGCGGTAGTAAGAACGGGTCACTGACCTGAGGAAAGAAGAGGGGAAAGTGAGGGAAGAAAAATGAAAACCACCCAAAACTTGGATTTACTGCAGAGTTCATATCTGTTCAGTGTTCCAGTAAGTGATTTACAGCTGAACTGTGTGGCTTCAATGGATAAAAACATTGCTGAAAAAAAAAATCTCTTTTGGAAAGAAACTGACACACAGTGACCATTTTACTTTAATCATAATCTCATCTCCAGACATGTTTTTAATCCATACATTACTAAATTTTCAAACCAAGTCTTCACATCCCACCCTCTCAACTACCAACTAGTGAAGCTTCTACTTCATCTAAAAACAAACTCAACTCTGCTGACATTAAAATCTGGAACGACACAGCTTGCAATTTGCCACAGTTCATTCAGCTGGAGAACTGTAAAATTGATCTGGAGGACGAATGAAACATGTTCCTTCAAGTTCCTTCATTAATTATGCCGAGTATAGGAAATAATTCCTTTTCCACTCACAACATTGCTCGCTCCGCATTTCTGCACACATTGCACAATGATCTTGGAACAGAGACAGGGTGGATACAGTCAGTGTTTGAAAGTAAATACCAAAGGATAGGCCTGGTTTGACTGCAACAACCGGTAGTGACCTATTTGGATTGTATTTGCATACAAACCTAAAGCATCTTTTAATTTGCACCATCAGCTATGTCTCACAGGAAAGAAGTGCTCTGTCGGTCTGATATATTAAAACGCTTCATACTACTGCCACTAATACACACTAGTGGAAAACTGCTAATGGGAGAGACATACAGTGCTGTGGAAAAAGTGTTTGCCCCCTTCCTGATTTCTTATATTTTTGTGTGTTTGCAACATTTAAATGTTTCAGATCATCAAACAAATTTTAGTATCAGACAAAGGTGACCTGAGTAAATACAAAATAGTTTTTAAATATTTATTTCCTTTATAAATGGAAAAAAAAACCCAGCTATCCAATCCAACCTGGCTCTATGTGAAAAAAGTAAATGCCCCCCCAAACTTAACCAAACCCTTGACTGCAATCATTTGTGATAACTAGCAATGGACTTTTACATCAATGAATTTTGGCCCACTCTTCTCTGCAGATTTTTTTTTTTTTTTTTTAAATTCAGCCACATTGGAGGGTTTGAGCTTGAGGGTCATGAACTAATGGCTGGACATTCTCCTTTAGGATTTTCTGGTAGAAAGCAGAATTCGTGTTAACCTGTGGCCCATGTTATTCCAGATGGTAGATTGTGTGTCAGCAACTTCCTCCTCACCTGAACCTCTCTTGGCCAGCTGTGTCCCAGAACTGCAGCTTGACACGGACCCCAGGTTCCACCTCCAGGAAGTGAACATAAAAGTCTACACCAATGGTCTCATTTATGGTCTCCAGGAACAAGTCCTCTGTGTAGCGCTTGAGCAGGGAGGACTTTCCCACGGAGGAGTCCCCCAGCATGATGATCCTAAACTGGTAGTGCCACAAAGTCAAGTCCATTGTTGATGGCAATAAGAAAACGGAGGCCAGACGACTGAAGAGAGCTTGTGGGGATATAAAACTGTAGAAAATATTAAACAGTTTAACAAGATTTGGGAAAGATGAAAAGCCTTATTCATGAGGCTGGAGAGCTTCTAAGAGTCCCACAACAGGTTTCCATCAGTTGCTCCTTTATCTTTTGAGGCTACAAATATCACAAAATAGCCAATTAGACAATTCTAAATATTCTCACAACCATTCCAACAGTCTGTGATCAAAACCAATGGAAACTCCTGTGTTTGGTATGTCCCATCTAAGTCTTTCAGCAGTTCCCATCGTGGCTCATCAAACCCTCGGTGTAGTTCTCATCCGAGCTGATCACACCAGCTAATGTAAGCATTTACACCAGTGTGACTGTGCACGGGTGCGGACTTCTAAAACTGGCTTGTTGATACTTGACAAAAGGAGGGGCAAGAGAACAAGGGCAATGGGAGGGCCAGATGGAGGAAAGGAGGACTCAAGGAAGCAGTAGCTCTATTTAAATACCATATCGGGGAAAATGTGCAACTTCCTGTTGTCAACTCAAAGACACATCATCAGTGCAAATATAGCCTAGAAAATGAATGTGTGTGCCGATTACTCTTGGCCAGTAGAATCTGCGTTTTTTTTTTTAAATCATTTTATGGTCCTGTCACTGCAATGGAGATATGTAGAGGGAAGTTGATAACAATGCAGCTTTTTATTCCCTTGGGAAAGGACAGAGTGATCTGACAGTAAAATGTGTAATGGCCACAGCCCCTTATTTGGTGTGCAAAAGTGTTAAATTACACATAGGAACTTTTTTTTTTTGTCCTCCACTGACCTGTTTACCACAATGACAAGTTATGCCCCAGGCAATGGGGGCCATTACTTCTCTGAAAGGTCATGTTTGCATCACACTCAGCAAAAAACAAACAAACAAAAAAACTTCATATGTGGGCTACTTATGTTTGTAGGAATCACAGCGTCAAAACCTTGTCTACAAGCTGGAACAATATTGAACTTCTAGCCACAGAAAATAAAAATTCATGAAAGGGGAAGAAGATTTTTATTCAGTTTTTCCTCAGTGTTCAAATAAATGTCACTTACGCTGGTGATGGGATGACCTTCCCCCTCTTCATCACACTACTGTAAAAATGCCAATAAATCAAGTTACTGCACCACATAAACTGAAATAACTGTAACCAGGAACAATTAAAAGCCCAAACAGAAAAGTAAGTGACAGTACCTAAAATAAAGAGATAATCAGGCAACATTGTGCAGCTAATGAAGCTCATCACATTAAAACTGACGGAGAATGAGCACGTTGCAATCTGGATTTCTTACATGCTGCCGAGTTAACCAAGAAGAGTATTACTGGTTCCACAAGGGAGACAAACCCTCATTTTCATTGTTAAGATTGGTTTGAACTTGCCCAACCACTAGCACACCCTCTTCATCTTAAAGGCATGCATTTTTAGTTTTCCATGACAACATGCCACTCTTAATGAACATGACACGGTTGTGTGTCCAAAAACATGCATGTTACTCTTTAGTAGATTAGAGAAGTGCATATCTGCCTCCACCAAGGAGGTAATGTGTTTGTTGGTTGGTTTGACCATTAGCAGAATTACACAAACAACTACTGGATGGATTTTGATGGAAGTTTTCACCAGAGGTGACCCTTGGGCTGTGGATGAACCCCGCACTGGAGCCTGTACCGGCTTTTGGGTGAGAGGTAGGGTACACCCTGGACAGATCACCAGTCCATCCATCGCAACACAGCAACCATTCATTCTCACAGTCACACCGAAAGACAATTTATCCCCAATTAATGCCAATTTACCTACAGTAACTTGCATGTCTTTGGGAGGAAAACGAGTGCCTGGCACAAACCCATGCAGATTAACAACATGTAAACTACATAGGTTCCAGCTCTTGGGTTTGAACCCACGACCTTCTTGCGGTGACTCAACATTACTGTCCCACCAAGCTGACCTACAAGAAACTATTTGAAATAAACTTGCATACCATTATCATATATGCATAAAAAGGCAATTAAAATATGGCATTCCACATGGTGGTCGCTGACAAAAACGGCTTTGACATCTACAACTGATGTTTTAGGATTAAACAGACTTCTCAGTGTCAGTTTTCAAATGTCAAACTTTCTTTTTCTGTTCCTGGACATGACTCAAAGGTCATCTGAAGTTGCTTAGATTGTCGAATAACTGCATCAGACAGCATTAGAAAGTTCTGGGTCACATATTGGCAATAAAGGGCAATGGAGCTCAAAATCGTGTTTGTTGTGCAGGAAGGACTCAAATATAAAAGCCAGGCAACCTGAACAGAGTTCAGGTTTAGGGCATAAAAACTCATAACACTTTATAGCAAAAATAAAAGAGTTTTATGCACGACCAAAACCCATTATCAATGTGACTGAGAGATCAATCAAATGATTGTTTCACACTAAAATGTACGCCCTAAAAGCCAGTCTGAGCTAAAGCTTAAACAGTTTTGAAGACTTGAAATCAAAAGCCAATACTTGAACTCAGAGATACATTGCACTGAAAGATGCAAACATTTCAAAGAGATTAAACAAACTTGGAAAGTTTATGAACATTTAATGTGTTCTTACAGTGGTTTGGACTTAATGGATTTACAAGGTACCACTAGAAACATGACTGTTCAAACCCTGAATACCCCTTGCAATACAGCGCACACATCAGAACATTCTGAATGAGCTGCAACTTTCTGCATCGAACTGGAAAATAAACTTTCCATGCACTCAGACTACTGATATGTGCATTTCATCCATCCCATTTAAACAATTTTAATTTTCTAATTCAGCAGGTTGCCTGTACAGCTATTCCACAACAACCACAGCTTCCCCATAAAATTTATTAAAGTTTCATATTGCAGCAACTCTAAAGCGCCACCTGAGTTAAAAGAAACATCTTACCTTCACCAAACATTACACAACACATTCCCCAATGTTACATGACGGTAGGTTCGTCAAATGCATTTCTTGCATCCTGCACCATTATTGTAACACACTGATGCAACACTGCGTAGCAGACGAAACCTTTTCTTTGCCTTAAAGCCATCTACAGTAAGGACATAAAATAAGGCTACAAAGAAGGAAACTTCAGCTCCGAGATGTCCACTTCAGGAGAACTGCTCTCACTCTGATCGCTGTAGGTGTCCCTGTAATAACAGACAGATGGTTTAACAGAATATTATAACTACACTGGCATTTATTACAGTAATTGGAGGCAGTGATGATAGGAGTGACACTAAATGTGAAACTTGTCAATATATTGGTAATTGCTAAAATAAATAACCTGTTGCAACATCTGCCCTAGCATAGCAGATGCTGAAATAATGACCTTTCTGCAATTAGAAAAGAAGAACAGGCTAATGACTGGAAATACATCATAATCCCCAACTTCTGCAATACTTGGGCATAAGAAATTTTTGATTTTTTATGGAGATTCTGTTATTATTTTCTCCACATTAATACGGATATTTTGGACACAGATTAAAAACAAGCCTTCCGTATCTCATAGTTGGCCTCTTTCATGCCCGCCGCAAACTATTTTAGCTCTGCTCAATTTCAACCCACCCTCCCTTTTATCAGGCTTTGAAACTGAAGTTGTGAATAGCAGACAGGTCCTGATGAACAACAGTGAGAATGGCTTTGTGCCTAGCATGAACTGTAGGTTACCGTGGAGACAGGCGGCAGCCCTTGGTCAGGTAGCTCTGGAGCTTTCCTGCAGCAGCCAGCAGGAGACCAAAATATGGAGGTGAAGGCTTCATGGGTCTGGAGGTGAATTCTGGATGGTACTGCACTCCCACAAAGTAACAGTGGTCTGGAGAAAAACGCAGACATACAATATTTATGCTTATCCTTCCTTTTCTGATGTATAACTAAAAATGAATACTGCAATATTTGGGGGTATGCTGAGCGATGACGTCACATCGTTACGCTGCTGACGGAAATTACGCGCTACCACAGAAACGGCAAAACAATCATGGCGCTGGAAGCTCCTGCTCCATGTTTGGAGTGTCAGTGCCTAGCTGTGAGGGAGTTTTTTTAGTTTTGTGTTTCATATTTCTTTATTGATTTTGACATATAAACATACTGTAATTCAGTAGGTCATAGCAGTATAGGACAAAAACATTGGGGGGGGGGGCAAACAACAGAACATAACCCCCAACACCCACCCCTTGCTGTCACCCGTTACCACTGTACACCAGCATACGCCACCTTATAGATGTGCATGAGCTTGTATGGGAAAACAAAAATAATACAAAACATAATAAAAGCAGTTATACATTAAACCAAAACAGTGTTCAAAGAATTTATCGCCTCAGTGACAAAGTGAAAATAATACAAAAAGGTATTTTCTATATTAATGCATCCATGTCTCAAATTTTATTGTACAGTCCTCAAAAAAGTTAGAAAGACCCTAGACTCTAAAACTTATTGTCAGATCCTCTAACTGAGCATCTGACTTTCTCCAGCCTCAAATTACACATAACTTCTCTAAGCCAATGAGAAAATGACGGCGGCGCAGCCTCCTTCCACCCCAGCAAAATTAGACTATGTGCTAAAAACGTACAAAAAGCTATAATTTTATGGCCTCCTGCAGGTAAACGCGTTTCCTAGAACTGCTCCAAACAAGGACGGTAAGGGATGTGGATGAATTTTAGTAGATAAAACAGAGGAAAGCGCTTCGAAAATAAGCTTTCCAGATTGACATCTCTCACACATGGGGCTGATTCCCGGATATATTTTGGCTAATCTGGATTTTGAAAGCTGTACCCTGTGTACCACTTTGAATTGGGTTAATGAATGTCGAGCACACATAGATGACGAGTGCGTTTTCCCTGAAATATTGAGCCAAGTTTCCTCATCCACCTGCATTTGGTGGTCTGTCTCCCATGCCAGTTTGGTTTTGCAATGAGATGAAGTGTTAAGATTAGATAGTTGTTTCATTATATAGGATATTGTACATCTTTTTGTCAGATTTTAGAACATAATATTGAAGATTTGTTTAGTTTTAAGGCTGTTTTAGACTGCTGCCATGTTTAAAAAAAAAGTTGCAGCAATGCAGATAATCCACCCGCATTTTCTTCCATACCGCGGTGTTGGTAACATCTGAAGTGTCTGGAATTTTGTTGTTGATGTCCAAAGTGTCTGGAGTTTTACTTTCATTCCATTGTGGCTGCTTCAGCTTGACTTTATTCAACCACCCAAAAGAAGAAAAAAAAAATTGTTCAGTGCAACAAGAGCCAAAAAGTTGCAGGAGTTGTCGGTGCAACAGAGACTTCTGATGCAGGAAAACTGATTCAGCATAAAACCCCGACATTTAAGTGCACTTAAGATGTGGTAGTTTATGTTATTTTCTGGTAATATTTGACACGGAATTTAAAAAAGTTTGAAACTCATTCTGAACTTCTCTTTACAAAGTGGAGAAATAAGCATTTTATTTTGTTTGTACTGAAGGTACATAATGCTGGCCTGTAAAATGGTCATTTACAAATCTAAAAGGAAAAAAAAGTATTCTGTGTTACTGTGAAGAATACTGTAATCGTGAAAATTAATAGAAATATCATATCATTTTTAGGCCATATTGCCCACCCCTAGCCCAGGATTGACACTGCAGACGCAGTGTGGATGGCCCCTTGCGTCCATCCCTACCAGCTCCATTTGTGTTTTGCAGCGGCATGGATGAGAACAGAGTCTGAAATACAAGATCACGTGAGAATTATACAAAATAACGCGAGATCTCAAGAAAGACCCGTGAGTGACCGATCGCGATCATGTGATAACAAGGAAGTGTGACATAGAGGCGTCCCACCTGGATTTCTGGGCTCTAAATAAAATGTAAGTAGCCTGTTAATTTTAATTCTATGAAGCGTTTGTATGCTACGTTTTTTCCTTCTCTGACACAGTGGTGGAGGAGTAGACTTCAGAAAATAACGGACAATCCTTAAATTGTTTTTAATGATCAAACAGCTATTAAATACCACAAGATACCATGGGATTTCCTTACGGACTGGATCCGGCATCTGTCAAAAATAGACTTGCTGTGTTTCATTAGCAAACCGAATTTGATGAGCTGGATTCGTCCCGCAGTGCTCTGGACCAGGTGGGGATTAGAAAACTGACGAGAATGGGAACTATTTGCTGCGGAGGCTGGATTGCAGCCTTAATGTACTGCATCCGGAGTCAGTGTAAATCCGGGGTAAGAATCAGCAGACTTCATCCCTACCGTGCTGGACCGTCAATGTGATTTTTTTTTTTTTTTAAAAACACACTTTTAACAGTGCCTGGAGAAACAAACGCAGAGATCACAACACTTTGGCACCTCCTCCATGAGCAAACTAATCATACTTTTGCTTCCAACTCACCGTCCAACTCAATGACTTCCATTCTCTCTCCTTCCACATCTTGACCAACAAAGTGAAGTCCCTTCTTTTCAAAATGGTCCTTCAGCTCTGGATTCACCTATAAAGTGAAAAAAATTCAGATAATGTGATTCTCTACTAGTCTATATGAACCAAACAACACATTTAACTGGATGAGGTATTGACTGCAGTGACGAGATCTATTTAGGGTCTACTCACACTAAGCCATTTGTCCCGAGCCTAAGTCCAAAAGTCCACGTCTTTTGAATAGTGTGATCGGTCCTGGCTATGTTTAAGTGTGGCTTTAGCATGACATAGTTTCTCACGTATGAGCAAGTGTATGATTACGCTACGTGTTTATGATGTATAATGACATACAATTGGTGCAACTGTTCCTCCCAACAATCATTTTTAATAAAAAAAAAAAAAAAAAAAGTAGTGGCAGTGCCCTGCCAGAACAAAATAGCTGAAAACAAGCCACCAAGTCCATAAAATTGAAGTGTTCACCATGTTGTTCTCCTCTATGCCGTCTCTGAGACCACTTACTGTAAACAAGGGGAGCTTCTTGATGATGTGAAGCCATGTACTGTATGTGTTGTATCTACAAGAGGACGTGGTGCTTAGGCTCAGCTAAAAGCAATGTGAGAATTTTGCATGGCGACAACTTTTTTTTTTTGTCTTTCGGCAACCTCTTTTTGAGGTCACCACAGCGAATCATCACCTTATATATTGCAATGATCCGTATGTTGATTTGGCAAGGATTTTTTTTTACGCTGGATGGCCTTCCTGACGCAACTCTGCCCATTTATCCGGGCTTGGGACCGGCACAGGGAGTACACTAGTTTGTGCACCCCCTGTGGCTGGGTAACCAACTTTCCCTCCTCCATTATATTTTTGCTGAGCACCGAGCTAGAAGGCAGGAAGTACCATTTTTATATGGTCTTTAGTATGACCCAGCTGGGATTTGAACCCACAATCTCCCGGTTGTGGGGCAGGTGCTCTACCTCTATGTCACCACTCTGGTTTTTGCATGGCGCCAACTAACTTGGCTTATTAAAAAAAAAAAAAAAAAAAAAAAAAAAAAAAGTCATACATTTTTCTAGCTTTGTTGTTGTGAACTAATAACTTTGTTTTTTAATCTCTACCTCAAATCTGTGTCTGTGCCTCTCTTCAACACACTCCACATCCCCATACAGTTTTTCTGCAACAGAGACAGGAGTTAGAAGACAAGAAACGGTGACAACAGTCCAACATTTGTTTCAGGAAGAGACATACTCAGTACACTGGTGCTAGATGTAAAAATGGTCCGCCTCTTTCCCAGCCTCATGGTCCCGCCCATCTGGCCTGGGTTGTGTTCTGGCATATCAATCACCTACCAAGATCAAAACAGGTGTTAAAGGGGACATACTGTATGTAATTTTTCCCACATGTTGACTCACTTCCCAGATATCTTGAAGAAGTGTCTGTGGTACGCTTTGGTCAAAATACATCAGGCTTAAAGTACTACAGCAGCATTCTCCACCCACCCTAAACAGACTTCCTTGCAATGATCCATTTCAGTGCATGTTTCTTTAAATGTTCTTGAGCTCCAGTTCACCCCCTCCCTCTTATCACTTCCGAGATCTTTGGTTTATGCCATATTTGAAGCTAATGTTAGCTGGCTAGCTCATAGCTCCAATGTGGAACACAGCCTAAGCTAACCAATGTAAAACTGGCTGAATGTGAGTATAAAAGCCCAAATAAAGCATCACCAGGAACAGGAGTGTGCGGTCTAAGTGGTCAATGGGATGTGATCATCCCTGGGGTAAAATAAGCACAGAAACAACTCTGAATAAGTAAATGGCTAACTCTGCAAACCATACGCAGCCTGATCTATTGGCCTCTCCCCACCAAGGTGACATACAATGAGGTAGACTAACCAACCCCTGCTGCCTAAACCTAGCCATCTCTAGTGAGCCAAACTGCTGGCCCATTACAGTCAAAACATAACAAAATAAGCCAAAATAACAGAAGAAATAAATTATCGAGTGTGGCTTAATGAACCAGGTAGGAATACAGATGGTGTGCAACAGCACCGAGAGTGAAACGTTCATCATATGCCCTCATGATGCAGCATGGTGGGGTGAACAGGTGACCTACCACAGGGTGTTTGGATTCAGGATTAAATTCTGTGGAGTTTGCATCTGAAAAGAAATGATGAAAAAGTAAGATCATGAACTCCTCACAGTTTACTTCATTATGTAATCAGAAAGAGGGAGGATCAGGTGTTTCTGAAATGCATTTACTTACCCTCCCATCCAAGAACATTACGTGCAAACTCGCATACTGCCAACTGCATGCCCAAACATACGCCTGTACAAAACAAGACAAGCAGGATTCTTACATGAACGCGAATGTGAGTGCTGACACTGTAATATTTGTCTCTCCAGACTGGACAAAGAGAATAAAAGACTACAAATAATTATAACTTATGCACAATCTGACATCAGCATTTAAAATCAGGTTTTTGTGTCTATAAACTGAGAGTCTAATACAGAGTCAGTCTGTATCTAAACAGGTAAAACCTTATATTTTTTAATAATTTGTCTTTTCATAATTGCTAAAGGGGGCAGCTCACTGATGCAGTGGTTAGCACTGTGGCAACACAACAAGAAGGGACTGATCCCAATCTTGACCATCGTGGGTTCGATCCCACCCCTGACCATCAGTGACCCTTCTGAGTGGAGTTTGCATGTTCTCCCCGAGTCTGCATGGGTTTTTCTCCAGGTACTCCGGTTTCCTCCCACAGGCCCAAAACATGCAAGTTAGGTTAACTGGCATCAATTGGGGATTCTAAATTGTCCTTAGGTATGACTGTGAGAGTGAATGGTTGTCTGTCTCTCTGTGTTGGCCCTGCGATGGACTGGCCATCTGTCCAGGGTGTACCCTGCCTCTCACCCAAAGATGCTGGGATAGGCTCCAGCCCCCAAAAAGGATTAAGTGGTAGAAGATGAATGAATAATAGATAAAGGTGTGTCAAGTCACAATAATTTAATTCTTTAATTAAGAGAAACTTTCTGAGTTGATGATATATTTGCAGCAATCCGAATGAAGACACAATATGTCTCTGGATCCTGGATTTCCTGACTGAGAGACCTCAGTCTGTCCGGGTTGGAAACAACATCTCCAACTCTGTCACGCTGAGTACCGGAACCCCTCAAGGCTGTGTACTCAGTCCACTGTTGTTTACACTTCTAACACATGACTGTGTATCCAAACACGAGGGGAACCAGATTATTAAGTTTGCAGATGACACCACGGTGGTGGGACTTATTCAAAGGGATGAGGAATCAATGTACAGGGAAGAAGTGAGAGACCTGGAGGGCTGGTGCAGGGAGAACAATCTGGTGCTCAACGTGGACAAAACAAAGGAGATGATTATCGACTTCCGGCGGTCACAGCCTGAGCACGTCCCCCTCAGCATCGGCAGCCGTTTAGTGGAGAGAGTAGAGAACATCAAGTTCCTCGGAGTGCAGATCTCGCAGGACCTGACCTGGAGCAAGAATTCCTTGGAGATCAGGAAGCGAGCTCAGCAGAGACTACACTTCTTGAGGAAACTCAAACAGGCCTCTCTCCCCATCTGCATCCTCAGGACCTTCTACAGAGGTGTGGTGGAGAGTGTTCTGACGTACTGCATTGCTACATGGTACTCCAGCTGCAGTATGTCAGACAAAAAAGCCCTGCAGAGGATAGTCAAGGGGGCGGAGAGGGTAATTGGATTCTCCCTCCCCTCTGTCCAAGAACTTTTTCAGAACCGTTGTAGGAGCAGGGCACTGAACATTGTCAAGGACCGTTCTCACCCTCTGCATAAACACTTTGAACTTCTTCCATCTGGTAAACGATTCCGGAGCATCAGAGGCAGAACCACCAGACTGATCAACAGCTTCCTCCCACAAGCTGTCAGGATGCTGAACAGCTGACCCGGAATCTCACATACACACTACTGCACCTATGGACATTTTGTATATTATAGTTAGTTATTCTTTTTCCCCCCAAGTATGTCTCAGGGATGTGTGAATGGATGGGGGGGTGGGAGCTATGTGGGAGTGTGTCTTAATCATGCTGCTTCTTTTATATGGATGCCGAGAGAAACGCAATTTCATCTTGCCTGCACTACAGTTGTATGTACAGCAATATGACAATAAAGTTTGATTTGATTTGATTTGATTTGATTTGATATTACGGCAAAGGAAGAAAATATGATCAGATCCCTCTTACCCAGGAATGGTTTCTTCTGTTTTCTTGCCCAGCTTATCGCCTGGATCTTGCCTTCAGTACCTCTTACACCAAAACCTCCTGGTACCAATACACCCCTGCAGGAATACAGAAGGACCTGGTAAGTTTTATTCATTCATCTTCTTCCGCTTAATCCTTTTTCGGGTTGCGGGGGGGCTGGAGCCTATCCCAGCATCTTTGGGCGAGAGGCAGGGTACACCCTGGACAGATCGCAAGGCCAACACAGAGAGACAGACAACCATTTACTCTCACAGTCATACCTAAGGACAATTTAGAATCCCCAGTTTGATGCCAATTAACCTAACTTGCATGTTTTTAGCATGTGGGAGGGATTCACCCAAAATTACCACAGTATGTTTGAAGATGGCTTGTAGAGATTTCTTGGGAGTGGTACACAGGTTATTGTAGGAAAAACTCAATTTTGGACAACCTCTAGAAAACCCCAGAAAACATTCTTGATTAGATGCTGATGGCTAATATAAACATTTCTAATAAATGTATCTAAAGGACTGTAAATTGGACTGTTTTAATTTAAACTGTTTGTCAGTGAAAGCAGTAGCGCCACAGGTGGCGCTCAGTTGTGATGAGACACTGTTAAGCTGTTAGAGCGTGAGAAAAGAAGAGTGGAGAATGTTCTAGAGTGTGAAGGAAAAATGGTGAAGAGTGATGTGGCCGTTATCGAGTGATGTCCTGTGTCAAAGTGCCGTGCCTGGTGTTGTAAAAGAAAGTCAATAAACCGCTGAAAAGTCCACCACTTGGCCTCTTCCTTGCCCTCCGGGTGTGACATTACGCTATTCATCAGATTCTTTTGAAATTCTGTGGGAATATTCCTTGAGTTAAGGTGTGAACAGCACATAATTTTTTTTGGCAAAACTGCATTAAGATGGCTGTCCTGCTGGCTACTTTGTATTTTTTTTTTAAAAGACTTAACAGCCTTATATCTCAGCAATGACAGGTACTGGGACTGTGGGCAATCACAAGATTAAAAAAACCTCTCCAATTTGTTGACATGCCAATTTATACTCGTAACTCAGCCATTTTATTTTAAGGATTAAATATGCTATAAGGGAACAAAAATGGATCAAAATGCCTCTTTCCGTTGAAGTTGCTGACCCCTGGCCTGTGATTACGCTTGTCCGGGAACTGTTCTTGCAATATGGTGCTATGCTTGTCTTGCATGGCTGGACATCAATTAATGCAACTCCAAGTGCAGCCAACGATGGTAGTTTTTTGAACTTCTTTGAAAATATCGGGAAAGCTAGAAGGCATCCAGTGGTGTGAAAAAGTGTTTGTCCCCTTCCTGATTTCTCTTTTTTTTGTATGTTTGTCACACTTAAATGTTTCAGATCATCAAACAAATTTAAATATTAGACAAAGATAACACAAGTAAACACAAAATGCAGTTTTTAATTTAAAGTGTTAATTAAGGGTAAAGAAAAATCCAAACCTACATGGTCCTGTGTGAAAAAGTGATTGCTCCCCTGCTAAAACATAAATTAACTGTGGTGTATCACATCTTTGAAAGCTGAGTTCAATTTTCTAGCCATTTCTAAAGCTTTGGGAATCCACAAACTACAGTGAGAGCCATTATCCACAAATGGCAAAAAAAAGGAACAGTGGCGAACCTTCCCAGGAGTGGCCGACTGACCAAAATTACCCCAAGAGCGCAGTGATGACTCATCCAAGAGGTCACAAAAGACCCCACAACAACATCCAAAGAACTGCAGGCCTCACTTGCCTCAGTTAAGGTCAGTGTTCATGACGCCACCATAAGAAAGAGACTGGGCAAAAATGGCCTGCATGGCTGAGTTCCAAGACGAAAACCACTGCCGAGCAAAAAGAACATAAAGGCTCGTCTCAGTTTTGCCAGAAAACCTCTTGATGATCCCCAAGACTTTTGGGAAAATACTATGTGGACTGGCGAGCCAGAAGTTGAACTTTTTGGAAGGTGTGTGTCCCATTACGTCTGGCATAAAAGTAACAGCATTCAGAAAAGGAACATCATACCAACAGTAAAATATGGTGGTGGTAGTGTGATAGTCTGAGGCTGTTTTGCTGCTTCAGGACCTGGAAGACTTGCTGTGGTAAATGGAACTATGAATTCTGCTGTCTACCAAAAAATCCTGAAGGAGAATGTCTGGCCATCTGTTCGTGACCTCAAGCTGAAGTGCACTTGGGTTCTGCAGCAGGACAGTGATCCAAAACACACCAGCACGTCCACCTCTGAATGGCTAAAGAAAAGCAAAATGAAGACTTTGGAGTGGCCTAGTCAAAGTCCTGACCTGAATCCGATTGAAATGCTGTGGCATGACCTTAAAAAGGCAGTTAATGCTTGAAAACCCTCCAATGTGGCTGAATTACAACAATTCTGCAAAGATGAGTGGGCCAAAATTAAGATAAGATAAGATAAGCCTTTATTAGTCCCACAACGGGGAAATTCCAGGATTGCAACAGCACAGGGATAGCAACACTCAGAGCAACAATCAGAAGGCAAGAAAAAAAAAAAAAAAAAAAAAAAAAAAAAACAAGCAAGCAAGAGCAGCTAATATACATATGTACATATTACTATAAAATATATATATACACACACACACACACAGTGCAGAGCATTGTAGCTGGATGGAATAAATATATGAATATATGAACACACAGTGCAGAGCATTGTAGCTAGATGGAATAAATATGTAAATATATAAACACCCACAGTACGGAGCATTGCAGCTAGGTGGAATAAATATGCAAGTATATAAACACACACAGTGCGGAGCAATGTAGCTAGATGGAATAATATGTAGATATATAAAAACACAGTGCGGAGCATTGTAGCTAGATGGAATAAATATATAGATATATAAATATAAACACACCCAGTGCTGAGCATTGTAGCTAGATGGAATAAATATATAGATATATAAATATAAACACACCCAGTGCAGAGCATTGTAGCTAGATGGAATAAATATGTAAATATATAAACACACACAGTGCAGAGCATTGTTGCTAGGTGGGATGAAACAGCATAACCCTCTATTTAGTTATCCTACATGGTATGATTATGTGCCCATACATATTCTCACCCTCCATAGCGACCGGTATGTTCCTAGTTGTATGCCGGAGAGGACCATTGTGTAAGTCTATTGCATCTTTTGCATTCAAAAAAAAACTATTAGTTTGTTACGTCTTTTTGCTATCTCTGCGAGCAGCCCTGCTTAGGTTGTACAGTCTGACAGCCGTTGGTAGGAAGGACCTACGAAACCTCTCGGTTGTGCACCTGGGATGATGTAGTCTGCTGCTAAATGAGCTCCTCAGTGCATCCAGTATGTCCTGCATAGGGTGGAACTCGGACTCCAGCAGAGATGACAGTTTAGCCACCGTCCTTCTCTCTCCTATCTCCTCCATCGGATCAAGGCGTTGCCCCAGGACAGAGCTAGCTTTCTTAATCAGTTTGTTCAGTCTCTTCCTATCGGCTGCAGTAATGCCACTGCCCCAGCAGACCACTCCAAAAGTGATGGCTGATGCCACCACCGTGTCATAGAATGACTTCAGCAGCGCCCCTTGTACACCAAAAGACCTGAGTCTCCTCAGCAGGAACAGCCTGCGCTGTCCCTTCTTGTAGAGTGCGTCAGTATTGTGTGACCAGTCTAGTTTATTGTTCAGATGAATACCCAGGTACTTGTAGGATGTCACCATCTCCATGTCTGTTCCCTGTATATTTACTGGTACTGTGAGGGGCTGCCCATGCCTGCGGCAGTCCACCACCAGCTCCTTAGTTTTCCTCGCGTTGATCTGGAGGCAGTTCCGATGGCACCAGTCCACAAAGTCCTGGATAAGCCCTCTGTACTCAGCTTCATCTCCGCTGGAGATGAGACCAACGATCGCAGAGTCATCAGAGAACTTCTGTAGATGGCAATGTGTTGTGTTGTGTGAGAAGTCCGCAGTATAAAGAGTGAACAGGAAGGGAGCCAGCACCGTTCCCTGGGGGAACGGTGGAATTCCTCCACAGCACTGTAAAAGACTCACTGCCCGTTATCACAAATGCTTGATTGCAGTTGTTGCTGCTAAGGGTGGCCCAACCAGTTATTAGGTTTAGGGGGCAATCACTTTTTCACACAGGGCCATGGAGATTTGTCCCCCCCGCCCCCTTAATCATAAACACCTTCATTTAAAAACAGCATTTTGTATTTACTTGTGTTATGTTTGTCTAATATTTAAATTTGTTAGATGATCTTAAACATTTAAGTGTGACAAACATACAAAAAAAAAAAAAAGAAAAAAAAAAAGAGAAATCAGGAAGGGGACAAACACTTTCTCACACCACTGTATGGCTTATGTGCCACTACACCTAGTTCACCACAGCTGCAGATTTTGGGGGAAGGAGGGAAAAAAACATCTCTGTAAGCTGTAGTTGATTGTAGTAAAATTGTTCCACCTGACAAAAGACCCACTAGAGAACTACATAACTACTGTCTGCTATAGAGAGCCTAAGTCCTGCCCACTTTAATTCTGCATATGGTTACCTAACTTTGGAAAAAAAAACTTGAACCTTGTATTGAATGGTAAGAGAAATTATTTTTCGATCCCGATTAGGGATGCAAGTTATTGATTAATCATTATTCACCTTATCGACTGATTAACGATTTAGTTGATAAGCGGCAATTTTCCAGAGAATGTGAATTTCTGTTGGTACAATACAGTCTATCTTTAACATATAAAAAGTTAATTACCGTTTTCATATACTTAATAAAATATGAACATCATATTCTTTAATGATTTATTGTACATTTGCATTTTTTTTTTTTACTACAATGGCATTTTTTGATAGTTTTAACACATTCTGTACTGTATAGTGTGTACTATGTTCTTGTGTATCTGTAAATTACAAATGTCACGATTTCAATTTTTTTAAAAAAAACTATTACCAATAGGGCGGCATGGTGGCGGAGTGGTTAGCACTGCGGCAGTACAGTAACTCACCCTTGGCTGGGGGCTTCTGGGTTCGATCCCAGCCCCCGACCAACACTGATCTGTGTGGAGTTTGCATGTTCTCCCCGTGTCTGCGTGGGTTTACTCCGGGATTTCTCCGGTTTCCTCCCACATGCCAAAAACATGCAAGTTAGGTTAATTGGCATCAAACTGGGGATTCTAAATTGTCCTTAGGTATGACTGTGAGAGTGAATGGTTGTCTGTCTCTCTGTGTTGGCCTTGCGATGGACTGGCGATCTGTCCAGGGTGTACCCTGCCTCTCGCCCAAAGATGCTGGGATAGGCTCCAGCCCCCCCGTGACCCGAAAAGGATTAAGCGGAAGAAGATGAACGAATGAATGAACTATTACCAATATAAAATTAATCTTTTTTTTACAGGAAAATAAACTGAGTTGCTTCATCTGTTACATGTTAAACATTATCAGAGTACCACAGCAATCCAGGAAAACTCAGTACGATCTGGCCTGGAGGACAGACTGGAGATGATGACGTAATTTTCATCATACAAACCTCGCGGTTGAGCGTACACGAACAGCGGAGGTGTAGCATGAACCCAGCTTTAGTCCACGCCGGGCTCCTCTGCTGCTGTGTGTTGAAATGTTACCTCAGTATGTCCGGTTTGCTTTCCCGTCTAGCGGCGGGTCGAAGGCAGCAGGGATGGGTTTACTCTTGTGTAGTCTTTTTCCTTGCTCCAGTCCGTTCCTCCACCCTGCTGATTTGAAGCTGGTGGGGGGCTCTTCAAGCTAGCGTGCCACTGGAATTTGTTTTGGCTGTGATGTAACCCACAGGGATGAGAATGGGGTTTGGGAAAAAAAGAGGAAACTAAGCCGGGGGTCTTGGGGGACGCAGGCCCCCAAGCCGGATCCAAGGCAGAGCCTTGGTGGGGGGTCTTGGGAGCAATGCCCCCCCAGAAGCTAACGAAATCTGGTGTTTTAGAATGCTCAAATATGGTCTTATATTTAAAGTTAGAAGTAAGTACAAATGCATTTATAGTTTACCTTTTTAATCTGCTGCTGCACCACATGTGTAATCATGTTCAATACTGTTTGGATTCAGTGTCACACTTTATTGAGAAACATAAAATGTCACTTCCATATTTACATGCCTGTGCTACTACTCTGTGAACTTATGTACAAGTCAACGTATTCTTCACATCTAATTGTGCAATTTTTTCTTCTTGGCTACCAAAGCCTAGAGCCGTTCTGTAGCCTTCCTCTTCTCTGATTTTCTGTGGGCAAGCAGTGCCTGCTTAGCTGCAGCTTCTCTGTTCTTTTTCATGGCTGCCTTGCTTGCCACAGAATCATGTTGAAGATTGAGTTCTTTGTTTAATTTCCTTCTCTTTCCTTTTTTCTTCCTTTTCATGCCTGTAGGCACTTGCTGCATTTTTGAAGTTGACACAGAGCCTTTCATCAATTTTGGAGTGCTTGACATCATGTTTCTTGAAGAAAGCAAGTGATGATGTGTCTCTAGCCTTGAGACTGTACTTCACAGTTTGAATTGAGCTGAATGTGTTAATGTTCATTCTAGCTGACCTTATGGCAATGATATCTCCCATCATGTTGAATGATGACTCAACTCTAGGCCCATGGAAGCAGCTTAGAGACACCACAGCCATTCTAGAGAGAGCTGGATAGTTGTTTGTTGTGAAGACTTTTCCCCACCAGACATCTACTCTTCCTTCCTCCAAAGTTTGTTTCAGGCTTGAGTCTATCTGGAACTTCCTGATTTCCATAGACACTGAATCCTTCTCCTTGTCTGTCAGGAAAGGGTCCAGGAGCTGACTGAGTTTCTCTAGGGCCTTGGAACCTTCACTGTGTCCCTTAGCAGCAGGATCAAGGGCAGACATTGCTTGAAGCAGTGGGTTGTTGAGGGGCAGTCGCTTCTGCATGTGCTTTCCACAACTGATGTATGCAGTTGACGCTTTTTTGAGAAATTCCAGGCACACATGTGCATTTGTTAGTGTTACTAAGAATATAAAAAAAGTAGCATATCAGTATAGTTTAACCCCTTGAACTCTTGTGAATTCCGCGGGCGGTCACGTCTCTGCGTCTTAGTGCGTACTGAAAAAAAAAGCCGTATTTCCGGTCTTCCAGTACAGACACAGCCTTGTTACAACCTGAGAAAAAAACTGTGTAATATATTCATTTTTTGTGGTATTTTTACAAAATTTTGACCTGAGCTTGAAAACACTTGGTTCTACATTTCTGTTGTGTTTTCCAGCCAGTATCTGACAGCTGTATGTTATTTGCAAGCATTTGTATCTAAAAAAAACACCCAGGTGAACTTTCTTGTTACTCAGTGGCAGGAGCACTTAGAGAGATTATGACTGTTTTGCCAAAAAATTCAGAGTATTTTCTTTTAAATGAGACTAACCCCATGAAGATGCTGCAAAGGGTTGAAGAACAGCTTTTGATTTACTTTGGGTATGTTATTTTTAGGCGTTTTTAGGGAAGTTGAACAGAGTTCAACAGGTTAATATTTGAAAGATAAAACCTAAAAGATGTTTAATATTTTTATGCAATGACCATAAAGAAATTATGTTTACTAATTAAAAGCAAAGATATCTTAGGAAAGGCAACCCATCACCACCCATGACAAAAAAAACTTACACATGCATTATGCATACCTGCCAACTTTTAAAACCTGAAAAGCCAAGTAGCTAGCCGGGGTCCAGGGGCCGCAGGCCCCGGTAGGTCCAGGACAAAGTCCTGGTGGGGGGGTTCAGGGGGGCGAAGCCCCACGACGGCAGATAAATATTAGCATTAAAATCAAGTTTAAATGTGGCTAACAACCTCATATTTCTTCAACAATCATGTTTCTATTTTCCTTAAATTGTCAATGCAGATATGCTGATGGAAAAGATCAAGGACAAACTCTATGGTAACTCTCAAGCATTTTTGTTTTCCATGGTGCACCTCTTAGCTTTCTCATTTTATCTTTTCAGCATCCGTGCTTGCCGTGCTATTTCAGCATTAGTTTTTGTTAGATGTTCATTTAGGTAAACTTCTGTTCCCCGTAACTTTCTGGCCTGCCTCAGTATGTCATTGTTTACCCAGGGATGTGATTTGGGGTTGGGGAAATTATCTGAAAATTTAGCAGGGGGTCTGGGGTTTTTATGATTTTTAAGTACCAGAACTGTGCTTAAATGACATAAAAAAACAGCTGAATACCACTTATTACTGTATAATATTGACTTACTGTATGTTCCAAGAAGATAAAATCTCTGAACTATTTTTTGATCTCTTCCATTTCCTCCTTCTTTGGTGGCATTTTTACTGACCTGTTGATAGTAAAACAATCTCTGCTGGTGACGCCGATATCCGATCCAACCGACCTCGAATCCAGCTGGGCCTCAGCTAGCCCCCTCCGCTGCTAGTCCCGCCACTGCAATTGAGCTCCTGTCCAGCCGGGGTACCGGCAGCTCCTCCACCGAGTCCCGCCGCCCACCCCCGCTGTAGTTGAGCTCCGATCCTGCTTCTGTCCAGCTGGGGTCCCGGTTGATCCTCCGCTGAGCCCTGCCACCTACTGCCCTCTTCCACAGTAGCTCCTCTGCCGAGCCCCGCCGCTGTAGCTGGGCTCTGATTCCGGCTCTTATCCAGCTGGGGCCCCGGCTACTCCTCCACTGGTCCCCATCTCCTACCACCGCTGTACTTGAACTCCGATCTGGCTCCCGTCCAACTGTTGCCTCGGTTGGTTCCTCCGGTGAGCCCCAATCACCAGAGACGGAGTTGCTTTTTTGTATCAGTGTTAGGTGCTACGACTAGCTATGGCGTTAGCTTTAGCGTTAGCTTAGCAAACGCTTCAGGTAAATTTAGATACGATTCCTAGCGATCTCGTGTTTGGAATTGCTTTTGTGTTTTTTTTACGATTTAAAATTTTTGACTGAATTTTTAGTGAAAAACCGTAATTTTGATTAATAAAGCCGTAACCCGGAATGGGGTCTTGAAAACCGTAACCATTACGGCAAAACCGGAGTAGTTGGCAGGTATGCATTATGTAACTCCTCCTAGTGAAACAAAAAATGATAAATTATATTCAAAATTCTTAGATTGCATTTCAAATTGTAAGAAAATATGTAATAACATAACAATCGATAATCAGCATTCAAATGCAATTAGTGTTTCAAAACAGGCATGACATCACAACTTAGACATGCTTGTCGGCCTCCGTCGGTCTATGATGACCATGGGAGAGAATCCTAAACATCTACTCTGCTGGAACAGCACCGCCTGTGGCTGAACAGGCTTCCTTGTGACAGCCTTCCTACCTACGGCTGTCAGACTGTACAACCTAAGCAGGGCTGCTCGCAGAGATAGCAAAAAAACGTGACAACCTAATAGTTTTGAATGCAAAAGACGCAATAAACTTACACAATGGTCCCCTCCGGTATCGTCGTCGTCGGCCTCCGTCGGTCTATGATGACCATGGAAGAGAATCCTAAACGTCTACTCTGCTGGAACAGCATCGCCTGTGGCTGAACAGGCTGATGCGCGAATGGCAGTCCCTGTCACACAGGTCGCACTTGTGGGTGGTCTCCGTGCTGCTGGGTCTGTGGCGGTTCTTCCTGCGGGTTCTTTTTTCATCTGCTGCAGCAGTCAGTCTCTCTTCACCCGCCTTGAGCTGTCTGGTCAGGGTGCCTCTCCATTTGGAGCGGTCCGTTGCAAGGTCCTCCCAGCGCTCTGTGTTGATATCCAGGGCCTTCATGTCTCTCTTGCAGACGTCTCTAAAGCGCAGCTGTGGGCGGCCAACGTCTCTCCTGCCAGTCGCCAGTTCTCCGTAGAGGACGTCTATGGGGATTCTGCCATCTTCCATACGGTGAACGTGGCCTAGCCAGCGGAGCCTGCGCTGCTTGAGTAGAGTGAACATGGAGGGAAGGCCGGCGCGGGACAGAACTTCTGTGTTGGGCACTTTGTCCTGCCAGGATATGTCCAGGATGTGGTGAATGCAGCGCAAGTGGAAGGAGTTCAGTCTCTTTTCCTGCCGGGCGTATGTTGTCCACGTCTCACTCCCACAGAGCAGTGTGCTGATGACGCAGGCGTTGTACACTGCCATCTTCGTCTTGACAGAGAGTTTGGGATTCTCCCACACTCGTGTGGTGAGGCGAGCGAGTGTGAAGGCTGATTTTCCAATCCTCTTGTCGATCTCTGTATCAAGGGAGAGGTTGTTGCTGATCGTGGATCCCAGGTACGTGAACTGATTCACAACCTCCAGCTCGTAGTCATCGATGGTGATGGCTGGTGGTGCTTCCGTGCCTTGAGCCAAGACGTTAGTCTTCTTCAGGCTGATGGTAAGCCCGAAGTCCTTGCATGCCTGGATGAAGCGGTCCATCAGGGTCTGAAGCTCCTGCTGTGTGTGGGTTGCGACTGCAGCGTCGTCTGCGAACAGCATGTCTCTGATTAGAGCCTCGCGTACTTTGGTTCTGGCTTTCAGGCGGGCGAGGTTGAAAAGCCTGCCGTCAGATCTTGTGTGCAGGTAGATTCCCTCTGTTGCTGTGCTGAAGGCATGCCTCAGGAGCATAGCAAAGAAAATCCCAAAGAGGGTTGGCGCAAGTACACAGCCCTGTTTCACTCCGCTGCGTATGTTGAATGGCTCTGAGACGTTGCCGTCGTGCTGCACTATCCCCTGCATGTTGGTGTGAAACGATTCGATGAGGCTTTGCAACTTTGGTGGGCATCCTATCTTTGGCAGGATCTTGAAAAGGCCCTCTCTGCTGACCAGATCGAACGCTTTGGTGAGGTCGATGAAGGCGACGTACAGGGGCATGTTCTGTTCTCTGCATTTTTCCTGGAGTTGGCGGATGGAGAGTATCATGTCTACCGTTGATCACTCAGCGTGGAAGCCACACCGAGACTCAGGGTAGACACGTTCGGCAAGCTTCTGTAGATGAACGAGAACAACTCGTGTGTAGACTTTGCCAACAACGCTGAGGAGGGAGATGCCCCTGTAGTTGTTGCAGTCGCTTCTCTCCCCTTTGTTTTTGTAGAGGGTGATGATCTTGGCGTCCCTCATGTCCTGTGGTACTGCACCTTCCTTCCAGCACTGGCAGAGGACGTCATGCAATGGCAGCAGTAGGGCGGTCTTGCTGTGCTTGATCAGGTCGGGGGGTAAGCCGTCGTTGCCGGGTGCCTTGCCAGCGGCCAAGCTATCAATGGCCTTGATGAGTTCGTCAATGGTTGGCTCGACGTCAAGTCCGTCCATGGATGGCAGGCAATCGATGGCATCAAGGGCTGACGGTGTCACGGTGTTCTGTCTGGAGTAGAGGTCGGAGTAGTGTTCCACCCATCTCTCCATCTGCTTGTTCTTTTCTGTGATCATCTCCCCAGTGGAGGATTTGAGAGGGGCCGTCTTGCTCTGAGTCGGACCAAGTGCTTTCTTGATGCCATCGTACATACCACGGATGTTCCCTGTTATGGCAGCGGTTTGAATGTCTTGGCTGAGCTGAGTCCAGTACTCGTTGGCACAGTGCCGAGCAGTCTGCTGAACTTTGCTTCTCGAAGCCCTGAGAATCTGGAGATTCTTCTCGTTTGGGTACTTCTTGTACTCAGCAAGTGCTGAGTGCTTGGCTTCAATGACGGGGGTCATCTCGGTCAACTTGGCATCAAACCAGTCCTGTGACTTCGAGGTCTTCCTCCCAAAGGTAGCCAAGGCTGTGCGGTGGATGGTGTTTCGCAGCTCTTCCCACTTCTGCTTTGCAGATTCTCCTTCTTGTGGTACACCAAGTTCCTTCTCAAAGGTGGAGGCAAACTGCTCAACAAGTTCTGGTTGGGCCATCTTGCTGGTGTCAATCCGTGCCTTTCCAGGCTGTCTAGCACCATGGAATTTCTTCAGCTGCAGCTTGACCTTGCAACACACCAATGAATGGTCTGTGTCACAATCTGCACTCTGGAACGAACGGGTGATTAGCACGTTCTTCAGTGAGGTGCGCCTGGTCAGGATCAAGTCCAGCTGGTGCCAGTGCTTTGAGTGCGGATGTCGCCAGGAAACCTTGTGTTGGGGCTTGGTCTTGAAGAATGAGTTTGTGATGCACAGATCGTGATATGTGCAGAACTCGAGCAGCCGTTGTCGGTTGTCGTTTATTCTGCCTACGCCAAATGGTCCAAGACAGGAGGGCCAGGAGTTGTGGTCAGCACCCACTCTGGCATTGAAGTCTCCAAGGCGAATGAGTTGTTCAGAGTTGGGGATGATTCTGACAGTTGTTGCGAGATTCTCGTAGAACTCGTCTTTTGCCTCTGGTGTGGCTGTCAGTGTTGGGGCATACACACTGACGAGGGTGACTGGGCCTTGAGTGGTGTTGAGGCGGAGGGTGAGGAGTCGTGCAGAGCCATTGCTGCCCGGTTCCACCATCTTCAGCAAGGTGTTCTTCACTGCGAAGCCCACTCCGTGTTCCCTGTGTTCGTCACTGCCCTTTCCCTGCCAGTAGAACGTGTAGTCCTTCTCTCTCAGTGTGCCTGCGTCAGCCAACCGTGTTTCCTGGAGAGTGGCGATATCCACTCCCAGTCTCTTCAGCTCATTATTGATGATGGCAGTCTTCCTGGTGTCGTTGATGTCCTTGAGGTTAGCAGTGAGACCTGTCATCATAGTGCGGACATTCCAAGTTCCCAGTTTTAGAGTTGGTCTCTTTTGTTTTTTTTGTTTTGCCTGGTGCGAAGGTTCTCAGCCTGCTGTTCGGACTTCTCCTCATCCCCATGCACCCAATGAGGAAAGCAAGCTGTGGCGGGACAACACCTTATTGGCTGGGGGCTGCCCAGCTTGAGGCGGGCGGTAGCTGTCCAGTGAGATCCGATGATCCCTCCCACCGTCGGAACAACCCCTGGTGCTGCGCTCTACGCCAATTGAGCGGTGGCTTATAACTGGTAACTGTCATTCCCCGTGTTTTGTCTACGCCAAAGGCGAAGCTGGAGTGTCCTCTCCAGTGATCCGGTGTTCTACCTTCCAGCGTTGGTAGGATTCAAGCCTGGGCAGGAAGATATGGAGGACAAGATGTTGCCCATGCAGCATGTCCCCCCTCTCCACGTCACTGATGAATCCAAAGGAACAGCAGGGCTGCTACAGTTTGGCACCAGCGCCATTGCAGGAGCTGCCAGAACGATGTTGAGCACAACAGAGAACTGCCTTACGGGCTCCGACTCCGGATTTTTCCTCAGGGTTGACTTCCGAAGCCTTTCCCGTGACCGGGTGTACCGCAAGGCAGCGGAGGTTTGAAATCAGGGTTTACCTTCCCCTAGATGGGCTACCTTCCCAGGTTGACGAGCCACCATCTACCCGAAGCATCTGGTTTTAAGGCGCCAGAGATCCGCCCTCGCCCCTTCTCCTATTAGTAAAAGCAGTTCCGCCGGGCTTAGAGACTAAACCACACGGGCAGGCTAGGAGTTGGACTTAGTTGTCAGAGGTTTTTCCAAGACGCATGCCATAAGGAGCATTTTATGAGCACTGGGAGCTTAACCCCAGTGCCACTCCTGGCTATGACAACCTTTACACATGCTATTTCATAACAAATTCATTACGTGAATATTCTCAAGTACATTACTTAAACGAGAAAAAAATCTTACCTCGGAATGTGTCTTCCGATCACTAATTGCTGTAATCGGGGCCGATTGTGATGAACTTTGATTAACTGGCATCTGAATTTGACCGTGTCCATCGATCGTTTTGAATGCAGCACGAGCGAGTAGTTCGATCTCCTTGTAGCCACAATTTTGAGATGTTTCTGTTTTGAACAGTGTTCAACTAAGGCAACACAACCACGAGATCCATAACTCAAGAAATCGTTGCAATAAACACACTGGGCTTTCCCTGGTACTTCGCATTTCGCTATGAAGTCGGCCATTTTTTCAACCACAACTTCGGTATTTTTACCGATCTTTACAGTCATTGACACAGTTTTTTCGAGCCATTCCCAACGAAACTTGTTCCTTATCCCTTTGTCGATTTCTAAAATTCTTGCTTTGTTGTCTTTCGTGAGTTTTAGGTTCACCATTTTCACGAAATCGGGAAAACTCAGTTGATTGAACTGTCCGCTATTTGCATTTCGCTCCGCGTGTTGGATATGACAAAGGAAATCTTAACAAAATCGCCGATTGGTTGCTTCAATAAGTATCAGCCAATCAGTGGCCTTGTTACATTACATTACTGATCTCGCTGGGTTGCGAGGTGGATTTTAGCAGCCGATCGAAAATACGACTCGCCGCTCATAACAGACCCCCCCCCCCCCAAAAAAAAAATTCTCCTCGAATTTAGACGATTCATGAGAATGACCCTAGACATGATCAAATCCGAGGAATTCCGTGGATCCGCGGAGGATTCTCATCCCTGCTCGTGAGCAAACTGCTCCAGTTGTCTCAGGTTTGAAGGGTGCCTTCTCCAGACGTCATGTTTCAGCTCCTTCCACAGATGTTCAATAGGATTTAGATCAGGGCTCACAGAAGGCCACTTTAGAATAGTCCAATGTTTTGCTCTTAGCCATTCTTGGCTGTTTTTAGCTGTGTGTTTTGGCTCATTATCCTGTTGCAAGATCCATGACCTGCGACTAAGACCAAGCTGTCTGACACTGGCCAGCACATTTCTTTCTAGAATACCTTGATAGTCTTGAGATTTCATTGTACCCTGCACAGATTCAAGACACCCTGTGCCAGATGCAGCAAAGCAGCCCCAGAACATAACAGAACCTCCTCCATGTTTCACAGTAGGGAGAGTGTTCTTTTCTTGGTATGCTTCATTTTTGCGTCTGTGAACATAGAGCTGACGTGCCTTGCCAAAAAGTTCCAGTTTTGTCTCGTCTGTCCACAGGACATTCTCCCAGAAGCTTTGTGGCTTGTCAACATGCAGTTTGGGAAATTCCAGTCTGGCTTTTTTATGATTTGTTTTCAACAGTGGTGTCCTCCTTGGTCATCTCCCATGAAGTCCACTTTGGCTAAAACAACGACGGATGGTGCGATCTGACGCTGATGTATCTTGACCTTGGAGTTCACCATGAATGTGTTTAGAGGTTGTTCTGGGCTCTTTTGTTACCATTCGTATTATCCGTCTCCTCCTGCGGCCACGTCCAGGGAGGTTGGCTACAGTCCCGTGGATCTTAAATTTCTGAATAATAAAATTCTGAATAATAATAATAAAAAAGTTGAATGCAACTGTAGTCAAAGGAACATCAAGATTCTTGGAGATGGTCTTATAGCCTTTACCTTTAACATGCTTGTCTATAATTTTCTTTCTAATCTCCTGAGACAACTCTCTCCTTTGCTTCCGCTGGTCCATGTTTAGTGTGGTACACACCATGTCACCAAACAGCACAGTGACTACTTGTCACCCTTTAAATAGGCCGACTGACTGATTACAAGTCTGTAGACACCTGTGATGTTAATTAGAGGTCACATCTTGGTTGAACATGTCCCTCTGGTCACATTATTTTCAATCTTTTCTAGGGGTACCATCATTTTTGTCCAGGCCTGTTTCATGAGTTTGTTTTTTAAAATAATTCTGTTGAACCACAATTCAAAAGCATTGTCTGATTTTCATTGGTTAATTTTCATAGAACTTTTATTTATTACCACTTTTGTCAGATTCAAGTTATTTCTGTGACCACTGTGGGTTTTTCTTTCATTAACAGAGGGGTACCAACAATTTTGTCCATGTCTGTATAAGCAAGTATTTCTGCATGCCTGTAGAAAGCAGGTGTAACCAAGGGTGTAAGCAAGCACATCAGCACTCATTCAGTGATTCCTGCCTTTGATCTTTGATAGTGTCATAGTGAGTCCTATGATCGTTGATGATGTCATAGGGAGTCCTATGATCGTGAGTCATGCCTGCGTTAAATCTTTGAAGATGCCCTCAGTCCTATGATCTTTGACGATGGCATAGTGAGTCTTACTGCATTTGATCCTGGTTTAAATTAGTGTGTCCTATTCTTAATCGGGTGATGAGTATCTCTTCTTTGGTGAGTGATGGTCTATATGACATCATAAAGACATAAGGCAGGCATCATAGGACATCAAGCCTACATCATAGGTAGCCAGTCCTACTGTCTATATGATGGCCTTGATGGCACTGTGCCAAGTCTCGTTCCTCTTAGTCCATAGGGAATGAGTCAGGGGAAATCTTTAATGAGCAGCCCTTGTATAAGGTGCTGAAAATAAATAATGTTTTCCAAAGTTAGGACCCATATAAACAAGTAGAAGGGGGGGGCAACTTTGGCTCTCTATTAACAGTCACTAAGCATTTGAACTGCTATTTTACACTTCATTTAAGAAAGTATAGGTGCAGTGCCTTTAATAAGCAGCCACGATTGCTCATGCATACACTACCGTTCAAAAGTTTGGGGTCACCCAGATAATTATTTTGTGTTTTCCATGAAAAGTCACACTTATTTACCACCATGAGTTGTAAAATGAATACAAAATATAGTCAAGACATTGACAAGGTTAGAAATGATGATTTGTATTTGAAATAATAATTTTTTCCTTCAAACTTTGCTTTCGTCAAAGAATCCTCCACTTGCAGCAATTACAGCATTGCAGACCTAACATGATTGCACAAGGGTTTTCTAATCATCCATTAGCCTTCTGACGCAATGAGCAAACACATTGTACCATTAGAACACTGGAGTGATAGTTGCTGAAAATGGGCCTCTATACACCTATCTAGATATTGCACCAAAAACCAGACATTTGCAGCTAGAATAGTCATTTACCACATTAGCAATGTATAGAGTGTATTTCTGATTAGTTTAAAGTTATCTTCATTGAAAAAAAAGTGCTTTTTTTTTCAAAAATAAGGAAATTTCTAAGTGACCCCAAACTTTTGAACGGTAGTGTATGTCCACATTACTGTCTTTGCCACCACCACAAATAGAAAATCTTAATTCTGTGGGAAAACACTGGCAGCAAATGCAACAAAAATTACATTATACAAGTACAGTGGCTCCTGTTTCATCTGCATTTTATCTACTCACTGAGCGCTGCAGAGTTTTTGCCAGGCCTCGTGATATTTCACTGGCTCAGTTTGAAGAGTGGCAGCCTCCAACTCTGCAGAGTCTATGTACTGTAATAACAACAAACAAAACCAGTTGGAAAGAGCTCCATGGACACCAGCTGTTTAAATACAAAAAGATGCAATGCATGATTCAACAACAAAATTTCTAGTAACAACACAAACTACAGAAGAGTTATTCCAAATCTGGAAACCACGAGGAATAAATGAGTCCAAACCTTGATGTCTAGCTTGTGATTGATGGCAAGGGCTGAATGTTCTAAGGCCTTAATGACAGATGCGTAGGAGTCAGATAACTTTGTGTATTTTCCCACCAAAGCAATAGAAATCTTCTCCAAGAGACGGTCAGATCTGAAAAGAGAGGAAGACGATTCAGTGCAGTGACACCTGGGCTGTCTCTCATTTATTAACATGCAACAGTAACACCAAATGGAATGCAAAAGTAACTGAGAGATATTTTCTGACCAGAGTTCAACATGCTTTGGTCTGCAATACAGAAAATGTTGCAATATTTGGGCAACTGGCAACCTTTTCAGTCCTAGTCTGTTACATTTTCTCAGACTTTCTCACCTATCAGCCAACTCTTTCCACTTTGTGAGCAGCTTTCTGGCTCTCATCTTCACTGGAAGGTCCAGTCGTTCACAGAGATAGTTCACAACACCCTGGTCCTCCAGCAACAGGGGAACTCGATAGAGTGAGGAGACGTCATGGACACAGATCACCTGGAAAGAACGTGAAAACGTTAATTTTTTCAGTTATGGTATATATTATGTAGTGGCTTTCATACTGAGCTTGTTTCAATTAAAGCCCTCTAGGGGAAAAATATAACTGAATGTTTGGGGGTTTGTGTTACATGGGGATGAAAATGTGCTATTTTAATCAAATTATGATCAAATCAGACTAATAACCTAATCTTGGCTTTGGCAGCCTCTTCTACAGAAAGAAATGGTAAATGGCATTCACTTGTATAGCACTTTTTCTCATCTCTGGATGACCAAAGCGCTTTACAGATCCTGCCATCTACCCATTCACACGCTGATGGTAGTGGAGCTGCCATGCAAGGTGCTGGCTTGATCCACCAGGAGCAACTGGGGGTTCAGAGTTTTGCTCAAGGACACTTTGGCATGCAGACTACAGAGACAGCAGGAATCAAACCACTGATCCTCCGTTCAGAAGTCGACCACATTACACCTGCGACACAGCCATCCCAAGAACCATTTCGAACAATTTTTTCTGAAAAAATTGCATGTGTATACACAATATGTTTAAAACCTTAAAATGAACCTCAAAGTATAAACTGGGCTGTCAACATTATCTGTAGGCATTTTTTCTTGTTAAATATTAAACTTTTCTTTCAGAAATGGCTTTTTTCTTGTAATTTCTTGCAACTTTTTCTCATTTTTGTGAATCAATTTGATATTTTCCCTGTGTTAGGTTTCTCTCATAAATTTGCTGCTTTTCATTATTTTTAACCTTTTTTTTCTCAATTTTATTACATTTTCTTAAACAATTGTTAACTTTTTTTTTCATTTGTCTGTTTAGCAGGATAATAAATTATAGATTTCAGTGATGCAGCTTTCACAGAAGTGACTACATTTTGGAGTCAATCTGGTTAACAACACAATTTTTTCTTCAAAGCCTCGTTAGTCTCGACAAGTGTACACATATTTTGTCTTGTTTAATCAACAATTTAAAAATAAACAGATTGCAATGATGAATCCAAGTGATTGAATAGCTTACATTGATTGCAGATAATTCATCATAAAACTGTAATCATTTTTCTGTCTTCATTCTAGCTGAAAAGAACATTAGATTGTGTGCTGGCACAATATGTAAAAAAAAAAAAAAAAAAAAAAACCTGAATTTTCATTAAGGGAATGTGGATTTATGCAAGTGCACAGAATACAGTATGTGTACGTATCAGTCAGGATCGGATATGGATCCAGACACTGTGAAAGCCACATGTGGTTCCAGAGCTGCAGGTTGGAGACCCCTGACCTGATCTAATAACAGAACTGATCTTGCAGTTTTGTTTTGTTTTAGCAGTAGTAACATGATAACCCCACAACTGCAGGAAAAAGGGTGATTACATGACCCGCACTAATGGATCAGCAGTTTTAGCAGCAGCAGCAGCCTCCACTGTACAGAGTATAAAGAGTGACTGTGTCTGAATTATTCTACTTCACCTGGGTGGGCTCCACATGACAAAACATTGAGATTTTCTCCTTGACAGATGTTTCAAGGGGAGTTACACAGCGGCACATAATCTGAACGAAAGAAAGATACATGTCAGTACAATTTAAACTGATAAAATAAAAATGGCATACAGTACTGCACAAAAGTCTTGAGTCACCCCACATTTCTTAACTTTGTGTTTCCAAGGAGCTAGACTATATTGTATTTTTTAATGGAAATGAACAATAGCTGTCCAGGCTTTCTAAAGGTCTTTCAAAGTTTTTCTTTTGATGTTAGCCTTTTTTCCCCTCCAGTCATTCTCAGACTCATCCTTGTACCTAAAATACGACATGAAAGATGCATCTGGTCCTTCAGGTGATCTGTTAAGTATGTACAGTAGATAAGCCGAAAAAAAGAAGCTTAGTAAGCAAGCTCACATACCCCATGCATCTGCATATCAGGGGCCTCTAATGAGAACTGTGATCAACATAAAATGGCCGGGGAAAAAAACAGTCTCCCTCCCCGAAAATAAAACCCCTCATTTGAGTCAGAGTTCCTGTATAAATAGGAAGTTGATCCAATCAGACATGTAGACGCTATAGCGGAGACAACGTAAAATGGAGTGGGGAAATGGTACAATCCCACCTCCCCCCAAAAACAGACCTCCTTATTAGAAGAGGTTTGAAGTGAATCTGATCAGAAATGTAGAAGTTATAGCGGCAACATACAGTGGGGTAAAAAAGTATTTAGTCAGCCACCAATTGTGCAAGTTCTCCCACTTAAAAGATGAGAGAGGTCTCCAATTTTCATCATAGGTATACCTCAACTATGAGAGACAAAATGAGAAAAAAAAATCCAGAAAATAACATTGAAGGATTTTTAAAGAATTTATTTGCAAATTATGGTGGAAAATAAGTATTTGGTCAATAACAAAAGTTCATCTCAATACTTTGTTATATACCCTTTGTTGGCAATGACAGCGGTCAAACGTTTTCTGTAAGTCTTCACAAGGTTTTCACACACTGTTGCTGGTATTTTGGCCCATTCCTCCATGCAGATCTCCTCTAGAGCAGTGATGTTTTGGGGCTGTCGCTGGGCAACACGGACTTTCAACTCCCTCCAAAGATTTTCTATGGGGTTGAGATCTGGAGACTGGCTAGGCCACTCCAGGACCTTGAAGTGCTTCTTACGAAGCCACTCCTTCGTTGCCCGGGCGGTGTGTTTGGGATCATTGTCATGCTGAAAGACACAGCCACGTTTCATCTTCAATGCCCTTGCTGATGGAAGGAGGTTTTCACTCAAAATCTCACGATGAATGGCCCCATTCATTCTTTCCTTTACACGGATCAGTCGTCCTGGTCCCTTTGCAGAAAAACAGCCCCAAAGCATGATGTTTCCACCCCCATGCTTCACAGTAGGTATGGTGTTCTTTCTCCTCCAAACACGACAAGTTGAGTTTTTACAATAAAGTTCTATTTTGGTTTCAACTGACCATATGACATTCTCCCAATCCTCTTCTGGATCATCCAAATGCTCTCTAGCAAACTTCAGACGGGCCTGGACATGGACTGGCTTAAGCAGGGGGACACGTCTGGCACTGCAGGATTTGAGTCCCTGGCGGCGTAGTGTTACTGATGGTAGCCTTTGTTACTTTGGTCCCAGCTCTCTGCAGGTCATTCACTAGGTCCCCCTGTGTGGTTCTGGGATTTTTGCTCACCGTTCTCATGATCATTTTGACCCCACGGGGTGAGATCTTGCGTGGAGCCCCAGATTGAGGGAGATTATCAGTGGTCTTGTATGTCTTCCATTTTCTAATAATTGCTCCCACAGTTGATTTCTTCACACCAAGCTGCTTACCTATTGCAGATTCAGTCTTCCCAGCCTGGTGCAGGTCTACAATTTTGTTTCTGGTGTCCTTTGACAGCTCTTTGGTCTTGGCCATAGTGGAGTTTGGAGTCTGACTGAGGTTGTGGACAGGTGTCTTTTATACTGATAACGAGTTCAAACAGGTGCCATTAATACAGGTAACAAGTGGAGGACAGAGGAGCCTCTTAAAGAAGAAGTTACAGGTCTGTGAGAGCCAGAAATCTTGCTTGTTTGTAGGTGACCAAATACTTATTTTCCACCATAATTTGGAAATAAATTCTTTAAAAATCAGACAATGTGATTTTCTGGATTTTTTTTCCCCTCATTTTGTCTCTTATAGTTGAGGTATACCTATGATGAAAATTGGAGACCTCTCTCATCTTTTAAGTGGGAGAACTTGCACAATTGGTGGCGGACTAAATACTTTTTTGCCCCACTGTAATAGAACCCCTCGTCAAAAAGAAGAGCGTGAAGGCAAAGCCAAAGATTAAGTGGGGGAAGTTACAGAAGGAAGTAGGTCACACAGAGTTCAGGAAGGAGTTGATACAGGCTCTGGGTGGTAGGGAAGAATTACCAGACGACTGGGAAAGTACAGCAAAAGTATTGAGGGAAATGGGTAGAAAGGTATGTGGCGTATCCAGTGGACAGAGAAAGGAAGACAAGGAGACTGGAGGGTGGAATGAGAATGATGATTTCATGCCAAGAAAGAGTACTACAGAAGCAATGTTTGTTCTAAGAGTGTTGATGGAGAAGTATAGAGAAGGTCAAAAGGAGATGCACTGTGTCTTTGTGGATCTAGAGAAAGCATATGAAGGGGTGCCAAGAGAGGAAGTGTGGTACTGTATGAAAAAGTCAGGAGAGGCAGAGAAGTATGTGAGGGTGGTGCAGGGCGTGTATGAGGACAGCGAGACAGTGGTGAGGTGTGCTGTAAGAGTGGCAGATGGGTTCAAGGTAGGGGTGGGGTTACATCAGGGATCGGCTCTGCCCTTCTTGTTTATCATGGTGATGGACAGGCTGACAGATGAGGTCAGACAGTAGGGGTGGGCGATATGGCCTAAAAATGATATCACGTTATTTCTGTGAATTTTCACAATAACGATATTCTTCATGATATCACAGAATACAGTTTTTTCAGTTAAATTCATATAGTACAGTTTCACAGGCCAGCGTTAATTATGTTCAACATATTCAGTAAAAACAAAAACTCTTATTTCTCCAGTTTATAAAGAGCAGTTTAGAATGTGTTTCAAACTTTTTTTGTTCTGTATCAAATATTATAAACCACCACATCTTAAGTGCACTTAGGGGTGGACTGGGACAAAAATTCAGGCCGGGAATTTGACTTCATCCTAGGCCACCCTGTTGTTGGAAACCAGAAACCACCAGTTTTAGTAGGCCAACATTTTAAAATAATAGGTTTCAAACTAGTTATAAATGTAATTATAACCTTCAGCTGGGAGGAAAATTAAAAATTTGGATTTTAATAGTTAACTGATCTACTGATTATTAAAACAACTGACTGACTAATCTTCATTTTAATGTTGTGCTGCTTCTGATTTCTTTACCTTTTCCGACTAAATACACAAGGTAAGAGGCTTTAGGTAAAAAGTTACAATTCTGCATGAAAAAGGTCACAAATTTGTCACCAAAAACACAATTTTTTTTAAAAAAAATGTACCTTTATGAAAAGATGTTTAAAAAATGATAAAACAAATTTAGGGGAGAACGGTAACAAGCAGATGAGACTAAAGTTGGTACTGCAGACTACATATAGCCCATAGTTTTGAAAATTATAAAGGATTTTCTTAAAACATCTGAATAGTCCTGAAAACATTGCCTTATGAAGGTAAGAGCAATTTAGCTATGGTTAATGCAACCTATTTATTACATTTAAAAACGTAAACCCTAAACTACAGTATAAGCAGCGACAGCAGTATAATATAACCACAGAAACTCATTCACCACATTACTTCTGTCTTCATCTCATTTCTATGCTCTGGGGCATGAGGGGGTTTTGGTCATTTTAACATATTAAATTAATTTAGTCTATTATTTCACCGGGTCAGGAAGAAGGTCTCAGTAAAACAGGGAGGGAGTGGGCTTATTTCAAAGTATTATTTCATCATTTGGCCTACCTGTCAGCCGTTTCCCCGAAACAAGACATTTCTGCTGGTAAATGACCGCTGCGTCAGACCTCCCGTCTTTCTCGCTCTCTCTCAGTTTACCCATGTTAGAAATCTCCGTTGCACAAACAAGTCCTGGGGCTGTTAATGGATTTTTTTTTTTCTTCTTTCAGTTGGTTGGATCAATCAATCTGGAGCAGCCACAAGGGAACGAAAATAAACCTCTGGACACTTTAGAGTCTGGACGTCAACAACACTGCTTCAGGGTGAAGTAAAAATTTTCACTGAAGCCGTGTTATTGATGTGCGAAAAAAAAATGGGGGCGGATTATCTGCATCGCTGCACCGTTGTTTTTAAAGATGGCAGCAGTCTGAAACAGCCTTAAAACTAAATTACTTCCTCACAACTAGACGCAGACGTTCCAAGCACAGAGCGCCGTCTCTCACGCCATGTTTGTTTTGTCATTTCTATGGTAATGCGTAACTTCCGTTGGTAGCGTAACGGACCCCAAGTATCGCGATATTCATTTTTACACTGGTATCAAAAATTATACCGGTATTATCGTTAATGATATGACATGGCACAACCCCATCAGTCAGGTCAGGCAGAAGTCTCCGTGGACCATGATGTTTGTAGACAACATTGTGATCTGTAGTGAGAGTAGGGAGCAGGTGGTAGAGAACCTGGAGAGATAGAGGTATGCACTGGAGAGAACAGGAATGAAAGTCTGTAGAAGCAAGACAGAATATATGAGTGTGAATGAGAGGGAAGCAGGTGTGACGGTGAAGATGGAAGGAGTAGAGGTAGTGAAGGTAGACGAGTTGAAAAGTCAACCATCCAAAGCAATGGAAAATGTACAAGAGAGGTGAAGAAGAGAGTGCAGGCAGGGTGGAGTGGCTGGAGACGAGTGTCAGAGGTGATTTGTCACAAAAGCGTAGCAGCAAGAGTGAAAGGGGAAGATTTACAAGATGGTAGTGAGACCTGCGATGATGTATGGTTTGGAGATAGTGTCGCTGACAAAAAGACAGGAAATGGAGCTCGCAGATTTGAAGATGCTAAGATTTTCATTGGGAATGACAAGATTAGGAATGAGTACATGAGAGGGACAGCTCAGATTGAGCGGTTTGGAGACAAAGTATGAGAGGCAAGGCTGAGATGGTTTGGACATGTGCAGAGGAGGGATAGGGGAGATACTGGACAAAGGATGTTGAAGATGGAGCTGCCAGGCAGGAGGAAAAAAAGAAGACCACAGAGAAGATTCATGGATGTAGTGAAGGAGGACAAAGGGAGGGTTGGTGTTACAGAGGAAGATGCAACGGATAGAGTGAGATGGAGACAGATGATCCGCTGTGGCGACCCCCACAGGGAGCAGCCGAAAGAATAATAATAATATTACACCAGTTAATGGCTACATCTTGACAGAGAACAGAATAAAAGGCAACGTTAGGATGTCCTTCAAGAAGCCTGGAAAACTATTCATGGAGTCTACTGAAAGAATTTATGAAATACGCTGAAGAATGAAGATGGTCAAACCAGTTCTTGACTTTCAACCTAGTTAGAACAGCACAAAATGTTTCTGCCTTATACAGTGTACTATAGTTCCATTTACAATTCCATTGTTCAATCAAAAAAAGGAAGGGTTGGCTCAAGACTTCAGCAAAGTAAGATTTGGATTGCCTTTATCACCAGACAAACCCGAGACAAAGGATCTACTAGTAAAGGAAAGTGATGAATTTGATTACACTCACCAAATCTGGAGATAAGCCCAAACCTCTGAGCTCTCTGACACTGTTCTGGGTCGGCTTGGTTTTCTGCTCTCCTGTTGTACTGGGCTGGAGAACAAAGGGAATAATAAATTTGATCATGACTGTCTATGCAAAAAAGTTAGATAGGATGCTTTTCAATCCAAACAATTCCCCTTAATTTTGCTTTTATGCTTAAACAGATGATTATTTTAATTGATATCTGTAAGGTTAATATTTTAAATATTAGGAAAAACTTGCTGCAAGTTTGAAGGACTAACTACAGTGACAAGACATTTAACTGACATCTAACAAAAACTGGAAAAGACTAAATATGATGGTCCCACAGCTCCTGTGAAGCATGAATGCACATGGCTCCTTCAACAACTGTACCTGTGGTATCAAGCTAACATGAATATTGCAGAAATTCTCCCTCTTCACTTTGAACTGGAACTGTCTGAAGGCTTCGATGAAAGGCATGCTCTCGATGTCGCCTACTGTGCCTCCCAGCTGTTGACACAAAATATGGGCTTAGAACACAGGCCTGCATGCATGAATGCACAGGTTAGTGTGCGGCACCTCATGCTAAAAACCTGGCAAGCACTGATCCCATAACGCTGTCAGCTCCGGTTTGAAAAATAGCACATGAGGAGGACTGCTGGCGGGAGGTTCATAATCTAATGTGGGTTATGAGGAATAAAGACTTCGTGGCTTAATAATTAATGTTGAAACAATTCTGTACTATATACTTTGGAACAAACACTATAACAATGATTAATGTTGACTACATGAAAGATTTAGTTTACTTCTATTATATTTCTAAAGGCTGGAAATAGCAAGTCTTACAAGGGCAGGTGTAAAGCCTCTATCTGAGAAATCCATTTTAAAATTGCTCAATTTTCCACTTATTTATAATACAAGTTTCTCTGTATTACTAACACGCTTATTTTACATGTCCCTTTCCTCATGTGTCAATATTTTTCTTCTTCATTTTTGCTTCAGGTAACAATGGCTCAGATAATTCATTCATTTTTATTTCTAGGTCACAAGACAGGAGTATCCAGCTCACAAATAAGCTTCAAAATGTTATTTAAATGCAGTGGAGAAGAAAGCACTGTAATGTGTAATGTCTTTAGGAATGACGGCGTATAAATCAGGCTATCTGCAGGTTAAAGGAAGTTAAATTTAGGTCATTTTAAGACCTATTTAAAGACTGCTTGATCAAATTTAAGACCTTAAATGAAGTATTCACTTAAACTGAAATTTCCACAAACTGTCAGGTTTTACTTAAAGCAGCTCATGTAAATTTTTCACCCCCCCCCCCCCCCCCCATAATCAGTGTTACTGCTGGATACAGTGGTTGACAATGCTAATTTGGGGGGGGGGGTGCAATTTTTGGGCAAAGCTCATTGGAAATTGGGCTTTTTCTCAAACATTGGTAATATTTATCTCAAATTTGCAACTTTAGCCTTATATTGCTGACACATTTTTCTTCTAATTTTAAACTTTTTTCCAATAAAAAATTTGTGACTTCATAAATTTAGTACAATTTTTTCATGCAAATTTGTGAGATATTTTTTTTCCAGTTTTGACTCAATTTTTTTTTTTTAATTTTCCAGACGCTTCTCATTAATATGATTCTTTTATAGTTGCAAAAAAGCAAAAAAAAAATAAAATAAATTTTTTTTTTACAAATCTGAACATAAAGGTTTCACTCACTGAATAACCCAAGAAAATATACTGTAACAATCTTCTTCAACACGGCGGTCATTTTAAGAAGATGGTTTTAAGGACTGATGGTCATTTTTAAGGGTAGCATCTCATGGAACGGCAAATGCTGATGACCATAGAGATTTGTTGATCCACAACTTTTCTGACGAATGTTGGCTGAAATCTCACTGGATGTTTGACACCAAGATTCGAGTTGTATGGTCTCTACTTATCTATGGCTATGAATGCTGGACAATCAGCATGAAAATGGAAAAAAAGACTCAAAACAGGAGAAATGTGGTTTCTGAGAAGAATTTTCCATATTTCTTGGACCGAGAAAAAGTCAAACAAAGACGTACTACAAACAGCAAACCCAAAACAAACATGTTTCCCAATGATCCGAAAAAGACAGTTAAAGTTTAATAATAATAATGGTAATAATGCATCAAACTTATATAGCACTTTTCATAGACACTCAAAGATGCTTTACAATGGATACATTATTCATTCACTCCAGACAGACAATAGCAGTGGTAAGCTACTACTGTAGCCACTGCTGCCCGGGGGCAGACTGACGGAAACGTGGCTGCCAATCCATGCCAACAGCCTCTCCGACCACTACTGAACATTTACACACATTTATGCCCAGTGTCATGGACACTGAAGGCAAGGTGGGTAAAGTGTCTTGCCCAGGGACACAACGGCAGGATGTCTGGGGAGAGCGGGATTTGAACCACCAACCCCTCTGGTTATTAGACAACCCGCGCTGCCTCCTGAACCACTGCGCCCACATTTCCCTCCTCCGTTCCATTTTTTTTTTTTTTTTTTTTTGCTGAGCACCAAACTGGATGGCAGGAAGTTCCATTTCCATATGGTCTTTGGCATGACCTGGCCAGGACTTGAACCCCAACCTCCCGATTGTGGGGCGGATGCTCTAGGCCACCACTCCGGTCACTTTTTGGTCACACAGTCAGAAATGATGGACTAGAAAAGTTAACACTATGCGGTACAAGAGCACAACATCTAAGATAGACCAGACACACTGACAACAGAGAGGACTGGAGGACAATGACAGTCGATGTGGTGCATGCACCAGACAGGACACTTGAGGTTCAGGTTCAGGTTCAGGTTCCTTTATTTGTACCCGTAGGTAGATTTGTTTTGCAGTCAGGTGACATCCACATTTACAAACCACAATTACATTCAACATGAACACAAACACAGGCACACATGTAGCTGATTATAAACATGATGAAAGTGCTCAAGTCCACCAATCAGGGCATAGGACAAAGAGATAAGACAAAAAACAAAGAGATAAGAGAGAAGGGTCATATTAAAAAGTTAAAGACTAGTCAAAGAGGTTAAAAACTCAAAAGTCTAAAACCCAATAAAAGATTTAGAACCCAAATAAAAAAACCTACAAAAATAAGTAAATATAAAATAAAATTAATAAATAGGTAACTAAATTATGTGCAATATATTGTTACATCTTGTTCAATTCTTTAACAGCAGCAGGAACAAAGCTGCTTTTGTAGCACTGGGTTTTACTTTTTGGGACAGCAAACCTCCATCTGGAGGGAAGAAGCTGAAAGTGGCAGTGCAAAGGGTGGGAGTCATCATTTAAAATGGAGGTAGCAATCCTCTGTACCTGTCTGGTGTACAAGGATGTCAGGCTCAGCTGTGACTCACCAAGCAAACGACTGGACCATCTAACTACCTGATCCAAGGATTTCCTCTGTTTCAGTTTTATCTGACCAAACCATGACACTAAAGAAAAGGATAAAACAGATTCAATAAAAGCCCAATAAAACATTGTCATTATGGTTCGGTCAGCTTGGAAGCGTGCAAGTTTCCTTAAACAATGCAAATGTTGCTGACCCTTTTTGCACACCCTTTCACAGTTCTCTTCAAAGTTTAAATTACTATCAATAATCGTCCCAAGATATTTGTAGGATTGTACACATTCAGTGGTCTGGCCTTTTAGTACAGTGACTTCGTGCCTGGGAGTTTTCCTCCTAAAGTCAATAATCATATCTTTAAGTTTTTGTTGTATTCAGCTGCAGGTAGGAATCCTCACACCAGTGAACAAAATCATCAACTACTGGGCCGTGGCCACTCTCACCATCCTGGAGGAGACTGACAACAACGGAATCATCAGCATACTTTATAATGTGTCTGTTGTCATGTCTGCTCCGACACATGTTTGTGTACAGGATGAAGAATAGTGGTGACAACACACACCCCTGAGGAGAGCCAGTAGAAGAACACTTTTGGTCAGACAATGTACCATTGCCCCTTACTCTCTGCGTCCTGTTGGTTAAAAAATCCAGAATCCAGCCCACCAGATTATTACTCAAATCAAATTGCTGCAGGAGCCTTTCAACTAAAATATGAGGTTGGATTGCATTAAAGGTGGAAGAAAAGTCCACAAATAAAAGCCTGGCGTGTGTCCCATTAAAATCCAGATGTTCAAAAAGCATGTTAAACAGAGTGACAGTGGCATCCTCTACTCCTCTGTGAGGCCTATAGGCAAACTGCAAAGGATCCAATGCATGCTCAGTCTGCTTTAGGACCTCAGATCTGACCAGTTTTTCAAAAATTTTCATTAAAATTGAAGTCAAAGCAACTGGTCTAAAATCATTTATCGTTTTAGGACAGCTGGATTTTGGAATGGGGACAACCACAGCATCTTTCCAGATCTTAGGCACATGTTGTGTCTGTAAGGACTTATTGAAAATGTAGTGAAATACAGGACTCAGCTCATGTGCACAGGACTTTACCAAGCACCCACATACATTATCAGGGCCCTGACTTTTGTTCACTTTTACAGTACATAATGCCCTTTTAACATCCTGCACCTCAATATTAAAGTGCTGATTGTCTTTGAGTTTCTGTTTCAAACCTTGGGTTTCTGTGCTAAAATCAAAGGAGTACAAAACAACCATAAAAACAATTAAGAGCATTAGCCAGCTCTGTGTCAGCTCTTTTGTGGCAACCTGCAGCTCAGAAACAACCCCCTGTTTAAAGGCAAGTGCTTTCTTCTGTAAGCAGGATTTAACTATTTTGTAACCCATGGCTTGTTGTTGGGATATATTTTGACACGTTTACGTGGAACGATCATATCTCTACAGAAAGCCATGTATGAGCATGTCACGTCCACTAAAGAGTCCAAATCATCTCCGCAGGACGGTGTGAACACCTCCCAGTCCGTACAGTAAAAGCATTCCTGGAGGCAGTGCACTGAATCCTCTGTCCACACGTTTATGTCTCTGGTCTTCGCCTTGTCTCTTCTGAGAGTAGTTTTATATGTGGGCAGCAAATGTACACAGTTGTGATCTGAGGATCCTAAAGGAGGAAGGGGAATAGATTTATAGGCCCTCTCAATGGATCCATAGCACAGGTCCAATGTCTTTTTTCGCCTGGTTGGGCAGGAGTCATACTGATGAAAGTTTTTAAGTGTCTTCTTTAAAGAAACATGGTTAAAATCCCCAAGGATAAAATTTGGAGCCTCTGGGGAAATTGACTGCAACCGCTGGACCACATCAAAGACGGTGCTGGAGGCGGAGTCAGCATCCGCTCTCGAGTGAATGTACACAGTCGTTATGAAAAGTTGGGGGAACTCGCGGGGTAGATAAAAGGGGCGTAGTGATACGGACAGAAGCTCCACATCTGGTGTACAGATGCGCTCTCTGACCGTGACAGATGTACAGTACCGTTTATTAATACATAAACATATGCCGCCCCCCTGACGTTTCCCCGTTACCTCTTCCTGCCGATACGAGCGAAGTGGGGCTCCAAAGCCGTCAATCCACAGGTCCGCATCCCGGTCATGCGCTGTAAGCCACGTCTCTGTGTAAGCCATGACACAGCAGTTCTTGAAATCCTTCTGATATCGTACATTCCCTTGAATTTCATCCACTTTATTTCTCAGGGATTGTATGTTCCTCATAATAATGGAAGGAAGAGGAATGCGGTTAAGCTGATGCCTCCTCAGGCTTAATCTTACGCCTCCACACTTTCCACATTTGCTCCTCTTGTCTCTCTTTTCATCGCTGTGTCCATGAAAATCTCTTAAAATAAAGTCCGGCAGTTGCAGCACAGATTCAAACACAGACGCTGCATTATCCATGTTTTAATGCAGTAACATGTCTCTGGAATACTGTATTCTTCCCAGCATGATCACGATCGCGCTTACCTCCAAAACAAAGAGCCAGTAGGAAAGAAATGACAAAGACATGAAGGAAATCCATACTGATGGAACCAGGGAGCTCTTCGTTATATAGTCGACAATGATTCAAGGACAAAAACGACACAGAGAATTACGTTGAAACACATTAAAGTGCATCAAAACAAAGACACAGATGTCGAACATTTTTCACCCGCTGCCGGTCGCTGCGTGCGCATGCGCCCATGAAGATGCGCCCACTTGAAGATCTCATCAAGCAGCAAACGCTAAAAAATGTACAAGAATGTTGCGCTTTTTAGGTTTTGTCAGGGTTCGTATAAAGTTGCAAAACAGTTTGTCAATAGTTTTTATGGTTGTAAACAGTTTTGTCCTAAAGGTTCTTAAACAGTTGCTAGTGTTCACTATGTGGCAAACCAAAAAGAACTTTAGCAATATGTATTAAAACTGTTTGCATCTGCTCACAACTATTTTGCAAATGTTTGCAACTGTTTGCAGAAAAATACATTTGCAAAAAAATTGCAACAAGAAAAACTGGTTGCAAACTGGCAACCTTTTACGAACCCTGATGAAACCCAGTAACTCTATAAATTCAAGAAATCTCTTCAGTGTCTGTGTCATGATCATAGGACAGCCTATGAAGTTCCTATGATGTCTGCATCATAGGACATCATGCCTGCCTTGATGTCTTTATGATGTCATATACAGTGATGCCTGCCTTGATGTCTATATGAAGTCCTATAGACCATGATGTCCTATGCCTGCCTCGATGTCTTTATGATGCCATATAGACCATCCCTCACCTGTTGGTTGCAACATCTGTGATTGGTGTCAATGCTGGATGCACTCTCCTGATTCCACAAATCACACTCACACCATCTCACAACGTTTCCATTCACCTTGCGACGTAAGCACTTTCCAGTAAGACCCTGCTTTGCCATGACTGTGAACAAGTCACAGGGCCAGTCTTTACAGCACGCTGGTGTTTTCTGCACAGCACATTTCTTCAGCCATGGCCAATTCTACATTGCCGCGAGCAGAGTTAGCAGATCAAGCAGTCTTCGTATCATATTCTTGCTCAAGATGAAGAAACTAAGCAAAAGTGTTGCTTTCTGAGCAATGTTGTTTTTAAAGAGGTGCTGACAGTAAAAATGTGTAACTTTAAAGAATGGCAGTCTACACTACAAATGTGTAAAATGCCAACCAAAGCACTGATTTTATCCGGATGCTCCAGTTTCTTGGTTTCTACGGGCATGCGCTGGTCTTCCTGAACAAGGTCGAAAGCCACTTTTTGCTCAGATCTATTTTCATGATCCTGTCCATGAACTGGAATTACAACGCACCTATCCCTCAACCAGTGGTCTGAACGAAGAAGAAGAAGAAGAAGAAGACCCAGCAGATGGAGAGCAATAGAATTAGGAGAACTGCTGCACGTCAGAAAAGATGCTGCGAAGATGAAACACCTCAGGTTCCAGCGGTACGCCGCAGGCATGACTGTGAACAACACAGCTGTCTGAGACAGGAGGAGACCCTTCAGCAACGGGCATGCAGAAATACTTGCTTATACTTGGTTTCAACGGGCATGGAAGGGTATGCACGGGTATGTAGTAGTTTGAATAGAAGTCAGAGAGTATTACACAAGTTAGAATTAGGTTTAGGTTCAGTAACAAACAATTACATTCACTAAATATTACACATACTGTATATACAACAGAGAAAATAAGAATTGAACATGTCAACATTTTTCTGATTAAACATATTTCTGATGGAGCCATTGACCTGACATTTTCACCAGATAGTAACAACCCAAGTAATCCATACATCTTCTATATCGAAATATTATTATTATTATTATTATTATTATATCTATAAATTCAAGAAATCTGTGTGTCATGATCATAGGACATCATACCAGTGATGTCTGCATCATAGGACAGGCTATGATGTCCTTATGATGTCTGCATCATAGGACATCAGGCCTGGCTTGATGTCTTTTATGATGTCATATACAGTGATGCCTGCCTTGATGTCTTTATGATGTCATATAGACTGATGCCTGCCTTGATGTCTACATGAAGTCATACAGACCATGCCATCAAGGACGGCCTTGATGTCTTTATGATGTCATATACAGTGATGCCTGCCTCGATGTCTATATGAAGTCGTATAGACCATGATGTCCTATGCCTGCCTTGATGTCTTTATGATATCATATAGACCATCTGGACTCGCGATGCCGTCATATAGGCAAAAGGACCAAGCCGTCATATACACAATAGGACACAGCACTTTAAACCACACCCATTTGAAGCAGTAAATCTGGCAATCTTACAAATATCGTCACTCTGTAAATTCAAGAAATCTCTTGTCAGTTTGTGTGTAAAACCGGAAATCTTACTCATCACCCACTTAACAATAGGACACACTACTTTAAACCACACCCATTCAAAGCAGTACATCATGTCTGTGTGTCACGATCATAGCACATCATAGGATGGCCTATGATGTCTGCATGATGTCCTATGATATCAGGCAACATAGGACTTGCGATGCCGTCATATAGACAATAGGACTCGCTACCTATGATGTAGGCATGAGGTCCTATGATGCCTGCCTTGATGTCTTTATGATGTCATATAGACCATCACTCACCAAAGAAGAGATACTCATCACCTGATTACCAATAGGACACAGCACTTGAAACCGAATGGGAGTTGCCAGAAACAGGAAAGAAGAGATACTCATCACCCGATTAAGAATAGGACACACCAGGATCAAATGCAGGCATCATAGGACTCGCTATGCCATCATCACAAATCATAGGACATAGGACCATTTCCAAGATCAAACGCAGGTATGACTCACGATCACAGGACTCGCTATGACATCATCACAGATCATAGGCCTCACTATGACACCATCAAAAATCAAAGGCAGGCATCACTGAATGAGTGCTGACGTGCTTGCTTACACCTGCTTTCTACGGGCATGCACGGGTATGTACTAGTAAGCACAATGTACATGAACATTCCTCACCATTCTCTGCTTTGTGAAATCTGGGGGTAAGGATATTTAAAGTCTTTATTACTTTTTAAGGACCTACAATCACCCTACTAAATGTACAAAGATAGCTTACCTCTATGACACACACTTGAGGCTCAGACCCATCATCATCTACTGAAATTTTGGCCTGCTTCATTACCCACTCCTGGATGGCATCTGTGATGTGGGGTACCACTGTGAAAAAATATTTTAAAAAGCCATAAATATATGCACTCTCCACTCAAAATTTATATACAAAAATTCAAAATGTGTTGCCGTTTTTGATGCATTGACATAATGGATCTGCAAAACCTGGATGGAATTTAAAAACAGTAACAGCAAATATCAATTAATTTGGATTTTGAGATAATTCCCTCCACACGCAAATGCATGAAATACATTTTTTAATCCAAATCTGTCAATATCCAGATCTACTTTCCAAAGCTAACTGTATTAAAGAAAAACATATAATCAGAATCAGATTTATTGCCATTGTTCATGTAGTACACAAACTAGGAATTTGTCTCTGTGCCATGCTGCAACATTAAAAACATGATGAGATAAAGAGATAAACTAAAAAACTAAAAGACTAAAAACATAAGTGTAGAGTAATAATAATAATAATAATAATAATAATGAGTAATACTAGTCAAGGCAGTTTTAAATAAATTAGCAAGTAGCAGATAATGTGGGGTACCACATAGTGCAGTCGATAATGCAATTATACATTCTATAATTTGCCAATTTGGGATTAATGAAGTACATCCAGTGTTTCCTCTGGCGTAAAGACCTTGGCGCAGTGGCAACATATTTTTCCCGGGGGGGGGGGGGGGCATGCTGGAATATTTTAATTTTATACTATTTATTTCTTCTTAAAATTTTACACAGTAACGTTGCATATGGAACTTACCATTTGAAGTATTGTACAACTGAGGCTTGAATATTTGGCCAGTTGGGGTCCCACCCACACATCCTGTGTTTAGACTTTTTAGTGGTGTTATCCTTCTCTCCTTCCTCTGCCTGAACACTTTTCCTCTCCTTGGCTCCTCTCTTCTGTCTCATCTTGCCCTCTCTGAGCTCTGTCTAATTCAGGTTCTCTCTCTGTCTATGGTGGTATACAAACAGGTTAGAAAATATCAAGTGTCATGTTTTGTCCTGCAGGATTTTTTTTGTCATGGTTTACATAAATGACAAAAATATGTGTAATTTTTGTATTTTTATTCTAGTGTGTTTTTTTTTTTTCCATTGAGAGAGTAGGGAAGGGAAAGAAACATTCATAATAGTAATGTACTCATGCATACTTAAATTATATGATCAGGTGGGTATAGTAATCAGAAATTCTACTCGTACAGCGCTTTGAAATTAATAATTAAAAGTAGACAACCACTTCCGGTTATGGCTGCCACGTAGGACGGACGTGTCTCGCTCTGCTCTGCTCCTGGAGAAAAAAAATCGGCAAATAACTCTCTCATTTGGGACAGAACGTATCCCAGCGTTTGGGCGAGGATATGTCGGCGAAGCCTAAGGCTGGAAAACCAGGTAAAGGAAAAAGCGAGCCGCCGAAACAGTCCAAATTAACGGACTTTCAGGTCTGTGACGCAGCAAATAAAACTCCATATATGGCGGAGAAGGCTGGCAACGGTGCGATGTCTGCGGGGGGAGGCGCAGAGGCGCTGATGGCTGCCATGAGTTCAATGAGAGCGGACTTTTCCTCTAGATTTGATGGGATTATGACAGCGTTGGAAGGAATAAGAAAGGAATTGGGTGACTGTGTAGAACGAACGGCGCAGATGGAGCTCCGTCTCGCTAGTGCTGAAGATGACGTCACCCGTCTTCAATTAAAGGTGCGCACTTTGGGAAAAAAAATAAATCTCTGGAAGATAATATTTTGGATTTGGATTTGGAATCTCGGTCGAGACAGAATAACTTGAGGCTGGTGGGTCTTCCAGAGGAATCAGAAGGTCGGGACGTATGTTCCTTTCTGGAAAAGTGGATTCCGGAGGTGCTGGGCAGCGAGGAGTTGCAATCAGCAGTGGTTCTGGAAAATGCACATCGTATTGGCCCACGGAGAGATAAGGGACCGCCGAGGACCTTAATTATGAAGTTTCTTAGCAACAGAGACAGGATGAAGATCTTCAACGCTGCACGAGCTAAAGGAGAGATTAAACACCAGGACCAGCAGGTGCGGTTCTACCCAGATTTGGCCACAGGAATCCAGCAATTGAGGAAGCAGTTTGATCCCGTACGTAAGGAGCTGCGCAACCTTGGGATTCGTCATGGTGTAATCTATCCTGCGAGACTGCTGACCACGTATGAGGGCAGAACCCACATCTTCAAGACCCCAGAGGAGGCGCAGGAGTTCATCAAGAAGATCAAAGAAGAAGAAGAGACTGGTGGGAGCTAAGCATGAACAAAATATAAGGTAGAATAATTAAGCATTTGCACAGGCATCTGACTGACTTGAAGTAAATAGTAAGTTTACAAAATATAGATTGTATTATATATTAAAAAAACAAAACAAAAACAAAACAAACAAAAAAAAAACTATGATGTACAAAGTTGTTAAAAATTTTGGAGTTAAGTTGGAAAACTACAGAGGAGAGTTAATGTTACGTCATTAAAAGCAGTAGAGTTAGGGTGATTGGGAGGATGAAGAAGGAGTGGCTTAGGCTGTTCCCCGTGGGTGTGGAACGGTCGATGGCTATATCGGGAGACAGAATTTTTCTTTTGATTTTGGGGGGTTTGCCACAAGTGTGGGAAGGGGAAATTTGTTTGTGTGTAGTTTGTAGGATGAATGTTCAACCACTCATGTTTTTGCTTCTCTGTATGAGCATGTTTACACTGCAAGGTAATCCCAAACTCTCTATTGATCATAAACCAAAGTGTTAATCTTAATTTAACTTCATGGAATTGCAGAGGTCTACAAAATTTAAAAAAACTTAAACAAGTTATGAATAAAATAAAAGACATGGGTTCAAAAATTGTGTTTTTACAAGAAACTCATCTAATAGAGGAGGATGTTAAAAGAATTAGGAGTAGATGGCAAGGAAGTGTATTCACCTCTTCATTTTCATCCCGAGCCAGGGGAGTTATGACTCTCATACATAAATCAGTTCCTTTTCAAGTGAAAAATGTAATTGGAGACAAATTTGGAAGATATGTAATCATTCAAGGTTCTTTGCTATTAGAAAATATAAATCTTGTGAACTTATATGGTCCCAATATAGATGATCAGAAGTTTTTTGCTAATTTATTTCTTATCTTATCATCACTTACAGGGCAACATATAATAGCAGGGGATTTTAATTGTACATTGAATCCAGGTATAGATAGATCAACAGGACTGGATTGTACGCACATTGGATGTAGGATGACTATTAATCATTTTATGAAAGAATTGAGATTGTTAGATATATGGAGAGAAATGAAACCACAAGTTAAAGCCTATTCTTGTTATTCCAGTACCTACAAGACATTCTCACGTATTGATTATTTTTTGACTTCCACAGAATTAAGGTCCAAGATTCAAAACTGCTTTTATGATAACATCGTGATCTCTGATCATGCACCCTGTTGTCTAATATATGTAGATAAAAAATTGACAAAGGAATCAGGTAGATGGCAATTTCAGCATAAATGGCTTCAGGATGAGGAATTTGTCAAGTATATAGAAAAACAGATAGACGAGTTCTTTGACATCAATACTACACAAACATCAGCATGTGTAAAGTGGGAGGCTTTCAAAGCTTTTATTAGGGGACATATTATTAGTTATACAGGATCAAAATCTAAGAAGACTCGAGAGGAGAGAGCTAAATTGGAACATAAAATAAAAAGTCTTCAGGAAAAAGTGTATGCAGGAAGTGACCCAAGGTTGGAGAATGAATTACTGATTTTGAGAGCTGAATACGACAAAAAATCAGCGAATAGAGCTGCCTCGAGTCTTCTAAGATTGAAACAATCTTTTTATGAACAAGGTGAAAAATCAGGAAAATTATTAGCATGGCAGATTAAACAATTGGAAATTAAAACACCAATTACCAGTATTATAAGTAATGGACAGGTAGTTATAGATCCTTTAGAAATTAATAGAGCCTTTAGAGATTACTATGAAAAATTATATGATACCAAAAATGAACCTGATTTAATAAAACTAAATGGGTTTTTGAACGAACTATCTATACCGTGTATTCCAAATGAAAACAAGGAGATACTGGAGTCTAAAATTAGTCAAGAAGAAGTTGGGCTAGCCATTGATAATATGAAATCAGGAAAAAGTGCAGGACCAGATGGTCTTCCAGTTGACCTTTATAAAAAATTTAAGAATAAATTAATAAAACCTTTTTTGGAAATGGTTTTAGAAGCATTTCAAAATAATAATTTACCATCATACATAAATAATGCCTTAATTATACTGCTGCCAAAACCAGGTAAGCCCTCTAATAAATGTGAAAATATGAGACCAATAAGCCTATTAAACGCCGACCTTAAGATAATCTGTAAAATTTTAGCAAGACGAATACAAGAAATTTTACCAAATATTATTAATCGAGATCAGAATGGCTTTATAAAGGGTAGACAAGGCTTCCATAATGTAAGAAGACTATTTAATATTATTTATTTTAACAAAGAAGCACCGGATACAGCTCTCCTATCATTGGACGCCGAAAAGGCCTTTGATAGAGTTGAATGGCCCTTTCTTTTTGAAGTCCTACAAAGGTTTGGACTTGGAAATAATTTCATAAAATGGGTTCAAATAATATACAATAATGCTACAGCAGAAATCCTAACAAATAACAATATTTCAAAACCAATAAAAATCAATAGAGGATGTCGACAAGGCTGTCCACTTTCACCTTTACTGTTTACTATGGCAATTGAACCTTTAGCGATAGCGATACGTTTACATTCACAAATATATGGAATTAAAGTTGGACCAACAGAACATAAAATCTCCCTGTACGCCGATGATATAATTTTGTTTATGTCAAATCTAAAAAAATCAATTCCAACCTTGTTGAATTTAATAAAGAATTTTGGGGAAATATCAGGATATAAAATAAATAAAACTAAATCTTCAATATTAATGCTAAATGAGACCCAGAGAAATTACCCAGCCCCTGAGGTAAATCAATTCAATGTTGTAAATCAGTTTAAATATTTAGGAATCCAAATTGTGCCTAAGCTAGAATCAGTCGCCAGTGTCAACTATGAAGCCTTAATGTCAGATATCAATGAGTTAACTCAGAGATGGATGTCACTACCAATGTCGATGATCGGGAGAATCAATATACTTAAAAGTAATATTTTACCTAAAATACTTTATTTATTTCAATACATTCCCTTATCACCACCTTTAGATCTATTCTCAAGAATAAAAAAAAAGTTAGTGGAATTTATATGGAACAACAGGAGGGCTAGATTACGTCTGTCTTTATTATATTTACCATTTGATCGTGGAGGTCTGAAATGTCCAAATTTTATGTTGTATTATTGGTCGGCACAACTGAGGTCTATGACATATTATTTTTCATCAAATGATCTCCCTCACTGGACTGAAATGGAATCATACAATTTACCTTTACCTCTTCCCATATTCATATACTCAGATTCGGCAAAAAAATTACAAAAACAAGTTAAAAATCCATTTGTAAAGCATATGATCAAAATATGGTGTGAAGCTAAAAACTATTTAAAAGAACCACAGTTATTGTCACAATTTAGTCCAATATGGGGTAATCAATATTTTAAACCAGGGAGAGCGGACGCTGTATTTAAAGTATGGAATTTAAAAGGGATACAAAAGATTCAGGATTTATATTTGCCATGTGCAGATAACAATGTCTTTTGAAGAGCTGAGGATCAAATTTAATCTCAATAGAACACATTTTTTTAAATATCTTCAACTTAGAAACTTTATTCGATCAAATCAAAATAAAGCTCTCACTCGACCTATTTATTCATCCTTGGAAAAAATGATGATGAAAGATGGTAAAAGAAAGGGTATTATTTCAGAGTTTTATAACTCATTGACACTATCTTCAAGTGAAAATTCACTGAAAAGATTAAACTACTGGAAAGAAGATCTGCAAATTGAAATTTCAGAGGAACAATGGGAATTGGCTTGTACAGAAGCTCAAACCAAATCAATAAATGTACACCTTAAATTGATACATTTCAAATGGTTAATGCGGATGTATGTTACACCGGAGGAGTTAAATAGATATAACAAAAATATACCAGATACATGCACAAAATGCATGGAAAGTAAAGGAACCCTATTTCATTGTTTATGGGAATGTAGATTAATAAGAATGTTTTGGGAAGAGGTGAGGGTAACAATTGAAAAAATAATCTCAAAACAAATCATATTGAATCCTAAACTGTTTTTGTTGGGTCTGTACCCAGAAAAGCATAATTTTAATAAAAGTGAAAGAACATTCATAGACCTCAGTTTGCTTAATGCCAAAAAATGTATTGCACTATTATGGAAAAAGACTCATAGACCAGATGTGACTCAGTGGTTAAGACAGATGTTAACAAACCTTCCATTAGAAAGAATAACATATATACTGAAATCAAAGGAAATTGTGTTTGAGAATATATGGAGACCTTTTATTGATTATGTAAAAAATTTAAACATAACTCTTGAAGAAGAAGGTGAATGATGTGTGTGGACCTTGTAAATTCCAAACTGGTGAACATAATATGTATACTTATGTATTGGATTGTCTAGACTAAACAGAGGAGCATTGTTGAAGACTTGATTTTGTTGGTGGTTGTTGGTGTTTTTAGTGCATTTTTTTTTTTTTTGTAGTACTTTAGTGTTAGTGTTTTTTTTTTTTAACAAACATGATACAAACAATCAAAGGTTCAATAAAGATATTGTGGAAGAAAAAAAAAAAAGTAGACAACCAAAAATTTCTCGTTGAGTTAAGGGTACAAAGAGCACCCACTTAAAAACTTGAGTAATGGCTTCAGACTTGAAGGTTTGAGGTTTTTCTCAAAAATTTATAACAATTTTCTAATAGTTTTCTACTTTTCTCTGTAAATCTATCTAAAGTTGAAACCATGTTCCTCAAATTTGTAATTTCCTCTTGTAAAATTGACTTTAATTGTACATTTGAAACTTTATTATAAATTTGTGGATTATTTTATGACTAATTTTTGTCTGTTTTTTTAAAAAAATAAAATTAGTTTTTTTTTTTAAGATAAATTTGAAACAGACTGTGGTATTTTTTTTTTTTTTTACTTTTTCCTTATAACAATTTACATTTTTACCATAATTTTGCAGTCAGAACAGAATAATAATTTAACTCTTGATTACAAAGAAAAAATATTAATAAAACTGTGTTTAATGAAATAAATTAACTTAACCACTTGCACTCCGTTGTTCCGCGGGCGGGCAAGTCTCTGCGTTCTAGGGCGCACGAGAGCGCCCTCGTGCGCGCTTGGACGCATGACGCATGATGGTGCAGATGGAGATGGTGCTGGCCTCCAAGCGCCACTGAAAAAAAAGCTGCAGACAGCCGCGAACAGATTAGTTCATCTGGTTGACCTCTCATTCGACTAATAAGAGCCTTGAATTGGGTTTCTGAAACCTTGAAGAGCCAATGAATGAAAATCTAGGAAGGAGGACCCGCCTACTGTGAACGCAGGAGCCAATTGAAGCACAGAAATTCAGGCTGGGTGAAGAGAGATTTACTGTTGCAACAGATGAAAACAAAGGACGCTGGACGAATCTACTACTGACCCAGGCTCACCCAGCAGCATGGAGAACACCCACAAGTGGGACCTGCACTCATTCTAGCAGAATAGACGGAGGCCGACGACAAAAGTCGTAAATCATTCGCCAAAACGGCAATAATGGAATTATGTTGATCGGGATCCACGAGCGGAGCAGCGTCGCGTTCGTCTGACAATGGGGGAAGAGATGTTTGCCACGACTCTGCTGCTTTGAAGAGGTAAGGTGTTATAAGCTAAATTATTATTTATCCCTGAAAACTGTAATCCAAAAATGACTTTTGACCGATCGGTAAATTACAACTGTACTGCGCACGAAGTGCGTGCGCCGCGATAAACAGTTCATTTGCCGTGTTCGGACCGTGAACGCCCCCCCCCCCCACTGCAGAAGAGGAGCGGGGGGGGGGGCATACACGGTCCGAACGCCCCCCGGTCCACGGGGGGAAGCATATGAGTCTATTCCATCATGTAGCGATGGCCCTCTTCTGTAGCGAGGGGGGGGGGGGGGGGGGCGTTCACGGTCCGTTCACGGTCCCCCCCCCCCCCCCACACACACACAGTAGCGAGGGGGAGGGGAGCCGCTGTGAAAACATGCAAGGAGTGTAATCCGTCATGTAGCGAGGGCCGAACTCGGTCCTTGGTAGCGGGGGGGGGGGGGGGGAACGACCCCCCCACACACACACACACACACAGCCCTGAGTGTGACCTTTCATTAGAGCCTAAAATGAAGATTCTACATTGAATTATTCAAAAGTTACAGATGTTTTTCCAAACTGTGCCATTTGGCACAATTTGGCACAGTTCCAAAACGCCTGAGAACAAAGCTGTGTAAAATATTCATTTTTTGTGGTATTGTTACCAAATTTGGATCTCAGCTGGATAACACTTGGTTCTACATTTCTGTTGCATTTTCCAGCCGGATCGGACAGCTGTGTGTTATTTACAAGCATTTGTATCCAAAAAAACACTGTCCAATTTTTTTTTCTTCAAGTTCAGTATGTTTAGATGACTGTAACTCAGTGGCCGGAGCACGTAGAGAGATTATGTTTTTTTTGCCAAAAAATTCAAAGTGTTTTCTTTTAAATGAGACCAACCCCATGAAGATGCTGCAAAGGGTTGAATAACAGCTTTCGATTTACTTTGGGCACGTTATTTTTTGGCATTTTTAGGAAAATTGCCCGGAGTGCAAGTGGTTAAATGACCAAGGATGCTGTTATTTCTGTTATAATATTTCTATATAATTATAGTTTTTTTTAGAAACCTCCTCACCACCCGGACTGCAGGAAAAACCTCCCTTATTTTGAAATCAAATGTTGACACGTTTAGTTTGTCTGAAGGCTGCTGACAGATTACAAGTCATTGACTTCGTGAATTTCAGCCATCTTAACCTGCCAGGTACATAATAGGGAACTGTAGCGGACTCTAAAGACATAATTCACTACAATATGAGATGAGATTCAACTTTATTGTCATTACACATGTATGAATACAAGGTAACGAAACGTGACTTGGCATTTGGGCACGCTCCGCAGAGTGCATCCAAGGCCGGGGCAGCCGCTAGGCGCCAGTCATATGTGTTCATGTACAGAATGATCTGTTTAGGCAGTTATAGTTGTGCACTCAGGCTTTGTCATCAGGCACCTCTCTAGGCAGCCGCTGAAGGACCTCAGTTTAGAGCTAGCGTTTTCAGCTGTTACTTTTTGTCACTGCAGCTGGAGAATAAAAACAGCACGCCTGCTCGTGCGAGAAAAGAAAGAAATTGCCAGTCTCTTCATTCCTGCAATTCCTACAGAACATAACTTAATATTATAGTGGCTGGTGAAATATATCCTCAGCAATTCATCAGTCCCCCTTACCTTTCCCTTCATATGAAGCCGACCGCATATGAATTCTAACCACATCTCTTAGCTAAGCGACTTTTCCATTATTGCCCCCGTTTCCAGCGGGTTAAAACCATGATAAACGCCAGTGCTTACATACCACTTATGATTTTTTTTCCACGTTTAAAGTACTTTAATCAACTCATGTTTCTGTCGGACAGTCACGCTTAGCGAGACACTGCTGACTGGAAAACTCGTGTTAGCAGGGCGCTTCTAAACTCCGCGCAGATGACGGCCACGCGCGTTATTCGTGTGCACGCTTGCAGAAAGTCAGTGCTTCATATGTTTTTCTTAATAAATTCATATGGCCTTGGGGTGGCGGTAAAATTTCTGGCGCGGCGCGCCACCAACAAGAAATGTTACCAGAGGAAACCCTGACATCTATATATACAGTCCTCTCTAACCTTGTACCGTCTTGCCCAGGTAGTCTCCTCTCCTCTCCTTGTTGATTACCGACTGGTAGATCTTTCCGGTGGTCAGGTTGTTATCTTTAATTAGTCGGATGTCCAGGAAGCGCTCATAGTTTCCCAAATCTAGATCCACCTCCCCACCATCATCCAGAACAAAGACTTCACCTGGAATGCAAACACAAACAAACAAACAAACAAAAACATTACATACATTTATTATCAGGTACAGGAAGATCAAACCAAAATCCTATGCTTTGTTCTCTGACACTATCATCCCGAGACAACTGCACACCAGCTTGTTAAATATTAACTGCTACACTCCACCACAACATCAAATAAAACAGCTGATGACACATGATCAAAGACAATTAAATCAAACAGACGTCGCTGGACGCAGTGAATTACTCACCATGCTCATAAGGGGAAAAGGTGCCAGCGTCGATGTTGATGTATGGGTCGATTTTGATGGCAGTGACATGAAGGCCACAGGATTTGAGGATTGTTCCAACACTGCTGGCAATGATCCCCTTACCGATCCCAGATATGACACCACCAGTAACCAAGATGTACTTCATAGTGGCATGGAAAGACTAAGCACGATTACACAGAGAAAATCAGTGAATGACCAATTCATCCATGTTTTTTTTTTTTTTTTTTCTTTTTTTGGGGGTGGGGTGGGCATGTAGCTTGATTACATTTTATTTTAATCAGACTATTTTATGGCTTGTTCATTGTTTAAAACTTGAACAAAGTTTAAAAGTTGATAGTAGAATGCTTGCTACAGATATGGCTTCAGTCCGATTGTCCAGTACGTTCCATTAATGCTGTATCTTAAAGACAGGTGGCTACAGGTACGGAAATCTAGGCATTTATTTGTTTCATTGTTTAAAATTAATATCTATTTACTTCCTTTTTAACCTTTCCCTCTCCCAAATCCGAAGGCTGACCTCTTAAATTTAATTCTAAATTCCATCTCATGTCAAGTAAACTGGTGTGGGCATGGCGACGTGAGTAGGACTCGAATCAACGACTCTCCGATCAGAGGTCAACCACACTATTCACCTACACCACGGTGGTTAGCAGGCTAGAGTTTATCTGAAAAGGTTTTGTCAGATTGTCAACTCTTCATTACCAATTGAGAGTTCATATACAGTGGCTATAAAAAGTCTACACACCCCCTCCCTGTTCAAATGTCAGGTTTTAGTGATGTAAAAAATGAGACCAAGAAAATCATTTCAAAACTTTTTCCACCATTAATGTGACCTATAACCTGTACAACCCAACTGAAAAACAAACTGAAATCTTTTAAGAGGTGAAATAAAAAAAACTTACAATAACCTGGTTGCATAAATATACACACCCTTAAACAAATACTTTGTTGCAGCACCTTTGGCTTTTGTTACAACACTCAGTCTTTTTGGGTAGGAGTCTATCAGCGTGGCACATCTTGATGTGGCAATATTTGCCCACTCTTCTTTGCAAAAAATGCTCCAAATCTGTCAGATTGCGAGGGCATCTCCTGTGCACAGCCCTCTTCAGATCACCCCACAGATGTTTGATCGGATTCAGGTCTGGACTCTGGCTGGGCCATTCCAAACCTTAATCTTCTTCTGATGAAGCCATGCTTTTGTTGATTTGGAAGTGTGCTTTGGGTCACTGTCGTGCTGAAAGATGAAGTTCCTCTTCATCTTCAGCTTTCTAGCAGAAGACTGATGGTTTTGTGCCAACACTGACTGGTATTTGGAACTGTTCATAATTCCCTCCACCTTGACTAAGGCCCCAGTTCCAGCTGAAGGAAAAACAGCCCCAAAGCACGATACTGTCACCATCATGTTTCACTGTAGGTATGGTGTTTTTTTGGTGATGAACAGTGTTGTGTTTGCACCAAATATATCTTTTGGAATTATGGCCAAAAAGTTCAACCTTGGTTTCATCGGACCATAACACATTTTCCCACATGTTTGGGAGATTTCAAATGTGTTTTTGCAAAATGTAGCCGGGCTTGGATGTTTTTCTTCATAAGGTAAGGCTTCCGTCTTGCCACCCTACCCCATAGCCCAGACATATGAAGAAGACAAAAGATTGTTGTCACATGTGCTAAACAGCCAGTACTTGCCAGAAATTCCTGCAGCTCCTTCAATGTTGCTGTTGGCCTCTTGGCAGTCCCCCTGACCAGTTTTCTTCTCGTCTTTTCATCAATTTTGGAGGGATGTCCAGTTCTTGGTAATGTCACTGTTGTGCCATATTTTCTCCACTTGATGATGACTGTCTTCACTGTGTTCCATGGTATATTTAATGCCTTGGAAATTCTTTTGTGCCCTTCTTCTGACTGATACCTTTGAACAATGACATCCCCCTGATGCTTTGGAAGCTCTTTGTGGACCATGGCTTGTGCTGGAAAATGTGACTACAAAAATGTCAGGAAAAGCCTACTAGAACAGCTGAACTTTATTTGGGGTTAATCAGAGGCACTTTAAATGGTGTCAGGTGTGTGCTGAGCCCCATTTAACATGAGTTTAAATGTGACTGGTTAATTCTGAACACAGCCACATCCCCAGTTATAACAGGGTGTGCATATTTATGCAACCATGTTATTGTAAGTTTTTTATTCTTCCCCTTAAAAGAGTTCAGTTTGTTTTTTTTTATATCCACTGTAGAGAAACAGCTTCCATACCAACAGACACTCCCTTAAAAGTTTGACAACTACTCAACATGAGCAACAATACTTTTACCTGAAAGCAACATCTGGCCATTCTACCCACCTGTGCTTAAAATATGGAATCAGCTGCATTAAATAAATAATAAGGAAACCTGAAAGACAAATCCCCTATAAAAACAAATCTCCACTGTCTAAAATAGCATCTTATGCCCTTTTTCGACAAAAAAAACCCCTTTCACTTTCTTAGTTTTGTGTCAAAATCTTTTCACTTTTCCTCCTCCTTCAAATGCCAGGATCTGTGAATAGGCCCACCCACATCCCACAAGGCTAATGGTGGCTAGGGCTACATTAAACAGAATAAATCCTGTGTTAAAGAGACTTAACAGTAGGAGGACATGCCCAGTTGTATGCACAGTGGCCCAGGATGATGACTGAAACTGCATTGGCCCTTAAAAGCAGTGTAATGATAAAACCCATCTTAATACTGTCATGTCCACTGCATGATCTTGCAGCGAACATATAGACTGACGCGAGCCCAGCGTGCAGTAATGTACTGTGTTTATAAACAATGGGGAAAATATACACAATGTCCAAATAACAGTCACAGATGAGGATGGATGAGACAACCGGCTACAAACCCCGTTGGCTTGGATGAGATGCCAAATGCGTGCGCTCCAAGCAGACAGGAGCGGAGAGAAAAGGCACAAAAAGGAAGACTTACAAATATGTTGGAGTGGAAAGGCTCTGAGGTACAACACAGTGAAGTCCAAAAGAAAGGATGCCAATAATCTGTGAGCCAGGATGTCCAAGGTTGACTTAAGCTGCCACACTGACTGATCACACTGCCTTCCCATAAGTACACAATACACTAATGAAGGCAAGTGGGCACAGCAGTGTGACAAGCCCGTGCATGATTAATTGGAAATGTGTGTGTATGCATGTGTGAGTGTGTGTGTGCTCATGTGGTGATACCATACAGCCGGTGAATGTCTGGTGAGGATGCGTGGCTGTAGGACTGGCAGAGAGCAAGGCTCAATCTGCCAGCTGGAATTAATAAGCAATAATCACATTATAGAGCCCCCCCCCCCAAGGGGTGGATACCAAACACCCACCATACCATCAAAAACAGAAAACAAAACCTGCCCCCCCACCCACCTAGAAGACCACACCACAAACCGGGGGGGAGGCGGGGGGAAGCAGGTTAGGAGGGATTAACCAAGGGAAGAGACCACCACAATACAGCAAAAGAACACCACACTTCCCAACCCCAAACTAACTAAGCTAACCCACCCCACCCCCAAGAGTCCCACAGTTCAGGGGACCGGCCAGAGTCCAAGGCCCAGCAGGTGGCCATAAGTTCAGGGGGCTGGCCAAAATCCCAGGGCCAGCAGGCGGCCTGCAGAACAGTATCAGGCGGCCTGCCAGAGGAAAAGGGCCACTTGACCCAGGAACCCAGTCCTTCGGGCGGCCGGCCCGCATAGTTGAGTCACCAGGCCTGGAGGGAGAGACAAGATGGCAGCCTACCCACCAGAAGGCTGAAAGGTGGGTGGCCATACTGAAGAAGGGGACCCCCTGCGGTTCCTGGTGGCAGGACCAGGTGGACCACGGCGGAGCCTGGCGGAAGAGGAAGGGACACCCCGAGGACCTCTGGAAGGGAGGAAGGGGCCTCGGTGTCCCCAAGCTGGCTGGCTGCACCCTTGGTGGTCACAGCTTGGGACTGGAGCTTGGCTGCACCCTTGGTGGTCCCGGCTTAGGACTGGAGCTCGGCTGCACCCTCAGTGGTCCTGGCTTGGGACTGGAGCTCGGCTGCACCCTCGGTGGTCCCGGCTTGGGACTGGAGCTCGGCTGCATCCTCGATGACCCTGTCCTGGGACAACGTTGCACCAGCGGCGGCCCCTTCCCGGGACCTCATTGCTCCCGCGGTGAGCCCCGATTGGGCCAGTGTTGCACCCACGGCGGACCCTGACCGAGCCATGGTTGCACCCTCGCTGGAGCCCGGGAGGACCCTTGCTGCACCCGCGATGGGACCCTGCTGGGCCACTGCTGACCTCCACGCCGTCCTGACCCTGGGCCAGTCGGCCCGCATGAGAATCCAAGCCAGAAGGCGGTCAATCACAGGCACCCCTGGGGACCCGGGCAGATGGGGAGCTGGACCCATGGGAACCACAGCAGGGATGACAGCGGCGACAATAACCTCCAGTGGCGAACCTGGAGCCTCCATCTCGTCCAGCAACGTGGACCTCTCTCTGGCGACCCTAGATGAGGACTCAGACGCAAAGGAGGAGGGGTCAGGGTCACCGGCAGCGGCAGAGCCCGGCGAGGCGAGCTCAGGTGCAGCGTGTGGCTGCAGCTGGCACTCCTCACCTGGAGCTAGGCAAAAGTGTGGAATGTGGCAAACTTGTGCATGGTTAATTGGAAATGTGTGTGTATGCATGCATGAGTGTGTGTGTGTGTGTGTGTATGTGTGCATGTGGTGATACCATACAGCCGGTGAATGTCTGGTGAGGAGGAGGCGTGGCTGTAGGATTAGAAGAGAGCAAGGCTCAATCTGCCAGCTGGAATTAATAAGCAATAATCAAAAACCTACAGCCACAGGTCATGGACTATGACAATCTGGGTCAAGTTTTCAAAGCAGCTGTCCAAAAATGCTAATTGGCCCTGGAGGCTAACTTCAGTTGGGCCACAGACAGTTCTTACATCTTGATTGGCTCAACACTATGGACCTGTTATAGTGACATCACCAAAAAACACTGTCTAAACTTGCCTTATTCCAAGGGGAGGAGCTTAACAGAAATTTCACAGCAAAAAATAAAGCAAAACAAATAAACAAAAAAACCCCACAGACATGACAAATTTGAATGATTTTGCTCTTGATACGTCTTGTGTCACTTTAACCCCTTAATGCCTGAATTTATTTCCAATTATGAAAAAAAAAATTTCACTTGTGTTTTTGCTTTCAAGAAGATGCTAAATTAAGTTGAGAAAGTTAATTTGACTATAGCACATAAAATATAATTTTAGGTATGATGCAAATTAGCGACAACAGGCATCTATAGTAAAAAAATGGTAAAAAAGCACCTGTTCCCATCTCAAGTATGAAGAGTCTTTTATTTACACAACAAAGTTATTTTCAGTATTTTCAACTCTCATGACTGCCAAATTATAACCCTAACCCTAGCAATCAGGAAATGGATGGTGCTCCGTCTCTGACCATTCCTACGAGAAACTAATGCTTGCAAAAGGTTCCTATGCATGTGTTGGAAGTGCTCCAACCGGAAGTGGAGGAATACAGACGGTATTTTGGTTGCATTTGGAGCGGAAGCGGTTTGATGCGAATTCGCGACAACAGGCGTCAAGGGGTTAATAGATACATGTATTAACTTGAAAAGCACTCAAGAGTGCATACTTCCCGCCAGGGCTCCTTCCTTCCCTCCCTTTGTCCATCCATCTGTCCGTACCTCCCTGCCTCCATCCCACCATACACTGCTGATAGGGCCTTGGTAGAGGTATGCGCTCATAGGTCAGCTCCAAAATCTAGATAGACAGCTAGATAGATAGTAGGGATGTTAATGATTAATTGACTTTCAATTAATTGTTGATAAGAATTTAGTCGACTAAATTAAATTAGCTGTCAATTAATTGATAACTCAGCAGTCCTTTTCAATGGGAGCTTATTCTATGAAATGTAGTGGCGTCGCCATCCAGGCGGGAGCGCACGCTGTCACCCACTGCTGCCTTTCAACCAAAAAAGCAGAAGATGATGTTAAGCCCCCAGAGCGCACGCGCTTGTGCTGCGCAGAGCAAAAAAAAACCAAACCCTTGCCCTTCCAGGTTACGTTGGAGAATCCAATGGCACACTCCAATGTCCACCCGCCTGCTTCAAATGAACAGGCCGGACAAACGGACCGCAGCAAGGAAAAAGACGACACGAGCACAAAAACCTGTCCTCGCTGCCAGCAGACCGGACTCAAGTTCCCACTGAGGTAACAGACAACAGAGGGAGCCCAGATTGTTCTGGGTTTGCCTGGATTTCCGGGGTACTGTGATGATGTTTAACATGCAACAGATGAAGCAGCTCACAATTTATTTTCGTGTTAAAACAGTCTACCAGTGCATCTCAGTAAATTAGAATGTAAAAGGTTTTTTAATATAACTAAAAGATAATTTTTATGATATTGTAACAGTTTTTTAAATAAATAAAAACTCATGACATTTGTAATTTACTGAGCTGTACCAGCACATAGTACATACATACATACACATACATACAGCGCAAAATTTGTTAAAATATAAAAAATGCTATTGTCTGTAGTAAAAAAAATGCAAATGGTACAATAAATCATTGAGGAATATGATGTGCATGTTTTATTCAGGATATGAAAAAACAGCAACTTTTTAATATGTTAAAGACAGACCATATTGTACTGACTGAAATTCAGATTCTCGGGAAAAATGCTGCTTATCAATTAATCATTACTCAGTTGATAAGGTGAATCAATTATCATTTAATGAATTAATTGATAACTTGCATCCCTAAGAGATAGATAGATGGATAGATGTACTTTACTGATTCCAAACTGGGAAATTACAGATGATTACAGAAATCCAATGGGTTTGTTTGCAACCCCAGGACCTCCTCTGGTGAAAATTTAATCCAAACCCATCCATTATTTTTTGCATAATCCTGCTAAACCACTGCTAGAAGACTGAGCCTTGATGGAGGTATGCACTCATGGATCACCTCCAAAATATAATGGGTTTGTGTGTAGGCCAAGAGCCACCTCTGCTGAAAATTTCATTAAAACCCATCCATTAGTTTTTTAATAATCTTGCTAACATATTGTGAGATGATAGAGCCTTGGCGGAGGTATGCACTCTTGGATCATCAACAAAATCTAATGAGCTCTTCTGCAGCCCAAGGACCATCTCTGGTGAAAATGTCATCAAAATCCATCCAGTCGTTTTTGTACAATCCTGCTGCACAAATACAAACAAGAGCCTTGGCGGAGGTATGCACTCTCAAATCACCACCAAAATCTAAAGGATTAATCCTTAGGCCCAGGACCACCTTTGGTGAAAATTTCATCCAAATCCGTCCATTAATTTTTGCATAATCTTCCTAACAGACAAACAAACACAGGTGAAAATATTACCTCCTTGGCAGAGGTATTGATTTCAATACTCTACTGATAAATGAAGTTATTTATTGGACACACCTCTGAGAATTAAAAAGTAAATGAATCGCTTAAGAAATTATTTTTAGGTGGGGCATTTGTTTGTATCAAAATTTCAAAATTTATTTTTTTCAATACATGTAAACCACGCCTATTCAATTAGCGGCCCAGAACCGACCTCCAAATGGCCCAGGCGCAGTCTGTGATCCAGCCAGAGAAGCACAAGCCAACACGTTTCACAGAATTACAGAAATCCATTAATTAGGTCAAATAGGTTCATTTTGTCTTCTTTAAATTATTTATCTTTTGTTCATATAAAAGACAAAAAATAAAATAGAAAGGAGATGTCTTTACCTTCTTAACATGTTTCGACTGTACACTGCAGCCTTTGTCAGAAGAGTCAGCCGATTGCTGCCAGGTGACATTTATCAGCTGATTTTCGTAGGCGGGGCCAGCTCAGCAGGTCTGTCAGATCCGCTGAGCCGGCCCCACCTCCCGCCATCAGATGGTGGGAGGCCACCAGCTGATAAATGTGTAACAAATTTGACAGGTGACATTTATCAGCTGATAAATCAGCTGATAAATGTCACCTGGCAGCAATCAGCTGACTCTTCTGACGAAGGCTGCAGTGTACAGTCGAAACATGTTAAGAAGGTAAAGACATCTCCTTTCTATTTTATTTTTTGTCTTTTATATGAACAAAAGATAAATAATTTAAAGAAGACAAAATGAACCTATTTGACCTGTTACGTGGAAGTTGTGGACAAGATTGCATCAAAGACTTCCGCCGGCTGGAGAAATTGGAAAAAACACGAGCACGCTTCAGAAACCACCTGCAATTTAACCTCCGTTGCAGAGATGAGGATGTCACACCAGTAAGCCTCAATATAAGAAATCCAATTCCAACCAAAAACACAGAGAAAATTATCAGTAAAGCACGGAAAGACCTGATCAAGGAACGGATAAAAATTACGGCAAACAAAGTGGACAAAATCAACAACCAAATCAAGGAGGAAATGGACATTTTCAAGAAACACTATCCGACCGACCAGGAAACGCAGGAGCAGATAAAAGCACAATTAAAACATGCACACAAACAAGAATTCATTATAACGAAAAACCGCCAATTGAAAAAACTAAAAAAACTCACAGAAAGGAAGAACGGACGAAGACAAACACACAAGGAAACGAACGCTAAGTGGGTCAAAAACTTATCAAAACGCACACTCACGGACACGGAGAAAACAGTGCTGAGCAGAGGACTGAACTTCGCCATCACACCAGCCAGAATACCCCATGAAGAATACATCCTCGCAACAGAACTGGCATGTGAAAAAATCCAGGACCAAGGGGAAAAAGCATCACTCCGGAACGCAGTCGCAGGAATCCTAAAAACGGCCAAATTACCACAAAGCAACGTCACAAAAGATGAAGAAAAAGCATTAAACTCACTCAAGACAGATAAAACAATCACAATCCTCCCATCAGACAAAGGCAGAACAACGGTAATATTGGACACGGAAACATATGAAAAACAGATGGAAACCACGTTGGCAGACAGTAGCACATATGAAATCATAAAAACAAATCCCACAGAAGAAAAGAAAAAAATGCTAAAAGCCCTTCTCAAACCTCTATTAGAAAGCAAAAAAATCACAAAGGATGCATATGACCACCTGATACCCACAGCCAGCATCACCCCCCGGATCTATGGAACTCCAAAAATACATAAAAAGGATATCCCACTGCAGCCAATAATAGACAGTATTGGATCAGTTACGTACAATTTATCAAAAGCCCTGGTTGAAATCATCAAACCCCTCCTTGGACTATCAGATTTCCACTGCAAAAACTCAAAACAGCTGGCACAAGAACTCAAAGATATGAAAATAGAATCAGACGAGATCCTCATTTCACATGACGTCATTTCATTATTCACAAAGACCCCTGTTGACGTCACACTACATATAGTGCAAGAACGCCTCAACAATGACAGTACCCTAAAAAGACGCACAAATCTTACAGTTCACGACATACCCAAATTATTAGTTTGTTGCAAAATCCACCTACTTTCAATTCAGAGGAAAAATTTACAGACAAAAAGAAGGATTTGCAATGGGAGACCCACTATCTGCCATCATGAGCAGTTTTTTCATGGAGGATCTGGAAAACAAAGCCATTAACACAGCACCTACACAATGCAAACCCACCCTTTGGAAGAGATACGTGGATGACATTCTGGAAAAAATAAGGAAAGGACACACACAAGAACTCACTGACCATCTGAACAGCACGGACAGCACTGGGAACATAAAATTCACACACAAAGAGGAGGAAAATGGCACCATAGCCTTTCTGCACATGAAAATCCACCACAACGATGACGGCAGCATAAAAATCACAGTCTACAGAAAACCAACCCACACAGATCAATACCTACTATGGACATCGGAACACCCCACAGCACACAAGCTATCAGTCATCAGGACGTTATATGAATGAGCCACCATCATCACAGACCAAGAAGACAGGCAGGAGGAGGAAAACCACATAAAATATGCTCTTTTATGCTGCCAATATCCAGTATGGGCCATAAACAAAGGGAAACGGCAAGTCAAAAACAAAAAAAATAAACAGGAAATAAGACACAGAACAAAAGCCGAAATCAAAAACAAGGACACCATAACTATACCATCCGTGCCAAGATCACGGAACCAATTCAAAGGATCATGAAAAAATACAAAATAAACACAGCAGTCAAACCACACAAAAAATTAAGACAGTTGTTAGTACACCCCAAGGACAGAATAGAACAAGACAAAAATTGCAATGTAATATATGAAATATCATGCAGATCATGCAATAAAACCTACATTGGAGAAACTGGAAGACCATTCACCACAAGAAAAAAAGAACACCAGAAGGAATGTGAGAAGAAAACACAAGGACGACTCACAAGATCACAAAAAGAAAAGGCAGAACATGAAACATTAAAATCAGCAATATCAGATCACTGCAAAAGAAATAATCACATCATGGACTGGGACAACACAAAGATTACTGGATCGGAGAACAACAGACACAAACGCTGGATCAAGGAGGCCATAGAGATCAGGAAGCGGGGAAAAGACACCATGAACCGAGATGAGGGGGCCTTTATGCTTTCCCACACCTGGGACCACATTCTCCAGAGACCATCTGACGGCGAAAGGCGGGCCGGCTCGGTGGATCTGACAGATCTGCTGAGCTGGCCCCGCCTACAAAAATCAGCTGATAAATGTCACCTGGCAGCAATCAGCTGACTCTTCTGACGAAGGCTGCAGTGTACAGTTGAAACATGTTAAGAAGGTAAAGACATCTCCTTTCTATTTTACTTTTTGTCTTTTATATGAACAAAAGATAAAAAATCCATTAATTACTACAGACCGTAAATGCAACACTCCACGTAGCCTAGCAACTGTCAACCTACAATGCAGCGCATTTGTTTTTAAGTGTGGGCTCTATGACTGTGGCTAACAGTGTTGGTGGCAAGATACTAAGCCTACACCAAACAGGAATGGGTGGTGCGAATGCACACAAAGTCAATGGAAAGAGGTGCGCACACGCAAACTTGCGTATTCGCATCCGAGTAATAGTGCTAGCTCTGAGATTCTGCCGTCATCGGAGTAAAGTATCAACACTGGAGAGTAAACTAGTTTGAAAATGAGACTGACACTCACCTGGAGAAAGAAGGACCGGAAGCTCTTCAGCTGAATCGGGATATCGTTGTTGTTTACCCATGGACTCCTGCCACGGACGTACTAACAAGTCTAGCAGGCTAGCAATGTAAATGCCTATCATCTTGTGAAGCTCTGGAGGTAGGGACAACTTTTTCAGATGAGCCCCCCGTCGGATATCGGGGGGCTCATCTGACCTAAACCTAAGCATGACCTTAAACCTTAAACCTAGTTTAAGCATGACCTTAAACCCTTAAACCTAAGCATGATGTTATGTTGGACATTTCAACAACAGGTTGAACACAGCTGCAGAAGTTATAAAGGCAACTTCACCTGTTTACAGCTCACTCAGATGGTGAATTCATGTCTACTCACGTGTTTACATTGAGTTATAATGTAATCATACCGTGCAAAACATTCACCTGTTCGTGTCTGGTATGAAGGCACCTTAAAACATGTCACTGTCAACTCTGAAGCGTAAAATTGATGATGAAAATTGTCAGTGTAACCCTGTCTGGACTGATACGTGTGTGTAATGGAATGTGTAGTTATAAAAAGAGGTTCCTACTCACACGTGGTGATTTAAAACAAACAAACCACAACAGTGGATGTGCAATGTTTGTACATGTTATCAATCTGTTCTTGGGGGGGGGGGGCACTGAAGTGTTTGACAGTTCATTTTTTATTCAACTAAATGCACTTTGTGATGTGCCAAGGTCAGTTATGACCAGGATGTAGTATATTTTATTTCAAAAGGGAAACAAATGTTAATGCTACTAACAGTGCACACTGAATTTTTATGCACTTTGAGATATGCCTGAGTAAGATGTGACGAAAATGGTTATTTTACAGAATTTTATTTTCCTCCCCCCGTTCTATTTATTTGTTGTTCAAGAGGAAAAATATTTCTACTACTTCAAGTTTTGCTCAACCCCAGCACTGTTACTGTGTTTTTATGCACTTTTAACGTGCCTTTGTCGTGTGCCAAGCGTACATTTAAAACCAACACAATAAATAAAAAAGTGCATATTTTTCGTCATATTGATCTGTGTTGGTTTGAAATTTGTCATTCAACAGATTGCTGAACATGTGCGGCCCAGTTACATGTCTTGATTTCAAATTGTGGCCCAACTGATTTTGTAATTTAATAGCCCTGATGTAAACATAAAACCAGAAAAGCACTAACAGAGCGCATACCTCTGCCAAGACTCCTTCCATCCTTCATGGATCACCTCCAAAATGTCATGGGTTTGATTTGGAGTGTTCTTGCTAACAGACTGTGAGAAGTTAAGAGCCTGGGTGGAGATATGCATTCTGGGATCACCACCAAAATTTAATGGGTTCATCCTGGGCCCAAGGGCTACCTCTGGTGAAAATTTCATCAAAATCCATCTAGTAGTTTTTGCATAATCCTGCTAACAGACAGGCAGACAGAAGGACGGACGGACGGACAAACAGACAGACAAGCCACCCCGATTACATAGCCTCCTTGGCGGAGATAATAATAAACTAAAAAGGAAATTTAAAAAAAGAAACATTTTAGACAAAGATCTTCTACATTTTTCTCGCAAATCAGATCAGCAATGTATGTTTGAAAAGGAGAAGGATGAAGTTTAAAAGAACTTTTCAATTTATCATCATCATCATACATCCATTCGCTTAGATAATGAAAACTTGTGTGGCACAAAGCCATTGAAGGAGTAAATCACACACAATTTAACAAGCAAAACACTTAAATGGCAGTATATTTAATTTTTTGTCCCTCCCTGGATCACCACCTTGATGAAGGGGCTTGTGTGCCCTCAAGACCCCAGAAGCTATACTGTCAAGGGCAAATTACCCCTTGTCGGGTTTCCCAGACAAACTGGTCCTGTGTGAGACACCAGACTAAAGCTGGATTCATGATACTTTTCCGCTCTGGTCTGCTGAGGTGCGTGTCCGCTTTGGACAGGTCGGCGTGCACGCGGTTGTGTATATTAGGGCTGCAACGATTAATCGACTAATCAATCATCAGAAAATTAATCAACAACTAATTATTTGGTAGTTGACTAATCGTCCGTGGACCCTTTTCCAGGAAAAATCTAAAAAAATAAATATTTCAGGTTCTAAAACATGAAAAATTGCCACTTTTCTTGTTTGAGCATTATATGAGTTAAATACATTATGGTTTTGTAATGTCTGACAATTGTATTGCTCAAGCTTCAAACTCATGTTTGATGGGTCATTATTTTATTTAGCTAGAGGGACCTTTTAGAACAATTTTAGAGACTGGGAAAAAGATAAGCCTTTATTAGTCCTACAATGGGGAAATTCCAGACAAGGTGATATTCTCAGGTGTGCAGACTTAAACAGGTGAGGCAAAACATGCACTGGAGCCCTGAACAGGAGCCGTGCCAGAAATAGTGACATGACAGAAATAATTGTGATTAGTTGACTAATTGAAAAAATAGTCGTTAGATTAGAGGACTACCAAAATAGTCGTTATTTGCAGCCCTAGTGCATATGCTTCACTTTTTTCATCTACCAGGCCAAGTGACTGACGCATGCCACCACCTGCAGCTATAAGAGGGCAGTGGGCAGGAGGGGCGGTCTCTTTGCCACTTGTCTGCCTGACGGCTGCGCCTGTGTGCTGTGAAGTGCCTCTTCAATAAACGTGTGTTTAGTTCGACACCTGGCCTCGTCCTTGGCTTCATATTCACACATAACAGGCGGATCGATCCAAATATCGATACCAACGTTGGTACTGATATTGATCAATACCAGTGTAATGAGATCGATACGCTGTCTGTGTTGCCACACACGTCACAGCACGGAGCAGGCACACTCAGCCACAGTTTGCTCCTCTTCTTCTTTTTGTGGTTTTACCTCCTCCCTCTTGTACCATCATGTGACAAAGAGGGTTAGAAATCATAGTGATCCAACTCCACGTTTTACAATTTTCAAAGGCGAGATTTTGTATTTATACATTGTCGATAAAAAGGGGAATCACTTATTCAAAGTATTTTCAAAGTATCCACCTTATTCCTGAGGGCGCTGCTGTAGAAACAATTATCGGTGCAACTTCCAGTTTTGGCTGAAGTAGTGTTAAATCAGTCAGCAAGAGTTGAGTAGTGGGGCATTTAAAATAGTGTTTTTAAAGTGTTTTAAATTCATTTTAATGTATAGTCCACATACCTGTTTTGCAGTCAAGTGGCAGATAATTTCAGCACTTGTAGTTTTTGTATTTTCGAATGTTTTTGCGTACAGTGGTACCTCTACTTACGAAATTAATTCGTTCCGGAAGTATTTTCGTAACGTGAAAATTCCGTAAGTAGAGACGCGTTTTACATGTAAATGCCCTAATCCGTTCCAAGCCCCCCAAAATTCGGACATAAATTTTTTATAAATCATAAAAATGCATCAAAACATGTAACAAATACATGTTACAATTAGATTACTGCACAATAAACATAAAATGAGAGTTGTACATAATTTAAAAAAACAAAGAATAAAGTAAAGAATAATAAAAATTATGTTCATTTACCGTTTAACTGCTATCGTCGTCGTCGTCACCTTTTGCCTTCTTTGGTTCATGTTCTCTCTCATCAGTGGTTTTTGCCTGACGTTTTGTGAAGAACCGATCCAAGGACGTTTGCTTTTGTTGGCTTTTAACAATCCTTCGGCTTCCTTTTGTTTTAATACCGTGCCGATTGTAGATGTATTACGGCCATATTCTTTGGCGAGATCAACCAAACGCATCCCTTTTTCATACCTTTCTATTATCTCTTGCTTTGTTTGTATGGACAAAAAAAACTCTCTTCTTCTTCTTTTCTCCTTTTCCACTTATCTCCATCACTTTCTTGGGGCCCATAGTGAATAAAAGTTAATACCGTACTGTACACACACGTAAAACTGCCCGAACTTCCCGAACACTTCGTGGCCAATGGGATACCAGGAAGATGCTAGGCGATAGCCAATGGCAGAGCAGCTACAAGTATGTTTACGTTCGGTAAACTACGGGAGCTGCGAGGAGCGCATACTTTTTTGCCTTTCGTATCCTGAAATTTCTTTCGTAACAAGAGGCAATATTTTCCCGTTGAGGCGTGTCGTAACCTGAAAATTCTGTATGTAGAGACATTCGTAAGTAGAGGTACCACTGTAGTTCTGGTACTTGCTGCTGTTCGTGGTGTGAGACTCCTAAACCTCAGCTAAATCTGTGCTGGCTTTAATATGAATGCATAGATCATGCACTGAAAACTAAAAAGGATTGTTCGTGTGATCGGTGGTACAGACACAGGACAGAGAGAACAGCACCAGGTATGTTTTCATTTGTATGAATGTCACAGATCTGACATTTATATCTGTCACCAGATGCAAGGCTGCATGAAGTAAAATGATAAGTAAAAAAATAGTAACAGTTTGCTTCCTAAGGCTTAACGATTTAAGAGAGATATCAAATAGGTGGGTTTTTTGCATTCGTTGCACTGCACTGGAACGATATGGACTTGATCTTAGCAGCTTTAGCATGCATTAATTTTTAAACTATCACAAAATATAGATAATAAAATTTTGAACAATTGACAGAAAAGGTCTGTACGTGTCAAGTTAAATAACAAGCATTCATGGCATGACAGCAGCATGAGCATTTTAAGTTCAGGATAAAACAAACAGCTGCAGCTGTCTGTATTTACCCCGACATTAAAACACCCAAGCATGGTGTTGTGGTTCTTTGTGGCTCTGACTAGATTCTACGTCTGCTCTAAGGTAAATCTGATTATGTCCGACATATTTTAACAAAATGCAACCAACTTTGTTGCGGTGGAAACACTGATATCTCAGAGCTTTTATTTGTTTACAGCATTAGCATCTTAACAGTGGAACTAACTAACAGAGCTACTGTCTGCCAGGCCACTTTTTAACCCCTTGCACTCTGGTCAATTTCCCTAAAAATGCCAAAAAATAACGTACCCAAAGTAAATCAAAAGCTGTTCTTCAACCCTTTGCAGCATCTTCATGGGGTTGGTCTCATTTAAAAGAAAACACTTGGAATTTTTTGGCAAAACAGTCATAATCTCTCTAAGTGCCCCTGCCACTGAGTAACAGTCATCTAAACATACTGAACTTGAAGAAAATAAATTTTGCCTGGGTGTTTTTTTTGGATACAAATGCTTGCAAATAACACACAGCTTCAGATACTGGCTGGAAAATGCAACAGAAATGTAGAACCAAGTGTTATCCAGCTGAGGTCAAAATTTTGTAACAATACCACAAAAAATGAATATATTACACAGCTTTTTTCTTAGGTTGCTCCCAAGCGTTTTTGAACTGTGCCAAATGGCACAGTTTGGAAAAACGTCTGTAACTTTTGAATGATTCAATACAGAAGCTTCATCTTGGGCTCTAATGAAAGGTGAAGGGCTGTGTGTGTGTGTGTGGGGGGGGGGGGGGGTTGTTTATTCATTCATTCATGAATGAATGAACAAACAAGCCCCCACACACAAAAAAGCATGCCACGTAAAAAAATGTGTGGCTTTTTTTTTTTTTTTTTACAAGAAAAAATAACCTACAGTGCACTAAAAATTATACTAAAATATCTGTAATGTAGAAGATAACAACTCCCACCCCTCACCCCCCCCCCCCCCCGCTACAGAGGACGGACATCGCCCATCGCTACATGACGGAAAGCGGTGACGGTGCGCTGCGGTCTACTACACACAGTTGTACTAAAATATCTGCAATATATCTGCAATCCGCTACAGAAGAGTAGTGGGGGGGGGGGGGCGTTCACAACATGACGGGAGGGCCGTTCGCAACATGACAGACCCGGATAACGCACAGTTGTAATTTACCCATCGGTCAAAAGTCATTTGGATTACAATTTTCAGGGATAAAAAATAATTTAGCTTATAACACTTACCTGTCTACAACAGCAGTGTCACTGGCGAACTTCTCTTCCTCATTGTCAGACGAACATGACGCTGGTCCGCTTGTTACGGACTTGTGGTTCTGGTCACGCGACCCGGTCAAACCATAATTCCATTATTGCGGGTTTGCGCTTCCATGATTGCGGTTTTGGCGAACGATTTTTCAAAACAAATAAGAACAGTAGTAAGAAAAAAAGACTGGCGAACGCCTGTGTGTCACCCAGCCTTACACAAAACAGCTTTCAAACTTCTGTGCTTCAATTGGCTGGCTGTATTCGCAGCCGTTGGTAGGCGGGTCCTTCTTGCTAGGTTTTCAGTCATTGGTTCTTCAAGGTTTCAGAAACCCAATTCAAGGCTCTTATTAGTCGAATGAGAGGTCAATCACATCTAAACCAATCAAAGCACTCCTTTGGCTTTCTGTTCGCGGCTGTGTCTGTAGTGGAAGAACGGAAATGCAGCTTTTTTTTTCCCTTCAGTGCGCCCTAGGACGCACAGTGTGCGTACTAGGGTGCCCTTGTGCGCTCTAGGACGCAGAGACGTGTCCACCCGGTACACCGGAGTGCAAGAGGTTAAAGTCATCTTCTCATCCCTTGATAGTCGTGGGAAGTGGTATGATTATATTACCGTTTTTGAGGTGCAAAAGGCTGTGTTCCTGCATTTTTGATGCCGAAGTCATTGTTTTTTAACAAGGAAAAGTGTCCCGTTTCTGTGACAACCCCACTTTCTAAACTAGTACCAGAAGTTGTGCCCATAATTCATGCAAGGCTAGGAATAAGGTGGATATAGTTACATTAAACACCTGCTTGCGACAATGGGATACAATGCTCGGCAAGCGAACAATTCTCGGCATAACACCGGCAGCGCGCAGTACCGTGCACATACAGCACAGAGATGGAGCAGAAGGAATGCTGTGTGGCAATATTTTCAGGCCCAAAATGAGACAATGGTAAGCTGTACAATTTGTAAAAAGATTGTGAAATACAGTGGTAACAACCAATTTATACAAGCATATGAAAAATCATCCAAAAGACAACACCGAGCTACATTAAGGGAGAGAAATACCCCACTCCCAGACCCCAACAGACACAGACCCCAACCCAGAGGCAGAGATCATTGGCAGAAGCCTTTCAGTATGGCAGAGAATATCCAGGTATTTTAGTCATCTTCGGCATTAGTTAATATTAATTTTCAAAGCACAACTTGTTATGTATGTAAAATGAGGGACAGGAGTCTCATCTGTCATGCAGCAAGTTCACCCTTTATTATCAGAACCAAACTATTTATATACAAGGGCCGTGCCCTCCTGACATCACATCAGGGGCGGGTACAGCAGCACACACACACACACACACCACACTCACTACACCACAATTACCCTGCCCCTTACAAAAATGCAAACCACACACACAAACAAGACCCTCCCGGACTTCCGGTCTGGACACCATGGTGGTAGCCGCTTAATGCTGAAGCTCTCAATCCCATCCGTGAAAATACCATGAAAATCAGATTTAACGGATTTGTGGAAGAGTGAAAATCAAAAGATAAAGTTATTATGCCTAAAGGAAAACAGAAGAGATCGACATTTACCAGACCAAGACATGCATCAGCCGGAGAAACCGACCTCGAAGACAATAACCATTCGGAAATGGAGGAGCAAAACGAGGCTAGCAACACGGCTAGCTTAAAAACGATACTTCAAGAATTAAGAGAATTTCGCCTAGAATGTGGGGCCAAATTTCGTGAACTTAAAGATGAAATAAAAAAGACCCTCTCAAATTTAGGACTCAAATCGTGCACTAAGGATCAAGGAATCATGAACTGTAGGAAAATGGCCTATCACATTCCAGGGATGGCAACAGGAAATTCTGATTTCAGCTGAAATCTAATTTGGTCGATTGACTTATGGGGGGGCCGGGGGGGGGGGGCGCAGCCCCCCTGAAGCTGAGAGGTTTTCAGTAAAACAGAAGTAATTTAGACTGAAAAAAATGATTAAAAAAAAAAAAAAAAAGAATGAAACACTAGACTTAGATAAATCATTAAATTTAATGAAAAGTTAACTTACTTTTTCTTCAATGTTGTCTCACTGTCTTTAGTCCAACATATTTAACAGTTCTATAAGAGTTTATTACACTATTTACACTGGTCACCAAGTCACTTCTAATGTGAAACTTTCTTCCTTTTGGCAGCAAGCTGTGTCAGTCTCTGAACTTTGAACTTCATCTCTTTTTCTGGTTTCTTCAGAAATTGTCCGAGTGCTTCTGTTACCTCGTCGAACTTTGAGCCAATTTTCACCTTTACCGTCACTTTTCTCTCAAGCCAATTCCATCGGAACTTATTTTTGACACTTTTGTCTATTTCTAGCACTGATGATTCCTGATCCTTCGATAAAAATCTCATAATTCCGCTGAAAATGATACCGAAAGCTCAGAATTCCAACACGAACCAGGGATGTGATTTGGGGTTGGGGAAATTATCTGAAAATTTAGCAGGGGGTCTGGGGAACGCAGTCCCCCAGTGGGGTCCGGGGCAGAGCCCCGGTGGGGGGGCAAAGGGGGCTTTGCCCCCCGAAGCTCCTGGGTTTTTATGATTTTTAAGTACCAGAATTGTGCTTAAATGACATAAAACAAACAGCTGAATGCCACTTATTACTGTATAATATTGACTTATGTTCCAAGAAGATAGCATTCCTAAAATATTCCAACAAGAATTATCCATCACATGCTTTAACACTTGATCAAATCAAAATCAGTTAATTTTATCTATTCCATAATAGAAATAAAATTCATTCATACCATTACTTTTTATAATTTCAGCATTCATTTCAGATCACCAGTTTCAATCTCCATTGAGTCTTGAGCAGTTCATTTTGCACAATCATTGATGTAGCCAAGTCTTAGAAATATTCAAAAGTTATGAGTCAATGTCCACTGTGCACTGTCAATTTCAAACTGTTTGGAATCATAAAAGTAATCTAACTAAATTGTTTTGCTATTTTTTTCTCCTCAACATCAATGTCAGGGCGCTGCAGGAGTTTTTGGGGATGGTTAACTTTTATAACCGTTTCCTCCCCCGCGCAGCCCAGCTCATTACAGCCGTTGTACGCCGCACTCAAGAAACGGAAACCGGCGGACAGAGTCGACTGGACTCCTGAGTGGAAGCAGGCGTTCTCTGAGGTTAAAACAGCTCTGGCAAACGCTGTACTACTGGCGCACCCAGACCCAGTGGCTCGGATAGCGCTCACTACCGATGCCTTGGACATGGCCATAGGGGCCGTCGTGGAGCAATGCGTTGCCGGTTCTTGGCAGCCACTCACCTTTTTTAGCAGGTCTTTGCACGACAGTGAGCGTAAATACAGCGTGTTCGACAGAGAGTTAATGGCTCTCCACCTGGCCATACGCCACTTCCAGTTCTGCCTGAAAGGGCGCACCTTCACTGCGTTCGTGGACCACAAGCCACTAACGTACTTAACGTACTTTATCTTCCTGGAAGATAAAAAAAGCGGAATTCCGCGAATTAGCAGAAAAATCACATCCCTGACGAACACGCCACCATGAATTTTTGACAAAGCATACAACGAGCCATTTGATTGGTCCAATCGTTTGCAACTATCCAATCGCAGGGCTGTTTACAGTACAGCAGTAGCTTGAGTACAAAACATCCGGGTTATCGTGGGAGACTTGACCTGGGGAAGCGCTGAGCGCTTATGTAATCGTGTTGATTTTCGCTGAAATCGGTAACAATAAGGTACCTTACCCCCCTAAAATTTTCTCAATGGATTTAGACGATTAACAGAAATGATCAATTTGAAAATAAATCGGCGGAAATCCGCAGATCGGCGGAAAATTGCCATCCCTAACATTCACACAAAAGGACTCAAACCAGCGTTTTCTTCCTTTTTTTTTTTTTCAAAATACACACAAAAAATAGCTAAATTGGACCATGTCTCTAAAATAAGTAAAATAATCCCATAACATACATGCATACATATTCACATGCACACCAGCAGAGTATATCTCTATACATTTACATTGTGGAGGGAGGAAAATTAAGTTCAGGTGAGATGCGGTGAGCTGGAAGGTGGCAGTTTTATTTTCCTCCAACATAATGAGACGCACTTGTAGCGCTGTGCGCTACAGTGGTCTGTGTGTCTTTTTGAGGCATGTATAGCAAGCTCTTTTATACATGTTATACAACAGAGAGAATGCATGGCACATTTGCATATTAGATAGATAGATACACTACTGTTCAAAAGTTTGGGGTCACCCAGACAATTATTTTGTGTTTTCCATGAAAAGTCACACTTATTTACCACCATGAGTTGTAAAATGAATAGAAAATATAGTCAAGACATTGACAAGGTTAGAAATAATGATTTGTATTTGAAATAATAATTTTTTCCAGATACTCAACCTGCTCAAAGGAAGGTCAGTTTTATAGCTTCTCTAACCAGCTAAACTGTTTTCAGCTGCGCTAACATGATTGCACAAGGGTTTTCTAATCATCCATTAGCCTTCTGACGCAATGAGCAAACACATGGTACCATTAGAACACTGGAGTGATAGTTGCTGGAAATGGGCCTCTATACACCTATGTAGATATTGCACCAAAAACCAGACATTTGCAGCTAGAATAGTCATTTACCACATTAGCAATGTATATTAGATATTAGAGTGTATTTCTGATTAGTTTAAAGTTATCTTCATTGAAAAAAACAGTGCTTTTCTTTCAAAAATAAGGAAATTTCTAAGTGACCCCAAACTTTTGAACGGTAGTGTACATACTTTATTTCGAACAAAAAAGTAAAAAACAAAACAAATGACAAGTGCGATAAAGTGACAATATATAGTGCTCGAAAGGGAGAAGGAAGAAGTGAACACTTATTAACTCCAACTCTTTCATTGATATACATATCAGTCAATAAATATCATTTGCGTGACCAACTGGCACCCGGACTCCCCTCCTTAATCCGGGGATGTATAACAATAGTCCATTGTTCTGATTGTCTCCTAGGGGCTCTCTGTCCATATGCAAACTGTCGTCTGCTTAGTGCAGGCTAGCTGAGTGTGAGAATTGAATGTCCACGTAGATTGTGGTGGGTCGCCACAACATCAATGATATTTAAGTCACACCCATGTTCACCGGCAGCCAGAGGTAACACCGGTCCGGGGGACTAGGGTAGCCCGAAATCATGCACGCCCCTGGCAGCTGTAGATAAGACCGGCTTGGAGGTCTCGGGCAGCCCCACGGCATGAACACCCCTGGCCGCTGTCTGCCTCCGGGATCAAAACCAACCTCTCCTGCAAATATGTCACTCTTCACCACCAACTGCCTCATTCCTCGGGACCCACCATGCTGTTGTCCGGCACACCATCTCTCCGTGCTCATCGGTCCGCGTTCAACACCATCGTAGCTGCCATCATTGTCCCAAACACTCCGGCCCCCCGTGGCCGAACACTAGGGAGACCCAAAGTCTGCTCGTCGGCGCCACTTGCTGCCTCGGGCGCCTTGCCATAACGCCCGGCACTCTCGTCCAGGGCAGCCTGAGCTCTGGCACTGAGACACTGCCTGACCTCCATGGCGCACGGTTGCTGTTGCTCACTCCCGTGACTCACAGCATCGCTTTCGCCGGCGTCGTTTCCCGACCCCGGCACCTCACCGCTGCTCCCAGGACCCTCGTTCCAGGCGGTCCGCTGTGCTGCCTCTAAGTCCAGCTGCTGTTGCTCTCCCTCGGGGCTCTTGGCGCCACTCTCGTCGATGTCACTCTCCGACCCGGGCATTTCGGCACTGCTCTCGGTACCCTCGTTCCAGGCGCTCCGCTGCATCGTCTCCGTGCCCGGCTATCGCTGTTCTTCCCAGGGGCTCTCAGCTTCCATGGTCCCGCTCACTTGCTGCCTAGCCTCCAGCTGCGGGGATGACTCCTGCTGTTCTCCCTCTCTGCTGTCGCTGCACACCGCGCTGTCTGACTCATCAGCGCTATGGTCCTGTATCGTGCTGAGCTCCTTGACCGGTCCGCCATCTTCAGTGATTGGGGACTCCTCCATTTGTGGCCCTGGTCTTACCTCGAAGTCTAGCTGGTAGCTTGGTTTTGGCGCAAAGTTAGCTTAGCGGCTAACCTGTCCATAGGCACAGAACGGGTCGTTAGCTTCCCCCAGCTAACTAGCTTAGCTGTTCCTGGTGCCAACAGCTCCATTACCCACAGCTTCATGGTCCTCGTCTGCTTGTCAAAGTACTCGGCCAGCCGCTTGACAGCATCCTCATAGTACTCCATTTCACCCAACGTACCAAGAATTCTTTGGCCCTCCGCACCGAGATTGTAGGCCAGGAGTGCTTGCCGTCGTCTCCCATCAAGCCTACTTAAGCCCAGCGCCCTGAGGTAATCCTCAAACATGGCCCTCCACTGCGGCCACTGGATCACTGGCTCTCCCATGTACTCTAGAAATGGTGCTAGTGGTGCAGGTAGCCCGTTTGCTCCCATAATTTTTATCCTTGTCGCCAAATTTCATGTATGTAAAATCAGGGACAGGAGTCTCATCTGTCATGCAGCACCGTTTATTATCAGAACTGAACTATTTATACACAAGGGCCGTGCCCTCCTCTGACATCACACCAGGGACGGGTACGGCAGTACACACACACCACACCACACAACTGGGCATTTGTCACTTTAGCCAACTCAAAAAGTATAAATTATGCGTAGACCTTGGTTTATCCCATGAAAACGTTTTATATAAATGAATACATTTACTGTAATTGAAACAAATATGCTGAATATAATATGGCTCAAATTTGATTGAATATAATTACCCTTTTGTATTAACTGTGAAAGCAATACTGTATGTATTTACCTCTAAACTTTGCCTAAATTCTGTCCTGGGTTTTAACTAATTAATAATCCAAAGGAAAAATCACAAAACACTTAAAGGTCATGAAAATTCATTCAGATTTAGTAATTTGATGATGCATCCATCTTAATTATTTAAAAGTATTGGTATCGTATTGGTATCTTCGACACTGGCCCTGTGCCTGCTTCATGCTACACCTCTGTTGTCCACGTACGTGTAACCGGAAACTTCGTGTGACGAAATTTACGTCATCGTCTCCACTCCGCTAGTGTCCGGAGTGTTCAACCGCGGACGACCGCGTGCAGCCCAAATTTTGTGATCGCGCCGCTTGTCCACAACCTGAATGCATTGAAAAGCGCATGCGCAAGACTGAACGTCCCATTCCAAATGTAGAGAATGTGGAGAAAAAGAAAATGTTGAGCACATCTTATTACACTGTCACAAGTATGGCAATGAAAGAGAGAGAATGAAAAATTAAGTTTGAGAGGCCGGTAGGGAATGGGATTTAACTGGGATTCTGGGAACAGATATGATCAGTTAAGCTATGCTATGTCCCGGCAGTTGCCTATGCAATCAATGGAACTGGTGCTGAAATTGTTTAACAGAATATGGAAGGAGGGGGTTATCCCAAGTGGGTGGAAAAAGGCTGTAATTTTACCATTTAATAAGCCAGGGAAAGATCCAGCTCATCCAGGCAACTATAGACCAATAGCATTAACGTCACACTTAGGGAAAAGGATAGAGAAGGTGTTAGTTTACAGTAGGGATGGGCATAATTTACCGATTAACCGATAATTGATCATTAAGAATTTCACCAAGGAAGTTCATTTTCATCGACAAACCGTTTTTTTTTTTTAAATAATCCGAGGTTATTAGGCCTAGTGCACGGCCGTCCTCAAACAATGCAATGGCAAAATTTGGGCACCAGGGGGCAACATTACACCATCGCCGTACCCTGGCGTGCCTCAGTTGATACATGCGGGCTTCCGTAGGGCAATCGCCAAATCATGAAGCGGTTACGGCGAAGTGTTGCGTGGGACCATTTCAATTTAAAAAATGACCAGGTGTACTGCAATCACTGCAATGCAGCATACAAATATACCTCATCGACAGGGTCCATGGAACACCCTTATTACGCGAAGAAACCGCCAACAGTGGTTGCGCGCTGAGTAATGGCGGTCGTGAAGATTCTTTTTTTTTTTTTCAGAAACTTTATTGAGAAGGTCATGAAGATTCGGTGTACACACGTCGAGGGAAGCTGCAGGAGGCGGCGTAGTGGCTCGACGGGAAGACTATTTCGCACAAAATGGCACAAGAGAACAGCAAAAAGTTCTGCGCGGCTAGACTAAGTAACACGAGCGATAGAGCAATGAATGCGGTCTTCGTTTGTTGGGTGGCCGCTCGGCAGGGACAGTCGGCCAATCAGCTTGCGGGGTGAAACGTCGCGGCCAATCAGCTTGCGAGATTCCCGAGGGCTCTCCGTGCTGATTCCTGATGTTCTAATGTAGTCTACCTGCCTTGTTACGTACCTAAAAATGTTAATGATTAACCGATTATTAATCATTAATTCTCCCGACGATCGGTGAAGAAAATTTCACCGAATGCCCATCCCTAGTTTACAGACTCTCACATGTACCAGAGCAAAGACGATTAATAAACAACTATCAGAATGGTTTTAGAAGAGGAAGATCCACAGTAGATGCTCTAGTTAGGGTAAGTAATGATATTGAAAAGTATTTCCGGAACCGGTAACTATCTTATAAGTTTCTGTCATGTCGCCACGGACTCATTGTTCTTCTAGTGTTGTGAGGTTTGTTTCATTTAGTCGATTCTCATAAGGCAGTTCTGACAAGCCGTGCATCATCTTGGTTACTCTCCGTTGGACCTTTTCCATCAATATGATGTCTTTACTGTAATATGGGGACCATGTCTGGATACAATACTCTTAAAGTGCTGATGACACGTTTTTGACTTCCTCTAATTTTTCAACAAATAATACAATATGACAAAATAGGTTGGTCTGTGCAGTTCTAAGTCAAACAGGCTTTTTTTCACACGAATATCAGACGTTTTCATGAGCGCCACGTCACCAATTACGTGACTGGAAAACCCCACTGCCATGTAGTCACGTCATCGACAGAACATAGCGCTTGGCTACTCATTGTACACACAAGATGGAAGCGGTTGAAAACATCGACGATGGTTCCAGCACATGTAGTCTGTAGTCTGGAATTGGTTTGTGTTGTCCAATCTTCCGATGATTATAGTTCCGAAGAACTGGATGACAATGAAGAATCTGGGGGCATCAGACCGTTTTGGTTTGAGCCGTGCCAAGCGAGTCACACTCAGAGAGTGATGGCGGAGAGGCACACATGCCCGCCGCCGCCGCAGCAGCTACAAACACACGGCAGGGGAACACAGAGTGTTATTCTTTTGTTACAGATATTGCAACAAATTATTTGTTCATAAATATAATTTCTTGAAACCCGATTTTTCAATAAAATCATAGTAGTGTATTCTCTGTGGCTCAGGCATCGGGTTTATTATGGATTATACTGTTGTTTTTGTTTTGTACATGTTTTATGTGCGTTTTTTTAAATCACCCTTATTGTCATTCAACCGTACAACCAATCATGTACAGTAGAACGAGATTGTGCTTTACCCATCTACAGTGTCAATCACACACACCACAGTACAGAATCAGAGGGCCGCTGCCATGCAAGGCGCCGCCACAGATTTCCCTCCTCCATTCCATTATTGCTGAGCACCAAGCTGGACGGCAGGAAGTTCCACTTTTATATAGTCTTCGGCATGACCCGGCCGAGATTGGAACCCCTGCCTCCTGGGTGTGGGGCGGATGCTCTACCAACTGAGCCACCACTCCGGTGTGGAGTGTGTAAATGAAGAGGCAGATTCATGACAGACGATTTATTACACACTCACATCTCACAAGCACAGAATGGACTGAATGGTTACAGCAAGCTCTCCTCTCTATATCCCAAGTCACACTTCACAAGTTTCTTGGCACTTGACCTCACACAGCATGATATTTACACTACACTGCATTCAACCCCCTCTGTCCTTCCTGGGCATTGTTCTCCCATGCTTATTCCCTGTCTTTGTCTGAGGTGCTGAGGGTCGGTCAGGTTTTGAGCCACTTTCAGGTGGGCACTGTCCAAGATTTGCCAGTCCGAACACACGCGGCCTCTCTCTTTGACAGTCAGCTGTTCATGGTTTGTGTGCATCATCTGCCATGTTGTCAGCCAGCCAATATTGCCAACACTATGACGACGTGTTAGCCACTCCACACAGCCATGGTTCTGTTGCGACCCTTAAAGCGATGTCGGCCCTGGGGTGCAACCATGGTTAACACATCTCCTCTCCATGTTCGCTGGGCGATGTCGGCCCCAAACGCCAACTGTAAGTATTTATTTTTGTAAGTCTTCACCTTTTTGGGAACTGTAGTCCTCATTCTTATGTTCAATACATGTGCTGTGGTGAATTCTGCGTGTAAATCCATTCATCATGACCCTCCGTGCGCTCTTAAGCAGGGCATGGACAGGGAGGATGAAATAACTAGGATTTACATGCAGGGTTCACCACAGCACATTTGATTTGATTTTTTTTTTTTTTTTTGATTTTGTATACTTTATTGATCCCCAGAGGGGAAATTGAGGGAATCCACCTGGATGGATGAAGGAGCCACGGTACGGCGCTATCCCTTTGCCATTCACACACACATTCACACCTAGGGACACTTTAGAGTCTCCAATTAACCTAACCTGCATGTTTTTGGCCTGTGGGAGGAAACCAGAGAACTCCCGGAGTAAACCCACGCAGACTCGGGGAGAACATGCAAACTCCACACAGATCACTGTTGGTCAGGGGCTGGGATCGAACCAGGGATCCCATGGCCAAGGGTGAGTTGCTGTGCTGCCGCAGTGCTAACCACTGCCCCACCGCACTGCCCATTTGGGCTGCACGGTGGCGCAGTGGTTAGCACTGCGGCAGCACAGTTTACCCTTGGCCGGGGGATTGTGGGGATCGTGGGATCGATCCCAGCCCCCGACCAACAGTGATCTGTGTGGAGTTTGCATGTTCTCCCCGTGTTGCGTGGGTTTACTCCGGGATTTCTCCGGTTTCCTCCCACATGCCAAAAACATGCATGTTAGGTTAATTGGCTGTTCTAAATTGTCCCTAGATATTTGTTTCCTATAGGCCCTTAGAATAGAGGGTTAGTATTAATGAAAGCGCTTTGAGTGGTCTTTGTGACTAGAGAAGCGCTATATAAGTGCAGGTTAGTTAGTTAATTTAATACAGAAAGACAGACAATTCCCTAAAAGGTGAAGACGTACAAAAAACCACAAACACACTTACTGATGGCGTTCGGGAGCCGGCATTGCCCAGAGAACAAATGAGAGGAGACGTGTTAGCCACAGGTGCACCCCAGAGCTGACATCGCTTCAAGGACGCACGAGAACCACAGTGAACATGGACTGACTAACACATCGTGAGAGTGCTGAAAATACTGGCAGACAAAACAGCACAGATGACTGGCAAATGGTCGCGAAGTACACGCACGTACGCGAAGTACACGTGTGATGAGAAGCATCTGGGCGAGGACCGGGAAACATGATCAGCGGGATTTTTAATCAGCTGGTGATAATGAGAGAGGGGAGGTGGCTGACTGGCCAGAGTCAGCATGCGATCAGAGAAAGTAGGTCAAAGCTGCGCATAAATCCATTAATCCTTCCCCTCCTCATGCGCTCCTCCTGCATAAAAGCGCACCAGGAGGCTTATGACAGTTGGAGCTGAAGCGTGTGATGTGGTCTTTCACGCCTGCTGTTTATCTAAGCCTGCGACACAACCCAAAGGCACAGCCGTAAAATTAAAACAAGAAACCAGAGAAACTGTGAGCTACAAAGCTGCTGTCATTCCAGTCAACAACACCAGTGTCCCGTTCTGTTGCTGACATCATGGGGGTGCCGCCCTTAATTCGGTGGGCGGCACCACAGTCCAGTCAGCGGCGGTTTTTTGATGATAACTAGTTTATGCAGGCGTGGTTGTAAATATTATATTGATCATCGACATTTACTTTTGGGTTTACACAACATCCTAAAAAATGTCAAAATCGTGTCATCAGCCCTTTAAGTTGGGACGTATTTTCCCTAGGTTCAGTATCCATAGCCACTGTCTTTAATTTTGTTACATTAATTGGCGGGAAGATACAGTCGCAGTACGCGCAAGGGAAACAGAGAAAACTATGGAAGGTAGGTTTGAAAAAAATCTAACAGAAGGAAATGTAACCCGTTTTTGCTATTATGCTTTGATTCCTTTCAAGACTGCTACCCGCTGGGGTTCTTGCTTATAAAGTGGGCTGTGTGCCAGTAATAAAAAACACAAACTTACCCGACAACTACACAGAAAGGAACGCACAAGAATGCTCCTGCAGGTGATATTTATCATGTGGTTGTTGTTATATATCACACACGTTTCTGCTGCAGCACAACACACGTGTAAAGAGAAGGACGAGAAGCGGGAGATGTCGTGAAGTCCCGCCCATTTCCGCGTATCCGCGACGGTGGGATGCAATTCTCGGCAAGAGAGCAGAACTCGGCACGACAGGGCGTGTGACTACCGCAAAAGTACAGCCAAGAGAGAGCACAACTTTTTGTAATGAACATATAGAAAGTACAGATCACATTTTCTTTTACTGTATGTACACCATTGCGTTTTGGGATGATTTTCATCACTGGTTATCTAAACATGTACCAACCCCTGTTTTTAACTGTCAGAATATTTTGTATGGCTTTATTATTAAGAACTCATTGCATGATATGTCTATTAACACCCTCGTAATCTTGGGAAAATTTTATGTACACAAAAATAGATTTTTAAAATGCAAGCCAAATTTTAATGTATTTCATAAAGAACTCTGCCTTTTTTTCTCATCACTGAAACACATGAAGAAGCGGAATGCTGTGAAACTCCACTGTTTGGTCGATGATCGGAAACTCATGGAAAACCCCTAGAACTCTGGACACTCTGGACTGAAAAGAACCCCCCGTTTCTCTTTTTGTCTACTTTTATTATGCTTTTAGTTACTTTATCTTATTATTATTTACTATTCTTATTACTTTATCTTATCCTTCTTACCTCTTGTAAGACTGTTAAAAAAAAGTTAAAATAAAAAAAAAAAAAAAAAAGAGAGAGCACAACTTCCGCATCTTATAACAATTTTTTTCCATCCGCTAGGCTTCTCAGGAGTAATTTAAGCTACCGCCTCCACATCATTCACCAATGGGAGAGCTGAACTCTTTTGAAGGTTCAGGAAATGTCTTCCTGAAAGGTTATACTGTGGGCAAAATTTCCTCACGTGTAGCGATAAACATTAGGACATGTGCGTCTCATTGGCACTGGAAATTATTTAAAATTAATTAACATGACATTTAACATGACACATCGGGGCGGCGCGGTTAGCACTGCGGCAGCACAGCAACTCACCCTTGGCCGGGGGATCCTGGGTTCGATTCCAGCCCCCTACCAACAGTGATCTGTGTGGAGTTTGCATGTTCTCCCCGTGTCTGCGTGGGTTTACTCCGGGATTTCTCAATTGGCATCAAACTGGGGATTCTAAATTGTCCTTAGGTATGACTGTGAGAGTGAATGGTTGTCTGTGTCTCTGTGTTGGCCCTGCGATGGACTGGCGATCTGTCCAGGGTGTACCCTGCCTCTCGCCCAAAGATGCTGGGATAGGCTCTAGCCCCCCCGCGACTCGAAAAGGATTAAGCGGAAGAAGATGAATGAATGAATGACATTTAATCACCTTGCTATAGTCATTTATACATAATAATACTATTAACCGTTGTTAATAGAATTGTTGGTGGGGGGTTTTTTATCGATCATTACCAGAGGTACCAATAAACTACCTGAGAAAAATCGTGCAAAATTGCATAGCCTACTAGAGAGAGAGCAACCCTGGAGCACACACTGAGCCCAAATTTAGCTTCGCTGAACACAAGACAGTGAACAAAGCTAATAGATTAGCTGGGGTCATAAAGAGTGCATAGGAAGACTTACATACAGAAAGATGCTATACGAGACCAGAGCATCCAAATAGTATAGTGCCTGCCACCACTGATTAAAAAACTAGTCCCTATCCTGAAATGACCCACTTATATGTCATAATTGAGACATTCATTCATCTTCTTCTGCTTAATCCTTTTCAGGTCGCGGGGGGGCGGGGGCGAGGGGGGGGGGCTGGAGCCTATAAGTGCTAACAAATAAATATGACCATGAAGCAGGACTACCACTCCATGCATTAGAAGCATGATCAGTGTTTCCTCTAGCTTAAAGACCTTGGCATGATGGCTACATATTTTTCCCTTGGGGTGGGGTGGGGGTAGTAAACATACCGGAATATGTTAATTTTATACCATTTATTTCTTTTCAAAATTTTACACAGAAACTTTGCATATGGAACTTACCATTTGAAGTATTGTACAACCGAGGCTTGAATATTGGGCCAGTTGGGGTCCCACCCAGACATCCTGTGTTTAGACTTTTTATAGTGAGGGCATTTTAGAAAATCTCTGGACCATCTGTGAAAAAATTGCTTACCAATAGCTTTCTTCATCAATGTGTTCATATAGGTGTCTACTAACACCTCTCAATTAGTTCCAACCCAAATCCTTGTGGAAAATTCTGGGGAGCCAATCAAACTTGGGCACCCGGAGGGGGGAGGGGCAAAAAATGGAAAAATATTTTTTTTCCCAGTATTAGCGTGTGAGATGTCTAACTAGGGGTTTCTGGGGGTGCTGAATCGATTCCAACCATTAGTTTTGAGTAAAAACTACTACCTGACCATAAAATAGGCCATGCCTACTTTTTTGCACCCGCCGAAATACGTAAATATTGGTATTTTTATACGTATCTCAACACACAATTTTTATACGTATCTCAACACACAATGCTCAACACCTTCGCAGCAGCCGGCCACCATCAGTACGCTAAGGGAGCAAGGCTGTATGTACAGCTAATGCACCAGCGACAGGACAGTCCAGTGTTCCAGGAAACTCTTACCAAATTCACCGTGTATGGAAACCATGCAGTCAGGTTCTCAGACCATGAGTGGTCAGGTACTGACATCACGACAGAAACCACACTCATGCGTGAGGCCAAGTCCTCAGGCGGTCTAAACAGAGGACGCTTCCGGAATGAATCTGCTCACAAGTGTTGGGTTCAGACGCTAAACCACTTCTCGTGCATTCACCAGGAACTTGAACGAGGTATGAACAAGCGTGGGGTACCTGACCACACAGACGTCACAAGAGCCCAGATGAAGAATGACGAAGATGCTGTCAACGCCATTGTCGGATGGTTGGAGGAGGTCAACCCCTTCGATGCAACACGGGACAAGAAGACCCTAGTATCCTTTTCAACAGGATTCAGCAGCACTCCAGAGGACCCAGTCAACGCTGATCAGGCAGAGGAGGTTGGCAGAGCCATGCAGGCCAAGATGAATGGACGAACTGTTCTGGATTCAGTGGTAACTAAGCACAAGGTGAAGTCATTAGAGAGCCTCAGAAGTGGACCCAAAGTCAATGGGAAGAAGCTGGTTATTGACTCACTCAAGCTCTTCAACCGTCTAATCATCATCAGTGAGCGTGAAGTCAAGACCAAAGAAGCTCTGCGATTTGAGTTGACACCAACACCGATGTCTCTATTTGACAAAAACCAGAAGTTGCAAAAGCCAGACAAGGCTGCCTAGCAAGATTTCTGAAGGCATTTGTGGAACCCGTTGAACAAACCCCCTGCACGAGTCTGGTGATTGATGGTGGGTGGCTCCTGCACAACGTCAAGTGGGAGGCTAACCTCACCTGGAAGGGCATCGCCGAGAGCTACCTCCAGTTTGTGAAGTCCATGGGGAGCCAGTGTCTCCGAATCACTGTGGTCTTTGATGGATACGGCAGCTCCACTAAGGACCATGATCACCTGAGACGAACAAAGAATGCATGCTGCGACGTTCTGATTCGCCCAGACATCAAAAGCTTCGTTCCAAGAGAAAAGTTCCTTGACAACAAGAGCAACAAGGCCCAGCTCATTCTGCTACTTGCTGAGACATTCAGTAGAAATGGGATCAGTGTACAGCAATGCCACCATGATGCAGACACTGCTATAGTCCGGGCAGCTCTAGATGAGGCAAAAGATTCTCCTGTTGAGGTGAGGGCTGAGGACATCGACATCATGGTTTTGCTGATTCATCATGCTGCAGACCACCCCATCTTCCTCACAACAGCCAAAGAAACATCTTATGATGTCGCAAAGATCAGGGAGGCCCTCCCAGAGAGATACCGGAAGTATTTGATCTTCTTGCACAGCTTCTCCAGCTGCGATACAGTGTCAGCGATTTCTGGGTTTAGCAAATCAACTTTGGTAAACAAGCTCTGCAAGACTGGCAAGGCAGAAAGGGCCATGGATGTGTTTCTGGACATCCGAGCCAAGAAAGATGATATCATTAAAGCCGGCTGTGAATTATTTAAGCTCATGTTCCATGGAAAACCACCCAAAGACTTGGGGGACTTGAGATTTGACATCTTCAGCAAGCGGGCTGCTGCTGGGAGCATCAAACCTGAGAAACTGCCCCCGACAACAGAAGCTGCAGCGCAGCACTCTCTACGAGCTTATCTCCAAACTAGAGATTGGCTGCTGTTGCAAACTCCATCATTGGATGCCTTGGAGTACAGATGGAAGCTTGGTGACCAAGGTTATGCACCGGTCCCTTCAACAGACCCCATCGCACTGGACTATCTTCTGAAGTTTGTCAGCTGCAACTGTGAGGGGGACTGTAGCACACTTAGGTGCTGCTGTAAAAAGCAAGGAGTCAAGTGTATTTCTGGTTGCGGCAAATGTCATGTTAACTCTTGCCAGAACATCAACCAAACAGATGATGAGAGCAGTGAGGGAGATGCTGGGGAGTAGGGTAAAGTACCAAGGTTTTAATATTGAGATACATTTCTGTTGGACATTATAATGGGGCATAATGGAAGTAAGAGAAGTGGGAACGACTACTTCCCATTGCACACTTATGTTGCAGTGTTTTGTACACTGTTTTTAGAGTGGGTATAGCTCAAATTCAATGATAGAACTCAATTCAGCATTCTAAAAAACTCACTATATAAACCCAGTGAGATACGTATAAAAATACCAATATTACATATTTCGGCGGGTGCAAAAAAGTAGGCGTGGCCTATTTTAATGGTCAGGTAGTAGTTTTTACTCAAAACTAATGTTTGGAATCGATTCAGCACCCCCAGAAACCCCTAATTAGACATCTCACACGCTAATACTGGAAAAAAAAATATTTCTCAATTTTTTGACCCCCTCCCCCTTTGGGTGCCTAAGTTTGACTGGCTCCCCAGAATTTTCCACAAGGATTTGGGTTGGAACTAATTGAGAGGTGTCAGTAGACACCTATATGAACACATTGGTGAAGAAAGCTATTGGTAAGCAATTTTTTCACAGATGGTCCAGAGATTTTCTAAAATGCCCTAACTATTAGTGGTGTTATCCTTCTCTCCTTCCTCTGCCTGAACACTTCCCTCTCCTTGGCTCCTCTCTTCTGTCTCATCTTGCCCTCTCTGAGCTCTGTCTAATTCAGGTTCTCTCTCTGTCTATGGTGGTATACAAACAGGTTAGAAAATATCAAGTGTCATGTTTTGTCCTGCAGGATTTTTTTGTCATGGTTTACATAAATGACAAAAATATGTGTATTTTTTGTATTTTTATTCTAGTGTTTCTTTTTTTTCCATTGAGAGAGTAGGGAAGGGAAAGAAACAGTCATAATAGTAATGTACTCATGCATACTTAAATTATATGATCAGGTGGGTATAGTAATCAGAAATTCTACTCGTAAAAGCAGTGCTTTGGAACTGATAATTAAAAGTAGACAACCAAAAATTTCTCATAGAGTTAAGGGTACAAAGAGCACCCACTTAAAAACTTGAGTAATGACTTCAGTCTTGAAGGTTTGAGGTTTTTCTCAAAAATTTATAACAATTTTCTTATAGTTTTCTACTTTTCTCTGTAAATCTATCTAAAGTTGAAACCATGTTCCTCAAATTTGTAAGTTCCTCTTGTAAAATTGACTTTTCTTGTACATTTGAAACTTTATTATAAATTTGTGGATTATTTTATGTCTAATTTTTGTCTGTTTTTTTTAAATAAAATGACTGGGTTTTTTTTTTAGATAAATTTGAAAGAGACTGTTTGTTTTTTTTGTTTTTTTTAACTTTTTCCTTATAACAATTTACATTTTTGACCATAATTTTGCAGTCAGAACAGAACAATAATTTAACTGATTACAAAGAAAAAATATTAATAAAATTGTACTTAATGAAATAAATTAACTTAAATGACCAAGGATGCCGTTATTTCTGTTATAATATTTCTTTTTATTTATAGTTTGTTTTTTTTTTAGAAATCTCCTCACCACCCAGACAGCAGGAAAATCCTCCCTTATTTTGGAATCAAATGTTGACACGTTTAGTTTGTCTGAAGGCTGCTGACAGATTAAAGTCATTGACTTCGTGAATTTCAGTCATCTTAACCTGCCAGGAACATAATAGGGAACAGTAGCGGACTCTAAAGACATAATTCACCACAATATGTGTTCATGTATAGAATGATCTGCTTAGGCCAGGGGTGTCCAATCATATGCCATAGAGGGCCAAGACCCTGCAGGCTTTACCTCCAACCAGTGTCTTCAACAGCAGATTCCACTGAATTTCTTCCCACTGATTGCTGATAAGTGAAAACACCCGCTGAAGAGACTGGGGAGAAGAGAAAACCTGCAGGGTCTTGGCCTTCCATGGCACATGATTGGACAGCTCTGGCTTAGGCAGCTATAGTTGTGTTCTCAGGCTTTCTCATCAGGCACTTCTCTAGGCAGCCGCTGAAGGACCTCAGTTTAGAGGGAAAAGAGAGCTAGCATTTTCAGCTATTGCTTTTTGTCACTGCTACTGGAGAATAAAAACGGCACACCTGCTTGTGCGAGAAAAGAGAGAAATTGCAAGTCTATTCATTCCTGCAATTCCTACAGAACATAACTTAATATTGTAGTGGCTGGTGAAATATATCCTCAGCAATTCATCAGTCCCCCTTGTCTTTCCCTTCATATGAAGCTGGCTGCATATGAATTCTAACCACATCTCTTAGCTAAGCGACTCTTCCATTATTGCTCCGGTTTCCAGTGGGTTAAAACCATGATAAATGCCTCCAGTGCTTACATACCTCTTGTGATTTTTTTTCGCATTTAAAGTACTTTAATAAAGTCATGTCTCTGTTGGACAGTCGTGCTTAGCGAGACACTGCCTGCTGACTGACTGGAAAACTTGCGTGAGTGGGGTGCTTCTAAACTCTGCATGGAAGACGGCCATGTGCATTGTTCGTGTGCGCGCTTGCGTAAAGTCATTGCTTCATATATTTTTCTTAATAAATTCATATCTCCTTGGCCCAGCGCTAAAATTTCTGGCGAGGCGGCCCACCACCGAGAAATGTTACAAGAGGAAACCCTGTTGATTGTGATGATTAAATAGTGAGAACTGGAAATGACATCAAGAAAACAGCAACAACAGTGAAGAAGAGACAGACGTACAATTCTGCATCCAGAAGGGGAACTCTGCAATCTAGATAAAATTTCTGTTGAGCTCTGGCATGGATTAGCATGGGCCATGGTGAAACTTATGGGCCCCTTGCCTTATTATTAGGCAAAAGGCATCCAAAAATGACTACTTTTCTTACCACTAGCTTCTGTTTGTTGTTTCTTTTAAAACTGTGATGCTGAGTGTCATGTATGTTAAAATACCTTGGGTGAAGGATGAGGCAAGATGACTGGATGAACACAGCTTTAATGATGGTGTTATGATCCGAGCACTGATCTCGTCCGCGCTCGGGTCATACGTCATCTCCTGCAGGCTTGACAGCAGTGATTACCCTCTGGCTCCCGGGGCTCTTACTGTGACAGCGCTCGGAGGAGCTTCCTGCTGTAAAAGCCTGCCAGCTGTTCTGCATTAGGGCTCGTTCGCGCCCGGCATTTAAGCGGACGCTGAATGCAGCCCAGGGCAGCAGTCCCCGTCGAATTTCCCTGTGTTTTGGCGTCGAGCGAGCGTTCCTCGTCTCTGACGTCAATATTCCTCTTTGATTCCTCATCTCTGATCATCCCTTGTCCTCATCGGGAATTGTAAGTGTGCTTGCTCAGCCTTACAGTCTCTGTCCCTAGTCATAGTGTGTTTTAGCCCACCGTGGCTTATTACTTTGTCGCTTTGTGTTATCCTTCTGTTCCTTTTTCCTTTAATAAACATCATTGCAAACTCACCGGCGACTTGTGGCGTCTTATGGTGGCTCGCGAGGGCCACCGTGACAGATGGATGTGAACAGCGGTTACACAGCAGGCACCTGGCAGAGGGCACCAGTAAAAGAGGCCGGAATATGGATGCCCTCTGCTTTATATCAGGCGGTGCAGTGACGTGACGGGAAGTGCACGTCACTACACCGCTCTTCACAATAATGTGCCATTTCACAATATAACCCCCCCTTTAGAAAGTCCAAAACTATACACACAATTGGACACCCCCCCCCCCCCCACAATTTGGGACCGGAATTGTGCACTAAAACAACGAGAAACAATCCACTAAAATGACCTAACCCATTCACACCAAAACAACCTAAAATAGCACCGACAGGTGGACTACCAAGCAGCCCGCACGGTGGGGTGGATTATTCTGCCACCCATATCTAAATAAAAGTCCAAACATAACTAAAATTGCACGCCGTGCTCCTAAACTAAACAAAATACACAAAATAATTCCATAATACAACACATATACACTACCGTTCAAAAGTTTGGGGTCACTTAGAAATTTCCTTATTTTTGAAAGAAAAGCACTTTTTTTCAATGAAGATAACTTTAAACTAATCAGAAATACACTCTATACATTGCTAATGTGGTAAATGACTATTCTAGCTGCAAATGTCTGGTTTTTGGTGCAATATCTAGATAGGTGTATAGAGGCCCATTTCCAACAACTATCACTCCAGTGTTCTAATGGTACAATGTGTTTGCTCATTGCGTCAGAAGGCTAATGGATGATTAGAAAACCCATGTGCAATCATGTTAGGTCTGCAATGCTGTAATTGCTGCAAATGGAGGATTCTTTGACGAAAGCAAAGTTTGAAGGAAAAAATTATTATTTCAAATACACATCATTATTTCTAACCTTGTCAATGTCTTGACTATATTTTCTATTCATTTTACAACTCATGGTGGTAAATAAGTGTGACTTTTCATGGAAAACACAAAATAATTGTCTGGGTGACCCCAAACTTTTGAACGGTAGTGTATATCAGAACACAAGAACTATAAACACCAAATTATCAACAGCACTGTTCCTTCGGAAGGAGTAGAACCAACATAGAGGGGCCCAGAGCAGCCCCTCAGCAAGCACGCCCCCGGAAGCAGCAGACCCCCAGGACAATGGCCGATCTTCCACACGATGGAGCCTCGCCTCTTCACCACCGACTCTGGCCCTTGTCCAGCCCTGTCACTTGGAGCCTCTTCCCGGACACACCGAAGCTGATTGGCATGCCTCGCCAAGCCATTGGACAACTTGAAGTATGTTGCACCCAGTTTAGCCACAATGCACAGACACCCTTGATGTTTAGCTAGCTGTCGTCTGGCCCATTTTCGCCGTGGACATTCTTCACCCCGAGCCCGAACCAAGTCCAAAACCCTCAGCAGGGCCTGGCTCGGTCTGAAGTGGTGCTGCTGAGCATGCGGTTCCTCCATGCTTGTCGTTCTGGCCCTGACCTCTTCTAAAACTGTTGTAGCATTCACCATCATAGCTGCAGACCCTCCATCGCCCTGCGGCCAAGATCTGGAGGCATCTGGGGCTAGCACTTCGGTGTCACTCGCCAGCGCAGGCGCCTTGCCGCCACACTCGGTACCCCCCTCTACTGTTTCCCGAGTGCCAGCACTGAGATCCTTCTGCACCAAACCTGAATGAAGCTGGTCCTGCTTGACCGCCATGCTGTCTGTTAGCTCTTCATCCCACACAATGTCCTCATCGACCACTGGAACCGAAGGGTTCCACTGGCCACAACCCAACCATTTGTTCCCAGCGTCGTCTTTTATGGTGAAACCCAGTCCGTAAAACAAGTCCCAGCCCATGATGTTATGGCCTCGAGCTGTCACGTGGAACATGAAGTCAACCATCTTCGCAGACTTGTACCGGGCCATCAACTCCAAAGTCCCAACTGTGCACAGCCTGCCACCTCCATAACCATACAACAGTACCGGGTTACCTTTAATCCTATAGTGGGGGAAAACTTGCTCACCGTGGCCCAATTCAGCAACGATCCTTCCGCTCCCATGTTGAGCAGCAGTGGCACCTCCATGCCGTCCAGTTTCACTGTGCAAAACGTATACCTATTTGTGCTGGGGGACACCGTATGGATGCTCGTCGGGGGCGGGCGGAGTGATTTCTTCCGTAGGCTCTCCAGTTCAGATACACAACACATTCTAGCATAATGGTTCAAGCGTCCACACCTGCTACAACAGGCTCCCCTAGCCGGGCAGTCCTTAGCCTTATTTCAGTGCGTTGCGGACCCACAACCCTTGCACAGGGGTTTTCCCAGGCAGACCTTCAGCTGGCAGCGTTGGTTTCCATAGTATCGTCGTCCAAGCTATCCTTGCAATTCGGGTCTGCAACATTTGCCGTGGCAGGAGGCTCTGGTGGCCGCTGTGACTGACGCCAGTTCAGCTCCAAAGTTAACTTGTCTGTGGCCTCCAGCTGGAGAGCTAGCTCGACAGCTCTGGCTAACATTAAGTCACTGGGTGCCATGAGTAGCCTAGCCCGCAATGCAGCGCTGCATGTGTGCTCTGTGAGCTGGTCACGTACCATTTCATCTTCCAGCGGCCCAAAGCGACACTTGCTAGCTAGCTGTCTCAAGTCGGCGACAAACTGATGAATAGGCTCACCTACCCGCTGATGTCACTGCCAAAAACGAATCCTCCGGACAGTCACATTATCCGGGGTGTGAAAATGGTTTGCTAGCATCTCCACAACGTCTTCAAAAGTGTCTGAAGCTCTGAGTGTGCGCTGGACTCGCTGGCCCTCAATTCTCAGGTTATGAACAAGAAGCGCACGTGCTTTTAACTTGTCAAGCTTACCGAGGTCCAGCGTGGTGATGTAGGTCTGGAAAGCCTCAAACCACACGAGCCAAGGCACTGGTGGTTTGCCTGGCAGCTCGAGAAAGGGGCAAAGTGGTGTGGTACACGCCTCCATGGTTTAATCCAACGTCGCCAATTGTTATATATGGTAAAATACCTTGGGTGAAGGATGAGGCAAGATGACTGGATGAACACAGCTTTAATGATGGATGTGAACTGCGGTTACACAGCAAGCACCTGGCAGAGGGCACCAGTCAAAGAGGCCGGAATATGGATGCCCTCTGCTTTATATTGGGTGGTGCAGTGATGTGATGGGAAGTGCACATCGCTACATCACACTTCACAACAATGTGCCATTTCACAATGTAACACTGAGCAAATAGGACACAGCCATTCTTGGAGCAGTTTTTCTCCTGTCCTTGGAAATGCTCCAAATTATATTTTTTTTCTGTAGATTTGTGATAAATCTTCCTAGATCTACCGCAGTCATATTCATAGTTTTAATATGGCGTCACACGGCTAATGATGGTGAAACTGAAGCTTCATGAAGCAGTGAATCACTTTTAGATAACTGCTTCATGAATGACAGTGTTATGAAGCATTTAATTCAGAGTGACATCTGCTGACTGTCAGAAATGCATATATACAATACTCACCAAAAGTTAGGGATATTTGGATTTCAGGTGAAATTTATGGAAAATGTAAAAAGTTCACACTACAGTGATATTATATCATGAAAGTAGGGCATTTAAGTAGAAGCATGGAATGGTGACTTCTTCATCTCAAACAATTTATTGAAACAAAAGGCAACAACAGTGGTGGGTATACCACAACAAAAAAATGTCAATGTCTCAGTAACTTGTCATGTGCCTTTGAGCATCAATTACAGCTTGACAACGACGTCTCATGCTGTTCACGTGTTGACTAAAGTCTGCTTCATGCTACACCTCTGCTGTCCGCGTATGTGTAACCGAAAACCTCATGTGACGACATTTATGTCATCATCTCTACTCCGTTAGTGTTCACAGTGCTTGACCACAGACGACCACGTGCAGCCCAAATTTTGTGACCGCGCCGCCTGCCCACGACCTGAACACATTGAAAAGCACACGCGCAAGACTGAACATCCCATTCATGAGGTGGCGATATCGACACAGCATACCAAGACAAAGAGACAAAGAAGACAACGAGGAGGCAGAAAACGAGAATAAAAGCATACATGAATCATACATACATACTCTCTTTTACAGTGGCAGCAGCATCTATATGGAAAAGGAGTGAAAACCGGGAAGTCAAACAGCAGAAATGGACTCTACATTTGAAGAGAAATTGTTGTTGATGTGCACTGCTCTCACGTTTCTTCGTTGGTGAAAATCCTGGTGCATCAGCACATTGGCGCTACCTGTCGGGCAGGAGTGAAACTACAAATGATGGTTGTGCGCATGCATCAACTGCTTGGCCTGGGTGGATGAAAAAGTGAGCATGAACAGCGCTGGGTGCGTGCCGGACTTGTCCAAAGCGCACTCGGACCAAAGCAGACTAGAGGGGAAATGCAGCATGAATGAGGCTTTATTGTCTGTTGAGGCATGGCATTCCACTCTTCTTGAAGGGTGGCCCTCAGGTCATTGTGAGGTTGTGGGGTGCAAGGATACGAGCCTCTACACACCAACTCAGCTGATCCCATAGGTTTTCTGTTGGATTCAGGTCTAAAGAAAGTGCAGGTCACTCAATTTGAGGTACCCCAGCCTCCAACAGCTGTTCCCTAATGATGCAACCTTGATGAGCTGGAGCATTGTCGTCCATGAAGATGAAATTAGGCCTGTGTTGTTCATGCAGGGGCACAATGACTGGATTAATGATGTTATTCAGGTAGTATCGACTTGTCACTGTACCATTCACAAGGTGTAGGGCAGTTCTGTATTGATTAGACATACCTGCCCAGACTGTAACACCACCACCACCACCAAAGGCAGATGCATAGCGCTCTCCTTGACATCTCAAACATCGTTGGTGGTCATCATTTCTGCTCAACGTGAATTGACTTTCATCAGAGAACAGCACCGAGGCCCACTGGTCAAATCAAATCAAAAATCAAATCAACCTTTATTGTCATGTTGCTGTACATACAACTGTAGTGCAGGCAAGATGAAATTACGTTTCTCTAGGCATCCATATAAGTAAAAAGAACATAATTTAAGACACACTCACACACCCCCTCATCCCCCACCCCAACACAGCCATTCACACATCCCTGAGACATACTTGAAACTAACTAGAACTATAATATACAAATAATATACATAATGTCCATAAGGTGCAGTAGTATGTATGAAAGATTCCGGATCAACTGTTCAGCATCCTAACAGCTTGTGGAAGGAAGCTGTTAATCAGTCTGGTAGTTCTGCCTCTGATGCTCCGGAATCGTTTGCCAGATGGCAGCAGTTCAAAGTGTTTATGCAGAGGGTGAGAGTGGTCCTTGACAATGTTCAGTGCCCTACTCCTACAACGGTTCTGAAAAAGTTCTTGGACAGAGGGGAGGGAAAGTCCAATTACCCTCTCAGCTCCCTTAACTATCCTCTGCAGGGCTTTTTTTGTCTGACATACTGCAGCTGGAGTACCATGTTGCAATGCAGTATGTCAGAACACTCTCCACCACACCTCCGTAGAAGGTCCTGAGGATGCAGATGGGGAGAGAGGCCTGTTTGAGTTTCCTCAAGAAGTGCAGTCTCTGCTGGGCCCGCTTCCTGATCCCCAAGGAATTATTGCTCCAGGTCAGGTCCTGCGAGATCTGCACTCTGAGGAACTTGATGTTCTCCACTCTCTCCACCAAATGGCCACTGATGCTGAGAGGGACGTGTTCAGGCCGTGACTGCCGGAAGTCGATAATCATCTCCTTTGTTTCGTCCACGTCGAGCACCAGATTGTTCTCCCTGCACCAGCCCTCCAGGTCTCTCACTTCTTCCCTGTACATTGATTCCTCATCCCTCTGAATGAGTCCCACCACTGTGGCGTCGTCTGCAAACTTAATAATCTGGTTCCCCTCATGTCTGGATACACAGTCATGTGTTAGAAGTGTAAACAACAGTGGACTGAGTACGCAGCCTTGAGGGGATCTGGTGCTCAGCGTGATAGAGTTGGAGATGTTGTTTCCAACACGGACAGACTGAGGTCTCTCGGTCAGGAAGTCCAGGATCCAGAGACATGTGGCGGTGTTCAGACCGAGAAGGAGTAATTTCTCCATCAGTCTCTGGGGAATAATGGTGTTGAATGCTGAACTGAAATCAATGTACAGGAGTCTGGTGTAGGTGTCTTTCTGATCCAGGTGGGTGATGACAGAGTGCAGGGTGGTGACTATAGCATCCGCCGTGGAGCGGTTTGAACGATGTGCAAACTGGAGCGGGTCATGTGATGCAGGGAGGCAGGCTGTGATGTGTGGTTTGACAAGCCGTTCAAAACACTTCATCACAATTGGTGTCAGTGCAACAGGACGATAGTCATTCAGACAGGACACAACTGGTTTCTTTGCCACCGGTACTATGGTAAAGGTCTTAAAGCATCTGGGAACGATGGCCTGACTCAGGGAGATGTTATAAATGTCACTCAGGAAATCCGCCAACTCGCTCGCGCAGACTCGGCGCACACATCCCGGGATATTGTCCGGACCTGCAGCTTTACGTGGGTTGACCCTGATTAGGGTCCTCCATGTGTCCACTGCGTTGATGATGATAGCTGGCCCAACAGATGGTGGAGATGGGCCAGCCCTCCCTCTGATTGTCAGGTTTGATGCTTCAAAATGTGCAAAGAAGTTGTTGAGCCTGTCTGGAAACGAAGCGTCATCATCATCGACCCCCTGCCTAGACTTAAAATCCGTCAGCACCCGAACTCCCTGCCACATCCGTTTGGTGTTCCTTGTGTCACAGAGGTGTCCCTGGATTTTCTCCACATAGGCGCGTTTCACTGTCTTAATTCCCTTTGAGAGCGCAGACCCGGCTGAGCGGAGGGCGATACTGTCCTTCGCTCTGAAGGCTGCATTTCTGGCTGTGAGCAGCAAGCGCACCTCTGCCATCATCCAGGGTTTATACGTAGTTGCCCCATGCAGTGAAAGTCTTCACTACAGTGACATCCTCTGTGCACTTCGTGATGTAGCTGGTGACCATTTCAGCATACTCCTCCACATCTGTCCTGTCTCCCTGGGAGGCTGCTATTTTGAAGACCTCCCAGTCTGTGTGCAGAAAACAGTCCTGAAATGCTGAGGCTGCACCCTCTGGCCAAATCCTGATTTGTTTCTCTACTGGCCTGCCGTGCTTCAGTAAAGGTTTGTAGGCAGGCACCAGCATCACGGATAGGTGGTCAGAATGACCGAGGTGGGGGCGAGATGTTGCCTTATATGCATCTAGGAAGTTTGTATACACCAAGTCCAACATATTCTCTCCTCTGGTCTTAAAGTCCACACATTGTTTGAACTTGGGGAGCACAGTCTTAAAATTGGTGTGATTAAAATCCCCCGCAACCACCACAAAACTGTCCGGGTGTGAAGTTTGAAATTCACTGATAGCGTCGTGCAGCCCTCTGAGTGCCTTGTTAACATTAGCTTTACCATTAGCACTAGGAGCTATGTAAACAGCAGCTACAAATACGTTGGTGAATTCCCTCGGCAGATAGAATGGCCGACAATTCACAATAAGGAACTCCGCCAACGGAGAGCAGTGTTTAGTTACTAACGTGGCATTAACGCACCAGTTCTTGTTAATATAGATACATACCCCCCCCCCCCCCCGGCTCTTACTGGAGCTAGCAGCCTCCCTTTCCGCCCGGAACGATGTCATCCCTTCCAGCTGAATGGCTGCGTCAGGGATGTTGTCGTGGAGCCATGTCTCCATGAATGCAAACACACAGCAGCCCCTCCACTCTCTCCGGGTTTCTCTCAGCAGACGCAGCTCGTCCAGCTTGTTGTCGAGGGAGTGGACATTGGAAAGAAGGAGCAACGGTACTGCTGGTCTGGAGGGGTTAGCCTTTAGCCTAGCATGAATCCCGGCTCTTTTTCCTCTCCTTTGTTTGCGTTCGCGCTGCTTACGCTTCCTTCTCTCCCGGGTAGCTGCCAGCGAAACCTCCAATAGTATTCCATGCTGGCGTAGAATGTCCAAGTCACATCCGAGTGCCGCAATTCCTGCAACGTGCAATACCTTGATGTTTAATAAGGTCTCATGGTTGTAAGTTTTACAGAATGTACATCTGGGATGATTAAAACACTCAAAACTCTCACGCTCACTGATGCCTAGAGGGGCCGCAGTGTCCATGCTCGCTGTCATTTCGGCGCTCCCTGACCCATGATGCTTGTGCCTGATGGTGTGGTCAGATACCCTTGTAGGTCCTCTAGCACACAGACCATGCTCATGGAAACAATTTCAAATGATCTGACATGACACTTGGGCGCCTCTCACCTCCCTTATATGTGCCTGGAGTTGAGTGGCATTTATCATCTGGTTCTGCAGGGCACTGTTCACAATGAAGCGGTCATCAGCGTGGGATGTGGCCAAAGGACGTCCACTTCTATGCCTTTCTGTGACTCTTCTAGTCTTTCTGTATCTCTGTTGCAACCTGTTGATGACACTGTGTGTGACACTCTAAGCTCAGTGGCCACTTCCTTCTGAGAACATCCTGTTTGAAGCCTCGCAATGGCGAGGTACTGTTGATCAATTGTTAGGTGTCGTCTTGGTCTCATGATGTCAAAATGTGAACAGCATGATGAAGAGAACTGCTTAAATACCAATTCTAATTGAACCAGAAAATTTATTGGTCGATTCATGGATCAAACACCTGTTGTGAATTTTGCTGTTAAGCACCTTGTTCGAGAACAGCAAGTTATGCAAAAAGTACTGAAACACTGAACAACTGGACATGTGCATTCCAAAGGTTAGCGAAAGTCAAATTAAGTTCACCTATAAAAGTTATAGTGCATTTTAGGTGCATCCTGAAATTTCACTCGAAAGCCAGCTATCCCTAACTTTTTGTGAGTAGTGTATTTATCAAAAGTCATGGACTGGGAGACCTGTAGATTTTCACATAATGAAACCCCAGAGTCATCAGACCATCTTGACGGTTCTTGTGTTAATAAAATAAACACGCTGGTCAAATAATCACTTTATTCATGAGTAATTCTTTTTTAAATTACATACAAATACGAAATTTATACATATTAAATAAACAAAGGAGTCTGCCATGTGAAATGAAAATCGAAACTTTGATATACAGTGGTGTGAAAAAGTGTTTGCCCCCTTCCTGATTTCTCATTTTTTTGTGTTTGTCACACTTAAATGTTTCAGATCATCAAACAAATTAAAATATTAGACAAAGATAACACAAGTAAACACAAAATGCAGTTTTTAAATGAAGGTGTTTATGATTAAGGGATAAAAAATCCAAACCTACATGGCCCTGTTTGAAAAAGTGATTTCCCCCTGAACCTAATAACTGATTGGACCACCCTTAGCAGAAACAACTGCAATCAAGTGTTTGCGATAACTGGCAATGAGTATTTTACAGCGCTGTGGAGGAATTTTGGCCAACTTATCTTTGCAGAATTGTTGTTACTCAGCCACATTGGAGGTTTTTCAAGCATGAACCTTTTTAAGGTCATGCCACAGCGTCATAATCAGATTCAGGTCAGGACTTTGACTAGGCCACTCCAAAGTCTTCATTTTGTTTTTCTTAAGCCATTCAGAGGTGGACTTGCTGGTTTGTTTTCGATCATTTTCCTGCTGCAGAACCCAAGTGCGCCTCAGCTTGAGGTCACGAACAGATGGGAGGACATTCTCCTTCAGGATTTTTTGGTAGACAGCAGAATTCATGGTTCCGTTTACCACAGCAAGTCTTCCAGGTCCTGAAGCAGCAAAACAGTCCCAGACCATCACACTACCACTATGATATTTTACTGTTGGTATTGAAAGGGTTAATGTATAGTTAGTGCCAGAATAATAATTCTGTAGGTGATCTCCCATTATGCTCTACACATATTCCATACAAATTCTGTTTGCATGCTTATGAACAAGTATGTTATGGTATATTGATAACAGGAATGAGACAAAGGTATAGAGCCCTCTCTGTCTTTTCTCTCTCTCTTTTAAGTCAGGTCTTTAACATTAGATACACACCCAAACCCAACACCCACGCACACTGTTGATAGCACATTCTAGAATGAAGAGGCGTGTTCAGTGGATGGCCTGTTCCCGCCATAGGTAGATTAGCCAATCAGATAGTCGCGTACAAGCCCATCCCATTGTACTGGCTCGCCCAACCCGAGGGGATAATTGTAACCTGCACCCGGAAGTCGGGGTTCAGTCTGACCAGCTCCAAAGGGAGCTGCGTCACGCTGCACCCAGCGCTGCTTGCTTTACATGTGACTTCTAAATAAATGTTTCATCTTAAAATTGAAGAAATCTCCGGTTTGTTCTTGGACCTTTCAATCAAAGAATCGGGTATTTTTCTAACAATTGGTGCCGGTGACCCGGATTGAAGTATTTCGAGACGAGCCGAAAAAACTACATAGAAAGGACCCAAAAACTACATCGGAAGGACCCTTTTTAGTCGACTGTGGCGACGCCTGAATGAAACAAAAAGGTAAGCAGAAAGCCTTTTTACGCAAATTTCTGCAGTTTGGCCATTCTAAATTTACAGTCGTCTGATTAAGGGGTATATCCGATTTCTAAATTTTAAACTGTTTGCGGGATGGAAGTCTGCGGTCACATGTAAAGCATGAACCACGTGGTCTTGCACGAGGGAGAGTGGTAATGTCCTAGGATCAAGTAGCCGCTTTTTTACGAATAAGGAAGATTTGCAATGCAAGAATCTTTTTTAGATCAATAGTGAGCATATATAAAGGTACTCTTAATACGTTATAAGAACCTCAGACTACATCATGAGTGAGTAACGTAGCAAGCAGCCGCAAGAATCTTTTTCCCACCTTTAGTGAGGGTCTGCTCATAAGTATAAAAAATAACTAAGGTACTCTTAATACGTTATAAGAACCTCAGACTACATCATGAGTGAGTAACGTAGCAAGCAGCTGCAAGAATCTTTTTTCCACCTTTAGTGAGGGTCTGCTCATAAAAATAACTTGCAGAATGGTACAAGAACCTTTTCTCCATCCTTAGTGAGTGACCATTCATAAGTATAAAAATAATAACTTACAGAATTGCATAAGAATCTTTTATTCCAACAATAGTGAGTGCATTCATAAGTATAAAACAATAAAATAGCTTGTTAAAATCAGTATAAGACTGATCTTTATGATAAGATACCTCTTGTATCGATTACCTGACGAGGTTCCGATGAAAGTATCCTCTACATATAAGTTAAGCTATAGGTAATGAGTAAATGAGTACATGCAAATCTGCGGCAAACTCTCCACATTGTGCAAGCTGATCTCTGTAAAATTTTGTGTCTTTAAGGGATAAAAATGTGATTTGAGAAATACCAGGGGTTGGAAATATTAACTAATGGCGGCCTCCGGACCGCGTGGTCAAGAACAAAGAAAAGTAATGGCCCCCCCACCACCGAGTGGAGGTGAAATTGGTAAAACAGGTTACTGAGAGGAGAATTGTTTGAGGTAACAGCATTAAAATGAAGCGCAAAATTAAAGCTGGGATTAAGGAGGCAGTGCTCCATTTTTCTTAAACTTAAAAAAAAAAAAAAAGCACATGGTTTGTGAACAATAGGCTCAGGGGCCATTTTGCACGTGTCCCATTTACTGCGCATGCGAGGGCGCCATTTTGAATCACCTTCAAGCTGGGGCACAGTGCCTCCATCATGTGGCCAAATATAGGAAGTGCACTATTTCACAAAATTACTGCCAACAAAAACTTAAAATCTTAAGAATAAATCTGGAACTTTATCTCTCTGGTTGAAAGGAAGGCTTTAAAAATTCCATGCATGGTGAAAAAACAATAAAGACCTCAGGGGCCTGCTAGAATGCAGGTTTGCCTATAGTGAGGCAAAGCATGCCATTCAGCTTGGAGAAGAGAGAGAAAAAGTTCAACTTTAAAATTAGGCAGAGGGAACTGGAGAATAAGGAGATTTATTCCTCAACAAAACTGTAGGAAATCCTACACTATATAAAGGTGAGAGAATTTAAATGAAAAATTGCAGGTTGGTGCAGATAAGTAAAAATATAAATGAATTAAATTATAAATACAAAAATAATTAAATAAATACAACAAACGAAAATATGAATGAATAAAATAAATAGGAGTTATTGTTGTGGAGATGAGAGTGGGCAGAATATGGAAACGGAAATTTGTTTTTGAAGAAAATTGAAAACTGATGAAATATTAAAGTTTTGTGCAGGACGCAAGACAAAAGTATGGAGAAATGATTGGAGGAAGGAAAGAAAAAAACGTAAGAATAAGAGACTTATGCTGCAACGGTGAGAACAAATGCAAAATAATCAATAAACACGATATAACAGAAAAGGACAAAAGATACGCTGTTTAATAGCCTGTTTCTCTCCATTAAATTTGAGACAGTATTGGCTGTGGACGACCCCTCCCCCAGCAGCTGCCTCCTCCTTCACGCCATCAGTGACCCCCCTCCTCCCTCCACTTCGCTGTCCCACTCCAGCAGTCAAGAAAGCAACACAATGGGTCAAAAGAGGAACAATTGAGCACACCAGCAGAGTGAGTCCTCACACATCTGATATTGTATAGTATTCCTGTATATGTATCAAGCCGCTGAGGCTGGTAGAAAATTAAGGTTGTTGTTCTCTATTTGTGAAATGTGGGGTGATTCATCACTCAGTTGATATCTGTACTGTATTCCTGTGTGTGTATCAACCAGTTGAGACTGATTAACACCTATATGAAATGTCTCAAGCCTGTAAGCCCGGTTCCCTGGGGTCGGTGCTATCCTAGACAAGGGCTAGATGGTTGACAAAGGTCCCAATCACAGACCAAAAGAAAGGAAGGGAGAAATTTGCCAGATGGGTCAAACAAATGCAGGACAGAGGAATGTTCGCTGGATGTGAAAACAGCCCCCCCACCAGGGAGACCTAGCTATACAGTATTGTTGCCTTCCATATCAGAGATGTGCCAAGACCACATACTGAGCAGACACAATACATGACCAATCTTCAAAAAAGCCATACCCATGCCCCATCTAAGTTGACCTGTCAGTATCGGCTGCATGACCACAGGAGGTCAGAATAGTCAGAGGCCCCCGTGGGACTAATACTTCCTATGTTAAGCAATTTGGCCACTGAGCTCAAACACCCACAAGGGGTCCCCCAAAATTAGCAACACAACAGGTATCCTTCCCTACAGGATGTTGAAAAAGAACCGGCTTTGATATTAAGCCGTTCTGTTTCAAGGGGGGAGAGGTCAAGATGAGAGGTCAAGACAGGAACAGATAGAAAAGTTACTAGTCCACTAAGGTTTGAAGGCTCCATTAAAGGAATAGAACAATGTATCAAGGAAGAGGAATCCAACGGGGTCAAATTAAACAATGGCTCCTCTGATTGCACAATTCAACATAAGTTATCCAAAAAGCGTGATGGCTGAAGCTGCAGCTTATATTGCTCACCCATGCTCCATCTAAGAAACATCTAATAAAACAAAGGCTAGCAACTAAGACCAAAATCTGAAAATTTCTTGACGCTTGAAAGGTCATTATTCCACTGAATATCAGGCAGTGGGAACTTTTGCTACAAGAAAACTAGCCACCTAGTGACCAAGAGAAATGAGGCAGGTTTAGGGCTCCTTAATATTTAAGGGCCAATACATATTTGGAGGTTCCCAGACCCTGCTAACTGTATTTTTTGCACATCTCTACAAATCTGGTGAAATCTAATAACATTGTTAAAGACTTGCAATAGACATTTTAACTTAACATAAGATTTGAGCATGGAGGTGCAAAATATGATAAAAATGCTGATTTACAATCACAAGTTAAGACAAGGGTTGAAAATTTATGCAAAAAGGTATAAGGGTAAAGCTGCAAGGTTTGGAGGAAATTGCACAATTGAGGAAATTTGCCAAATATTACAAAATGTCACAAATTCCTGAAAAGGAACTTGCAAATTTACAAGGAAAAGATCTAAAATTTGTTAGGAGAAAATAACTATTAAGAGAAAAGGTTGCAAAGTTAGAAGGGAAGTGTTTAAATTTGAGAAAAGCTGTAAGCTTACATGAAAGCCACATTAAAATAAGATGAGCCTTTATTGGTCCCACAATGGGGGAGATTCTAGGATTGCAATGGCACAGGGATAACAACACTTAGAGCAATAATTTAAAAGATAAGAAAATAAGAGCAGTGAATATACATATGTACACATAAATATAAATACACGGTGCGGAGCATTACAGATTTCCTTACACTTTGTATGGAGATGGGGGATGGCAGCGTAACAAGGGTTATGGTTTTGGATCATCCAGAGATGAGTAAAAAGCATTATGGAAGACGATGAATTAAAACAAACACAACCAGAGTAGACTACAGAAACAAGAAGATAATTTGGGGTAAAAAACAGCAAACACTCGGCCGAATAGACTCAAGAATGAAGCATATACATACATATAGCTGTGTGCACACCAGCCCTATCCAAGGGATCATCATAGAGCACGCACAGAGCGGAGGTGGAGCATGAACAAGGCTTTAATGTCCTGTGCACATAGATCTGCAGCTCTGACACACACAAGACAACCAGTGTAGCTTGACAAACAAACCAGCGGTTCACACCCGCATGGTCTGTGTGTCACATGGCTAAGTCCTGATTTAAATGTTATTTAGAATTGTTTTTGGAGGCTAATGAAAGCTCTATATTTTTGTATCTAAAATTGTTATAGTTTTGTAGGCATAGTGTTAGTTCATCTGGAGGTTATCTGTTCAGAAGAAAAAAGACAGAAGACTCCACCACACCAAGATACAGATGACTCTCTTAAGTTTTCATAATAATCAGCAGACGTCTTAGTGTAATACATTCCTTGAAAGGCAGGTGTTCAGACCCAGCGGCATTATTTAATTCCAAAACAAATTCAAAAGGTCAGTAATTAAAAGGCATCCAAGGCCAGGGTATAAATCAAGAGATGAGTGTTGTCACAAAACAGAATTTTGAATGGAGCCATGTTGGTTTATTTATAAAGCTGACTTTTCAGAATGAAACCGATCACTTTTATGTGCAGGATCTTGCATGGAGCATTAGCTGTGGACAGTAGTCAGTAGTATGAACGACGGGACAGTGAACAGAAGGAAGTTCCAATACTGAAAGAGATTATAGATGTGAGATGTTTCATCAGCTAGTCCAGGGAAAGGTGAAGTCTTGTACACAGATGGATAGTGGTTGGAAAAGAATTGAGTGAGTGTTTCTGATGGGAAAAAGTACTTGGGGGAAGAGAAGAAGAACGATGGATTTAGCAAGTGTAGAAAATATTTCTGATGTTGAGATGGAAATGGAAAAAGAAATTAAAGCAGAGCATGTCTAACCAAAGAAAATAAAGATCCACGTAAGATTTGCAGCTGTAGCTTTAAAAACCAACCAAACAGAAAACCAACAATAAATAAATTAAATTTTTGGCTAAGAGTGTCAGGAAGAAGGCACAAATGCAGGCAACCATCTTAGATGTTTCCAAGTACTTAAAGCAGCAATGAGACATTAGGTGTCCATTCTTTCAGTGCATTTCCTTAATTGTGAATATTAACATTAGTTATGTTCCTCCCCAACAGAGGGTATGCATTTGATGTTACTCACCACATAATGGTGTGATATGTGATATATGATACATCATATTTCAGGAATATGACAGTAATGAGGAATGTGATTTTTCCTGATTCGGCGGTGGCCAAGCTGGGTCAGGGTAAACTACATTCACTCCACACTTTACCAAGGAATATATAAAATGAGGCATTCAAGGGAAAAATTTGAATCAAATTCTAATTAGGCAAAACGTCCACCTTTCGCTTGACTGAAAGTGTGACACAGCTTTTAATCATTTATTTAAATTCAACTGGACAAACTGATCTTATTTATCAATGCTGAAGCATATCAAAATGCACAGGTGGTTATTTTGTTTTCCTTAAATGAAATTTGTAAAGTAGTTAAGCTGTGACTATTGAAACCTTATTGAACAGAACTCTTGGAAGACAAAGGTCCGCAAGGTTCAATTACAGTAGTGCAGATAGTATCTGTTGGCATGGTGGAGAGTTAATCTTATTATCCCATCTTGTATTAATTAGGAAAACTAAACGAAGACTTTGAAGCAGTTCCTTTCTTGACTCAATGTTGGAAATCTAGATAAGAAGGGAAAAGAAAATTTGGAGAAAAACTGAACTTATTTATGGAATGGCTGACACCTTGTGTTTCTCTTATAAAAGGAGGCCAAGAGGACAAGGGGGGAGGACAGCGAGGAGGAGGAGAGAGAGCACGCCCCACAATGGCCGCTGCTGGCAGGAGAGGCGTCCACCTCCACCACTGAAAACTGGACTGCATACTTAAAGACTAGAACAGATAAGTGGACTCACTTCTACACGTATGCAGAAAATTAGCAAAAATTAAATTATTGCATGTAACGTAAGAATTCTGGGTAATGACATACAGGACTCGGAGTCAGAAAAATAACGATCAAATTCTGCAAATGACAAGCTACCAGTAGAACACCTATCAACATCTGTAAAAGTAGCATTGTACCCAGTGTACTATAGGCAATTGAATGGATCTGATCCAAATTGTGAACTACCATCATTTGTAAATCCATCCTCTAGATTGGTCATAAAATTAGACTGATAAACAAGGAAATGTGTGGAAGCATCCATTGTCCTAATTGAAGAGGATAAGAGGCATTTCAACCAATGGGGGGTTCCACACATCCCGCTGGTTAGACCCAAACACATGGATTGGAAAATGTTGGACATATTGTCATCTCTAGTGCAGAATAGAGCCATCCATGGAAAACCAATACCTGACCTTAACATAGAATATTCTCCCAAAATAAAACCATAAGCATCAGCACAAAAGGCGGCACAAAGATGCCCAGAAATCTCCTATATGACCAATCTTTTCTCATTAACAAATGAGGGGATGAGGAAAATTTGAATCAAATTCCAAATTGGTTATGGTAAAGGGATAACCAAATGCAGATCTAATAAAAGGAGCAGAGTACGACACTATAGGCCATATATTCAGAAGCCCAGAAGGGCGTTAACAAATGCAATTTTCCACAGTGGGAGTCGTCAGCAAGTCTTAGACCAACTGCTGGGTCGAGAGGAAGAGCTGAGGACCCCAAGACGAAAGATGATGACGAGGAAGACCATTCTGCCATCACAGATTATTTGTAAACACAGTGTGCTAATGATAATACATAAATCATACATAGCTCACCACACGGATGTAGGGGTGTGAGACTTATAGGGTTCTTGCGTTATTTATCTCCATCATGCTAATTACGGTAAGGTAATCTGAATAAGGGAGAAGGTTAGAAGCTCTGAATGCCTGAATACAGCAATGCATGAATAAGGATGTCTCCTAACGTTGAATAATATTGTTTACTACCTACCCACTGAACATATAGGTCCCATCACCCAACACACACACCACAACACAAACACCACATGCAGATTTCACATAGCCAACAATCACACACTCAAGGCTACTGGGAGATAACTTACAACAACACATAGATAACTACAGTTGTAGTGAATAAGGATAAAACTTTACAAGCTCCATGCATTGTGATGGCAACCCCTCAGACCATTATTGGTCCTGCCCCAGCTGAGCCCTTTGTGTCGACACTTGACCAAAGGTGTAGGGTAGAGGGAAAATGCACGCCGGAGAGCACCAGACCATCACGACGTGTGCCTGTGACATTGAAAAGGTCGTAGGGCGAGTGACTGTATGACTTCAGTCCCCAGAAGAAGAATGGACTGGTACCCGAGCGCATCCACCGCACCTCCAGCATCCAGGGTGGAGCCAGGAGCTCGAGCCTTACCAACACCAGCGTGTCCACCTCTTTCCAGCGACAGGGGGGTGGCATCCCTGGGACAGCATCACTGAGCTGTTCACTGGCTGGACTGGATGTTACATACCCTCTGCTGCACCCACCAGACCGTCCTGTAGACCTCATGGGATGAGGTGTGCCTCTGAGAGCGGGGACACAGTTGTTTCGTTCCTGTGTCACCAAGATGGAACTGTGCTCCACAGCTGCAGATATGGGAAGCAGACACAGGGGAAGGTCAAACCTCTGTCGCAACCGTGTGATGAGTGCAGCTGAATGATGTGAGCCCTGGCAAGGGTCAACCGGTGGACAAGGGTTTTGTGGACTGATTCTATTCGACCCTGTGACCCCTACATGGTCCACTCCACTGGACAAAGAACAATGATCATGAGGAGACCTCGAGGGGGTACAGGACCTGGTGACAGTTCACCTCTGAGACATCGCTGCACTGTGCTAAGGTGTCCACAAGGGGGGAGGCACGGGTAGCAGAATCAATGGTGCAAGCCTCTTGGGTTGACACACAATGCAGGGACCTGCCTTATTCACCATCTGTTAATTGCTAGAGTCTCTCACACCATACATGGTTGACATGATAAAATCATGTCAAAGGGGGGATTGAAAGGGTTAATGTATAGTTAGTGCCAGAATAATAATTCTGTAGGTGATCTCCCATTATGCTCTACACATATTCCATACAAATTCTGTTTGCATGCTTATGAACAAGTATGTTATGGTATATTGATAACAGGAATGAGACAAAGGTATAGAGCCCTCTCTGTCTTTTCTCTCTCTCTTTTAAGTCAGGTCTTTAACATTAGATACACACCCAAACCCAACACCCACGCACACTGTTGATAGCACATTCTAGAATGAAGAGGCGTGTTCAGTGGATGGCCTGTTCCCGCCATAGGTAGATTAGCCAATCAGATAGTCGCGTACAAGCCCATCCCATTGTACTGGCTCGCCCAACCCGAGGGGATAATTGTAACCTGCACCCGGAAGTCGGGGTTCAGTCTGACCAGCTCCAGAGGGAGCTGCGTCACGCTGCACCCAGCGCTGCTTGCTTTACATGTGACTTCTAAATAAATGTTTCATCTTAAAATTGAAGAAATCTCCGGTTTGTTCTTGGACCTTTCAATCAAAGAATCGGGTATTTTTCTAACAGTATGATGTTCCTTTTCTGAAATACTGTGTTACTTTTACGCCAGATGTAATGGGACACACACCTTCCAAAAAGTTCAACTTTTGTCTCATCAGTCCATGGACTATTTTCCCGAAAGTCTTGGGGATCATCAAGATGTTTTCTGACAGAACTGAGATAAGCTTTTTATGTCTTTTTGCTCAGCAGTGGTTTTCGTCTTGGAACTCTGCCATGCAGGCCATTTTTGCTCAGTCTCCTTCTTATGGTGGAGTCATGAACACTGACCTTAACTGAGGCAAGTGAGCCCCGAAGTTTTTTGGATGTTGTTGTGGGGTCTTTTGTGACCTCTTGGATGAGTCGTCGCTGTGCTCTTGGGGTAATTTTGGTCGGCTGCCACTCCTGGGAAGGTTCACCACTGTTCCATGTTTTCGCCCTTTGTGGATAATGGCTCTCACTGTGGTTTGCTGGAGTCCCAAAGGTTTAGAAATGGCTAGAAAACTGAACTCAGCTTTCAAAGATGTGATAAACCACAGTTAATTTATGTTTTAACAGGGGGGCAATCACTTTTTTACATAAGGCCATGTAGGTTTGGATTTTTTTTTTACCCTTAATAATAAACACCTTCAATTAAAAACTGCATTTTGTGTTTACTTGTGTTATCTTTGTCTTATATTTAAATTTGTTTGATGATCTGAGACGTTTAAGTGTGACAAACATGCAAAAAAATGAGAACTCAGGGAGGGGGCAAACACTTTTTCACACCACTGTATGATGAACAAAACCAAACTATTTTAGTGGGTTTTGCGGTTAAAAAAAGCTTAAAAAAAAAACTATATTATGCTCCTCCGAATTGGCTGTGCCTGTGGGGATGACCCGCTTTCTCAGGTGTGCTGTGGACAATTTTGTGGTGCTCTTGGTGGATGGGTGGTCATTATTGAAATGAAGTGACTGCATCTGTGTTCATAATTCTGCATGTTATTCGTAGATCATTGGCAAAAATTGGCCACTCCCTTAGGCACTCTGTCTAATTTGTGCACTCGCTAATTTGCACTGCCTTAGTAAATCTGCCCCACAGTTTGTTAAACAGACATACCTGCTATGAAGTGGTCAGAACAGACAGAGACATGGGTCATAACATCCCTCAGCCTCCACATCCCATTATGAAAAGGCATTTTACTTCAGCAGACAGTAGACCACAATATCCTCCTTCGGTCATCTCTGCTGGCCGATGTGAATCTAAAAACCTTGTATTTCTGATTGCCATCACCATCTTTCATAAGATGGTGATGGCTACATGAGCCAATTGTGCATGATTTCGGCATTTTCTTTGTTTAAATTTAGCTAACATTTCCATTGAAATACAATGAGAACATTGTTTGTTTATACTTCGCTCTGTTGCTGAGACTTAGTTCACGCGATCAGTGACGTAAGCATAGGCAGCCCTATCTGAGAAACAGAGGAGAATTTGGCTTTCTTGCATCAGTAGTTGACTTAGCGCCTTCCTCGTATCCCAACTTGCGGGCGTGCTCTAACCATTTTGTAAGAGATTTTTAGAAATAATTGACAAATTAATAATGTTGTTGAAGAGTCTGTGATGCTCTGTGGACATTTTCAGAGTCACCTGCTCTCTGTTCTGATTCGCTCAGCTGCAGCCTGCAGCACATACACACTCACAGAGCGCTAAGCACATATACTTGTGTGTTTAACGGGAGCTGTTGGAGCCAACTTAAGTGTAACACCTCCAAGCCACAGGATATTATGAAGATCCAAATCACTGTTTAGCCCTCCTTGCCATGTTTTTGCTGTTGACTGCAGTCTGTACCATCAGCTGTCCATTGTCTTCAGCCGGAAAAAGGTGGATTGTCTTTTTCGGGTTGGGGACAAGCTCCTGCCACAAATGGAGGAGTTTAAGTGTCTCGGGGTCTCATTCACGAGTGATGAGAGAATGGAACGAGAGATTGACAGATGGATTGGAGCAGCCTCTGCAGTGATGCAGACGTTGTACTGGGCTGTTGTGGTGAAGAGAGAGCTGAGCTCTAAAGCAAAGCTGTTGATTTACCAGTCAATCTACGTTCCTACCCTCACCTATGGTCATGATCCTTGGGTAACGACCAAAAGAATGCTATCGCGGATACAAGCGGCTGAAATGAACTTTCTCCTTTTGGGCACATCCAACTGGAAAGAGACCCCGGGGCAGACCCAGGACACGCTGGAGAGATGATGTCTCCCAGCTGGTCTGGGAATGTCTTGGTATCCTCTCTGAAGAACTGGAGCAGGTGGCCAGGGAGAGGGAAGTCTGGGCTTCTCTGCTTGAGCTGCTGCCTCTGTGACCCGGACCTCCGGAAAAGTGGTTAGAAAATGGATGGATGATTTATTTTGTTGTTTGGGTGTTTGTGTGTCCAGTTTGGTCACGATCGTCATTTAGTCAAACCGTGCATATGATACGCAATTGATCTGGACATTCTGTTCCACAGTCATGGTGGTATTATTATTAACTTTTAATTTTTAGATAGCCGTGTGAGCACACCGAGAAGAGCGCCATCGGTGATGGCGACTCGCGGTCCTGCAAAGGGACTCCTGTCTACTGCTGACCAGGCGGGCTGGACTTGCTTCCCTATGAAGGACTGTGTTCCGCCTGCTGCTTCTCCAACACCGGTGTTCTTTGTCAGACCCTGGTCCCCGCTGGCGTTCCCCAAATTATCCTTTAGACCTACGTGTTATATGGCACTTTTACTGTGAAGTGCGGGGTAGTGACGCGCACCTCTGATGGCATTACCGCCCCACCCTATATAAGGCCAGGGTTGGCCATCTTACAGCCTCTTTCTTGCCTGTGCCTTGGCTGGTGCCTTGTCTGTGACTGCCATCTGCATCATGTTAAATAAAGCTGTGTTCTACAAGTCACCTCACCTCATCTGTGAACCAGGGTAAAACCATACATAACATTTGGCGATCGAGGATTAACCAATGGAGGTGTGCGTAGCTCCAATTCGCCCTTTTCTCGACTTTCCCGAGGACCCGCTGGTGCCCTGCCCTAGGTGGTTTGAGGCCTTTGAGACCTATGTTGCTGAGCTGGGACTCAGTGAGCTCGATAATCTAAGGGCCCGGGTGCTTCTGGTTCACAATTTGGGTTTAGAGGGCCAGCGAGTCCTGCAAACGCTCGGTGCTTTGGACATTTATGAAGATCTAGTGGAGCTGTTAGCTGGCCGTTTCTACATCCCGGATAACATGACTGTCCGGAGGATCTGTTTTTGGCAGCGGCATCAGTGGGTAGGTGAACCCGATCAGCAGTTTGTCACCAACTTGAAGCAGCTAGCTAGCAAGTGTCATTTTGGGATGCTGGAGGAGGAAATGACTCGTGACCAGCTGGCGGAACATGCATGCAGCGTGGCATTGCGGGCTAGGCTACTTACGGCGTCTAGTGACTTCACGTTAGCCAGAGCCATTAAGCTAGCTCTCCAAATGGAAGCCGCGGACAAGCTAGCTCTGGAGCTAACCAGGTGCAAGTCAGCAGCCGCTGGAGCCTCTTGTCATGTCACGGACCCGGATAGCGACGATAGCTTTGGCAATGAAGATATGGAAGCCAATGCTACCAGCCGAAGGTCTGCCCTGGGAAAACCCCTGTGCATGGGTTGTGGGTCTGCAATGCACCACAAAAAGGCTAAGGACTATCCAGCAAGAGGAGCACGTTGTAGCAGATGTGATCGTTTGAACCATTTTGCCAGGGTGTGCTCTGAATTTAACCCAGAGAGCCCACGGAATAAATTGCTCCGCCCGCCTCTGACAACCATCCACACTGTGTCCCCCAACACAAACGGGTACACATTTTGCACAGTGGGGCTGGATGACATGGAGGTGCCGCTGCCGATCGACACGGGGGCAGAGGGGTTGTTGCTGAATTGGGCCATGGTGAAGAAGTTTTTCCCCACCACAGGATTAGAGGTAACCCAGCACCGTTGTATGGTTATGGAGGTGAAAGACTGGGCACGGTCGGGACTTTGGAGTTGACTGTTCGGTACAAGTCTGCGGTGGTGACTCACTTCACATTCCACATGACAGCAAGCGGTGATAACATCATGGGGTGTGATTTATTTTATGGACTGAGTTTCGCCATAAAAGACGACGCTGGGAATGAATGGTCGGGTTGTGGCCAGTGAAACCCTTTGGTTCCGGTGGTCGATGAGGACATTGTGTGGGATGAAGAGCTAACGGACACCATGGCAACAGAGGGACGGAGGGATTGCAGCTATGATGGTGAACGATGGGTCTTAGAAGAAGTCGGCGCAAGACCGATGAACACGGGGGATCAGTGTGCTCGACAGCAACATTTCAAGCCGAGCTGGGCCCCACTGAGGGTTATGGACTGCGTTTGGAATCGAGGTGAGGAATGTCCGCGGTGAAGATGGGCCAGACGACAACCTTAGGAGCGTTGGGAGTGTCTGTGCATAATGGCCAAACTGGGCGCAGTGCACTTCAGGCTGTCTGATGACTCGGTGTGGCATGCAAATCGGCTTCGACGTGTCCTGGAGAAGGCTCCGGGAGACGAGGCTGGACGTGAGGCGAGGTCGATGATGAGGAGGAACAACTTCAGCGTCCGGAGGGTCCACCATCGCCCAGGGGACCGGCTGTTTCTAGGGGCACGTCGGCTGAGGGGCTGCCCTGGCCCTCATACCAGTTATATCCTTTCATCCAAAGAACTAGATCGTAAATAGTATAGTATATTAAAGTTCTGGTGCTAGTAGAAATGTTATATATGGGATTATTTTGCGTTTTTCTTTGGTTTAGGAGCACGGCGCACAATTTTAGCTTAACAATGGACTTTTTCTTTACTTAGGGGTGGCAGAAGGATACTTGGTGGAAGGATACTTCCGGTTCCTGTAAGGTGAGGACGCACAGGTAAAGGCTCCCAGTTCGTTTCTTGCTTAAAACTCAGTTTAGAGCTAGCGTTTTGAGCTGTTTTTTTTTTTTGTTACTACCGCTGGAGAATAAACCTGCTCGTGCGAAAAAAGAGAAATTGCCAGTCTCATAACTTAATATTGTAGTGGCTGGTGACGCAATCAGGCCCCTCACGCTCAGGGAGAACAAAGGGATTTCTCCCACGTGTTTTTGTTTTTGTTTTTTTTTTTGTATCTTACGATCACAATCAACGAACATCGGCCGGGATCATGGGTCCCAAGAAAGCTCAGCAGACTGAGGAGGTGGACGAAATTAAAAGGGCGCTGGACTTCTTGGCAGAAGAGATTTCTGCTGTTAAGCTGCAGCAAAGAAACATCCTGGACCTGATCGAGGAGGTGAAAGCGCTGCGGATCCAGAATGCTGAGAAGGACAAGAGGCTGGCGTATCTGGAGAGCAGAGTGTCGGAACTGGAGCAGAACACCCGGGTGAACGACGTGATCATCACGGGGCTCCACATTAAACCCCGATCATACGCGCGAGCGGTGGCCGCGGATAGTGGAGGGAGGCTTGATGAGCTGGAAGAGGAATCCACGGAGCAACAAGTGGCGGCCTTCATGCAGTCCAAAGGAATTCAGCTGGACTGTAATACCATTGAGACCTGCCACCCTCTGCCCAGGAAAAACGGCGACAAACCGGCTGTGATCATGAAGTTTGTGAACAGAAAACACAAGACTGCGCTGTTGAAACAAGGTAGGAAACTGAAAGGAACAAACATTTACATAAACGAGCACCTCACAAAAGAAAACGCAGAAATAGCCAGAAAAGCAAGATACATGAGAAAGCAGAAAAAGATTCAAAACACCTGGACATCAAACTAAAATATACATCAAATTAAACGGATCACCTGAAGAAGCCAAGGTCATTAACATCTGTAATATTATGGAACTGGACAAATATCAATGAATATTATGAACTGGAGTCACAGCAACAAAAGACAATTGTAGGACACTGAAGGATTATACTCATCTGCTACAAGACATTTAACAACATGAAACAAAAGATCAACAAACAGGAACAACAGGAACTGAAAGTTTTTGAATATACAGATCACAACCCACAGGGCGTAGAATATAACATAGACCCTGATAATAATTTATTTAGCTCCATCAATAATAACTGTAGTTACTACACGGATGAACAGTTTAACACAATGGTCACATCTGATTTCAATATTTCTATGATCCACTTCAACAGCAGAAGTCTCTATGCCAACTTTAATAACATTAAAGATTATTTACATCGGTTTAAAGAGCCGTTCAATATTGTGGCAATATCAGAGATGTGGCTCAGTGAAGAGAAAGGAGTGGATTTTACCATGGATGGTTATGAATTAAATTATATAAATAGAAAAGTGAAAAAAGGAGGAGGAGTTGCAATTTATGTTGACAAGAGCTTGAAATACAAGGTTGTTGAAAATCTGTCAGTAACTGTGGATGATTTATTTGAATGTATTACAATAGAAATCTGTCTGGACAATGTGAAGAATGTAGTAGTGAGCTGTGTATATAGAACACCTGGATCAAACACTGACTTATTTAAGGACTGGATGGAAAAAATGTATGCAAAACTAACTCATAAAGTTATGTTCATCTGTGGGGATTTCAATATAGATCTTATGAACTCAAAACAACATAGTTTGACAGAAGAATTTATCAACACAATGTACAGTATGGGCTTACATCCAACAATTACCGGACCTAGCAGAATCACGTCACACAGTGCCACACTAATAGATAACATATTCACAAACATTATGGAAAATAATATCAGGAGTGGGCTTTTATTGAATGATATCAGTGACCACCTGCTGATTTTTGTTGTCTATCAATGTGATTATAGGAAGAAAAAGTATACCAAAAATATTAAATATAAAAGAATAAGAACCGAAGAATCAATGTATTTACTGACAAAGGAATTGTTAATACAAGATTGGAAGATAGTTTATGATGAAAATGACATAAATAAAGCATATGATAAATTTTTACAAATATTTCAATCATTGTACAATAAAAACTGTCCTATAAAGCAATACAGTGACAGACAACAAAAAAAAATATTCCTTGGGTCACCAAGGGGTTAATAAATGCATGCAAAAAGAAGAATACATTATATAAACAATTCATTAAATGCAGAACAGTGGAAGCTGAGATCAAATATAAAAGATATAAAAATAAGCTTACTAATATAATGAGGACCTGTAAGAAAGAATATTACAACAGAATATTAGAGGATCACAAAAATAACTTAAGAGGAATATGGCAAGTACTCAATGGGATTATTAGTAATCGACCTAAGAATGCTAATTATCCAGAATATTTTATTGAAAATGGCAATTTGATAAATAATATGGAGGATGTGGTTAGTGGTTTCAATAAATCTTTTGTAAACGTTGGTCCTGAATTAGCAAAATCAATAGTGACAACAGAAACAAACAGTGGTTCTGTAAATGAAATAGAAGATAGAAATCCAAACACAATCTTTTTGGGTGCAGTTACTGAAAAGGAAATTATTGAGACTGTGAGTAAATTTAAGAACAAAAAATCAACGGACTGGAATGAAATTGACATGACAATAGTGAAAAAAGTAATTGAAGGAATTGTTAAGCCACTCACCCACATCTGTATCCTGGCATTTCAAACTGGTAAATTTCCAGACAAAATGAAAATAGCAAAAGTAATACCTCTATACAAAACAGGAGACAGTCATTGTTTCACAAATTACAGGCCAGTCTCTTTACTCTCATAATTCTCCAAAATACTTGAAAAAATCTTCACTAAGAGACTGGATGATTTCGTTGAAAAACACAACCTCCTTACAGACAGCCAGTATGGTTTTAGAGCAGATAAATCTACATCTTTGGCACTGATCGAACTTATAGAAGAAATTACTAGTTGTATAGATAAAAAAAAAGGTTGCTGTAGGAGTATTTATAGATTTAAAGAAAGCTTTTGACACCATTGACCACAGGATACTACTAAGGAAACTGGAAAGGTATGGGATAAGAGGGGTAGGACTGAGTTGGGTGGAAAGTTATTTAAGTAACAGACAACAATTTGTACAAATTGGTGAGCACAAATCACCCTTCATGGACATCACTTGTGGTGTGCCCCAGGGGTCAGTTTTGGGACCCAAACTCTTTATTTTGTATATAAATGACATATGTCAAGTATCAAAAATTCTGAAATTTATTTTGTTTGCGGATGACACAAATATCCTTTGCACTGGTGAGAATTTGCAGCAGGTTTTAGAGGTGGTCACAACTGAAATGAAAAAGTTAACGCAGTGGTTCAACAAAAATAAATTATCTCTAAATCTAAAAAAAAACAAAGATTATGTTGTTTGGAAACTATAAAATAAATCATGAAATAATGGTAACGATAGATGATACCAGAATAGAAACAGTACAGGAAAATAAGTTTCTGGGGGTGACGCTAGACCATAAAATCTGCTGGAAACCTCACATCAGTCACATCCGGGCCAAGTTAACAAAATGTATAGGCATACTGGGGAAGACTAGACACATCTTGGACTATAAATCATCGGTCTTACTGTACAATTCACTGTTTTTACCTTATCTTAACTACTGTGTAGAAGTCTGGGGAAACACCTACAAGACCAACCTACAGTCATTATGCACATTACAAAAAAGAGCTATAAGGATAATAAATAATGTAGGACACAGAGACCATACCAATTCGTTGTTTTTAAAGTCACATGTCATAAAGTTCATCGATTTAGTTAAATTTAAGACAGCACAAGTAATGTACAGGGCAATTAATCATCAACTCCCAACTAATATACAAAACATATTTTAAAAAAGAGACAATTGTAGAGAATGTGCTCTAGGATGAGGCTGAGTTTATTTCTCAGGTTCAGCTTTATTGTCAGAACACATACTCCAGCAATCTCTCAACAAGAAAAGAGACTGATCAATGAAACATCACACTCTTATACTCCTGGAGCATCAAAACCTGAGTCACATGGTGCTTTAGCAAACATACAGTCACATGGTACTTAATCCCAGTCACAATGCAACTCTTTGATCTTTCACCATTGTCTCTTATTCTTCGATGATCCGGAAATCCTTCTCTGGCATCTTCTCTGAGACAAAGGCCAAATCTCACACCTCCTCGTTATCTCCTGCAGACCTCTGCAGATCCAGACCTTCTTTGTCCCGCGAGACGTGAAGCACCCAATACACATACAGCAATACATTTGTGGAAAATATGAACCCAACATATGTGCCACATAACCCCCCCCAAACGTCTACTCAGGGACAACACATAATCAGAGATGCATGACAGAAAACATTACCACATATCAAAAATCAATCCACCAATTGCCTAGGTCTTAACCTCCTGCCATATCTGCTGTAAGCCGGCTTTGTTCCTTCTGCAGCATCTTCCTGCACCTGTGGATCAGAACTGTTAGCACATCTCTGTGGGGGCTCTGAAGAATGCCTTCTCGGCGGCCTGCCACGGCGGGGGGCCCTCGCCAACTGCACGTGTTCATCAGCCAGAACAAAAGCGGGTTTGAGTCTGTTTATGCAAATCAACTCCTTTCTGCCTCCTAAATCTAGCAAAAAATGCTTCTCCCCTGTTTCCAACACTCTGAAATGCCCGTCATAAGGTGGCCACAAACCTGGGCGTTGAGCATCATGTCTAACAAAAACAAACTCCGCATTTTTTAAAGTCTTCGGCACAAAAACGCGTGGAAAACTGTGATGAACTGGGCCCGGAAGGGTGTTTGATCCCGTGCCGCTCTGCAACAGCTGAGCGGGGGGGAGGGGGCAATTTGGCGTAGGATTGTCGGGAAGGAATTCCCCTGGCAAACGGAGGGGTTGTGCAAAAACTAATTCAGCTGGGGAGGCCTGCAAATCCTCCTTAGGTGCAGAACGCAACCCTAATAAAACCCATGGAAGTTTATCCATCCAATTTGTATCCGTAAGAGACGATCTGAGGGCTGCTTTCAATGACCTATGAAAGCGTTCGCACAAACCGTTAGCCTGGGGGTTATACGCGGTAGTGCGGTGAATCTTCACCCCTAGGCTGTGGGCCATCGGTGACCAGAGTTCGGAAACAAATTGGGGACCTCTGTCGGACATTATGTCCAACGGAACTCCAAAACGCGCAACCCAAGCTGTTAAAAACGCGCATGCAACTTCTTCTGCTGTAGTTGACGCCAGAGGAACCACTTCTGGCCAATGCGTGGTGCGGTCTACCATCGTCAAAAGGTGTGTGCACCCCTGCGACAACGGAAGAGGACCCACCAAGTCAACATGCACATGATCAAAATGCTTAGCCGGAATGGGAAAAGGCTCCAAAGGAGCTCTAGTGTGCTTGTGTATTTTGGCTCGCTGACACGCTACGCAGGCTGCTGACATCAGCCAATCCGGTGCTGCAGCCTCAGGCCCCCTGTCGTCTCCGGGCGTTGCGCTCAGCTCCGCTGCTGCCGTCGTAGCCGTGTGTCGCCTATGGGCGTCGACGAGTCGCTGCGCCTCCTGGCCCAGCTCGTGGTAATTTCGGTGGGCCAGCAGCTGTGAACTGGCCAGGGTAACTCTCACCGCTGACGGTAGTGTCCTGAGGAAAAGATAGGCGAAGATAAAGCCATCATCTTTGACATCTCTCAAACTCAGCATCTTCACCATCAGGTCTGCAGGCCTGTCTGCCTCGCCTTCAGTCAACACCAGGAGCCTCTCTGCTCGCTCTCCCAGCGAGGGGGTGAAAGCATGGATGAGAGCGGCTTTCAATGTGCCATACTTGTCGTCGTCTGGTGGGTGATTAGTCAGGCTCTCCACCCGCTGGGCTGTGAGGCTGTCCAGCTTTGCGACTATATGGCAGAATTTTGTGGCATCCACCGAAATTCCCCGAAGATGGAACTGTGCCTCGACAGTGTTAAACCAGGAGCACGGGCTATGCTGCCAGAAATCAGGCAGCTGGACTGCGGTAGCTGCATTAGCCTGGCTGGCTCCTGAAGAGCCCGGTGCGGGAAGGTCGTCACCGGTCATAATTTGTCGTAGGGTCACCAGTGTAGAGAATGTGCTCTAGGATGAGGCTGAGTTTATTTCTCAGGTTCAGCTTTATTGTCAGAACACATACTCCAGCAATCTCTCAACAAGAAAAGAGACTGATCAATGAAACATCACACTCTTATACTCCTGGAGCATCAAAACCTAAGTCACATGGTGCTTTAGCAAACATACAGTCACATGGTACTTAATCCCAGTCACAATGCAACTCTTTGATCTTTCACCATTGTCTCTTATTCTTCGATGATCCGGAAATCCTTCTGGGGCATCTTCTCTGAGACAAAGGCCAAATCTCACACCTCCTCATTATCTCCTGCAGACCTCTGCAGATCCAGACCTTTGTCCCGCGAGACGTGAAGCACCCAATACACATACAGCAATACATTTGTGGAAAATATGAACCCAACATATGTGCCACACAATGATCATAATTTGAAAGGAGACTTAAACTTTACAAAACCCAAGATACGAACAACCAAGAAAAGTATCTGTCTGTGGGGTGGATTTGTGGAACAGTCTGGAGTCGGAACTGAAACTATGTACAAACAGAAATCAATTCAAAAAGAGGTATTGTGGGGATCATGAAATGATGAGACTGGATAATTTCTCAGTATGATTTATTCATCTCAAGTCCCCAGCTCTCTCTCTCTCAGTCAGGAAAAAAGAGAAAGAGCTGCGGTAAACCCACATACATTTATACCCACACATCAAACACAGAATCACACAATCAAGTCAAATCCTTCTATTTACACTTAATCACTTCAAAGTCCTCCTTGCTCTTCTGTCTGACCCCAGGAGGTCAGACAGTCCTTTCAGGCTCTCGCTCCAGATCCTCTGACTTCCTCCCAAGTCCGCAGGTGGTCCAGACTCATTGTCCATCTGAGGCGTGATGTCAATACACACCGCAAGCTTAAAGTCCTTCTATGCTTGGGTCTCTGCAGTGAAATGTGAGCTACGTAATGTTACCATTATGGGCGCTACATCACTCCCCCCCCAAACGCCAAAGAATGGACACACCCGATAACCATATCCTAATGGCAATACAGCATATGTCACCCCCCACCTGCAGAATTTACAGCACGGCCTACACAGTTTGATCGAAACACACATCACTCTGCCCGTAGTCTGGGCTTCAACCTCCTCCCAAACTTGCTGTACGCAGGTTTCACAGCCTGTGTTGTGCCGTCCTGCGGCGAATCTGTCGAATGAGGGGGAGAAAGGTTATTTGTCCCCTGCGGGGGCTCCAGGGGCCGTTCCCTGGGTGGTCTGCCGCGTCGAGGCATCCTCGCCGGTCGTACAGATTCGTCATGCAACACAAAGGCAGGCTTTAATCTATCAATACTGATTGTTTCTTTCCTGCCCCCCAAATCTAGCACAAAATATTTCTCCCCGGTTTCCAGCACTCGAAATGGACCGTCATATGGTGGGCGGAGACTGTGTCGCTGAGCGTTGTGCCTGACAAAAACAAATTCAGCGTTTTGTAAAGCCTTGGGAACAAAAACACGCGGAAAAGTGTGATGAGCGGGGCCCGGGAGCATTTCTGCTCCCGTGCCATTCAGAGGTCCCTGCACCGGGGGGCGCCCTGGTGCCGCATGGGCTGGTAGGAACTCGCCGGGCAGCCTGAGAGGTTGCGCAAAAACCAATTCTGCGGGTGAGGCATCTAAGTCCTCTTTGGGTGCCGAATGCAACCCCAATAAAACCCATGGTAGTTTGTTTACCCAATCTGCATCCGTGAGCGACGCTCTGAGGGCTGCCTTCAAAGACCTGTGAAAATGCTCACATAAACCGTTGGCCTGGGGGTGATAAGCGGTAGTGTGGTGGACTGCCGCTCCTAAGCCGCTGGCCATTGCTGACCACTGCTCCGACACAAATTGAGGTCCCCTATCGGACGTAATATCTGACGGAACCCCGAACCGCGCTACCCAGGCTGTTAAAAAAGCGCGAGCCACCTCTGCCGCTGTGGTCGACGTTAACGGGACCACTTCCGGCCAACGTGTGGTTTGGTCCACCATTGTCAAGAGATGTGTGAACCCTTGTGATGGCGGCAGGGGGCCCACTAGGTCTACGTGCACATGATCGAATCTCTTAGCCGGAATGTGGAACGGTTCTAAAGGGGCCTTCGTGTGCCTGTGGACTTTGGCCCACTGGCAAGCCATGCAGGCTTTCGCCCACTCTTTCACGTGCTTGTGCAGGCTCGGCCAAACAAACTTCTCTGCTACCATTTTCACCGAAGCGCATACTCCCGGGTGTGCCAGGGAGTGCACCACGTCAAAAATGCGACGGCGCCACGCGGATACGTCGCAGATTAGAGGGGGTGAACCGGTTTGTAAACTTTTGCTCTCCAGCCTTAACCCTGTTGGTCCAGACAGGAGCGCGCGCACGTCTGCGTCTCCGCTCTGCTCCGCTGCCATGGCTGCATAATCTATCCCCACGTGAACAGGGGCTGCGTGCTCGTCCGCGCTGTTACCCCGCCCCGCGTCTGCAGTAGTACAACCTGCTTCTGCGCGGACAGGCGCTGTTACCGCACGTGAGAGACAGTCTGCTACTACGTTGAGTTTACCGGCTACGTGCTGAATATCGGTGGTAAATTCCGAAATTGCGGCCAGCTGTCTCTGCTGCCGTCCTGACCACGGTTCTGAAATTTTGGACATTTCAAAAGTGAGCGGTTTGTGGTCAACAAACGCGGTGAAACGTCGCCCCTCCAGCCAGAACTGGAAATGGCGAATGGCCAGGTGGAGCGCTAGCAGCTCCCTGTCAAACGCGCTGTATTTCCGCTCAGCATCGCGCAAGGACCTGCTGAAAAAAGCGAGCGGTTGCCAAACCCCGGCGACTTGCTGCTCTACAACAGCCCCTATGGCCACATCTGACGCGTTGGTGGTTAGCGCTATGCGGGCTGATGGGTCTGGGTGAGCCAGCAGCGCTGCGTCTGCCAGTGCTTTTTTAACCTCTGTGAATGCGCGCTCCCGCTCCGGGGACCACTCGATCGCATTGGAGGGCTTCTGCTTTTTAAGCGCGGCGTATAACGGTTGCATAAGCTGTGCTGCATGGGGTATGAAACGGTTATAAAAATTTACCATTCCTAAAAACTCTTGCAACGCTTTGACCGTTTGTGGCTGGGGAAACTCCGCCACTGCGCGTACTTTGGCCGGCAGAGGGATTGCTCCTTCTGGGGAGACGCGGTGTCCTAAAAAATCGATTTGCGCTACACCAAAATGGCACTTGGCTGGGTTGATTATCAACCCATGCATTCCCAACCTCTGAAAAACCGTGGTGAGGTGTTTTTCGTGTTCCTCCTCGGAGGCACTGGCGACTAAAATATCGTCCAAGTAGACAAAAACGAAAGGGAGGTCGCGCAACACGGCATCCATCATTCGTTGGAAAGTTTGCGTGGCGCCTTAAAGGCCAAAAGGCATGCGTAAAAATTCAAAAAGTCCGAACGGGGTTATTACCGCTGTTTTGGGAATGTCCTCTGGTCGAACCGGGACCTGATGATAACCGCGGACCAGGTCTATTTTAGAAAAAATGCGCGCCTTCGCCAAGTGCACTGAGAAATCCTGGATATGCGGAATTGGGTAGCGGTCCTGCGCTGTGGCATTGTTTAACCTGCGGTAATCACCACAAGGTCTCCACGAGCCGTCAGCCTTAGGCACCATATGCAGTGGGGAGGCCCAGGCGCTCTCCGAGCGGCGAATTATGCCCAACCTTTCCAGGTTGGCGAACTCCTCGCGCGCAATGGAGAGCTTAGCTGCATCCAAGCACCGAGCTTTCACAAAAACTGGTGGGCCACTTGTGGTGATAAAGTGCTCCACCCCGTGCTTTGCAACCTTAGCTGAAAACGTGGGAACTGTGAGTGCTGGGAACTGGGTTAGAAGAGTGTGAAACTTACCACCTGCTGTGGCGACGTTGGTCTGTACTGGCGGCGGGGACACTCGAGCTGTACAAGGGATAGAACAAAAGGAGAGTGCATTTACTAGGCGTCTATTAACCAGATCCACTAACAAGCCATGTGAGCACAAAAAGTCAGCGCCTAACATGTTGAAACTCACCGCCGCTACTATGAAGGTCCATTCATAGGTGCGGCCGTGCAAGGACAGGCGTAGAGTCCTTTCCCCGAACGTTTTGATCGACGAGCCGTTCGCCGCCGTTGCTCCGTCTCTGCGGGGTCCCGCCACACGATCCGCATAGGTCGCGGTGATGAAACTCCTCTGGGCTCCGGTGTCCACGAGGAATTGCCGCCCGGAGCCCACGTCTGTTAGATAAAGCAGCTTGTTCTGTTCACCGAGAGTCGAAGCTGCTAATGACCCCCGGCCCGGGCGTTTCCCTGTTTCTTGAAACTGCACGGCGGGATGCATCTGTGCGCCTTCTCAGCGAAGCGTCGAGGGTAAAAACAGAGGCCGTCCCCTCCTCTGCCTCGGGACCGCGCTGCTGCCGTCGTCGCTGGGGTTGCTCCTGCTGCCGCCGGCTCCTCACTGCCTCCGGCCGCCGCGCCGAGGTCTGCTGCTGCCACGGAAGTCTCCTGCTCGTCGCAGGCGTCGAGGAGCCGCTGCGCTTCCCTGGCCAGCGCGCGGAAGTCTTGCTGGTTCACACACCTCATGCCAGACAGGGTACCTCTCATGTGTGCTGGGAGGGTCCTCAAGAAGATGTGCTTGAACAAAAACGCATCGTTGTCTGTCCCGATCAGCTGCAGCATGTCCTCCATGAGGTTGGTCGCTCTGCGTCCTCCTCTGTCGCGCAGGTCCAGAAGCTGCCTGGCCCTCACCTCAGCTGATGGCACAAAACTCTCGATGAGGGCGGCTTTCAGCGCGTCGTACTTGCCAGCAGCAGGCGGCTGCTGCACCAGGCTCCGCACACATTGAGCTGTGCGGCTGTCGAGTCTTGCGATGACATTATGAAACTTGGTGTCATTCTGCTGATATTCCCCCAAGCACGAACCGCGATTCCGCGTGCTGGAACCATGAGTGCGGGTAGTCTTGCCAGAACTCGGGGAGCTTAATCGAGCCTGTGCTCGTGCGGTCGGTCTCCGGTGAATCCGGGTCAGGGTAACGTTCTCCCGGCATCGTACGTCTTGGTCACCAATGTGGGGATCATGAAATGATGAGACTGGATAATTTCTCAGTATGGTTTATTCATCTCAAGTCCCCAGCTCTCTCTCTCTCAGTCAGGAAAAAAGAGAAAGAGCTGCGGTAAACCCACATACATTTATACCCACACATCAAACACAGAATCACACAATCAAGTCAAATCCTTCTATTTACACTTAATCACTTCAAAGTCCTCCTTGCTCTTCTGTCTGACCCCAGGAGGTCAGACAGTCCTTTCAGGCTCTCGCTCCAGATCCTCTGACCTCCTCCCAAGTCCGCAGGTGGTCCAGACTCATTGTCCATCTGAGGCGTGATGTCAATACACACCGCAAGCTTAAAGTCCTTCTATGCTTGGGTCTCTGCAGTGAAATATGTGAGCTACATAATGTTACCATTATGGGCGCTACAGTATAAACATTATTTGCTGAAAGGATATATGTTAGAAGGGTAGTATTTATATGTACAATTCACTATGCTCACTCTGGGACATTATGGGACACTATGGAATGGTGGGTGGGACAGCACTGTGTATATCTGTGTTGTTTGAGGCTGGTTTTGATGTATGGACATCAATGTATGTTAGGATGGATGGGTGTTAATGTTGATATGTAAAAAATACAGTAAATTGTTTATTTGGGGTCTTAAAGGTGGTAATTTGTATACAATTCACATGGGTGTATTTATGGAAAAGAGGAGATGGAATTAATAAGTGTTCACTTCTTCCTTCTCCCTTTCGAACACTGTATACTGTTACGTTATTGCATTTGTCATTTGTTTTGTTTTTGTTATACTTTTTTTGTTCGAAATAAAGTATCTATCTATCTATCTATCTATCTATCTATCTATCTATCTATCTATCTATCTATCTATCTATCTATCAGAATAATCCACCCCGCCATGCAGGCTGCACAGTGGTCCACCCATCAGCCCTATTTTTAGTTGGTTTGTGTGAGTGTATTAGGCCACTTCTCTTTACTTTTAACAACTGTGAGTGATTCGGGTTCCAAATTTTTTTTTTTTTTTTGGGGGGGGTCTGATTGTGTGAGTGGTTTTGGACTTTTTAAAGGCGGGGAAAATGTTATATTGTGGAGCGTGTAAATAAAGAGGCGGATTGGCTGCACGGTGGCGCAGTGGTTTAGCACTGTGGCAGCACAGTTTTACCCTCGGCCGGGGGATCGCGGGGATCATGAGGTCGTGGGTTCGATCCCAGCCCCCGACCAACAGTGAGCTGTGTGGAGTTTGCATGTTCTCCCCGTGTTGCGTGGGTTTACTCCGGGATTTCTCCGGTTTCCTCCCGCATACCAAAAACATGTAGGTTTAGGGCGCTCGCGCACGCAGCGACCAGCAGCCGGTGGCTTGTCACCAGACTGCAAACCAAGTCTACCTACGGGTACAAATAAGTAACAAAAAAAAAAAAAACTAAAAAAAGGATTTGGCTTCAGATGATTTATTACACAACTCACACAAGAAGCATAGACAGAATGACATCTCAGCAGAGACTCTTCTCTTAAATAGCATGGCATTCCTCTAGAAGCTTCTAACACACAAAAGGTCACATTGCATTCACTTCCTTAATCCTTTACCATTCCTCTAGAAGTTTCTAACACACAAAAGGTCACACTGCATTCACTTCATTCATCCTTCACACCTCCCTGTTATCTCACCAGGGAACCTCTGCTCTTTATTCTTGTCTAAGATGTTACACAATTATGCTCTCCCCATGTGCCGCCATACCACCCCCCCGAGCATCTTGGATAGAACAATAGAATAAAAGTCCGTATGCTGTGATAGAACCATTAAACATCAATCCACTTGCTGTTTGGGCTTCAGTCTTCTCCCGTATCTGCTGTAACCAGGATTCACCGCCTCCGCGGCGCTGTCGGGTTGTCGGCGCTGTCGGCGCTATCGCTGGGTTGATGTTTGGGGGGTAAAACTTTTTGTCTGTCTGTGTGGGTGCTCTGGGGAATCTTTTCTCTGGGGAGCTCCCCGTGGGGGTCTTCCACGCCTAGGGGCCCTCGCCAACAGCACTTGCTCGTCCGCCACCACGAAAGCGGGTTTGAGTCTGTCTATGCCAATCTTTTCCCTCCTACCCCCCAAATCTAGCAAAAAATGCTTGTCCCCTGTTTCTAGCACTCTGAACGGTCCATCATAGGGTGGTCGAAGCGGAGGGTGATGGGCGTTGTGTCTGACAAACACGAACTCCGTGTTTTTCAAAGTTTTAGGCACAAAAACGCGCGGAAAACTGTGGTGGGCAGGGCCCGGCAGTGTGCTTGGGTCTATGCTACGCTGCAACAGCTGAGACGGAGAGCTGCCCGGCGCGGGATTATCTGGCAGAAACTCCCCGGGCTGCCGAAGTGGTTGCGCAAAAACGAGTTCTGCCGGGGAAGCTTCCAGATCCTCTTTAGGCGCAGAACGTAACCCCAATAAAACCCACGGTAGCTTGTCTACCCAATTTGCATCCGTCAGTGAAGCCCTGAGAGCCGCTTTCAATGATCTATGAAAACGTTCGCATTGTGGTGAACACACAGGGGACCTGTTGGACCGGTTTTGTGACTCACATTTTAGGTCAGAACAAAGGCAGGAATCTTAGCCTTGGTATGCAAGGCTGGAGACTGTGGGGGGTTAATTAAGGGATTAAGGAAAGGATGCATGGGAGACAGTGGAAGTGATATCATGGAGAGAAATGCATTGTGACTGTCGTTATTATGCAAGGTGGTGAAATGCATTGTGACCGTCTTTATTATGCAAGGAGGTCTGTGTGACATGTGATCTATGAGGTGTGAAGTCCCTGATATTTAAGGACGAGAGTTTACTGTTTCACTCTCTTTTTTCTCTGCTTTGAAATGATGGAGACGTGAATAAAGCTGACTCTGGGAAAGAACTCTGTCTCGTCATTTTCACATCTTCCACACTGGTGACCCAAGACGTGTCATGGAAGAAGAAAATTCCCCCGGGCCAGCCGCGTCAGGAGCCCCCAGCCAAGCGAATGCCGCTACAGTCCAGCTACTGGACTTCTGGCAGAACAATCCGCACTCCTGGTTCAACGCGGTTGAGGCGCAGTTCAACCTCCGGGGGATATCGGTAGATGCCACGAAATTCTACCACGTAGTCGCAAAGCTGGGCAACAACACGGCCCAGCATGTGGAGAGCCTGATCGACCAGCCGCCGGAGAGCGACAAATACGGCACGATGAAGGCTGCACTCATCCGGCAATTCACCCCCTCGGCGGAGGAGCGAGCAGAGAGGCTCCTGGCGCTGACGGAGGGGGAAAACGACATGCCTGCGAGCCTGATGGAGAAGTTGTTGAGGTTGAAAGACTCTGATGACGATCACTTCATTTTCACCCACCTCTTCCTCAGGACTCTACCGTCAGCAGCAAGAGCGGTTCTGGCCAGTTCGCCACTGTTGGCCCTACGGGACTATCGCGCGCTGGGCCGAGAGGCGCAGCGGATTGTCAACGCCACCAAGCGGCGCGCAGCCACGGCCGCTGCAGCAGAACTCGGCGCGACGACCGGAGACAACAGGAGGCCAGAGGCAGCGGTGCCAGACTCACCGACGACGGCGGTGGCAAGGGCCAGGGAGCGTGGACCGGACGTCTTTTGTTTCTACCACCGCCGCTTCGCAGAGAGGGCACGCAAGTGTGTACCGCCATGCCAGTTCGGGCGTTCGGGAAACGCCAAGACCGGGGGTCGGTAGCAGCCGCGGCCCTCGGGGAAGAGAACAAGCTGCTCTTCTTGTCGGACGCACACTCTGGGAGGCAGTTCCTCGTCGACACAGGCTCCCAGTTGAGTTTCATCACACCTTCCTACGCGGAAAGACTGGCTGGTTCCTGAGGTCCCCGGGTGACAGCGGCGAACGGCTCGGAGATTTAGACCTTTGGTGAGAAGACTCTGCTTCTGTCTCTACACGGCCGTGCATATGAGTGGACTTTTGTTGTAGCAACGGTAAATTTCAATATGCTGGGGGCTGATTTTTTGTGCTCACATGGGTTGTTGGTTGATCTCGCTAACAGGCGCCTGGTTAATGCACTTTCTTTTGATTCTATCCTCTGTACAGCGCGAGTGGCCCCGCCAACAGCACAAGCCAACGTCACAGCAGCAGGCGGTAAGTTCCACACACCGCTCACTGAGTTTCCAGCACTCACTGTCCCCACTTTTTCAGCAACAGTCGCTAAGCACGGGGTGGAGCATTTTATTACCACTACCGGACTGCCCGTTTTTGCAAAAGCTTGGCGCTTGGACGCAGTTAAACTAGCCATAGCGCGCGAGGAGTTCGCCAACCTGGAGAGGTTGGACATTATCCCACGTTCAAACAGTCCGTGGGCCTCCCCCCTACATATGGTCCCGAAAGCTGACGGATCATGGCGCCCTTGCGGGGATTTCCGCAGGTTAAACAACGCTACAGCGCATGACCGCTACCCAATCCCACATATCCAAGATTTTTCGGTTCATTTGGCAGGGGTGCGCATTTTTTCTAAAATAGACTTGGTCTGCGGTTACCACCAAGTCCCAGTGCGCGCTGAGGACATACCCAAAACAGCGGTACTAACTCCGTTTGGTTTATTCGAGTTTTTACACATGCCATTCGGACTTAACGGGGCTGCTCAGACGTTCCAACGCATGATGGACGCGGTGCTTCGTGATCTCCCTTTTGTGTTCGTCTACCTGGACGATATTTTAGTAGCCAGCGCGTCCGAAGACGAACACGAAAAACACCTGGCCACAGTTTTCCGAAGGTTGGGAGATCACGGGTTAATAATCAACCCAGCAAAGTGTCAGTTCGGGGTGGCACAGATCGATTTTTTAGG